>OX243836.2:1354166-2708333 GCA_945859575.2 Herminia tarsipennalis | reverse complement strand
TGGCCACTTATTGGTCAATATTGATTTGATAGGTTGCCGGGCGATCGCTGAGCGATAGATTTTCCGCATTATGGCATGAGTTATCCTTGTCTACGCGACATGAAGTTTGCTGTGGGTGACGCCGCGCCGTGACTTATTGCTAAATTCTGTGTTATCAGGTGTCATGTTGTTTTAGATTATTTTTTATAAGGTTTTAGTCGTCTTTGATAGGTACTGAAAAATGAAATCAACTAAGAACACTGACCTCTATAGTCATAATATTTAAAGTGAACTGCCAATGGTCTCCAATGAGCAGTACCTATGAACTGAATCGACCACCGACTGATACCAGTACCTACACGAAATTGCGGAGCGGCGATGGGAATAGTTCCAACATCAAATTATTTGTACTACTGCCACTTACAGTGATGTAACATCGTGCGAACATTTGAACGAAAATGAATAGATACTGTGCACCTTGACCTTACCCATATACTTACAGCATAAAGCAACGACATCGATATGTAAAGCGCAAATTATAAACAACTGAATCACATCAAGCACTGCCTGGAAATTGTAAAAACCCAACAAGAGGCGTTGAATGTGAGAGCAGAATCCCATGAAAGCCATCATTAGGTACACCATGTATGCAATTTTATTACTTGGTGGCTTATTCATAGGACTGTGTGGCACCCTCAAGGTCAAGCAATGTCTCCACAACCACACACAACAGAGGAGCGCGGCGAGTCCACATCAGATCGCACTCAAGCAATAGAATTGTTGTCGTGTACTACTGGACACCAAGTCGAGAGTGAGAGAGTCAGAAGTGAGTTAACCTATCGTCAATCATTGCCATCAATGATAACATTTACAATTCACGAACCTTTGTAATGAGAAAATAAAATAAAGATTACATTATTTAATTTAAATATATTTTCCTTTACATATTCCATAGTTTGTGTTTATCTTAAGTTATAACTTTATGCTGCATAGGTTAACCTAGCGCCTGTGGACTCTGTATATGTTTTTACTTTTTATACAATAACTTTTCCAGTACAATAAACACAACATATTTTTTCTCATATACATTACAATTTTCTGAACATGGTTCTTACCACATTTACCAAATTCTGGAAAAAGCTTCAAAATAAATAAAAAGGCAAATAATTTAGGATCAAATGTTTTATTAGTTAAAGTACACAGTTTGGTTTTTACATAAGAGTATTTATCGAATATGTCATCCAAAAACTTAGCTGGGGTAGATATATCTCATCATATCTATGTACCCCCGCCCAAATACCATGTCAGTGTCAACATGGGCACAGCAACCTACAGCTATATTTCCAACAACTGCAGCAATAACCTGAGATAGCATCTATAGTATTGACAACATTTTAATAATAAATTAGTAAAATAAGTTCTGCTACCAATATGTCTGGACTTTACTCTCTTTCTAATTAAATACCTATAATTAGAGGGATAACATCTTTAAGGGCATCCTAGTCAATGATTCTACCATACAAACATGCATAAGTGATTACTCCTCTGTATGAGGTCGCAAGTCAAAGCTTAAAATCATCATATCATTTTGTTTTATCATAAACTAGGCTTGAAAAAACGATAATTGAAATATTTTCAATTACTGCTTTCTACAAGCCTAGTTTATGATAAAACGAATTGATATTAATTTTAAGCTCTCACTTACACTAGGGTCCTCTTAATTTCATTATTTACTTCTAATGTGTAGGTGCCATTTATTCATACATGCTCACCACATCTTTGCTTACCACATAGTATGACCGGGCTGTTGATATGTCCCAATTGCCAACTCAATCTAGAATATGACCATCATAACATACCGTAAATGGCTTTACTAAATTTTGATATTTATGTAAACTATGTCTTTAAAAAAAAAATAGTTGCTACTAGTTTGCAGATAAACATATCATGTTGCATCACAAATGATAATAGCAGGCTCGATTTCATTGAGCAGATCAGGATTTCCAAATAAGCTCTCAGGTATTATTCTGCTCCTCAAATCAACTTCTGCCACCTTCGCCAGGTGCCATCTGCAGGCTCATGCACTCTCTTGCCTTAGACATATACCGTTCCGATGGCTTTCGGCTTATGACACAGACTACTTCTATGCAATTTCTCCAAGTAAATACTTAATGCAACACTTGCTGAAGGTTAACCTGTTCATCACCTAATCTTCCCATTAATGTCCCTAGTGCTGGAGGTGGTACAGGTAAGAGATACATTCTGAAAACAAGACAATATGATGTTATTCCAAATTCAAATTGTTAACATGTCTGTTATCATCTTGCTGAATTATACCTATGCACATTTCTCGTAGCAGTCATCCAACATGTTGCGCAAACGTGTTTATGATCTGTAATAAAAACATTTGTTACTTTTAATAGGTATATATAGAAACATTAGGAAGTTTGAGAATTATTTTATTATTTTTATTTTAAAGTGTCTTTATTTATAACATAATACAATGATAGTAAACAATTGATCTTATTCTAATTGTTTCTTTAAGACTAAGTTACAAGTGTTCCCTAGGCTAAGAGCGCCTTTATGAACTTTTGACAATTAACATAAAACATATTATTATAATAATTTTTAACACACGACTAAAGCATATAGTACTTACCATTTTTTTTAATGTCACTCAGTAAGTCAACTTAGCGAGTTGAACAAACTATTCTTACAATTATAGTAACTAGGAAATAACCATAACTGGCTAGATTATATTATTTAGAGTAATTAAGACACACTTAATAATTATGCTACAAAACAATAAAAACTTGTATAATTTTATTTGCGGGTAGGTACACAATACGAATAAAATATCGGTCGTCAAATAGTTGAGGACCGGTCCGCAGGTAGGTAAGCATTCGTTAGGAATATGGTTCATTAAGAAAATAGTGATGTGGTAAGCGGTATCGATTGTAAGTTTTGGAATAAGGCAGTGAAGCAGTGCGAGTTCTTCCAATGCCTGAGACAAGAATATTACTATACATAGGGTTTTTATGCATATAAAATTTGCGAGATATCTTGAGAATAAAATATTTTATAGAAGGATATTTAATACTCGAGTGCAGTTTTTTAAGATTAGTCCTAAAAGGAGTGTTATAGGCTAATTTCATTGCTTTATTTTGAACAATTTGCAGCTTGTTGTAATTAGTCTCAGTAATACTACACCACGCTGGAGCACCATAGGTGAGGCAGGGTCTTACAAGTGTAGAATAAATTGATAGTTTAGTGCAATAACTGAGTTTAGACTTGCGGTTTAGAACGAGTTTTAAAGAATTTAAAGCTTTAATTCCTTTATCACACAGGACACTAGTATTTTTGTTCCAGTTCAATTTAGTATCAAGATGAACACCCAAATATTTGACCGATGTTTTCCAAGGAACATTAAAATCATCTTGTTTTATGAGTTTTGTAGGCATTGAGCGCTTTCTGGAGAAAAATATACCTTCAGTTTTACTGGAATTTAGTTTTAATTTCCATTTAGTAAAATACTGACCCAGAAGTTCTAAAGCCAACTGTGAACGAGCAATAACTATATCTGGGTCCTTATCTGTAGCAAATGCAGCGGTATCATCTGCGTAGATTGCCAAATGTGTATGTGGTTGTTTGGGCATATCATTTATGTAAAGACTAAAGAGGTATGGGCCTAAAATAGAACCTTGTGGGACCCCAGCTACAATAGGTTTGGGCCTAGAATATATACCGTCGATGAATACTGAGAAAGACCTGTCTGATAAGTAGTTTTGAGTCAACTTTACAAGATATAGGGGCACTTTGTTGGTCAGGAGCTTGTGAAGGAGGCCTTGGTGACAAACAGTATCAAAAGCTTTTTCAACATCTAGTAGTACTAGACCAGTCGATTTGCCTAGGTTTAAGTTATGTGAAATATGTTCAGCCAATCTAGCCAGTTGTTCAGTTGTAGAATGTGCATTCCGGAAACCAAACTGTTCTGGCATTAGGATCTGTTCGGTGACTTTAGCTAAACGGTGCAAAATTAAAGCTTCAAATAACTTACCGAGGCTAGGCAAAAGACTAATCGGACGGTAGTTGGAAGGAATAGTTCCATCTTTGCCTGGTTTTTTAATGGCAATCACTTTAGCGTGTTTCCATTTCGAAGGAAAATAACCTAACTGCATACAACCATTCAGAATTTTAGTCAGATAGACTATTGCTTTTTGGGACAGGTTTTTTAAGAGTTTATTTTGAATTTCATCGACACCAGGAGCTTTGCGATGTTTTAATTGAGCCAGTATTTTCCGGAGTTCATTAGGTCTAATAAGAGAAGGAATGTTTTCGGATTCATAGGATTGCAAAAAAGTCATTGACATAGAGACTAAAAGTTCAGTATCCGAGTCACTGATCCAACTATGAGTAAGATACACATTTTCAGAGAAAGAATCCGCAAGAGTTTCACACTGATCGAGGACACATTTTGTACATTGTGTGTTCTGTGTTTTTAGGGGAGGAATGGCATTTGGTATATAATTTATTGATTTTACTATACGCCACAGGTCTGACGAGGGGTTATCAATTTTGGATAGTTTATTGTTCCACGTATTGTCATTAAAAGCCTTTACACTATATTTTATTTCTAATTGCTTTTGATTAACTTGAGCGTAAAGTTGTCGACGAAGTTCATGGTCAGGTTCCTTGACGGCCTTTCGTTTTAGGTTATTTTTAATTTTAATTAGGTTCTTTATACGTCTGGGTAATTTACAAGGTTTTAATGAAGTTGTTTTGGGAATATTAATGTCACGCGAAGTCAATATTGCATCAGTTAATATTTCTATAGCGGAGTCTATTCCTTGGATGGTATTAATTGTGCCAGCTGAAAGTTTAATATTTTTGTCGAGGGTGAGCCGGTAGCCTCTCCAATCGGCTTTGGCGTAGTTAAATATTGATTTGCTGTGTCTTTCAAATTTGCCTCCGACTGTGAAATATACAGGCCAGTGATTTGAGGATAAGCATTGCATTGCTTGCGGTACGGAGACGTGGCAGAGATTCTTTACCAAAACAACATCGGGTGTTGATGGAGTATGTGAGCTACGGTAATGAACCAGAGTAAAATCACGTGGAGCAATGACATCGTATTCGCCATGTAACATATGGTCGAAAAGTGTATCACCATGCGGATTGGATTTCGGACAGTACCAATATGGGTGCTTTGCATTTAGGTCACCCATAATTAAAGTCGTAGAATTCACATTCAGAATTGAATCTAAATCATGCCGTAATAGGGGTAGATTAGGCGACTGATAAGCAGATATAAATGAAATATTGCACTTAGAGATAGAAATTTGAATGCCAACACATTCAAGGTTTTGGGTCATTGGGAGGTCAAGTAAAGTATGAGCTATGTCATTTCTAATCAAGATAGCAACTCCCTGTCCAATACCATTGGATTTTTTATCTCTACGATAACAAGTGAAACCGGGTGACACGAGTTTGAGGTGTGGAGATATTCTTGTCTCAGACACAGCAAATATGTCTATCGAATGCTCACTTACCAGTTGCAGTAGCTCAGAAATTTTCGTGCGAATACCGTCAGCATTCCAGTATAGAATGCGTAGGCACTGTGGATTATACATATTGTCCCAAATGAGTTAAGATAAGTATAACTTTATCCATCATAGTGTTACACCCGATGAATTGACTCTTGATTGTTTTAATTGTCATTAGGATCGATATCATATCAGTTGTAGCTTGATCTTGGTCTAGCTCTAGTTGGATAGTTCTTGGAGCAGGAATTTGAGTTTTATGGCCAGCAACTTGATTCCAGGGTCTTCTATCAGATTTGATGTTTTTGAGTTCAGGCTTCATGGGACGTGCAGCTTTCGTTTTAGCCTGTCTATCACGCAGTAATTGTAGATAAGTTTCACGATGCTTACATTGACGAAAGTTTGCAGGGTGATTGCCACCACAGTTGCAACATGTTGCAGGCTGATCCCTCGATTTTTTAGGACAGTCTTGCGTGACATGTGATTCGGTGCATTTAACACATCGAGGTGGGAGGTTACAGTTGCGAGAAGAGTGACCAAAGCCTTGGCATCTGTAGCATTGGGTTCCATAAGTGTTGTTGCTTCGGTATTTTAAAATTCGGACAACGCTGTTGCATAAAAGATTAATTTGTCGAAATTTGGAGATATCGGTGCCAGGTGGTAGTTGAACTAGAAAAGGGGGACAATAAGACTCTTTTCCGACAGCTGTCTTCATTTTTCTAACAACCACATTGTCAAAACCGAGTGCAGCTAATTCAGCCGAAAGTGAATCTTCGACGTAGTCAGGTAGACCAAAAATAACTGCCTTAAACATTTTCTCATCTTTACGCGAAAGTATGGAAAGCAATGTCTTTAACGCGTAGCCCCTCCTTGATAGCTTGATGACTCTCAGATGTATGGTAGATGACTGCCACTCTATTTTTGGTTCTGTATTGAAGATGGAAATTTTTCGAGTACGTTGTAATTGTAGTTTTGATATGTTCGTGGGTCCAAGTTGGTTGAATCTCCAGGACAATAGGCGGAATACTACTTCTCTTCGTAACGGAAGTTGCTGTATGGAATCTTGTAGATGTATTTGCTTCTGTTTGTTCATTAGGGAGTGTCTTGAATCTATTGGTAGTTTTGATTCCGTCCGGGTGATGAAATTCGACTGGTTTCGCGGTTATCTTCGGAATTTTCCATTCATTAGTATTCACTGGGCTCTCAAGTGGGCGTTTACCCAATGAGTTCGAACGAGTTAGGAACCGATCCATGTCGATAACTTTTATCGATACATGTTCCCATCCCTAGGTGAGGTAGTAGGAGTGTAGGTTTAACTAGCGATATGCGCGCGTGTAACTGCAAAGAGCGTACCCGCGAAACTGGGACTTTTAATAGGTATATATAGAAACATTAGGAAGTTTGAGAATTGAAAGCTTGATAAAACGATACACAGTGAATGGTGCTTGCTTTAAGTTTTATGAAATATGTACTACTTATTGTATTATCAAGTCCAAGAGATGAATTGAAAGTTTCAAAATCATGAATTGTGTGTGTAGGCAGCACAGCAGATTTGGATAACTAAGTAGATACTAACCGACGTTGGTGACATTCAGCCACTAAGAACATTCACCATGGCTTCAGTTGTATCTAAAAACAAGCGCCGGCGCTAGTGCGTAAGTTATAACGAACCATTCTCGGTAGATAGTACTTTTAATTTATGAATAAAAGTAAAAATCGTATTAAATAATTTTGACAGATAATTGTTGTTTTATTGTAAGCTTCGGTGTTGCCAGTCATATCATAAGATAATAAAGATTTTGAATTTGTGTATCGATTCTCATCTACTGATTTTATTTTGTTATTAAATAAAGAATAAATTTACACTTGTATTTCCTTTTTTCTATTTTATTACAGTTCTATTGGATTATGTCGTAGATTTATGTAAAGAATTGTTCATATTTTTATGAAGACAACAAGAGATTATTAAAATCGTTTTTTTGGTAAATAATTTATTATAAAAATCGATTAATCGTAACATACTGGCATCTATTTAAGCAGCATGTAGTTAATTGGTAGATATAGGAAGTTACAGGTGCTTTGAACTAGACTTGGGTTTCGTTTTGTACTTTTTTCTGGTTGCTATTATACGGGGTTTTATGAGAATTAAGTTTACTTACTAGAAGCATTTGTGTATTTCAACATTGCAGCTGTCCAAGCACTAAGCACTTGTGCTGCAACACTCACTATATATTTTTTTATTTTGTTGGGGTTGACATGATACACATTCAATTTAGGCAGCGCTCTAGAGTGACCCAACTTGCTGTTTATGTTATAAATAAACTTGATTTATTTCCATGTGCCAACATCTTTAGCTATCATAAAATATAAGTACTTATGTTCTGTCCTGCTTTTTGAATTACCAAGACCAGTTCGAAAGGTGAGACCTTGGTCACACATAAGATCCAATGGCGACGATCCTGCTTCTCTTCCAATACAATATCTTTTATTAATTGTACAAGCTCTACTGCTTGTACTTTTAATGAAGTAATAAGCCAAGCTATTACTTCATACTAACTGACTAACTAACTGTCACCAAGGAGAAATATCCCTATAATCATGAATACCAGAGTATGGTCACGATATTTTTGCGAACTTTCATTTTGAACCAACTCTACAAAGCCATTAATGATGTCCCTCGCTTCGATATGTGTTAAATGCGGGTTTCTAACATTTGGTTGGTATCTCATCAAACACTAAGTACATAATTATAATACTATTTAATACACTAGCTGTCCCGCGCAACTTCGTATGCGTAATTTCCCCCCGTTTTTTAAACATTTCTCGTCGCTTCTCAGCTCCTACTCGTATTAGTCGTAGCGCGATGTTATATATGGGCTATCCAACAAAAAAAGATTTTTTCAAATCGGACCAGTAGATCCTGAGACTAGCGCGTTTAAACAAACAAACAAACTCTTCCGCTTTATAATATTAGTATAGATATGCAAGGTGCATTATAATATTATATTTCTGATTAGTATGTAGTACCTAATAACTAGTTATTAATTTAATTAGTTTCTAAGTTTTGCAACACCCTTACGGGGTCTATGTATGTTTATGGACTGCCTGTAACAACATTGTGCAATAAATGAATAAATAAATAATTTCTTAATTACTTCCTAGTTTTTTTAAAAACAAACTTGACTTGGATGAAACAAGAGAACAACAGAAACAAAGAGCATCAGAAAGTTTTCATATTTCTAGTCATAGTCAATATCAAAAATTTTCAGATGTCATTAGTGACAGTTCAACCAAAATATATGTCATAGAGTTTGGCCATTGTTGCTGGGTTGTGTTGCCCGCTTATGAGTCTGGGTCATGCGCCATACTATTGCCGACATATTGCCATACATTGCCTAACCATAGATTACTTGGCCATCAGTTACATTTTTGTGATGGTTGGGCAATAAGTTGCCAATAGTGCCGCCACAAATTGCCGTAAAAAATGGCCCGTTTAGACGCCCTTTTACGATAGGTTATCGTATAGAGGTCTATTGTATTTTTGTACAGGTACAAACAGGCTGTGTGTAAGTAATTTGCATAATATGTAAAACCCATAGCCTTAGGATAACCTAGTAGACGAACAAAGAGCTCATTACGTGTGATGATTTTTGATTTATCAGTATAAGCGTGAACTAGTGACGAGATGTCTTAAATTTGAGAAATATCGATAACTACTATTACAAATTATGCCTAGTATATCCTAAGTTTATAAAATATGCCAGATTTAGCTAATCACTATTATATTGTTGAATTATAGTAAAATAATTCACAAATATTACATACGGTTTTCTAGTACTTAACATTCAAACATAAATAAAAAAAAACAATAAAATCAAAAATGTTTATTTACAGTAACTTTATGTTTATTTTTACTCCAAAGTAAGGTGAATCTGTGTTTTATCGCGATAGCGGCGGCGAAGCTTCAGAAACGTTTTTGGTTACTTGTGAGCCAGTCTCTTACTTTTGGCTGCCAAACTACGTATTTGCTTTTATTTTACTTCTGTCTTCTGCTTTAATTTGTAACTTGAACTTCATCTTTTTGGCCCAAAGATGACGACGCTACTAAACTATTTGTTTACTTCAATCTTTGGGTAATTTCAAAATACAGTTCCCAAAACTATGCCACACGGAGGGAAAGTAGGTATCTTAAATATTGTAGATACAATATTTTATTGAAAGGAGACAATTTGCTTTTGAAAATAAATCGAACTTCGTTCAAAGATTTCCAAATAGTCGCCTGTCTGAACCGGGAATCGAACCTGCCTAATGTGAAAAAGCATCACCTGTATTTTTATGACACCAACCTTAAGGGTCAGTCATATGGATTATTTTTTTCAAAATACACTAATATTAAAATATATAAAGGCGAAAGTTTGTGAGTATGTGAATGCGTATGTTTGTTACTTCTTCACGTCTAAACGGCTGGAGCGATTTTAATAAAATTTGGTATGGAGTTAGCTGACACCCTGGATAAATACATAGGCTAATAAGCCGTGGGTAACACCGCGGGGCACAGCTAGTAGTATCATAAACAAAGGGAAGGCTATAAAATTTTACATTTAATTAAAACAACTATTTTGTATAGTTAATAACGACGCTAGGCCCAACTATTGCATTTTTACATTGTTTCTGCTTGTATTTATGATGATTTAAAGTTACTTTTTTTTAACGACTCCCGCATTATGGTACAACCCTGCCTCGCGGGGGACTTTACAAACATACAAGTCACGGACACAAAGTAGACCCAGACTCGGAACAACGATTTGTGGATCACACAAAGTGGTGTCCCGTGTAGGTATCGAACCCACGACCTCTTGCGTAGCAGTCGGACACACTCCCAATGCGCCGCAGAGGTATTACAAAATAGGACATGCTTTGAGCTGAGCTTTGAAATCTATAAATTAATCTACACTCTCTAGTACCTACATAATAAATCAATTTAGGTTTACGAGTATGTAAGGCGTAGGTAACTCTTACATAATAATATATTTAATATGATTTGTTTTGCAATGTCAGCGTACGCTATACAAATTGTGTGCGTAAATTTTAGTTTAGTGGTCGGTATGTTTGTGTTTCTCATTGTAAATAAAATATATTTAGTTTAATTGTACAAACAATTTTATTTATCCGACGTTTCGATCGAATTGCACCGATCGTGGTCAGGGATCGACTGATGGCAGTTTAGCGATGTCTCCGTGAGGCGCGGGGTTTTTCAACTACCCTCGCCTGATCTTGAAATTTTGATAAATTTTACTGTCAGTACTTCTACATACTACACTTATTACATCTTTACACTGAGGCGCGATGTCTGTACTGCGACGATTCATTTGTTGATAACGGGGTTCCAAGATGGTGAGAGCCGGTATCTATCTTCTCGGTTGAAATTCTTGTACTTCTGGATCTCAACCGCCTTACGCAGTATCCTGGCGAACGGTGGAAAGTACCTGCGGCTTATGAAATTCTATCCAGTGGTTTGGACAGAACCCCGCGCCTTACGGAGACATCGCTAAGCTGCCATCAGTCAACCTGTAACCACGATCGGTGCAATTCGATCGAAACGTCGGGTAAATAAAAAGGTTCGTACCTTTAAATAAAACTAAATATATTTTATTTACAATGACGTCTAAAAACCGTTAAATCCATTATATCGTTCGACTACACTTTCTAGCTCTAAAATAACCTCTAGCTGTTGGTCAATTTATTTTAAGAGTGTTGTCAGCCCTACATTTTTAAATTCCCTAAATTATTATAAAAAACCCACAAAATGTTTGTAACTTACTTGAAAATTACTGAATGAAAATCCTTTGATTCGCTCTCGTGACAATACTGTGGACTTTGAGTGATGTAGATAACTCTGATTTCCCCCAAAAAGTCCCTAAAATACATAACCCTCCTTCTTGTGAAGTCGGGTAAATACCGCTACCCCACTTATTTCTCCCTAAATTTAGGGGTAAATCCACTAAATTAGCAAAACTGCTATTACATAATATTAAATTCTGACTCATAGGAATCTATTGGTGCCTACAATCCGTGTCGTTCAGATTTCAATTACAAATTATGGCTAAACAATACAATATAATACTAAGAGCTATTGTGCTAGAGATATTGTTTAACCACATAGAAGTGTAATAATTTACTATTTACATGTAATTTTAACAAATAAAGGAATTCAAATAATCAAAAACATCGCAACCTCAGAGACAAGCTGCTAGTGTCGAGTTGATGAACTAATTACGTCTATGAATTTAGAATTAAACAAACTTATTATCTTAGGCACGAAATATAAGTGAAAATGTCTATTAAATTACTTTGTTATTACCCGACTGTAAAGGAAGGGTTATGTTTTTCGCGCGTATCTTGTATGTATGTATGTATGTATGTATGTATGTAATATTCTTTATTACCAGATATCTCGCAATCCACTGAACGGATTTGTACAATTAAGACGTCGTTTAGATTCGTCTTGATCGCCCAAATGTTCTTAGATATCTAACGTTTGAAAAAACAAACGTGGTGGCTGTGAGATGTCAAAATAAAGAGGTGTGCAAAAAAAAGTTGTTTTGAACACTGCATTAAGGGTATCAAATTAAAGGGCTCATCAGCATTTCAAAAAGGTATAACATGATTATGACTGTGATACTAAAAAAGTTAGCAACCATTCTTTTTTCAATTTTCAATACTTGACAATAGCTGTGATAAAAGTTAATTGTTACGAGTACATCGGTATTGGTAGGCACTTCACTAAGTTTATCGAGATTCATTAATGCCTCCGACTACATGAAATTATATAATTATGTAGGGGATCTTGTTTCTATCTTTATAATTTATATAATTTATTTTTTTAGTTTTCACTATTCATAACTATAAATAAAGAGTATGATTATTAATAAAGATATTCACTATTCATAACTAGCTTTCGCCCGCGGTTCCGCCCGCGTGGATGTCGGTTATCGCGATAAAAACTATCCTATGTCCTTACCCGGGACTCTAACTATCTCTATACCAAATTTTTATTTAAATCGATTTATCTGTTTGAGCGTGAAAGCGTAACAGACAGACAGACAGAGTTACTTTCACATTTGTAATGTTATTAGGGATTTCATTAATTAAAGTTATAAATACTATTTCCCTTGTAATCTCTATGGTCAAGGACTATTTTATTACGAAGTTTTTTAATTCTCCTTGCTCAATAATTCCTTCTTTGACCATAGATGTTACTCTATAGGTGAATTGAGACCAAAGAGATATTTACTCTATCTCCATGCATGAGACGGACATTGCTACAAGGAATCAATGTTGCAAGATATAAAGAACTAAATTAAAATTATTGTCGTATCGAATATGAATTAATATACACAAAATAAAACTATTGGATATTAACTGTCCCGCACAGACCTGTTAAAACTGTTATAGGTCTATAGTTATTAATACGATGTTTATCTCCATTTGAAAATAGAGGATTATTAAGGACATTGGGAAATAGTCCATTACATAAACTTAACTGGAAAAAAATATACATATATGAATATATATATATATATATATATATGTTTTAATGACTTATTAGGTATTAAAGCTGGGACTTTAAGCTAGTAATTTTTCTTAATACTTCTTTAAAGTCCGTATTTAATATGACGAAGGATTTCGAAGTACAAGGAAAAGTTTTTGTCAAATTTTGAACGATGTTATTATTTAAACTTATTGAGGCTTCAGACATTTTTTTAACTACGTTAACTAAATAGTCGTTAATTTTGTAAGTTCCTTTAATGAGCCTTGTCTCCGTTGAGAATAAATCTAATGACGAAACATGTTTTTTAGATTTGAATGCGTTATTTTTAATGAATTTCCAAACAAGTTTACTGATTTTTCCTTCTTTTTGCAATTCATTCCTATCGTACTGATTTTATAGTTTTCTCAGATTATACAGTCAGGATGGTAGGTTCGAATAAAAAGCACAATTCCGCAATGACGTATTTATTATCACTATTCCACAAAGAACACTACTACAATGTTCACTGATCAACACTAATAATAACACTAAATCACTGTACAAAACATTGTAAACTAGTCACAATCCATCGCCTCACTGAACTGATTTGCGAGGGAGCGCTTTTCTATACAAAAATTCCATGATCCAGAAAAGTCGACCATCTACTAGTAGCCAGTTTCGGGAATGTCATGCACACAAACAAGTTGTTTACATTTTGCCTCTCGCACTCATAGATAGTTGTTTTTGTATATTGATGCACTCGCGTGTATTCTACGAGCTTCGCGAACATTCGAGTCGTTCGTAACACTGCCCCCCTCTTGATGGTGCTCGTCCCGAGCAGCGTTAGTGCCTTCATATTTCGCCAGTCGGCTACTTCCTGACGCCTTGTCTTAATCGGTAAGTCACATCGTTGATCTTTGTGATGATTTTATATGGGCCTTTCCACCGAGCTTGCAATTTCGGAGATTTTCCAAGGAAGACGCGTGACCTGAAATAAGTTCAAACTTACGTGAAACCTCGACGAAAAGAACGAATAAGGTAGCCAAATGAGATTTTTTAAGTTTTGTTGGGCAAGTTGCTTTCTCCTTGATATTTAAAATGTACATTAGTTACTTTTGACTTGATATTTACAACATACATTAATTACTAATTCACACCATGCTAGCAATTCAAATTGAAGGAAAGTCTATGTTATAGATACTTCATCTCTTCTCATTAATTTACGTCATTGCATTTTTTCTTTCGTATATTTTGGAAGATATTACAACTGAAAATTAATATAAAACTGCTGTAACATTTTAGTAACCTAACAGAGAGCGTGTTTGTGTGTTCGGTACGAAGCTTGGAAGCTTAAATTTGGGGTACATATATGGTACCAAGAAGCTGTTTTCATGATAGAGCCGGAACTTACAAGCCTTAGTTTAACTTGCAAAGTCTGTGTGTTCAGCACGAATCTTGAAAGCTAAATTAAAAATCACTTCCCGGTGATATACTCGTATATGTATCTTTGATGACAATACTATGGTACCATGGAGCTGTTCTGATCGTGGAGCCGGAAGTTGGCCAAAGGCTCATCTTAACTAAATAGATAACCCATCAAATATGAACTCATTGGATTTGTCTTAGTTAGTACTTTAGTGTTGCATGATATCTAGGGTCTGATTATGGAGTCGGAATGTGGCCATAAGAATTTATGAATTAAACAAGATAAACCCATCGAGTTTGGGCTCGATTGGTGCGTCTTGAGAAGTACTTTTTTAAACACCAAATCTAAACTTAAAAGCTTGTTTTAAAAATATTGTTTTTACATAATTAAAAAATTATTTGGACTTTGCGGACTGTTTTTAGGTACATTTTTAATACGTTGTAATGATGTCAAAAGGGAACAAAAATACATGCATATTCCCTAGTATTGAAGTAGGAGTTTTATTTTCAAATTTGAAATGGTATCTAAGTATCTGCATTTTCAGTTTCATAAGTGAAATTGCATGTAACAAATGCATTGCAACTGTTTTTCCTTGCCCACTGGCCTCTATATTAGTCACAGAGGTCACTACCTCTACCTAACATTATTCTAAACATGAAGACTATCTTCATCCTAATAATAATAATAAAGTAAATTCTAAGTATCGACCTGTCTACTTGCATTAGTTATTTTACCTTACCTTTTAATCTTTAAATAAATTTTAAAAATAAAAATAAGAAAACGCGATTTGTAGGTATGTAGGTACGTCGTTAACCTCTTTCTCATGTTCTAATGAGTTTTTAAATACTTTATGCATTCGTTTTATGTAGGTCTCTACAATGATCGCCTACAAAAAGAAATTATTTTGTATAGTGATGTAAGTTATAATAAGTACCTACTTAAGTACTTATAATATTCTATTTAGTAATTATGACTTTTTTCAGCTAAATTATTTATTAAAATAGATAAATGTAAGGTAAGTAATTGGTAGGTGTAGGTACATAACTAATGGTTTTTTTAAAATAAGATAATTAGCAATATGGGATTGAGTCCCACATTACTAGCAATCTTGTTAACCCCTCCAGCTAAGCTCAAAGGCTTGTGTTAGAAGTGGGTTCACTCAGTAGTATAATGGGTAGGATTCGAACCCGCGACCTCACGATTGTGACGCAGTTTATAAGAAAGTCGCTACTCGCTGTCTGTACCTACCTGCTTAGGTACTACGCTAACATTTTCTAAATTAGTTAAGTACACAACGGATTTTACTCTATAATTTAGATAATTTCTTCTGGGTGGTTTATATCCATAATCTATGCATATAATGTGTATAGATAGTAGTAAGTTCCACTTATACTTAGGTAGGTAGGTAGTTCTTTTAGTCAATAAAGTTCTTTCATTATAACATTAGGTCGCGAGCAGCAGTGTTTTATTGCACTAGTTACGAGTTATAGCGCTGCTACTCGAAGTGGAACTAAGGTATAAAGTTTGCCTCCGTCTCTCGACTACATTCAGGTAGGTACCTATAATCGCAACTATAGGTAGGTACATCATAACTTTTCCACTTTTTAATGCAGGGGCATTGCTTATCAAAGCTTGATTTCATTTCATCCATCTACGTGTAGGTAAGTGCTATGCGTTTCAAATGAGTTGATAACTGTCATGATGCCATTTCGATTCGCATTACGACTGTAACTTCATTGCATAACGTAAGGTCAGCAATAAAGTGACAAGTGAACATAAAATACTGCAGTCAGATTTGGACAGCTACAAAGATCAAATTATTGCCAGCAGGTTAATATATGACCGCCATACACAGGAGCTTAACACACAAATCACGAACTTGCACTCCCGTCTAACAACTGTCATGCTTGAACACCAAACAGAAACTCAAGTATACATTAACAAGTATGAGGGGGTAGCCAGAGTAGCAAGAGAGGAAACAGAACAATTAACCTCTCTTTTTAAAAACAACATATGCTACAATTGCTCACTACCACAGTTTGTCGGTCAACACAACACTCACACCAATACACGGCCGTTGCAGAGCAACGCAACCTGACTCTGACTGCGGATTTTTAGCTGACCAGCATACTCTGAATATTACAGAAAATAAAGTTGTGATTTTTTCTGACCAATAAGGTATAGATTTTAGCAGGTTTATTATAGGTCACACAAAGTATAGGGTCATAAATTATTGTTCACCACGCACAAATTTTAGTAATTTAATTAGTAAATTAAATAATACCACCTTAGATAATAGGTCAACAGTTATACTATTATATGGTGACAGCTTCTCAGTCACAAAGAGAGACATAATTAAATTAACAGAAACTATTACAAACGTTCATTAAAAAGTAGGTTGTAAGTTAATTTTATGTAGCCTACCTTAGGTATTCGCAGTCAGTATCTGATTTACAAAACAAGCATGTACAGAGCTTGAATCTAAACTTACATAGAAAGTATATTTTGTTTTTTGACACGAATAAATTTATTCGTAATTTTATTTTAACGAAAGATAGAATGTATCTTTCCACATTCTACAAAAGACAACTTGCTAAGTTATAAGCATTTAATTTACACCCTGACCTAGGTACAAACAGTACTTTGCAGGATTCATTTAGTGTTAGCAGTTCTACTTTGAATGTTATGAAGACTCCTAGTTTAAACTAGTAAGTCAGACAATGGACAAGCCCACAGGTGGTCTTGCCGTAGTTCACCAAAATATTCAATGCTTATCCAGCAAAATAGAGGAACTCGAATTGTTTCTTAAAAAGCACAGTGTTGATATTTGTTGCTTAACTGAACATTAGTTGAAAACTAATGAACTGATATTTAATAATAGTTATTATTGTATGGTTAGTGCATTTATAAGAGAAAGGGCTATACATGGTGGGTCTATGATATTTGTATGCAACAGTGTTAAATGTAAGGAACGCAAGGATATAGTACATCTGTCTGTTAAGCGTACTATAGAATTATCATGTGTGGAGCTGGAGAGATATATTATAGTTTGTGCATATCGACCACAGCTGAGTGATTTTAACTTATTTGAATCTGTAATGGAAGATGTGCTTAAAAAGTTAAGTTACGGTAATAAGCATGTAGTAGTATGTGGCGACTTCAATGTAAATTTACTTGAACAATCATCTTTGTCTACCAGATTAGTTAACCTATTTAAATCGTTTAATTTACTGTACTTATTTAATGAACCAACAAGAATTACATCACATTCTGCTACTTGCTTAGATAATATATTCTGCAACTGTAGTTATTTAAATGAGGTTATATTGAGTGATTTAACATCAGATCACTGTGGGCAGAAAATCACTTTTCCCTCACATACAGTGGCCAAAATAGATAAGATCACATGTAGGCCAATGTGTACGGCTCGCTTAGAAAAATTCAATTCTAATGTTTCTGCTAATATTACCAGTATAGATTTCAGCCACTCTGATCCGAATTATCTTTACTCCTCAGTGTTCAATATAATCAAATGTGAATACAATAATATATTTAAATCAAAAACTTTTTATAAGAATTCTAAACTTAGCTTTTGTGATTGGGCAACTACCGGCATTTAAAAAAGTAGAGCTTAGTTGTACGAGTTATATGGTGTGAAACAAACAAATTAATTTTGATCAAAACTTTATTCAGTATGTAAGAAACTATTCAAAAACTTTTAACAAAGCTTGTGCATGTGCTAAAGCCTTACATATTAGTAGAAATATTAAAAAATCTGATAATAAAATAAAAGCCACTTGGAATATTATTAATTCGGAAAGCGGGCGGGCAAAGCCTCGGAATAAAAGCTTTGAATTATTAATTAACAATAAGACTGTTACTGATAATTTAGACCTAGCACCAACCTTCAATGATTTCTTTGCTGACATACCACTAACCACAACCAGCTCCTTGAACGCTTGCCCAGATAAAGCCGAATTACTCTTCAGAGATAATGTGGATGAATGCAATGTACCATTTGCTTTTAAATATATACACCCCAGTGAAATAAATAAAATATTCAAGTCACTTAATTTAATAAAATCTGCTGATTTATGGGGTATTTCAGTAAAATTAATTCACAGTATAATTACTGTCATAGCGCCACAGTTATCTATAATTTTTAATCAATGTGTTGATACCGGCATGTTTCCTGATCTTATGAAACATAGTAAAGTAATACCATTATTTAAATCCGGATCAAAAAATGACCCTAGTAATTTTAGACCAATATCCATCTTGCCAGCTAGTAGTATCACACTTTAAT
The DNA here is from genome assembly GCA_945859575.2 of Herminia tarsipennalis. Taxonomy (NCBI): domain Eukaryota; kingdom Metazoa; phylum Arthropoda; class Insecta; order Lepidoptera; family Erebidae; genus Herminia; species Herminia tarsipennalis. The sequence goes on along the minus strand of OX243836.2, from coordinate 2,689,551 downwards.
TTTAATAATCTACTGCATCACGATCAATATGGTTTCACAAAGGGTCGCTCTACAATTGATGCAGGTACTAAGCTATTGAAACATATTTTTAGTGGCTGGGGAAAATTCACAGGATGCCATTGGAGTGTTCTGTGATCTTTCTAAAGCTTTTGATTGTGTGGCGCATAGGACACTTCTGCTGAAACTTAGGCATTACGGTATTAAAGGTACAGCGCTAGATCTACTTGCCTCTTACCTGAGTGAAAGAATTCAATATGTTGATATAGGCGGAGTAAGGTCGTCTGGATCGCCAATTAGTATGGGCGTGCCTAAGGGATCAATACTCGGTCCCTTCTTATTATTGGTATATATTAATGATTTACCATTTTATATTAATAACTTTTGTGACATCATGACTGATGACACTTCTATAGTTTTTAAAATTGATCGTATACTACAAAATTTTGAGAAAATAAATAGAACACTCGCACTAGTTCAAGATTGGTTTACAACGAACAACCTACTTCTAAATCCCAAAAAAACTAAATGTATTAAGTTTAGTTTGCCAAATGTGAAAAGTAGTAATACGAGTATAATTTTAAATAATGAGGTGATTAGCTATGTCGACTCAACGGTTTTTTTGGGAATTACTTTAGGCAATAGGTTACAGTGGGGCACCCAAATATCATGTCTCGCAGGAAAACTCAGTTCTGCAGCGTATGCTGTAAGCAAAGTTAGACAGCTTACGAACGTAGAAACAGCTAGACTAGTATATTTTGGTTATTTTCACAGCGTCATGTCCTACGGCATATTGCTTTGGGGCAAGGCGGCTGATATACAAACTATGTTTATTCTTCAAAAACGTGCAGTGCGCGCGATATATCAACTAGGAGCACGAGTTTCCCTTAGAGAAAAGTTTAAAGAGATAGGCATTAAGACAGTTGCATCACAATATATATATGCAAACGTTATGTTTGTAAAGCAAAACTTACATTTATATAACAAAAATAGTGACATTCACTCTGTGAATATATGAAATAAGCACAAATTTGTAGGTCGATATCATAGGCTTCATAAAACTCATAACTCATTCATGGGACTAGGTGTTAAATTTTTCAATAAAATCCCAGTCAGCATATCGAGTCTACCAGTAAATAAATTTAAGAATGTAGTCAGGCAGTCTTATAAAAACTTCTAAAAATATTATATGTCTCAAAGATTTGTCAATAAATTAATGTTAATAAATATAAAAATAAATTAAGGTAAGAAAACTAATTTGATAAAAAAAAAATGATTACTTAAGTATCATGTCAATTGTTTTATATTATTAACATACATATTCAATTAGTCCATTCAGTATTTAACACAATACATAACATATTCAATTTATTATAATACACATGTCACAATTTGAAGAGTTCAAACATTTTTCTTGTAGCCAATCACTGAGCACTTTTTAAATTTCTTATCTCGCAATTCTTTTATAGCTTTTGGGATTCCATTGAATATTCTGATTGCCATGATGTTACAATTTCTATATGATAAAGCGGTTTTTCTTATAGGCATTACCAGTCTTGTTGGATCTCTTTTCCTGACTTTGGAATCTACATTATCTTCACATTTTTTAAATAAATATGCATGATCTCTAACAAAACAGCACGCCTGTAATATGTATAGACTTGCTAGTGTGTGAAGTTTTAGTTTTTTAAATAGGGGTTTACAAGATGTTAATGTCCCAACGGCACATATAGCCCTAATACATTTCTTTTGGAGTACAAAAGCTTAATTTACGTTAAGTGAATTTCCCCAGAGTAGCAAACCATATCTTAAAACTGAAGCAACATAACCGTGATATGCAGTTAGTGCCGTTTTCTGTCCAGAGGTACGCCCAATTTTTTTAGTGCATACACGAACAAGTATTTTGCAGAGCGATTGTATGTGTGCCTTCCAGTTACAGTGTTTATCTAAAGTGATGCGAGAGCTACGCCCTGCGATCGCCAACCCGCCTGCCCAGCGTGGCGATTATGGGCATTACCCCCTAATGCACAAAGCACAAAAGCCACGGCCCCCAGTTCTCTAATAAATCTCCGGGCTAAGAAAGGCCACCACAACCGACTGACCCTGGCGACGTATAACGGACGCACACTACGGCTAGACTCGCATCTGGCACAACTTGAGGTGGAACTTGGGAAGATTAGGTGGCATTTCCTCGAGTTAAGTGAAGTCCGAAGTGAGGGGGAGGACACCATAACCCTCGAGTCGGGCCACCTTATGTACTTTCGCGAGGGAGACCAACAATCTCCAGGTGGTGTTGGGTTTCTGGTTAATAAGTCCCTTTCTGACAATGTCGTGGAAATGTCCAGCGTGTCGAACAGGGTAGCTTACCTCATTATTAAGCTCACCGAGAGGTATAGCCTCAAGGTGGTGCATGAATTTGGAAGCAGAAATCATAGGGGGCAAATGCTAGTAAAGCAAAACTTACATTTATATAACAAAAATAGTGACATTCACTCTGTGAATATATGAAATAAGCACAAATTTGTAGGTCGATATCATAGGCTTCATAAAACTCATAACTCATTCATGGGACTAGGTGTTAAATTTTTCAATAAAATCCCAGTCAGCATATCGAGTCTACCAGTAAATAAATTTAAGAATGTAGTCAGGCAGTCTTATAAAAACTTCTAAAAATATTATATGTCTCAAAGATTTGTCAATAAATTAATGTTAATAAATATAAAAATAAATTAAGGTAAGAAAACTAATTTGATAAAAAAAAAATGATTACTTAAGTATCATGTCAATTGTTTTATATTATTTACATACATATTCAATTAGTCCATTCAGTATTTAACACAATACATAACATATTCAATTTATTATAATACACATGTCACAATTTGAAGAGTTCAAACATTTTTCTTGTAGCCAATCACTGAGCACTTTTTAAATTTCTTATCTCGCAATTCTTTTATAGCTTTTGGGATTCCATTGAATATTCTGATTGCCATGATGTGACAATTTCTATATGATAAAGCGGTTTTTCTTATAGGCATTACCAGTCTTGTTGGATCTCTTTTCCTGACTTTGGAATCTACATTATCTTCACATTTTTTAAATAAATATGCATGATCTCTAATAAAACAGCACGCCTGTAATATGTATAGACTTGCTAGTGTGTGAAGTTTTAGTTTTTTAAATAGGGGTTTACAAGATGTTAATGTCCCAACGGCACATATAGCCCTAATACATTTCTTTTGGAGTACAAAAGCTTAATTTACGTTAAGTGAATTTCCCCAGAGTAGCAAACCATATCTTAAAACTGAAGCAACATAACCGTGATATGCAGTTAGTGCCGTTTTCTGTCCAGAGGTACGCCCAATTTTTTTAGTGCATACACGAACAAGTATTTTGCAGAGCGATTGTATGTGTGCCTTCCAGTTACAGTGTTTATCTAAAGTGATGCGAGAGCTACGCCCTGCGATCGCCAACCCGCCTGCCCAGCGTGGCGATTATGGGCATTACCCCCTAATGCACAAATCACAAAAGCCACGGCCCCCAGTTCTCTAATAAATCTCCGGGCTAAGAAAGGCCACCACAACCGACTGACCCTGGCGACGTATAACGGACGCACACTACGGCTAGACTCGCATCTGGCACAACTTGAGGTGGAACTTGGGAAGATTAGGTGGCATTTCCTCGAGTTAAGTGAAGTCCGAAGTGAGGGGGAGGACACCATAACCCTCGAGTCGGGCCACCTTATGTACTTTCGCGAGGGAGACCAACAATCTCCAGGTGGTGTTGGGTTTCTGGTTAATAAGTCCCTTTCTGACAATGTCGTGGAAATGTCCAGCGTGTCGAACAGGGTAGCTTACCTCATTATTAAGCTCACCGAGAGGTATAGCCTCAAGGTGGAGCATGAATTTGGAAGCAGAAATCATAGGGGGCAAATGCTAGTCAACTTCCTCGAACAGGAGGAGCTCTTCTTGATGAAACTCCTTTTTCAAGAAACAGCCCCAAAGGAAGTGGACGTGGCAAAGCCCCGACACTATGACAAGAAATGAAATTGACTTCATCATGACGGACAAAAAGCATATATTCAGAGACGTCACCGTGATCAACAGGTTTAATACCGGTAGTGATCACCGACTTGTCCGAGGCTCTCTGAATATCGACTTCAAGGCGGAACGTGCCCGTCTGATGAGGTCCAGGCTCCGACCTACTTTGCTTCAAACCATGATAGGATCCAAAGCGTTCCAGTCAAACCTGGATAACCGATTTGCTGCCATGGAAACCACAACAGACGTAAACCAGAAACTCGTAAATGTGGTTCGGATACTCAGGGAAGAAGGTACGAGATTTTGTGAAATGCAGCGTAAGGGCAAAAAGTCAAAGCTTTCGGAAAAGACTTTAGAGCTAATGAAGAAACGACGTGAAAACCCACCCATCATTTCGTCGGAAAAGCGCGCTCTAAACCAAAAGATCAATAAGCTTATACGATACGACCGTCGGCACTCCAACACTCTCTCGATTAAAAGAGCGATCGAGCAGAACCGGGGTCAAAAGTGTCCGTACAATCTCTTGGAAGAAGCCACCTGACGAAGTTGACCACAACTAGTGGAGAAGTCGTTTTTCGAAGCCGGCAGTTCTCTCCGAAGTGGAAAGCTTCTATGGCCGGTTCTATCTCGACCTGATCCTGAAAATGAGGGTCCTAGAGCCACTCTAACACGCCACTACACCGAAGACCTGCCAGAAGTCAACATTGACGAAATCGTGCTGGCTCTTAAACAGCTGAAAAATGGAAAAGCCCCTGGATAGGTTGGCGTTACAACAGAGCTGCTAAAGGCTGGAGGTAAACCCGTACTGAGGGAGCTCCAAAAGCTCTTTAATGCTGTCCTGTTCGAAAGGAGAACTCCAGAGGCGTGGAGTAGAAGTGTAGTCGTCTTGTTCTTCAAAAAGGGAGATAAGACCCGGCTGAAGAACTACTGACCTATTTCTCTTCTAAGCCACGTCTATAAGCTGTTCAAGAGTCATCACGAACCGCCTTGCCCGAAGACTTGACGAATTCCAACCACCGGAACAGGCTAGATTTCGGAGCGGATATGGCACCATAGACTACATCCACACAGTGCGGCAGATTATACAAACGACCCAAGAGTATAATCAGCCTCTGTGTGTGGACTATGAGAAGGCCTTTGATTCGATTGAAATCTGGTCCGTTCTGAAGTCCCTGCAGCGATGCCAAGTAGATTGGCGATATATCCAAGTGATGAGATGTCTCTACGAAGCCGCCACCATGTCCGTCCAAGTACAGAATCAGCAAACAAAATCTATACCATTGCATCGAGGAGTGAGGCAAGGGGACGTTATTTCCCCGAAACTGTTCACAAATGCAATGGAGGATATGCACAAGACGCTGCACTGGAAAGGGCGGGGCATCAACATCAATGGTGAATACATCTCTCACCTGCGATTTGCAGATGACATCGTCATCATGGCAGACACGCTGCAGGACCTACAACAGATGCTGAATGACCTGGCTAACTCCTCTGTACGCATCGGCCTTCGGATGATAGATACTTGGATAAAACCAAGGTCATGTTCAATGAACATGTACTACCGGAACCGATAGCGGTGCACGGCGCCGTTCTCGAAGTAGTTCAAAAATATGTGTACCTGGGCAGTCATGGCGTCCTACACTACATTTGCCGAGACGCGGTCTCCACTCAAGAACTCGTTTACCTCAACGGTTGTCGGTTTTTCGGCTAATATGGCCAGCCCACTGCCACTTCAGCTTGCTAATCCTGTAGGCTATGTCGATAACTTTGGTCCTCTGCCGAATCACCTCATTTCTGATTTTATCCCTAAGAGAAACTCCGAGCATAGCCCTTTCCATAACCCGCTGAGCGACTTTAAACTTGTGAACCAGCCGTACCGTCAGTGTTCACGTTTCGGCTCCGTATGTCATGACGGGTAGGACGCACTGATTGAAGACTTTAGTCTTAAGGCATTGTGGGATCGATTGTGAACCAGCCGTACCGTCAGTGTTCACGTTTCGGCTCCGTATGTCATGACGGGTAGGACGCACTGATTGAAGACTTTACGACGACGTGAACAGGAGAATTCGGTTGGGTTGGGCAGCGTTTGGGAAGTTACGTCAAGTTTTCTCATCGTTGATCCCACAATGCCTTCACTGCTTTTTATTATTTATTATTATATGTATGTTTTAGTTAAAAAAATATCATGAAAGACCACAAAAGTATAGAATATTCTTATATTTTGCCTATTTACTTATTTCTGTTTGGTATTTATTAAATATTAAATAATACTAATAATAAAGAAAAATGTTAGGTACATAGTTCAAAGAAAATAAATATTACGTCCATTCCATTACCATACACATACGTACTTTACCCCACTTGGGAGTTTTTATTGCTAGCGGTACAATTTTGACAAGTACAGAGTGAAGTTGTCGCGAACGCGATTATCTTCTCATTTGAAACGCATAGTATATCCATCTACATTTCAATATTAGTAAAAAAAAACGTTACTAGAACCTTATAAAAAAAAATAGGTATTTATCTAAAAGTTCCATAGTTCTATGATATTTTTCTGTTTGTAAGCCTGCTACTTTATTTGTTTATTAAGAAGTAGTTGACCCGCGCAACTTCGTCTATATCTATTTTCCCCGTTTTTGCAACATTTTTCATTAATGCTATTTGCGTAGGGAAAAGTGGTTAGTAGGTTAAATTTTCGGGTATTGTAGATGACGCTACTTTCAATTCTTTATTAAATTTCCAAACACCGGTTGTTACAAAGCCCAGCCTGACTCGGAACAAAGTGATGGTGTGTGTATGGTGGGATTGGAAAAGAATCGTCCACTATGAGCTTTTTCCGCCGGGTAAAACTATCAACTCAGACCTCTACTGTCAGCAACTGATGAGGTTAAAAGAAGCCATTGAGAAAAAACTGGCCGGAGCTGGTTCCATAATGACAACGCCAGACCGCACTCATATAGATGAATCACTCAGCAAAAATTGACAGAGCTTGGCTGGGATGTGTTGATGCACCCTTCGTATAGCCCTGATCTTGCTCCATCTGGTTTCCCCTGTTTCGGTCACTTCAAAACTCTTTAGGAAGCATAAAGTTAACCTCAAAAGAACATTGTGAATACTACCCTTAAAATTTTTTTGATCAAAAATCTCAAAGTTTTTACAGCAATGGAATCAGGGTACTACCCACAGGATGGCAACAAGTCATCGATCAGAACGGCACATATAAATCCCTTCCGGATCGGCCAGGGATTAATTTACACGTTGTATATCAGCCCTCCTCCTCTGAAGTCGTACCTACTGCGCTTTCTTGTTGTGTTGCGCTAATATTTCTAAGTAACTGATTTTAAACAATGCCAGCTTTAGAAAAATCAAGCTCTGCTGCAAGCAGGTGCTGAAAGATAGATTTTGCAAAATTTTGATTTGGGTATTGTGTACGATCGCAAGCAATTCGAACGCACTTTAGCTAAGTTCGTCCAAATATTCGATTGCCGGACATCCGGCTATCCGGCTGAGAGGTTGGCAGAATATCCGGTATCCGGCCAAACAGCTTTCCTTTTCATCTCTATTTATTACGTTAAAGATCTCTACAGTTTTGTCGTAGATATTGTGGCGACGACTCATTTTTATACTTACTCTTACTACAAAACGAAGATACGACGCGGTCGTGCGACTAAGCGTTTCACGCTTTATAGCGAGGTGTCACTGATACTGGGCTAGCCGCTAGCCTAAGTAAGAGTCTTATCTATTTAATATTATAAAGCTGAATCTGAGTTTGTTTGTTTGAACTACTGGGTCGAATAGAAAAAAATCTTTTACTGTTGGATAGCCTATATAACGAGAAAGGCTATAGGCTATATAACATCACGCTACCACCAATAGGAGCGGAGCAGTAATGAAAAATATTGCAAAAACGGGCAATATCGACGCAGACAACGTTGCGCGAGTCAGCTAGGTTTTGCTTTCCGCTTTGTTTGCGTTAGCTAATAATTTCGTCATGATAGTTTGGGCTTAATGTATATAACTATAGTAAATAAAAAAATAAATTTAAAAAAGCTGTTTTAAATAAAGATGAAAACAAGATAACCTTAAATCATGCAGTTGAAGGCATTTTAGTGTGTTCACTGGGATTCATAAATGCCCCTTGACTAAAAAAAAAAATAGCGGTCTAAAAGTTTTATGTAGAATCTCTGCTTATTGTTAGCATAGTTATATGGGTATGTAGGCATATAGGTACCGATCTATAACCATGCTATCAAAAATGGCAACATAAAATACTTAACTTAAAAATATTTAATAGATACACATTTTTTTTATATTTATGGTCCTTAATTCTTTTTTACGGCCGACATTGCGGACTTAATGGTTTTACCTTGTGATTTTTGTTGGACGAAATAATCGTTCGGTTTTATGTCACCTTTCCTTCGTATTCAATAGAAAACTATAATTTTACTTTTAATATTTTTTTATGGCTTTGGGAGTTGCAAATAGTGGCCAGAGCTCACAGTAAAATGTTCTACGACTTTGAAAGAAGACTTGAAGTATATGTTCGTAAACTTTCCATAGAATTTTATAAGCTACGGGTCTTAATCGCGTAAATATTGCACGGCCGTTGCAATACGGTCGAAACGTCGGGCAATAAACAAAGGTATTTACGCGATTAAGACCCGTAGCTTATAAAATTCTATAATAAGACTTGAAGTGGCTGATAAATACAATAATTTGGCATTATCAGAGGCGGATTTGCAGTGTTGGCCGCCATAGGCCCAGGCCAATTTAGCACTACTCTCGCCGTAACTACCTAAGACGGGTGGGGGGAGGGAATCATTTAACCCAATACTGCCAAGGTTAGTTCGCCAAAATCAATTTTTAACTAATGCAAACTCTCCTTCTCAAATTTCCATAAAATGATTATTTACTATACAAACGGTGTTTAAATTATAATTACAGCGCTTTGACACAACTCACCCTAAGTAGGCAAAAAAATAAGTACACAAATTGAGATTAAAATGACGTTATTATAATATTTCAGAATCAATTCAATTATTATAGTTATGTCATGGATAAGTAATAATTAATGGTGTGAATGTCAAACGCGAAGTAATTAAGGTTAATATTATTATCATAAAAATAATTTAAATAATAGAATAATAATTTAATGATTATAAAAAAGTTCAATATTAGTTAAGTAATGTTAATAAAATTTAAATGTTACACTATAAATTATTTCTTTTGTGAATACTGCTTTTACACACCTTGATACTTAGTTTAGTAGGATCCCTGCTCGTACCTTCAGTTTTCGCTTACTTTGACAAACAAGTGCGGTTGGTTCATTACAAACATGCCTAATTCTAAAATGTACATAGAAACTGAGGTCAACACCCACAATCTCTTAAAATGTGACCTACATGAGTCAAAGGGTCCAATACCACAGACGACTTCGATGCCGTTTTTTGCAGTATAAATATTTTATTTATATCGGCGGAATTGCCCATCAGAAATATACCATATTGGAGTGTAGATCCTACGTAGTCTTAATAGGCAGTGAGAACGACAGATTCAGTACTTAGATGTTTTTTATCTGTCTCAAGGCATAAACAAACCTGTTTACTTTTTTACATACTGCTTCAGTTTCCAATTACAGTTTTCATCTAAAGTAACACCAAGAAATTTGATTTTAGTATGCTTCTCAATTTATTCTGTACTGAGTTGGTTCGGGCGATATAGGCAGTCCGGCAGTACATGCAAAAGAAATAGCGTATTTTCGTCGGAGTGTACATCAAAAAATACGTAGATTGGGCTTCTAGGGCAAGTTCAAAGATAGTATTTAATAAATTAGTAAGTATTAAGTATTATTATTAGTAAGTATAAATTAGTAAGTAAGTAATAAGTATTTAATAAATACCTACGAAAAAAAATAACAATCGCTGGTAGGCAGCTGTTGAAGAATTTACGTCAGAAAGAAGTTTATAAGTATATCTGTATACGTTGAAGACAGTGTAACGAGCTCCTATTTTTTAAGACTCGTTCTATAGCGGTCTCATTGCTAGCGAGCGGATGGAAAATATCGGAATATCAAGCTCTTATATAGCTTGTTACAAATTTGTTAAAGTATTAAATCGAAGTCATTGATTGTGCATTCTACAGCTATTAGGTAACTTTGGGTTTGTATATCCTATTTATGTCCTACTAGATGTTGCCTGCGACTTCATTCACATAGAAATGTTAAAAAACCATACTGTAGCGACAAATCTGAACTGTACACTTTGCCGGGATAAATGTAGCCTATGTGCTATTCCAGAATAGAATCCATCACAATAATAATAATATTTTTTTTTCAGCAGTTCTGATACGATTATTTACAAACATCCATCAATTGAAAGTTTGGCATTTATAATGGTCCTATGGCAGACGTTATTATTTGTTTCACTATAATCAAGATTTGTCTGTATGTGTCAAATATTGATACCAATCATTATTTTTATAAAGTATGTTAGTTACCTACTTAATAGCTCTATAAAAATCTTTAAAAAAAAACTATAAGTAAGTCATTCAGGCACGAAGTCAATAGGTCTCGCCGTAACTGTGACCCCGCTGTTTCCCGAGGTCCGATTTGCCCGGGACTCCGAATCCCGGGAGACGGTTATTGAAAAAGTTACAGTCGCGGCCGAGGGCTGGCCGTGAATTAATGCTGAGCAAATACGGGAACCGGGTAGGTAGGTACATCACAGGACTTCGCTAAAGAAATGTAAGAGATTTCCTAACGAGTGCCTCGTTCCTACTCAAATATTGTATTTGCGACAAATTGGAATTCTAAAAGGCTCTTAAAGGATAATTTTTAAACTTTAATTTTTTATACAAAGAGATCAAGTAGGTAACAGCTGAACAATCGTAAATGTATTTAAAATACATAGTGTAGTCTCCATGTCAAAAATTCTTGTACAGTGGGTAATAAGGTAGGTGCTTATCTACTTATTCTTTGCCCAAAAATGTAAGCCGTACCTTTCTGTTCTATTCGCTTTTCATCCCGAAAATAAAGCCCTCCGGTAAATTACATTAAGCAGAGATTGAAGGATGACTCTCAGTTTTCAATATTGTTTGTTCAAATGATGGATAAGTTAAACGTCAGGTAGATATTGATTACATTAACTTTGGTTTACTTATAATGAGATTTATATTTATTTATATAACTTGTGGAGGGGACGTCTACATATTTTTAATTTTATTTTTGAGTGGTTTGGAATTCGTATTGTAACACATATTTTGTTTTTAGGTAGGATTCATATGTAGGTTTGTGTCGTCATTACTGGTAAGGGTCTTCAAAATAGTTATACTGTTGATCTTGACATCATTCTAATATAATATCAATGCAAATTGATATATTGTAAGCAGGCGAAAAAGATTTTTCCGTAATAAACACGTTGATACAAAGCATACAATATTTCATTCACATTAGGTCCGTTTATGTGTTGCAGTCATTTTAATTAATGTGCGATTATGCTTAATAGCTAGATAGGTAGCTACCAAGTAGCGTGGGCAATGTGATAAATGTATTACACTATCTAGACATTATTCATAATTGCCATCGCATAGGTTCCGCATTGGTAGGTACCTAATTAAAACTCAAAACCCTTTATTCAAGCAAAAACTGCGCGTGTGGTAAGTCGTTTGTAAGTTTACATATCAATACTTAAGTTGAAACAAACAATATTATAAGACTTACAAACTAATGTCTCGAAATGAGGAGCACAGTGCGGTGACATTCAGATCTTTGCCACACACATATTTGGGTGTCAGTTACGCTCTTCATTTCGTGGTATAAAAAAGATAAATATAATAGTTTGGTATGTAGTAGTTAAGTATGTTTATTAGTAAAGTAGTTCAGTATATTCATGTTAGTGACCAAGTGAACCCACTTCATAGTGTTAGGTACGTTGAATATGAATAATAATTTCATAGTATTGAAATATAATTTTCGTGGCCCATAGCGGGCGTGAATTTCTTGAGTTACTTTTAGTGTGTACTTAATTGTAGAGAGCAGAGAGAGAGAAGCATAAATTAAATTGTTCCCTTCTGTTTGCCGTACATTGTGACTGTCCGAACGTAGTGATGGTGCTTACACAGTAACATTAGAGTTAAACCAAGCCGTTGTGATGTGTTCCTTTCGCTAAGAAGGTCTTATAAAAGCTAGGTAGCTAGGTACCTTTGTATAAAATATTATATTAAATAACTTTGATAAATATAAGGAAAAGGAATAAAGAATTGGGTTTTATATTTTTACTAATAAGGAGAGCCGCATACATTCATAGGTGTCGTTACAAAACACGAAGCAACAAGTCAAATTTACATAATTTTATTGACAATATTTATTTACTTTATCGAAACTTGATAACAAAAATATTGCTAGAATAGTAATGTTTTTGTCAATGCCTATTAATGTTGATAAACTTTCACGATTTGTTCACATTACAAATTATATATACCTACTACGGGTCTTAGTCAGTCTACCCGTGACCACGGCCGTTGCAATACGGTCGAAACGCCCGGCAATAAACAAGGTATTTAACCTTAAATTATTCACGCGAATTATTACGCGAAGACCCGTATTAAATATATTTTTATAATTTAGCCTATTAGTCTATTCTGCAACGTATTATTTTGCAAAGTAGACAATATAATAGGGGTTATGTATTTTGGAATATCTTTGCCATAAATGTAATCTAAGTGTCCAAATAGCTCATCTGGTAGTACAAGTAATGACGCGTTTGGCAGTTCCCATGCTGTCTTTTTTACATCTGTTATGTTGGCTACGTTATCACCATAGCTAGCCATTATTAACCATGGCATCCTAACATTACTCAAATCGTATAATGGAGGACGCGATTGACCATAAACGACTATGTTTTTTAGTTTTCCATAATCATATTCGCGGAATCCATTGCGCATATCTCCCCATCTTTTAAAGTTTTTCAAAGATGTACCAGAAGGAGCATGGCCTACTATTTGTTTGAGCACCTCATCAGTTATCTGATACTTGTTATATCCCAAGAATGCAAAGACTAAATAGGAACATATAGGATACGAAAGCTTTGAGATTCCATACAATAGTTCAACAGAGAGCTGTGCCAATCCACCACGTGGCAAAATTTCCCTATTAAGTATGCCACCGGTTAGCTCCAAAAACGGTGCTAAAAAAATTTGAGCTTGTACTACAATAAATTTAGAGTGTTCTAGTGATGTTGTTACTGATAAACCGAACCCAATTTTAATCTTGTCATTGTATTCAGGTACTTTAGAGCAAAGCATCAAGAGCAGGGCAACTCCTTGAGCGTGAGCGACATACGAGAGTTCAGTATTGTTTGTGGTTGTTAAAGCATAGTCTATAAAAGCTGGCAGGTCATATTTTGCCATTTCATCTATGCAAAAGTACTTTGAATCTTTATTTGGGTTGTAGGTAGTATGGTTGCGGCTGTATAAATTTCCCCGGACATTCGGGACCCACACATCATAGCAGTTACGTGAATATGTGGGGCAGTGGCCCACATCTGGTCCTGGTATGAGGCAATCGTCGCTGCTGAGGTAGAGTCCATGCATAAACATAATAACGCCTTTGCTTTCAGTGCACCCGTTTTGCAAAGGTAAACGAAACATACGTAAAATGTAACCATCTGGTGTTTTCACGAAATGCTCTTCCGCTTTAAGTTCAAAAGATTTTGCAAGTTCCATGAAAGGTAAATCATATCTTTGACCCGCTTCTTCGCCAAAAACTACTTGCATAGTCCACAACAAAGGTAATAAAAAAAGCATTTTCACGTGTTTGTTGAGATTAGTCTGAAAATATAAAGTGTAAGTATTTCAATAATGGGTATCAAAAAGTCGATTAAATCTAAAATTTTAGAATTTAGATATCAATGTAAAATTTAAGAATCCAAACAACACGGGTATAATAATATAATATCTTGGGACAACTCACACAACGCCATCTGATCCCAAACTAGGCAGAGCCTGTACTATGGCAATTAGACAAGTGATACACATACATAAATATTTCTAAATACATACATATCTATATTAATATTATAAAGCTGAACAGTTTGTTTGTTTGAACGCGATAATTTCAGGAATCACTGGTTCGAATTAAAAAAAAACTTTTCGTGTTGGATAGCCCATTTATCGAAGAAGGCTATATAACACGCTATGATCAATAGGAGCGGAGCAGCAATGAAAAATGTTGCAAAACCAGGGAAAAATAAATCGTTCCGCCGCGTGCGCTGCGTAAACCGTTAAACTTATACATTAACTAGCTGACCCGCGCAACTTCGTCTGTGTAGAAGTAATTTTTATAGGCATTTCTTGCCAAAGACTTTACAAATACAACAATTGCATTTTTGAAAGATAGAAAAATTTGAATCCAGATCTCGATTCCTGGGTCTGGATTCAAATTTTTCTATCTTTCAAAAATGCAATTATTGTATTCGTCTGTGTATTTTTCCCTTTTTTCTTCCTTTTTTTTTTACAACATTTTTCATTGCTGCTCCGCTCCTATTGGTCGTAGCGTGATGTTATAACCTATAGCCTTCCTCGATAAATGGGCTATCCAACAATAAAATATTTTTTCAGTGCAGCCCAGTAGTTCCTGAGATTATCGCATTCAAACAAACAAACAAACTCTTAGGGGTATGAAAAATAGATGTTGGCCGATTCTCATAGATACCGGATAAGCACAAAAAATTTCATCACAATCGGTCAAGCCGTTTCGGAGGAGTATGGCAACGAAAACTGTGACACGAGAATTTCATATATTAGATAATCTATAAAGGAATTGTTCCTCTTGAAAAGTTAAAAGAAAAGTCCGCACAGAAAATGCCTATCTTTTAAGGTTGACCCACCATTACTTTTTTGTGGTAATCAAATTTGCCCTAAAATAATGCATTATATGCGAAAATATTTTAATAAAAAAGGCATTAAGCCTTATTCAAATAAATACGTTATTGGTCACAAATATTTAATTTTGAACAAAACTGCTCTTACTTCATTTGATTTCAATGAGTATCTTAGGAGATATCATAGCTTAAAATCTTCTTAAAATATGTATTACGCAATAAAATCAAGCGCGTATTCAAAACTTTGTTCAGCAAGGATAACTATATGCTTAATTGGCCAAGTGTGAGTTGTTCGCATGACAAGAGAGAGGGGAAGCAAAATTGCCAACTCTCTAGAAAGAGATAACGCTACTTTGTGGACAATACCTGTCAAAGATATAGGATAACTGTAAATTCCATACATTTTGTACCTACTTTTCCGTGAACCTGTTATATTAGGTACTCTAAAATACAAAGTACGCCACATAATATTATTATATGCCTACATTTTATTTTAAAAAGGCCAACATCGTATCGTAGCCTCTCAGCGTTCCTCTATTGTGATCAAAGTGTGCCTAAAATAGCCTATGTTATATTTTTAACGTTAATAATAACAGAAACATTATCTATTACAAACAATGTTTCTCCTTGTTTAGTCCGCGTCTAAATTTGCACTGTAGGCACCAAATTTTATAAAATTTTGTTCAATTGTTCTCAAGTGGTTCGTGGATGAAACAAAGAAAGTTTTAGCTTCTTTAGGATTGTATTGTAGGTGCCCACTCTAGTCTAGTCCTCTCATGTGACGCAGACGAAGGTGCGAGGCTCAGCTATCTGTGTATTTAAGAGGCATAAGAGGAAACTGTGATTGATTGATATATACCAACAGCTCACACTGCTGAATGAATTGTGTTTAAATTTGGTATACAGATAATTGTTATGATGTAGGCATCCACTACAAAGCCTAAAGCACATCTTTAAAGGGGTGAAATGGCAGTACAAAAATAATACAGATAAATTGCACCCAGACACAGAACAAGCCAGTAGAACTACAAAATGCCTTATAAGGTGGTCATTTGCTGTGTTTACATGGTTGACACTTTGATTATATAATATCTAGATAGAGCATTCTCTCAATAAGCCTTTAAAAAAAATGAAGCATTCCCTCTTTGACGTTTGACACTTGTCGATGAGAACAACTATGGCTAAAACATCGGATGGCGGCTTTTTACCTGTCAAAAAGTACGTCCACTTGACCGTACTTTTTGACAGTTCTTTGCTTGCCGGATTAGGAATCTAGACATTACATAATCAAAACTTTGATAATATAAATTCGATCGCTGAGTACGATTAAAGCGCACTGTGGTACCATTTAGGAATATTGTTCAGATATCGTACAGTTTCCCATTTTTTCAAATCTCTTTGTTTCTGAAGTAATTTTTATAGGCATTTCTTGCCAATTACTTTACCAATACAATAATAGCATTTTTTATCTTTATCAATTTTCTATCTTTCAAAAAAATAGTAAAGTATCTCTTTTTCAATGGAATTTGTACAAAAAATTTTGTTACCTACTTCCTATTTGATCAGCTGTTACTCGTAAATTTGTAAAGCCAACTTAGCTGTCATACCGTTTCCCTTTAAATTTACTTAACATACTACTTCCGTGAATTTTTTCACATACCTAACATCAACCATTTAGCTGGCCGGTCAAATTAACTCTAACAAAATTTGCACTTTAAAGCATAATATTTCCCAAACCGATCCCTGAATCTAAAAATGATCTTCGCAACCTCTAAGTCACATCCCCACTTTACATATAGGGGAGGTACAATCGGCCTACTCGGCGGTCGTACACCCTTATGGCTATAATGGCTTGCGAGAAACGTTCGCTCTCTACGTAAGCGCACTCACACAGGCACATCTGCGCCTTATCGGATGCAAGGAGGCGGGGTCCTTGTTTTTTTTAGTGCATTGCGTTGTTGTTGTGCATATTTCGAGCCGATTAGACAGTTGTAAATACATACTAATAAAGGATTGTGACTTTTGTTGTAAGCGCGCTTTTTGCAGTTGCGCGAAATAGCAATGAATTATTTTATTGTAATACATACAAATCTACATTAATATTAAAAATAGTTTATTTATATATTTATTCGTTTGTGTTGTTGAAATTGTAAAGAGGTAGTTTAAAGCTTGGAGAGGAATATAGTATATTTTGTCTCAATACTATTATACATATGGAATTGTGGACGGTGGTACGGAAAACTGTTAGCTTTTAATATTTTTATGAATTACGTTTTGATTTTTAATCTATCTTTTCAAAAAATATGAGTAAGTAGAGGGGTTTAAAACTAGTGCCTGTAATTTATGAACTAGAACCTATTTTCGATGTTTTATATTGTGCGTATGTTTTAGTATGATTCTGTTAAGTAGGATTATCGAAATTATTTAATTTAATTTTTGTATAATTATTTTGCATTTTTGATACATATCTATACTAATATTATAAATGCGAGAGTAACTCTGTCTGTCTGGCTGTCTGTTAGGCTTTCACGCTCAAACAGCTATACCGATTTAGATGAAATTTGGTATAGAGATAGTTTGAGTCCCTGGGACATCCACGCGGGCGGAGCCGCGGGCTTAAGCTAGTAATATATGTTTCAATAATGCGAAATGATCGTTTTGTAAGAAATATGTTACAAAACGATCATAAATATTTTTCAAATATGTATTTAAGTTATTTACGTCTTCATTTTGGCTTGCCCCACGTAAGTATTTAAGAGGTATTTTGATGCAACTATGAGTTCTATGATTAATCTATACTTATATTTTTTGAGAGTTTGTTTGTATGTTTGAACACGATAATCTCGGGAACTATTGGGTCAAATTGAAAAAAATATGTTACTGTTGGATAGCCTATTTATCGAGGAAGGCTATAGGCTATATAACATCACGCTACAATCAATAGGAGCAGAGCAGCAATGTAAAATGTTGAAAAACGAGGAAAATTTAAGCTGACGGAGTTTGCTGGTTTTCGTCTGCTTTCGAGAGATTTCGAGAGATAAGAATCCTACATCCTTCACCTGTTTTAAAACCTATATTATTTTGTAAGTTCTCTGTTATAAGTATTTTATCTAAATTTAATTTCAAATAATCATTGGATTGATTTATCGAAATAAAGATATTTGAAATTTAAAATTTAAATCGGGCTAGTAGTTTCAGGGTTAACCTCTACATACAACTTTAACTCTTTAATATTAATAGTATGTATGGTTTTAATTCAGCAAGTTATATTTAATTTTTAACCAGTAATTATTTTAATAGAAATAAATGTATTACCTGGAATGAGGGCAAGAAATAATGAAACGAGTAAATTGTTTTATTAATTTTATGGATCAGTCAAACAATTCCATTACACATTTAATACTTAATTATACTTTAAATTGTGGATGAGGTATGCAAACTAAAACAATTACGATATATTTTTAATATTAAATTATTATTTTACCATGCTATATAGTCATCAAAGTGCTTAATTACCAATTACTTTATCAATAAATATTATAGTAATAACGTCTTATTTAGTGATAATAGTCAGTTTCATTAAATTTTTAAATTTACTGCCTCTGTGGCGCGGTGGAAGTGTATCCGACTGCTACGCAAGAGGTCGTGGGTTCGATTCCCACACGGGATACCAATTTTTGTAATCCACAAATTGTTGTGCCGAGTCTGGGTGTACTTTGTGTCCGTGACTTGTATGTTTGTTAAGACCCCGCGACACAGGGCTTGTACCCACGACTGCGGGAGTCGTCTTTTTCAAATTAAGTAACAATGTATGAATTAATGTATTATCCCAGATGCTAGCTTATATTTATTACAGTAAAATAACCAATAAGTTTAATTTAGAATACATTTTAAAATAATTACAAACATTTAAATTTAATACAATCTATTGGCTCTTCCGTCAATAAATATTAACTCTCCTGGAACATCAGCACTCATCTACCCCCACATATTAACAATAATTCGTCCTCACATTCACACTTCCAGATTCACATTTCTGGGCTTGTATCTAGTATTTATTTTTAAAAAATCGTCTGAAAATTTAGCGTGTGATAAATCATAACCTCTGTACTCTCGAGCGAAACGCAGTCCTGCTTCTTCTAGGTCCTGGCCTAATTTTTGTAGCGGAATAATGCACACATTTCTTATAGCCTGCATGCCGCAGTCAAATAGTCTAGCGAACGTCGACGTCTTGGTAAATGGCTACACTTAGTATGTGCTAACCATTTTCGTTACGCGATCCGACGTTAAAAGAGTCCTCCTCAGCATCCCGCTTTATCCAACGTCACGCTGTAAGCTCTCTGAAAAAAAATAACAAGTTAAAATAAATGTATAAAAGATCTTCGATACCTATTCATTAAAAGTTTGAATGAATAGAACAGTAAGTCAAGCACATTTTTAAAAATGTGTTATTTCATTATACTTAATATTATTTCTTTACAAATCAACAGACAATGAACGAGTTGTTACTGATAAAATTAGATAATAGTTCTTAAACAGTTGAAATATGATTGAAAATAGAATATGCGTTATTATGAGAAGCTACCGTTTGCGAAAACAAATTCGCATGCAAACTATTATCAATCCTATTCGATTGATTTTAAAGATGATAATTGCCTTAAGCGTTTCCAGTTTTAGGACATTTACTGTGCATCATGAACCTATTTTTTCGGCAAATATATTTATGGCACCTGGAATTACTGAATCGTGGGAAAGCAAAAACTTATTGCATGCAAACTATTTTCAGTTCTTGTGTAACGATTAAAAGACGATAATCGATTAAAGGATTCTCAGTTTTACAACTTTTACTATGGGGATCATAAATCTATTGTTTTATCAACACAATATACGTTTTATGATGCCTAAAATTTACTAAAACGTGGGAAGAAAACAATTTATTTTGTCAAAAGTAAGAATGAGGATTTTCAATACTTCAAAAAATTGAACATAATTTATTTTGTTTAAACATAAATATTTTAAAAAGAATTATACATGACATCTTTAATGTGAGAAAAATAAAAATGAAACACTATGATTTAATAAGGGTGGATTTAAGTATAAATCATAGAAAAAAAATATAAGTGTATAAAAGCACGAAATTCCTACTCTTCACATATCAGTAGAGACAGCCTTTTATATGTTGCCACTCGTTCTACAAAATAGTTTTTGTTCCGATTAGTACTACGTTTCGTTAATATATTTCAGATTAATTGAACGAGTGAAAGTCTAGTTCCAAGAAGTTCACCTTTAAAAAATATACGAATTAGCAAGTGACTCAGAACGCCACGTTTAAAGTAAACTAAATGTAAATATTATTGGACATCAAAAAATATAAATGAACTTTTACTCTACATTGATTTATGAATAAGAGGTTTATGAATTTATAATAAATCATTTTTATTATTTTTATTTGTTGAATAATCATAAGTAGTTCTAAACCTATGTATGATAATAAAATATTTAAATATATTTTTTAAAATAAAATTACTTATTTTCTTATCATTTCGGTAGTAAATTAGTAGAATGATTTTTCGACAATCATCGTTATATTTGAATATATTTACATAAATGTTTAATAAATTATGCACTTAAATCTTTCTCACCCATTGCACCGCCTATTAACAAAAACCATTTAATAGTTATTGTTTTTTTTTAAATTATATACGAAATAAATATATTTCGTAAAATTCAAATAATAAGTTTATATACTTAAAATATTAGGAATAAAAAACTGCGATTGATGAAATAACTAACCCTAATGTCTGCCATCATCATTGAGAATATTATTATATTATAACAACGAAACAAACCTTAGCTATGAAATTAACCATCGTCTTCGGAAATATTGATTATATTATTATTTGGTCTCCCCCAATTACTTTTTAACCAATAGCCAATTCTATTGTTAAACATAATTTATAATTATTGTAATAAAATATACGAGTAATTTGAATTTGACTTACCGTAACATTGGTAAAGGTTTGAATCCTTGGCCATGAAGATCCAAAATTTTATTCACGGTTTAAATTTCGGTTAATTGTGAAAACTCGCTGAGGTCAGCAAGAAAGCATCCAACAGTTCAGTAAAACACAGCCACCGTAGGTAAACAGATGAAGAAGAAACTGTCCACTAATTCACACCACAAGTCAACGAGAGTTCTATCAGTAGTCAACGAAGTGGCAATCGGAATCCGTAAACAGAACAAGTCGTGAGCAAAATACAGTAAACATGCGCGCGTCATCATACAAGGAAGTGCAAATTGCAACTAAGTTAACTAAAATGTTTTATGTTCCCGTTGGGTGGACCTTAGCCCCGTCCTAATTGGTTGAAAGTAAAATGTGGGAGTGGTTTTTGCGTTTGTGTGTGTGACCGAACCGTTGTGAACCGCTCATAGCAAAATATTTTCAGGTGGTCGAGCATCAAGTGGGCCGATTGTACAATCGGCCTACTCGGCGGTCGTACACCCTTATGGCTATAATGGCTTGCGAGAAACGTTCGCTCTCTACGTAAGCGCACTCACACAGGCACATCTGCGCCTTATCGGATGCAAGGAGGCGGGGTCCTTGTTTTTTTTAGTGCATTGCGTTGTTGTTGTGCATATTTCGAGCCGATTAGACAGTTGTAAATACATACTAATAAAGGATTGTGACTTTTGTTGTAAGCGCGCTTTTTGCAGTTGCGCGAAATAGCAATGAATTATTTTATTGTAATACATACAAATCTACATTAATATTAAAAATAGTTTATTTATATATTTATTCGTTTGTGTTGTTGAAATTGTAAAGAGGTAGTTTAAAGCTTGGAGAGGAATATAGTATATTTTGTCTCAATACTATTATACATATGGAATTGTGGACGGTGGTACGGAAAACTGTTAGCTTTTAATATTTTTATGAATTACGTTTTGATTTTTAATCTATCTTTTCAAAAAATATGAGTAAGTAGAGGGGTTTAAAACTAGTGCCTGTAATTTATGAACTAGAACCTATTTTCGATGTTTTATATTGTGCGTATGTTTTAGTATGATTCTGTTAAGTAGGATTATCGAAATTATTTAATTTAATTTTTGTATAATTATTTTGCATTTTTGATACATATCTATACTA
The DNA here is from genome assembly GCA_945859575.2 of Herminia tarsipennalis. Classification (NCBI taxonomy): domain Eukaryota; kingdom Metazoa; phylum Arthropoda; class Insecta; order Lepidoptera; family Erebidae; genus Herminia; species Herminia tarsipennalis. Next base: position 2,667,492 of record OX243836.2, on the reverse strand, counting down.
ATATTATAAATGCGAGAGTAACTCTGTCTGTCTGGCTGTCTGTTAGGCTTTCACGCTCAAACAGCTATACCGATTTAGATGAAATTTGGTATAGAGATAGTTTGAGTCCCTGGGACATCCACGCGGGCGGAGCCGCGGGCTTAAGCTAGTAATATATGTTTCAATAATGCGAAATGATCGTTTTGTAAGAAATATGTTACAAAACGATCATAAATATTTTTCAAATATGTATTTAAGTTATTTACGTCTTCATTTTGGCTTGCCCCACGTAAGTATTTAAGAGGTATTTTGATGCAACTATGAGTTCTATGATTAATCTATACTTATATTTTTTGAGAGTTTGTTTGTATGTTTGAACACGATAATCTCGGGAACTATTGGGTCAAATTGAAAAAAATATGTTACTGTTGGATAGCCTATTTATCGAGGAAGGCTATAGGCTATATAACATCACGCTACAATCAATAGGAGCAGAGCAGCAATGTAAAATGTTGAAAAACGAGGAAAATTTAAGCTGACGGAGTTTGCTGGTTTTCGTCTGCTTTCGAGAGATTTCGAGAGATAAGAATCCTACATCCTTCACCTGTTTTAAAACCTATATTATTTTGTAAGTTCTCTGTTATAAGTATTTTATCTAAATTTAATTTCAAATAATCATTGGATTGATTTATCGAAATAAAGATATTTGAAATTTAAAATTTAAATCGGGCTAGTAGTTTCAGGGTTAACCTCTACATACAACTTTAACTCTTTAATATTAATAGTATGTATGGTTTTAATTCAGCAAGTTATATTTAATTTTTAACCAGTAATTATTTTAATAGAAATAAATGTATTACCTGGAATGAGGGCAAGAAATAATGAAACGAGTAAATTGTTTTATTAATTTTATGGATCAGTCAAACAATTCCATTACACATTTAATACTTAATTATACTTTAAATTGTGGATGAGGTATGCAAACTAAAACAATTACGATATATTTTTAATATTAAATTATTATTTTACCATGCTATATAGTCATCAAAGTGCTTAATTACCAATTACTTTATCAATAAATATTATAGTAATAACGTCTTATTTAGTGATAATAGTCAGTTTCATTAAATTTTTAAATTTACTGCCTCTGTGGCGCGGTGGAAGTGTATCCGACTGCTACGCAAGAGGTCGTGGGTTCGATTCCCACACGGGATACCAATTTGTGTAATCCACAAATTGTTGTGCCGAGTCTGGGTGTACTTTGTGTCCGTGACTTGTATGTTTGTTAAGACCCCGCGACACAGGGCTTGTACCCACGACTGCGGGAGTCGTCTTTTTCAAATTAAGTAACAATGTATGAATTAATGTATTATCCCAGATGCTAGCTTATATTTATTACAGTAAAATAACCAATAAGTTTAATTTAGAATACATTTTAAAATAATTACAAACATTTAAATTTAATACAATCTATTGGCTCTTCCGTCAATAAATATTAACTCTCCTGGAACATCAGCACTCATCTACCCCCACATATTAACAATAATTCGTCCTCACATTCACACTTCCAGATTCACATTTCTGGGCTTGTATCTAGTATTTATTTTTAAAAAATCGTCTGAAAATTTAGCGTGTGATAAATCATAACCTCTGTACTCTCGAGCGAAACGCAGTCCTGCTTCTTCTAGGTCCTGGCCTAATTTTTGTAGCGGAATAATGCACACATTTCTTATAGCCTGCATGCCGCAGTCAAATAGTCTAGCGAACGTCGACGTCTTGGTAAATGGCTACACTTAGTATGTGCTAACCATTTTCGTTACGCGATCCGACGTTAAAAGAGTCCTCCTCAGCATCCCGCTTTATCCAACGTCACGCTGTAAGCTCTCTGAAAAAAAATAACAAGTTAAAATAAATGTATAAAAGATCTTCGATACCTATTCATTAAAAGTTTGAATGAATAGAACAGTAAGTCAAGCACATTTTTAAAAATGTGTTATTTCATTATACTTAATATTATTTCTTTACAAATCAACAGACAATGAACGAGTTGTTACTGATAAAATTAGATAATAGTTCTTAAACAGTTGAAATATGATTGAAAATAGAATATGCGTTATTATGAGAAGCTACCGTTTGCGAAAACAAATTCGCATGCAAACTATTATCAATCCTATTCGATTGATTTTAAAGATGATAATTGCCTTAAGCGTTTCCAGTTTTAGGACATTTACTGTGCATCATGAACCTATTTTTTCGGCAAATATATTTATGGCACCTGGAATTACCGAATCGTGGGAAAGCAAAAACTTATTGCATGCAAACTATTTTCAGTTCTTGTGTAACGATTAAAAGACGATAATCGATTAAAGGATTCTCAGTTTTACAACTTTTACTATGGGGATCATAAATCTATTGTTTTATCAACACAATATACGTTTTATGATGCCTAAAATTTACTAAAACGTGGGAAGAAAACAATTTATTTTGTCAAAAGTAAGAATGAGGATTTTCAATACTTCAAAAAATTGAACATAATTTATTTTGTTTAAACATAAATATTTTAAAAAGAATTATACATGACATCTTTAATGTGAGAAAAATAAAAATGAAACACTATGATTTAATAAGGGTGGATTTAAGTATAAATCATAGAAAAAAAATATAAGTGTATAAAAGCACGAAATTCCTACTCTTCACATATCAGTAGAGACAGCCTTTTATATGTTGCCACTCGTTCTACAAAATAGTTTTTGTTCCGATTAGTACTACGTTTCGTTAATATATTTCAGATTAATTGAACGAGTGAAAGTCTAGTTCCAAGAAGTTCACCTTTAAAAAATATACGAATTAGCAAGTGACTCAGAACGCCACGTTTAAAGTAAACTAAATGTAAATATTATTGGACATCAAAAAATATAAATGAACTTTTACTCTACATTGATTTATGAATAAGAGGTTTATGAATTTATAATAAATCATTTTTATTATTTTTATTTGTTGAATAATCATAAGTAGTTCTAAACCTATGTATGATAATAAAATATTTAAATATATTTTTTAAAATAAAATTACTTATTTTCTTATCATTTCGGTAGTAAATTAGTAGAATGATTTTTCGACAATCATCGTTATATTTGAATATATTTACATAAATGTTTAATAAATTATGCACTTAAATCTTTCTCACCCATTGCACCGCCTATTAACAAAAACCATTTAATAGTTATTGTTTTTTTTTAAATTATATACGAAATAAATATATTTCGTAAAATTCAAATAATAAGTTTATATACTTAAAATATTAGGAATAAAAAACTGCGATTGATGAAATAACTAACCCTAATGTCTGCCATCATCATTGAGAATATTATTATATTATAACAACGAAACAAACCTTAGCTATGAAATTAACCATCGTCTTCGGAAATATTGATTATATTATTATTTGGTCTCCCCCAATTACTTTTTAACCAATAGCCAATTCTATTGTTAAACATAATTTATAATTATTGTAATAAAATATACGAGTAATTTGAATTTGACTTACCGTAACATTGGTAAAGGTTTGAATCCTTGGCCATGAAGATCCAAAATTTTATTCACGGTTTAAATTTCGGTTAATTGTGAAAACTCGCTGAGGTCAGCAAGAAAGCATCCAACAGTTCAGTAAAACACAGCCACCGTAGGTAAACAGATGAAGAAGAAACTGTCCACTAATTCACACCACAAGTCAACGAGAGTTCTATCAGTAGTCAACGAAGTGGCAATCGGAATCCGTAAACAGAACAAGTCGTGAGCAAAATACAGTAAACATGCGCGCGTCATCATACAAGGAAGTGCAAATTGCAACTAAGTTAACTAAAATGTTTTATGTTCCCGTTGGGTGGACCTTAGCCCCGTCCTAATTGGTTGAAAGTAAAATGTGGGAGTGGTTTTTGCGTTTGTGTGTGTGACCGAACCGTTGTGAACCGCTCATAGCAAAATATTTTCAGGTGGTCGAGCATCAAGTGGGCCGATTGTACCTAAAAAAAAAATGTTTTCAAGATTTTATTCTTTTAATTTGTCGGCGTAAGTAAGTACTAACAGTCTCTGAGCTAAGCTGCGGACGAACGGACGGACGGAGGGACATGGCGAAACTATAAGGGTTCCGCTTTGACATTTTCGCTACGGAACCCTAAAAAGTAAGCCTTAGCACAAACAATACAATTGATTTAAAATAATGAAAAATAACTTACTTTAAAACAAAACGTCTTAAATTCTTAGTAATGTACTATCCTGGGCTCAAAACATAAGAAAGTAGCAGGTATCAATGTTCTGTGATCCTGGGTATAGATTGACTACAACGGTAGCTGTCTTAGAATTGTATGCTATCCTAGAAGCGCAGATACTTATAATATCGCTTCATCTGATTAAACAAAGCATTGTTTAATCAAATGGCAACAAAAAACATTCATTTTATAAATACAATAATTGCATTTTTAAAGATAGAAAAATTTGAATCCAGACTCAGGAATCGAACCCGAGACTTCCGTAGCCAAACCGGGGCCAGAAGCGAACCACCTATCTGGACTATGTTACTAGATATCAAATTCTTCTATCTCTTAATGCTTTTACGGGTTAGGCCCCCGTAGCGCCATCTAGTCGGAAGTTAAAGAACTATCACGGCTTTTGTTATTGCTTCGTTACAGAGAGCATTTTAACAAATTATGATGACGCAGGCCGAATATTGAAGTAATTTTTATAGGCATTTCTTGCCAAAGACTTTACAAATACAATAATTGCATTTTTAAAGATAGAAAAATTTGAATCCAGACTCAGGAATCGAACCCGAGACTTCCGTAGCCAAACCGGGGCCAGAAGCGAACCACCTATCTGGACTATGTTACTAGATATCAAATTCTTCTATCTCTTAATATCATAATTTCCCATAATATCATAATTAAGTATTTACAGTCTACCCTCTGTAAATAATTAATATTTATATAATGTATAAAATGAATGTTTTATGATTAATAAGTCATTATTTTAAATCAATTGTATTGTTTGTGTTAAGGTTTCTTTTTAGGGTTCCGTAGCCAAAATGTCAAAGCGGAACCCTTATAGTTTCGCCATGTCCCTCCGTCCGTCCGTTCGTCCGCAGCTTAGCTCAGAGGCTGTTAGTAGGTACTTACTTACGCCGACAAAGTAAAAGAATAAAATCTTTAAAAACAATTTTTTTTCAGGTACCTCCCCTATATGTAAAGTGGGGATGTGACTTAGAGGTTGCGAAGATCATTTTTAAGTTCAGGGATCGGTTAAAGAAATATTATGCTTTAAAGTGCAAATTGTTGTTAGAGTTAATTTGACCCCCACCCCCCGCTGCCAGCTAAATGGTTGATATTAGGTATGTGAAAAAAATTCACGGAAGTAGTATGTTTAGTAAAATTAAAGGGAAACGGTATGACAGCTAAGTTGGCCTTACAAGTTTACGAGTAACAGCTAATCAAATAGGAAGTAGGTAACACAATTTTCGTACAAATTCCATTGAAAATTATTATTATGTAGGTATAACGTTGTAAGTATGAAACGAAAACAACATAAAACCCACTTAAGCTGCATTATTCGGATTGGGGGGGGGGGGGGGATAACTTTAACTTAATTGCTATAAGTTTGTTAAAAAAACAGAAACAAAGAGATACTTTACTATTTTTTTGAAAGATAGAAAATTGATAAAGATAAAAAATGCAATTATTGTATTTGTAAAGTAATTGGCAATAAATGCCTATTTGCCAAACTTCTTGGCAGTATATGATTAGGTATAAATGAGACAAAAGATGTAGTATAGTCTGGTTATAATTATCCAAAGGTGCATCTTATATACTAACGACTTCGTGTTGATAACAGATAGTAGAAACATTTAATATATACTGGACGTGCGATAAGGAACATAAGATTGTGATGTAGATTGTAGATACAGCACAAAGATATTGTACTGTAACAGTACACCCCCCTTTAAAAAAAATTATGGTAATAGTGTTTACAATATAAATTTGACCTAGACCTTACTAGTTATTTGCTGATGTATATAAATAATAATGCTATTGTACGCGGTGGAATTTGATGACGCCTGTTGTGGTGTGATTTGCTGACGTCTGTAATTTTGACTTAGCTATTGCACGAGTGTTTATTATTTTTTTCCGTTAAACTCTTCATTCTTCTGTCCAGTGTTTTCATTATGCCGTAAATTAGGATCACGCCGATTGTTAAAATAATCTGTCCCATTGCAACATTTCTTGTCCACCGTAAGTCCTCCTGGATCAGGTTACGGAGTTGGTCCGCTTCGTTTTGATTGAGGCAATTGTCCGTATTGTATGTTATCTGGTCCTTAGAACTTTGATTTCCCATTTTAGATGTCTTGTTGTTACGAGTAGTTGTGAATTAATGGTATATGTTAAGATCTATGTTAATATATATACGAATAGCTTGCTTATATCAGCGATTTTTTATAGACGTACTACTGGCTTGACTTTACGTCCCGATCGTGTAGTGTACGTGTGTGAATGCCTGTCGCAATCCTTTGAATCTGGCACGTAGTTTGATTCGTCATTGATCATGAAAGCTGGTTTCAATCTATCAATTGATATCACTGTCTCTTTATCCCTAATTCTAATGCAAAATGTTTTATCTGTTTTACTAATTACTGGGTAGGGTCCTTCATACGGCGGTGTCAGGGCTTTCTTAATTCTATCACACCGAACAAATACGTGTGAGCATTCTTTGAGTTCGGGATGCACAAATATAGCTTGATTGTGTTTTTTTCTTTTCGGAATTGATGTCATTTGTGTGATGTCCTTTTGAATTTGTTTTACAAACTCTTCGTACGTTGATAACTGTGCTGCTGATGACTCAAAAAATCCTCCAGGGAGTCGTATTGGCGTTCCATATGTCATCTCTGCTGAACTATAACCTGTGTCTTCTCGCAAGCTACTCCGCAACCCGAGTAAAACTGTTGGAATTTCTTTTAACCAATTTTCGTTGGATTCTCTTGTCATTAACGCCGCCTTTAAAGTTCTATGAAATCTTTCTATCATTCCATTGGATTGTGGATGATAAGGTGTTGTCCTAATTTTATGTATTCCCAAAAATTGTGAGAGTGACTCAAATATTCTTGATTCAAACTGTCGGCCTTGATCCGTAGTAATGCGCAATGGACATCCAAAACGAGTAATCCATCCTTCGAAAAGTGTCTTGGCTACTGTTTCTGCAGTTATATCTTCTACCGGAAATATTTCGGGCCATGACGTACAACGATCTATGATTGTGATTAAATATCTCTTCCCTTGTGAAATCGGAAGTGGTCCGACGATGTCAATATGTAAATGTTCAAAACGTTGCGCTGTCATAAATGTACCAGGAGGTGATATCGTATGTCGTTGTATTTTTGATTTTTGGCAGGCTATACATGATCTACACCAATTATTGATATCTTTGTTCATATACGGCCATAAATACCTTTGGGTTATCATTTTTCTCGTAGTTCTTTTTCCTGGATGGCTCATACCATGAATGGTATCGAAAATTTGTTTGCGAAAATGCTTTGGTAAGTAGGGGCGGCTTTTTCCAGTAGATGTGTCGCAGGTGATGTTTATTGTGGAACCCGGAAGCGTAATGTTTTTGAATTTTAATCTTTTATTGTCATGTAATTTACTTAGTTCATTATCTGTTGATTGACATTTTTCCAATTCAGCGTAATCGATAGGTGATGGCACGTATATTTCCTCTATTCGAGATAAGGCATCGGCGGTAATATTGTCACGTCCGCTTATGTGTTGAATGTTGGTACTGTATTGTGAAATGAAATCTAACTGCCGGACCCGTCGCGGTGTATCGTTTGATGATGGTTTTTGGGAGAATGCGTATGTCAAAGGTCGGTGATCCGTAAATATTGTAAATTCTCTTCCCTCGATTAATCTGTGAAAATGTTTGACGGCCATGTATATTCCTAACAGCTCTCTGTCAAACGTAGAATATTTTTGTTGAGTTTCGCTCAATTTTTGTGAAAAAAATCCTAATGGTTCCCAATTGCGTCCGGATTTTTGTTGTAAAACTCCACCTACGCAAGTAGCACTAGCGTCGGTCATGAGCGCTAGTGATGCGTTGCGGGAAGGATGCGCTGTTAACACTGCGTTTTTCATGCTTTCCTTGCATTTTTCGTAAGCTTTGTCTGCTTCCGTTGTCCAAGGAACAGGTGAATTATCGTTCTTTTTTGAACCATGTAGATATTCGTTTAAAATTCTTTGATTTTCCGCTGCGCGTGGAATATTACGTCTGTAGAAATTGACCATGCCCAAAAATCTTCTTAATTCTTGAATTGTTTTCGGTTTGGGAAATTCCATGATTGCTTTGTAATTTTCTTCGGTAGGGTGTATTCCTTGGCTCGTTATATGATAACCTAAGAAATCTATTTCCCTTCTGAGAAATTCGCATTTTTCGAGATTAATGGTTATTCCATTCTCGTGTAAACGTTTGAAAACCGTTTCTAAATGCTGATAATGCAAATCTTCGTTGTCCGATGCAATGAGACAGTCGTCTACAAATATAAATACGAAGTTTAAATCTCTAAATAAGGAATCCATGAATCGTTGAAATGTTTGTGCCGCATTGCGTAATCCGAAAGGCATTCTTAAGTACTCAAAAAGTCCAAAAGGTGTGATGATGGCTGTTTTTTCTATATCTTTAACAGGAATACAATGGTATGCTTTACGTATATCTATCTTGCTTAGTATCTTCTTATTTTCTAATATGTATGTAAAGTCAGTTAATCTTGGTAGTGGGTATTTGTCCGGTACTGTCGTGCTATTGAGCATTCGATAGTCTCCGCACGGTCTCCATTCGCCATTTTTCTTTTTTACCATATGTAATGGGCTTGCCCATGGGCTATCTGACGGTCGGCAAATTCCGAGTTCTATCATATTTTGAAATTCCTTTTTGGCTATGTCGTATTTTTCTGGAGGTAATGGTCTTGCCCGAGCTGCGACGGGTGGTCCTGTAGTGATAATGTGATGTTCAATCTTATGTTTGGGCGCATTGCGGAGAGAGGACCCTTTCGTGATGTCTTCGTATTTGTTTAAAAGTTGCGTAATACGTGGATTCGTTCCCACTGCGATAGTACGAATTGTTTGTTGTGTCGCTTTTTCCGAAGTTACATGCGTTGTCAGCTCTGTAACTTTGTCGATAAGTTTGCGACCTGCTATGTCGACTAATAGTTTATAGTGCTCTAGAAAATCTGCTCCAATTATTGGTTGTGTAACATCGGCGATTACAAAATTCCATTTATAACATCGTTGTAGTCCTAAATTCAAGGTAAGCGTCTTCTCGCCGTAAGTCCTAATTTTAGTCCCATTTGCAGCGTATAGTGTGTATTGTTCATTTTGTAAAATTGAATGTCTCTGTTGCTTGCTAATGACTGAAATATTTGCGCCCGTGTCAATCAAAAACTTCATACCACTTTTTCGGTCGGTAATGGTGAGGCGATTGGATGGGTGGATTGCACAGAGTTTCGCCGTTGTCTGTGCTCTTATTCGTTTCCCTGGTTCCGTACGTAAGTCATTGGTTTCCAACCGCATGGTTTAATGCAGTTCTTTGCATATTCTCCGAATCTTTCGTGGTAGTAACAAAATCGATTTGCTCCTCTATAGTTTGTTCTCGGCCTCATAATCGGGAATTGTTGACGTTTCTTGAAATGATTGTGCGTGTTGGGTCGATAGCCATATTGACCTTGCTGAATTGCGTCAATATCTATCTGTAATTTTGCTAGCTGGGCTAAAATGCATGCTGTATTGTTGTCGTTTGAAGTGTCGTTGCTAACAGCTGATATTTCGGTTACTTTTGAATTCATTATTATTTTGTCTGCAATTTGGCTCAGTTTGTCAATTTCCATGTCTTCCGTAACTGCTAGAACCGTAGTAACTGATGTTGGTAAAAGCCTGAACCATAGTAGTTTAATTGTTTCGTCACTGATTTTTCCTCTCCCGAGGACTCGCATTTGACGTAATAACTGCGAAGGTTTTTGATCACCGAGTTCTGTCTCTGATATTAATTTTTGAAACTGTCGCTGTTCTGTTTCTTCGTAACAATCAATTAAACGTTCCTTGATGTTTTTGTATTTATCTGTAGTCGGTGGTGAAGTGATTAGGTCACTAACTTGTAGTATTTCTTCCTTGGATAACTTTGCTATTACTGTACAGTATTTGTATTCGTCTCCTTGCTTCTGTGGTGCTAATATGGCTTCTAGTTGCGTGAACCATAATCTTGGTTGGTCTTTCCAAAATTCCGGAATGCGGGATAAAACCGAGGTGCCAGCAGCTACTTCAAGTGTTCCTTGCTGATTTATGTTCGCCTTGCACGGTGATTGTGCCATGTTTCTTGCTGCGTATTCGTTCGTCGGGGTCACCAATTTGCCAAACTTCTTGGCAGTATATGATTAGGTATAAATGAGACAAAAGATGTAGTATAGGTTATAATTATCCAAAGGTGCATCTTATATACTAACGACTTCGTGTTGATAACAGATAGTAGAAACATTTAATATATACTGGACGTGCGATAAGGAACATAAGATTGTGATGTAGATTGTAGATACAGCACAAAGATATTGTACTGTAACACCTATAACAATTACTTCAGAAACAAAGAGATTTGAAAAAATGGGAAACTGTACGATATCTGAACAATATTCCTAAATGGTACCACAGTGCGCTTTAATCGTACTCAGCGATCGAATTTATATTATCAAAGTTTTGATTATGTAATGTCTAGATTACTAATCCGGCAAGCAAAGAACTGTCAAAAAGTACGGTCAAGTGGACGTACTTTTTGACAGGTAAAAAGCCGCCATCCGATGTTTTAGCCATAGTTGTTCTCATCGACAAGTGTCAAACGTCAAAGAGGGAATGCTTCATTTTTTTTAAAGGCTTATTGAGAGAATGCTCTATCTAGACATTATATAATCAAAGTGTCAACCATGTAAACACAGCAAATGACCACCTTATAAGGCATTTTGTAGTTCTACTGGCTTGTTCTGTGTCTGGGTGCAATTTATCTGTATTATTTTTGTACTGCCATTTCACCCCTTTAAAGATGTGCTTTAGGCTTTGTAGTGGATGCCTACATCATAACAATTATCTGTATACCAAATTTAAACACAATTCATTCAGGAGTGTGAGCTGTTGGTATATATCAATCAATCACAGTTTCCTCTTATGCCTCTTAAATACACAGATAGCTGAGCCTCGCACCTTCGTCTGCGTCACATGAGAGGACTAGACTAGAGTGGGCACCTACAATACAATCCTAAAGAAGCTAAAACTTTCTTTGTTTCATCCACGAACCACTTGAGAACAATTGAACAAAATTTTATAAAATTTGGTGCCTACAGTGCAAATTTAGACGCGGACTAAACAAGGAGAAACATTGTTTGTAATAGATAATGTTTATATTATTATTAATGTTAAAAATATAACATAGGCTATTTTAGGCTCACTTTGATCACAATAGCTGAGAACGCTGACACAAACGCTGAGAGGCTACGATACGATTTTGTGGCCTTTTTAAAATAAAATGTAGGCATATAATAATATTATGTGGCGTACTTTGTATTTTAGAGTACCTAATATAACAGGTTCACGGAAAAGTAGGTACAAAATGTATGGAATTGACAGGTATCCCATCTCTTTGACAGGTATTGTCCACAAAGTAGCGTTGTTTCTTTCTAGAGAGTTGGCAATTTTGCTTCCCCACTCTCCTGTCATACGAACAACTCACACTTGGCCAATTAAGCCTATAGTTATCCCTCCTGAACAAAGTTTTGAATACGCGCCTAATTTTATTGCGTAATACATATTTTAAGAAGATTTTAAGCTATAATAATATCTTGGGACAACTCACACAACGCTATCTGATCCCAAACTAAGCAGAGCTTGTACTATGGAAACCAGACAACTGATATACATACTTATATATATTTCTAAATACATACATATTATAGATAAATAACACTCAGACACAGAATAAACCATCGTCCTCATCACACAAAGTTTAATCCTGGGTGGGGATCGAACCCACAACCTCTTGCGTAGCAGTCGGATAAACTCCCACCGCGCCACAGAGACAGTCAATTATTCATTGAAATATTCATTAAATATATTGAATATATTCATTGAAATCAAATGAAGTAAGAGCAGTTTTGTGCAAAATTAAATATTTGTGACGAATAACGTATTTATTCTTATCTATCCATATCCAGATCCAGTGCAGTTGGAAGTAAAAGTGCTTCGTGTATATTTTATTTTTAAAAATAGTTAATGTTCATAATAAATATTTTTTTTCACATCAATATATAAAATACAATCTAAGCAATAAGTGACAGTGTTATCTAATGAAATAACTAAGAAACCAATACGAACTAACAATAATACGAAACAAGAGATAAAAACTTTGAAGTGCAAAATACAAACAAAAGTGTAAATAAAAGACATTCATTCAATCCAATTAAATATTAAAACTATGAAGTAACGAACAAATAATAGTTAAGAAGTAAAAAAGTGTATTACAGTGAAATGAACAACAAAAAAAAAAATATAATAAAAAGTGGGTGCCTAGCAAAAATTCATAACGACTATAATTAAAAAGTTCTACCACTAAAATAAGGAACAATATTTCACGAACTAAGTTAATAGCACGGTTGGTCTAGTGGCGTATGATTGTGCGTCACGTCGTTCAAGTTCGAATCCCAACAAATAGGTAAAGTACTTTTTGTGAATGTTTGCCTTAAATGTTATACATACATACATACATATCAACCCATATGATGGCCCACTGCTGGGCACGGGTCTCCCCAGTAGAACCTACTGGTATGTAGATCCTGGGGGTAATTGCCATAATCGCCACGCTTGGCGAGCGGGTTGGCGATCGCAGTAAGGCTTTAAGTACGCAGAGGACGCTGCTGCCCGTCCTCCGGAGTGAAATCCCTTAGTCGCCTTGACGACACCCACGAGAAGAGATGGGGTGGTACTTTTCTTAAGCCGGCACCACACGGCATGTTATGTTGAATAAGAAATTAAGTAGGTCTATAAGGATCATATGGTGAGCAAAAGTAGCAAAACTGACTACTTCATTTGAAAATAATAACATAGTGTAATAGGTAATAGTGAGTGACCATGGATATGGATCAAGAACTAAACGTCACTTTTCGAGCACCCAGACCACAGTTAACTACGTCACTAAGTGAGGACTCAAAGGCAGACACTTCCCTGTTCGATACTACTATAATGAGTTTAACATCTCAGGGTGATAATAATCATATTGTAATGGAACTCAATGACAAGATAAATGAACTAACGAATCAGTTACTAAGTGCGCATCAAGAAATTGAGAATCTCAACACTGAAAATTGTCGTCTGAAATCAGATTTAGAAAAAAGTTTAAAAATCGCTGCAGCGTATAAGAAAGTTACCTCCGATAGTATCTGTTTGACTCCGAAACGCACAAAGAAAATTAAGAGTCACAGATCTACCCCAACAAAAACAAATCTAAACATTGAGAAGGGTAAAAACGACCAACAGCCTATAAAACGTAAAAAAAATCTAATAACAACGAGTAATTTCTTGAAAAACGAAGAAATCATTGAAAAAGTAATCTCCGGAGCCAACATAGATCACTCTCCCCAATCAGATACGCATAAAATGTGTAAAGAACAAAATATAATATCAACACAAGTTATAGAGTCTGTTAATGGTTCTATTGATAAATCGAAGTCGAAAAATAAAGTAGTTGTCATTGCGGACGATCAAGGCCGAAATATTCAGCATTTATTGCAACAACTGATGGGGGAACAGTTTCAAGTGACTTCATTCTGGAAATCAGGAGCTACCCTTCAAGATGTGTTGATCTCTGAACGTTCTCTAATAAAACAACTAACTTCAAAAGACTACCTTGTTGTGATGGGTGGTATTAATGATAGATCTCCTTGTATTATCAATATATGTGTAAGCAATTTCTTATGTTCTACAAGAAACACGAACGTTATATTCTGTGAAATCCCTTATAATAATTGTTTGAGGGAAAAGAAACTAAACTATGAGATGAAATTGTTATGTTCGAAATTTGTAAATGCTAAGTATGTTGACATGGGATTCTCTATAAGACAGCCGCATCGCAGATTATTTCCCCAACACTTATGCCAAATGATACTCAAAGAAATATTGTCTATTAATTATCACTTGCAATTTAGTAATTTTCAAACAAAAGTAAGTGCTAGAAAGGTTATATTGCTAGAGAAAGCTACTCAAACTAACTATGCTAAAGAAGTTTCTGAGTCAGTTGAAGCCCCAGGTGTAGAATGTAAGACCAATTAAGCCACAGTAGTAACTGCTAGTAATTATTTTTTTCGAGCATAAAAGTAAATCCATTAAAGTCATGCATCAAAATATTAACGGACTTTTAGGTAAATCAGAGCTACTTAGTGTTAATCTGGCATCATTGTCAGAGGAGATGATTGATGTTGATATCGTGTGTGTAACTGAACATAATATGATATATCAGGATATATCTCTATTGAACATACCACCATTTACTCTTGCTTCTATTAGCGTCAGGAAAAAAAGGCATGGTGGATCTTGCATACTTGTCCACCACTCTCATAAGTTCAGAGAAATAGAGGAAATCAAAAAATATCATCTGCCTAATATATTTGAGTGTAGTGCAGTTGAACTTGTAAATCACAAATTATCAATAATATGTATATACAGGCCTCCTAATAACAATTTAGATAAATTGGAATTATTTTTCTCTAATTTGAATAATCTCTTTCAACACTTCTGTCTAAAAAATAAGAAAATAATACTATGTGGGGACTTTAACATTAATACTATGAAAAATAATAAAACTTCTACATCATACAAACTAATGATAGCACAATATAATCTAAAATTAGCAATAGAATCTCCTACACGTTTAAGTAGCAACACTTGTATAGATCACATAATACACAATATTAAGGGATGTCATAGTATTGTTTTCGATTTGGCTCTATCAGACCATACTGCGCAGCTACTAACTTGTCCGGTAAAAGATATCAGTAAAATTGATAGTTGGTATATTGAAAGGCGAAACTGCAGTAAAGAAAACTTAATAAAGTTCAAAAATTATCTTGCCTCTCTGACGTTTGAAAATATTTATAACAACTATAACCCTGAAACCGCATTTACTGAATTCCATGAACTATTTACTCTTATTTATAAACTGTGCTTTCCTATTCAAACAAAAAGAACGTCAATTACACATAATAAAAAATGGATAAGTAAAGGAATTAAGATATGTTCAAAAAGAAAAAGATCCTTGCTGTGGAAATATCAAAAATCTAAAAGTGTCATAGATAGAGCTATTTTCAAAAAATATTCTGCCAAATTAAACAGAATAATTAGATACACGAAGACATTACAAAATGATTATTATATTAATACTAGTGCAAATAAATCAAAAGCAAGTTGGAACATAATCAATCAAAATAAGACTAACGAATCAAAACACTTTGTAACACAATTGAATGTAAACGGAAAGATTGTTACTGATCCTCTTGAAATAGCACAAAACTTTAATAGTTTTTTCATTGATGAAATCCAATCATTAACACATAATAATAAATCTTATAATAATAATTATCCGACATGTAAACACTATAATTCAATGTTTTTAAATCCTATGACGCCTAATGACATTAGCAGAATTATTCAATCACTAAAAAATACAACAAGTACAGGTTACGACGAGCTTTCTACCAAGGTATTAAAATATGTAAGTTCAGTCATATCACCCATACTAAGTCATTTAATTAACCTCTGCATCCTACATGGTATTTTTCCTACTGAATTAAAAAAGACCATTCTAAAACCTCTCTTTAAAAAACAAAACCGCGAAAATATGTCTAATTATAGACCAATAGCTCTTATACCTATACTATCTAAGGTGTTAGAAAAATATATACATGAAAATTTATATTCGTATTTAGAAAAATATAAAATTATTTTGGAAGCCCAGACTGGTTTCAGGAAAAACATTTCTATAAACAATGCTTTTTATAAATTTTTGGATGAAATTATGTAAAATCTGGATAATAAAAAAAGAGTGTGTGCTTTATTCATGGACCTCACAAAAGCATTTGACTGTGTGGAACATGTAATTTTGAAAAATAAGCTATATGCAAATGGCATAAGAGGTAATGTTTTAGAATTGATTATGTCATATTTAAATGATAGAAAACAAGCAACTTCAATTGCTAAAGTGTGTCACGTGAAACGGAAAGAATTATCTTACCAGTCTGACTATAGATTGGTGAAGTACGGTGTGCCCCAGGGTAGCGTCCTGGGCCCTTTGCTGTTCCTAATCTACATAAACGATTTTCCAAAAAGTATTACCTCACCAATGGTACTCTTTGCAGACGATGCAACTATCATGTTTACCGATAAAGACTATGATAGCCTAAAAAATACCGTCAACAATACACTTTCTCAAATTGTGGATTGGTTAAAGGTCAATAACCTTATAATTAACTTAGACAAAACCAACTTAGTGATTTTTAAAAATCGTATTAGACCTCTTATTGATTTAAATATTGTTCATTCAGGAGTACAGATCAAAGAAGTTGAAGTTGCAAAATTCTTGGGACTAAATGTGGACTTCAACTTAAACTGGAAATCTCATATGGAAAGTATTTGTGTCAAACTAAGTAAGAGTTCCTATGCACTCCATATGCTATCAAAAACTGTAAACAGAAATACTGTAATTACTGCATATCATGCGTATGTAGAGTCCACTCTGCGATATGGTGTCCTGTTTTGGGGAAATTCCACTGATTGGCAAATGGTGTTTAAAGGTCAAAAACGGTGCGTAAGGGCCATTTTGCGACTTAAACAGACGGACAGTTGCAGGCCACTTTTTAAAACTTTAAAGTTGCTTACTCTACCATGCATATATATTTCAGAAGTAGCTATATTCGTAAAAAAGAATTTTCATCTATTCGAAAGGTTACGCGGCACTCGAAACCAACACAAAATAAAAATTATACCAAACAAAACATCATTGTTGAACAAGAGTATTTTCTGTATGATCTCCAGAATTTATAACAAAATACCTATAGAATTATGCAAGATTGATAACATCCATGAATTTAAAAATAAATTAAATAATGTATTGATGCAAAAGGTATATTATAGTGTTAAAGAGTATTTGGAAGATAAAAATGTTTAAATGATAAATTTAAACAAACACATGGTAAAAACACACGGACAAATGGGCAGGCGGTGACTCGCCACTCACTAGATGGGCTCCCTTCTGGCCGCCACAGGCATACAGCCAAACAGGCGACAGGGAGCAACATGGGTGTGAGCAGCGCGGGGTGTCGAGCGGTGCGGCGCCGGTTTCACCATCACGAAGAAGGCCCGTGAGCGGGTTTCCCCGTAGTTATGCCCTTGAAAATGACACTTCCACCCCCGAGCGTACAAGCTCTGGCGACCTCCCTCTGGCCGGCCGGTTAAGGCAAGACAGAGTTGAGAGTCCTGCGGGCGCTCTTGGTGTTCCACTCCCGCCGGCCAGTGAAGGCAAGCGGGAGACGAGGCCCTGACCGACTCTCTGAGGCATCGGGACCGCAGTGTCGCCACGCACATTCAGCTCGCCACAAAGCTGCCCTGCGGTTTGTTTACTCTTATTTCACCCTCATGAGACATTTTTTATTGGTGTCATAAGGATTTCAAGAGCTGCTACTATGCCCTCAGAGTGTTGCGTTAATCTCATATAGGGAGACAACAACTAGCCCCGAGGGGTTTATTATTATTATTATTATTATTTCTGTGATTATTATTATAATTATCTGTATTCATTAATAATATTAACCTATGACATAACTGTTAAATAAATTGAAAATGTATAAGTATAATTATGGACCTCACTCATTTGTTATACTAGTAAATAACTAATATTACTTATTAAATTTGGAAATGTTAATTTTTTACATGCCAGCAGGTGAAATATGGCAGCTTACCATAACTATGTAAGACCTTACTACTGTACCCATATTTGCAAATAAATGAATTGAATTGAATTGAATTGAATTGAATTGAATATCTATATCTATACATATAATAAAATTGTAAATTTCACGTGTCTGTACTAACTACTAATTTTTTTTTAACTAAGTTCGGCCATGAACTTAGTTAAAAAAAAATTAGGAAATGTTCGAAAAGAGTATTTAAACACTTTGCAGCATTTTTAGAAATGTCTGTCTGTCTGTCTGTTTGTTTGAACACGCATCACGCAAAAACTACCGGACAGATTCGGTTGAAATTTTGCACGTGCAATCTAATAGATGCAGATTAACATTTAGGCTATAAATTATCACGCTTTTTCCCATAGGAGCTAAGCAGTAAGGGATAATGTCTGTAGCTATTTTTCGTTATAAAACAGTAACTACTTGACAGATCTTTATGAAAATTTGCAGTTTTATAGTAAATACTATAGGACATTATTTACACTATGAATCATTACGCTAACGTCTATGGGGAACGAGTAGCAACGTATTTTTTGTCGCACCATAATGGTTTATCACAAAATTTTCCACAATTAGACATTATCTTTAATTGTAACCCATGGAATACATAACTTCACGCTAAAACTATAAGGAGCTAAACACAACATTTTTAAGTTTCATAAGAACAGTTATTTTGACTTGGCTAGTAGCGAACAGTATAGCCTCGAAGCTATGCAAGCGGTCTTTGACGACGAAGTCCCAGGCTCGCATCTGATGTCTGATTATGTTCTTTTTGTATTTTTTAATATCTTTATCCTTTTTTAATATTTTTCTCAGTGTTTTAGTTATTTTTTCGACCATAGGTAACTTAATTACTTTGGTTATTATTTTTTTATATTAAAAATCAAGTGAAATATGCACCTAGGTAAGATATTTATAGGTATTGCATGCACTGCTGAGAGTAATGAATTAATCGTAGTAGAAATGAAAAACAACATTACACTACAATTAAAAAGTATTCGACATTTTCCAGAATTGATGAGTTGGTTGCTAAAAAAAAAGACATTACACACGTAAAAAAAAACATGTAACGCCATCTATGAAACCAAATTGTTCACCGTGATCAAATAATTCCTTATTTGTGAAAACATTTATTAGGGTATAGGTGCTTGCGATGGCGGATTTATTTCTTGCTGAGTGGCAATATTCTCCTATTTATATAATTAAATTGCATAAATTAATAAAAAACATTAGGTATTAGAAGAAACTTCACTCGTTTTCTTAACTAGTAACATTATCAAACTGTGACAACAATATCTGCCTCTGTGGCGATATAACTGACTGCCTCTGTGGCGCGGTGGGAGTGTATCCGACTGCTATGCACGAGGTCGTGGGTTCGATTCCCACACGGGACACCACTTTGTGTGAACCACAAATTGTTGTTCCGAGTCTGGGTGTACTTTGTGTCCGTGACTTGTATGTTTGTAAAGTCCCCCGCGACACAGGGCTTGTACCATACTGCGGGAATCGTCTTTTTAAAAAAAAAAAAAAAAATATTCACCTAGTAAAATGCAATAAACTATACAACAAAATACATTAATAGGGAGCAACGAACTACATCCATTTATCTTTATCTGACTACATTCTTAAATTTATTTATTGGTAGACTCGATATGCTGACTGGGATTTTATTGAAAAATTTAACACCTAGTCCCATCAATGAGTTATGAGTTTTATGAAGCCTATGATATTGACCTACCAATTTGTGCTTATTTCTTGTATTCTCAGAGTGAATATCACTATTTTTGTTATATAAATGTAAGTTTTGTTTTACAAACATAACGTTTGCATATATATATATTGTGATGCAACTGTCGTAATGCCTATTTCTTTAAACTTTTCTCTAAGGGAAACTCGTGCTCCTAGTTGATATATCGCACGCACTGCACGTTTTTGAAGAATAAAAATAGTTTGTATATCAGCCGCCTTGCCCCAAAGCAATATGCCGTAGGACATGACGCTGTGAAAATAACCAAAATATACTAGTCGAGCTGTTTCTACGTTTGTAAGCTGTCTAACTTTGCTGACAGCATACGCTGCAGAACTGAGTTTTCCTGCGAGACATGATATTTGGGTGCCCCACTGTAACCTACTGTCTAATGTAAATACTATAGGACATTATTTACACTATGAATCATTACGCTAACGTCTATGGGGAACGAGTAGCAACGTATTTTTTGTCGCACCATAATGGTTTATCACAAAATTTTCCACAATTAGACATTATCTTTAATTGTAACCCATGGAATACATAACTTCACGCTAAAACTATAAGGAGCTAAACACAACATTTTTAAGTTTCATAAGAACAGTTATTTTGACTTGGCTAGTAGCGAACAGTATAGCCTCGAAGCTATGCAAGCGGTCTTTGACGACGAAGTCCCAGGCTCGCATCTGATGTCTGATTATGTTCTTTTTGTATTTTTTAATATCTTTATCCTTTTTTAATATTTTTCTCAGTGTTTTAGTTATTTTTTCGACCATAGGTAACTTAATTACTTTGGTTATTATTTTTTTATATTAAAAATCAAGTGAAATATGCACCTAGGTAAGATATTTATAGGTATTGCATGCACTGCTGAGAGTAATGAATTAATCGTAGTAGAAATGAAAAACAACATTACACTACAATTAAAAAGTATTCGACATTTTCCAGAATTGATGAGTTGGTTGCTAAAAAAAAAGACATTACACACGTAAAAAAAAACATGTAACGCCATCTATGAAACCAAATTGTTCACCGTGATCAAATAATTCCTTATTTGTGAAAACATTTATTAGGGTATAGGTGCTTGCGATGGCGGATTTATTTCTTGCTGAGTGGCAATATTCTCCTATTTATATAATTAAATTGCATAAATTAATAAAAAACATTAAGTATTAGAAGAAACTTCACTGGTTTTGAAAGTAAATGGCGTTGTATTCAATAATGTTCTATACTTAGTAAAAGAAGTTTTAAAAAGAAACACTTTGCTATCATTTTTAGAAATGTTTGTCTGTCTGTCCGTTTGTTTGACCACGCATCACACAGGTGCATCGAGGATCATGTTTTGGGGTTATGGTTGGAGATCACGTGTTCATCAATTCAACGATAATGAATGACTCAACATCGGCCAAGTGTGAGTAGTTCGGGTGACGGGAGGAGGGGGGTAGGGGGTCATTGTCTGTCAACGCGGACCAAATGTATGGCGAAGGCTTGAAAATTCATGAGCCTGGGGGTGCATGTCTTTTTTTTCTTACCTGCATCATTGTAACGTGAGAAAACATATAAGTATAAACACTCCACAGAGTATAAATTAATTATTAAAAAACCATTGAAGACATCGCTAATGTTGACCTATTTGGACGCTACCCATAGATTAGTACGAGTATGTACCTTTAGAGATATCTGACATTTTCGCAGGCATGACACACATGACACGCTCTGTGTTTGTTTACTAAAGTGTTACAGCAGTTTTATATGCATTTCAGTTGTATATCTTTACAGACAAAGAAAAATCCTGAAAAAACATTTTATAAGTATTGCGTTGTAACACTATATGAAATACACCCCATTTTTAGCCAAAATGGCAAAACGGAACCCTTATAGTTCCCTTATGTCCGTCCATTCTCAGAGACTATTAGTGCTAGAAGGTTGCAACTTTGCATGAATAAAATACTTACGCCGATAAAGTGAAACAATAAAATCTTGAAAACATTATTTTTTAAGGGTATCTCTCATATATGTAAAGTGGGATGTGATTTTTTCTCACCTACCCCATCGTGTGGGGTATCATTAGATAGGTCTTTTAAAAAGCGTTTAGGGTTTGTCAAGACTAATTTTAGATTTAAGGATTCCTTTGTGTAATATTAGGCTTTATATTGAACATTTTTGTTAGAACTATTATATAAATATATAATATATATTTATGGGAATTAACGCGCATTGTTTACCTTAAAATTGTTTGACGTTTCGACCAGGTTACACCGGCCGTGGTCACAAGCGGACTGTCGCAGCGATGTTAAGACTCCGTCAGGCCGATGAATCTTCATCCACCCTCACTTTTTTATTTCTCGAAAAGTTAGGGTCACTGCACACTACACTGATTTTATCCATGATAACCGACTGCGAAACAATACGAGGTTGTGTTTTACGAATCACTGGATTCCACGTCACGGATAGTTTGAAGCCCTCTTCCCGATTGAAAGTTTGATGTTTTTTAATTTTAATCGCTTCACGCACAATTCGTGAATAAAAATGGCGATCTGTGGAGAGGGTTTGTGGACGATGAAACTCAATCCAGTGATTGGTGTTCGATTGCAGTATGTGTTCTGCAATTGCCGATTTGTTCACTTGCCGGTTTTTCACTGCTGCGATGTGTTCTTTTCTATCTCTAGCTATGCGGGTCCATTCTGATGATTCTAATGAATTACATGTTTTTTAAATGAATGGCTGTAATTTATCACGCAGAATCTTTACTTACAAAAGTAAATCGTTTTCTTAACTAGTAACATTATCAAACTGTGACAACAATATCTGCCTCTGTGGCGATATAACTGACTGCCTCTGTGGCGCGGTGGGAGTGTATCCGACTGCTATGCACGAGGTCGTGGGTTCGATTCCCACACGGGACACCACTTTGTGTGAACCACAAATTGTTGTTCCGAGTCTGGGTGTACTTTGTGTCCGTGACTTGTATGTTTGTAAAGTCCCCCGCGACACAGGGCTTGTACCATACTGCGGGAATCGTCTTTTTAAAAAAAAAAAAAAAAATATTCACCTAGTAAAATGCAATAAACTATACAACAAAATACATTAATAGGGAGCAACGAACTACATCCATTTATCTTTATCTGACTACATTCTTAAATTTATTTATTGGTAGACTCGATATGCTGACTGGGATTTTATTGAAAAATTTAACACCTAGTCCCATCAATGAGTTATGAGTTTTATGAAGCCTATGATATTGACCTACCAATTTGTGCTTATTTCTTGTATTCACAGAGTGAATATCACTATTTTTGTTATATAAATGTAAGTTTTGTTTTACAAACATAACGTTTGCATATATATATATTGTGATGCAACTGTCGTAATGCCTATTTCTTTAAACTTTTCTCTAAGGGAAACTCGTGCTCCTAGTTGATATATCGCACGCACTGCACGTTTTTGAAGAATAAAAATAGTTTGTATATCAGCCGCCTTGCCCCAAAGCAATATGCCGTAGGACATGACGCTGTGAAAATAACCAAAATATACTAGTCGAGCTGTTTCTACGTTTGTAAGCTGTCTAACTTTGCTGACAGCATACGCTGCAGAACTGAGTTTTCCTGCGAGACATGATATTTGGGTGCCCCACTGTAACCTACTGTCTAATGTAATTCCCAAAAAAACTGTTGAGTCGACAAAGGTAATCACCTCATTATTTAAAATTATACTCGTATTACTACTTTTCACATTTGGCAAACTAAACATAACATATTTAGTTTTTTTGGGATTTAGAAGTAGGTTGTTCGTTGTAAACCAATCTTGAACTAGTGCGAGTGTTCTATTTATTTTCTCAAAATTTTCTAGTTTACGATCAATTTTAAAAATTACAGATGTGTCATCAGCAAATAGAATGATGTCACAAAAGTTATTGATATAAAATGGTAAATCATTAATATATACCAAAAATAAGAAGGGACCGAGTATTGATCCCTGAGGCACGCCCATACTAATTGGCTATCCAAACGACCTTACTCCGCCTATTTCAACATATTGAATTCTTTCACTCAGGTAAGAGGCAAGTAGATCTAGCGCTGTACCTTTAATACCTTAATGCCTAAGTTTGAGCAGAAGTGTCCTATGCGCCACACAATCAAAAGCTTTAGAAAGATCGCAGAACACTCCAATGGCATCCTGTGAATTTTCCCAGGCACTAAAAATGTGTTTCAGTAGCTTAGTACCTGCAATAATAATTGTAGAGCGACCCTTTGTGAAACCATATTGATCGTGATGCAGTAGATTATTAAAATTAAAGTGTGATTCTAACTGCATAAGTATGACCTTTTCGAAAATTTTACTAATAGCTGGCAAGATGGATATTGGTCTAAATCAAATTCATTTGATTTATTATTTTATTTGAAATGTCAATGAAATAATTATTAAATTTATTTGCAGTATCATGTCCTAATGTCAATATAGTTTTACCATCTTGAATATTATTAAGATAATGTTTAACGGGTTCGGCACTTATATTGGGCTTCACAATATTCCAGGTAGCTTTAGCTTTGTTAAGAGATTTTGTGATATACCTTTGGTTACTTAGAGAGTGCAAATTATTTATACATCTTCTTAATAAATTCGAGTATGATTTATACATGATTTTGTTTTCTTTGGTTTTATTTAAATAGTATTTGTATCTTAACTATATATATTGTTTACTATCACTGAAAGAAAGAGAGAAAGAATATTTATGTTAAAAGTTATCTTTATTACAACAATTTTTACTACTTACTAATATTTACACTATAAACAAATTAGTATATAAAATACTAGCGGATGCCTCGCGGTTTCACACGCGTAGTTCCCGTTCCCGTGGGAATACAGGGATAAAAAATAGCCTATGTCACCCGGGGTTAGTGTGGCTTCACAAAATTAAAGAATTTTTCAAATCCGTCCAGTAGTTTCGGAGCCTATTCAATGCAAACAAACAATCAAACAAACAATCAAATCTTTCCTCTTTATAATATTATTATAGTATATAGTATAGTTTAGATATATAAAATCAAAATATGATCAAAACAAATTCGCTATCGACCGGCACCGTGCCCAGAAGGCTGGCAGCATTTGTATAGCAATGCTGGTCTGGTCACGTGAAGCGTCAATCAG
The DNA here is from genome assembly GCA_945859575.2 of Herminia tarsipennalis. Classification (NCBI taxonomy): domain Eukaryota; kingdom Metazoa; phylum Arthropoda; class Insecta; order Lepidoptera; family Erebidae; genus Herminia; species Herminia tarsipennalis. The sequence continues at coordinate 2,642,539 of OX243836.2, read as the reverse complement.
GAATTTACTTACAATTTTATAAAAAGATCGGGCACTTGGACCCCGTGACCGTTTCGACTCCAAACTGCTCAAAAACATAATCTCCGACAAGTTTGTCGTATTTGCGCCGTATAGCGGCCTCCACCGATGCGGCAGCAGCGCCGGCACAACTCGCTGTACCTGAACGATGTGACGGCGCAAGTGTGTCGACGTAGGTTGTGTCCCACACCAAGGTCCGGCCCATCTTCCAAGGTAACAACGACATATTTACCATCCAGTTTCTTCCCATCGTTTCCGTATGGCTGGTTCACCAGTGGTGACAAGAGCCCAGGGGGTTATGTCGTTGAGTTTGGCGTGTCGCGATATGCGACTTGCGCTCCTACCGCATGAAAGGCCAAAGGGTCCGAAAGACTGTCGACAGCATTACCACAGTGGCACCTATGTGGAGAAATACATGGTGCACCTAGTCGTAGGCAAGTAGCAATACGGAAGGTTGTGTCATCCAACATAGTGCCTATGTTGGATGACGGGAGTGTCTGAATCCAAAGTCCCGACTCCCACTCTCCCACAGCCAACAAACGTGCACGCTTCGCAACATTAGAAGATGTAATAAATAGCCTTTCTCTTACCAAGCTGCAGAACGTCTCGTCCCATTGCCTCTGAAAGAATAGGTTAGCCGGAAGATGAATAAAGAATGAAATAATGTTTGGACAAGCTATTTTCGAAGCGACACTGCGTCGGTCTTACATGATACTTCAAAATCAGTATATGTCTTAATATTTTCCTGGTCAACTCTTCCGTGCCATGGAACGATGACAAAAACGCTGCTAAACTAGTATCTAATTTTGCGAACGCCGAGCCCCCCTAAGCGCACCGGCAAAGACGCTTGCTGCACTGCTCGATCGTGCAAGGCTACATTCAAAATGTTACTTTTATAATTTGAACCTTATAGTTTCGCCATGTGCTAGAAGGCTGTAATTTTGCATGTTTACATATTACTTATGCCGATAAAGTGAAAGAATAAAATTTAGAAAAAAAAATTGGGTACCTCGGTAGTAGTAGGTATATATACTGAAATTAAAGTGAAAACTATCACAGTTATGTAGGCTTTACAACTTAACGATTAACAGCATATCAAGTGAGAAATAATATAATTTTCGTCAAGATTCCATTGAAAAATGAAATGATGAAAGTTGTTAGTAGTATAAAACAAAAACAACAGAAACCCCACTTCTTAAGCCGCATTATTCGGATGGGGGGCTACCGAACCGTCGAGGAACTTATAGAAAAACCGGGCTAGTGCATGTCGGGCCACGCACTACATTTTGCGTGGCTCGACATGCACTTGCCCAGTTTTTCTAAAAGTGTGTTATTTTTCCTAAAAGTAAATTTAGGGACAAAAAGGCAAAACCGAATAATTTAATTGTGAAACCTGAATGGATGTTAAGCAGTCGGTCAGACATCTCATTAAATGTTTATATAAATTTTAAATATTTAAAAGATCCGGTTTGCCCATGGTTTAGATTACCTAATGTCTAACACAACATACACAGTTCACAGATTTACTAATTGAGGAATAGAATAGAATAGAAGTTCCTACCAATATCATTGGTACCACCCGATTAATTCATAGGCAGGGAGCATCGAGATAATATGTACTAAAGTACGTACAATAATACCTCAATCGCAGGGAGTATATATTTATATTATCATAATTTTTACAACTTTTATTCTCTGGGAAATAATTATCCGAATCGCATAGAGTCTGATAATTATTTCTCAGAGAATAAAAGTTAAAGATTAAATAAAGGTATAGTTACAAAAACTTATGTATAATTGTGTTAGGAGTGGGTTCACGTCGGTAGTATAGTAGGTTGGTTATATCTATTATTTTTATTCGAATCTGTGTCCTCACGATTGCCGATCCGATGCCTTAGCCATTAGGCTACCGCTGCTTCTTAAAAAGTTGTAATTAGGGATGGGCCGAATTTCGGTTCACATTTGGTTTAACCGAAATTCGGCGGCTTGAACCGAACTTCGGCATTCGGCCGAAATTCATTTCAAATGCCGAACATTCGGTACAATAAAATCTTAAACTAATTCAACATTGGACTAAATTATAAACCAATCGTAAATACATTTATTTTTATTTTTAGTACACTACAATCACAATATATATTAGTAATATTACACCATCTGAACCAACTGAAATGTAAACATAACTCGTTGTAAACTTCTCGTAGCAGCTCCTGAACAATATGAGATATCGTGTGAGGAGGACTGTTTTGTCTGAACAACTTCTTGTTCATTGCTCAAGCTTCCTATGTCTTCGCTCCTTCTTACATACTCTGTTAGAAAAGTAGGTCTAAAGGGTACATTGTCACGTGTAAAAAAAACATTTTGAATCTCGGATCCAACAATGTATCATTTATAAAATAAGGTGTAGAATTTATCATCTTCAATCCCCTGGAAAGGTCTATAGGAACTCTTTTTTAGTGATAAACGCATAGTGTTCAAATTACAAGAAATAATTCGAACTGCTTCTTTGGTCAAATACTTGGGTATCATAACGTTGGGTATTACTACTGATATACAAAAATAGGAAGAGCTGATCGTCCTAGTGATTTCTTCAAAAGGCTGGAGTAAGGGAAGGGTTCTTTTAGAAGATCCCATTGTCTCTCAGTCATATTTTGAAAGTTAATTGTATCATTATTGTCTGATATGTACAGCGAAATAACTCTTTTTTGTTTCAATAATCTCTCAGCTATATATAAGGTACTGTTTCAACATGTATTACCGTCTTGAATTAATTCATGCTTTAGTGTACTAACCTCAGTCTGTATCAGCAGTAGTTTCTCTTTAGCTGATTTAGAGTGATGAAAATGAGTTACGATACAACGACCGGCTGCTATGGTTTCGTTAAGATTTTCCTGCGCTTGTAAAGCATAGTGAATTACTCGCTGCAAAGTATGAATAAGGCACGATTTTTCTACAAAAGGACTGTCATTTACAGCCAGGGCTGGGCAAAATACATGCTTTGCGAGATAGTATTTTGTAATTTGTATTTTTTAATTAAAATACTAATTACAAAATACTATCTCGCACGTATTTAAAATACAAATTACAAAATGTTTTTGAGTTGAGTATTTAAAATACAAAATACAGTCAAGGATAAGTTATTACCCGACTGCGGCGGAGGGCTGTGTTTGACGCGTATGTATTTATGTTCGTAACTCATCGACGGCTCAACCGATTTTAATAAGTGATACGTTATTAGATTTATCTTGACGCAAGTTTCACGGAGTAAAATTCCTAAAAAATCCAAATGGCGGATTTTGTTCGCTTTAATGTGTGACAACCAGTAAAAAGTGCTAACAAAAAAAAAAACACTAAAAAACCCGATTGCAAAAAAGACAGAGACAAGATACGCTTCATATTTAATATCATGCATTCGGAGGCATTAATTAATCCTGATGAACTTATTAATATGCATATATTAATAAGTTATCCGATTGCATGCTTTTAAATATGAAGGGTATTCTGTTTCTGTCTTTGTTGCAGTTGGATTTTTTAGTTTTTAATTTAAATATAATATAACTAATCCTATCAATCATTGAAATAAGAATTTCCTTTCATGAACACTAGATTTTTAAATGTACTATCAGACAAAAAGCCTCTTGTTGGGGAATGAATAAAACCTGCTGAAGAAAACAATCTTTCTACAGGTCCAGATGAGCACAAACTTGTGTTATTAATACTTAGGCAATAGGTAAGCTCTTTGATTTTATCATTTAGGAAGCTGACTAACTGCATTTTTGATGTCTGGGGTTGATCACTGTCCCTGTTCACAGCGAAGATAAAATCATCATCTTCTTGACTAGTATTGCTACTCTTGCTACTGCTACTCCCAGGCATTATTTCATGTTTTTTGTAATTTGCTTCTAGGGCATGAATTGCAAGATTTTGAATTCTTTGCCTCTCATCTGTTGTGATGCTTTCTGGCAACCAACGCATATATTTATTTATACCGTACTGTTTCATTCAGTATATATTATAAATATTATATTCTTAGTAGTTAATTTTTGAAACTGAATGAAACAGTACGGTTTCGTTCGCGATATGCTTTGCGTTTGTGTTTTTAGGTTCGAGATATTTTCTCCATTTTAGGGGAAAATATATTTTTAGGGATTAACGTCACGAAATAATGTCGTTTGTCGAGAAATGTATTATGATAGAATCCCCGGCATACAAAACTGACGGTTTTTTGCTGTACCTAAATTTTACATGATACTATTTTTTTTCAGTTTATAATATAATAATAATAATAATTTAATTCAGACCAATGATCCATAATGTGTTAGTATACAGTGTTCTTAAAAACTATGTTAGTAAAAGACAACTATACTATTAAATATGCAAATTATTCCAATGCCTCCATAAAGGACTTTCTAATTTATGCGCAATTACTTTCAGGTACCTGTTGGAACTGTCACTCACCCTGCGCATCAGCGATGCAATATAGCTGCAAAGCCGTCAACGTTGGCTTCCGCAAACATTGCTGATGACTTCAATACCGAGGCAGTCCCATCAAGAACCTGAAAGAATTGTTATATTGCACTCTCAGTGCATTGACAGCCCGCTGCGTGTGGCTAGCCCATAGGCTGCATATGTAAAATGACTGGGCATATGCCCGAAATAGTGTGACTTTCACATTAGTGGAGCACCTAGCAAACCTGCGAGCCAGCATATTGCAGCGAATTGCCATTCCTCTACGCTCGCGTTCAATGTCAGGATCATCGGTGAGGTTTTCATTTACTATGTGTCCAAGGTATTTAAAAACTTTTACCCTAGTTAGGGGTACGCCTTTTAGTGTAACGGGTGGAACGCATGTAGGACTTAAGTTTCCCGCCATAAAAACCAACAGTTCGCTTTTCCTGACATTGTACGCAAGCCCATGTTCATCTGCATATGATTCGCAGATATGAATCAGTTTCCTTAATGCTCCAATCGATGGGCTCAGCAACATCATATCATCAGCATAGCTGATATTATTGACAATCTGTCCGTCTATCGAACAGCCTACTGGGGTGTTGCTGAGCTCATTGATTAGTCCGTTCATGTACAGATTGAACAAGGTAGGAGAGGTCAGACCTCCCTGTCTCACCCCACATTCAAGTCGATACGAATCAGATAATGAGCCTCCCCATCTCACATAGTTTGCCTGATGACCATACCAATATTTAAATATATTAGTAACTCCATCAGGCAAGCTAGTTGCCCTGAGTTTGCCCCACAGTTTCTCATAATCAACCAGATCAAAAGCCCTGGACAGGTCCAAAAAGGCGGCGTACACTGGAGTCTTACGATCCGTGTAGTACTTAACGGTGTGTTTGAATACCTAAAGCCAAACTGAGCATCCTCAAGTTTAATATGAGCACTGAGGTATCCATCAAGCACACCGTCCAGCACCTTGGCCGCTATAGTAGCTAAAGTGATAGGTCTATAATTATTTATGTCACTAACGTCGCCTGTTTTATTTTTCACGATAGGTACTACAACGGCCTTTATGAGATCGTCAGGAACATATGAATGTATTATACATAAAGTGTAAAACATACCCAATAGTGGACATAGGCGAGGACCCGCGTGCTTCAGATGCTCCACACTTAACCCGTCGTGTCCAGGCGATTTTCCTCTGCACATATTACGTAACACTCTCGAAACATCGTTAGCAGTTATCACGTCTATTATTTGATTTGAAGCTTGGAGCATCCGATGCCGCACAGGTAATAGTGGCTGTACTATAAAATGTTCGCGAAACATATTTGCGATGTCAGCAGGTGCGGACCAACCCTAAACAGTCACCGGAAGCCTGGACTTCGGCTTGTGTTTATTAGTACCCTTCCATAATTTGCTAAAAGATGCTTATTTTCATGGTGAGTAGCTAAAACATCCATACGAATTTGTTCACAGTTATTCTGCAAATATTTTAATCTGTTTTTAAAAGTTTTTCTAGCTATAGACATGTTATCAAATATAGGGCCTGACTTGGGCTTACCGCTCTCGCACCATATTTTGAACCGCAGTCTAGCCTCCCGGTGACACTTTTTGACCACACTATTCCACCCCGTCACACACACACCTTTTCGCACCTTCCGAGGTTCACAGCTCTGAATCGATGCATCAGTCATGGCGTTAATTTATTATACTACTGTACAATTCATCAATGTAGCCCCTATGACTTATATCATTACAAGCAGTGTCTGCACAAAGCCTAAGTTGACTACGACAGTCTATTAATTTTAACTTGCTATTGCATATTTGTTCATCGAAAAAGATCGATTTCTCAGAAATCTTGTAAATACTAATAAATATTCACTATCTTTTTTTTCGTTTTCGCGGCAGGCCCGCGAATTACTCCGCGTCTTACTGTTAAAATCTTGTCTTATTGGTAAATGGTAGTGGCTACCCTTAGAAATGCATCGCGCATGCGCGCGGACATCCTTGAGTGAACCGCGCATGCGCCAGTTAACGCGGGCTTGCCACGAAGACGAAAAAAAGATACAGAATAGGGACCCAGGCTCAGAACACACATATAGCTATTATCTTTGGACCCAGGTGATTTCTGATTTAGCGGTCGCCATTTTGATTTTGTTTTCGAAAGCTATCGAGCGCTATTTTCTGCAGAACTTTGATTACCTACATGATACTAATGTATTTATGTTCAAACGTATTTTGGAGCCATAAGTAATTAAAATAATAACTACAAAATACCTCAGCGTCAGGTAATTAAAGTACCAATTACAAATTACATTAATAAGAATTAATTGAAATACCAAATACGTATTTGTATTTCAATGACGTATTTTAATTACAAGTAATTGAAATACTGGCCAACCCTGTTTACAGCTTTTACAATATTGCGGCCATTGTCTGTCGTTACTACATTATTTTGTGTGAAATGTTTCATGCATTAGCTATTTCTTCTATCAGGTGTGTTCTACCGTATGCTGTTGCGTAAAAGATTTAATTTGCAGCACCCTATGTTGCAGTATATGATTGCTATCAAGCAAATGTAATATAGTAAAACTGAACAGAAGCATGCTATTCATGCACGTTCATATGTCACTTGTAACTGAAATATTTTTATCTGTAGATAACTGCTCGATTTTTTTTAAATAGTTCGTATAATTGAAGTAAAATAGAGCGCGTAAACAAGATTCAACAAGTAACTGTCAAGAAAGCTAGGTAAAAATAAATATAACCGAAGTTCGCCCGAAGTACACATTCGGTTCAAATCACATTCGGCCTATCACTACAAGTTGTAACACAGTTTAATGTACGATTTCCAAGCCTGAATTTTCTTTAGTTCGAAGCCTAAACTAAAGGAAATTCAGGTTTCAATGCAATAGTTAGGTTTCATATTTGCTTTACACTGCTTGGAACTCGGTTAGTTCCACGCGTATGCCGCGTCAGCCGCCCGGCTGCTCTCGGACGCCGCGGCAGGACCGGACCGGTCGGCTCCTCGCGTATGCAAAGGGCGCGGCGGCGGGCGGCGCGGCGCTCGGCTGTCGTTGCGTCCGGTTGACTCCGCTCAGCCACCGCCGCGTGCGCTCGTATGTTGTCGATTTTTGTGTGTTGTTGATTATTTTAATAAAAGTTACTTCAATACTGCAGGTAGAAACTTAGAAATCACAAGTCGTTGTTAAGAGCATACGCAAGCACGCGTGCGCTTGCGCCCAGATTCCAGCAGATTGTTGCCATCGGGCGGCCACGGTCGGTTGTTGGCGCGTGCTTGCGCATACGTTGCGAACGCCCGGTTGGTGGAAATCGTACATAAGATTAGTAACAATTGTAACGAGTAGTATATCCAATGAATAAAAAAAGTCACGCACACTTATAATATTTCATTGTCCTGTGATTCTAATAATTAATAATACTTACTTACATTCGTAAGTACCATTTTCTATAGCAGATAAGACAATTGGAGTTATGTAATTTGGTATATCTTTACCGTAAACAAAGTCTAAATGTGCGAAAGTTTCATCGGATAGTGTACACAGAGATGCATTATCTAAATTAGATACTAGCTTCTTCACGTCTGTTATGTCAGCTACATAATCGTTTAAACTTGCAATCATCATCCATCTCATTGTAACTTTACTCAAATCGAATAACGGAGGTTTTATTTGACCATATACTTCTAAATTTTTCGAAACCCCGTAATCATATTCAGTAAAACCGTTGTTCTTAAATTGTCCAAACCTATTAAAATTTTTTAGAGATATACCAGATGGAGTATGACCTACTACAACTGGTAAGACATCTTTGGTAACTTGAAATCTGTTGTACCCTAATAATGCAAATAAGACAAGTGAACAAATAGGATACGAAAGTTCTGAGAAACTACATATTAATTTAACAGAGTTCTGTATTAACCCACCACGAGGAAACATCTCTGTGTGAAGTAGGACACCGGTTGGGGTTAATAGGGAATCTAAAACACCTTCTATCTTTATTACACTAAATTTGGAGTGCTCCAGTGAAGCTGATGCTGAAATACCTAACCCAATTTTAATCTTAGTGTTATATTCCGGCATTTTTGAGCAAAGAATTAGGAGCATTGTCACTCCTTGCGCATGGCCAACATACGATATTTGAGTACTGTGTGTAGTATCTAAGACGTAGTCTATAAGCGCTGGTAGATCATACTTCGATAGTTCGTCGACGGAATAATCCCAGAACTTTGAATCTTTATCTGGATCGAAGGTAGTGTGGTTTCGGCTGTATACGTTTCCTCGTACATTTGGTGCCCATACATCATAGCAGTTATCAGAGTATATATAACAATGAGCTACACCTGGTCCTGGTATAAGGCAATCGTCGCTGCTGAGGTAGAGTCCATGCATAAACATTATAACGCCTTTGTTTTCTGTGCAATGTTCTCTCGGAGGGACTCTATGAAGTCCTAAAATGTAACCATCTTTTGTTGTAACGAAATATTGTTCAGCTTTATATCCGTCATATTTTGCCAGTTCTAGGAATTTTAAATCTCGTCTTGGTGAATAAATTTGACCGAAGACTGCTTGTATAGTCCACGACAAGGAGAATAAATATAAAATAATCATGGTTTTGTTGAAGGTTCTTTCTGAAAAGAAAAAAATATATTTATGTTACCTTAGTTTAAATTTAAAATCATAGTATTAAACATAATATTTATGTTAATTATAAAGTAGGCATTAAATAGATAGTAGGTAACCCAGTAACGTGTAATATAATGTAAAGGATCTTGTTTAATATGAATGGACAATAACCAAGAGCAAACAGACACGTACCTAAATAAGTGAATTTTAACATGGGACGGATTTTTGGAATATCAATGTAAAAATATTTCTTATTTTTACATTGATATACCAAATATCTAAGTACTTACTATCTAACGATTCAAATAGACAAAAACAACAAATCTTTAAGGTTCTAGCACATCTGACCGAAAATCATAACATCGGTTGAACACTTTAATACTCACTAAACTTGTCCGCTCTGCAGGTGTTACGCAGCTGACGATAACTATGCGACGTATTATCCGTCAGATGTGCTAGCGCTCTTACAATGTAAAGACGCAGTTATTATATAGAAATCTTATAACACAAATAGCACGCTATGATATGCGTGGTTCTATCTAGCGGGCCCCCTGAGCGACGAAGCTGGTGTAGACTATTAACTTCTTCAATGTACAGTCAACCAAAAATATGGCCTATCCACCTATGCTTTAAATTTATTTGCACGTCATAAAACCACAAAGACTTATTTTCCCTTTCAATAATAATTTATTGTGCCACAAAATGTACAGAGTTATACAACAATTTCTACAAATTATGCACAAAAATAATTGTGCAATACATAGCTTGGTAGAAGTAAGATATTTTAAGGATACAACTCGGATCTGTTTAATAAAATGTTAAACCCTGTCTCTTAAACTAAGGTAACCTGTATCATAAGAGACAGTGTTCGGCTATATGACGACTTATAAAAAGTTTTCACGAGATGTAGACTGTGTCGTTCTACCACTATATGAATAATACAATGACAGTTACCAATTTCTACCTTAATTATTTTTTGATTACAAAGGAAGCTTTGCCAAAACTGATAGATAACATTTTTTTGGCTGACCGTAAGTAGGTACCTCTTCAAAATATAGAAAATATTAAATGAACCTTAACCATTAGGACAAAAACGGCATTTTATTTCGTTTTCCATCCTACGGACCTATTTTTAGGGTACCGTAGCCAAAATGGCAAAACGGAACCCTTATAGTTTCGTCATGTCCGTCTGCAAATTAGCTTAGAGACTGTTAGTGCTAGATGGCTGTAATTTTGCATGATGCACATATTACTTACGTCGACCAAGTGAAAGAATAAAATGTTTTTTTTAATTTTTTTTATTCAAATGTTTTAAGGGACTTTAAGTCATAAGTTGACTATGCCAGCCCCGTGGTAACATGAACAAAACTAAACTCTTAAATTAACTTATCAATAAACTTAAAAATAACTATAGCTAGATCCGACGTAGGAGCAGACAGAATACTTGAGAAAATTAATTCAGCTTTTAGACTACTGCTCTTAGCACATTCTAATAGAAGGTGGTGAACATCCTCAATTACCCCACATACTGAACAATTAGGTGAATCAGCTTTTCTCATTATGTTTCTTATTAAGTTCATTTTTTCTCACCATCGTGTGGGATATCATTAGATAGGTCTTTTAAAATTTTTAGATTTAGGGATCCATCTGTGAAATAATAAGCTTTAAAGTGCATTTTTTTGTTAGAGTTAATTGTCCCCCCGCCCTGCCAGCTAAAGGGTTGACGTTGGGTATGGGAAAAAAATGACGGTAGTAGTATATATAGTAAAATTAAAAGGTAAACTATCACAGTTAAGTAGGCTTCATAAGTTTACGAGTAACATGTTGTATTAATGGTATAATGTAAATGCATTTTAGTTTTTATGTTGGCTATGAGTTACAATATTATAATAAAACAGTTTCAAAGTACCTACTTCATAAGTTTTTATTTACAACAGGTTATGGGCCCAGAATGCCTACCTGTTTGTAAATACGATAGTAAATAAAAATAACTAATACCATCGTGTGAAGAGAATATCGGCGAAAAGTAAGGTTAGGAACGCGTGGTCGGTAGCGCGTAAATCTACATCGTCATCGTCGAGAAGGTTGAATACTTGCTGTAGTAACACAGCGAGGCGAAAAAGCAAGATGGAAGGAACTATCAGCAATATGATGTGATGAAACTGGAAGGAACCAGAAATTGGAACATCAGAAGTTCCAAACGATGGTGTTACCTTAGAAGCCTAGAAGCCTAGTACGCGCACACAAAGAGAGAACACAAAGGATCAAGCGACTTGTCAGTGCGCGAGATCGTGTCGACGGTAGAACGTTTCCCACAATTTTATTTTAAAATGACGGTTTGTGCGATCAAAGGTTCTCACAACCAATCTGGAAAACAAAATAAAAACTTTTTAACAAAAAATATTACCGACTTCAAAAATAAATACAAGGCAACTAAAAAGCAAAAAATAATATACCTAGAATAACAAAAACAAATTAAACATTTTGAAGTTGGTGCCATGAAATAGTAGTCTTTATGTTTTATTCGGCACCAACTTCAAAATGTTTAATTTGTTTTTGTTATTCTAGGTATATTATTTTTTGCTTTTTAGTTGCCTTGTATTTATTTTTGAAGTCGGTAATATTTTTTGTTAAAAAGTTTTATTTCTCACTTTTTAGTGGGTTGGTTTATAATTCACTTATGTTACAATAGGCTTATGTCATCTGCTCAAATCCTTTTACAAAATATTGCTTGCCCCGATGCAGGGCCGTTAATTGTTGAGGAGTTCACTATCAGCTTTATTACATTGTATAATAGTAGTATATCGAGATTAAAGTGCTACTCAATACCATATTATAGTACTTAATTGAATCGCAAACTGTGAAATATTGAATAGGTCTGTAAATGCACGAATCACTATGAAATATACCTAAATCACTGTAGGTGTGCTTTTAATATTTTAAGAGTTCCCTCGATTTCTGATGGCAATGGTTATCTGATGGCAATGGGACCAACTTGGAAGTATACCCTTTCAAACACAAAAACGATTTTTTAAATCGGTCCAGCCGTCTTTGCATTGCGCAAAGATGGCTGACCGACGTTGAACAAATATACAAAAAAATTTGAAGTCGGTTGATAAGGATTCTAAGATCGCATATCATGTGTAAACGTAGTGTAACATTACGTTTCTTATGAAATAAATCAAACACTAAAAAAAAATATCGTAATTTTGATTGACTCTATAAACAATATAGTGTTGCAAGCTAAGATTTTTTTTTCCCTATTTCTGATATATTTTTATATCCTGGGAGGGAATCGAACCCACGACCTCTTGCGTATCAGTCGGAAACACTCCCACCGCGCCACAGTCTAAAAAGTTAGTCTCTGATTTTTCATGAATAGTTTAATTTTTAATTTACATGTCATAATATTGTTATTTTTAAAATGTATATAATTTGTCTAATTAACATTGATTTTAAGGTTATTTTCCTGAAGCCATAATATACTCGTAATATAATATCTTGGGACAATTCACACAACGCTATATGATCCCAAACTAAGCAGAGCTTGTATTATGGAAACCAGACAACTGATCATCATCATCATCATCAGCCTATCGCAGTCCACTGCTGGACATAGGCCTCTCCAATTGCACGCCACTTTGTTCTATCTTCGGCTTCTCGCATCCAGCTCCTGCCAGCCGTTTTGCGTAAATCATCACTCCACCTGGCCTGAGGGCGTCCTACACTACGTTTGCCGTGCCGTGGTCTCCACTCAAGAACTCGTTTACCCCAACGGTTGTCGGTTCTTCGGCAAATATGGCCAGCCCACTGCCACTTCAGCTTGCTAATCCGGTGGGCTATGTCGATAACTTTGGTTCTCTGCCGGATCACCTCATTTCTGATTTTGTCCCTAAGAGAAACTCCGAGCATAGCCCTTTCCATAGCCCGCTGAGCGACTTTGAACTTGTGGACTAGCCGTACCGTCAGTGTCCACGTTTCGGCTCCGTATGTCATGACGGGTAGGACGCACTGATTAAAGACTTTAGTCTTTAGACATTGTGGGATCGACGATGAGAAGACTTGACGTAGCTTACCAAACGCTGCCCAACCCAACCGAATTCTCCTGTTCACCTCGTCCTCGAAGTTGTTTCTACCTAACTGCAATGACTGCCCGAGGTACACATATTTTTGAACAACTTTGAGAACGGCGCCGTGCACCGCTATCGGTTCCGGTAGTACATGTTCATTGAACATGACCTTGGTTTTATCCAAGTTCATCCGTAGGCCGATGCGTACAGAGGAGTCAGCCAGGTCATTCAGCATCAGTTGCAGGTCCTGCAGCGTTTCCGCCATAATGACAATGTCATCTGCAAATCGCAAGTGAGAGATGTATTCACCATTGATGTTGATGCCCCGCCCTTTCCAGTGCAGCGTCTTGAACATATCCTCCATTGCATTTGTGAACAGTTTCGGGGAGATAACGTCCCCTTGCCTCACTCCTCGATGCAATGGTATAGGTTTTGTTTCCTGATTCTGTACTTGGACGGACATTGTTGCGGCTTCGTAGAGACATCTCATCACTTGGATATATCGCCAATCTACTTGGCATCGCTGCAGAGACTCCAGGACGGACCAGATTTCAATCGAGTCAAAGGCCTTCTCATGGTCCACGAATGCTAGACACAGGGGCTGATTATACTCTTGGGTCTTTTGTATAATCTGCCGCACTGTGTGGATGTGGTCTATGGTGCCATATCCGCTCCGAAATCCAGCCTGTTCCGGTGGTTGGAATTCGTCAAGTCTTCGCGCAAGGCGGTTCGTGATGACTCTTGAGAACAGCTTATAGACGTGGCTCAGAAGAGAAATAGGTCGGTAGTTCTTCAGCCGGGTGATATCTCCTTTTTTGAAGAACAAGACGACTACGCTTCTACTCCACGCCTCCGGAGTTCTCCCTTCGAACAGGACAGCATTAAAGAGCTTTTGGAGCTCCCTCAGTACGGGTTTACCTCCAGCCTTTAACAGCTCTGTTGTAACGCCATCCTCTCCAGGGGCTTTTCCATTTTTTAGCTGTCTAAGAGCCAGCACGATTTCGTCAATGTTGACTTCTGGCAGGTCTTCGGTGTAGTGGCGTGTTAGAGTGGCTCTAGGACCCTCATCTTCTGGATCAGGTCGAGATGCATGCGAAGCGTATAGCCGGCCATAGAAGCCTTCCACTTCGGAGAGGACTGCCGGCTTCGAAGAAACGACTTCTCCACTTGTTGTGGTCAACTTCGTCAGGTGGCTTCTTCCAAGAGATTGCACGAACACTTTTGACCCCCGGTTCTGCTCGATCGCTCTTTTAATCAAAAGAATGTTGGAGCACCGAAGGTCGTGTCGTATAAGCTTGTTGATCTCTTGGTTTAGAGCGCGCTTTTCCGACGAAGTGACGGGTGGGTTTTCACGTCGTTCCTTCATTAGCCCTAAAGTCCTTTCCGAAAGCTTTGACTTCCTGCCCTTACGCTGCATTTCACAAAATCTCGTACCTTCTTCCCTGAGTATCCGAACCACATTTACGAGCTTCTGGTTTACGTCTGTTGTGGTTTCCATGGCAGCAAATCGGTTATCCAGGTTTGACTGGAACGCTTCGGATCCTATCATGGTTTGGAGCAAAGTAGGTCGGAGCCTGGACCTCATCAGACGGGCACGTTCCGCCTTGAAGTCGATATTCAGAGAGCCTCGGACAAGTCGGTGATCACTACCGGTATTAAACCTGTTGATCACGGTGACGTCTCTAAATATATGCTTTTTGTCCGTCATGATGAAGTCGATCTCGTTTTTCGTCATAGTGTCGGGGCTTTGCCACGTCCACTTCCTTTGGGGCCGTTTCTTGAAAAAGGAGTTCATCAAGAAGAGCCCCTCCCGTTCGAGGAAGTTGACTAGCATTTGCCCCCTATGATTTCTGCTTCCAAATCCATGGGATCCTACTACCAATTCGCTGCAATTTTGTACTCCCACTTTAGCGTTGAAGTCCCCCATAACAACGTTGTGATGGGTCTTAGTGGTGGACAACTGATAAACATACTTATATATTTCTAAAATACATACATATTATAGATAAATAACACCCAGACACAGAATAAACCATCGTGCTCATCACACAAAGTTTTATCCTGGGTGGGGATCGAACCCACGACCTCTTGCGTAGCAGTCGGATACACTCCCACTGCGCCACAGAGGCAGTCGCAGTATATTACTTGGTTAATAATGCCATCAGTTTTATTTTCTAATTTATCTAAAACCTTATCAGTGACGACAATTGAGATATCATCAGCAAATAATGTGCATTTAAATGAAGTTATATCAGGAAGGTCATTAATCCATACTTCCATACTAATATTATAAATGTGAAAGTAACTCTGTCTGTCAGCCTGTTACGCTTTCACGCTCAAACTACTGAACCGATTTAGATGAAATTTGGTATGGACATAGTTTGAGTCCCGGGGAAAACATAGGATAGTTTTTATCGCGATAACCGACATTCACGCAGGCGGAGCCGCGGGCTGAAGGTAGTCTATCTATACATATAATAAAACTGTAAATTTCACGTGTCTGTACATGGCCGAACTTAGTGAAAAAAAATATTAGGAAATGTTCGAAAAGAGTATTTAAACACTTTGCTGCATTTTTAGAAATGTCTGTCTGTCTGTCTGTCTGTTTGTTTGAACACGCATCACACAAAAACTACCGGACAGATTCGCTTGAAATTTTGAACGTGCAATCTAATAGATGCAGATTAACATTTAGGCTATAAATTATCACGCTTTTTCCCATAGGAGCTAAGCAGTAAGGGATAATGTCTGTAGCTATTTTTCGTTATAAAACAGTAACTATTTGACGGATCTTTATGAAAATTTCCAGTTTTATAGTAAATACTATAGGACATTATTTACACTATGAATCATTACGCTAACGTCTATGGGGAACGAGTAGCAGCGTATTTTTTGTCGCACCATAATGGTTTATCACAAAATTTTCCACAATTAGACATTATCTATAATTGTAACCCATGGAATACATAACTTCACGCTAAAACTAAAAGGAGCTAAACACAACATTATTAAGTTTCATAAGAACAGTTATTTTGACGTGGTAAGTAGCGAACAGTATAGCCTCGAAGCTATGCTGGCGGACTTTGACGACGAAGTCCCGGGCTCGAATCCATGTCTGATTATGTTCTTTTTGTATTTTTTTAACCCTAGAGAGATAACCATATTGAATAGTACGGTAAAGATAACCATGCGTCACTTCGACTCACGTGTTTGTTTTGTATTATTTTACATAATATATAATGATATTATGTTTTATAATGTGTAGGATTGCATTATAGATTCTGTTAGACTATGAATAAAACGAGTATATAAACATTTCTTTATATTTTTAATAATATAAATTTGAAATTAACAAACCTTCTTCTTTTTATAACAAAAAAAATAACTACTCTTGAGATCTCTTCTTCAGTCTTTTAATTACTTTTAGAAACTTTATAAAATCAACTTTTTGTAATTTTAGTATCCTAATGACTAATAAAAAAAATATAAAAAATATGTTATTTAACTTAAACGCACTTAGGGCAAGAGCTCGACTTATGCTCTCCACAAATAAAAATTTTACACTTGTCGCATACAGACGTCGTCTTCCTCCTTATTTTGGATGGACAAAAACCGCAATATTTCCTTTTTTTAGGTACAGGGGTATCTTCTTCCTGTCCAGACGTTTCAATAGGTCTTTTTGGAGCAATTTTCTTAATTTTTTCTTTGAGATTTGTAGGTAAAGTAGGCAAATCTTGCCTTTTCAACATCCATGGTGTCACTAAACTATTGCTTAAACTTTTCATAAAACTACGACGACTCATTGGCTTTTCTTTTTTTGCTGTTATATTATGGCAATAAATTATATACGAATTTATAAAAGCCATGTTTAACATGCCATAAAACATTGCCATCGGCCATCTGTTCGTTTTGCGACTGCAAGACATCAAAGAACACATCTGGTCGAACGTGTCCACTCCACCTTTAGTTTCATTGTAAAAATGTATCATATTGGGCTTTGATGTCGTAGGATTAACGGTGCCTTCTTCATCACAAGACGATAAAAGATAAACCATCTTATTTGGTTTAGGTTTATACGACACCAGAGTTAGGGGCCCGTCATAGCAAAACATTGATGTTCCAACAGGTCTAGATCGCAGAGTTTTGAGCTCCTCTGGTATTTCCCGCTTATTGGATCTGATAGTTCCTACCAAGGTCAAATTATAAGGTTCCTTTAGCATATTTTTGACCAAAGGAACCGACGTGAACCAGTTATCACATGTGACATTTCTGTTGCTGCCATGTATGGATTTTGTCAGCTCCTTCACGTAAAATTCACCAAGAGGCAATCCGTTTGTCTGAGTACACTTTCCTAGATATGGCATTGCATCAAACATATACCGTGTAGCACTATCGCATACCATTGGTATTTTAATGCCGTATTTATTTGGCTTATTCGGTATATACATGCGAAATGGGCAGCGTCCTCGGAAACCTAAAAGCTGTTCATCTATGGTGACATATGGACCAGGTATGTAATTTGATCGGCAATTCCTTATAAACATCTCCCATATTTTTCTTATTGGTATGAATGTGTCAGTAGCCCGCCGTTCTGGTCTTAAAGTTTTATCATCCATACGCAAGCATCGTATCAAAAAATCAAATCTGTCTCTGCTCATCGTTGCAATATATCTATCACCTGAATATGATGAATCAAAAAGCTCATCCGTAGATAAATGGTTGTCTTTCATTGCTGCCGTCAGGGTAAGTATACCGATTAGAGCTCGAATTTCTTCAGCACTGGTAGTTTTAAAAGTTGCCTTTACATCAGGTCTTTGAATTTTGAGTTGAATTTCTGCATTAGTCCATGTCGTGATCTCGTCCACAATCTCTTCGGTTATCAAAATGCTGAAAGATTCCAGTGGGTCGTATAAGGTCCTATTCATTCGAGAAGGACCCCTACATGACCTTATAATATTAGATGCTGAAGTCCTACCACTAGATCTGCCTTTTGTAGCCGCCCAACGGTGATCATTCTTACCACGAAGTGTTTCACGCTGTGGCATAAGAATCGATGTAGCCTGAGAAACTGTAGAGTTTCCTGGGCTCTCAGAGACAGTTTCAGTTTCAGTAAGTGGTGGACACTCCTCTATATATTCATGATCACTTTGAACATCATCCTCTAGAATGTTGTCCTCCACTTCACTATCTGATCCATCCACCTCTTCGTCACTAATTTCCGATAAAAACCGGGCTATATGCGTATCTTCTAAATGTCTTTGTGACGTCATTATAAAACTACGAAGGCGGTTAAAACTAATCTGTAAAGAAATAAAAAAATATTATAATGTGTACATTGAAAAAATGTAAAAGAAGAGATATGCACTCAATTACAAAATTGTTAAAAAGTTACAGTAAAGATAACCATGCGTCACTTTGACTCACGGTAGGTTTATATTTACGAAAATAGAACACTTACCTAAACAATACGGGTGTCACCTGCAAGCTCTGTGGTCCGACTGAGGTGGCGGGAGCGGGCAGCGTAATGTTGTGCAATAAGCGCGAAATATAACCGTTTTTCTAAACAGAGGGAGTCGATATGACGTAGGTTATCTTTCTAGGGTTAAATTGTCTTTATCTTTTTTTAATATTTTTCTCAAAGTTTTAGTTATTTTTTCGACCGTAAGTAACTTATTTACTTTGGTTATTATTTTTTTATATTAAAAATCAAGTAAATTATGCACCTAGGTAAGTTAATTATAGGTATTGCATGCACTGCTGAGAGTAATGAATTAATCGTAGTAGAAATGAAAAACAATATTACATTATAATTAAAAAGTATTCGACATTTTCCAGAAATTATGTGTTCGTCTAAAAAAAAGACATTACACACGTAAAAAAAAAACATGTAGCGCCATCTATGAAATCAAATTGTTCACCGTGATCAAATAATTCCTTAATTGTGAAAACATTTATTAGGGTACTAGCTGTCTCGCGCAACTTCGTATGCGTAATTTTCCCCGTTTTTGAAACATTTCCCGTCGCTTCTCCGCTTCTATTAGTCGTAGCGCGATGTTATATAGCCTATAGCCTTCCTCGATAAAGGAGCTATCCAACAAAAAAAAATTATTTTATTTTATTAAGAATTTTTCAAATCGGACCAGCAGTTCCTGAGATTAGCGCGTTTAAACAAACAAACAAACAAACTCTTCCGCTGATGAAGAATTTGTTTCTTGCTGAGTGGCAACATTCTTGAAAGTAGATGGCGTTGTATTCAATAACGTTCTATACTTAGTAAAAGAAGTTTTAAAAAGAAACACATTGCTATGATTTTTAGAAATGTTTGTCTGTCCGTTTGTTTGAACACGCATCACACAGGTGCATCGAGGATCATGTTTTGGGGTTATGGTTGGAGATCACGTGTTCATCAATTCAACGATAATGAATGGCTCAACATCGGTCAAGTGTGAGTAGTTCGGGTGACGGTAGGAGGGGGGTCGTTGTCTGTCAACCGTACCTTTAGGGATATCTGACATTTTCGCGGGCATGACACACATGACACGCTCTGTGTTTGCTTTCTAAAGTGTTACAGCAGTTATAATATTAGTATTGCGTTGTAACACTATATGAAACTAGCTTTCGCCCACGGCTCCGCCCGCGTGGATGTCGGTTATCGCGATAAAAACTACCCTATGTCCTTCCACAGGACTCAAACTATCTCCATACAAATTTTCATCTAAATCGGTTTAGCTGTTTGAGCGTGAAAGCGTAACAGACAGACAGACAGACAGACAGACAGAGTTACTTTCACATTTATAATATTAGTATGGATACACCCCATTTTTAGCCAAAATGGAAAAACAGAACCCTTATAGTTCCCTTATGTCCGTCCGTCCGCAGCTTAGCTCAGAGACTGTTAGTGCTAGAAGGTTGCAACTTTTGCATGAATAAATTACTAACGCCGATAAAGTGAATGAACAAAATCTTGAAAATCATTATTTTTTAAGAGTAATATGTAAAGTGGGGATGTGATTTTTTTCTGACCACCTACCCCATCGTGTGTGGTATCATTAGACAGGTCTTTTAAAAAGCGTTTAGGGTTTCTGAAGACTATTTTTAGATTTAAGGATTCCTTTGTGTATAATATTAGGTTTTATAGTGAACATTTTTGTTAGAGTCAAGTGTCCCCCTGCCAGCTAAATAGTTGATGTTGGGTATGTGAAAAAATTTAGGGTAGTAGTATAAATACTAAAATTATAAGGAAAACTATCACAGTTAAGTACTTAGGCTTTACAAGTTTACGATCACATGAGAAGTAACAAAATTTTCGTACAAATTCTATTAAAAATTATTAGGTAATAAGTAGGTATAACGTTGAAAGAATGAAACAAAAACAACAGAAAACCCACTTCATAAGCCGCACACCAAACTAACTATCTAAAAGAATAGAACAGATCGATTTTTATTTAGTAAGTATTTAGTCAACATCACTGTTTCCAACATATTTACACAGAAGTTATTTCGTTACCTAAACAACCTTAATTTAAACCCGACTTTCACGCGAACGAAGTCGCGGGCACAGCTAGTATAAAATAAGAATAGTGGAGGGCCTATGATGCTGCCCTGAGGTACTCCGGACTTATTTACCATGTACTTGGATCTATTTTTGGTGAGTTCTCGTTGAGAATTCATGTTAGTAATCTCAACACACTGTGTTCTATTAACTAAATAAGAAGCAATCCAATTTAGTGCTGGGCCCCTTATACCGTAAGCGTTTCATTTATGTATTAGTATATCATGGGATACATAGTGGAAGGTCTCGGTCATGTCTAAAAAGACAGCAACAGTTTTGTGTTGCTCATCAATGCTACTAATTATTTTATTTATTAGGTTTAAAGTCGATTTATTTTTCTGAAAAGCAAATTGATTCCTTTTTATAATTTTGAATTTGTTAGTAAATTCTACTATTCTTTTATGCATAGCCTTTTGAAAGACCTTTGCCAATACTGGGGTTAGGGTGATCGGACGATAATTTTCAAATAGATTTCTGTCACTTTTTTTGTACAGAGGTTTGACTATAGATTTTTTTAATATGTTCGGAAACACTTTCTTCAAAGGAAAGATTATTCAGATAAGTTATTACTGGAGCTAGTTCAATGCTACACGACTTTATAACTCTGCTACAAATGTCATCATAGCCTACAGCTGAAGTATTATTTAGACTATTTAATTTGTTGATGACTTCATTTGTTGTAAACGGCCTCAGAAATATGCTATTTGGAGAAAATTGAATATGTTTTATTAAAGATGTTTCTTTATGTTCTACAAGTTCTATATAATATTTATTAAATCCATTGGCTATATCTACTGGTTCTATTAATTTACATCAATTTTCAATTATTTCGTTGATAAATACCATGTCCTGTATTGGTTCAGATTCATTCTTTATTACTTGCCAGGCAGTTTTACATTTATTTTTTGCAGATAAAATAATACCTTTAATATAACTTTTTTGTGCAATGTCAAAGCAACGACGTAACATTCTAGAATATGCTTTGTATTTATGTTTAGCTGCCTCTGTATTTTTAGTATAGACAACGTACCGATGTTTTCTTTTAGTTTTGCAGCTAATCTTAAGGCTTTTTGTTAGCCATTTTGGAGCTATACTCGTAGCCTTTCTTTTAGTTTTTTTCACTGGAAAACATAATTTATACAACAAAGTAAACTGACAATGAAAATTGTGATAAGCAGAATCTATGTCAACTTTATTATACACATCACTAAAACTTAATGTTCTTAAATATTTCCTAAATATAAAGTAATTATTAATTTTATTGTTTTTTTGTGAGACAGGAATGTTTAAAATTTGTGCTGTGTGATGATCAGATATATCAAACCTACGTAATTCTCCTATGTCGATTTTCCTATTGGTAATTATATGATTAATACAAGTATGATTTCGTGTGGGCTTTGTAATATGAAAATACATATTGAAATTCTTAACAATATCATTTAGTTCTACAGATTCTTTACTCTCTGTAAGTGTGTTTATATTAAAACCCCCTGTTAAAACTATGTGTTTTTTGGTATTATTTCTGTAATTGTATAATATTTCTGAAAGTTTTCTTAAAATAACAGAGGATTGGAAGCAGGGGTACCATAAAAACACATAATTATCAAATTCTGAGTTGGAATTTCAATACCACAGCATTCCATAATATTTTCAGTAGCACATATTTAGAGAGCTAATTTTTTTGTATGTCACTTATACATTTCTTTTTCAAAATACATACACCTCCTCTCTTTTTTATCCTGCAAAAAGATGAGCCTAAAGTGTAATTGCGTACATTGACATTTCATCTTTTCACTACCTATGTTTACGAATGTTTCTGATAAACAAATTACATCTGGTTCTTTCTGCTCGTCACGTAATTCACATAATATTGCCTCTAATAGATTTACTTTGCTGATTAGGCTAGCTATATTTTGATGCATAATTCGTAAGTACTGTACAGTTTTAGTTACGAAAAAACTCGCCGGTATTTTTAGATTGTGTGGTATAATTGTTTGGTTTAATGCCTTTTTCTTTGTTCTGAATATCTACTTTCCTTATGGCCATAAAATGATAAGGAATAGTACCCTTTTTTTTTTGATTCCTAGGTCTTTCTTGCATATATATGCAGTTATATATTCTTTGTTTGTTTAAATTTATTTTTGTTGTATTGTAAAAACGTGCTGTAATAGTCAAATTGGTCTAAGGTATTATTAATTAAATTACACAATTCAATATTTCTAACATTATATCTCATTGTAGAATAATTTACAATCCAGTTTATAAAATTACAATTGATTGAGTTGTGACAAATAGTACTAAGTAAGTTATTTAACTTATGTTCATTTAAATATGGATTATTATTTACACTTAATAAAAATATAGGGACCTGAGTCAGTTTTTTTATGAAAGCGCACAGCTCAGACATTATTGTATAAGGGTTCTCAGTATCCTCTCCAATAGACAAAATCTATCCCGCACAATAAGCTTTAAATAAGTGTGAGTGGTGCAGTTCGTGATAGTTTTTATTTAGTACCAGCTGACCCCTGCCCACTTCGTTGGGAGTGTTTTGGGACACTCACTAATAACGTGGCTTTCTATTCGTAAAATAATAATAATAATATAATAACCGGGCAACATTGAGCAGAGCAAACGTCTTTTCTGAATACAATATTTTTTTCGATTAATTTTAAATAAATCACCTCTAAATCACACATAAATTATTATAACAACCCAGTAAAGTATTTATTACATTCAATAAACTATAAAAAACGCCATAAATCAGAATATCAACAAGAAAACCATACAAAATAGAAAACAGGAAAATGACATCTGTCAAGATGAAACCACACGAACAACAGAAATGCACGATTTAAACTATGATAACTCGAAGCAGAGCCCAGTTACATCTACAAGCACACCCTCCACCCCCGGACTCGTCGCTCCGCTCCGCCTCGCAACCACAGGATTCAACACCAGCCGTTGCTGAGGCGTCGAGCTCGTCGAGTGACGAGTATTTCTCTCCGCCAACGTCGCCACCACCTGTGCGTCGGCGAGGGAGAGGCCGGCCGCCGACCAGCTTAGGACCCCGAGGCCCACCTACTAACCTTACTGTGTACCGTGAACGGATGCTGCCTCTGTTTCAGGTGCTTGAGCCGACTGTCAACGTTTCGGCACAACGATTATCGGACCAAGTGCGGGCCATTCAGCGCTGTCATCTGCTAGATGAGGCCGCACTTGAGAGACTACGCTCGGAGTACGCCCAGACTAGCCGCGAGATCCCTGCCCCGGTACAGGTTCCTACAAATGTAGTTGACTGTGAAACTACGGGGCCGGATACCGCGGCTATTGTGGTAAGTACTCAGTGCAATGAGGAGATTAAGGCCGCTTTGGAATTTGCGCTTCGCGATTATCGTTCCACGCCCCACAATATTAGGCCACGCCTGCCTCGGTTACCTATGCATAGACGGAACATTTCGCTGGTGTGTGCTCTTGATTCGTTATTGCCTACTTACCTAGACAATAGCGAAGACCTCGGCGATACCCACTCAATCCTGTATTGTGCTGCTGTTGCGGCATGTCGTATAGGAGGTGTTAAGCTGTTAGCAGAAACCCCTACTATACGACCAAGGTGCGCCGTACCCGCGTGGCAATGCAGGATTGAGCGCCGTATTGCCGGGGCAAGGGTACTCATCGGCAAGTTGTCCTGCTTCAGGACCGGGAACACTCGCCCGAGAGTGATGCGCTTTGTGAAACGGGCATTCTTGGGGACTGACATCAGACCTCAGGATTATATGTCGCGTGTCACAGAGCGCATCGACTTCCTGAAGCAAAAAATCTATGCATGGGCAAACCGAATACGCAGGTACAAAAAACGCGTGGACAGGTATAACGTGAACTGCATGTTCCAAAGGGACCAAAGGTGGGTGTATAGAGACTGGCAGCGAACGGATCAAGGTGTGAATGGCGGGCATCTACCAAATGCTGAAGCGACAAGCTCGTTTTGGCGTAACATTTGGGCGGTGCCTGTCACCCACACAGAGGGGGAATGGATGCGTGACGTTGAACGAGCGTGCGAACTTATTCCGGAAATGGAAGATATTAACATTAACAGCACAGACGTAGCCAGTGCAGTCCGTCCTTTTTCTAATTGGAAATCTCCAGGCCCAGACGGACTGCACAACTTTTGGCTGAAATGGCTACTCAGTTCGCACGCTTGTTTGGCATCGCAATTCCAGTCCGCCCTAGAATCTGCGTCGCTGCCAGCCTTTATGACTAAAGGAGTGACCCACCTGCTCTATAAGACCGGTAGTACCTCGGACCCTAGAAATTATAGACCGATAACTTGTTTACCATCGATCTATAAACTTCTTACATCCATTCTGAGAGCTAAAATAAATAAACATATACACACAAACTCCATCATGTGTACCTCTCAGAATGGATGTAGAAGTGGGGCCCGCGGTACTAAAGAGCTTCTCCTCATTGATATGACTATTAGCCAGCAGGTTCGCCGCAACCGAAAGGATCTATCGGCATGTTGGATAGATTATAAGAAGGCGTATGACTCCGTGCCACATACATGGCTTCTAAGGGTGCTGAAGTTGTATAAAGTTAATACAACTTTATGCACCTTCTTGAAGTCGTGTATGGGACAATGGAATACGGTTCTTACCTATCCAGGGTGCCGAGGGATCCAAGGAAGTGGCGGCGTACCTATAAGGATTGAGCGGGGTATATTCCAGGGTGACACTCTGAGTCCCCTTTGGTTCTGCCTAGCACTGAATCCACTTAGTACCTTACTAGAGAGTTCAGGGCTAGGTTGCAGGTTGCGACGTGGTGGTCAGGTCATATCCCACTTGCTGTATATGGATGACTTGAAGCTCTTTGCCCCCACCAGCTCACAGCTAATAGCGTTACTGAAGGTAACTGAAACCTTTAGTAATTCTATTAGAATGGAGTTTGGTGTTGACAAATGTGCAGTCGTTCATATAAAGCGAGGGCAGGTAGTGGAATCCGATGGGACTCAACTCTCGGATTCCATTCACTTAAGATCACTTCTCGCAACCGAGACCTATAAGTATTTGGGTATATCGCAGGCACTGTGCATTAATGAGGTTGACATGAAACAGTTGTTGCAAGAACGTTTCTTCGGTCGCCTGAAAAAAGTGCTTAATAGCCTTTTGTCAGGTGGCAATAAGATCCGGGCTTGCAACAGTTGGGTCATGCCACTTCTAATGTACTCCTTCGGTATACTCAAGTGGACTCAGACAGAATTAGACACCCTGGATCGAAAAGTCCGTACACTCATGACGTCATACCGAATGCATCACCCGCGTTCATCTGTGATGAGATTGTATATCCCACGGAAGTGTGGGGGCCGGGGTTTGTTGAACCTCAAGTCCCTTCATAACCGCGAGATATACAATCTCAGAGAATATTTTCTCCATATGGACGTGGGTGTGCATCGGGATGTTGTCGCGGTGGACACCGGGCTTACCCCGCTCTCCTTGGCTAAAGAGAACTGGCGCAGGCCTGTAGTACTTGGGAGTCAACGAACGCAGGGAGGTATGGCAGAGCAAGGAGCTTCACGGTAGGTTCTTTCGGGCTCTTCATGGGCCCGATGTGGACCTACTAGCATCTGTGGCCTGGCTACGGTTCGGTGACCTCTTCGGGGAAACCGAGGGTTTTGTCTGTGCAATTGCTGACGAAGTTATCATGACGAATAACTACCGGAAATATATACTGAGGGATGGCACTGTTGACATCTGTCGTGCATGTCACCGACCTGGTGAGTCCCTCAGACATATCGTTTCCGGCTGTTCACGTCTTGCTAACGGCGAGTACTTGCACAGACACAATCAAGTAGCCAGGATAATCCATCAGCAACTTGCTCTGAAATACCACCTTGTGGACGTTGAAGTCCCGTACTACAGGTGCGTTGCTGAGCCAGTTCTTGAAAATAGTCGTATCACGTTGTACTGGGATCGCTCTATCATTACAGACAGGACTGTTGTCGCTAACAAGCCTGATATTGTGCTGATAGACCGATCTGAGCGCCGTGCAATGATTGTCGACATCACCATCCCCCATGACGAAAATCTCGTGAAAGCCGAAAAGGATAAACAAATAAAATATCTGGATCTGGCGCACGAGATTGTCGACATGTGGGATGTTGATTCGGCAATCATTGTACCGATAGTCGTCTCCGTTAATGGTTTGATTGCCAAGAGCCTCGACCGACACCTTGAGAGGCTCGCGTTAGACGGTTGGATCAAGCGCTTGATGCAGAAGGCAGTACTTCTGGACACGGCTCGCATTGTGAGGAGGTTCCTTTCTCTGGGGCCGCCGTAACCACCGGTAGCTTGGTCCCTGTACCCGATGTCGGTGGGACACTATTTTTTATATTTTTAAATGTATTTTATATTTAAAAATTTAATTTATAAGAAAAAAACGAAATAAAGAGAATAATAATAAAACCATTCCACTAACACATCACCTCCATAACCCAGTGTCTTAGCTACCACTTTTTGACAATAGTTTTTACACTAACCGGGAATGTCGTTGGGTACATTTATATAGTGTATACAACGATAATCGCCGGTTTGTGTCACATAGCCTTTAGATTAAAGTGTATAACGGGCCTCTACGTGTTGGCTTCGGCCCCACGCACGCCTCCCAAATGACCGGGACTCCATAGTCCCGTGATATGGAAACGACTTACATAATAATAATGTTTTATTACGTCTAATAAATAGTTTACATAAATTTGTGATTGGAGCTTCCTTTTAAGACGAAAATGCCTGTATTAGGAGACTCCGCTCTTCCATAAATTGCTTAAATTAAAACCCAATAATGTACTTAGCGGACAATAAAGTAATACGATTAAATAAACTTATTTTCTATAATTTTGTGTGTGTGTTTGTGTGTGGTGTGGTGTGTGGTGTGGGTGGCGCGCGCGTGTTTGTGTGTGTGTGTGTATGTGTGTATGTGTGATGTATAGGTATACGTATCTTATTTCATGTTTTGTAACATTATTTCTGTATCCTCGTATGACAATGGTTTAATCTATTCTAATTTTTTTTTTTCCTTCTCTATATTGCTTTGGGAGTATAAATATTTCTTTGTTTATTTTATTGTAAACTTGCGCTGATCGTTTAAACTGTATACTAGCGAAGTTGGTTTTTGTTTTTGGTACCTGTGCTATATTATATTTTCTTCTTTTAGCTTTAATGCTGGCGTCATACAGTATACTTTTATGTTTTTTAAATGTAATTTGAGTGAGATATAACTTCTTTATTAAAAGAATTTACAAAATCGGTTCGATTACCCCCTACAACCTCATACACTCACAAACTTTAACTCTTTTTAATATTAGTATAGAAGTATAGATAGGTTTAGTCTTTTGTTTTTTTTTATTTTCTAGCCTATTCAAAGGAAAATATTAACTCAACATGTCTGTTACCATTTACGTTTAAACCACTGAATCGAATAGGGTAAAACACCCAGTAGTCAGCCCCGAACCAGTACTCGGCCTTTACAGACATTATTTCCATTTAAATAGTTTTAAAATTTGTTTACACCTTTAAAATAACGTTTAACGTTAAACCTTTGAACCAATAGCATGTCAGGTTGACGAGTTATATTCGTTTATTTGTACTGCCGCCAGAGACATGACCAGACGCGTCGCCGTTACAATTTTTTTCTTAAGGAAACGTGTTCGAGTTTTCGGTAAGTTTTTGTATGTATTTGCTATAATTAGTGGTCGATTGTTACATTTTTTTTTTTTTTTTTAAACATAACTAGCAATGTCGGATTGAGTCCCACATTATTAGCAATCTTGTTAACCCCTCCAGCTAAGCTCAAAGGCTTGTGTTGGGAGTGGGTTCACGTCGGTAGTATAATGGGTAGGATTCGAACCCGCGACCTCACGATTGCGAGACCGATGCCTTGGCCATTAGGCTACCGCCGCTTCGAATGTTACAATAAAATGTTTATTTTATGATAAAATTAACTATTACATGCATTTTATTTGTTTAATATGTTGTAATTTAAATGGCCGACTACTGGGTTTCAAATTTTCAAGGTACATCTAGTAGTCAGCCATAAGTGGCTGACTACTGGTTTTTTCGTGATTTTCTTATATTTAGTTAAAATTGAAAAAAAAACAGAGTGACTAGTCCCAATTTTGCTCATTATTTTTGGCTCAACTTATATAGGCCGAAAAGGGTATTATATCAGTAGTCAGCCGCGTACAAAGGTATTTGCAAGTCAGGGGCCGACTTATGGTTCTACAAATCCAATAGTCAGCCGTTAGTTCTGTTGCACAGAATAGAACCATAAATACTTTTAATTAGGGTTCAATTTATGCATGGTTATTTTGGCCAGAGTATATATGGACTTCGGCGAGGGATGCTACAAGATCGACTACTTTTATGGGTTCCAGAAATGCTCCGTACAGTGGGATCAGACTCAGTGCTGATTAAAGAAGAAACTGCCTTGAAAGACTACTGCATAGCGTTAGCAAAATGTGGCTTCCCTCTAAAATGTGATGATCTTCTTGATACCATCTATACATAAATGCATAAATTTCTGAAGAAAATAGGCCAAATATTACATATATCTAATAAAAAATTCTTATGCCAAATATGCAAGAATAAGTGAGGGGCTGACTACAGGGTAAGATATGGCTGACTTGTGGAGTGAGTACTGGTGAAAAGTGCCATCATTTGTATGATGTTGATTTTTTCTATAATTATGTAACAACTATGATATTTTGTTAATTTCTTTAGAAAATTTAATAAACGACCTTTCTATGAGTAATTATTTTTTTTATTTATAGTGTTTATTATTTAAAATACAGTTGAATCAAAATTTAGTCCACACTAAAAGGCTGACTACTGGGTGTTTTACCCTATACCTATCACTAGAAACAGATGTAAACTTAGGTTAGAGGTAGCTGAATATTATGTTTATAGGAGCTTAGCTAGTTAATACATTGCTACAATGTTCCTTTAAACATAGTTTAAACTTTAAACAGAGAGTTCAGATTGGTTACAGGTTATTGAAATTGTGATGTAATAACTATTATGCACTACATAACAGTTTAGATAATTATATTTAAGATTCTCATGAAAATGAACTATGTTCTTAGGGAGAATAAATGGTATCTAATAAATAATGATTCTATGTATATTGTACCTAAAACTTACTAGTGAACTATATAGTGGATCTAAATAAACATTGATCAATTTTTGATTGATTACTGTTTATATATTTATACATAAAATGCCTAATTAAATTACACATACCCTATTACTAGTGAACTATAAGGTGGATCTAAATATACAATGTTCAATTTTATTAAATAAATATATTATTGATCACTGTTTATATATTATACAAAAAATGCATACAATTTAAACTATACTAATATAAAGCTGAAGAGTTTGTTTGAACGCGGTAATCTCATGAACTACTAATTCTTTTGAACTTTTTACTGTTGGATAGCCCATTTATCGAGGAAGCCTATAGGCTATATAATATCACGCTAAAACCAATAGGAACAGAGCAGCAATGAGAAATGTTGCAAAATCAGGAAAAATGTATGCAGACTAAGTTGCGCGGGTCAGCTAGTTATGTATATAGAAATAAGGGTTATCAACTCAATATTCCTTTTCAAACATTGTTTGAACAGAGAGTACAGATTGGTTACAGGTTATTGCAATTGTTAAAATCCATTTTGTTGTCAAATGTAATTTGTTTAGATAACTATATTTATGATTCTCATGAAAATGAACTCTGTTCTTAAGGAGAATAAATGGTATCTAATAAATAATGATTCTATGTAGTTATCTAAGAATTTCATTTCATAGCAAGCTCACTGATATTAAATATATTCATAAAATTTGTTTCAATTGTTTGTTGTGCTTCAGCCGACGCTTCAGTACCTATGTTGAATCTAGGCATACTTCCCCCAATACATTCAGAACAACGAGTGCAACAAAGAAAACAGTAAGTATATTGAAAATGGCTTGTCTTATTGTGTAAGTATCCTTTGTTAAAACTATTGAACGGATTTTCATCCAACCATGCTAAGAACTGTTCCAATTAAACTAGCTTTGTAATAAAAACTGGCATCCAAGTTCATCTATGTGTTTGGGCGCTATAATTACACAGATTAAACTTATAACATCTCTCTTATTGTCGGAGTTAATTATATTTAGGTTATCATCATTTGTTTACATTTTTAGTACCTACCACTGACAACCAACTGACAACTATAAATGTAACGTTCCGATCCTGGCAAGAATCTATTTTAATATTCGTAAATTGCAGGCCGAGGGCTTTTATGTCAGGCTTATATTTTGAAAATTATGTAGTGCTGGCGAATAATTTAGCTACGTACCTAGAACGTCAAAATATTTTATTCCCAATGAAAACTATAGTTTCAAATTATATTGGTTAAAAACGGAACGTTATTTTGAATGATATGAAAAATGAATGAAATTGAAAGTCATGGTTTAAAGCTATATTTGGACTGCTCTTTGTAATAAGGCGGACGATGTTTCATGCAATCTTGTAACACTTTTTTACCCCATTAGGAGTTGATTTTCCAAAAAAACCTTTCATAACGGAATATATTGTCATCGGTCCTTGATAAGTTTGCGAAGAAGAATCACGTTCAAAGGTTCCGTTACATATTATATTATTTGTATATTTATTTATATACTAGCTGTGCCCCGCGGTGTTACCCGCGATTTATTAGCCTATGTGTTAATCCAGGATGTCAGCTAACTCCATACAAAATTTTATTAAAATCGCTCCAGCCGTTTAGACGTGAAGAAAACAAACGAAAGTAACAAACATACACACTCACATACTCACAAACTTTCGCCTTTATAATATTAGTGTGATTTACTAGCTTTCACCCGCGGCTCCGCCCGCGTGGATGTCGGCTATCGTGATAAAAATAATATAATATCATCAAATATCCTATGTCCTTCCCCGGGACTCAAACTATCTCCATACCAAATTTCATCTAAATCGGTTTAGGTGTTTGAGCGTGAAAGCGTAACAGACAGACAGACAGAGTTACTTTTACATTTATGATATTAGTATGGATATTAGTATGGATTATTATATTCTTTGTTACACGCTTTTAGTGTTAAAAAGAATATATTTTTTCTTTACATATTGTGTAAACATATCATATATAGTCATGATTAAAATTATATCTAATTTAAGGAAGGTATATAAAATCCATGTCTTACCGGGATTGAACACTGAACAATACACAAAAAAGACATATGACACCGCGTGCCGTCTTATCAATACTGCCATACAACTCAAGGTTCAGTACAAAGCGCTTAAAAAATAAGACTCGGGACTCTCTAACAAAAAACTGGTTTTTGCCAAATTAATGGCTGGTGTGCGAATCACTGATACCAACCTAAAAACGCCGACCTACAGAGACGGCCCTACAGAGACGGCAGCAATTGTGCCAACATAACAATATTAACATTAGGGATGTACCAAACCATTATTATCGATATCATTATTTTATCGATAGAATGAAAAATGGAGGAATATCGTGGGAAACCTAAAATATTACTTTATTATTACACAAAGTTTTATTTATTTAATAGTGGTTTTGCTTGTTCATAAGATATAAACAACACGCCGCGCCGCCCTTCTAACTGACACAAGTGTAGATTTTACATATTATATTTAAAGGGTCAATAGTGTGGCTTTTATTTTATCTAGTTATCTTTAAAAAAAAAACAGAAAAATGAAATAGTTCGAGAGCGAATTTAATCACGCTTAAAGGTAATCTATTTATATGCAAAATCATTGCAATTTTTTCAAGCAAATTTTTGAGGCGCCTTTTTAAGAACTGCTAATTAGTTCTCCTTTTTTATTGTGTCAGCCACTTTATTTTCACAAATTGAAAATGATTGTTAATTTGAAATAGTGCATCTACAATGTGGTGCTTGACATCTACAAAAAAATCGCAAGACAACAGTGCATTGTTTCGTTAAATGTACATAAATCTTTTCTGTAATAAAATGGAATGACATCACGTTTAAAATCAGAATTAGCATATGTGTGAAAGTAGCATAATATTAAGTGACTGTTTATCTTGCCATCATCCTCTAACTAAACATAATGTAGTTTTATATTTAATCCTGTTAAAGTCTGAAAACAGGGAATGCAGATATTCTTGCAACTGGATGCTTTACTAATGATGAGTGCCAAGTAACCGTTCACGTACATACATAGTACATAGGTTGTTTTAGACGTTCTTTCATAATCTATTAGCGTTTACTCGTATAAGGTTCTGAAAAAAAAAAAAAAAAAACGATATTTATACAAAACTATAAGGACTGGAAGTTTTCTACCAAATTTACTCGTCATTCACGGCTTATGGTCTTTCAGGGTCTATATGTTGTTTAGAATATGACTATGTCTCTCTTTATGAGCTGTTGGTGCTCATCTAAAAAAGTAAAGTGAATATACTTTTTTTCTGACAAGGTGATCCCACTGGATCAGCTTGTCAGAAAAAAAAGTATATTCACTTTACTTATACGACTACACGCTAATAGATTATGAAAGAACTCTGTGCCACTTTATTTAAACGTAACCATAATTCAAATGTACCCATGTGGAATTCAAAAATTGCTCAGCAGGGTTATATTTATTTACTCTTAAACCAGTATTTAGAGCAAACAAAGCAAATGTTTAGAGTTTTGGTTACACCATCAAATAATTAATATACAGAGAATATAAATAGAAAAAAGATTATAGGCAATATAATTAATTTTTACTCACTTTTATTATTATAGATTTTATTTTGTTTAGTTGTAGTTTCTACATTTTTGTGGTGTGGATGGATCTGTAAAAAAAATATCCATGTATCAAAACTGAAGAAAATTGTAATTTTAAGTGTTTATCTTAGTTCTAGTCAATCATGGGAAAGCCATGCTACCTTTTCAAGTGAGTTTTCCTTAATAATAATCACTCACACAGTATAGCATTATTTCACAAATATGTTCCGAAGTGTTTAGTTTCTCAATAGAAAGCAGTGGGACATCATATGGGTTGATATGAAGGGAGGTTCTGTTTTCGGCCTATGCATGCATGTTTGTTGGTCCACGATTTCATCAAAATATCTATATTAATCTTGAGAGAGTACATGTAAGTATATGCATAACATTCATTGAAGTATTTATACATTTAATTTATTACTTTTAAAGTTATACGTTTAAATGTATACTATAATGACGTCAAATTTAATCTGCTACTTAGATAAATATATATTATTGAAACAATTATTCGTTACAAGTCAGTTTTATCGTTAAGGATTTTTAAACACTATTTATGAAGGAATAAAATTGACTTAATAATAAATCAATGTAAAATTTAGAAAAAATATTTTATATCTCTATATATTATATAGAGATATAACATAACTTTTAACACAGTTATACATGGAATAGTTTGCTTACCTTTCCATATCCGAAGGAAACTTAGTCAGAAATAACAGGCTCATGTTATTTGGTTTTGTCCATGTATATCACACATATCAATTGTTTGCAATGTTTGGTTCATACATTTGTTTATTACGCGCCCGTTCTCACATTCTAATAATTGGATTAGTCAAAATTTGTTTATATAGATCGGAAATAAACAGTTAAAAATTCACTGAAAAAATCCGCTAAGACACTACACTATTGACAGATGTCTGCTGTCATAAGTTTGACAAAATATGAATTTGACAGCCTAGAAAATGCCGCCATTTAAATTCGCACATTCGCCATACATTTCCGTACGACCAGTTTTTTGTTCTAAGTTGCGCCAGGCTGGTTCAGTGTTCATCATAATGATAACTGGCTGCTGAGCAATTAATTAACGTAACGATACGTATACATTGTGGTATCAAAGGTAAGGAATTAACTCACTATAAGAGTACAGGTAGGTACCTACCTACTTAAATCAGTTATTTGAATGGATTACTTATATTGTTATCCTTTTTAGCCGTGGGAAAGGCCCAAATGGCTGGCGACATATTTTCTAAATAGACTAAAAAATTGCGTTTAAAGCTGAATTAATGGAAATCGATGCACATAGATTTTACCATCGAAAAGGCAAATTATCAATCAGTATTTATAAATGACTTGAATGTAGGTACCCCATGTAAACACAGCCAAATATTTTCGTCCAATGTCATTCCCAAATATCGCTCGTAAACCCATGTGAAAAGCACGGTGAGTAAGAGTTTCGCTATAAAAAGATGAGATTGAGTAAACATTCAGTACAATCAGTACACAAAAAAGTGTTACTCTACGAACAAGTCCATAAATCATTATTAGACTTATAGCCAAAATTGTATTTTGGGCAGATTTTCTATCATCTGAGAGTTGTAACGCTTCCAACAAATAAAGTAGTCAGAGGTGTCGTTAATGCACCCTGGTACATTGGAATGCACGACCTCCATCGGAACTTTATAGAGGACCTTGTTTCCAATATTAAAAAAAATGTTGAAGTTCATGCACATCGACTTCATGACCATGTGAATGTTAAGGCCATCCAGCTCCTCGACACAAAAATACATAAATATAGTTCGAACACTTAAAAGGACCAAACCTTTTAAGTTAGTTAAGTTACAGTTTATATTATGTACCAGTGCAGTGTAATTATAGAACACAAGAACATAGTGCCTTCATATAATAAGAGAAATAATAAAAATAATGTTAATGGACATAAACTTAATTTAGAATATTATGAGTTTAAGTAATAATAATGGTGAAATTTGTAGTGCATCATCATAACACAAAAAATAAACTTATAGTTAGATATTAATAGACTAGCTGTTCCTCGCGGTGTTACCCGCGGTTTATTAGCCTATGTGTTAATCCAGGGTGTCTGCTAACCCCATATCAAATTTGATTAAAATCGCTCCAGCCGTTTAGTCGTGAAGAAGTAATAAACATACACACTCACATACTCACAAACTTTCGCCTTTATAATATTAGTGTGGTTAAATTCATATCTACTCGTATAGCATGTAAGGTTCTTAATCGCGTGAATAATTTAAGGTA
The DNA here is from genome assembly GCA_945859575.2 of Herminia tarsipennalis. Taxonomy (NCBI): domain Eukaryota; kingdom Metazoa; phylum Arthropoda; class Insecta; order Lepidoptera; family Erebidae; genus Herminia; species Herminia tarsipennalis. Next base: position 2,606,715 of record OX243836.2, on the reverse strand, counting down.
AAATACCTTGTTTATTGCCGTGGCCGTGGTCACGGGTAGACTGGTCCAGCTCAGCGTCGCCTTCATGAAGCGCGGAAACTACCGCTTGATTTTTATCACTCACTATTACGGAATTGTCGGTACTTCGACACACAACACTAAGGACATCTGCACATTGGCGTGTAATGTTTGTTCGGCGTAAATTTCAACCGAGAAGATGGATACCGTTTGTAAACATCGTGAAATCCTGTGATCAGCAAGTGTTTGCTAATCACAGGATTTTTGATTTCTACCGCTTCCCTCGCCATCCTAGAGTAATAGTGACGGTCAGTGCAGAGGACCTGTGGTTTGTGTAGTTCAATCCAGTGATTGGATCCCGCATCCAGCAAGTTTCGCTATTGCTGACTTATATGTCTGTCGGTTTTTCACAGCCGCGCGATGTAAGAACTACCACAGCTGCAATCCACTTTGTAGACGCCAGGTGTCTGTAGAGGAATTACATCCTTAACTCACCATCACCTCGTCTGGTTCCACTTTCATGCTCTTGATCTTATAATAATAATACCTTGGGACAACTCACACAACGTCATCTGATCCCAAACTAAGCAGAGCTTGTACTATGGAAACCAGATAACTGATAAACATACTTACATTTTTCTAAATACATACATATTATAGATAAATTACACCCAGACACAGAATAAACCATCATGCTCATCACACAAAGTTTCATCCTGGGTGGGGATCGAACCCACGCCCTCTTGCTTAGCAGTTGGATACACTCCCACCGCGCCACAGAGGCAGTCAGACCTTGAACAAACCTTTGTGTGTGTGTGTCGAAGTACCGACAATTCCGTAATAATGAGTGATAAAAATCAAGCGAGGGTAGTTTCCGAAACCCGCGCTTCACAGAGGCGACGCTAAGGTGGACCAGTCTCCCCGTGAGCACGGCCGTTGCAATACGGTCGCGACAACGGGCAATAAACACCGTAGTATATACAGGGTGTAACAGAAAGGTGTGGTCATATTCAAGGGTTGGTATGTGCCCATGATACTGAGTGCACATACCTAATTTTATCAAAATCGGAGTACCCTAAAAAAATATTTATTATTTTTTCAATCGTTTATTTATGAATGAAAAAGTTATTAATTAAAAAAAGTGTGACTTAAAAAGTTGTATGTCATAATGATCCAATTGAATTTTGTACCAGGGGATGTATAATTCTTATGCCATACGCCTTTCACTACTGAATTTTGACAAAAAGAATATGCTATAATTATGTATTAATATTGCAACCAGCTACGGCACCATGGTAGATGCAATACTGATAACATACTCTATCCGCTGCTGAAATTTGACCACATCTTTCTGTTACACCCTGTATAAGACCTTTCTGTTACACCCTGTATAAGTATATAATACTCGTATATCTACTATTCTATAGTTTTGTTAAAGTAGGTACGTAGTTATTAAAAAAAAAGGGCAAATGCATACGACTAATTCGGCTTAAAAATTGGGTTTTCTATTGTTTTCGGGTCATACAACTTTACATAATAATATTTTTTAATGGATATTATACGAAAATTTTGTTACTTCTCGTTTGTTCAGCTGTTACTCGTAAACTTGTAAAGTCCACTTAGTTGTGATAGTTTCCTTTTAATTTCACTATATACATATACTACTACCGTAATTTTTTTCACTTACATAAGCCATTTAGCTGGCAGGGGGGAGAGGCACTTAACTCTTGCAAAAAAATGTACTTTAAAGCTTAATCTGAAGATTGAAGAGTTTGTTTGTTTATTCACATTCCTTTTTTAATAGACCTATTTTAAGATATCCCACACGATGAGGTAAGTGAGAAAAAAAACCATTCTAAAAAAAATGTTTTTCAAGATTTATTCTTTCACTTTGTCGGCGTCAGTAATATATGTATCCATGCAAAATGACAGTTTTATAGCACGAACAGTCTCTGAGCTAAGCTACGGACGGACGGACAAACGGTCATGGCGAAACTATAAGGGTTCCATTTTGCCATTTTATCTACGGAACCCTAAAAACGAAACTAATTTAACTAATTACCGGTATCTACATACTTCATTTTAAGCAGTAGTTTATTAATTACTAAAATACTGGACGAGATTCAACCACGGTAACAGGCTGGGTTTAAAAAGTGCAAAGAATACAATATGACGTTTTACTGCGCCTTTGTTGACTATTCTAAACTTTGGTTCACTGGAAGTCACAGGGAGCTACGAACTAATGCTGAATAGTTAGTTTCCATCAAATATAGTCATTCATTATTTGTTCGGAAATAAATTTTGATATTTGCCTTAACTCTCTACAGAAGAAATATGGGAAAAACAGATAAACAAAGATTTACAGTACCAGGATGCAGGCTTTACCTTTATATTGTTTATACCTACTAGTTATGTACCTACTTACTTGTTTTTATCCGACAACTGCCAATACGAAGGGTTAAAGATTAGACACAATACGATTGTTAAAACTTAGGAATGTCTTTCAAAACATGCAGCATAGTTCGTAAACAAACCAAAATGAAGGCAGTACATAGATATAATAGCTTGCGTGTATTGTGGCGCTGTGTAGTGCAAGGCAAACACTGGAATGTTTCGGCCGAACCCGGCGCGATATTGAGAACAACGACATACTAAAGTGCGATGTGGTACTCTTGTAAATATTATGGTGGTTATTAATGCGGAGATACGGCAATCCGAGATCAAACATCTTAGTCTTATTCCTTTACTATTCTTCCTTCTTTGTGTTTATTGAACGGTAAAAGGAAATTAAGTGGAAGGTAGCTATTATACTATTACCTATATTACTATTGACTCTACCATGCATTTACATATTAGAAATATGTACTTTTGTTAAAAATAATAATGATTTGTAGCGGCGCACGGTGGAACGAAAATCAAGTTCCGAAGACCATACATTTTATTTTTCTTGGTGGTTACTGATACAGACAGGTACCATTAGCACTAAAAAAGTAATTATTATGTACTTGTGGCGATTTTGACGCAGTCATATTAAAAAAAAAAGTTATTGGAAAATACAGAGAAATCTATTTTTTTCGGTACTCGAGAGAGTGCCCCTTATATCCTCTGGTACAAATATTCTACCTACTCTTCTTATTTTTTGACATTTAGTACATGGTTGATCTTTTCGTGATTGTCCTCATTACTACTGATAATGTCTACATTACTGTTAATAACGTGCTGGCACCGACCAAAAAAAATTAGAATAAATTTACTTTTGAACGTGACGTTTTAATTCACTTTTGAAGTCTGTTAATTTTTTTTAAATTACTTTTTATTTATTAATTATTAGTATTTACCTATATAACTGTAAAATATCTCTTAAACCTATGTACCTAATATTTGACCAAGGTTTTGAGATGTTTTTCCTTTAAAATTTCTGTAAAAATGTAAGCCATGCCGTCAAATTACACGTTTACATTCATATCTTCCAAAGTACTAAACCGATTTTGATAAACAAGTTTTATCAAAACTTATAATGAACTATTTACAACTAACTTATCTAAAACATTGCACAAAAAAGGTATTTAGGTTGATGGCTAAATAATAAAAATACATATTTTTATGAGGGGCATTCCATACATGTACCTGACAGAAGCTGAAAAAAAATTGTTTTCAGCAAATATCAACGAGTGGCATATCATTCGACGGGTCTTTTAAAAAACACTTTGAGGTATTTAAATATTTTTTTGATTACCTAAGTAAATATTTTTGAAAATGATCGTTCCGAAAGTTGCATATACCTAGTCTGGCCATAAATACTGTTACAATTAAAAATAAGAAAGATATTACATTTGAATTTGGAATCTGTCATTTTTATACGATTGTTCATTGTATTTTCTAATTTTGGCGCCAATACATTGTACAATATTTTGCTATATTAAAATGGAGTGGGGTGATAAAGAAAACCGAATCGCTGTGATTGCATTACACAAAGTTGGTATGGAGCCGAATGTAATTTTTAAAACTCTCCATACGCTTGGTATTAGTCAAATGTTTGTGTACCGGGCTATTAATAGGTACAATGAGACCTTCTCTGTTTGTGACAGAAAAAGATCTGGCCGTCCACGTAGTGTTCGTACGAAAATGGTGGTCAAAGCAGTAAGGGAAAGAATTCGAAGAAATCCTGTCCGAAAGCAAAAGATTTTATCTCGGGAGATGAAGATAGCACCCAGAACCATGTCACGCATTTTAAAAGATGACTTAGGACTTGCAGCCTATAAGAGACGCACTGGTCATTTTTTAACTGATAATTTAAAAAAGAATAGGGTGGTAAAATCGAAGCAACTACTGAAGCGGTACGCAAAGGGAGGTCACAGAAAAATTTTGTTTACGGATGAGAAAATCTTTACAGTTGAGCAACATTTTAACAAACAAAATGACCGTATTTATGCTCAAAGCTCTAAGGAAGCTTCCCAATTAGTCGACAGAGTGCAACGTGGGCATTATCCGACTTCAGTGATGGTTTGGTGGGGTGTTAGCTATGAAGGAGTGACTGAGCCATATTTTTGTGAAAAAGGTATCAAAACATCGGCACAAGTGTATCAAGATACCATTCTTGAGAAGGTAGTTAAACCCCTTAACAACACCATGTTCAATAACCAAGTATGGTCCTTCCAACAAGACTCAGCGCCGGGTCATAAAGCTCGGTCCACGCAGTCTTGGTTGGAAGTGAACGTTTCGGACTTCATCAGAGCTGAAGACTGGCCGTCGTCTAGTCCCGATCTTAATCCGCTGGATTATGATTTATGGTCAGTTTTAGAGCGTATGGCTTGCTCTAAACGCCATGATAATTTGGAGTCCCTAAAACAATCCATACGATTGGCAGTGAAGAATTTTCCCATGGAAAGAGTGCGTGCTTCTATTGATAACTGGCCTCAACGTTTAAAGGACTGTGTTGCAGCCAATGGAGACCACTTCGAATAAGCTTTTTATACTTTGAATTGTTTTTTATTTATGTATTAAACTCACACACTGTAAAAGTAATAAATATTATTTGCAATAAAAAAAATTTTTTTTTTTCCTCGTAACAATATTTATGGCTAGACTAGGTATTGTGTCAAAAACACTGGTCTGCTGGTGTTATTATTGAAATAGTTTTTTTTCATAAGTAGTACATTTATTTGTAATAACGGCTGCGGAACTCTTCACTGAGTATGGTCCGACATGCTCTTGTCCGGTTTTTAACGTTTAAGTACCTACGGTTTTTACTATATTTTTTTGTTAACCTTGCAGCTATGTACCACGCTATACTCCGCTGAACATTAAACATACAATCAAGAACACAAGTAATTCATTAACAAAAATACGTACTATGGTAAAAAATACCGTAAGGTTTTTCCTAGTACGTATTATAATAAAAAATGAAAATTTTGAATAATTGTTCTATTCATTTTGGAGTTTTAATATATTAATTTTGTTTAGCGACTTCAGTAGCTGACTGTAAACTATAAGCTATAATTTAGTTAATATTTTAAATCTTTTGCTCACTTATAAAACCGCCTCCTATTTTCTTACATACGAATATGTATTGGAATTGATAGTATTCCCAGAATGTTGGAAATGAAAGCGCTCAGTAATATTGGGCAAATTAACCGCGTTGAATACTTTGAATTGGTCTTAGACTTATATATTTCTCGATACAATATTGGTTATCTGTAAAATGTACATTATAAATAAATTGTCGAAGATTTCAAAAGAAATTCAATGACGACATTAGTTAGTCGTTTGCCCAGTGATGGAATATTTCTTCTTATCTAAAGTTTATTACTAGATAATAATAAATTAAACTAAGTATACAATAAGTCAGTAATCCCTAAATGGGATAGAAAAAAACGAGCTTCACCTTAATTAAATAAGGGTTCTTAATCGAAACCCGACTTTTTTCTGTGTAGAGTTTTATTTAAGACAAGCTGACCCGCGCAACTTCGTCTGCGTAATTTTTTCCCGTTTTCGCAACGTTTTTCATTGCTGCTCCGATACTATTGGTCGTAGCGTGATGTTATAAAGCCTACAGCCTTCTCGATAAATAGGCTATCTAACAGTAAAATATATTTTCAATTCGGACCAGTAGTTCCTGAGATTATCGCGTTCAAACAAACAAATTCTTCAGCTTTTTAATATTACTAGCAGTCCCGGCAACTTCGTCTGCGTAAATTTTCCCCGTTTTTGCAAGATTTCTCATTGCTGCTCCGCTCCTATTGGTTGTAGCGTGATGTTATATAACCTATAGCCTTCTTCGATAAATGGGCTATCCAACAGTGAAAGAATTTTTCAATTCGGACCAGTAGTTCCTGAGATTAACAAACAAACAAACTCTTCAGCTTTATAATATTAGTATAGATTATATATGTAACATGTTACCTCCATTGGTCAAGTGTCGGTGAATATAGGCCCTAGATACATTACATTGATAGCACACACTACTCAGAGTAAAGAGAAATTGCACTCGAAGTACATACATACGAGTTTAGACATCGCTCAAATACACGGAATCTAATAAAGGGCCGATGTATGAACGATGTCTATGTGTGTATTATGTGGTATTGCTTGATTTCCACTACTAGCTAGTTGTAGCTAGTTACATGACGAGCTTGTAAAGCTAATAAAATTGAGAGAGGCTGCTGCAGCGTGCAACACAATTTCCGACCCTATTATACGGATACGGTTCACGTCATCAATCACGTGCACTCTACACGTAACAGCTTGAATACATTGTGGCTACATTGTGCACTTGTGTACTAAACAAATTAAGCACATATAGTTTTTACCTTTGTTGTAAGTAGATGCTCCTACTATATTGTACCCACTAAGGCTGATTTTGCTATATCTCATCTTTCAACTTTTTGATAATACAATTTGCATCAGTCCTTTAACATGGTGTGGTATATTAGTCGCAGCACCTTACCCCCATATCAAGTTATAAACATTCAAATTGGGAATTTGAAAAGAGAGGCCGCGAGTTTTTATTGCCAGGTTCTTTTCTCCGGCTTTACCTATTGTTTGCGAACTTGGCATTACATGTACATGTAGAATCCCGCCGATTTATCACAAGAGTTGTTTTACATCCTAAGTGAATAAAGAATTATTAAAAAATATATATTACGGGTCTTAATCGCGTGAATAATTTAAGGTAAACGGCCGTGGTCACGGGAAGACTTCCCGTGACCACGGCCGTTGCAATACGGTCGAAACGTCGGGCAATAAACAAGATATTTTAACTTAAATTATTCACGCAATTAAGACCCGTAATATATATATTTTAATAATGTGTACAAATCGTGAAAGTTTATCAACATGAATAAAGATTTTTTTTTATTTTTTTTTATTTTTAAGGTTCATTTTCAATAGATGCCTAGTCTTATATAGTAACGGTTGGGAAGTGATAGAAATTCATCAATTAATTAATTAGCAGTAAGTACTTTGGTCAATACATAAGCACATATATTTTGTACGTTGTAAGTGGATGCTCCTACTATGTTATACACATATTTAATTTCATGTTTTCTTCTTTTAATATTTTTATTATCTCTTGTTTCTGCATTAGTCTTCTAATATGGTGTATAAATGTAATGGTGGTAGCACCTTACCTGCATATACATTTTAAAAACATAGAAAGATTGTCAATTTGAATAAGTTTTATTGCCTCGTTATTTTTTCCGGCTTTACCTATTGTTTGCGAACAGGCATTACATGTACATCAAGTATAGTATTTTGCTTCCTAAGTAAATAAATAATAATAATTATAATAAAGTCGTGTAGTAAATATGACAAAATAATCATTTTCACTTAATATTATTCGTAACAGGCCGTTGATCTTAGAAAAAGTATCGATCACGAATTGATGATGATGATGATTGGTGATAATTATTGGTTACGATAGTTGATGATAAATGGTGTTAATGGTGACACTGATGATTTATAACGTTGATGATGAACTGTCAAGTTTACCAAATAACTTCAAAATATACTTTAAACGTACGTAAAAACGTTTATATTAATAAAAAAATAAAAACCGACTTCCAAAATAAATCTAAGGTAACTAAAAAGCAAACAAATATTAAAGGTAGAACAACAAAAAATAAGTAAACACTTTGAAGTTCGTGCCAGGAAATGTACTTTGATGACAATGGGACCAATCTGAAAGTATACCCTTTCAAACACAAAAATATTTTTTTAAATCGGTCGAGCCGTCTGTTGGTAATCGAGTAACAGACATAAAAAAAAACCTGCAGTCGAATTGAGAACCTCCTCCTTTTCGAATTCGGTTGAAAAAAATATTACAAATCAAACCTTTACCAACTACTTTTGTCACACAACCATTTACCACACATTTGAGGATCCTGGAGTAGATACTCCAGTAAACTAGTCTGTAGGTGGATAAGGTCATAACCCCAAAAACAAGTAGTTTATTGTTTGGTAAGGAAGCCACGAGCGGGAGGTTATTCACCTGTATAATTACTAAATTAATCAAATTTACGTAACATATACATAACATTATAACTTTATAAGCAATATATAGTAGTTATGGCCATATCAAAAAGTTAGAAAATGTCCTTGAGATTTAAGAAGGTCAATCCTTCAAACACGTGGAAATAAGAAAGCAACACTAAACTTTTATCGTCGGCCCGCTTGTTATGATTGTAGCGGCGCCATTATTTCCTCTCATACCCGAGGGTTTGTCGTAAACCGTCATTTATGTTTTTTTATGACGAACTCAAGTTATTCGCCTCGTGTCGCTAGTTTCTCGCATGTACTTGTGAAACTTTTATCTCAATTCTATGTTCTGAGAAAAAATACTTTATTCGCTATTTTTGTATTTTGCATTTTCCAACTTTTTTGGGTGTCGTCGCTCCTTGAAGAAAACTTTCAGATAGGTTGGTAAAAGCTAGATGGTCTTATATCTATATAGTATAAGTTTGGATTGCAATTATTTAGTTGATATACGGTTGTTTATTTAAACAGTTTAAGCTAACGGTATGAGCGCCTTAACAAATCGCAGCAGCAGAGAGTTGTAGGTATAGAACTTTGTGGACGTTTTCCAGTACGAGCAAAAGCTAAATACTACTACTACGTGAATGAACATATCTGATAGATAATAGATAATAATAGTTAGGAGTATGTACATAATATAATGTTTGTTTGTATAGCAGCGTTTATAGCCAGTTGACAGACAGCACCTATTTTCAACTTCGATTATATGTCGCAAGTGGCGGTTTATGATTGAAAATAAAGAAGTATTTGATTAGGCGTTATATCTTTAAATCCCTCCTTCTTAATCAACCCCCATGAACTAAAAGTACAGCAGTTACAATAACATAAATTATTAATAGAATTTAGCAAAACATACTTTTAAACTGGCTCACAGGCGGGGCCCTAACATGATTTAATTACGAATTTCCAGAGACTTCCAGAACCCGTGTGTCCTGTTCAAAAATTACCTCAGACTCCATTCCGAATACGAAAGTTTAAATTCCAGCGGGAAATCAATACGAACGTCCTTTTTTGTTTGACAATGAAATGAGGTTTCATTAGCCATCATATCCATCAGAAGTAGTACTCTTTTCAGAGTTCTACAAGTCTTAATTGATGAGTTTTGTAGAGTGACGATCATAGCTTAACAAACTATATTGTAGTTATATTAGCTTCACCTTTTCTTACGTCGATCTACCTACCTACTATGTTTTTTGTATTGATTTAACATTTATTAACAGTTCCGATATTAGTATAAAATGCAGTTGTTCATATTATAGACAATAGGCCTATAAATACACAGGGTCACGTGTATAATACTCAGTATCGGTAATTTATTAGTTGAATATTTGTTCTTCTAATTTGTTTATTTAGTTATAAGTAGGTATATTGTTTTGCTTTTTAGTTACCCTGTATTTATTTATGAAGTCGGTAATATTTTTTTACCTTCACAGTTTAATTGAGCTAATAGTATCGTAGTAGTAGTAAAATGCAGCTGTTCATATTCTATTGTCTATTAATATCAGCGTCACGTGTATAATACACACATTATTTTGATATTTGCAATAAAGTCGAATGATACCTACTGAATTTTAGTTACCAATCTAAAATAAAGAAAGAAATAAATTTGTAGTTTAGAACTAAATTTTAATTCACAGACAGTCAAGTCATCTCATTTGCAGCACAGGCGCTATTCTGTAGTGTTTGTCTTTTGAAATACAAACAATGTCTACATCATTTAAATCCTGGTCTCGGTGCCACGTCTTACGCAATCGAGCGTAGTATCGGAAAACGTGCAGGGTTCGGTAAAAACGTTGGCGCGATGATGAGGGGTACCCTTTTTGTGGCTTCGCGACGCTATGAGCAACATTAGAATGGACAACTGATAGGAGGACCTCATATTGAATGTTAGATTATGAAGTAGTTAGAATAACACTTGGGTGGTCAACACAAATCTAACGACGTCTTAATTGTACAAATTTGTATAGTGGTTTGAAAGATATGAGGTAATAAAAAATGTTATACATACATACATACAAGATACGCGCGAAAAATATAACCCTTCCATACAATCGGGTAAAAACGTTCTAAATGTTCTATGTATTTTGTGGTGTTCATTGTGTTCAGTAGGTATATTTTTTCACCCTATTATATTAACTATAAATAACTATTTCGTTAATGGACACAAACCTTCGTGATTCCAATAGTGGCATGTATCCTTTTTTTTTCTTAAAAAAGATATCTAACAATTCATACATCAAGCGGTCATCTATACTAATATTATAAAGCGAAAGAGTTTGTTTGTTTGTTTGTTTAAACGCGCTAATCTCAGGAACTACTGGTCCGATTTAAAAAAATCTTTTTTTGTTGGATAGCCGATTTATGAGGAAGGCTATAGGCTATATAACATCACGCTACGACTAATAGGAGCGGAGTAGCGCCGAGAAATGTTGCAAAAACGGGGAAAACTTACGCATACGAAGTTGCGCGGGACAGCTAGTTATACTATATGGGAGTTATTTCAAAGCAGTTTGTATTTTTTAGCCATGTATTTTCTATTTCAGAAGGCAAGCCGGCGTGTTTGCTTATTACCTATTACTCCCAAAGTATTAGTAAAATGTGTAATCAAGTGTGATAGTGCCACAAGTTTGTCCATGAATGTGTCATTTCATAGTGGATGCCCGTCCTGAATAGGCGAGCTTCGAGATTTTTTCTACATTATAAGCGATTACAAGGGTAGCTGTTATACACGGGCCGTCACGCTAAGTGCCTGTGGCGTTGTATTGGGTTTTACTTTTGTATGATGGTTCACTTTAATATAAGCTCCTTTCGAAATAATAACTTAGTGTTGCTATTAGGCTTTAGAGAAGAAATAAGGACCTAAAATCTATTTTGTTATTGTTTGTCTTGTGTGGTGGTTTTATGTAGTCTTCTATAGGTATCATATTAACAATAATCCTGTGCGATCCACAAACTGTTGTTCCGAGTGTGGGCGTACTTTGTGTCCGTCATTTGTACCTTTTCTTTTAAAGACGACTCCCGCAATAGGGTACCTATGAGTCCTGTGTCGCAGGGTACTTTACAAACATACAAGTCACGGACACAAATACACCCAGACTCGGAACAACAATTTGTGGTTCACATAAAGTGGTGTCCCGCGTGAATCGAACTCACGACCTTTTGCGTAGCAGTGGAACACACTCTTACCGCGCCACAGTCTATCTATGTATCTATGTTTTTAAACCCCGCGACACAGGGCTTGTACCATACTGCTGGAGTTGTCTTTTTAGGGTTCCGTAGTAAATAAGGAGCTATTATAATTTCGCTATGTTCGTCCGTCCGTCTGTCTGTCCCCAAGTTAATTCAGAGACCCTTAGTTCTAGAAAGCAACATATTAGTTACGCCGACAAAGTGATAAACTAAAATCTTAAAAAAAAAATGTTCCTCCCCTATACGTAAAGTAGGGATGTAATTTAGTTGTTTTGGTTGTATTGCTTTGGTTGAGATTGTGAAGACCATTTTTCCATTTAGGGCTCCGTTTATGAATTACTAAGCTTGAAAGTGCTAATTTTCAAAAGTTAAGTGTCCCCCTTCATAAGCTGAAGTTAACATCGCAAAAGTCGAGAAAATAGTGACTGAAAATCCATGAACATAAAACATGTTACAGCTCGGCCATACCCAAAATACCTGCTTTTTCTTCAGTCTCCACCAGTCAATTCCGACCCTCATTCATGAAACGCATTGTTACTGGTGACGAGACATGGGTGCGCGGTCGAAGTGGCGCTTTCCGACTGAACTGAAACCGAAAAATACACGCCGTAGTCGATCAAAAGTCACAGTCACAGGCTGTTTTCTTTGACTATCGCGGTGTTGTGCACTCGGAATTCTTGCCGGAAGGTCAAATGATCGAATAAGAATATTATTTGAGTCGACCCGTGACCACGATTGGTACAATTCGATCAAAATCGGGTAAATAATAGGTTTAAATAATACCTTTAAATATTTCTCGCGATTAAGTCCCGATAATATTCTAATATTATTTCAGTGTTGACAGTTCCAGACAGCGAGGCCATTATTGTGAACAAATTTTTGACCAAAACTCAACAGATAGCATCAAGCAATCACCTTATTCACCAAGTATGGCTACAGCTGACTTCTTTCATTTTCCTAAATTAAAATTACTATTTTGTGGCACTCGTTTTCATTCGGTAAAAGACAAAAAGGAGAACTCGCCGCGAGAACTGAACTCAATTCTGGATAAAAATAATTTAAATGAATAACTAGTAACATTTTGATCGTTGCCCGGTACAGTCCAAGTTTACGAGTAGGTGACCAAGTGACAAGTAACAATAATTTTCGTACAAATTCCATTGAAAACCAACCACATCAAACTTATATTATAAAGTTGTTAATAATGTATGAATTAAAAACACTCTCTTTTTCACACCTCTTTATTTTGACATCTCAAAGCCGCCATGTTTGTTTTTTCAAACGTCACTTATCTAAGAACACTTGGGCGGTCAAGACGAATCAACGACGTCGTTGTATAAATCAAGTAAGAAGTAACAACAATAATAACAATAATGTATGAATATCAGAAAGCCTATTTCTTGGACTGCAGTATAATATTGTAATAGGCAACTACGGAACCCTACTAAGTGTTTGACGTTTATGTATGAAGGTAGATATGTATGTATGCTTCTTATGTTTCTATGTCCGCTTATAACTCCTCAAGGGCTCGCCGATTTTAATAAGTGATTCGTTATTAGATTCATCATGATAACGAGAGTTTCAATGGGTACATAATATTCTTAAAAAAGCAAATGGCGGGTTTTACGCGTTAATGTGCGGTCTGAAAAGTCGGCCAATTTCATTTGAGACTAGCTAACTACGTAGGAGATATTATAATGCACAAGTGTATGCGCAGACACAAGTGCACTCTCTATTCCTTTACTCTCATTGTCCGATGGGACGAAAACCCGACACGCTCGGAAAGAGATTAGGCGCAGGACCACAACTTACCGTGCTCCTGGCACGGAGAGGTGTGATTATGTTTGAAAACGGTCACCCATATACGGACCAAAAGCGATAACGTTGCTTAAACACACAGATATCTCGATCAGCAGCAGCAATCTAGATAACATTAGTAAAGTGAATAACTTATAAAAAAAATATATATATTTATAAGTTGGTAGGTACATCATTTAATTGTCATTAAAGTCGGTAGGTACGGTAACCCAACGTTTAGGTACGAATCAGTATAAAATGAAATATTACTTAATGCCGAATCCTTGTGCCTAATGGACAGACCTTTTGTGGCGTTTAAAAAGGAGATTTATTATTTTATTTTAACGGCCTGGTAGAACAAGCATAAGTTATGCCACCTCGTCTGCCTGTATGTAGACCAGACAAACTTATTTAAGACCAAGCTATTCCATTAGTTTGCTGGTATAGTACTGAATCACTAGTATGACTAGGGACTAGGTATGTTCTGAAATAATTATCAAGGATTTTCATTACCAATTGTTACCACTTATAATGTTTTTTGTTTTTCAACCGACTTCAAAGAAACAAGAGGTGCTTAATCTGTCTATAAGTTTTTTTTTCATCCACGCTCCTTGTTTTAGGAATCCGTAGCTAAAATGGCACAACAGAACCCTTATAGTTTCGCCATGTCTGTCCGTTCTTCCGTCTGCCCGTCTCATCTTAGTTCAGGGACTATTAATGCTAGAAGGCTGTAATTTTGCATAAATTCGTGTATTACTTACGCTGACAAAATTAAAAACTAAAATCTTAAAAAAAAATTTTTTGAGGGTACCTCTCCTATATGTAAAGTGGGGTATGTGGGGTATCATTAGATAGGTCTTTTAAAAGGGTAGATCATTTTTAGATATAGGGATCCGTTTGTGAAGAATCAATTGTCTCCCCTCCTGCCAGCTAAATGGTTGGTGTTGTATGTGAAAAAAATGACGGTAGAAGTATATATAGTGAAAATAAAAGGAAAACTATTACAGCTAAGTAGGCTTTACAAGTTTACGAGTAACAGCTGATCAATGGAACCCTATATTGTGCGTGGCCCGACATGCACTTGCCCGGATTTTGTCAGTGTGCAATGTGCTCCATCAAATCCTAAGGGAAAAGGTCTTGTTGTACAGAGATGATTATGGTTGGTGTGGATATCGACTAAATGGTTCCTTTTTTTCTTCTTTTGAGGAACGAGACTACTACCGCACGCTCTGTCAACGTAGGGAAGTTTTATATTTTGGGTTGTTGTATAAGCGTATAGTTTTCGTACCCGCTTACAACGTTTAATTAATTAAAGATAACAGTAATATTTTGTATTTACCCGCTTGTTTGATGGCCGTTCCACCATTTTATTCGTGTCACGTAGTGGCGCGCCCCTCATATTTTTATTGACCGCAACAGCTTAAGAAAATGCTCAGCTCTGAAAAACAAGGGGTTTTAATGGTTTTTGTGAAAACAATATGAATTATTGAGCAACTGGCGTTTTGAGATGCCATATACAGTACATGTACCTATAGATATACCTACCTAGAGTGGATAATAGCAGTCGTGTAGATGGGAATCGAAATTCGAACATTACTCTAATGAGAGCGTGTTGACTGGGAGAACCAAAAAAACAGTTTTGAACCCTAATGCTCACAAAAATATATATCTCGTACAGCGTGAACTCACAAGGAATGTTTATTAGACATGTTCTACCAACATAACTGGCGTGTGTCCGCCGGCTGTGCGATCACCGCGACATGTTACATTTAAAAGTGCAATAACTTTTAAAAGCGGCGACATTTGTACAATTTAAACAAACAAATGTGGTGAATTGTGAGTGTGGCTAACTTTATTTGGATAGGTATATTGACTTAATACATATGCTGCTCTACATCATAACGGTACTTATTCAATGTATGTAAAATATGTAAATCTACAAACATATTTTACTAAATAAAATGAGGAGAGAAAAATGTCCATTAGAACTTAAAATAATTGTCTCGTAAATTGTCGAGAGCAACTGCGGCCGGCGGTTTGTGTCGTTACTACTGGTTCCATTCCAATAGTCAGTAGTACAAAAAATATTATTTAGTCACTACAATAATTTTCAAAATAAGGTTTACTTTGTTAGATATTAACTCCGTATCCAATAAATCAGCAAACGTTTCAACAGCGTTTTAATCAGCGAATGTTTTGTCTTTGTTTTTCATTTCTTTTTAGAGTTATAGTTTCGCCATGTCCGTCCGTCCGTATGCCCATCGAGACAGTTTGTGCTAGGAGGTTAATGTAATTTTGTATGGAAATAAGACTGAAAACGTGAACAACATTTTTTTTAGAGTTTTGACTTTACAGGTCTTTAAGTAAAGTGGGGTTGTTTGTAATTTTTTTTCTCACCTACCCTATCGTGGGGGGTAGGTAGCTCTTTTAAAAACGTTTTGGGGTTGTAAAGACTAATTTTAGATTTAGGGATCCATTTGTGAAATATTATGCTTTAAAGTGTCTATTTTTGTTAGAGTCAAGTGTCCCCCCCTGCCAGCTAAACGGTTGATGTTGGGTATGTGAAAAAGTATATATAGTGAAATAAGTAACAAAATTTTCGTTAGGGCCGTTTATAAATAAAATTTAATTATTTATTTTTTATAGGCAAACTGTGCTAATTACTTTATTATTACAACAATTGCATTTTTGAAGGATAAAAAAATTTGAAGCCCAGACCCAGGAATCGAGCCCGAGACTTCTATATGCCAAACGCCAAACTGTAGTACCAGTACTATCCTGCACGGTGAAACGCGGTTCGATTCTGGCCCCGGTTCCGGCAAGGAGTTAGGACTATTTCCCACCAGCGGAACAGACTGATTCTGAAGGCATTAGCCTTCATTTCTATTTACTTACCTACGTTACATACCTACATATGGTTTTAAACGGAATTACATATGTAGTTAAATATTTATCTAATAAAACAAAATAATAAAAACATGGTACAACTCATTAGAGTTGTACCATGTTTTTATTATTTTGTTTTTATTATTAAAACCATATGTAGGTATGTAACGTAGGTAAGTAAATAAAATAATAAAGTCCGTAGGTATCTATTTATTTAGGTAGTACTTCGGCGTAGATATCATAGTGTGCTTAATCCTCACATGCATCTGCGTTTCGAACTAAGCCCATTAACGTGGAACAAACCTACTAGTGCAGTTGTTGCGAACTTTATTTCCTTTGGTTTAGGTTTATTTTAGGTGGCTATGGTCGTATTAGGGTTGTTACGAACTTGTTGCATACGACTTCGGGACTTTTGCACAATGCACCAGCCTTTATATTTACTGGGAACAGTTGAATTATAGTGTGTATGCGGCTTTGCCAGCTGGTTCATAAACCGTTTCGTTTATACGGAACGCATTAGTTAGCATAAATCTCCATCGAGGTGTTAATTACTGTAATAGATGCTTTAATTATTGATGAATATTATAATGAGCTATAATAAAGGATATCGGCGTTTTGTAGCAGTTACCTGACCTTTGTCAGGTACTTTCAACTTTTGAGTGGTTTCAATTATTCTAAGCAACGAGCCGGTGTCTAATCGTTCTAAATATAATTAATAGAGATGTAGAACAATATTTGATTTCAATATTGATTTTTTAGGGTTCCGTACCCCAAAAGGAAAAATCGGTACTCTTATAGAACCACTCGTGCTTCTGTCTGTCCGTCTGTCACAGACAATTTACATCGAATATACTGGATCGGTTTAAATTTGGTACACATATGTGTTTCTGTGTTCAAAACCAGCAACGTAAATAGAAGAATTATGAACTTGAAACCTATTTTTGGGGTCAAACTAAGACATTAATAAAAAGTTACGCAAACTGTATCGCGTTATATACTAAATGAAAGGGTTTGTTGTAAGGATTTCAAATATATGTTTTTATAATTTAAAAATTGTTATTTTTAAAGTTATTTAGGAAAAACCATAAAATAAGACTCTCCTCCCTTGGAAAAAATACAAAAGATAGTTATTAACAAATAAATTACAGGAAAACCTAAAAAAAGTCTGACTTTTAAGCATCATTTGTGGGGGTCAAGTAAGAATGTTGATAAACTTTCGCGATTTGTACACATTATTAAAATATATATATTACGGGTCTTAATCGCGTGAATAATTTAAGGTAATTATTCACGCGATTAAGACCCGTAATATATATATTTTAATAATGTCAAGTAAGAAATTTAAAAAAGTTTCGCTAACAGTATCGTATTACATATATAATGGAAGTGCTTATTGTAAGGATGTCCAATATATATTTTTTATAATTTTAAAATAATTAGTTTAACAGTTTTTTACAGAAAAGTCATGAGAACAGAACTCCCTTATCTCCGAAGCTACTGAGCCTAATATTTTGGAAAAAGTTTCAAAGATATTTCTTAATGTATAGATTACAGGAAAACCTATTAGAAGTCCGACTTTCGAACAAGAGGGCCATTTTAGGGGTAAAACAATAAATTGAAATCCGTTATGAAAACGGTATAGTGTAACATGAAAACAAATAAAAGACTTGGTGTAAGGGTCTCAAATATGTATTTCATTTAAGTTATTTAAGAAAGTTCATGAAAATCGAACCCCTTCCTTTTAAATTACTGAGTAAAAATAAGTCGGTAAATCGACTGGCCTGTTGGTCTAGTGGTTAGTGGCCCTGACTGCTAAGCTAGAGGTTGTGGGTACGAAACCCATCTAGGATAAGTATATCCTACTATCTGACCCATTGAGGTTAATATATTAAATCTCAAGTCTCCTTTTCAGGGTTCCGTACACAAACTTTCGGCATATGGATACGGTAAATCGATGCTGTTATGGCTACAGTCATATCTGACGGATCGATCCTTCTTTGTGGTTGCTAACGGTTTTAAATCCACACAATATAAGATCACTTCTGGTGTAACACAGGGCTCTCACCTCGGCCCGATCCTCTTTAACATTTTTATTAATGACCTTCCTAATCATTTAAAGCATTGCGAACCATTCTTGTATGCCGATGATTTAAAATTCTTAAGAATTGTCAGGTCTACCAATGGCGCTTTTCTTGTACAGAGTGATCTTGATTCTTTAATACTATGGTGCAAACTAAACGGCATGTGTCTGAACGCAAGTAAATGCCTATGTATAACTTTCACTAGGAAACAAAATAAGATATCCACCTGCTATAACATAGAAAATACAGCGATCCTAAGAGTCGATAACGTTAAAGACCTGGGTGTCATATTGGATACAAAGCTAACGTTCTTGCCGCACATTGAAGGATGTATTGCAAAGTCGTATAAAATGTTAGGTTTTATCATCAGAAACGGAAAGGAGTTCCAAAAAACTAGTACCAAAGTTCTGTTGTACAATGCGCTAGTCAGAAGTACTCTAGAATATTGTAGCGTGGTTTGGAGGCCTCATTATGCGGTGCATTCCTTAAGAATTGAACGAATACAAAAAAGGTACTTGAGGTACCTAGATAAAGGTAATAAACGAAATTGTTACTCAGATAGGTTGAAGCGTTTTAAAATTATGTCCCTAGCTTCCCGCAGAGACCTAATAGATCTCATGTTCCTCTACAAAATTATAAGCCACAAAATTGATTGTCCTCAGCTCTTGAGCCTAATTAAATTCAATGTTCCATCACGAATGCCTCGCGCTCAAATAAAACCACTTGTGCCCCCTCATCGAAGAACCGCCTGTGGAAGTAACTCTGCCATACCGAGACTAAGAAGAATCTTAAACGAACACAGCCAGTCCATCGATTTAAACAACAACACACTAAGGCAATTCAAAAAAATAATAACAGAAGCTCTTTCAAACAATGACTCAGTACACGCACACGTTCCTCCCTCGAAGTAAGTCGAGTACTCAACCTCAATTTAGATATAAGATAGTATTTAATAAGCACATAAGTAAATTTGCGCAAGTCATGCTTGCCTGTAATTGGTTGTGCATTTAGTTATATAAAACCACTTATTGTCGTATGCTTATGATTGTTGTAATGTAACAACTGTTGGCAAGCTAAATAAATAAATAAAAGGGTAAAACGAGACCCTCTTACAAAGACTCCGCTGTCTGTCTGTCCGTCTGTCAGTTAAACAGTTGAAATTTTCATAGATGATGTATTTACCTATGTTGCCGTTATAACAAAACAAAACATCATAAAATAAATACTTAAGTGTTAAGGGCAGAAATAGTTAAGGGCTCCCATTCTACAAATTTATAATATGTAGTTTTTCTATTTATAAATAAACAGATTTTTTTGCCGTTTTTGTGCTCGATATTATAATATAGAGTCAAATGTTGTATAGATACGGAACCCTTTATGCGCGAATCCGACTCGCACATGGCCCGTTTTTCCGAAACAAATTGCATTATTTGCCAAATTACTCTATTGAGTTGCAAATAACAAATATTTAAAAAAAATATAGTATGATAAGAGCTACGTATGAATTTTAGAATTTCAAAAGTACAGTTGGATCAACGTAACTAGGCCGTACTGAAGTAGGCGACAAGTGGTTGCGCAGATGCATTTTTTGGAAGTAAATGGTGACAGGAAGCGGGGGGCGGGGGCGGTAACTAAACCAAGAGAATTAGAGATGCGATTACGCATTACATTGTCATAATTAGTATTACTATAACTCATAACTCATGTTTTTTTGTGATTATTTTCGTAAAGAAATTGTTTTTTAAAATTTCTTTAGTATTTACTGTAACTGTTCTAAATTTAAACTTTTATAAACTCATTTAAATAGTGTTTTTATATTGTTGAATTAAAATGTTGTTAGTATTTTTAATCGATTAAACATAATTAATCGTTTTCGTAAGTAATTTTAGGGTCACATCTCTATGACATGCGCGAAAGTGAAAAAAACCTAACTTCAATCCGGTCAAGTTACGTTGATCGTACTGTACTTGATTTCCAGTTAGATCTGACTTCTTTTATTAGCTTGGAATATTTTTATTTTTAACGGGATCTCTGTAGTGACCCTTACTGCTAAGCTGGGGGTTGTGGGATGTCGATTCCCATCTAAGATATATATATTCTACAGACATGCACACAGTTTATAAACATACATATAATACAGTTTATAAACAAAGAAACATTATAAACATCGGCAATTTGAAAAGCGTGGCCGTGAGATTATATTACCCTGTTCCTTTCGCTGGCTTTTACCTATTGCTTACAAACAGGCATATAGTATGTTCATGTAAAATCATGGCTTTTCACAAGTGTAGTATTTTGCTTCCTAAGTGAATGAAGAATTTTCGATTGATTTTATATTTGTATTTAGAATTATCTAAGTATGTTTACGAGTATCACTTGTCTGGTTGCTATAGTTATAGGCTCTCAGTTTGGGATCAGATGGTCTTTTGTGAGTTGTCTGATATATGTTAAATTTTTCAATATTGTTTCGTTACAGAGTTCCCATTAAAAACAAAAATGTGAAAATATACCAAGGTTTCGCCTTCTTTTGAAATTTTTAAAAGCAAATATAGGTCTTATCAAACGTTATGTTTGTAAAACAAAACTTACATTTATTTCACTCTGTGAATACAAGAAATAAGCACAAATTGGTAGGACCTTAACATAGGCTTCATAAAACTCATAACTCATTCATGGGACTAGGTGTAAAATTTTTCAATAAAATTCCAGTCAGCATATCGAGTCTACCCGTAAATAAATTTAAGAATGTAGTCAAGAGACATCTTATACAAAGAGCTTACTATTCAATCGATGATTATTTAACTGACAAAGATAAATGGATGTAGTTCGTTGCTCCCTATTAATGTATTGTGTTGTATAGTTTATTGCATTTTACTAGGTGAATATTGTTGTCACAGTTAGATAATTTTACTTAGGTACTAGTTAAGAAAACGATTTACTTTTGTAAGTAAAGATTCTGCGTGATAAATTACGGCCATTCTTCTCTTTCCTTTGTAAAACATGTATACTTATTCATTAAGTAGCAGTAAATTGGCCAATATTTAAGCACATAAAGTTTTTACATCGTAAGTGGATGCTCCTACTATGTTGTGCCCATTGAGGCTGATGTATCTGATCTCGTGTACTCTTCTAATATTATTGACCTCTTTTTTTGCATCAGTCCTCTAATATGGTGAATAATATAATGGTGGCAGCACCTTACCTGCATATACAGTTTATAAACAGAGAAACATTGTAAACATTGGCAATTTGAAAAGAGTGGCCACGAGTTTTTATTGCCTGTTCTTTTCTCGGGCTTTACCTATTGTTTGCGAACAGGCATTACCAGTAAATGTAGAATCGACTTTTCACAAGTGTAGTATTTTGCTTCCTAAGTGAATAAATCATTTTTTATTTATTTATTTATTTATTTTTATCATATTGATATACGGGGAAAATTTAAGTAGACGAAATTGCGCGGGTCAGCTCGTATAATATATTAATGGCAATAGACCATGTAAGCTTATAACTTACTAGCTGTCCCGCGCAATTTCCCGTTTTTGCAACATTTCTCATTGCTGCTCCGCTCCTATTGGTCGTAGCGAAATCTTATATAGCCTATAGCCTTCCTCGATAAACGGGCTATCCAACAATGAATTTTTTTATTTTATTTCGTTTCAGTAGTTCCTGAGATTACCGCGTTCTAACAAACAAACACACAAACAATCTCTTCAGCTTTATAATAAAAGTATAGATAAAACTTACTACTTACTTATACCTTAAAAAAAAATGCAAACTGCATTCATTAGCATAATCGCGTAAATATTTTATTTTAAGGCTAAATACTTTGTTTATTGCCCGACGTTTCGACCGTGGTCATGAGTAGACTGGTTCAGCTCAGCGTCGCCTCCAAGAAGCGCGGGTTTCGGAAACTACCCTCGCTTGATTTATATCCCTCACTATTACGGAACCGTCGGTACTTCGACACACAACACTAACGACATCTGCACACTGGCGTGTAATGTTTGTGCAGCGGTGTGTACACTTGCTGATCACGGGATTCCACGATGTTGACAAACGATATTCATCTTCTCGGTTGAAATTGACGTGTTTTATTTATTCCAACCGCTTCCAGCGCCATCCTGGAGTAATGACGGTCAGAGGAGAGGACCTGTGGTTTATGTAGTTCAACCCAGTGATTGGATCCCGTATCCAGCAAGTGTTCCGCTATTGCTGACTTGTTCGTCTGTCGGTTTTTCACAGCCGCGATATGTTCCTTAACCCTTCCGCTATTGAGCGTTTGGTTTGTCCGATGTAGGAACTCCCACAGCTGCAATCCACTTTGTAGACGCCAAGTGTCTGTAGAGGAATTACGTAGGGAGTACGTAGGTGCTTAGCTACCTTAGAGTGCCGACTATATACAGTCTTAATGGAGTATTTCTGCAGTACTTTTCTAACTTTATCCGTCGTCGTCCGCACGTCGGGCAATATACAAAGGTATTTAGCCTTCAAATAAAATATTTACGCAATTAAGACCTGTAGCTTATAAAATTCTATAATGTGTACAAATCGCGAAAGTTTACGAATACAAATTGTGTTTATGTTTGTCTACCTATAACTCAACAATATATAGGTACAAGCGATTAATGCATCTACCAATTTTTAAACCGAAAAAAAACATGCTAACAAAAATTGACGCGGACGGGTGGAGCTGCGTGTGGAAGCTAGTACACCATATTTCCAAAGCGTAAACTCACAAAAGTAGCGCGAGCTGGGAAATCTTCGGACACTATTTTCTCTATCTGGTGCAAATCCTAGGGGTTGCTTGTAAATAATGAAATATGGCCGCGCCTCGGGGCTCAATTAATATTGACTGCTGGTGCCCTCGGGACACGCTCGCGTTTCGTATCGACTTGCACGATATTGCGCTGTAATGATGCGGATGGAACGATGTTTTATGTACGAGTTCATAACTTTCATTCGACTGAGAATAACTACTTGCATAGTTATTTTACTTTACATCAACAATTTTAGTGACTGAGCCTTATGATAAAATCATCAAGCTACACACGTCGAGACTATAACCGTTTTAAGGTGCTAACACATTGTTCAGAATACCGTTTCTCCATGTTCGTTTCTATTCGACACACATCAAGTATTCAGGGTGCAACGTCGCCGTGAGGTACGTGTCTTAACGAGCACTATTATAAAGCTGACTAATGAGACGCTCAAGAACGTCGAATTAGAGCACAGACAAGCTACTGAGTACTTTGAAGTGGTAGGTGTGTGACTTCAGTGGTATTAAGTGAAACGAGTGTCTGAAGACATTTGAATGTGTTGCGATGCTCGTTAAAATGTGGCTTTTGTGACATATGACTCAAGCCGCGGGCGTAAACGAGTGATATTATGAAAAGCTGTAATATATCGCTCACCTATTGCTAGATCGTCATAGTGAAAAAATACTCCTTTTACAGAAGGCCAATTTAAACTTTGAATTTGATATATTTTACAAAAAAATGACACAAACAGGTTAAACGTTTTTAGAATGTTTGTGTGGGTTAATAGTGCTTCAAATCATAGCATCAAATTATGTTATACAGGGTGTTTGGAAGATCGATGCAAAGCCGTAAAGCGGAGCTAGTATAGACTATTTGAACTAAACTTGTCTTAGAAAAACTTGTTTTAGCAAATTTTATTATTTTTTTAAACCAAAACCCATAGTTTTGCAGTTAGTTGCGAATAATGGCCAGTTTAAAAGATAAATCATTTATTTTTTATTTAATTTAATTAAAGTAATGTAATATTCTAATAAAATATGATTAGGGCATATGTGACATGAGATATTTTTTTTACAGTATTTTAAAGTTTATGTATTTTTTTTAATTTATGAATTCCGTATTTTGACGACATTAAAACAAAACACGTACACACACGCTTTTTATGTTCAAACAATTTTAAAAACATGTCACAAACATGTGGTTATTGTTCTTTCTTTTGAGGCATTAACCACGCAGATAACGCAAAAAATTGAAATTAGGGTCTACATTACTTTGCTTTGTAGACTATTATTCGTAACTAACTGCAACATTTTGGGTTTTGTCATCAAAAAAAAAAAAAAATCCTTAAAAAAAAGTTTTCGCTAAGAAAAGTTTAGTTTAAATGCGTGAATTATTTAAAGGTACAAACCTTTTATTTACCCGAAGGTTCGTACCTTTAAATAATTCACGCGATTAAGTCCCGAAATATAACTAATATGTATAAAAATCGCGAAAGTTTAAAAACCATAAATTAGTTTAAATGGTTTTAAATAGTCTAAACTAGCTCCACTTTACGGCTTTGCATCGATCTTCCTAACAGCCTGTTTATATTTACTGTTCTTAAACGTACTTGGGTTCTCGGTGAATACTTTTGCGCCACTGAGATAGAACTATTAATTTTTATTTACACATACCACCCAGCAATAGTGTGTCAATGCGCCACCTATCACCATCTAGCGACCACAAGTGACATAACGTGTTCGTCATTATTGTACTTAAAAAATATACTTGTCAAGCATTGTATTTTTACTATTTTTGCAAATAATCAAGATTTTCAGTTATGACGGTCTTACAATAAGTCAGCGATATGTATTGTGATAAATGGATTGGATTTATTTCTATTTACGTCCGAACTTTAGCATTGGATAGTATCTAAATGTATTTTTAGACTGTTTTTAGAAGGTACTGGAGAAGACTCCTAATATCCGGAGTTTGGGTTCCAAAATATCTACTCGTTTGATCCTACGAGACTTTTGGTTTTGTTATTCTTAGTTTTTTATTTCGATCCTATTTTTTCGTTGACTACACTTTTTTGTTTAATAGTTTATATTTAATACTTCTGTACTGAAATAAACAAAATTTCAGCTAGGCTGCGCGTTAAAATTCGTTGCGCATAGGCCTAATTCGCACGAGCCTTTAGGCGCGATTAGCCCAATTCGCGATTGGTCCAATTCGCGGTTGGTCAAATTCGCGATAGGTCCAATTCGGACTCGGCGTCGCGTTCGGTGCATCTTATAATTTTTTTTTTTTTAAAGATAACTTACAATGTGGGATTGAGTCCCACATTATTAGCAATCTTGTTAACCCCTCCAGCTCAAACGCTTGTGTTAGTAGTGGGTTCACGTCGGTGGTATAATGGGTAAGACTCGAACCCGCGACCTCACGATTGCGAGACCGATGCCATTAAGCTACCGACGCTTTTTATAATGTTATCGATGTGATCATGTCATCTATTGCTAACGTTGAAAATACAACACTGCTAAATAAAAAAGCGTTATGTTTAAAAACCGCTGACGTGTGAACATATAGGTATTTGGGAATGCATTTTTTTTAATAAAAATTGTTCTATTTGAAAGCTTTTTAAACGGACGTTTGAAGGGTTCTTGTGCGAATTAGGTCACAGCCCCCTCCAGCCCCCTCTAACAATTCAAGCAATTTCTTTCCATCGTGTGCATGCCTATATAAGTATATTATTAGATATTATAAAGTAATCTTCACTCAAACGACTGTCAAATAAACCGCTGCTCTGTATCTTTACGTTTCGCAAGCAGAAACAATATTAACTGGGCTTCACTTTAATTTCCATAAGAAAATAAAAATGGTCGCTATTTGTTTTTGAGAGAGGAGGATTTTCTCTGGTGGTCCTTACCATATGCTGTATGTAGAAAGGGAGAATCGGGTGAGAATGTTTCGAGTTAAGACCACGACTTTGTGGGGGTAGAATTAAGGTTTAGGATAGTACCTAATTTTAAGTAAATAGGTTCTGCTGAGGAGACCCGTGCCAAGCAGTGGGAAATCATGTGTTGATTTTTTTTTGAAGATGCAACAAGCAATTAGGGATTGTGGGAACCACATAACCAGCAATCCCGTTAACACCTCCAGCTAAGCTTCATGGCTTGTGTTAGGAGTAGGTTCGGTACGTCCATAGTGAAATCGGGTAGGATTCGAACCCGCGGCCACACGATTGGGAGTCTGATGCTTTAGCCATAAGGCTACCGCCGCTAACTAAAATATAGTAGGTAATGTTCCATTCACTTTCCTGAGTAGTAGGTAATTTCATACGCTGTATACTTTAGGACTACTTATGTCGTTTTCGTATCGTTCATTACAATTAGTTCATTGGGTTAGACGTTACGGCATAGGTAGGTACTTATTTTTTTTTTGTTTTTGTTTATTTTATTTAGTCGCCATAATATTGGGACTCGCCTCGTACTCACCACAGACTAACTTCGAGTAGCAGAGGACTCTGTAATCCCAATCTTCTCATTTGCATTTGCGAAGACATGATTTCAGCAAGAAATTTAGCTCAAAAGGAGTTATTGTGTGTAAGCACTACGACCCAAATAAATTTATTTTAATGCTGTTTACACTTTCATATCTTGAGGTAATTAAATATAATTTAGGTTGGTACCTATCTAGATACTTATTTTTAGGCATTGGCATCAAAATATATTCCTGAGTATAGTCGACGTCTAATTGTCAAATAGGTATCACTTCATATTTATTCTGCAGACGATTGAACTATATAATGGAGCAGTAAAGGCGCAGGGCACTGCTACCTTATCTCGAAGCATTTCGTCGTAATTTTGTACCCCTATAGATTTGGTCAGGACGGTGCTAGAAAGTTGAAATTCTCAGGATGTAATGACAATACAGTATTATAGTAAATTATATAGGCATTTCTTGCCAATCACTTTATTAATACAATAATTGCATTTTTGAAAGATAGAAAAATTTGAAGTCCAGACTCCCCGAGACTTCCGTATGCCAAACCCCGGGGCCGGAATTGTACCTACCATCTAGCTAGTACTATGTTACTAAACTTCAAACTTTTCTACACTTTCTGCACACGAGTCAGGCCCTCGCTTGCGCCATCTAACAGAACTATTAATTATTAAGTAATTGGCTAAAAAATTCTATAAAAATTCTCGGGTTCGATTCCTGGGTCTGAACTTCAAATTTTTCTATCTTTCAAAAGTGCAATTATTGTATTTGTAAAAACTATTTATGTATTTAAAAGAAAGCATAACACTCTGCAACGCCCGGAACAACTCATAATGTAATTCAATATATTTATAAGTACCTAATATCTATATATAAATCATCGTGATTATTAGAAAAATGTGTTTACTGTATCATTTTCACTCGTAATATCTTCACATTATTTATTATTTTGTCAGAATATTTAAATCAAAAATGTATTAGTAACGAAACACATTTCTTGATTTAACTTGAGATTAATATCTATTTTGACGAACTTCTTGGTCATGAAAAAATGTCTTACATTTTAGTCTATGAAAATGACATATAATTGTTAGATGTAATGTTGAAGTACCACTTCGGGAGTTATAAAATCGGCGGCAAACTGGCTTGCCAATATTTTTACAGCTGCGGGCTTAACGAATAGGTTAACTTGTAAAAAATGAATTGGATACGTGATAATTGGATATGAACGAGACCTTGCGCAACTAAAGTGTACAATAAATACGAAAGAGAAGAAGAACATATTATTTTTCGTTAAAGATGCTATTTTGTAAAAATATATTTTTTACAGTGCATTCAAATATTGGTAATGCCGTATTTTCACTACAATTTGTAAATCGTTACAATTGTAATTAAATAGGTACGTATCTAGATAACGTGTATAAAATATGTAATGCAATACGTAAGTAGCAATGATGTTAAAGGTGTAGATAGGTTACAAGCGCTCAGAAAGCGGCTCCTTATAATACAATACAATTGACTTGTTTTTATATGTCAGTGTCGCATCGCCGACGCCAGGAGATGAAAGCAGCGGATTACATTATTAATTGGAGGATTGCAGGCAAACATAACTCTGTTATGCTTGTAATGTTATCACCGTCATGCGAATCCTAACATGTGTTAAAAGGCAAGGCAAATAAATATAGTGGGCTATGAAAAAAATAACTACAGATGTACAAGAAATAACAACCTAACCAACACCGCCACAGATTTTGACTACGGTGTAGGGTTTGTAGAGAACTTAAGACTGGGATTTACGCAGAACGCTATACTTCATGATGAGAATTAAAGAGTATTAGGTTACGACGTGTAGAGTTAGGAGTTTGGCTTTCCATAAGATCTGATAACTTTTTTAGAGTGGTAGCAATATGAACATCGGCTTGGCGTCAATTTATATAAAAATGTTTTTGGTGGGATAAAGTTTCAATTAAAATATAACAGTAGTATCTATGAATAAAACTTCACCTTAATAATTTAGGGTTTTATTAACTAATACAATGGAGAAGAAATTAAAAAACATATTATTAAAATGAATTAGTCCATTGCGCGATAAAAATATATATTTATTCCTTTTATACTACGAATGATCAGCTATCAATGCCTGACTACAAACTTTAAAGTAAACATTATAGATCATTTTTATCAAATAGTTTATGGTACCACATCTTTCTTAATATTTTCTTCCTTAGCGGGACAATTGTCTTTCCACATGCGAAGATCAATTCCCTGAATCTCGCTACACGGTACTGGAGGGTTCCTGGAAGTAAGAATTTGTAAATTGGACATCAATTACAGTATACTACCACGGCAAGGGTACCTAATTATCACAAAAAGCCGGGCAACGTATGTTTGTCGGGCCACGCACAATGAAGGGTTTCGTGGCTTCCCAGTACAATAGTGCGGTATAGATGAAAAGTGGATGTTTAGTTTTTGTTTCATACTACCAACAATGTTATTTAAGCTATTTTCAATGGAGTTTGTACGAAAATGTTGTTACTTCTAACTTGATCTGCTGTTACTCGTAAACCTGCGAAGTCTACTTATCTGTGATAGTCCATTTAATTTCATTATTTATACTATCTATTAATCTGAATTTTTCCATGTCACCAAAAACACCATTTAGCTGGCGAGAGGAGGGGCACTTGACTCTAACAAAAAATTGCACTTTAAGGCTTAATTTATTTCACAAACGGATCCCTAAATCGAAAAGTGATATTTGCAACCCGTAATTATTTTTAAAAGGTCTATACAACGACTACTCACGCGATGGGGTAGGTGAGAAAAAATTCACATCCCCACTTTACGTGTATGGTATTTTTCAACGTTTTTATTCTACCACTTTGTCAGCGTAACTAATAGGTATATATCCATGTAAAATTACAACTTTCAAGTGCTTCGGTCTCTGGGCTAATCTTGGGACAGACGGACAGACGGACGGATATGACGAAACTTTAAGGGTTCAGTTTTGCCATTTTGGCTACGGAGCCCTAAAAAACTGTTTATTTCGATAACGATTTTAGCTGTTCGAGAAACTAGTAAGACCTAAGACAATCTGACTAGTAGTCAAAACCACAAGTATAAACAATTACGTTATATATGGAAGAACCATTTTCGTTTAGGCTGAAATATGTTTTCAGTAGATCTTTCACGGAAATTTTATCAAATATGGCGCCATAGTTTTTACTCCATCACTTTATGGTCTATCTCTAAATCAAATGAAATTACTTTGGTACTACATGCATATTAGTAAATAAAGTTAAGTAAAGTAAACAAAGGAAAAAAAACAGACCAAGGTTTAATCCGGAAGAAACCGTGTGCTTGAATCCATTTAACTTGATCGCCGTTGTCACAGACTATGCGTGCTATGTTTGCTTTCCTTATTTCGTTAAGTTGATCTAAAGATAAAAAAAACATTCAATTCGAAATTAGAATAAATAACATACATTCCAGTATATTTAAAGACTTTACCCTAATATTCCTGAATATGAATAGGTACGTATTGACAGTTTTATTTAAGCTCTATCTATCAGCTTGTTAAAATTAGTTGTGAGGCCTGGTTTCCAAAGTCCCAAGCTTATAAGCGGCGGTAGACTAAAGGCTAAGGCATTTGTCTCGCAATTGTGAGGTCCGGGTTCGAATCCTACTCATTATACTACCGACGTGAACCCACTCCTAACACAAGCCATTGAGCTTAGCTGGAGAGGTTAACACGATTGCTAGTAATGTGGGATCTATAATCCCACATTGCTAGTTATCTCTACAGTATCGCTGGCACGGTGGGAGTAATAGGGAAGCAATTAGTAACGCATTTTCATTATATCGTCCGGTATCATTGATACGGCATGTAACTTATAGGCCTAGACGGCGACTCTGTTTTGAAGATCGCAACAAAAACAAAAAAAAGACATCAAAATACAAATACACTTACAAATAGTCAAAGCAGCTGGAAAATCTCCATGTTCAAAGAAGAATTTGTCCGACTGTCTCCATAACAGCAGGTTTTTTGCCATGATGCAGTACAACGAGGGACCTA
Source organism: Herminia tarsipennalis (assembly GCA_945859575.2). Classification (NCBI taxonomy): domain Eukaryota; kingdom Metazoa; phylum Arthropoda; class Insecta; order Lepidoptera; family Erebidae; genus Herminia; species Herminia tarsipennalis. The sequence continues at coordinate 2,575,921 of OX243836.2, read as the reverse complement.
TAAAAGCTCCCGGCAACCACCTCTCGAGGTATATAGCTACCATCAACTCCACATCATCCACGTCTTCGTATATACGACTCAATATCTCCACTTTCTGAAACGGATTATTATAATTCCCTCTTGAAAAACATCATACTTCAACGTCTTTAAGGGAAACCTAGTTTAAATTATTTCTTAAACAAGTAGGTACTTGCTTAATAATTTATTTTGTTATGTCAAAGTAGTAAATAATCTCAGTGCTGGGTTGTCTTGGGTAACTTCTAAGTTACAGACACAAATTATTTAAAATAGTGCAGTTATTCCCACTTATATTTTCAACCTTTTTAACTGTGTTGAATTTACATTCAGGATGTTTTCTGACTTACATCTTTATCAATGGTGTCGTGGAAGTCTTCCCAGTGTTTAGCATACTTCATGCCGCAAATTTTGCGATACTCGTTGTATGGTTGGAAACCGGCATCACGCCCTCTCATGAGGTCTGTAGCAGGTAAGTCCGATACCAACTGCAGGCTACCAGCATATCGATGAGTGAGCTGTTCAAGAAAACACAAAGAGGGAATATTTGAAGTGGCCGAGGGCCCGTTACAACACCATGAAAATTGCTGAAGGAGCCTTTTCACATTTTTCCTATTTTAAAAATGATATAGTAACATTTCTAAAATAAATAATATTTGGTCCCGATTAATCAATCAAACAAACTTTTAAAATGACTGAGTGGTTTACTAAATCCACTCACATAGTTAACTTTCTGGGAAGTAGTAGCGCAAAGTAGTAATTATTTTTTTCGGCACAACTATTGCATTGGTAACATTCCATTAAATGTAAATGTAGAATCTTGGCTTATTTGTAGTTATAGATACCTGGGTGTCAAAGACGTAGTCGAACTTAGCAGATGGTTGTATGTAAGAGCCTTGCGTGAGATCTGCTTCGGTATTGTTGAGTTGTAGGATTCCGCTTCTGGCAACGTCGTCTGGCATTGGTCTGGTGCCGCGGTACGTTCCGTTTCTATATAAACTAATTACAAAAAAGAAGTACCTGTAGATATGGTATTGACATAAAAAACGTAAAATACAGGCTTAGCCCCCGTACATCGGATTGCAATAAAATATAACCGTTACCCTTTCTTATGCTTTAAATTGCCTTTAACAATATTCAACTAAGTTGGCCTAGTAACTATAGAACGTTTAAACAAAGAAGGCCTTTTGGCCTTTAATATATTTCGCGAAATTACCCAATCAGCATATCAATGAAATGTATTCGTTCATTTAAATTATGACACTAACCAGTAGACGTTTAACTGTCTAAAATATTGGATTAAGTAAGCGTGTTTAAGATGATATTGACAGCCTCTGTGGCGCGGTGGGAGTGTGTCCGACTGCTACGCAAGAGGTCGTGGGTTCGATCCCCACCCAGGATAAAACTTTGTGTGATGAGCACTATGGTTTATTCTGTGTCTGGGTGTTATTTATCTATAATATGTATGTATTTAGAAATATATAAGTATGTTTATCAGTTGCCTGGTTTCCATAGTACAAGCTCTGCTTAGTTTGGGATCAGATAGCATTGTATGAGTCGTCTCAAGATATTGTTAGTGTTTGAGATATAATTTAGTAATGTGCGTGCATAAAAACTGCAAAACTTATATATCTTACTCAGCTGAGCCATCTTGATAAGTATGAAACCATCGGGTACCGACTATAAACTCGCGGTAAACGCCAGGCTCCTGACGATGATCGAAGTCATCTACGTAACCCGCGGTGTCATGGATGACACCATCTTCTAGGACATTTTTGCGACCTTGATATTAAATGAACACATAATAATTAAAAAAAAAGTATATTAAATCGTACATCTATAGGTACATATAAAATCACTTGTCCTGACTAACTGATTCGTCAACCCAGACTAGCTACAAACCTGAAATGTTGGCATTAATGCCTTTTATGTTGTAGTCAGTCACTAAGAAAGGAGTTTTATAAAATCGTCTCCAAAAGAAGTAAAACAGGGGTTGCAAGTTTGTATGAAACTCCGTCAGTTTTGAAGTTAGATCTATGAAAATTTGCATTTGGTTTTTTAGTTGTAAATAAAAAAAAACACGTGGTTCGGCGTTTTGATTGAAACCGAAAACAACCCTGAAGGGGGTAAAATCATCCACGCTGACGAAGCCGCGGGCAACAGCTAGTTATATTATAAAATGATTTAATTATAACTGATTAAAGCCTAATACACGAGTGTTGGGACACTAAATATTTTAATCAGGCACTCTAGATCAGCCATGTCCTACTCAAAGTCACTGGTGGGCCAAAAGCATGAATACCGTAGACTAAGTGGGCCGCAAAGCTAATCATAATCATTACTGAAAATCTTAGCAAAAAGGTACTATCATGGTACAAGAATATTTTTTATATTACCAATAAAAAACATTACAAAAAAGTACAAACAATAACGCCTTTTGGCAGATATTTATAATCATTTGTCTTCAATTAAAATGTCTATTTGTGGCGTAGATTTATGGGCGGAAATAACTTTTAAAACTGCGTCCAAGTGTGCGTCCGTTTCGCGTATTTGTGGATTGTGGATTATCTTGCAGTTTTAACAATTGACACGGGCCGCAAGAAAGTCAGTGGGCGACACGCGGCCCGGGCGCCAGCTTTAAACAAAATTAAACTGCAGACGAAAGTGCACTTATCTAATTTAGTTTTGAGACTGTTTCTCTGATTCACTTTTAAGAAACGATGAAGCGGAAGAGGAATATGATTTTGAACCAACTTTGGGAAAAGGGAAGAGGCTGTGGACTAGTAGAAAAACCTAAAACATTATGAGGAAAGTAGAAAGAGTAGTTGGTAGTACAAGGAAGGGAGATGATAGGGACAATGTACCTACATATTGTAAATGGTGTTAATTACTCACCCATAATTTCCGGCATCAGTTCATAGTAGTAGATAAATTGATACTGCGCTATGTTGATCTGTCTAGCTGTTTGGTATAGTTTTTCATCATCCCAGCAGGGGTTCAACAGCGCGAGGCGCCTTGCAAGACGGTTATGTTCTCTAAAGAACCACATAGCTGATAGATATACTCCTGGGAGCAAATTTGCTCCGTAATTGTCACCTGTGGGTGAAAAATTGTGTAAACGAGGAAGGACTGAATTAAATCTATATTAATATAGTTTACTAGGTAAGTTGTAAATAATGTTAAAAGTTTGTGTATAGTGAGTTCGTAGGGTAATCTAGCTTATATTTTATAACATTGTAAATTTTCATTTTAATAAATTATTGTCATTTAAAAAAAAACTAAATTAATGTTGTTATTAAATCACGCCATACAGGTACATATATGGATGAAATCTAGCTCAGACAGATTAGTAAATAGCACATAAACTACTTTTTTACCAAACACCTGGCGTATACAGGTATTGCAGTTGCGGTAGTTCCTATATCGGACAGATCAAAAGAACAATCGCTGACAGAGTCAAGGAACATATAAAGGCTGTAAAAACCGTCAAGTGTACAAGTCTGCCATCGCTGAGCATTTGTAGGAAACAGGACTAAACCACTAGATAGAATTGCGTAAGACACTGATACTTTCCACTGATTGCCACTATTATTCCAAGATTGAGGTTGAGATCAAGAAGTACAAGACTTTCAACCGAGAAGATGAATACCGGCTCTCACCATCTTGGAACCTCGTCATCAATAAATGCAATCATCGCAATACAAACATCGCGCCTCAGTGTGTAAAATTTATCAAAATTATCAACACCAGGCGAGGCTAGTTGAAAAACCCTGCACCTCACGGAGACATCGCTCAACAGCCATCAGTCGGTGCAACTCATGACCATAATCGGTGCAATTCGATCAAAACGACGGGTAAATAAAAAGTTCGTACCGTATCTATTATAAATATATCACGCGATTAAATCTCGATAATCTGGGCTCTACTATGGGCTGGGTACAGGTTTAAGAGATATTACTTATTGATCGGTTGAATCAAGAGTTGTTGGTAAATTATTTGTACATCAAAACGGGAAAATTAAAAGAAGAATCTAAATATTCCAATATTTAAAAAAAATACATATATGTTAAGATTTTTTCTTTACGGCCGGTTTCAATAATCTACTTTAAATAGATTATTGAGACCAGCCGTTAGACACAAAAATTTATAATACCATAGTTATAGCAACTGGTTTCAGGAGGTCGGTTGCCGATGCAGAATACACCGTTACCAGCTGGGACTTCTCTATTTCCTTCCATAACAAACGCTAGAAGTCCACCTTGATTAGCTCTGATTTCTCTGCCCCTTAGTTCTGTGTTTCCATACACACTTGACAGATCCAATAATGGAGTCGTTCTGGAGTACTGAAAAAATTTATATGTAGGTATAATAAAGTAGCAAATCAATGATTGTTTGAAAATTGTCAACTTGTACAATAACTGCATTTTTTTTGCGTTTTTGAATTTTTATAGTCCAGATAGGTGGTTCGATTCCGGCCCCGGTTTGGCTACGGAAGTCTCGGGTTCGATTCTTGGGTTGACTTCAATTTTTTCTATCTTTCAAAAATGCAACTATTATATTTGTAAAGTAATTGGCTAGAAATGTCTACAAAAATTACTTCAAAACTACTGTCAACGTATCTATACTAATAATAAAAAGCTAAAGAGTTCGTTTGTTTGAACGCCATAACTTTAGGATCTTCGGGTTCGAATTAAAAAAAATCTTTTACTGTTGGATAGCCCACTTATCAAAGAACAGAGACCAATAGTAGCAGAGCAGCAATGAAAAATGTTGCAAAAACTGGCACTGTCTCCACATTTCATTAAATAGTTTTAAAATAAAGCGGAAAATCGTTTGATACATTGCCAGAGGCTCCATTTAAAGTTACAGTACTACTACTAGGTAATAGGCTTACTCTTTCGGGAGGTAGAGTAGGGGGTAGACATCCATAATCTTGATATGTTTCAACTCTTGTGAGGTTTAGGCATCGCACTAAAGATGATCTTAGGAAAGGGTCATCTCCAGGTACGGGTATAGGGATACACAAAGGGTTAACGCGATTAGGCGTATTGCCAAGGCAGCAGTCGCTGACCAGTAGGTATCGAACTAGAAAAAAATAAACAAATGACTTAAAATATTACATAGTTACAACGTTATGTCAATCATAAATAAAGGAATGAAAAAATAAGATATTTTTTTAAGAAATACTCCGATTTTGTTAAAATGAGATATGTGCACTCAATATTTTGAATTTGACCACATGTTTTACTGCATGTTGCACATCGCAAATTTTGTTTTTGTGATGCTTTCGATCGAAATATTTGATTCCATATAATGTTAAAATTAGTGCCTCATACCGAGTTTACACTAACAACTAGAACTTTTAGATAAAAAATCGAATGTACCTACTGTACGCGCATACGGTAAATTTTTCATTTTTCTTTGGGCAGGGTTTACATAGCTTACTGAAAAGTCAATAGACAATACCCGCGACATTAATCACTAAATATAAAGAATCAAGGTGGATAGTTACGAAGGTAGAACAGGTCGATGTTGTCGACTGCTGAGAACACTTGAAAGTGTGTTGCCAAGGTTGAGAAGCTATGATCTCTAAAGAAACCGTCACCGAGTAGACTGGTACGGAGCCGTCGTGTAGACGGCAGTTCACTGCCGTCTTTTGCTGGCCTCAGCGTGTACCCTGTTTCGGGAAAGATTTACTTTATTTTTTGTAATAAAGACAACTCCCGTGCTAGGATTACAAGCTTTGTATTGCTTGGATTTACAAACAAAACACAATGTACACACTCGTGTCGCACTTAGGACTCTTGCACAAGAGTTGTATGTACCTCTAACAAGCAATCAATATTATGAAAGTAAAAAACGAAACAGTTTAAAAATGCAAGTCACTCATACCTGCTCCATACTGTGAAGGCAGTAATCTTGGGAGAGGAGTAAAGCGCGCTCCTCGAGAAGGGTAGTGAGGGTTTGTGCAGGTTCCGTCCACTCGTCTGCCCTCATCCTTCCTACAAGGCCTTACTGGGACTGTGCACAAACTGAAATGTGTATAAACTAATAATTTTGGAATGGTTTAAATTTATTTTATTTATGTATGTTTGATTTCGATCCTAAATAGAAAAATAAACTTAATTACAATAAAATATAACCGAGTTATTATAGTGTTATGTCAACTGCTCATCTCTTTTTACAAAATATTTCTGGTTCCGATGCAGGGCTATTGATTGTTGAGAAATTTACCTGTTACTTCACCATTAGCTCCATTATACATATACGTTGTGACAGAAGCATGAATTGATTCGCAAAAACATTTTAAAGTAATCGAATATCAACCCGTAAATATTTATTATTTACTAGTTCCGCTGGTCAGCTGTGGTGTTTTGACATGAATGCACGAATTGCGATTAAATATAGGCGTAGGTTTAATTTTTCAAGAGTCCCCTTGATTACTTCTGGATCCTATCAATGGCAATGGCAATGGGACCATCATGGAAGAAAAAATCATACAATCGAAATGTATTTTGGAAAACGGTTAAAAATGAAATTCTTTTTTAGTTTATTAAAATTATAAAAACAACCGGGAAAGTGCATTTCGGGTTCCATAAGTTTTCCATTTAATTTCATGGGGAGGGACACTTGACTCTAACAAAAAAAATAAAAAACGGATCCCTAAATCTAAAAATGTTTTTTACAACCCCTAAACGTTTTTAAAAGACCTATCTAATGATACTCGACACGATGGGGTAGAGGAGAAAGAAAATCACATCCCCACTTTACATATAGGGGAGGTACCCTAAAAAAAAAATATTTTTATAATTTTATTCTTTCACTTTGTCGGCGTAAGTAATACCTATATGTGTACTCATTAAAAATACAGCTTTCTAGCACTAACAATCTCTTTGCTAAGCTGCGGACGGACGGACGGACATAGCGAAACTAAAAGGGTTCAGTTTTGCCATTTTGGCTACGGAACTCTAAAAACTGTGGAGTTCCGAATTAGCAAGTCAATGAGATTAACGTAACTTTTACGGGTTTGTATTATTTTCATCGTATTTCTCACACTTAAAACATCTAAACGTTTTGCACCAGGATGAATAAAGATACCAAGTGGACTCCAAGGTGTCTGTAAACTGAGTGCCTCGAAGCTGGAAGCCTACCGAGATCATAAACTTGTAGAGTTTTGATGGCTTAGGTGAAGGGTTAGCCATTGAAATATTAGAAGGCTGAGGGGTCGTCAGCATATTTAAATGTTTCTAACTAGACTTGGTTGGTAGGCGAAGTCCCTACTTACATTGTTCCATTAGTGACTCCTGCTAAATAATCGATTCTCCTTTCTGTAATTGGTTTACCGAAATAGCCATCGTATACTACAGGTACGTCTTCAGCCAATTGAGCAAACAGCGTTCCAAATATTCCAAACAGTAATAGAGGTATATTATAATCCATTGCACGAAGTTAAAACGCTCGGATACTGTATGTAAATTTTCACGCGTGAATTCATTTATAAGCATTCTTATCTACCCACGTCTCGAAGCTACAAGCTATGTAATTAGTATTACTAATTGGTATCATTGACCTCGTTCATTTCCAAACACTAATTGTTTCATAATTAGTTCACATTATTGTTAATTTTTCCAGAATCAACTTACTACCTTCCTCTGTATTTTTTTTTGTAATCTCTATAAATAAAAATAAACTAGCTGTTGTCTGCGGTTTCACCCGCGTGGATGGTTTTACTCTCTTAAGATCGCGTTTCTTAATTTACAACCACAAAGGCAAAAACAAATTGTCACAGTAGTATCATATCATATCAACCAATATGATGGCCCACTGCTGGGCACGGGTCTCCCCAGTAGAACCTACTGGTATGTAGATCCTGGGGGTAATTGCCATAATCGCCACGCTTGGCGAGCGGGTTGGCGATCGCAGTAAGGCTTTAAGTACGCAGAGGACGCTGCTGCCCGTCCTCCGGAGTGAAATCCCTTAGTCGCCTTGACGACACCCACGGGAAGAGATGGGGTGGTACTATTCTTAAGCCGGCACCACACGGCACAGTAGTAAACAGTACTTTAAAAACAAACCGGGCAAGAGCATGTCGGACCATGCTCAGTGTAGGGTTCCGCAGTCTCATCAGCAGAAAAGCATACGTTCATGGCACTTACGCCCTTTTGTTAAGAAACGCAGTTTTTCAGCAATAATTCAATGGCGATATATCCGATCATGTCCGAAATAATTTTAGTTTAAAGTATTTATTAGGCGCTATCTTTGTAATTTTTTCCATATTTTTTGGTCACACGGTTCAAAAGTTAAGGGGGGGGGGGGACACGAATTTTAGAGCAATTATTTCAAAAATTGATTAGAAACCTTTTTTTTTAAAAAAACCTGTCGAATGATGTGCCACACGTTGAGGTTTGCTGAAAAAAAAGTTCAGCTTCTGTTACATGTATGGAGAGCCTCCCCTAAAAATGTTTATTATTATTATTTAGCTATTAAACTAAGTAGCGGCTACTACAAGACACCTTTCCACCAAATTTCATCGAGATTCATCGAGTAGTCTTTGAGTAAAATCCCTGTGACGTACGGACAGACAGACATACATAGTTGAATGGTTTTGGATTTTTTTTTTTTAGAATATTTTTTTTATCAGTATAGAAGTACTATACTGATAAAAATCATTTATGTGGTTTACAATATTCATCTATTGCGCTATCGTAGACAAACATGACTATTTAAAAAATGTCAATGACAACGACATGACAATTAAAAAGTTTAGCTCTCAGAAAAAAATACATACTGATGGAATTTCAATAATATTTTTCGATTTTACTGACATAATAATAAAAAAATATGAAATAATCAATCACAAATCAAAAAAAGGGAAAAAAAAAATCGTTACTCGGACTCGAACTGTGGTCTTTTTTTTCTGAACCGCCCGATTTCCCACCTGAGCTATAATAACATTGTTAATGGTGCGCTTATAGATGTAAGCCGCGCATGCGCATAGATGCATTTCTAAGCGCAGCTCTCTATTTACCATTATAACAAGATCTTGACAGTTCGCGCTGGTTTACCGCGAAAACGAAAAAAAAAGAACGTGAATAATAATTAATTTTAAGTTAAAATATTTGTATGTCATAAAACTGAGATGACTAATGTGCTAACATTATCTCGATGTAGCATCCATTTGTACCACATTATGGCAAATTAATGATTTGTATTTGCACAGATCTAACTTTAAAATTGACGAAGTTTCATACAGAACTTGTAACCTTTATAGTACAATTGATGTTCACGACATCAATTGTATGGCGAGTTTGAATCCTATCCTTTATAGGTATGATAGATAGGATTCGAACCCGCGACCTCGAGATGCTTGTGTTAGGAGGGGGTTTACGAACTAAAGGTCGTTTTCAATATAAATTATAACATTATACAGATTTTACACATTATACATTATTTTGTAAATTATATAAAATATTTTTTAAAACTGATAATTAAAGTTGTTTAGTATAATGGAAAGAAGCCACAAGCGGGAAGTTGATAGTATTTTTCAAATCAACCTGTATATTGTTAAAATAATATATTATGTGTATTTACTTTATACGAACAGTAAACAGACGTTATGCAGTTTGGCAGGTTTACAAAAATGTAAAATATAGGTACCAACTTGGATTCAAATAATAATTAATTTATTTTTATTTTATTTTAAAAATAATAAAGTTTTTATACTAAAGACCTAGTAATTATTCCAATAACATGGCATCTTTTGAGGCAATGCAAGAAAACATAATATGTATGTGTTTAAATAATAACGAAATAATGTCTCGCTTTATTCTTGCTGCAGTTTAAATCACTAATAATTGCATTACCTAGAACAAGATTAAGTAATTAAATGGTAAATTACACAACTCGTTAACAACGTTTACCTATTTTTTTTTACTTTTTTTGATTTGTGATTTAATCATGTCCAAACGTGCATGCGTGCATGCGTGCGCAATTATATTTATAGTATCAATTTGCAATAAGAAGTAGGTACAAGAAGTAGGTGTATTTGTAATTATAGTACATAAAATTACACGTTATATTTTACCTAATATGAACAGAACTTACAAAGGAATTTTGGAATATAAATGTTGTCAAGTGTTATATATAAATTGAAGCATAGGTACCCTCTTCTGTATTTTTGTAAGTTGATGCTCCCATCCACACCGTAGGAGGCTAATTCATTTAAAACTTGATTATACCATTTTGCGTACTATGGTTATTGCTTGCGTGAGTTTCATGGTGTAATGGTTGCAGCACCTTACGGGCTTTAGTGTATATATGTATACAAACATTTTGTAAAAAATGGCATTTAATAAAAGTGGCCATGAGTTTTAATTGCCAAGTTCTTTTCTCACGGCTTTACTCTTGCGAACTTGGCATTAAATGTACAATCATTCTATTCCAAATTTTGTCTGACGTTCATAAGCGTTGCATTTGTAACCTAAATTAATAAAGTATTTTTGACTTTGACTTTACCTAGTATAGTTAGCGCCAAGTAGATGTAAGTTTCTAAGGTAGGTCAGTTAGGCTTCTTGAGGTACAAACAATATCTAATTTAAAGATATTCAGTTAAGTTAGATTAGTTTAGTTTAGTTATCGTTCAGTTTAGTTCAATATGTAAACCGGTCTTAGATATATTATCTAAGCTGACCTTAATGTGTGAGCTACCAGTAAGTTCTTTATTTGCAACCTGGTCATAATGACTCGTGAAGTGAGCAGAGAAATATGATAAGGATTCCAATGTGAAGGTTATGCTTTCTTGAATTATATAATTCGAATGACGTTTTACGTAAATAAGTACTTATTTACTTTATAACATAATTCGAAAAGCAAGCACTCTACAACGTAAAAAAATACTAAGGATGAACGCGTTTATTCCTGTAGGTACCTATCAATTATCATGCAACGCGCTTCAGTTTAAAAGTTATAATTAATTATGATAACTATACTACCTATAACATAACTGTAATTAACTAACATATTTATCGAGAGATAAACGCATTTTTAACTAAATAAGGGGAATGAGGGTATAAATCTGTTCATCTCTTCTAGGTGTCATGTCGTCTGACAATGGTATACATAAATAAATGTATTATTTTTTTCCACGAGCACGCGTGCAGATCCTTCTTTGTAGGAAGTAGGAAATGTGGGATCTTTCCGTAGTCGCGAGTCGGATCAAGTTATGGCAGCATTCGGAGAAATGTATGGTCTACACTCACTGACTTCCAGTCAGATTGAAATTTGTAGAGAAAAGTTTTCCGCGATTTATGCGTTTGTAAGCGCGACTTCGTCTGGGGATAAAGGTCCCTACAAAAAAAAAACAATTCAGAACAAATCCTTCAAATATAATATTCTTTAATATATTTACTATTAAAACTCTCAAGAACAAACGGATTATTTACATAGAAGCATGATGACATGTAGCAATCAACGATGTTTTAAGTAAAAAGGTGTACCTAGATAGGTTACTTAATCTACATTCGATCTTAAAAACGGCAAACTAATGCTGCAATGTCACACTTATATAAAAAGTCGTAAAAATAGGAAGCATGATTTAATAATTAAATCTTCCTATTTTTACGACTTTAAAATAGTAGCGAAAAAGAGAATAATGTAATCCGCTGCTTTCATCTGTTGACGCTGGCTATGCGACACTGACATATAAGAACTTGGTCGATTGTCTAAATTTTAAGGTGCCACCTGCTGAGCGCTTGTAACCTATCTACAACTTCATACTTAAAAGACCAATCTCATCAGAGACTAGCTAGACCAGACTATATTATAGTGCACAAGTGTGCACCAACAAATGCACTTTTTATTCCTTCACAAGACGATAGATAAAATTAGATGCTGGATATGCTCTCTAAGTCATGGAGTTATATGGCTTTTGCTTAGAAAACGGGCACCGATCTATGGATGTACAGTGGTAACGTTGCTTAACCTTACTGAACTCTCGATTTGCTCGGTTCTTATTGAGATATGGACCCTTTAATTTTACCGTGACATTTTTTTTCTATCTACCTTCGTATATAAATGGTATAACTGTTTTTTTTTATTGTATATTAGTTTTCGATCGCGGCTGTGCCCGCGTGATGATAGTTATCACGATAAAATCTATAGTATGTACTTCTCTGGGACTCAAACTATCTTTATATGAAATTTAATTCAATTTTGTGAAAACGTAACAGACAGACTTTCTCATTACTACTTTCACATTAATAAAATGTAGTAGTATAGAAACTTATGTTCTTCATATTTGCCCACCAAACCAATAAATATAATCTGTCACACGTGTATGTACTTAACTCACATTGTAAGTACTTAGAAGGAAAACCATAAGGAAATATATTGCTGAACAACTTGAGCGAACAACTTTATTGGAAAGATAAAATATATGTAAATTATCCTCCGTAGGTATTCGCATCGTTTTTGTATTTTGTAGAATAACGTTATGGTATGAAGATTTGTCAAAGCGTATTCGCGGCTTTTAATCATAAAAATAACATATTTTTTTATGGCTGAGACCCGCGGCCAACCTCATTATACGCCAAGTCTATAATATCTTTCGATGTGTGTTTACTTGAGTACAGTTTGTTCTCCTTCAATTTTAAAATCACTTGAAATGACACTGCAGAGGGAATTTGAAGTTAATGAACGTCTTCAATAAAGTGTTAATTAAGAAAAAGTGTTTAAATTGTTTATCAACGATTTGAGAGAGATTAGGCATAGGATCAATGGCTTAATGTGGTGGGCGAGGCATGAAGGAGTGTGACATTTTTAAGAATGACAACACCGAACAAAAGACAAGGCCGATGGAATTTTAATGTTGATTGCCCATCGCACACCTATGCACCGCACAGTAGTCATATCAGTTTTAGACTCGCTGAATTTTCGATCTGTTCAGTCATCACTAATTCACAGACCGCTCATATAATAAGAGCTCATTAATGTAGTGATATCATGTTTTACGGTCATAAATCATTGCTATTATTGAATAGCCGAAGGTTACGAAAATATGTAACAACGATTTCATTTATCGGTTTGAAATAAAATGATGTGCTTGATCTACATCAAGTAGGACTTCTAACTTCCAGTAGAAATGCAATATCTTGGGCGTCGACAAACAATTAAAGTCCGTTATAAGAAACGAGTCTGCCGTCAAAACGATAAGAATCTTGTTATTAAATTGAAAAATGTTGGATGGGTTCGGCTCGAGTCATTGGGCTACATTCAGACCGAGTTGTTAAAATATTATAAGTGAAACCATTTAGTTATCGTTTTCATTGATAGAAATGTTACTTAACGTGAAGACATTAACTGTTCTCTCGTGCCACATTCTGAAACTGAAAGTGTTTAAATTGATAGAAAGAAAAATATATTTCAACATGTTCACACATCGAGTACAGGAAAATTGAAAACAAAGCGACAAAGTAAAAAAATGTCTGAATAGAAACCAAAAACCATTATCCCTTTTTTCCCTTTTTAGATGAAATACCTAAGAGTGCTATTAACTATACCTAAATATTTTACCGACTGATGCGATTAAAATTCAATTCTGAAATGCGTCTTTGGAACCACGGAATGGATAAAAGTGACTTTTGTTTACTATCCCGTGGTATTAGGTACCTACACGCCAAACAAAACATTTAATTTTCTTGATCTGTACGAGCCTTTATAGATGGAAGAGCCGTCGCGAGGCGAAGGGGAGAAATGCTCGTAGAAGTGAAATGTAAGTGACCGTTAACGGTAGACTGTTTTATGAGCAGCCAGCGAAAACTGTTTGTACTCGTGTTATTGCGTGACCGGGGACCGATTGGACTTGAAATGTATTTACTAAAAATGTTCTCATAATGTGTCAATCAAGTAAAACAATAAGTAAGTAGATAAATGATTCTCACGCCTAATTAAGTGTTAGGTATTATGAGAAGTAAATATTATTACAAGTTCATATAAAATGTTATTATTGGTAGTATAAACGGTTACGCGGCTATCTACTATTTAAAGAACATGAACTGATGTTGCTATCTTTCGTAAACTAATATATAGATTCCTTGCATTTGTAACCTTTGAAATAGATTTTTTTTAAGATAACCAGCGATGAGGGATTATGGGCCCCTTAATACTAGAAATCCTGTTAACTCCTACAGCTGTGCTAAAGTGCTTCTGTTAGGAGTGGTTTCACGTCAGTAGTATAATGGGCAAGATTCGAACCTGCGGCCTCACGATTGCGAGTCCAATGTCTGAACCATTAGGCTAAAACCGCTTCAATATAACATATTTATATTTAATTTATCATGCTACTATAATTATAGGGACTCAAGCATTCGAAAGTTATAGCAGAATGGCTGGCATCTGCAATATGCCGTGAGCTACACATATAATGCCGTGAGCTACACATGTATATATATATTACTTAATGTTATATTCTAGAGCTAAACATACTAAGTAGCTGTTTGTTTTTACGAGTTTTGTAATATGGTCTACAAAATATGTAGGTACAAGTATGTCATGCGCTTATCAAGCATGGGATCAAAGTTCAAAGTCGCTATTCTAACTATTCCTTTCTTTTTAACTAACTTAAAAAAGGAGGAGGTTCTCAATTCGGATGTTTTTTTAAGTATGTTCGGGCTTAAGGCATAACTTTGTGTATGAGGGATTTTCAAAAAACTTTTTTCTGTTAAAAATCTGATGATAAGTTAAGCGGTTAGATGTTTTTTGTTAAAAGTTTTTATATAATGTTTTGTATTTATAATATTCTTTGGATAATCTAGCCAATCTTATCAATGTAGCTATAAGAATGGATTGACTTACTAGGTATGTCGGAACATTTTGGAATTCGAAATATAACTTATTACGCAACAGCCTTTAATGGTAATATTTTACAACATACATACGAGTACATGAAACATAATGTTACACCGTCGGCCTCTTACCCGAGTGGGCCGTTTCTTTCTTGATTTAAGAAGGGTCCCTTTTAGTCCCTTATTCGTTTTTATCGACACTAGTCCTACACCCTACGCCCTACAGATGCTAAACGTATGTAAATATGGCTGGCATCTGCTATATTGTATTGTTTCTGCATAAAATATTTATTCAAAGGTTTGGAGTACAGTGGAGTACATTAAATGTTGATTCGGGATTTTTAGAGATTTTGTTTTAGATTTCTAAATGTAAAGGCTTATTGGGTTTAGGCTTATCAAAAAGATTATTATATTCCTCGGTCGGTCACGTACCTACCTACTTTCGGTATTGCCCCTGAACCTAGGGAGATTATACTAGTTGATCATAATTTCATGATCCGGAACTCAGACTAGATAATTGACAATTCCGAATAATGGTAAATGTTCCTGGAATGTAACAGATTAATTTTCCTATTAAGTACTACTGCTTATTTATTTAATTATCCTTTTTCGCTTTGCTTAGAATAATTTGTGAATCCCACAGAGTTTAGTGGTGTGTCAAAGCCGCAGTATGCGTCATTGCGCAATCACAGTTGTTTTACAAAAACCTTTCCTGCGATATTTATCTAGATAATATATAGTTTTATCTACTCATTTAGTTTAAGACTCAATTAAGAGCCTAACTTAGTCTTATCAGATAGTATACGAGTACCTATCTGTTGTTCAGAAGGGTTTATTATTAAGGTTGAATTCTCAGACGAAACTAGATATATATTTTAAACTTTTTATCGCCAATTTTACTTGAAACGTTCCGGGTCGAATTGAATTTAATCGCTATCAAGATAAAATTAACTCATGAATATTTTCGTTTAATGATTTTTTATGATTTTCTTTGTGGGATAAGTCAACAAGACTGCTAACTGAACCGACTGCCAAGCCAGAGACCTCAATTGGCATTTGGTGATGAAGTACCATGTCGCAGCTCTGTGTATACGTGATTTGGAGAATTAAGAAGTGGACGCGATCATTTTCATGACGAGGTACGTGAAGGTCGGTTGGTGACTGCGGTTATAGACTCTTTGCGGTTATTGACACCGTACGACCTTATTCAACCTGCCAAAAGAAAATGCTTGCCAGCAAATTCGTGGCATTGGAATAAGCCAAGTGCAAAACATTTTACATTTGCATCTGAAGGTCCGGAAGCTCTGCACTTGATGGATACCGCATGACTTAACGGAGGACCAGAAACGACTGCGTATCTACTGCACAAACACAGCACATGTCATGTGTGGACAGTCATTGACTGACTATAATATCGTGACAGATAACAAAACTGTGTGTACTGCTTTGAACCCGAAAGAAAAAGCTAGTCGGCAGAGTGGGTCTTTCCTTTTGAAGATTTACCGAAGAAAAATAAGAAAAGTCAAAGCATTGGTAAAAAAAATTGTTGCTTCAGGTTTTGCCAAATCAGGACATTACACTACAATAACGCTTGAAGATCAAAGGAAGACTGCAGATTGGTACATAAACACTTGCTTGGCTAGAGTCCTAGAAAAAGTTCCCTAAAAGCGTCCTCGAATTATAATTATATTAAGGCCATTATTTTTATTCTTCTGCAAGAAAACAATTAATCAAAATTTGAATTAGTTTTTATTTTACAATTGGTTATCTATGTTACCTACAGTGCTTATTTAAAATCACGGGGACAAAACCAGGAGATACATTGTTTGTATGTCTGTAATGTGTAATATATATTTTTTAATAACGTTAAAATTATTACATAGGATATTTTAGGGTACACCACGCTATGATCGGTAAGAGTGAAACAGGAAAAATAAAAGAATGCTGGGTGGCAACGACACGATATGTGGTCTTTTAAAAATAAAATGTAGGCATATAATAATATTATGTAGTTATTGTTGGCGACGCAAACATTTAATTATAAACATATAGTATTAAGGAATTGTAAATATAATTAGAGAATATGGAATATTTGCGCTTTATTTAAATAAATGGATCGTCGCTTGAACGTGTGTCCAGAACAGGGGGTGAAACATCGCGTGAGGCGGGAGCCGCGCGCGGCGAAACTCGGGCAGACGGCATCGGCTGGACGCACGCTCGGTTGTGACGTATTTGTAAATGGAAAAACTTGTTTTATTCCAATACTGTCTTGTCTGCATATTATTACCCTGTAGTCTACAATTATATACTATATATATAAATTTTTGTTAGAGGCAAGTGCCCCCCCCCCACCTGTCAGCTACAGTATGTAAAAGCTAAAGTATGTGAAAAAATCACTGTAGTAGTTTCTATAGAGAAATTAAAAGGAAAATTATTCACTCACAGCTACGAAGGATTTACAAGTTAACGAGTAACAGCTGATCAAATGAGAAGCAACAACATTTTCGTACAAATTCCATTGTTTTTTTTTCTACTAAAGACGACTCCCGCAGTAGGGTACAAGCTCTGTGTCGCGGGGGACTTTCCAAACATACAAATCACAAACACAAAGTACACCCAGACTCGGAACAACGATTTGTGGATCACACAAAGTGGTGTCCCGTGTGGGAATCGAACCCGCGACCTCTTGCGTAGCAGTCGGACACAGTCCCGCCGCGCCATAGAGGCAGATGATTATTAAGCAGGTATAACGTAAAAAAAACATTATTTGGATTACTACGGAACCCTACATTGTGCGTGGCCAGACAATTTAAAAAAAGTAAACAGCCTTTAAAAGTTAACTTTTAAATACTTACTATTATTAAATAATACTTTTTTAAACATGAAAATTAACCTACATATTTTTGAGATCGGCCAGCACATATCAAAAGTAGGTATATACTTTTGATAGTGCTGGCCGACCTTTTAAAGCACCCGTTCACTCCATCTCTCATCATCTCCTCTATACAACAATCATTTCTATAAATGTGTTTTGACTTTTCAGTTTGCGGAACGGTTCAATAGTAATCCGTCCGTCCGTTATGTCAGTTACGTAAAAGTACTTTGATGTACAGGAACGGGCTTGGCTTTCTAATGTCGATTGAGGTTAAGGGCGTCACGGACGAAATCAAGGTGAGTGATAAACTCTAGCGAAAAAGTACTGGCTTAATTATAATTAAGCCAGTATTTTTTTGTTTTTATAATATATAATAATATAATATCTTGGGACAACTCACACAACGCTATCTGATCCCAAACTAAGCAGAGCTTATACTATGGAAACCAGACAACTGATAAACATACTTATATATTTCTAAATACATACATATTATAGATAAATAACACCCAGACACAGAATAAACCATCGTGCTCATCACACAAAGTTTTATCCTGGGTGGGGATCGAACCCACGACCTCTTGCGTAGCAGTCGGACACGCTCCCACCGCGCCACAGAGGCAGTCAATGTTTTGATGACAACATTTAAATTTCTACATTGTTTAGTACTTTTAAAAAATGTATTACTAATTTAATAATTTTGTTTGGTAGTTGTTAACCTGTCAATTTCATATTCTGTAAATATACTTAACTACATCAAACTTATTTTTCCTAAAGTTGCCAGTAAATTGTAAAGTTATAAAAACAGAAAGTGCACTTATGTTAGCGCATATAAGGGTGATTTGTAATATACTAATCATATTTTACTGAAGTAAAATCGGTATTTATTGTGGATTTTATGCCCTAAACCTGACAAAGAAACGTAGATTTTACACCAGGGTCACTCAGATGTGTGCTAAATGGTTGTTTGCCAAAGTAGGTGATAGTTGGTGAAGGGTTTATTTGTTTTTTTTTTCTATTCGGTGAAGTCAAGAGCGGGAGGTAATTAGTAGGTATATAAAAACAACCTGTACTTGTCCACTATAATATTTTCGCCTTACGATCAATAGGTCTAAGTAGCAAAACGTCTAACTACTCTAAACGTCTAATTAGCAATACGTCCAACTCGCAAATCGCCTTTGTAGCAAAACGTCTAACTATTGAAATGTCTATGTAGCAAAACGTCTAATTAGCAAATCGTCTAATTCTCATAACGCCTGTACACTTGAGTATAAAAATATTAAGATCTGTTTTTACGCCAATATATTTTCTTCAGATTTAAATAGGCAAGTAGGTTTCATAGGTTTATTTTAAATTCTTCTTAATAGTACTGGCCATTTACGAGTACCTACCTATTTTAATTATGACATTGTAGTTGTCATGAGGATAAAATTTTCTTTGATGATTAATCGCCACATTACATACATAAAAACTTAATTATTTATTTCCTGATTGAGGAACTAGAATCACCTAGCTTAAAATGAACCCGAATCGAGAGTTTGTTTTTATAACAAGTCAAAAAAAAAACGAGTGCTACTGTTGAATGGTTATCGTTTCAATTTGAATGTGACTAATAAAGGCGGGTCAACGCTTTGGAGGTGTGCTAAGCGCGATGAATGTAGTGCTTCTATCACAATCAATAAAGATGAAGATAGAGTACTACGTCAGTTGAAAGAACACAGTTGCAAAGCTAATTTGGAAAAAAATGAAATTGACCAAGTGATGGATAAATGCAAAAAAATTGTATGTGAAAAAGCGAAACCAGTTCAGAAAATTTTTGAAAAGGAATTTGTAAAAAGTGATAAAATTGATCAGGTTCCAAATTTTAATTCAAAAAAAGACACTTTATTTAGAGCTTGGCGCAGTTTTTTGAGTGTTCCTAAAACTGTGTTCCAAAACTTGAACGAAATTATTATTCCTAAAATTTTGGCTGATGAATTCCTTGTATGTGAAGATGGGTATGAGAACAATAAAATATTAATATTTACAACACCTGTGAGTAGAAAATGCATGAGTACAATGAAAAATAAGTTATATTTTATTGATGCAACTTTTAAGGCTGTACCTAAGCCATTTTACGAATTATTATCTATACACATTGATTTAAATAGTTGTGATGATACAACTAGTGTAATGGGTATAGTTTATGCGTTACTTTCGGATAAAAAGCAGGCAACTTATGAACGCTTATTTCAGCTTATTAAAGAGCATTGTCAAATAGAAATGACAACTATTAAGTGTGACTACGAATTAGCTCTCATTAATGCCATAAAAAATGAGTTTCCACACTCAAAAATAGCCGGCTGTTACTATCACTTCAACAAAGCTGTTTGGAAAAGAGCATCAGCATTGAGTTTAACAGAAAACCGAGAGAGTAGAGAAACCATCAGAGTGTGTTCCAACATTCCTTTGCTACCTTCAGAATATATTACTGAATGTTGGACTGCCATTATTGAAAGTGCCATAGCAAGCAAAGACATGATGACTTTTATAGCTTATTTTGAAAAACAGTGGTTGCTATCTCTTGCAGATATAATTAGCTGTTCATACATTGATAACTTTCGAACAAACAATGCACTAGAAGGTTGGCATAGGCGGTTAAATACGTTTATAAAACCAAAACCAACCCTACTGCTTTTCATTCAAGCTCTGAGGAAAGAAGCCCGTTGGCAAGACCGCAAATTTAAAAATGTTATGTTTGAAGGCAACAAACGGAAAAAAATTGATATGTTATTCAATGAAAAATACAAAAGAGAGCTAAAAAAGTTAACAGGAAAAAAAATTAATCCGATGGAATTTTTGAAAAATGTTGGACATATTAAGCGGATCCTGAATTCATAAACAGTTTAAAAAAAATTACTTATGCATTTTTTTCAAATAAAATATGTTTGCAACTGTACTCGTATTTTTTTAGACGATTTGCTAATTAGACGTTTTGCTACATAGACATTTCAATAGTTAGACGTTTTGCTACAAAGGCGATTTGCGAGTTGGACGTATTGCTAATTAGACGTTTAGAGTATTTAGAGTAGTTAGACGTTTTGCTACTTAGACCTATTGATCGTAAGGCATATTTTCTGCGAGGCTCTGATGAGGTTATGAGCGCTGCCGTAACCGACATCAGATAGGAGACCATTATTATTATTTATTTGGATTTTATGTCACATCTAAATAGGTATTTATATTTTACTGTTGGTTAGTAAACATTTTTTGTAAAGCAGTGGCTCTCATAACTTGGACGGTGTAAGCCGGCCAATTTGTACCGGCTTCGCGTTACTGGCCTTCGTTGTGGCATTGAGAAGTGTGCCTTGTATCTTGAATGTAAAGCAGCCCTAACAGACTTTACGATATTTTGTTCTTAAATTGTTAGTTCAAATAGCCAAAAGATTATTTACACACACATTTATAGCAATAATCGATTTATTTGTTTTGTTCGTCTAAACACGTCAATTTCCGAAGTTGCAGGCCATTTCTGACGCATTAGCTAAAATAATACTTTTGGGACCCTTATGAGTAGCCATTTAATATATTCTTAAGTCTACTTTATATAAGTACTCCATACCTATACTTAATTTAAATCAAGATGTTTAAATTATTCGTTATTCAATCTCGTCGGAATTATAACTTTCTTCTCTGTATCTCCACCAACATTTTCTACGTAGACCAAGCTTTATCCTGGATTGGCAAACAAGAGAAATGTGTCCGGATACATTCGTGTCTGGGCAGCAAATAATTTAAACAACAACATAAATATATTAAACTAGTGAAACTCTAACCTGGTTTAGCCTAAGGTTTTTGAAATAATTTCGACAGTTTGATTTTGTAACTATTTATTATACGGGAATTGATTAAATAGTTTAAATGTTAGTTTTATTTTGAATTTAAATTCCATGCAGTCTTAACATAAAGCAGTAGAACGTTACGTCCCAGTGCTCATTTATTTTACATGTGATGTAAAATTCCCTGAACGTGGAAAGGGTTTTAACGCGGCGCTGCGGGATGGCCAAAGATAAATGTGAGTGAGTCACTAAACGAACGCACACAAGCCTGAGTCAGCCCTAGGACGCACACACTCGTAGAAAACACGCGTGATTGGTGAAACCTATTGGTTGTATGTGTGCGTGTTCCATTACGTCGGTCGTCTGTGTGCCAAAGTTTGGTAGTTTGGTGCAAGTATCTAGAGGTGTATTAGTGAAGCTGTGTGGGTGACGTTTGATGGTAGACAGTATTCCGCTTCGTCATCGCGACTGATTGGAACCACCTGCTGCCTGTACGGTGTACGCTGCTAAGGTTAACAACTACTTTTTCTCATGAAGAATCTCTGCGGTTAGAAGAATAATGTGGGACATACACAGCTTATGCTACTATCTAAGGAGGGTGACAGATGATGATTTTTTTTGTGTGATTGATTGTCTGTTTACGGTTAAAATATTTGTTTATTTGTTAAAAAAAAAAAACATTGTTCTTTAATATTTAAAGAACAATGTTTTTTTTAAATTTAAATTTAATGTTTATATTGATAGACATTCAGCTCTAACCTTAAGCTCGAGACTGTACGTCTCAGGCTTAAGGTTGGAGCTGACCTTAACAGTGGTAGATACATTTGTAAACAAATCATGAAATAACAAAACTTGAGAGGTGTCAAGGGACACCCGGATGGAACGAAGTTCTTATTTAATTTTTTTTTTTAATCTTCGCAATTTTTTTTTTTTTTTTTTTTATCTGTTTCTCAACTCATCCATTTTTATTACTTTTATATAATAATAATAGTTTATTGACTTTAAAATACATTACAATTTAAAACAAATCATGTAAGTACTATTGTAGTAGTTCGTTCTTAAAGTCTAAATGGACATAGAAAAAGTGGGTTGCATACTGCTCTCCTAGCTAGGCTATGAAATAGCCTGTGTTAAGGAAGAACAGGTTGCGGCCCCCCTTAAAGGTAAAAGAGTTTCTTAAAACTACTTACAGTACAGTAAATAAAGATAATAATAAATTAACAAAAAAATCTGAATAAACAATAAAAATAAATGTATGTGACTATTAGCTTAGGCAGCAGTGGACGTGTGTGTGTGTGTGTGTGTGTGTGTGTGTGTGTGTGTGTGTGTGTGTGTGTGTGTGTGTGCGTGTGCGTGTGCGTGTGCGTGCGTGCGTGTATTTTAATGTGATAATGAACTTAGATTAGTGATGAAATCATCGTCTCAGTTTCTTCATAAGTCTTATATAATAAAAAAAATTTGGAGCATGGATTTGCAATTGTTAGATGGTATTCCATAGATGGCGATGCTTTTGTTGATTAGGTTATATAGAAAAGGGCCCAGGTAGTAAGAGAACCTCTTGGTAAAAGTGAAATTTGGTTTCGGTACACTACAGATTTTGTCAGACCTACGTTTTGTTAGTTTTATATAAGGCGTGTTACGATGTTGTAGTAAAACTGTGTTAAAAATGAAAAGTTGCCTAACATTCAAAACATCGCAGTGCCTATATAGTTCTATTGTAGGATATAGAATCGGGCGAAAGGTTGTCACTTTTAGAACAGCTTTATGAGCGATTTCTAGTGGATTGAGGATGGTTTTTGCGGCACCTCCCCAACAGGAGATGCAGTAGGTTAAGATGGACTGACAGAGAGCATAATAAACAGAACGTATAATACACACATCAAAAGTGTCTAGGGATCAAGCATTTTTATGCGGATTTCTTGAGATTGAGATGTGGCTTTGTAATAAATTTATGATTTTATAAATTTATATGGATCCTTTTTGGTGCATTTCATAATTTGAATCAGGAACTGTGAATCAAATTCGAGTAAAAGATGAAAATCAGCTGTCAATATTTTCCCTATAAAAACATACAACGCATTGAAGACATGCTACTGTTTCCCTACTACTGATTAAAACCAACGTTATTATGGAGCGGCGACGTCATTTAAGCAGGGAAGAAATGCTCAGAGCCGTGGGAATGATAGAAGCTGGTTCCCGGCAACGTACTGTGGCTTTAGCTCTGAATACAAGTCAGAGTGTTATCAGTCGACTTTGGACACGTTACCGAAGCACTGGTACCGTGGCTGAGCGCCATGGAGGACGGTATCGCTGCACCACACGGAGACAAGACCGATACATTCAAATCTTAACTCGAAGAGGTCCAACAATAACCGCCATGATGTTAGCCGTGAGGCTTCATCACTCTTCAGGGAACTTAATTAGCGACCAAACAGTCAGAAACCGCTTGCATGAAGTGAACCTTCATTCCCGAAGACCGCTACGGGTACCACCTATAGCAATGCACAATCGTAGGATTCGATATCAATGGGCTCTTGAACACAGAAGTTGGGCAGAAGAACAATGGCGTTTCGTGTGCTTTTCTGATGAGTCTCGTTTTGGTATGAGACCGGATACAAGACGTATACGACACTGGAGAACCCCTGGACGCCAACAGCGATTAAAATCCTGCCAGGAAGTCCATCCTTATAGTGGTGGAACCATCATGGTATGGGCGGGTATTTGGATCGGCGGAAGAACTGAGTTGATTTGGATCAGAGGCAACCTCAACGCTCAAATTTATGCTGAGACGATTGTATCAGACGTCATCGTTCCTCTACAAGTGCAAATCGGTCCCTTATTTCAGTTAATGCATGATAATGCACGACCGCACACCGCAAGAGTTGTAAGACAGACTCTCGCCGCAGCTAACATCAATGTCCTGCCCTGGCCTGCTCAGTCGCCAGACTTGAACCCGATTGAGCATGCATGGGATATGCTACAGAGAAGAGCTCTGCCGAATATGGAGGGTATCCAGTCGCAAGAAGACCTTTTTTTGTTGTTGCAACGAACATGGGCGGCCATTCTACAGCGTGATTTGGATGAACTCATTTTGAGTATGCCAAACCGATGTTCTTGTGTTGTTAGTGTTCGCGGTAGAAACACGGATTATTAATTGTTTAAGTTACCCAATAAAATTTTAAAGAAAACTGTTATTTCAGTCTTTTTTTCGAACTTTAATGTTAGTGGTTCAAATGTCAAAAATCCCTTTATTAGGAAAATGGCAAATTTCTTTATTAATGCAAAGGTGACTTGGTTTATCGTTACTGTGACAAACGAAAACACTTTATTTGATGAATCCTTAAAGAAATAAAAAAAAAAAAATCAATCAGGAGAAAAGTTATTGCAAAAATATATGTTGATCCCTAGACACTTTTGATGTGTGTAGTTTGATTTGCAACATAACGTAAATATCTAAATATACTTATCAGTTTCCGAACCCTAGAAGTGAGAGATAGTATCTGTGGTTTGAAATTTAAGAATTTATCCAAAATAATACCCAGATAGCGTATATTATCCACAGCGTTTATATGGGGGCATTGGCAATTTGAGCGTGATCCGGTGGAGCAAGAATGGTAAGTTAGAGTCAACGAAGTACTTGGTTGCGACGCTTGTGAAATAGAGAAAGGGATAAATTTCGTTTTTGTTGCATTTAACGTAAGAGCATGAGCCAGCAGCCAGTTTGATGTCAGGTTAAGTCCACTCTGAGCAGTTTTTAAAAGCTGAGTCCAGGAATTGGCTACAAAAGTAATAGCCGTGTCATCAGCGTATGAGACCATGTTTGAATTTGGGAGTTCGAGATTACACAAGTCATTTATGAAAATAAGAAATAGGGTTGGTCCAAGGATACTTCCTTGTGGAACACCGTAACGTATGGGTAGTTCATTGCCTATATAGTCTCCGATTTTCACAATTTGTGTTCTATGGGATAAGTAGCTTTTAAAAAAATCGAACTGAGGTCCCCTGACACCAATTCCTTCCAGTTTACATATAAGGATGTCAAAGGGAACAGTGTCAAATGCCTTCTTCAAATCCAGAAAGATTGTTAGAACTTTCTTCTTATTGTTTAAATTGGAGACAATATACGAGGTAAGTTCCTGAACGGCGTCAGAGGTAGACTTATGTTTTTG
The DNA here is from genome assembly GCA_945859575.2 of Herminia tarsipennalis. Lineage (NCBI taxonomy): Eukaryota > Metazoa > Arthropoda > Insecta > Lepidoptera > Erebidae > Herminia > Herminia tarsipennalis. Next base: position 2,550,204 of record OX243836.2, on the reverse strand, counting down.
AAATCCGAATTGTCAATGAGAAATTAAATTGTATTTATTGAGGAATTTGACTAGTCTAGAGTTTACCAATCGTTCCAGAATTTCAGAAAGAGTGTTAAGCACCGCAATCGGTCGATAGTTGTCAATTAAACTAGTATTCCCACTCTTTAATACCGGATGTATTATAGCCCTTTTTAAGGAATTTGGGAAGACAGACAATTTGAAACAAAGGTTAAATATATCACTCAGAATTGGTGAGAAAATATTTGCATATCTTCTCAAGATTGAGGGGGATATATTGTCCCAACCAGTAGCAGCGTTTTGTTTTAAAGACTGGATTTCACGTAATATTTCGTCTTGGTCCGTGTTGTCAAAAACCAAAGAACTTAAATTGGAGTAAACAGTTTTGGGTTTATGTTGCGGTTGACAGTTTCTGTTTTGAATTTTGTCTGCGAGGTCCTGCCCAATTTCAACAAAAAACTTATTGACAGTATTGCAAGCTTCAGTGGGGGAATCTGAGAGTGTTAGCAATTGAGAACTGGAGTGGATAGTTTTAGTAGTATATGTAATACTCCTGATGGATTTCCAAAGTGCCTTTGGGTCTTGTCCTGCCCTTTTGAGCTGATCAGTGTCATAAATTTGTTTAGCTTTTCTTAACAGTTTTGTGCAAAAAATTTTATACCTTTTATAGGTTATGGATATAATTTCGTTGTCGGGTGAAAGTTTTACTTTTTTATGCATGGAATCCCTGTTCCGAATATATCTCAATAATCCAGGAGTTATCCATGGTTTCAATAGTCTTTTCCTAGTCGGCAATCTAATCACGATTGTATTTGTTTGGATGGCTTCTGCAATTTTACCTATGAAAAAGTCTACAGCAATGTTAGGGTTTTCAATGGATTTCAAACAGGTAAAGTCGATTTGATTTATATAATTGTCTAGAGATTCGTAATCAATTTTCAATATTTTATTGATAGGCATTTGTTTAATATTTCTGGTCTTAATGCATAGAACTGTTGAGTAGTGGTCAGTAATGGTTGTGGTTAATACAAAGGTTGAGGAATCATCACAGTGTTCAATGCAAAATAGAAAGACGAAACGAAAATAACTTACAAAAAGACGATTGTATACCGAAGGCTCGAACCCGTGTACCGAATCGACAGGTGACTTCTTTGTCAAATTACATGTTCATATTTTACGCGCACGCCGCACGGCTTGTGTGTGTCAAAAAGTGTCGTTAAAACTTTCCGTGAGAATTTTTTTCGTCTAGCCCCCTTTCACAACGCGCGAACGAAGTTCCTTAGAACTTCGTTCCAAATACTAATAATGAATGTAACATTACTGTGTTAGTTTAGTAACGGCTACATTATCCTCGCAATTATTCCCATCTCCAGATAGACGACGCGTGAAGCGGTAACATGGGACTGACAACTGACCAACAATCCGCTCGCTCTCCGGGCTCTGCTCCATTGGGCATCCATCCATCAACGTCTACAAGTTGGCTACAGTTGTCTACTTGCGACCTAACCGTCAACGCGTCATTACCTTGTAAAACACGACTATACCAACACTTGTATTGCTTTAATAACAATAAAGCGAAGTAATAACAAAGTTACAAAATCAGATACAATCTTTCTATTCTTTATAATTACATTTTGAACGTACAATAATTGCTTATGCAAATTCTTAAAAGGTACAAATTGAATAATCAAAACAGAAACTTTAATTTGAATGTCAAATACAGTTCCCTATACTTTGTATTGTACCTACCCTCATTCTTGCGCCAGCACAAACTTAAAATGAAGAAAGTTTACCAATAAAAAATATAGGTAATGCGATCGGGCCGGGCGAATAATTCGTGTAATGTTAAGCGGCTGGCTTTAATTAAAGAAATGCTCATTCCGTACCGGTACCTGAGTGACGCGGTCTCTGTTAGGAGAGAGAACATTTATCTTCATTTGTGAGGGTTCTGCACGGATTTCATTTGCTTATAGACTTAGTTTGGATATAATGGAAGTCCGATTCCTTGATCTTTATTTCAGAAGGTATTACTGGCTTATAAAGCGATAATTAAAAATATATTTTAACAGATTCTATTGTGAACTATCTAACTCTGGCTAAGCATTTATGGCTAGGGAGCATAAGTGCCATCTTTGAATATCTTGAAGATTGTTATGGTGCTAAGAATATATGTTTATCCTTTCAATGGTGGGGAGTGACTTACGATTCGGACAAACCGCAAGCTTGTGGCGGTGTTTTGAAAAATTAAAAAAAATCGTAAGATTAGGAAAACCCTTCCACATAATCTTTGAAATATTAGATCAGCGTGTGTAGGATAGCAGGCTGAACTATCTGTATGATAATATAATGCGCTCGAGTATCTATTCATCAATTTTGATCGGCTGCTCAAGTCGCGCGTCACTATATAAATAGCTAATATTCAGCAGGGGTACTCAACAGGGTACAAGGTATCCCCCATATGTTAATCTGCCGCGCTCGACTAAATACAAGTTAGCTATTAGGGCTCCCCATCTATTAATTATTAGTGTAGTGGTTAGCGACCCTGACTTTTAAGCCGAAGATCGTGGGTTCGATCCCCACTCAAAATAAAACTTTGTGTGATAAGCACGATGGTTTATTCTATGTCTGGGTTTTATTTATCTATAATATGTACGAATTTAGAAATATTTAAGTATGCTTATCAATTGTCTGGTTTTCATAGTACAAACTCTGCTTAGTTTGTAGTTGTGTGAGTTTTCCCAAGATATTATTATAAAATGTACCTACTTACCCCAGTACTTATAAAGATATTTTTTTTCCTTTATTCGCTAGTCACGCTTTTGTAATATCAGTAAGTACTAATAATGTTTCAAAACAGTAAAACAGTAGTTTTCTGTTATATGTACCCTATAAACCAAAACACATTGCACAGTATTGTTATAATGTAATTCCATGAAAAGCAGACTCCTTCTCTTAATTATTTCCTGATATCTTTTTAATGGACCTTTAAACCATTAGATGGTCCACCCTAAAGCTTAAGAATTTCAGTGAACTTCACAGTAATAAAAATAAATAAATAAAAATAAAAATAAAAATGTTTTATTTTCGAACATCTAAGGCTCATAGGGTGTTAGTACAATTGCTTAATAACTATGTTAGTATACATACTAAAATACTAAAATACTAAAATACTAAAATACTAAAATACTAAAATACCTACCACAAATGAAAATCAAAATTGGCTACAATGGGGAGATTCATCAAATTCCACTAATAACATGCAACTTGATAAACCTACCCATGGTCGGCCCATCCAGCCTCTCTGCAAATACCTTCAGGAGGCTGTTGGTGCTTTCCCCTACTCTTCGTATTACCGACGCAACCTTCTTACGCATTATCGCAAAGTAGTCATCAGTATGTGCGTCAGCGAACATGCCCGATGCACTACAATAAGGTGGAAGCCGCAACAACGCCCTGAAGGCATTATTATATTGAATTCGCAGGGTGTTGTCCGCTTTTTGGGTATGACTAGCCCAAAGGCTGCTGGTGTAAAATGTTTGGCAGTAAGCCTTGAAAAGTGTAATTTTAACAGGTACTGAACAACCAGCAAACCTTCGAGCCACCATATTACCCCTTACAGCCAACGCCCTACGCTCTCTTTCCATGTCCAAGTCATCTTTTAAATCCTCAGTAACAATGTGTCCCAGATATTTAAACTTAGTTACTCTCTGTAATAATGTACCACTAAGTTGAACGGGAGGGATGTGTGTTGGACTTTTATTTTTCCCTCTAAATACTAACATCTCACTTTTCTTAGGGTTATATTTTAGACCATGCTGTTCGGCATATACTTCACAAATTGAAAGCAACTTTCTAATTCCGCATATTGAGGGACTCATACACCGACATTTATTTGATTAATTCTCCAAAAGTATATTTGTACATAATTGAAACACGTTTGTGATAATTATATCATGATGATGCAGCAAATAGGTAGGTACGCATGTGTATAATATTATTTATTTATTCATTGACACAACAAAAACACAATACATATAAAACACTTACATCAAGCACCAGGCTGTTAAATCCAATACTTTAACAAACCCCAAAAACTTTCGAGCAATTACACATTATTTTAACATTGTAATTTATAACAGCGCAAATATACAACTTAAAGATATTTTAGAGAGCACTAGTACCTAAACTAAGCCGAGCTTGTGTCTTAGGCATTGGTTTTCTCCAAGACAAATTATAACTAAATTTGTAACAATCGTAACACGTAGCCAAACTATTTGTTTTGACATTATTTGGGTGTACCATCATATTATTTATAAAAATAGTTGTGAACGGAATAGTTATACCACGAAATGTTAAAACTAGTAACAATTTGTGCATAGTAATAAAAATAATAACTCAATGAATGAGGACAACACCGAGTTAAAGTTGTCATCGACCTTAGAAAATTTAAAAACAAACAGTTCAAGTCTCCAATTTAATAAAAACTTTTTTACAAAAAAATATAATAACCGACTTCCAAAATAAAATGTTTAATTATGTTTTGCTGTTGTACCTACACATACCTTATATTTATTTTGGAAGACGGTTTTTATTATTTTGTAAAAAAATATATATTTCTCACTTTTTAGTGTATTGGTTTGTAGTTGATTTATGTTACAATAGCATAATCCAAACTGCTCATTTTTATTTACAAAACTTTGATTTTTGAGGAGTTCACCTGATACGGCAGGACTGAGATTAGTCCTCATTGTTATATGTCGCGTGTCACAGAGCGCATCGACTTCCTGAAACAAAAAAATCTATGCATGGGCAAACCGAATACGCAGGTACAAAAAATGCGTGAACAGGTATAACGTGAACCGCATGTTCCAAAGAGACCAAAGGCGGGTGTATAGAGAGTGGGGGTGACCAGATCAAGTTGTGGATGTCAGATGCTGAAGCGACAAGCTCGTTTTGGCGCAACCTTTTGTCGATGCCGGTCAGCCACACAGAGGGGGACTGGATGTGTGACGTTGAACAAGCTTGCGAACTTATTCCGGAAATGGAAGACGTCCACATCAACAACGCAGACGTAGTCAGTCCAGTCCGTCCTTTTCCTAATTCATAATCTCCAGGTCCAGACAGACTGCACAACTTTTGGCTGAAATGGCTACCCAGTTTGCACGCTTGTTTCGCATCACTTAAATAAATAAACATATTAACACAAATACCATCATGTATATATCTCACAATGGATGTAGGAGTGGATCCCTCGGTACTTAGGAGCTCCTCCTCATTGATATGACTATTAGCAAGCAAGTTCGCCGCAACCGAAAGGATCTATCGGCATGTTGAATAGATTATAAGAAGGCGTATGACTCCGTGCCACACACCCATGTATGTGGCACTTCCTACAACTCCAGCACCCTCAGAAGCCATCTTCTGAGGGTGCTGGAGCTGTATAAAGTTAATACAAATCTATGCACCTTCTTGAAGTCGTGTATGGGGCAATGGAATACGGTTCTTATCAATCCAGGGTGCCGAGGGATCCAAGAGAGTGGCGGCGTTCCTATAAGGATTGAACGAGGTATATTTCACGACACTCTGAGTCCCCTTTGGTTCTGCCTAGCACTGAACCCACTTAGTATCTTACTAGAGGGTTCAGGGCTAGGTTGCAGGTTGCGACGTGGTGGTCAGGTCAAATCCCACTTGCAGTATATGTCTTACTTGAACTTTTTGTACTTGACTTACTTGAACTTTTTGTACTTGACTTACTTGGATGACTTGAAGCTCTTTGCCCCCACCAGCTCACAGCTAATAGCGTTACTGGAGGTAACTGAAACTGACATTAATAAGTCTATTAGAATGGAGTTTGGTGTGGACAAATGTGCAGTCGTGCATATAAAGCGAGGACGGATAGTGGAATCCGAAGAGACTCGACTCTCGGATTCCATTCACCTAAGATCACTACTCGCAACTGAGACCTTTGAGTACTTGGGTATGTCGCAGGCGCTGTGCTTAAAGACGAGAAACCGAGGGTTTTGTCTGTGCAATTGCTGACAAAGTTATCATGACGAATAACTACCGGAAATATATCCTGAGGGATGGCACTGTAGACATCTGTCGTGCCTGTCACCGACATGGTGAATCCTTACGAGTTGCTAACGGCGAGTACTTGCACAGACACAATCAAGTAGCCAGGATAATCCACCAGCAACTTGCTCTGAAATACCACCTCGTGGGCGCTGAAGTACCGTACTACAAGTACGTTGCTGTGCCAGTTCTTGAACATAGTCACATCACATTGTCCTGCGATAGCACAGACAGCACTGTTGTTGCCAATAAGTCTGATATTGTGGTGATAGGCCGATAAAAGCGTCCTGCAATGATTGTCGACATCACCATCCCCCAGAGAATCTCGTGAAAGCGATATCTTGATCTGGCAAACGAAATTGTCGACATGTAGGATGTTGATTTGGCGATCATTGTACCAATAGTCGTATTCATTAATGGTCTGATTGTCAAGAGCCTCGACCAACACCTTAAGAGGCTCGCGTAAGGCGATTGGATCAAGCGCTTGATGCAGAAGGCAGTATTTCTGGACACGGCCCGCATAGGAGGTTCTTTTCTCTGGGGCCGTTTTAATTATCAATCGATAAGTACATAATAAATTTGGTAGTCAACAAAAATGATACCAAAGTCAAAGCTTAATATAAAATAAATAGGTCATTAAATAATTAAACATATAAATATTACTATACGTCACTTCAGTCCTGTCCTATAGCACATTAATTTATGTTGTATTGGACAGTCTGTTCGAGAGGCAATAATTTTTTTTTTTTTTATATTTCTACACCGCGCTCCTCATTTAGACTTTTTTTTTTTAAAGACCACTCCTGCAGTAGGATACAGCCCTGTGTCGCGGGGGACTTTACAAACGTACAAGTCACGGACACAAAGTACACCCAGACTCGGAACAACAATTTGTGGATCGCACAAAGTGGTGTCCCGTGTGGGAATCGAACCCACGACCTCTTGCGTAGCAGTCGGACACACTCCCACCGCTGTGTTGCTGTTGCTGCTATCTCTTAGGCGTCTTAATAAGGATGCTACTTTTTTACGGATTACCGCTTGGTAGCCATCCGTATGTGCTTTTGCAAACATAAGGGATGCACTGCAATAGGGAGCTAGTCGCAACAACATCCTGAAAATGTTGTTAAACTGAACTTGAATACTAGTAATATTTAATTTTCAAGTTAGCACAAATATTGTTTCATTGTGTATAGTAATAATAATAGTAATTCATAGATTAAGATTTTGCGAAAAATACTTCAAATATACTTGCCACTTTTAATATTAAATAAAAAATGGCTAAAAACTATTAAGTAGGTATTATATAAATTACTAAGTATAAATAAATCGGACAAGTGCCTAGTTGAACACCAGCACATTATGCCCGGCATACGCTGAAGTAGGTCCTAATTTTGATGTAAGTTTTGTTTAATTCTTTATTGTGCGCTAAGTTAAGTGTAACGTAAAGAACCAAATTAAGGCTTCAACTTTTAACTTTAGATAGGTATTCATTATGCGCCAAGAATTCAAACTAATTCAATCGTGGGTGACGTCATTCACACCGGAGGACGGGCAACAGAGTCCTCTGCGTACTTCAAGGCTACTACTACGACCGCAAACCCGCTTGCCAAGCGTGGCGATTATGGCAATAATCCAAAGACTCTAATAAGTAGGTTCTACTGGGGAGATCCGCACCCAGCAGTGAGACATCATATGGGTTGAAGGGAATGCTGGCGTATAGACGTCTGGGTAATTACTAGTAGAATAACAGCTACTAGACACAATGGGTTTAATTAGGTCGCTCTGACTGGCTTAAGCCTAGAGCGTAGGTACGAGTACCTCCTTTCACTGCGTGTTTTATATGAAATATGTAGGTCACTCGATAAGTTTTGAGATGCTCCTAATTTTAAAATAGTAGGCATTTGTATTATATATGTCGAAGCGACAGGGTGGCTTTATAAGCTATTAGGGGATCAATATTCGAATTGATATTATGGTAATCGAGCGTATGAACACAGATACCTCAAGCAAGGTAAAGTGCGCCAACTGTTCTAATCATTTCGATTACACAAATACCACTGCATCCCTGACTCTATGACTACTTTGCACACACGGATAAAAAAATAGCGACATCTATCAGAAGATGTGTTGTCACAAGGACCACTCGAGTTAGACTGACCAATGAGACTGACTAACCCACTACCGGCAGTTCAAATGCAAACGTCAAACAAACAAAAGTCATAATTTAAAAGTAAACGAGGTACTTAACATTTTTACAATTGGTTTACAGTTAATAGTCTTAAAATAAATTCTAGTAAACTTAGTCACCTTTACTGTATTAAATGATGAGCCTGTTAATACAATATAGGTTGGAGGCTGAGAGTTCACATAGATGAGCTACTAAACTGGAGGAACGAATTAACAAAATTAGAAGCTGCCTTAAGTTCAACTTGCTATGTTTTGAAAAGTCTCCCCAGTGAGCTCGATTTAGAACATTTAAAAATGGTGTATTATTCGCTAGTAGAAACAAAGTTAAGATACGGTATTCTCTTTTGGGGGTAGGCAGCTATAATTACAATATTTAAAGAGCATTTATTTTACAAAAAAGGGCTATTAGAAATATAGTTTCTATACGGCAAGATATATGTTGTAAGAGTTATTTTCAGGATCCTAAAAATTTGATAGTTCCAAGTTTATATTTATTAGTCCTGATAACCAATTTCGCAAAATATTCTCACAAATATGAGACGGAAAGCAAAAGACAACAAAGAGAGAGAACCAGAAAGAAAGACTTTCAGAGCAAATATAATGCCTCGTCTTAAGGCAGAAACATACTAACGTGTCGCAACGCGTCAAAAGCCTAAAGTAAAGCGGTGTGTCGCAGCGCGATCAGAACGGTGGTGGGGGTTCTGACACACTAGTTTAGTGTATTTCTAGCATTGGGAGTCGTGATTAGTCATATAAAAGTAGTAGTAGTAGTCATATAAAATGTATAAACAAACAAAAAATAATATTATTTTCAATTTACGCAAGGCACGTGTAGCGTTTTGTAAGAAATATCTAAAATCATATAAAAGTAGGTAATACTAAAAATAATCAAAAGGTGTCATCCATATTAAAAAAATTAAGGTCCTCATAGAAACGTGCAATCGGTGCATTATTTCGATTGACACTGTACCACAGAATAAGTAATAGTACTACTGTACAGAAAAAAACGTCAGAACGCTTGGTACCACGCGTTATTAGTGTGCACACCCGCCTATACGATTAACGCGTTGCGACACTCTACGACACAGTAGTATGTTTCTGCCTTTAATCTAGTAAAACATAGCTCAAATCAATCAAATTGTTTAATAAATTACATTTAGAGTTAAAAATAATTTGATATACATCTGACTTTCATCTGAAACTAAAAGCATTTCTATTGGAAAGGGGTTTATATTCTGTAGATGATTTGTAATGTCAATGTTATTATTCACAAAGAATTCACTAATACGTAATTATCAAACAAATTATAATAAGCATACATGCTATAAGTTGACATCACGGAAATTTACTGTTATTAATTCTTCTATTTTTATTAATTCTTGACATTCGAATATGATCTATGTAATTAATTGACTTTTTAATTTATTCGGCCTTTTTATTAATAATGGTGTAAATTATCGTTTTTTTTTCTATTTTATTTTGTTATTATTATTAATAAGGATCCAAGGATCCTTGGATCCGTATAATATATATATATATATATATATATATATATATATATATATATCGCGAAACCTTAATAACATTCCTTTTTACTAGTTTTTATTTAACCTCACCATTTAATACGTCTGGTACAAATCTTGCAACTATTTTTTTTACCATTTGCTCTTTATTCAAAAATCTCTTTCTTTTTATCAAAAATACAGGTAGGATAATATTAATACATTTACATATATAACCTGACTATACTAGCATCCCCACGGCTTCGACCGCGTTGATGCCAGATTGTTACCAAAATATTTTAACAGAAAAGTTTCATACTAACTTTGCACCCCCATTTTATAAATCTTAGTGATTTTTAAAAATCCTTTCTTAGTGCTCCCCTACATTAAAAAAGGAACCCTAGTCATATTTTCCATAAATAGATAAAAAGTAGGTATTTAGAATATTTTTATATATTTCCTTGCAATAATAAGAACAACATTTATTTTTATGTCTTTATAAGGTAAGTTATGGCAGATTGTAATAGCCTTTAGTGCGAAAAATGTTTGGTGAGATTGAGATGAGAGATTAAGTTATTAAGCAATTGTACTAACACCCTATGAGCCTTAGATGTTCGAAAATAAAACATTTTTATTTTATTTTTATTTTTATTTATTTATTTATTATTTTAACTCATACTTTGATCACTGTTTATGCAGAAAATGATTTGGTAGAGTGGTTGTGACGATTTGGTGTCCGTGAGTGAAAAGTATGGAGTGAAGTATGGATAATTTCAGAACATAAATACCAGATTTACAAAAAAAAAAAATAAGTTAATTAATAACATTAATACGATTTCAAAGAAAGTAATCGGAAGCGCAAATCCCTTGCCAATCAGCCGTTAGCAGATCAAACAGTGATTAACAGACTGCAAATATTTGCACAGATAATAGACCTATGACAGACGAAACTTTTCAAACTAATCACAAACTTAATAGATACAGCTGTGACAAGCAGAAAGAGACTCTACGGTTAACTAATTAAAACGTTGAATGTAACGGAAAAATGTTGTCAGCACTTTATGTTCCTGATAAAGGAAAATAGACTCTATGGTAAGGGCATAGATGTGTATTTGAAGACAGCAGTGATTTTATTGGCACTTCCCAAGTGCGAATCTTTAAATTGGATTAAAGGAATGGTTTGATTGCGTTAGTGTATCTCTAGTCCTTATCTTCGGTGGTAGTATGTACCTATTCGTAGTGTTACAGGGACGAGTGACCCAGAGTGGTCTGGAGTATCAAATTTAATACCTATGCGCAACAAAAGAAAATTGCCCTGTACCTAATTAAACTTAAAATATTAACATACATGGCAAAAGCTATAAGAAATAATATAAAAAAATAACCAATATTTTTGTCAAATATAAAAGGAAACATTCTTAGGAAAACATCGTATTATACAAATTAAAAAGACGTCCCATCTTCGGTCTATTCAGTTTCGACATGAGAGGCTTCAGATCCCTCGCATCGTTCACCTATCGTACTTCAAATCAATTATGTATGTATCACACAAACCAAAAAAGATCAAGAAAGGGATTAGATAATTTAATTTTAAAAAACGTGTATGTGTATAGTACCTATTCATTAATAATTAATCTACTAATTACTATCAGCGACTTCGTTTTATTGTTTTCTTTGAACAAATTCTTAGATGTAATAGTAATTTGATACAAGAGTGCAAAGTTGCTTTTTAAATGCGTAGTCAATTTTGATGAACCGAGCAAGCGAAGGATTTTAAAATTGAATTACGAGCGCAGCGAGTCAATCACAATGACTAAATGCAGAAAAAAAAACCATTTTTAATCACAGAATCACACTTTACAGAATTTTCATAAAATTATAACTAATAATGTGACGTGAAAAGAAAATGGCGCGCGCAAAGCCAATTAAAAAAAAGTACACCAAGAAGGTTTCGAGTCTGAGTTTTTAACAACTTAAAAAAGGTTGTATGATGAATTCGGCACCATGGAAGTAAAAGTAAATAGGTTTAATGATGTTTTGAATTCACAAACTTAGTTCACACGATGTTCTAAATTCTATTTACTTTCCTATGGGTTTTGGGTCGAAAACCTACATCGTAGTTTCCGTTGATCTAGAATCATGAAATTTAGCAAAAAGCAGTCTATTGTGCTGTAACAATAAAAATAAAAAAAATGTAAAAATGAAGGGTGTCCCCATACTCATAATACCCAAAAATTGAGACGGAACCCCCGGTGGGTGAGTCTGACTCGCACTGCTCCGATTTTTTATTATGTAACAATAACGTCTTATAAATTAAATAATATAACGGAATAGGCTTATTAAACACTTCAATAATATAAACAAAGTGCTATTCGATAAAATCTTATTTAACAATAAATAAATATTTGTGTTGTAAAGGTAGATACATAAAAATCGTGTAATTTTTTAAACAATGTTGTATCATAAGAGCCAAAGCCAATTCAAACCAAATAAGTTATAGGCTGAGTACTTCTTAACCATATGTATCACATTTTATTCCGCATTTACCTACAACACACAAACACAACAACAAGCCAAATACGAAATTCCATACATCTAACTTCAAAACTGGTGGAGTTTCATATAACGTAAACTACTATTTTACCCCCTTAATTCATAAAAATACCTTTTTATTGGAATACAAATACATGTTCATTTATTTGCTAAATGCCGTGTGGTGCCGGCTTAAGAATAGTACCACCCCATCTCTTCCCGTGGGTGTCGTCAAGGCGACTAAGGGATTTCACTCCGGAGGACGGGCAGCAGCGTCCTCTGCGTACTTAAAGCCTTACTGCGATCGCCAACCCGCTCGCCAAGCGTGGCGATTATGGCAATTACCCCCAGGATCTACTGGGGAGACCCGTGCCCAGCAGTGGGCCATCATATGGGTTGATATGATTATTTGCTAAATACAGGTTACCTGCTGATGTTACCAAAATTAATAGTCCATTATCTGTATTTTACCGTGACAACGGTGTGCAAATTTTAAGAAATATCTAATTACAAGTTATTAATCAAGTTATTTCAATGAAAACTATTAAATGCTATTAACTATTACATAAATTACAAGCAAACAGTTTTATTACATGATATGATAGTAGGTATTACAATAATTTAATTAATATAAACGTGTATCACAAAATCGTATATCTATACTTATAATATTATAAAGCGGAAGAGTTTGTTTGTTTGTTTGTTTGTTTAAACGCGCTAATCTCAGGAACTACTGGTCCGATTTGAAAAAAAATTTTTGTTGGATAGCCCATTTATCGAGGAAGGCTATAGGCTATATAACATCGCGCTACGACTAATAAAAGCGGAGCAGCGACGAGAAATGTTGCAAAAACGGGGAAAATTCAGTATTAATATCATTTCAGTATTAATATCAGTTAAAAATTAATTTATCGAGTAGTAGGATTTTTTGATCAGAAAATTACGGAGATTAGACTTAAAGCTGTTTGCATTTAGTGACTCTTTTAATTTGTTATTTAACTTTACTGTCATACACAATACACTACTATGCATAAGTGCTGTTCGAGAAAGTACTATGCACAGGCGTGATTTGTTGCGGTTCCCACTTGTTTTTTGGTTGATGATTAAGTCGGAAGGTGTCCAAAGGAACATCTAAACTAAAAAACAGTAGCTTAACAAGTTTGGGCTCATGTGATTTGTCTGGACGAGTACTCCTAGCCTAGATGATTTCTGGGGTCTGATGATGGAGCTGGAGGTTGGAACAGTGGTACTACAACAGTCATGTCATCAATGTATCTGCTTTCCCCCCGTTTCCCCGTGATTTGAGCTCGTAAAATTCATCTTGACAAGTGGTCTTACACTTCGGTGTAATACCACTTGTCAAAACGAGTACTTAGCAGTTAGGTGATTCAATGGGGTTGAATAAAATATTAAAATACAAATGAATAGACTCAGAAACATGTCCAGTAAAAACTAAATGCTTTAAAGGGAAGAAAATATTTTTTAAATTAATACAAACCCATCTTTATGTTACATTATACCATTTATATGACATAAAAGCTAGCCGGGAGATTTTCCTAATGCTGTGCTGCACATTGTCGATCCTTGAGTAGAGTCAAATCGCTAGAATAGAAGGTCTAGGTATCGACCTCGCGACAAACTTAATGGTATAATGTAATATAAAGATGATGATTTTAGAGCATTTAAATTAAAGGCTGCCAATAAAAATGATTTTTAACTATTTATTTATTATATATTTGCATAGAACAATATTAGCAATGACGTGGCTTATGTCGTGAAGGATAAACCCTACATTGCGTCGCTGGTAACAATGTTGGTCGCAAAATTATAAAATACTTCAGAAGGTCCTACCCGGGACATATTTCAAAGGGCCTGCCTTAATTGGCGTAAGCTGCGTTACACAACACAACAAACAAAAACAGGCCTTATTCTCAAACCAAAAGGTCACTTTTTGCTATCTGGTTGTTATATCATTCGAAGATGATTTGGTATGTTTTAACATTAGGCTTCTTATAAAGGAGAAATGATTATAAAAACATTAATGTTGGTATCATTAAAATGATTTATATTTTTTTGTATGTCATCATTATTTTGTTAATATTTCCATTACTGGCATACAGTTTGCAGCTTTCTGTCGTTTGCGACTGTGTGTAATGTATCTAAACATAAAATTTTGTGATGACACAGGTATGTGAGTATTCCGCGCTAATATTACAAAAGCGACGGTTTGGCTTGATGGGTGCATCGATGTTTTTTCACTTAATTTGATTGAGTGAAAAAACATCCTGTCGTTCTGTCTGGCGGCAGAACGACAGGATCATAATATATCTAATGAAACAGATAATTATTAAAAAAAATATATATTAACGAAAAATTACGATTTCTTTTTTTCTAACGTCAAAATTTAAAAACGTTATATTCCTAATATGTTGAAAACCATTTAACGGGGACTATGATACTAAACCTCAATATCTTCTATCCTTCCTGCACGCGAGTCAGGTCCTCGCTTGTACCTTCAAATATTCTATCTTTCAAAAATGCAATTAAAGTATTTATTATGTAATTAGCAAGAAATGCCTATACAAATTATTATACTATTTATAGATTGTTGAGTTCTTTTTATGTTTATTTTAATAGTCCCATGTTGTAGAATTTACAGAACATTAATTCCCATAACATCTCTTCCCAACATCTACTGATGTCAATTATATTTTTGGTCACTTGTTTTTGGCATAGAGGTAGATCATAGTCTACTATTTGATACCGGCAACCGGCAAAATGTGCGGTTTCCGTAGGATACACTTGTTTATCAAAATTTCTAAGCGAACGAAGTCGTAGGCAACATCTAGTAGAATATAGATAATAATGTCGTACAATTACGTAAACATGGAAATAAGTACTTGTAACTTGAATAATGTTTTGATCGTCATCCTCACTAACATCTAAAATCATTAGTTTATGAAATTTTTACCTGACTACGGCGAAGCAAAAAAGGAAGGTTTATGTATCTAGCAGTCTGTATGTTTGTATTTACGTATGTTCTACCGTACCGTCTGAAATTTGATCGTCTTGAACTGATTTCAATGAATGAAGTGTCAACTGATTCGGTATTATGGTGCGGCTGATATACGCTACATTTTCTTCTATTGTAATGATCACATAACGGAGGTATGTAAATAGGGTATATTTACTTATAGTTTTTGAGTATGCTCTGTTTGGTATCAAATAAAAGCGCTTAATTAGCACATTCATTGATACCAAACACATTACTAGGTTGGTTTGCAATAACTTTATAATTACGTAGTATCTCCGTATCTCTTCATAAAAACAATGAAATAGTAGAGACGTCAATTTTTTTTACGTCTTTGGTTGACACAGGCTCCACATGTTGCGTCCGGGAATTGCCACTGGGCGGGCCGCCGACGTTCGCGAAGGTGGCGAGCGATACACGGCGGGCTTTTCTCTGCTTCTTGCTCTCGTTGCTGGCCGTGATTCTGCGAGGACTCATCTCGCAGAATGAGGCAGCGGAGTGCGTCAGGGAAGAGAGCTCCCTGGCGGATCCGCTCCGTCGCCGGCGAAACGGGCTGCGTCGGCGCGCATATCTGCGCCTGATGCCGCCTTAGGTGGGTCTGCGGGCGGGCGTACGGGGTAATCTGCCCCGCCTGCGACTTTCCGTGGAGGCTGATAATGGAAATGCCCGGGACGCAACAACATCGCGTACGGGCATTGCCACTGGGCGGGCCGCCGACAGTATAAAGAATTCCGGCGACCCGTTCGAAGGTGGCGAGCGATATACGGCGGGTTTTTTAGTTGGTGCAAACCCTACACTACCTCCACCGTCTTCCCCGGACGGTGGGGGTTTTTCCCGCCACAAAAAAAGGGCTCCACACGTTGGTCCAACATCAGCCCTAACGCCACTCGTCCAACGTGTGATCTAGAACAAAACTCGTTCCAAGGTTGGTGCCAATGCTATTTTCTAAACCCACACGTTGGGCGAGTGGCGTTGGGGTCGACGTTGGAGCCAACGTTTGAAGCTGGCGTGACAATAAAATCTCTATGGCAATAAGTAAACAACTCACCGAAAAAATTTGATCTCTGGTCTGTGATTGTTTCGATTATTCTGAGTGTTATTTATATTTTCAAACGGTCTGAAAAAATTGTCGTAGTTGAGCATAAAGTTTTTGGTAAAACTTCTGCTTATATTTGTATGTACACAGTATTCAAGCCCGAGTTAAAACAAGACCTTTATTAATCTTTTTTTTAATAACTAAGCTTAAAATTGTTTAGTTTAAAAAAAACAAGGAATACGTTTTTGTTAACAACAAAAAAAAGTTAAGCTACAATTAGTCTTTTATGTATCCTATATAGTACCTATTGCATCCATGATTTATAATAACTTAATTTAGTAGAATTTGTAAAACCTACTATAGTAAGTACAAGTTCATATAAACATGGCCCTGAATCTCGCGAGATAACGGGAGACATTTGAATAAAACAAATAGCAAGACATGAAAAGGCACTCTAAATTTGTTTCAATCCACAGCTGGAGAGGTTGTGAACTAGGTACCTGCCCTATTCCAATGTTAAAAATACACGAGCTTTTTATACGTAGAATGGGAATCACACTTGTATGTTTGTCTTGAAATATATTTATGGCCTTACTGAGTACGAATTTTGTATAGGTATAATAATGGGTTCTTAACCGACATCGGTTATATAACAATAAAATATAAAAATGATTTATTCACTTAGGAAGCAAAATACTACACTTGCGAAAAGTCGATTCTACATTTACTGGTAATGCCTGTTCGCAAACAATAGGTAAAGCCCGAGAAAAGAACAGGCAATAAATACTCGTGGCCACTCTTTTCAAATTGCCAATGTTTACAATGTTTCTCTATTTATAAACTGTATATGCAAGTAAGGTGCTGCCACCACTATCTTATACACCATATTAGAGGACTGATGCAAAAAAAGAGATCATATTAGAAGAGTACACGAGATCGGATACATCAGACTCAATGGGCACAACATAGTAGGAGCATCCACTTACGATGTAAAAACTTTATGTGCTTAAATATTGGCCAATTGACTACTACTTAATGAATAAGTATACATGTTTTTCAAAGGAAAGAAAAGAATGGCCGTAATTTATCACGCAGAATCTTTACTTACAAAACTAAATCGTTTTCTTAACTAGTACCTAAGTAACATTATCAAACTGTGACAACAATATTCACCTAGTAAAATGCAATAAACTATACAACACAATACATTAATAGGGAGCAACGAACTACATCCATTTATCTTTATCAGTTAAATAATCATCGATACAATAGTAAGCTCTTTGTATAAGATGTCTCTTGACTACATTCTTAAATTTATTTACTGGTAGACTCGATATGATGACTGGGATTTTATTGAAAAATTAACACCTAGTCCCATGAATGAGTTATGAGTTTTATGAAGCCTATGATAATGACCTACCAATTTGTGCTTATTTCTTGTATTCACAGAGTGAATATCACTATTTTTGTTATATAAATGTAAGTTTTGTTTTACAAACATAACGTTTGCATATATATATTGTGATGCAACTGTCATAATGCCTATCTCTTTAAACTTTTCTCTAAGGGAAACTCGTGCTCCTAGTTGATATATCGCACGCACTGCACGTTTTTGAAGAATAAAAATAGTTTGTATATCAGCCGTCTTGCCCCAAAGCAATATGCCGTAGGACATGACGCTGTGAAAATAACCAAAATATACTAGTCGAGCTGTTTCTACGTTCGTAAGCTGTCTGACTTTGCTGACAGCATATGCTGCAGAACTGAGTTTTCCTGCGAGACATGGTATTTGGGCGCCCCACTGTAACTTACTATCTAAAGTAATTCCCAAAAAAACCGTTGAATCAACAAAATGAATAACTTCATTGTTTAAAACAAGATTTGGACTGATATTTCTTACATTTGGTAAGCTAAATTTAATACATTTGGTTTTTTTAGAATTTAAAAGCAAGTTATTTGATGTAAACCAGTCAAGAACGAATGCGAGGGACCTGTTTACTTCGTCAGAGTAATCATTTTTACGATTGGTTTTGAATATAAGAGAAGTGTCATCAGCAAATAGAACAATATCACATAAGTTACTGGTAAAAAATGGCAGATCGTTTATATACACCAAAAATAGAAAAGGACCCAGAATTGATCCTTGTGGCACGCCCATACTCACTGTTGATCCGGACGACCTTATTCCGTTAAAGTCTACATACTGCATTCGCTCACTAAGATAAGAAGCAACAAGATTAAGCGCTGTACCCGTAATGCCGTAATGCCTAAGTTTCAGCAGAAGTGTACTATGCACCACACAATCAAATGCTTACGTGGTTACGGCGGCCAATCCCTTATGAGACTAGCCAACTACGAAGGAGATATTATAGTGCACAAATGTGTGTGCAGACGTAAGACCCTCATCTATGAACCATCACTCAACCAATCTGCTCGGTCGCCACATTGTCAGGGAGCCTTCTATTAATACAAGCTTTAATTTAACTTACAATGTTTGAAGGTGTTCGGCACGAATCTTGGAAGCTTAATTAGAACCACGTCCGGCTTAAATTTGGTGTTAAATACGAACATACACGTACGTCTTTGGTGACAATACAATACTATGGTACCACATACCTGATCTGACGATGGAGACGGAAAGTGGCCATAGGAACTCCTAATCTAAGACAGAGAATCCTTGCAGGTTTAGGTTCATTTTATATACAACTAGCGGACGCCTCGCGATTTCACCCGCTTAGTTCCCGTGCCCGTAGGAAAACAGGGATAAAAATAAATAATAACAACATTTTTTTTTTAAATCGGTCCAGGTGGCCAATTCACGTATTGAAATCAGTACAGTTGTAGTGCAGTTGCAGTTAAGTTTCGATTAAGTCGGCCATTTTCGTATTCTTGTAACTTTGGGATGTTGTTATTGCGCTCTCGAGACGCATACTTAACGCAAGCGTATTTGAGATCGATCCCAAAGTTACAAGAATACAAAAATGGCCGTTTTAGTCGAAACTGAACTGAAACTGAACTGCAACTGCACTGCTTTAAATACTGTTGTTTAAATACTGCTTAAAGCTTGTGATACTGTTTTAATCATCTGATCAAGATGGTATAGGCCAATAATGTTAGTAGGTTCACATCTCCAGTAAACCTATAATTTTGTTTAATCTTCAAATTGGTGGCAAGTTCACGTCTCGTCGCGATAATCTCGAAGTTCCTATCATTATCATCCCTAACCATGATGAGGGTCACCTGGGTGTTAAAACCGTGTGACACTTGCGAGTCTGTTCGATGGACAGGCAGCGATAATATCTTCTCAGTAATCATTGATTGCTTCCCGTAGTTCTAAAGCTCTAGTTTAAATCGACAGAAAAGAACTACGAATTGAAACGCTATTTACCTAAATACTTTCAGTGACGAAATATATAAAACAGTTTTGCGAGCAAATAGTTATAATGTTCAGATTACTGACAAAATATTTCTCATAGCGCAGAGATCAAAGCACTGTGGGCGAACGAACCTTAAAATAAAAGTATTTTATACAAACAGAGTGACCACATGAACTTTTTGCGTCAAAGCTACTTAAAAATAACAAAAGTCCGTTATTTTTTTAAAGGTTGCTTTTTTGTTCAGTCTCGAATGTAGGATTTTGTTGCATGAATACCTTGTTTTAATTATAGGCATACGCATGATTAAAATAATTGTGAGGGAAGCGTTGTTGAAGTTTTTTTTATGATAATGGAGTTTGTGTAGGTATACAGTAGACAACGGGCTGAGATGACATTATCTATTTTGAATTCCATTCAAATCAATCAAGTGGATTTCAATTCAAAGCTTGATCCATTCTCAAAATCCGTTATGAAAAGTCATTGTCAAACCTGTTGTCTTGGTGAAAATGTTGTGTAAATAATTTATTTTAGAGAGAGTCGACCCATGGGCCGTGGCTAGGACACGCGGAACCGGTCATATTTTTGAGGAACCGGTTCTTCAGTTCCAAACTTAAGCCATTCGATTCTTTTGGTTCTTAAACCTTATTTGCAGTAAATATTTTTTACATGTTTTTTTTTATATCAGGATGTGGACGTAAAATGTAGCTTTTTTACTTTACTTTATTATCTTTACAAATAAAATAATTGCATTTTTGAAAGATAGAAAAATTTGAAGTCCAGATCCAGGAATCGAACCCGAGACTTCCGTAGCCAAACCGGGGCCGGAATGGAACCACTTATGTATCTGGACTATGTAACTAGACCTCAAATTTATCTATCCCTTGATGCTCGCGAGTTGGGCCCTCGCATGCGCCTATACACACACCTATTATAAACTACTAATAAGATGTGTGACTACAAAATAATTTACTATAAATTTTTGAGAAATGAAATAAAGCCTCACGTCCAAGGTTTTATTACATTTCTCAAAAATTGCTTTGCCGTTAAAACTGGCCGTTTTAATATTTATGTTCACAATGAAATTATTACCGTAATGGGTATCTACAGCTAAATCGTTTGACTGAAAAAAGGCTGCCATTATGAAGATATCTCTGTTTATTTAAAACATAGTCTTTGGTAAAGCGCATTTCTTAAAATTTACACGTGGCATGATAGTGTTCTAGTTGAACACTAGTGATTTTATCTTTCTCGTGCTTTATCTTATTTTGTCTTATTATAACCTCCTCCTAACAGCCTATGAGCTAACTGAAAGTCCTTATTCTTAATCATACATTTTATGTTAAAATTTGGCAGTGCCCGATAGGATCCACAATTGTTCTTTAACTTATAATTTTTACCACCTAAATATACATTGTTAAATCAAATAAACAATTGAGTATTGAGAACTGAACCTTGACTTGGCATCTTTCATAAAATGAGAAACTACCTATACGAGTCTCACTGTTACGTGGCGCTCAGTGTTGATTAATTACTCTTACAGTTGTAAGATAAAAGTGTGTTGTAAGATAAAGAAAATCGATGGAGGTACTTTTAACCGATATTGGTTCCCACTGACCTTTAAACTACTAGTACGCTGCACTGGCTATTCCGTAAAAGGTGACGGCAATTTCAAATGCCGAATAGAAGGATTCACATGATGGCATTTAGTCACTTATGAGAAATGGAAGTTGTTATTATTCTTGTTAAACAATTATTTCTATTTAATTTTGACAACTTACCATCCTAATCTTAAAATCTAATGGAAGTACACGTTGTTGTTGTCGGCGTAGCCAGTCCAGCGTACCTACAGTCCAGTACAGAGGTCAGTGTTGGTTCCTTGCACAAATCGTTTAAAACTTTTAACCGGTTTGTGCAAGGAACCAACACTATATATTAGATTAGGAATGTACTTTTAACTTAAAAGTACATTCGTAATCTAATATATCCTAAAGGTGAACACCTTTAGGATATATTAGGATTATAAATTAAGTATTATAAATTAATCAAAAATAAGGTTAACTATCCTTAATTTTGATTATTTATTTACCTCTAACCATCAGGAATGTACTTTTTAGCTGATTTGTGTTAGAAAGTTCAAGTGTTACCTAATGTAAGTGTGTACTACGTAGACAGTTCTCACATTAAAAAGTAAGTGGATAACTTTCGTAGGTTTGAAAGTTTGGTTAAAATGTGCAGTTGTAAGATATGCCAGTTTTACGAGTGTGTTGCAAAGTTGGCCTATTAAAGTTTTATATTGAGCAATGAGCCAGTTCTGTGCACGCTTAAGTGTTTTACATGCAACATGTTGTATGAGATGCTTTGTTTAAATACCAAGTACTTAATTGAGTAAATCTGACACCGGCATTAATAAAACTGGTTGTAGTTGAAATACATTCACACTTTCACAGCGGTATTATTTTTTATTTATTTATTTAAGGTTCTCCAACAATTGCTTACATATACATAAACTGTTATAATAAGAACATGCAAGAATAAAAGTAACAATGTAGCAATCACTTAAAGGTAAACACCACATGTTTATATAAATAATGAGAAAAACAAAAAAAAACAATACACTAATTAAGGCTAAGACATAAGTAATTTCACATTCTATTAATAAGGTAAGACCAAGTTAGAGAGAGTTGATAATTGGGTAGTGAGAGAGCCAAAATGTAGATCGATTTTGTCACTGCATTCATTAATGGCCTTGCATATCCTTGCATATGGAGAGTTGGCTCCTAATGCAGTCCTTCTTAAAGGCGAACAAAGTGGTGTGATGGGGCCGCGAGGAATTCTAGAGGGAACCCGAAGCTTGAACAGATTCAGTAACTGTGGACAGTCAATCCTGTTGTTGAAAATTTTAAACGCTATCATTCCGTCGTTTAAGTGCCTTTGAGTAGCCAAAGATTTGATGTTAAAATATTTTAATCGACATTTGTATGAGTTAATTTTTTTTGCTATGCCATTACGAAATGCAAGGTGCCATAGAAAACGTTTTTGAATTCTTTCAAGTCGCAGTGAATGTACAGAGTAATGAGGCCGCCATACCACACTACATTATTCTAAGATTGTCCGAATAAGACTGTTATAAATTTGTATCTTTGTTTTGTTATTACGAAAACTTTTGCAATTCCGTAAGACAAAACCCAACACTATTTATACGATATTTGAAATAAGTACCTGTATTACATCTCATATGAATATAGACTTTGGATTAGTAGGTAACTAATATAACAAAAATCCAAATCTACCTACTGCAGAAGCCTTACAACTTCATGCTACTTTTACAATGTACTTTAAACTTCAACTTTACACAATATTCTTTGTCCAATACGAGGCTTAGTTAGAGAGGCTACACTACATCAAAGATAGTGAAACCTACATATTTCAACTGCATCTGGTAAAAAGGTTTTAATCTGTATTAATCAATGAATAGAATGAGAATAATAATACGGATTGAAACTAACATAGAGTTACATATTTACAAAAATAAATACGGAGTGATCGATATATTAATAAAAGGAAGCAGGTAAATTGCACTAAGTTCACAGTACAATACATCAAACGTGTTTACCTCAGCATCTAAACGACAGCCGGTAGTAATCAGTCGATAAACCGTAGTGTATCACGGTCATTTTCAATCCATTGCCAAAGGATTGAGATAGCTTTGTATGTGTCCGTGATCCCACCGCGGTACACGTGCCGAATGCTGGCGAAATTAAATGCGATTTTCCTTTTCCATTTAAAACATTAAAAGCAACTGATTTAGTCAGGAGCGTGGCTAGCTTTAGAGAGGCCGTGTGTTCAAATTTGTTGGGGGGCCTGATGCCCTATGGCCCTCACAAATTTGCAATTGACTCTTCAGTGAGTGTCGCTGGCACAGGGGAGATGAGTGCAATTGCTCACGCATGTTCGGAGCCCCCGTAGTCTGGGTGCCCCGTATCATTGCAGCTGATATGTGGCGGTAGCTACGCCTCTGGATTTACTGCACGGATTAAAAGCCTGTCGCTACTGTCATGATCATTTTTTAGATACCTAGTTCGGAATACCTACCTATGATTACGAAACAAACATTAAAACGTTAATTTACATAATAATGATATATATCATTTGTTGTGAAAGCTGTGCAATCAACTGGCGCAAACTTTATAAATTTTATTTCAATTGTAAATCTTGATAGTTCCGATGCATTAGGACAAATATCATTATTGAAAAGTTTGCGCAGTTCCGCCCGGGGATCGACCGCTGTTGCTGAACGGACGTGAGGACATTTATACATAGAGAAACCGTACGATTATACCTACCTAGCTATCGCCCGCGGCTTCGCCCACGTTTACACACTTTACCCCGTTAAGGGTTGATTTACGTTTTCGATCGAAACGCTACAAAACTTGTTTCTTTATTTACAACCAAAAACAAATGTTCAATACAGCCAAACACCAATGTTCACCGATCTTATTTCAAACTGATCGAGTTTCATATAAACTTCCAACCCTATTTATCCCCTTAAGGGTTGATAACCCAAAAACACCAAACCTTGTATTTCTCTATTTTAAACCAAAAAGCCAAATACGAAACTTCACAGATCTATCTTCAAAACAGACGGAGTTTTACACAATCTTGTGATGGAGTTTCATAAAACTTGTAACTCTAATTTTACCCCTTTGAGGGTTAATTTTCTTAAAAGGCTGAAACACGTGTTCTTTATTTTAAAGTAAAAAGCCAAATACAAAATTTTACAGATCCAACTTCAAAACTCACAGAGTTTAATACAAACTTGCAACCTCTATTTTACGCCCCAAGGTGTTGATTTTACAAATACACTGATACACTATACATGGCTTTTTCGTTTAAAATAAAGAGATACCTCTTTATTTTAAACGAAAAAGCCAAATACGAAATTTCATAGATACAACTTCAATACTGACGGAGTTTCATACAACCAAACAAACTCCTATTTTATAAATATGTATATATATAGGGGATGATTTTCAGAAATCGCTGACAAACTTGTTTCTTTATTTTGTGAGAAAACACCAAGTGCAAAATTTCACAGATCTGGCTTTAAAACTGACGGAGTTTTATACCATCTTGCGACGGAGTTTCACACAAACTAGCTACTCCTAGTTTATACCCATAATTGGGTTGATTTTCCAAAAACACTAAAATACGTGTTTCTTTATTTTAAACGAAAAAGCTGTATATAAAATTCACCGATCTAAATATAAAACTGACGAAGTTTCATACAAACTTGCTACCCCTTTTTTACCCTTCTTAGAGGTTGATTTTCCAAAAAGACATATACACTCTTTGTTTATTTTATATCAAAAAGCCAAATATGAAATTTCCTAGATCTAACTTTAATACTGACGGAGTTTCATACAAACTTGCAACTCCTATTTTATCCCCTTAGGCGTTGATTTTCCAAAAAGGCTGAAACACGTCTTACTTTATTTTAAACTAAACTAACGGAGTTTCACACTATCTTGCGACGGAGTTTCACACATATTGTCAGTAAGTGTCAAACTTAGTTTACTCGCTAAAACTAAATGCTTATATAGTAAATGCTAAAACAGGTGTTTCATTATTTTAAACAAAAAAGCTTAATACGAAACTCCACCGATAGAACTTCAAAACTATTTTACCGAATTATATTTTGACGAATTTACGCACACCACTAACGGGATTCACTTCGGTCTCCCTCTCAGCACGGCAGCATTTTCGCCGGTAGGCGGGACAGCCTGCCAGGTGGGATATTCCCAGGTTCACCCACCTGGCGGTCAGTAGGAAACACCCTACTGACCGCCAGGTGGCTGTCGTTATAACATAACCGTTCCAATGGGTCTGGTCCCCCGTCAACCCGTCACGCCCTAAGGATCCACGAGAACTCTTGAAGTTATATTCCTAAATAGTCCCTTAGCACGAGGTAAGAAAGCGTTTTCGTATCGCGGCTGCCAGTCCTAGATTTACAACTACTGCAATACGCTTTGGTGATTACTTATTATAGTGACTTTAGGTAAATAGCAGGTTCATTGGCACGAGTCAATACAAGAGAAGACATCTAGCCGTAATACTATTCCTCAACGTTATGTTAAAGGGGCAAAAGTTGTATACGAAAGCCCTAAAATAAAAAATAGACTACTTATTTTAACAACTAATAAATTCATGGAGTCATTATCCATGATCGAAAATATATTCTCCGATCATTTCGACTTCTGTCATTATGTAATTCCAAACGGTACTTCAAAGGAACTTTTGTGTGATATAGAAAGCAAACTAAAGTATTTTACTCTATCTGACTACTGTATTTTATTCATTGGTGAAAATGACATTAAATCTGGGAACAACCATATAAATACAATCAAAATGATACAAAGGTCTCTTCTAAAAGTACCAAACACCAATAAAATAATCTGTGCCCCAACTTATATTAGAGGAGCACCCATTTATAATTACAAGGTAGAAATGTTTAATAATCTCCTGTATTTAGACATTCAAAATTATAATTATGCATACTTATTCGACAGTAACCGCGATTTAAAATTGGAAATGTTTTCTTACTCTACTGGTAGAATTAGTAAATATGGAATAAAATGTATTTATGACCACATTATGGATAACATCTTAGCCGACTATTGCTCAAACTATAACATAAATATACCTGGGAATATAAGTACCGATAACCCTAATATTTTTGAAAAAAATTCATCGATTGATGACAATAAAATGAACTCTCAGTTTTTTCTTTGAAACGCCTTTAAATATGCTTCATCAAAATATCGCCGGATTAATAAATAAATGTGATGCTCTTTGTATAAACTTGGAAGAACTTAGAGACAATGACAAAATTATAGATATTATATGTATAACAGAGCATTTTATTGCGGCAGGTCATGAACTTCATCTAAATATGCCAAATTACATTCTAGCCGCGTCTTATTGCCGATATAACAAGCGGGGAGGATCATGTATCCTATTAAGACCTGAGCATAAATTTAAAGAAATTGGAGGCATTTCGACATTTTGTGCTGATAATATATTTGAATGCTGTGCGGTTGAACTTCTGGACTACAGTATTATCATTGTTTCTTTATATAGGGTACCAAACCAAAATAATCTGTACACATTCTTCCAAAAGCTACAAAATCTTTTAATTTATTTAACTAAGAAAAATTCAAATCATATAATAATAGCTGGTGATTTTAATATTGACGTTATGAAACGTAATAACACCACCTTAGACTTTGAATGCATACTCTTCAATTATAATTTAAAGCTAGCATTATACAAACCGACAAGACTTGTCAGTAAATCGTGTATTGATAATTTCGCACATAATTTTAAAAAGGGCTGCAAAACTGAAATTCTAGAATTAGGCCTTCCAGATCATACTGCTCAGTTAATAACCATTCCTGTAAAAAGAATACCTGCTCTAAACTGTTGGCATATTACAAAACGCGATTATTGCCCTGATAACATTAAAAAATTTAAAATGTGTATAAAAAACCTATCCTTCTCAAATATCTATAATACGGATGACCCAAACCTTGCTTATCAAATTTTTATTAATGATTTTAAACTTTTTTACGATTTATGCTTTCCACAAATACAGATTTTAATAAAACCTAACAGAAAACCAAAATGGGTATCCAGAGGTATTAAGGCATGTAGTAAAAAAAAGAGAAATCTACTTTGGAAACATAGATCTAATCCTACAATTGAAAGTAAATCTAAATACACTAATTACTGTATGTTTATGATCAACATTAATATCCGAACATAGCGCGATCCACCTACGATCAATAATATAAAAGTAAAATCTTAATTTAACTTCTTTTGTCGTCACTAGATGGCGTTAGTGGAAAAATTAGATCGCGCTATGGTTTGGTTACAAAGCCGAATATAAAAGATCGCCGTTATATTTGTAAAAAGGAGATCTATCCGATTCCCAAATAAATGGTATATTCGAACCAGTAAGTTCAGTACACAGTAGTTTCATTTAATCCTACTAGTGATACACAGTAGTTCAACGGTACCCAAACGCGGTGCTTGACATTGGTCCTTCGAGCCGGATCGATAGTGTCTCCACTTTTTTAGCCTTCGTTGGCTGGCCCCGTGGTACTCGCAGTGGATCGCTGCATAGACAGAGAGTACCTTCGTCGTGACGTGTTACGCGGTCACTCGGGAAGTGACAGTGCGACAGCAGCAGATAAGTTCCAAGATCAACCACAGAGGGCGCCACCGCAGTTCAACAGCAGAGAAGCGAAGTCACGAGCATTTCTACTGTACACCATAGAGGGCGTCGTCGTCGCCGGCTTTCAGTTCAACAAATCGAGCTATAGAGGGCGCCACTTGAAGGACAACAGTGTTGGTTTGTGTGAAGTGCATTTTGTGAGTACTCTTTATTTATTTTTATGAACGTGAACCAACAGTTGAAAGTCAAGCAAATTTGAACTTTGTTTCTTTTAAGTTTTGAACTATGAATATTCAAGAAGAATTTTAACTTAGTAAATTTTGAGATATTTTAGACTTAGTTTATTGAGCATGATAGTTAAGAACTTAGAGTAAATTTATAGAAAACGAGGGAACGGGGAACCTATGCCCGATTTCTACTAGATGTGCAAGTTCCAAAAACACTTGTAATATTTTAAGTTTCTAATAGGGACTTAGAAAATTTTTAGAGTCTGTAAATTTAGTACATTTATATTTTTTAGTTTGTTTTGTTGTTTAGTCATAGGTGTTTGGTAGTTTTTGCCTATAATATTTATTAGTTTTGATAGATTTTAATTTTATTTATTTTTAAATATTTTAGATAAATAGCAAGTAGCTTTAGTTGCAATTTCTTTTACACACTAAACTGAAAAAATAATGGAAAAGTTAATTAATGTTTTAGTAGAGTCACAAAAGAGAATGACAAAAGGATTCACTAATTTTAAGAAATGTGGTAAAGACAGATTAACGTAGAGTACATAGAAACAAGAAAGGAATTGTTAGAATCAGACTGGGCATCATTCAAAGACATTCATGAAAAGTTATACGCAAATTATGAACTTAAAGACATAGAAAAAAGTATAGGTGATATATATGATGAAACGGAGGAAATATATGTAGATTATAAAACTGATATAAAAAAAAAACTAAACCTGGCTTCTGTTGTGAGTATAAAATCTGATAGCACAGGCCATCACACACAAGCATCTAATTCTTTTGTAAAGTTACCAAGGATTGCCATACCACAATTTTCTGGTAAATATGCAGAATGGACAACTTTTCATGATTTATTTACTTCATTAATCCACAACAATGTTAAGCTTGATGATGTTCAGAAACTCCATTACTTGAAAACTCATCTTACTGGGGAAGCTGAGCAGTTAATACGCCATACTCCCACAGCTGATGCTAACTATGATAAGTGCTGGGTAATGTTAAAAGAGCGTTGTAATAACAAAAAATATTTAGCTGACTTTATTTTAAAAAGGCTATTCGGCCAAAAACGTATGCATGTGGAATCAGGCACGTCTTTAAAAGAGATGCTTGATACAACCAGTGATTGTTTAAATGCGTTATCAAATTTAGGCATTGATGTGAGTACATGGGACATTATTGTCTTACACGTAGTTACCTTTAAATTGGACAATGAAACTCGTAAGCAATGGGAACTGAGTGTTTCCAATGATACCAAGAACGAATTACCAACGATTAAGCAATTTCAAATGTTTCTTGAAACACGTTTTCGCGCATTAGAGAGTCTAGAATCAAAGAAAGGTACGGTTCACCAGGTCAACAGCAGTGGTTCACATGCTCATACGTCGAAAGCAATGTTAACAACCAGTCCATCAAATAATGTTCGATGTGAGTACTGCTCAGAAGCTCATAAACTTTGTTTTTGTAGAAAGTTTGTTCAACAGCCAATTGATTTGAGACGTAAGTTTGTGTCATAAAATAAAATGTGCTTCAATTGCTTGGGCGGTAACCACACAGTGTATAACTGTAAAAAACTTACCACTTGCCGAGTTTGCCAAAGACGCCATCATTCTCTGTTGCATCTTAATCGAGAGCCAGAGAATAGAACACAAGGCAGTTCGACAGACCCGGACATCGGTAGCGCTAATTCTTCTAATAGTGCTACTTCGATAGTTTCGTGTTTGTCAACTGGGAAGGTGCCTAAGCCCAGACAGGTTTTATTAGCCACAGCGCTAATAAAAGCCGTGTCAAAGACGGGTAAACATCAATTAATACGAGCCTTATTAGATCAGGGCTCCCAAGCCTGCTTCGTTACCGAAGCGACGGTTCAATTCCTTGGTCTGAAAAAGTTTCCCATACAAGGGCTTGTTTCAGGACTAGGTGCAAACAGGTCAACCATAGCTAAAAGCATGGTACACTTGAACATACAATCTCGAGTCGATAGTGATTTTAAGCTTAAAATTAGCGCTTACGTATTAAGCAAAATTACTACTTACTTACCTGAACGTAGTATTAGTACAACCTTGGATTGGATGGGGGTGAAAACTCTATGCTTAGCTGATCCTGGGTACAACACGCCTAATAAAATAGATGTCCTAGTGGGTGCTGACGTGTATAGCTGCATCCTCAAGATTGGAATGTTGAAGAATCCTTCAGGTACAATGATCGCACAAAATACAAGTTTGGGTTGGATCTTGTCCGGTTCAGTTGAGCCAGAAACCAACCAAAGGCGTAATACCATAAATGTAATGCATGCACAAGTTACGGAAGATGACTTTTTGAAAAAATTTTGGGAAATTGAAGAAAGCTGTTATAGGTCAAAGAAAATACTTACGCCTGAAGAAAGTAAATGTGAAGAGCTGTATAGTACGACCACTGAAAGAGATAGCGATGGTAGATATATGGTAAGATTACCCTTTCGCGAAGAAGATCCTCCCTGCAAAGCTGGAAATTCACGGGCTATAGCTGAAAAAAGATTCAGAACATTAGAAAAAAGGTTAGAACACAATAAAGATTTACAAGAAAAATATAAACAAGTTATAGACGAATATTTGGAACTAGGACACATGAGACCAGTTAAGAAAGGCGATACAATGCAAGATGTCGCAGTATACTTACCTCATCACGCAGTCGTTAGGGATGACAAGACCACTACGAAGGTTCGCGTTGTTTTTAACGCCTCTGAAAAAAATCGCAATGGAATCTCATTAAATGATACGCTGATGGTTGGGCCTACCTTGCAAGCCGATTTAAGGCACACGGTTTTAAGATGGCGAGTTCATCGTATAGCACTTGTTGCAGACATTGTAAAGATGTATCGCCAAGTCAGGATTGCTGAACAAGACGCAATGTTTCAGCGCATCCTCTGGCGAGATAGTCCTGAAAAGGAAATCAGAGATTTTGAGCTAGTTACAATCACCTTTGGTACGGCGTCTGCACCATATCAGGCAGTTAGAAGTCTACACCAAATTGCATACGATGAAGGTAAGGACTATCCATTAGCCCCAGATAAAGTCCTCAATTGTTTTTATATGGACGACTTAATGACGGGTTGTCAAGACACAGAAACAGGTCTGGAAATATACAAACAAATGACAGGATTACTAGGCAGAGGTGGATTTAAATTACAAAAATGGAACAGCAACAATCAGCATATAATAGATATGATTAATACAATGGAAAGCCATAATAATCAAAAGCAAGCAGATAAACCCAGGACACAGACATATAAAAATCAGGACAGTTTAAATATAATTCAGGACAACAAAATAGTACAAAATAACACAGAGGCCAAAGAAATAGATATTAAGCTAGACAGCACAATTAAAATATTAGGTCTTACCTGGAACCGAAGCGAAGACACTTTCCAATACTCAGTGA
The DNA here is from genome assembly GCA_945859575.2 of Herminia tarsipennalis. Classification (NCBI taxonomy): domain Eukaryota; kingdom Metazoa; phylum Arthropoda; class Insecta; order Lepidoptera; family Erebidae; genus Herminia; species Herminia tarsipennalis. Next base: position 2,518,584 of record OX243836.2, on the reverse strand, counting down.
ATCTCCCACCGTTGACAACCGCACCTATAACAAAAAGGAATATAATATCTGATATTGCCCGATTATTCGACCCATTAGGCTGGTTGGCACCCAGTGTCGTATTGGCAAAGGCATTTATACAAAAATTATGGCTTGCCGGCATTAGTTGGGATGAAGAAATTACATTGGAATTAAAAACTGAGTGGAACACTTACCGCGACGAACTGCTACTGCTTACCGAAGTTCGAATACCTCGTTGGCTAGGAACAGGGTCAAACGATGCTCTCGAACTGCACGGATTTAGCGATGCGTCCAAAACAGCCTACGCAGCCGTAATTTATTTACGGAGAGTTGATGAAAAGGGCAACATTCAAGTGTCGTTGCTAGCAGCTAAAACCAGGGTAGCACCGGTTAAACAAATTAGTATTCCACGTTTGGAGTTATGTGGAGCCGTTTTGTTGTCACAACTATTGACAGAGACGGCTTATCTCTTAAATATACCTCAAGACAAAGTGAGAGCGTGGACCGATTCCACTGTTGTGCTGGCTTGGATTAACAGTCACCCTAGCAGATGGAAGACGTTTGTCGCCAATAGGACATCAGACATTTTGACAACCATGAAAGCGTCACAATGGTTTCATGTCTCAACGAAAGAAAACCCAGCAGACATCGCGTCTAGGGGTTTGCTACCCAGCTTACTTTTAAAAAGTAATTTGTGGTTTTTTGGACCATCATTCCTTAAAGCCAAAACAATCATTTATAATAGGTCAAACGAGTACCAAGTGGATTTAGAAGAGTCGGTTAAGTCTCATGTAGCATTTGTACTTGATAGTTCATTATTTCAGAAGTTTTCAACACTAACAAAATTAGTTAGGATCATTGCATACTGTAGGAGAGTATTAAAACAGAATAAAAGGTATAGAAAAGGCTATTTACACAAGGAAGAAATAGAAGCGGCGCTCGAATGCTGCATTAGACTAGTACAAAAAGATCAATTTCCGACAGAATATACACAAATAAAAGAAAAGGGCAATTTACAATTAAAATCTAGTTTGTTAAAGTCTTTATGTCCCTATCTTGATGCTAAGGGAATATTAAGGGTTAGGGGGAGACTTGAAAAATCCCAACTCAATGAACACGAAAAACATCCAATAATCTTGCCGCACACAAGTGATCTTACTCGACTTATAATAGCCGATGCACATTGCAAAACTTTGCACGGAGGTCCTCAACTAATGATGTATTATTTGAGGACCGCTTATTGGATTATTGGAGTAAGAAGCCTGGTCAAACAACACGTTCGTAAATGCGTGGTGTGTGTCAGGCAAAAAGCTACATTAAGAACTCAATTAATGGGTTCGCTCCCAACTGTGAGATGCACCCCCGCAAGACCGTTCTTACACAGCGGAGTGGATTATGCGGGTCCTCTAAATATCAGAACCACTAAAGGTCGTGGTCACAAGTCATATAAAGGCTATATATGCCTCTTCATATGCATGGCTACTCGCGCAGTACATTTAGAGGTCGTCAGCGATATGGGCACTCAGGCGTTTCTAGCTGCGTTTAGACGATTCGTCTCTAGACGAGGTCACTGTGCCAAGCTCTACAGCGATAATGGTACTAATTTTGTCGGTGCCTCCAAAGAATTGCAGGACTTAGCGTCAACTCAACCATCCATAGCGGAACATCTAGAAGGGAATGGCACAGAGTGGCACTTCATGCCTCCGCATAGTCCTAATTTTGGCGGAATTTGGGAGGCAGGCGTGAAATCCACGAAACACCATTTAAAGCGAGTCATTGGTACGTCTACCCTCACGTATGAGGAAATGACTACGCTTCTTAACCAAATAGAAGCTTGTTTAAACTCGCGTCCTATGAGCATAATTAGTGCTTCTGATCCTGCTGAACCTTTGCCATTAACCCCAGGACATTTCCTTATCGGTGAACCATTAGTTAATGTACCTGATAATGAATATGAACATTCTATTGTAAATAATTTAACGCGTTGGCAGTTTATTCAACAAATGGTACAATCATTTTGGAAACGTTGGTCACAAGAGTATTTGTCCAATTTAATGAATAGATACAAGTGGTCTTTACAACTTCCCGAACCAAACATTGGAGATGTTGTTTTGATCAAGGAAGACCATTTACCACCAAGTCGTTGGCTGTTGGGTCGTGTGTTGGAAAAACATCCTGGTAACGATGGTATCACCCGTGTAGTCACAGTGCGCACAAAATCTGCGACCATAAAAAGACCAACATCCAAGTTGTGTATTTTACCCATAGCCGAATAAATATTTATGATTCAGATATTTTTTATATTAGAATAAGTTTTATGTTTCAGTCCATCAAATTATACACATGTTGTTTACCTTTTAGTACAATCAATTTATACATAAGAAAATGTTATGCTTATTTATTGCTGATTTTACAAAATGTTTGTTACTTTTTATTCTTTTTATCTTTTACCTACTGTTTATATTTTTGAATAATTGTTTTAGTGGTATATTTACAACCAAGGAAATGGTACCGTTTGTTATGATAAGTTCAGTTGTTAATGTTATTAATTTAAGATTTACAATTTCATATTGTATATATTTTTAATTCTTAAACCTGGCGATCAAAATGTACTGCATAGTGTATAGATTAACTTGTCCATTGCTTTGTAAAAAATGCATTCTATAACTTCAGAAGGACGTTCTGTCAATAACGTCCTTGGTGGGCGGTATGTTTATGATCAACATTAATATCCGAACATAGCGCGATCCACCTACGATCAATAATATAAAAGTAAAATCTTAATTTAACTTCTTTTGTCGTCACTAGATGGCGTTAGTGGAAAAATTAGATCGCGCTATGGTTTGGTTACAAAGCCGAATAAAAAAGATCGCCGTTATATTTGTAAAAAGGAGATCTATCCGATTCCCAAATAAATGGTATATTCGAACCAGTAAGTTCAGTACACAGTAGTTTCATTTAATCCTACTAGTGATACACAGTAGTTCAACGGTACCCAAACGCGGTGCTTAACACTGTAAGATATTTAAAAAAGTCGTAAAGCTAACACAAAGAGCACAAAATAATTTTAAAATAAAAACATCAAGCAATAAATGTAAAACAATGTGGCGAATCATAAATAAAAGAAAATTAAGTACTCCTAAGGAAAATATATATAACATAAAAATAAAAGACAACCACTACATCAATAATCCTGATGAAATAGCCAATGCATTTAACAATTACTTTGTTGATAAAATCACTCCAATACCAGGCGCCGGAAAGAAAGTTACTTCTTTAATTAACCATCAATTAAATTCAATGTTTCTCGGACCAAGTTTACCCTGTCAAATCAGTAAAATTATAAAAAACCTAAAAAATACAAATAGCGTAGGTTACGATGGTATTTCAACAAAAATAATTAAGGCCGTTAATGAGTATATCTGTCATCATCTGAGCCATATTATTAATTTGAGTATATCCACAGGTACATTTCCACAAGACCTTAAGCTTTCAGTTATAAAACCCTTATACAAAAAAAACGACAAACAATTAATGGAAAATTACAGACCCATTGCATTAATACCGATTTTTTCCAAAATTTTCGAAAAGTACATTCATAACGAAATAAATAGTTATCTTGAGAAAAACAAAATTCTATGTAATGAACAAAAAGGTTTTAGACAAAGAAAAACCATAAATATGGCTATTTATGAGTTTATTAAAAATGTTATATGTCATGTCGATAAAAGAACTCCCATATGTGCTATTTACTGTGATATGACACAAGCTTTTGACTATGTGGATCATGACATACTTCTTAATAAACTGAATGCTTACGGAATTAGAGGAAATGTTTTTAATTTACTTAAATCTTATCTCAAAAACCGACAGCAAGTAACACAAATAAGTAGAGTGAATATTAACACAAAAAGAGAAGAAACATACACCTCCTCGAGGCGCAATGTCTCTTACTCTGTACCACAAGGCAGTGTGTTAGGGCCTCTTCTTTTTATAATTTATATAAACGACTTACCAAAAGCTACCACACAATCAATGACGTTATTTGCAGATGACAGTACCATTACAATTGCTTGTAAGAATATTAATCAATATAAAACTGACATTAAAGATTCATTGACATCAATAATTACATGGTTAGATAATAATAATTTAAAAATTAATTTAACAAAAACTAGCATCATGCACTTTGGTCAAAAATCCAATAATTCTCAAAATATAAACTTGGTTCTTGATAATTATAGTATACAGGAAGTTAACACTGCCCGATTTCTTGGTCTAATCATAGACAGTAAATTAAAAAGGAAAGAATACGTTGACACATTGTGCAAAAGAGTTAGTAGTCTTTCATATGCATTGTACAAACTTGCACAAACAGTAAATACAGATGCACTATTATCTGCATACTATGGTCTTGTTGAGTCGGTCCTTAGGTATGGGATAATTTTCTGGGGTAATTCTACTAATAAAGATATGGTTTTTATAATGCAGAAACGATGTATACGGTATATGTTTGGCATCAAAAGAACTGAAAGCTGTCACCCAATATTTAAACAACATAAAATCTTAACTCTGCCATCAATTTATATATTGGAAGCATCAGTCTTTGTTAAGAGTAACCCTCACTTATTTAGTAAGAAATCAGAAATAGTAAGCCGTAATCGCAGGGATAACAGTAAATTGTGTGTGCATCCTGCAAAAACTGCACTGCTTCATAAAAGCATAATTTGTAAAGCACCAATAATTTATAATAAAATACCAAAACAAATTAAAGAATTGAATATTGACCAATTTAAAAGCACTTTAAAAAAAAATTTAATTGATAAATGCTACTACAGCATTGACGAATTTTTAAATGATAAATCTTTATAAAATGCCAATTATGTAATAATCATTCAATTCTTAATTTGATTTTCGTTCTATTCATTTAATTTCTAACTTTATTATTGACATGTCCTAATTGAAAATCAATTTATTGTTATGTATTTTTAATTATGTTACCTATTTACATTTTATTTAATTTTACTTATTGACATTAAATGGTTATGAATATCAATTTTATTTATATAATTTAATTATTATTGATACATTTACATAACAATGAATTCATTTTTATAATTTTTTTAAATGACTACTTTAATTATTTTGTTACTCTTTTATTAATCTAATATTAAAATATTCAATAATACTAACATTTGTACGCCAGTAAATGGCAAGATATGGCTAGCACTAAATATATTTATAAAAAACACCAATGTAATGTACCCATATTTGAACAAATAAATGCTATTTCTATTTCTATTTCTATTTCTATTGTTTTAATTGCTACTCTTGCTAGAAAAACATATTATTCTGACCATTGGAGATGTCGTTAAGGGGAGAGGATGCCAGACGGAATTGCCGATTTCACTATTCTTGATAAAACCAGGTGCATATACTCACAATGTAGGGTTCCATGATCCCCCCCCCCCCCCCCCATTCGAATAATGCGGCTTATGAAGTGGGTTTTCTGTTATTATTGTTTCATACTTATAACGTTAAACCTACTTAATAATAAGTACCTGGATGACCATTTTGACTACAGAACCCAAAAAATACATTTTATGTTAGACATGTTTTAATTGTAGAATTTCCATTAAAATATCTGTAATAAAAAAAAGTATTTTTATTAAAAGTAGTCTACATAATGTAATACGGTACCTACCAAAAGAATACTGTTTGAGAATACGAACGCGTTGTCTATGTGGCCCAAGATAAAATATTGCCAAACTAAACTCATGGTAAAGTCAAGCGAAAAAGAACTTTAACCGCTTGTAATTCAAAGCAACATTTATGTAACAAAACTTTGTCGAAGACGATGCTGAGGGAGTTCCGTAGATATCGTAAAATAGTCCTTATTTCTTTGTAATACAAGTGTTTATCAGTAGGTATTGTTAGTATGGTTAAGCCACGTGTCGTGAGATGCATTGTAGTATATTTGTATTGATAGTTTTCAAATAAATATCTTCTTGTATCGGTCGGTTGGTATTCAAGATGCGTAGAAAGGGGTTGACTTCGACGTTTTATCTGTAGGTATGCTTCTTACTCGTGCACATGAACATATCTTTTTACAATACATTCATCGTTTTATTCCTGTATAGTTGTTTATTCAGATTAACTATGCAGGTTTATAGAATAAGTCAGAAACAGTTTTTACCCATAGGTACCTTCATCAGCGTGGTTGTCTTTTCCCGAGAGTCTGAAATAAAGGAAGATAGGTAGGTACTCAACATAGATATATAACAAACCTCAGTGTTAAAAACCGGCCAAGTGCGATTGGGACTCGTGCACTCAGGGTTCCTCACTAACTTGTAAGAATGTAAATACTTCGATCATCATGGGGAATCTATCAAGACTCACGGTATTTTATCAATTAAGTTGCAAAAGGGCGACTCATCGACCGTGGTTACACGAAGGATTTTGGGCCACGGTAATAAATAAACTATCCATACTAAATACTATATACTTATACTTCTATATATACTTATACTTATAATATTATAAATGTCTGTCTGTCCGTCTGTCTGTTACGCATTCACGCTCAAACAGCTAAACCAATTTAGATGAAATTTGGTATGGAGATAGTTTGAGTCCCTGGGAAAGACAAAGGATAAGTTTTATGGCGATAACCGACATCCACGCGGGATAAATAAATAAATAAAATGTATTTATGAAGGTATAGGTGCCTACAACAGCTTATCTTAGGTACATTTATAAATAACAACGACACGAATATTTGCCTGAACTAGGTTTAAACCTGTGTTTCAGGTGAGAAAGTAAAAAAGTATTCAAATATATAAATACTTTCTGAAACTAAAACCAATCTTAATTAAAAATAAGAACTGTTATCATATAAAACAAAGATAAATAAATTAACTTATGTTATGCTAATTACAAAGTCAGTAACAAAAAAAACTTGAGAGGTGTCAAGGGACACCCGGATGGAACGAAGTTTATCTTAATTTTTTTTTTATAATCTTCGCAACACCACACTGTTCAATGCAAAATAGAAAGACGAAACGAAAATAACTTACAAAAAGACGATTAATTACCGAAGGCTCGAACCCAATTGTCACCAATACTGTGTACCGAATTTATGCCTCTAGACCAAATCGACAGGTGACTTCTTCGTGAAATTAGATGTTCATATCTTACGCGCACGCCGCACGGCTTGTGTGTGTCAAAAAGTGTCGTTACAACTTTTCGTGAGATTTTTTTCCGTCTAGCCCCCTTTCACAACGTTCCAAAATTTATTTTATTTTAGTACTGCCAGTAAATTCTTTGTCTGTTCGTATGACATATCTTGTAATTGCGAACATACAGCTTGTTTATAATTATAATATTTAAGATGGTATATATTTATTACTCGGTTTATTCTATTATACAAAAAAGGGCCTATAAAATTAAAAAAATCTGTTAGTAAACGTATACTTGAGGTAAAATTAGATGTGAAGACTACCTATATCTTTTCGTCTTTTGTTAGTAATGTCAGCATTGAAGGTGAGCAGCTTATGTTAAAAGTTTTAAAATGACATTTAGTAAGAATAGCTGTCGAACAGTCAGTACCTTACAGCATTTATAGAGTAGGTAAGTGGGAAATAGGAAAGGACGAAAGGTAGATACTGTTACAACTGCTCTGTGAGCTCTTTCAAGAGGCAGAATAACGGTTTTTAGTGCTCCTCTCATGAAGTGATGCAATATTGAATGATGGACCGACAGAGAGCCTGATATATTTGTAAAATCAGTATTAATTCCGCGGCGGTACGAAGTTTTTTAAAAACGAACATTCCTTTTCTGAACCTAGTCACTAAATTTTCAAGTGATACTTCAATGAAACTGTGGCATCGATAATAATATCGAGATATTTTATGTTGCTAGTGTTGTGAATAATAGGACTGTTACATGTGTCCTCTAAGGGGTTGTTGCAAAAGTGTGCAAATAAATATGTGTAATGTGCAGTAGTATTAAAAAAAACTTAGTTGCCAAGTTTTTCTATTGGGTAGCATATAACAAATCATTTTAAAAATGAAATACGTCATGTAATGAAGTGAAATTCTAAAAATCATACATATTTTTTTATTTTTTTATGAATTTCAAAAATCTTGATTTCCAATTAGATCTTACTTTTGTTATTAGCGATATCTTGACATATTTTTACATTTTCAACGGTATCTCTGTAACGAAACAGTACAGAAAGTTTTAACTTATATCAGACAATTCACACAAGACCATCTGATCTTTTTTTTTTTTTTCTTTAAAAAGATAACTAGCAATGTGGGATTGTGGTCCCACATTACTAGCAATCCTGTTAACCCCTTCAGCTAAGCTCAATGGCTTTTGTTAAGAGGGGGTTCACGTTGGTAGTATAATGAGTAAGATTCTAACCCGCAACCTCACGATTGCGAGACCGATGCCTTAGCCATTAGGCTACCGCCGCTTGTGTGTAATGTAATATATACAATATAATAACAACCTACCTACTTACTCTAAATGACATGTATAATATGTTGAATGTAGTGCCTTCATTGGGCTGCTTACCTTGAACGAAGATCTTGTTGTGCAATATACGAGTATATCTATTTTACTTCCTCTGCAGTTCATTTAGTTTTTTGTTGCCGATTGTCGTCCTACAGAGTCTACAGTGGGGAAAAAAAGTCTGAAGTCAAAGATTTCAGAATAGATTCCGGATTCTGAAAAAAATATACCTACCTATAAATGCCCGAATGTATATTTTACATATAATATTACGTAGACACTTACATCATCCACTATGTTATTCATATTAAAGTTTGATGTTATACTTTCTATAGAAGCAGATACAATTCTTAATGATTACTCAACAAAATTGGAAGGTCACAATAAAGCCTGATATATTGTCCGACGATGACGTTACATAAAGGCATGTGGTCGAACCAAATGTCACTTAATGGTTCCGTGAATATAGTATGTTTATGTACTTCGTAGATATCATTTTGAGGTTAGAAAACTCAATCGCTCTGATAGGTATACTACTAAATACTCTATTGTTTGACCAGATGGCATAGTAATTGCAAAGCAGGAAACTAATATCAGTTAAAGTAAGTCTACGCTAACTAATTAGTAAGTTGTTCCACTCCGTTCTGAATACAAATGCAATAATGTGGAAAAAACGTACACATGCTAATGGGAAACTATTAGGTACTTAAATATTTTATATTGCTGTATTTAATGTTGCTTAAATAAATAATGAAAGTACAAGTCATTATTTCAGTACTGCATTACGTGTAGACCGACAGTATAAACTCCAGCTTAACAGCGAAAAAACTCAGTTTCCCGGCCCGCCCGGGTAGAATTAGGCCGGAAGGCACCTAGAAATAAAATACAAAAAAAATCTAAAATCTTAAAATGGCAAAAAATGGCCTACAAGAATACACAGTGAATACAAGCGTTGTGGTCCACAGACTACAACAATAGCTGACGTAGGTCCTTATTTGTTCCGCGCCAATCTACCTACATACTTATTTTGTTTTCTTTTTTGTATCTTGGTACAAATAAAATTATTTTCTTTCGTTCTTTCTAAATGTCAAAGTCCCTCGTATTAATTATTAATATTTTTAGCTCGTTTCTACCTTTATTAAGATCACTTTTTGGGGTTCCGTAGCCAAAATGGCAAACGAGACTTATAGTTTTGCCATGTTGTGCTAGAATACTAAAATTTTGCATAGATACACATATTACTTATATCTTCTATACAAAGTGAAAGAATACAATCTTAAAAACATTTTTTTTTGGGTTACCTCGTAAAAAAGTACCCTATAGTACGTAAAGTGGGGAGGTGAATTATTTCTCTCACTTGTGTGTGTGTGTGTGGGGGGGGGGGGGGTATTATTAGGTAGGTCTTTTAACTAAGGGGTTGACCTATCAAAGTGTACATTTTTAGATTCAGGGATCCATTTGTGAAATATTAGGCAATAAAATGAAAATTTTTGTTAGAGTCAAGTGTCCCCCCAAGTGTGTCCTGTGCCAGCTAAATGGTTGATGTTGGGTATGGCAACAAAATCACGGTAATATTATATATAATGAAATTAAAACGAAAACTATCACATCTAAGTAGGCTTTACAAGTTTACGAGTAACAGCTGATCAAATGAGAAGCAACAAACTTTTGGAACAAATTCCATTGAAAATTATTATTAAGTTAGTAAAACGTTGTAAATATGAAACAAAAACAACAGAAAACCCATTTCTTAAGCCGTATTATTTGAATTTGGGGGATGGTGGACGGACTACGGAACCCAACATTGTGCGTGGTCCGACATGGATCGGCTCGGTTTTTACTATATATCTGAGCACAAAATAAACACACGGAAAGATCCACATATTAACAGTAAATTTTAAACAGGCAATATCATTACTAGCGGACGCTTTGTGAAATTCATTGTAGGGTTCATCTGCTAGGGTAAACAAGCGTTGTTGCATCGTCAATCGATTGGAGCGGTTCATTTAAATGTCAAAGAACGGAATGTTTTTTTTGTTGTGATATACTTATAATGTAGTAAGAAGTATATCACAAAAAGAAAACTCCGGTGCAATGAAATGTAAACTACTTTATATATGTGGGCTGAAACATTATCTTAATACCTATACGAGCTCGGAGCAGTTGGTTGGTACGGGTTGGGAGACTTATTCCAGATTGTACCTGGAGTAAGTCCAGCAGTATCGTTATATTGATATAAATATCATTTGGGTTTCAGTGCTCAGTATTTCTAATTGCAAATAAATTACATTTACATTCATACAAGCCTTGTCCTGATAATTACAAATGCAACAAAATAAGAATTAAGGTGTAGCTGTTCCCAACATCCGCCGATTACTATTTATATTAAATAAGTAAGATGTATAGGTCTAATCATTAACCTACCGTAATACGAGTATATTACTTTCCATTAAATGATTTCTAAATAATCTAATTATTAAGTACATAATTATTTTCATAGTAATTGTATCTACTCAAGGTGAACCTCGATTTAAAACGGTGTATAACAATTATAATATGGCGTTTAATATGCAGGATAGTGTCGACCACGACATCGCGCTTATTAATGAGCTCCAGGTGCTCGCCACGCGTGCCGGGACTTACTAACACAATCACTTAGTTATACATATTAACATTTAAGATTTGTCTCTACATGAGTACTAAAATTAGTAAAACTACTGGACAAATGAGACTGAATGACATTGCGGTGACAATAAGAAAAAGGAGATACAAGGTTTTGGATGTCACTGATACTGTTATAGGGTAGTGTAACGCTTACCATCAGGCTCATTACCAGCTAGTTCCATTATGTAGTGATATAAAAAAGTAGTAGTGAGTTACAATATGTTCAGGGTTCAGTCAACTGAGTGTAAAGTTGACTGAACCCTAATATTTGTGGCTGTCCTGTAACGTGTATAGTACCCCGCATTTGATAAGTTAGGGCCCTTATTGCAACGTATTGTGCTGGCGGTCTATATGTGACGGTTTGACAGTCGTAGTCGTCCGAATGGTTCCTGTTTCACAATTTATTTGAAATATATTGAAAAAAAGAAGGAAGGTATTTTTTCACAAAAATATTGCGACGCGGCACCACGTTACTAGTTGAGTATTATGAAGAAGTTATTATAATAATTGACTAGATGTTGCCCTTGCCCGCGACTTTACTGCGCGATAGTCTTGAAAGTATAATTGAAAATAAATAAGTATTATCTTTTCATTTTTGAGATAATTAAAAAACGTTTAAGTAAAGTTCACAGTTTGCGTTGCTAAACAACCTACATAAAGGGTTCAAGATACATTAAATTGAGTGGCCACAATAATGTTGCGAGCACAACTATCGGCAGATTTCAATTTTAAATCTACATACATACATCCCGGTCGTTTCACGTCACACAAGTTTCTAAATAGTTTTAAACCAAACAAACCAAGCTGGCTACAGCACCGGGGGAAATTTAAATTTACTTAAGAAGATGGTTTCCTAGTTAATTAGCAGATCCGTTAATGACGTTGCAGTCACTTCCGCGAGATGGCTCCACTATGAAACTAGTTTTTAATGGTTCAACTTAGCAGTTAAAGTTTTATTCGTAGTCACTTTATGTTGGGGAAAATGAAAAGCTAATGGATAATGGAAAGCGTTTCTACCTGTTATTTTATATCAAACTAGCGCCCCGCGCAACTTCGTCCGCGTACATTTTCCCCGTTTTTGCAACATTTCTCATTGCTGCTCCCCTTCTATTTGCCGTAGCGTGATGTTATATAGCCTTCCTCGATAAATGGGCTATCCAACTGTGAAAGATTTTTTCAATTCGGATCAGTAAGTAGTTCCTGAGATTACTGCGTTAAAACAAACTCTTCAGCTTTATAATATTAGTATAGATAAGAACAATAACTGTAGTTCAGTGTGTACAAAACTTGAAATCACGACAAATGCACACTTGCTTACTACAGCGTAAATTGCCTATCTTATTTAAAGTGCCTAATACATGTTTCAAGATTTTTGCAAAATGAGTTTTTATAAACATAAAACTTATTTTGCTGTGACCCCTAGATGGGGTAGAGGGCGTCAACAGTGCGCTGCCACTGTGGGGGACGAGTGTGGTATGTGTTCTAAGAAGAAATCGAAGAACAAAGAGCTGTCGAACCGTTAAGACCTTACAGTCAGCATATAGTTGCACCGTTGGGTATCTATAATGCTGTATGATTCTTTGAGCTCTCTCTGCCGTCAGGAAGTTGCTCCTTTATCGATTGACATAACGCGATATATACCATTTTTAGGGTATCATAGTCAGCAGATTCCCTAAGAGTCCTAAAAATCGGTATTAGGCTCATTGTTCTACTCGTTTGTGTATCCAGTTGCGTGTCCTATCTTAAGCCGCTGTCAATATATTCTCCCAGGTATATAACACTGTCTGTCCTGACCAGAGTTGGATGGAAGGATGAAGCAGAGTCAGGGCAGGAGTGTGCTATTATATTGAACAACGGCAGTGGTTTCATATTGCAAATTGCGAAAGGAATGTAATTTGTCTTGTTGAAGTTTAGCGTCTGCAGATTAGTGTTAAACCATTGCATAATTGTTCGCATAGCTGATTCTGCTTTAAGTTTGATTTCTACCCAGGTATTGCCGTGAATGAGAACAGCAACGTCATCGGCGAGAGCGATTATTCTGCTATTTAGAAGCTCCATCACACAGAGGTCGTTGATCGTATTGGTTTTGAGAGATTAGATTTGATAGAAGTTATTTTGTTCTTGGTAGCTAAGTCATCCTTTTTTTAATATATTTCTTAAAAACCTTAGACACCGTAGTTAAGACTAAAATTAGTCGAAATTAATAACCTGGCTTCGCTCCCCACTCTTGTAAACCGGATGAACCAACGCCTTTTTAAATACAGATGGGAAAGTGCCTGTAGCTCATTAGATATTGAATATGTTTATTTCATTAAATATTGAATATGTACGTTAGTGGTGAAAGTATATATTGACGTACTGCTTTTAATAAAGACGCTGATATACCATCCCAGCTCACTGCACAGTTATCTCTCAGACCTCTGATAATTTCGTCTAGTTCGGATTCGGAGATATCGAGCAGAGCCATAGAGTTCCCAAATTCTTTTGGTGGCTGTATCAGATATTGTTGATGTTTTATATCCTTTCATATTTGCTTGGATGTTAGTAGCCAGTGATTTATCTATGTTAGCAAATTTTAATTTGTTTTGTCTGTGTTATAATAATATTGGAGATTATATATAAAGCATTCTGCCGTCAAATTTCCATCGTTTATTTCATATAATTAAGTGAAATTTATTGTTTGTTGCGTGTATTAATTTGGTTTATTACATATGTTGTTTGTGCCCAGCATAGACTTAGGGTGTGCCTAGACTTAACAAGGTAGGAAGGTGATCAGTAATATGGGTGTTTAAGATGATTGCCATAGCCTGTTTCTGAGTCTTCGATATGATATGGTCTAGGCAGGCGGTGCCTCTTGTTGGCATTAAGTACGAGTTGAGAAGACCATACGATGAACATATGTTTAGGTATTCTTCAGATTGGTTGTCTAGGGGCCCTGTAGCTATATTGATGTTGATATCGCCAATAACAGCAATGTTTTGTAAGTTCAAAGTGAGTTTAAAGTATCATTTAGACTAGTTAGGAAAGCATCAATGTTGCTGTGTGACGGAGAGCGATATATAGCAACAAGGGCAACGTCACTACTTGTACAGACTAGAAAATTAGTGCACCGAATGTTTGAGATCACTTCTAATGTACATGCATTCACCCTCAGGAAAGTGAATTAATAGTAGCTGGTGAAGCCATCCAATGTTGGTGCATAAAATATCCATATTATTCAAGACAATGGTCAATTCATCAAAATTATGATTAATACTATGTATGTTCATGTGAAAAATATTTAGGCTTTTTTGTTTATTGTATATGTACTGCGAGCACTGGTTGGGGAAGCATATTGGAGATCTAGAAAAGCTAATTGATTCTAAATCATCTGATAATTGTGTTAATTTATCCACGGTAAACATAAATGATTAGTGAACTTACGAGTTATTACATTTATAGTGTCGTTAATGTAAAAAGGTAGAAGTTGTTCAGTAAGAGTTGGGTTAGTCGTAGCTAGTTTGTATGTGTGAAATGGTTGTTAAGTATAATTACTAAAACAAAATATAAAAATATGCAATAAAATTCATTTAAACATTGATAAAAATTAATAATGAATGACCTTAATAAATAGATTTAAATCTAGGTAAATTAATGCAGGAGCAATAACCATCTTGATAAAAGTAAATAGTCATGCTTGCTGCTTTAGTATATTGAGATCCGATTCCAAAGTTATGGGTACTGCAGATATTCCTTCTTTCTTGCGCATGTAAATTTTACCGTTTGAAGTTATGTATTTTAGCGTGATTACGGGCCAGGTAAAATAATCATCTAGTTCTGTGGATGAGATTCTCTGACATAAATATAGGCTTTACAGGGCCATTAATGTTTAATGTGGCAGTCGAGAGCTTGGCTTCTTTGTTCTTTTTATTGTTAACTTTAAGTGAGTTCAGAAATTTTCTTTTTTAAACACAGTTGTAAATCAACGGTTTTTCTGAGGATATTTTTACATTAGTACGATGATAAAATGTCTCTGTTCTCCTGTTTTTTACAGGGATGCCTAGGGTCTAACCCACAATAATACTACAGAGATCTTCCTTTGTTTCATCTAATTTAGAAAAAATATATCTACATTCGAGACTAGATAAGTTATTATTTATTTCCCAATACTGAATTTTTTCCTCTAAAGTTCGAATATAAGCTTGATTTTCTTTGCATTCGACTTCTAAATTGTCAAACTTTTTCTTTAAATCGTCATACATTTAAGAAAAAAATGTAATGGATGCTGAGTTGCTTAAGTTCTGTTCTTTTATCTCACTAACTGTCTCTATTAGTATATTGTATTTCACATTTTGCTGTTGTTCGGAAGTTGCAAGCATTTCTGTCAAGTCAACCATCCTGTCATCGTCTTGTTCATGCTTTCTTTTTATAAATTTCTGAGTAGTTGCATTTGTAATCTCATCAGTGTTCATTTGCTGATTTGTTTCGGAACCCACGTTTGGAGATGACGGTCCGGTTTGTGTGTCTTTTTGGATGGCGTTTTATCGAAATAATTATAAAAAAAAATAGGTGATAGAAAATTTCTACTTGTTGCAGTTATAATTTGTAACCACAAAAGCTTGAGAATCACAGTTTGGATAAAAAATAATCACGCAAAAAACAACGCAAATTTTGGACTCGAAACCGGGCTTACGCCGTTACGCTACGGTGACAGCTAACAGGACGGTAAATAGTGGTAGGTATCCTTATTGTGAAACTGCAGAACTGACCCTGAACTAACACCGGCGACCCAAGGAGGCGGAGGGAATGTCTTTCTAAAAGTTTGATGTAATTAAATTTGAATACTGTAGTAGGTTTTAAAGTAATTCCCTAGTAAGCTGCTAGACCCAGCTATTAGTAAAACCTTTGGAAGGCCATACTAATGCAGTTAGAAATACAATTTAATTCTAATAATCTAGTGTAATCTCTGTATAGACAGAAAACATTGTAAAAAGTAAACACAGACGATATTATTTTTTAATATTGTCTGTGTTTACTTTTTACAATGTTTTTACATGTTATTGATTACTTTATTTTATTCTTATTTATTTTTTTCTTTTTTTATTTAATTGTTTTAGATTTCATCTTTTATTTTACACTCTACTGGTGGGTGGATAGAACTTTATTTTTGTTTTTTGTTATTATTGTTAGAAGATATTAATTTATTGTTTTTATTAATTTATTATTATAGTTATTAATACAATCATTATATCTCTTATGACGGATATTGATGCTTCAAGTGACACTGAAAGTTTTTACTCTGTCGTCAGTAGCGACAATGACAGCTTTACCAGTATACAGTCTCTTAGTGAAACACTTCAAGCCACGTTCTCTGATGTCCGTAGAAATCTTAATGTAGTCCATATAAACGCTGAGAGTATTCCCGCCCATTTCTCTGACATGCTGGCCAGTTTTGACTGTAAGAATATCCATGCAATTCTTGTTTCCGAGTCATGGTTAAAACCTTGTCTTCCATCTGGCTCTTACACTATACCTGGCTACCAACTAATCAGGAATGATTGCTCCGCGGGAGTCGGTGGTGGTGTTGCAGTGTACCTGCGTACACAAATTCTTTACCGCATAGTGGACATGTCCGCGCAACCACCTCCAACAACTGCAGGCGAACATCTCTTTCTAGAACTGGAACTCAATCATATTAAAATTCTCCTTGGAATCTACTATTGTCCTTCGCAACGTATTGACTTTTTCTCATCTTTCGAACGCATCTTAGAAAATCTTTTACCTTCTTACAGTCATTATGGGAGACTTCAATACGTGTCTTTCAAAAAACGACTCTCGTTCCTCCTATGTAATACTATACGCTCTAGTAATCTCTCTATTCTTCCTTTCAGTGCTACGCATAACTTTCCTAATTCTACGCCTTCTTTACTTGATCTTATCTTCGTTTCTTCACCTGATCTTGTGTCTAAGCATGGGCAATGCTCAGCTGATGCTTTCTCCTATCACGACCTTAGACAGCGTAATTTTAGTGGTATAAATATTGATTTACTTCGTGAAGATGCATGCAACATTGACTGGAATCCTGTGTACACGTCCGCATGTGTCGATGATAAAGTTGAGGTTTTCAATTCAAACTTGATCAAGCTATACGATATGCATGCTCCGATCCGTGAAATTAAAATGAAACATTTACCGGCGCCATTGTTTACTAACGAAATTAAAATATTAATGGCTAAGAAAGCTGCAGCAAAATCCAGATTTAAATGCCGATCGAGAGAGGTATGTCGCTATAAGAAATCACTGCAATATGGTGTGTAGAAATGCACAACGCCAACATATTCATACCTCTGTTGAAAACGGGGATCCTGGTAAAATATGGAAATTTCTTAAAACATTAGGTGTTGGAAAACAAAGACAAGACACAATCCTTAAACCAATAGATCTCAACGCACTTAATATGCATTTCTCCGTCTCGTCTGATTTTAATAGTTCTATTAAAACGAATACATTAAATCATCTTTCATCTCTTGCATCACCCAACTATTATTCTTTTGTCTTGAATCAATTTACTGATTGTGATGTTAGAAAGAGCATAGTATCAATCACATCGAATGCAGTAGGTACTGACTGTATCAGCCGTAATATGATCCTTCCAATTCTTGATCAAATCCTTCATGTTATAACTTTTATTCTGAATTCCTCCATTACTAGCGGTTCCTTTCCACGAATATGGAAAGAAGCCCAAATTATTCCTCTTCCTAAAAAATCTAATCCTTCGTCCTTCTCCGACTGTCGGCCTATATCTATTCTACCTTTCCTTTCTAAAGTATTTGAACGACTTGTCCACTCTCAACTCAGTGTATTTCTGTCACAAAACTGTCTTTTAAACCCCTTCGAGTCTGGATTCCGTCCTGCCCACAGTACTGTTACTGCTCTCGTCAATGTTACAGATGACATTAGACTAGGCATGGAAGAAGGAAATCTAACCTTAATTACCTTACTTGACTTCAGTAATGCATTTAACACTGTAGATTTTCATATTCTTCTTGGCATACTACGCTCTATCAACATATCTCCAACGGTGATTGATTGGTTTCATAGTTACCTGTCTGGTCGCCGACAACGTGTACGCATTGAAGAATCCTTTTCTTCCTGGTGTGATATTACGGTTGGTGTACCGCAGGGTGGCGTTCTATCTCCACTCCTCTTAGCAATTTTTATAAACTCTATATCTAACCAACTAGTTTCATCCTACCACCTTTATGCAGATGATTTTCAAATTTACACACAAGCTCCACTGGGACAGCTGCCACTAGCACTTTCGATTATTAACTCGGATTTGGATCGAATATGTCAATGGAGTAACAACCACGGTCTAAAGGTTAATCCATCTAAGACCCAGGCAATTGTTGTTGGAAGCCCAAGGATGATTTCGCGTATAGATTGGAGCCAATTGCCTCAAATTATCTTTAATGGTACACATATAACGTTAAGTAACAGTGTAAAAAATCTGGGTATTTATATTGATCGAACGTTATCTTGGGGTCCCCAGCTGTAGGAAGTTAGCCGCAAATTATTTGCATCTGCAGGGTCCTTAGAAACTATTTGCCGATTACCACTAAAATTGCGCTGGCGCAGTCTCTTCTTCTACCTGTACTTGACTATGCTGACGCCAGCTATCTCGACCGCACCGCGGAGCAACTTACTAAACTTGAGCGCCTTCAAAACTTCTGTATTAGATTTATATTTGGTTTGCGTAAATATCATTATGTTTCCGAATTCCGCAACGTGCTCAAGTGGCTCCCAATACGCCTTCGTCGGAATACTCACATTATATTATTATACTCTTTTTAATCCTTTTACTCCCTTGTATCTTAAAGAACGTTTCAAGTTCCAAGTTCATGACACACATTCCAGATTCCTAAGGTCATCGAAGGATTTGAGGTTGGAAATTCCAGCGCATTCCACAAAATTCTATGATAGGTCGTTTACTGTCGAGGCAGCAAGACTATGGAATGCACTGCCTCTTGCTATAAGACGAGCCCAATCATTGGCAACGTTTAAAAAAATGTTGAAGGACCACTATCTCTCTGAGTAAACTTTTTTTTTATTAATTACCTATCTTTTCTCTTCTTGTTCTTGATAACCATAAATTAATATCACGCTGTACACTACCCCTACCTAATTCGTATATTTATGTCTCTGTCCATCCAAAGGTTGCCTGGAAGAGATCGCTCTTAGCGATAAGGCCGCCCATTGTACATTTAAGTTATACAAAGTATTCTTTGTTTTTATATTGGTGTACAATAAAGTATATATTATTATTATAATTATTATTATAGTGAACCATATGGATTCACAAAGAATCGGTTGACGATAGACGAAGGCTCTAAACTACTGAAACACATATATAGTGCCTGGGAAAACTCACAGGACGCAATCAGTGTTTTCTGCGATCTCTCAAAATCATTTGATTGTGTGGTTCATAATACACTTCTGCTGAAACTTAGGCATTGCGGCATTGTGGCGGAAATATTATGTTTGTTAAGAAAGAATAGTATAGTATAGTATGTTCAAGCAGCACAAGAATAGTATGTTCACTCGGTGAACACGAGACATAAGCACAAATTAGTAACATATAGGCTATCATGGGTCTTTCTATGCAATTTTTTAACAAAATTCCCGCTAGTACATTTTTGAACTTATTCAATGATAGGCTCATAAGCCTATCATTGAATAACTAAAGAAAAACTTTTGACAAATAAAGGTCATCTTTTCCTAAAATATTATTTCTTTTGATAAAAAAAAAATATATTTTATTTTATATTTTACCTTTGTTGTAAGTAGATGCTCCTATTATGTTGTATTTTTTGAGTACAACATAATAGGAGCATCTACTTACAACAAAGGTAAACTTACAACAAAGCTGACTTTATTTTATTTAGTCGCATGTTCCAATTTATACTCAATATTTAATTTGCATCAGTCATATCAAGTTTTATAAATATTCAAACACTGCGAGTTCTCTTGGCGAAGAAGAGGTTTAAGGGTCCCGGACAGTCGGTCTAGGATGATCTTTCAGAGCACCTTAGACGGGACCGAGAGCAAAGTAATGCCTCTCCAATTGCCACATTCACTAATGTCTCCTATCTTAGGAACGGTGATGAGAAGGCTTTTATTCAAATACAATAATAATTTCATTTATTCAAGTCGTCGGGTAACTCTTCGGCTGACCAGATGCTCCGTAAAAGGGGTATCAGCACGTTCGCGGCGGTGGGTATGTGACGCATTGCCGTCCTTGAGTGATTGATGGCTTTCACTACTTTCTCGGTACTCCTGTTCACCTTAAACAATAGGCTTATCTTGGTAGTCGCGTCCGCCGATCGAATAACGGCTACTTTAAGCCGTATCTCAGCTATAACTAGGTGATGATCAATGTAGATATCCACGCCACGGTGGTTGGGGACGCCGAGTAGTGATGAGTGCCAAATAGCGTGGTCTATTTGATTTTTGATAACTCCATTAGGTGAGTTCCAGGTGTAATTGTAATGTTTTCCGTGAAAAAATAAGATACCTCCGATGGTGAGATTGTTATCTTGACAGAACTTCAAGAAGACTACTAGCCCATATCAGCCCATGTGTCTTTAACGCACCGACCTTGGCATTTAAGTCCACCATGACGATGACTATGTCCTGTTTGCGGATGTTCTTTAATGTCAGGTTGACTGCACTATAGAAATCGTTCTTGTTTTAAAGTTCTTATATGAATTGCAATTTTTTATGAAACGCTGTATCTATTATTTTGCTTTTTAGTTTTAAATCAAGGTACAAGTGTTTTATCGTTTCTGGAAAATCAACATCAAAGGGGGTAAAAATTATCCACCCGGGCGAAACTATAAGCAACAGCTAGTTTAATATATTGGTGGTAAATGATCGAAATATATGTATTTTAGTGCAAAGTGTTCAAACCGCCTGGTATTACATGTGAAGGTAAAAGTAGTAGTACAGCCGGTAGATTTGACTATTTTATGCAAACTCCCACTCGCTTTGTGATGGAAATGTAACGATCACTAAACTCTTAATAATGCGTGGCGGCCTAACTATCTCAGTTGTCACTTTAAGTTAAATGAAATTGTGTATAGTCTACAGGTTGAGTCATCGTACAATAATTATGAGGAACTAGAGCTGGTAAGGTGTTGATCTAGCATTAAGACTTATTAAAAATACGAAAATGAGTCTCTATGTTACTTTTTCACGATTAAGAGGCTGAACAGATTCTATGAATTTAGAAAGCAAATATATGGTATCTTGGGGATAGACCAGAACCAGAACCACTTGATTTTTGCAGTTCAAATCAACCGATCCCATTAGCGGGTTTTATTTAGTGAAATATAACACACAATTATCGTACATTAGCGGGTTTAACATTATATCCATAGTAGGGATGTTACGAATATGACATTTCAGATCTGGATACGGCTAAAAGAATAATATTATATCGGTTTTGGTTTCGGTTACGGATATAAAATTATTTCGGATTATCCGTTAGTTTCGGCTAATCTCGGTAACGGATATTGGATTTTTGAAGAATTTAAGTAAAATACCAATAAGTAATAAAAAAAATACAATCAGTCGTTAAATTAAGTAGTTATTATAGCTATCTACACATTTCTTAACTTATCTACTTAGGAAAACATTGAAATAAGACTATTACTATACCCTGCTTACATAACTATATAGAGTTCAGACTCGAAGACGGACGTGTGCTTTTGCAATATTTATATACTAGCTGTGCCCGCGACTTCGTTCGCGTGGAAGTTGGGTTTATATTAAGGTAGTTTATGTTACAATTTAACTTCTGTGTAAAGCATATTGGAAACATGCTCCACAATGCTCTGTGGCATCTATGGATATTAGGGCCTAGCTCTAATCAGGGCCCGACCTATGGCAAGGCAAGCCAAGCAAATGCCCAGTGCAGCAAAATGAAGGGCGACAAAGTTTATGGCGCCAGACGGTTAGAAGACAAATTATAATAGTATTTTACCAAAATGATTTGCATCACATCAAATATTACTATTATCGGTTTCGGGTTAAATTAAGTCCGAAACCGCCCAAGTACTCGCGCGAAATAGGGCTAGTGTGAGATAAGTTTTTAAAAAAATATCCTGGTTTTAAAACATTGCATTCCCGCGGTACTGTGATGCGTGTTCAAACAAACAGACAACATTCAAACGTTTCTAAAAGATATAGTGAATTAGTATATCTTTTAGAAACGTTTAGTTTAAATACTAAACTACTGTCGTAGCCGAGGATAGAACAAAGTGTGCAATTAGAGAGTCCTATGTCCAGCAGTGGACTGCGATAGGCTGATGATGATGATGATGAACCTGTCGTTAATTAAGATCATCATAAATTCATATCCGTAAATAATATATATATAATACATAATCGTAAGAATTTCAGATTTATTTTTTAAATCACTTTACCTGATTCTGTTTAATTTGTATTTAAACGCCATCTATTCTCAAAACTGGATAAGTTTATTTTAATACTTGATGACTTTAAATTAAATTATACTTAAACTATCATGCATATTAAACGTAGGTAAGCAAGGTATTTAACCTAAACGCGATTAAGACCCGTAATATATATATATTCATAATAGTTGTGCCCGCGACTTCGTTCGCGTGAAAGTCGGGTTTAAATTAAGGTAAGTTCGGGTTTAAATTAAGGTAGTAAATAACTTCTGTGTAAATATGTTGGAAACAGTCCTGTTGACTAAATACTTACTAAATAAAAATTGATCTGTTCTATTCTTTTAGATAGTTAGTTTGGTGTGCGGCTTAAGAAGTGGGTTTTCTGTTGTTTTTGTTTCATTCTTTCAACGTTATACCTACTTATTACCTAATATTTTTTAATAGAATTTGTACGAAAATGTTGTTACTTCTCATGTGATCGTAAACTTGTAAAGCCTAAGTACTTAACTGTGATAGTTTTCCTTATAATTTTAGTATTTATACTACTACCCTGAATTTTTTCACATACCCAACATCAACCATTTAGCTGGCAGGGGGACACTTGACTCTAACAAAAATGTTCACTATAAAGCCTAATATTATACACAAAGGAATCCTTAAATCTAAAAATAGTCTTCACAAACCCTAAACGCTTTTTAAAAGACCTATCTAATGATACCACACACGATGGGGTAGGTAGGTGAGAAAAAAAAATCCCCACTTTACATATAAGAGAGGTACCCTTAAAAAAATAATGATTTTCAAGATTTTGTTCTTTCACTTTATCGGCGTTAGTAATTTATTCATGCAAAAGTTGCAACCTTAGCACTAACAGTCTCTGAGCTAAGCTGCGGACGGACGGCCATAAGGGAACTATAAGGGTTCTGTTTTGTCATTTTGGCTCATTTTTAGGGTGTATTTCATATAGTGTTACAACGCAATACTAATAATAAAACTGCTGTAACACTTTAGTAAGCAAACACAGAGCGTTTCATGTGTGTCATGCCCGCGAAAATGTCAGATATCCCTAAAGGTACGGTTGACAAACAACGACCCCCCTCCTCCCGTCACCCGAACTACTCACACTTGAACGATGTTGAGCCATTCATTATCGTTGAATTGATGAACACGTAATCTCCACCATAACCCCAAAACATGATCCTCGATGCACCTGTGTGATGCGTGGTCAAACAAACGGACAGACAGACAAACATTTCTAAAAATCATAGCAATGTGTTTCTTTTTAAAACTTCTTTTAATTAGTATAGAACATTATTGAATACAACGCCATCTACTTTCAAGAATGTTGCCGTTGTTTTGTTGTTCACAATTTGATTTCATAGATGGCGCTACATGTACTTTTTTTACGTGTGTAATGTCTTTTTTTTTAGACGAACACATCATTTCTGGAAAATGTCGAATACTTTTTAACTATAATGTTATATTGTTTTTCATTTCTACTACGATTAATTCATTACTCTCAGCAGTGCATGCAATACCTATAATTAATTGCATAATTTACTTGATTTTTAATATAAAAAGTAATAACCAAAGTAAATAAGTTACCTACGGTCAAAAAAATAACTAAAACATTCAGAAAAATATTAAAAAAGGATAAAGACAATTTAAATAAATACAAAAAGAACATATTCAGACATCAGATTCGAGCCTGGGACTTCGTCGCCAAAGTCCGCTAGCATAGTTTCGAGGCTATACTGTTAGCTACTTAACACGTCAAAATAACTGTTCTTATGAAACTTAAAAATGTTGTGTTTAGCTCCTTTTAGTTTTAGCGTGAAGTTATGCATTCCACGGGTTACAATTATAGATAATGTCTAATTGTGGAAATTTTTGTGATAAACCATTATGGTGCGACAAAAAATACGTTGCTACTCGTTCCCCATAGACGTTAGCGTAATGATTCATAGTGTAAATAATGTCCTATAGTATATTTACTATAAAACTGCAAATTTTCATAAAGATCCGTCAAGTAGTTACTGTTTTATAACGAAAAATAGCTACAGACATTACCCCTTACTGCTTAGCTCCTATGGGAAAAAGCGTGATAATTTATAGCCTAAATGTTAATCTGCATCTATTAGATTGCACGTGCAAAATTTCAACCGAATCTGTACGGTAGTTTTTGCGTGATGCGTGTTCAAACAAACAGACAGACAGACAGACAGACAGACAGACAGACAGACATTTCTAAAAATGCAGCAAAGTGTTTAAATACTCTTTTCGAACATTTCCTAATATTTTTTTTCACTAAGTTCGGCCATGTACAGACACGTGAAATTTACAGTTTTATTATATGTATAGATTACATTAATATAAAAGTGACCTACTTTTAATACTGAGTGATGTCATGTAATTTTGCTTCTTGCGAGTGTGTAAAATTGTAACTATGCGCGCTTAATATGAAAAGTATTTTAATAGTTGTTACTCAATATGGATAACAAACCTGCTAAACTGACCGGAAGTGCCCAGCCCCCCCAGTCTCCGATTAAGGCGCAAAGCCCAGCCCAGGAATCGTCGGGTTTCTCGTTCGATCTCGTGTCCACGCCCGATATCCAGAAGTGGATGTCTGCTACCGACCAACAATTGAGCGAAGTATGCTCGATTGCTTCTGATGGAAAACTAAATAGCGAACAAAAAATGAAGATATCGAATCTGTGCCGAAAAGTCCAATACAACGCATCGCAAATGGCTGTAATATATCAGTCGCTGAAACAAAAAATGATTGAGGCCTCTACCATTATCAAAGAACTTAAAGAAAAAAGCAGTCTATCGGAGCACATCACGGTGCTTAAGAAAACTATTGAGGAGTCTTGTTCTGGAAATACTTCGTTTGCAGATATCGTGAAAAAGAAGTCTAATACTATAGTTCGCCCAAACAACTTAAGCACTGTTGCTATCTATCCACAGGACAAGCAAAAATCTAGTGATGAAACAAAGTCGCTTGTGCAATCAATAATTAGGCCTGACCAAATTAAGTTACATGTTCGAGGTGTAAGAAAAACGACGAAAGGAGGTGTAATTATTAGCACCGAATCAAAGGACGACGCTGAAAAACTCAAACAGGCAGTACAGTTGTCCTCTTCCGGCCTTACCGCCGGCGACCCACACAAGCGCAACCCACGAGTTATTGTTATTGGAGTGCCAGCTTCTTTGCCGGAGAAGGAGTTCTTTACATATATATACGAACAAAACATAGCCGAGAAAGTACCTTCAGTGTCCATTGATATGTTTTTGTCCTCTACAAAACTTAGCCACAAATCTGGAAAAAAAGGCGCCTCGACCTGTAACTTCATAATTGAAGTCCCAGCACAGGTTAGAAAAATATTAGTTTCACAAGGCAGATTATTTATTAACTGGACTTCCTGCCCTGTCAGAGATTTCACGATAGTAACAAGATGTTACAACTGTCACCAATATGGCCATGCGGCTAAATCTTGCAGAGAAACTACCCCAACGTGCGGACATTGCGGGGAAAATGGCCACTCGATGACGGAATGCATCATGAAAGCAGACTCGTCGAAATGCGCGACATGCCGACGGTTCGGCAAGCCTCACACCCATAAAACGGGTGATACTGAGTGCCCTGCTAAAAAAGCTGCGGAGTACAGGTATATCAACTCAGTTGATTATGAGGGCGCCTAGATCGCCGCTTTTTTTACATTTGTTTTTAGTAAGCACATAAACACTATCTATATTGGCTAATTTATTGATATCATTACAAATTAAAAATCATATAAACCATCCATATCTTTTGTTACTAATTAATAAAAAGCATCTTGACCTAGAAATAATTGTAAGCGCTGCATTATTAAAACCTTGAAACTCACATACGTAATGTAACAATTTTTGCCCTCATTTACAGTTCAAACGATGCAAATATTTTCAGTGTAATAGAATAGGTATAGCGTAATATGACATTTTATTTAAATTCATTTACTTTTACTGTTTATGAAAATATGTAGTTAAGTAGATATTATTAAGCGATTTAGAAACATTGATTCCTTTATGTTTATAGTAAACACCTGAGATACAGGTTTATGTTTAACCTAGTTACTAGTATAGTACTATATTATCTGTGACCTAGTTCAGGGTATAGCTAATTGCAAATAATTAGACTTATCCCTATTTGTAATACCTATTGTAATTTTATTTTTAAGAATTAAGATTTTTCTGTGTCTTTAAAGCTGTATAAAATACTTTTATTTATAATTATATTTCAAAAATATGTATACTACTATTTTATAAGTATGTTTATCAGTTGTCTGGTACTCTGGTTGCCATAGTACAGGCTCTGCCTAGTTTGGGATCAGATGACCGTGTAGGAGTTGTCCTATTATGTTATCATATACTTTGATATTATAATGTATTTACTGCCTAATTGTTGTATATCATTTTTTTGTAAAAGATTTTTACTAAATAAATTTATTATTATTATTATAATTATTATTATAACTGTTTTCTATTATATTTTTCAATATCTCTTTATGAGCAACACAATCATCATCAGTCTGCAAAAGACACGCGTCGTTAAAGCGCGGTTCAGCCGACAAAACCAAAAACCAGGTTTTTGATGAGGAGTATGAATTTTATAATACGCCCATATCCGAAACTTTTATGACGGATTCGGGTACGGTTACGGATAGATTTTTATTTCGGATATCCGATAGATTCAGTTTCGGTTACGGAGCTTCATAAGATAGCACATCTCTAGTAAAACCGCAGACTAAACCTAGCATTTATGATTTTGACTGGCCTGTTGGTCTAGTGGTGAGTGACCCTGACTGCTAAACCGGAGGTCGTGGGTTCGATCCTTACCCAGGATAATACTTTGTTTGATGAGCACGATGGTTTATTCTGTGTCCTGGTGTAATATCTAAAATATGTATGTAGTTTATCAGTTGTCTGGTTGCTATAGTACAAGCTCTGTTTAGTTTGGTATCAGGTGACGTTGTGTGAGGTGTCCCAAGATATTATATTATTATTATTACTGATACCAACGCAGCCCAAAGAAATAAACGTTAATTGAAGTTTGTAACCGGTGTTACAATAAATTTCCATGAATTTTATCGTCTTCTTAGTGATAGGCAGGGGCATCTCTCATTTATTTATATTGTTTTGCAGAAGATTGCTTGAAGCTGCCAATTTGATATTAAAACAAAATTTAATACATTTCTCATTTCAAGATTATCTCAAACGGTCGAGATCGATTCAGATAGAGTTCTCAACGGGTCTCTTTAATCCTTAATTAGATTACATTTCCCCCTTACAAATAAACTCTCTTGTCGTCATGGATGAATACTCAAAGATCTTTTATGAAAATATTTGTTATTAGAGATACAAGAATTTTGAAAGGTTATTTTTCTCTTTGAAAATATTAACAAATTTCTTGCTGTATTTAGTTTAACGTCTCTTCTATTAAATTTTTGCTTTTATGTAACCTAAAATTGCGTCGTCGTATTTTTTATGTAAGAAGAGACAAACACTGTTATTTTATTAATATTTTATAAAAGGATAATGTTAAAGCATTCCTGTTATGGATGTTCGAATGTAGCAATATTCTTACTCACAAACAATAATAGTGGAAACAGCCATGCAATAATACTTTGAACCATTTAACTTCGCACAAACACGATCTTGCAGACAGTATCAATTCGGAGCCCGTTCGAGAAAGAATCAATCCATTAGGGAGGAGCGCGTATCTGCTGGCCGATCTTAATGTGGTAATGTAGGGATGGCGAGGATGCATGCTGGAAGAGTGAAGGTCACGCTCGGATGTGGTGATGTCCTGTAATCTCATTATAAGGTCCCTTGTAGATTCTTTTCCAATTCATTCATATGGTTGTAGAAATTAACATATTTCTTTCATTTCTTAAATTTTAATAATTTATATATATATATATATATATATATATATATATATATATATATATATGTATATATATATATTTCCTTTTTTTTCTTTATAACATTGAGGGCATAGGTATCGTGGAAGACCTATGCTATCATGAGTTTTGAGTAGATCCTTTTCGATTTCATAAGAAAACGAAGAGCATGTTGTTGAGTTGCCCTATTGGTTCGCGATATAATGCTTGTCGTTTATTTCTTTCTAGCTCATTGAACTACAATGCAATGTATATAATGTGTGAGAACAGATAAACGTGCGAGGATTACATCATTAATTCAACATTTAGAAAAAAATATAAGTACAGACCCAGGAATCGAACCCGAGACTTCCGTATGCCAAACCGTAACCGAAATCGAATCATCTATCGGATTTATTTTATTAGACCTAAGCTCGATAGATGGTTTTGGCTTTAGTTATTGCTTCGTAGAGAGAGAATTCATCATGCTTTCAATATTCAAGATTCTACTAGAATCGACAAGTTTTCAAATAAGTGTGATGCACCTAGCACCTTTAAATACATAATTATATGGATTCTAGGAATGCCATGTTATTACCTACATGGTTTATGAAATGTCGACTCAGTACCACGATATAATAAATATGCCTGTGAGAAAAACAAAGCTAAGAAGATATTAAACAAAATGCAAAGTTTAGTTTGTATAGATATATTTTCCTTACCACATATATTTTAGCGAGTAGTCGGACGACTCCGGCCGGTGACGTACCATCTCTGAATGCTCACGGATATTGACGGAATTTAAAATTGAATTTCTAGATGTGTCCGGTTGATTGGCCGCATGTTGATTACATTTTACGGATGTGCGACAATTGAATTAAAATGAAATTATTATATAGGTTAGAATGCTTTCACAGTACGTACTTGTATAGAGATTGACCAAAATACTGTTTCATTATTATATCTTCATCCGTGTTCCTTTTAAACAATAATTTGATCAATGAAACAGTTAAAACTAAAACTACATAGTTACATGTATTTCAAACGGATCATTAACTGACTAATCATTTTCTTTATGTTGTCGGACTTATGAGATTATAATGAATTTTAGGTCATAATTGAGGTTCTAGACACATTTTTATTCCGGAACATTAAAGTGTTTGCTGTGCAGTACCATAATGGGAGGTGGTACACCTCACTTACCTGCCAGTAATTGTTAATTAAATACCTAATTATCTAATTACCGATTTTGGTCTCGACGTAACTTTCATTAGAGACTAGCCAACTACGTAGGAGATATTATAGTGTATAAGTGTATGCGCAGACACAAGTGCACTCTCTATTTTATGACTCTCATAGTTCGATGGGATAGAAATCTGATACGACCGGAGAAAGATTAAGCGCAGGACCAATTACCATTCTGGCACAGAGGAGGTGTGACAATTAAAAAATGGTCACCCATCTGTGGACTGATAGTGGTAACATTGCTTAACCTTGCTGATGATCTTTTGACCTGCTTGGTTGCTATACAGTCACGGAATTCTAACAATTTGAATAATAAATAAATAAAAACAAATAAATCAATTGTAACGGAACAAATAAAAACGCACCAGATGTCACTTTCAATCATATAACATATTTATTAGACCTTATTCTAACAAAATTATATTCTATACCAACGAAAAATGATTTTAGAAGCTAATAAATATTGACATATTATGGATGGACCGCCATAACGAGCTATCGATCCGATTATTATAATAAAAATAATACGATTATTACAAGTGGGTGTAACTTCCGAACTGTTTCTTTATAAATATGTCGCCCAATAACATAACTCGGTAGCTGCAGCTGGTCAGCAACAATGAAATCCATAAACTACGCTATTTTCCACTTCACTATTCTACACGTCTTGGTGGGTACTATCACAGTGTCAGTTATAAAAATTAATAACTGAAATATTTTAGCGCCAAAAATTCGCCATTTTATTTTTTCTAAGTTTGATATATCCAGTGTCACTCTAAGAACTAAGATGAATCTAACGACACCTCTGAAGCTAAAATCCATCAAGTAATTTAGGTTCTAGAGCGTGCCAAATAAGTATACTTACCTATATACTATATTACCTATATATATATATATAGACATTCGAAAAACATAGCTCTCCTTCTTGCGCAGTCGATTAAAAAACCAGCTGTATACTTTCCCACTACAGGGGCACATGCCTCCTCCCTGGAACTGACCGTAATCGATTACGGTCCTAGGATTAGTTTCATATACTCACATTGTACTGTTTCAACTATTATGAGCAGTGATGATAAATCAAATCCCTTTAAGTGTGCGCGTGTCTGCTTGGGTTTTGAACCTGCGATATACGACACATTAGCACTGAGCGATCCACTACTTCTGATCGTAAGATCTTAAATTCTAAAACCACTATGATTTCTTACATATTTGAAGAGACTCAATCGTAATAATATTATTACGATTGTGTCTCTTCAATAACAAGTAATACAAATATGGACATTTATTATTTATTCAAAATTATAGGCAAGTACAAACAAACAATTCAATTTGGTTGACAACAATATAAATCACATTCCTAAACTCAATAAGCACGCAGCTGGGGCCTGGAGTTTTGATCCACAAAATTTAATGTACTAGGTATGTACGGCTACGGGACTGCTACGCTTTGGCGTAGGCGTGCTACGATCTACGAGCGTAGTAAGTAGTATAGCGTGGGCGCGTAGCGTTGTTGTTATTGCTTATTTTGACGCCGCGCGCCGTCTGCTTCTGAACAGCTGATTCGTTTGTAGTAAATAAGTTAAACTTACCTGTAACGTAGGTAGTACTGTTTATTTTGAGACGTAGTTTGTAATGAATATAATATAATACTAAAGCCTCATTAGGACTATTAACTTTTGCGCGTATATTGTCATTTGAATTGAATTTATGACGTTCGCAGTCGTAAAGTGGCACTATAATCTCTAATACTGACGATTGAAACATAAAATAAACTGAAATTGAACTGGAACTTGATGTTATGTCAGCCATAGTAAACCCTTAATCTTCCAGAACACAATGTACTAAACGTTCGTTCGTACGTAAGTCTGTACACAAGTCAAATCGATAATAAATCGTATTCTTAGATATTTCATCCAACGTTTGTTACAGACAGACGACATCAAAGGGCATTAATCAAGATAATGCGGGAACGGAAGATCAATCACATGGGACGAGCGAAAAAGTATAAAGATATTACTTGAACACTATGAAAAGTCAACTGAGGGAGTACAAATTACCAAAAAAGTTTTCTTAGGTTGTTCATTACTAGAATACTGTAAGATGACAAGACAAGAACACAAACAAGCTAACACGTGTAAGTTAGTTTCAGTCAGTTGTAAGTCCTGGTAAATCTATACTTGAATGATTTAAGAATGTGTTCAACAAACCCGCGAAAAATACATGATGCGAAAAAATATGTTTTTGTTCAACCACTAATAGCTCCAGCTGTTTCTCCACCACGGTGCAGTGGAAGCCAGAACTGATGGTACTCCTGAGTGATCTCTTCTCTGTCATGCCCAGACGAAATCATTGAACAACTTTGCTTAGCCAAAATATCTTATTTGATGAACGGCCTCTCTTAAACTAACGAGACGGACGAACTTGGTAAAACATTATTCATTTCAATAAGGATTCGTTACGTAGCATTTCCTTTGTTTCTATTACAGATAATTTGAAATTCTATAGATAACCATAATGGAATAGAAAATTGAGCAACAAATGAATTCTCCTTTGTTTGTCTTACTTTATTTTGTGTTTTTGAGCAATCATTTACAGGTTCTGGTTGCATTTTGTTTGCTTCGTTTGTCGTTTCCCGGCACTCAAAATACTTCTGATCCGTAAGGCCGTCGACGTCCTTTCGAAGTTCTTTTAAAGAAAGCTCTTTGGGTTGTAAGGCTTTAACGTAAAGTATAAGTGACCCATATAAACATACGTAGGTATATATGATAATGTACACTCTAAAACAGTCTGTTGTACCTTTTTTCATGTTTTCATTAATCATCTTTAGTCATGAATGCAATGGATTTATGTAATCCGCTTTTTGTGATGCTTTAAATGCATGTTATCCAAGTTTTCTTTTAATTGAAGAAGATATAAGTCCTTTTCTTGGGACTATGTAACTTGAATGTTCATTTTAACCTAATTATATTAATTTAAAATTTTACAGGTACGTGAAATTGAATCTGGAACACAATACAATAATCTGATGTCATTGAGCTGATCTGGTACAGGAGTCAGGAGCTGGATAGTGAAAGATCATAACTGACTACTGGTAAACTCTTTCTTTGAGTTTTGATTAAATGCATGATACAAGGTGTTTTAAATCTTTTCTATCACTACGTAGTATAAAACAAAGTCGCTTTCTCTGTCCCTATATCCCTATGTATGCTTAAATCTTTAAAACTACGCAACGGATTTCTTTTAATAGATAGAGTGGTTGAAGAGGAAGGTTTATATGTATAATAACATCCATTAAATAGTGGAGAAATAAGGAGCGGAGCAGCAATAAGAAATGTTGCAAAAACGGGGAAAATTTACACAGACAAAGTTGCGCAGGTCAGCTAGTACTATTATAAAGATATGTTATTTATCCTTATTTAATTAAGTACTTCGATAATTAAGGTTGATCATTTACGCGTAAATTTTTAAATCGCTTTTTAAATTATGAAATCGGACCTCTTGTTTAGAAGTTACGACCAGTATAAAAATTGTATAAAAAAGAAAAACCGGGCAAGAGCATGTCAGATCTTGCACATGCTCTGCCTCTGACATCTCTGCATCTGACATGCTGCAGCCGTTATTACAAATAAATGCACTACATATGAAAAAAATACGATGTACTTTATTGCACCAGCAAAAGAGTGCATGTTCATGTTACTTAAGCCCTTTTGAGAAAAGCGCGGTTTTTCTGCAATAACTCAAAGATCCGAACATGTTAAAAAAAAATATTGAAAGTATTTATTAATAAATAATAATAATAATATCTTGGGACAACTCACACAACGTCATCTGATCCCAAACTAAGCAGAGCTTGTGCTATGGCAACCAGACAACTGATAAACATACTATATATATTTCTAAATACATACATATTATAGATAAATTACACCCAGACACAGAATAAACCATCGTGCTCATCACACAAAGTTTTATCCTGGGTGGGGATCGAACCCACGACCTCTTGCGTAGCAGTCGGAGACATTCCTCAGACTGCGCCACAGAGGCAGTCAATTATGCGTTACGTTTTGACGTTTTTTTCACATGGTTCAAACGATAAGTGGGGATCGATAAGACCGTTCAATTTATACAACTTTTGGAGCGATTATTTCCAAAAACATTCACTTAATCAAAAAAGTTTTTAGAAACCTTAACTAGAATGTTTTTAAAAGCCGTGTCTAATGATGTGTGTTTCCGAAAAACTACTTTTTCAGCTTCTGTGACATGTATGGAGTGCACTAATTCCCTTATTTTTTTTATAATTTGACGATCAACGTAAGTAGCAGTTAATCAATATGCATTGTGTAGTTTTCGAGTAAAATGCCTGTGACATACGGAAGGACAGCCAAACGGACATAAAGAAACTTTATGGGTTTCGTTTTTGCTATTTTGGCTATGGAACCCGTATGTGTATATACCCGAATATATTTTATTGGAAAAAAAATATAATACAAAACAAACGTCTGGTGGCGCGAGGGGGGGGGGGGCACGAGCCCCTGTGGCTCTGGGTCCGCCTATATATTACAGCTACGTACTTTCAAAGTGATAATAAATCTAAATTGTACTGTCAAAACTAAAAATAACGAAAATTTTGCAAATTTTCGCTCAACTATCACGCAGGTAGTATTTTGATTTCACGTGATTCCACACTCGCCAAAGGGATTTAAATAACGTAAGTGCGTTATTTAAATCCCTTTGGCAGGTAGGTAGAGGTAGATCTGAGGGATCTATCAAAACACACTTAACGCGGACAAAGCCGCGGGCAAAAAAGCGTGTAGGCATTAGGTTTGTCCGAAAATCTTGCTACGATATGACACCCGCGCGAATAATATAAATACTTACATTATAACTTCTTTACATTCCCTTCAGTATAAAAAATAAACATCCAAATACACAAAATTCAAAGTGAAACATTCCTTTTGATTCCTTTACAAAAGCAATAATTACCCACAATATGTCACCACACGAAGGAATCAATGGTATCAGTTCACACGCCGTCGCGCGCGTTCCCATCGCGACCGCGACTGATGTCGTACGTCATGTGATGTCACTGCGACTAATATTCGATCTAATTATTGAAATCAACATGGTTATTTTGCATTTTCTGTTCATAGATAATACTGATACTTATATTTACTTCTTTGGCGGGTTTTGAATATTCACACGTGCGTTGTTGTACTCTATTTGACTACTCCTGTGCTAGTGTGTTACAGGATGTTGATAAACTTTCGCGATTTCTACACATTATAAAATGATATATACTACGGGTCTTAATCGGGTGTATAATTTAAGGTAAAATATTGCAACGGCCGTGGTCACGGGTAGACCAGTCTACCCGTGACCACGGCCGTTGCAATACAAGACCCGTAGTATATATAATTTTATAATGTGTTACAGGAGTCAGTGTCCCCTTTAGGTACAAAATTAGGTACATTATTTGTTATGCTAATTTAAAATTAGTACAAAGTAAACAAAAATTACTGTGTATAAGACTTAATAAAATAAATTCTAATTATAGGTGGTGTGTGTGGGTGTTGTTTGTTATTGGTTAGTAGTGGGAGAGTATATGTATGTACTTTTGTGTGATTATTATAATCACCCGCTTTTTTTTTATCTATATAGTATTTGCAAAATCTATTCAATTATATTAATACAATTATAGATATGTTTTATATGTTTGTGTGTTGTAGATATTCATGAATTTTGTTTTTAAAATGTCTCCTGTTTAAAAGATCAATGATTTTTTGATTCTATTATATAACAATGGTCCCAAAAAACAGAAAATCTTCTTATAAATGAGGTTTTTGGTTCATCAAACAAGCGCAGAAAATATGAATTATGTGATAAAGCATATCACATACTTCATATTTTCTGCGCTTGTTTAGAAGATCAGTATCATAAGACAATTTACTATGCTGGTTATGTAAAACACTTTCTATTAATAATTGCCTGACTGTAAGGACTTTACAAAATTGATATAAAAAATAGGTTGGATACAAATAGGGTTTAAATGTGCAGACCTTCAACAAAGCACGTTGATCAATTTCAAATTTTTTTATTATAGTCTTTGGGGCTCCTCCCCACGATAGTATGCAACATGTAAGTATGGACTGTCTAAAAGCCAAATTAAATATCTATCAGTTTACGCACCCGACTACATAAATCATTTACATGTGCTTTGAAGTTTAAGCTATTGTCGATTATGACATAAAGAGTTTTTTTTGTGTTTTTAACACGCTCTAGGGGTTCATAAGCACAATTATTCGTCTTGGAACAGTCGTGTGGAGTTGTGGTATTTGTAGTGCTATTTTTATTGCACTGGCGTAGACCAAATGTGGTTAGGTAGTTTTCCAAAAAGTTACAGTTGTAGACCATGTATTCCTATTCTCTCTAGTTTTCTTATTAAAAGAGGGACTGATATAGTATCAAAGGCTTTCGCAATGTCAAGGAAGATTGATATGCATTTTTTGCCCTTGTCTAGTTCAGTGCTAACGTAGTTGGTTAACTTATGAACTGCTTTATCTGTCGACATATCGGTACAAAGGCTGAATTGGGTAGGAGACGGTAAATTGTATTTTTAGAGATAATTAGTTAGTCTTATATTTATATTATTTTCTAAAATCTTCGATAGGGGTGGAAGTATTGCAATAGGTCTGTAATTACTTAAGTGATATCGGCATATTGGTACAACACAGAAATGTTCTGTGGAAATGTTCCAGTTTTTAAGCAAGTGTTAAAAATTAATGTTAGCAGAGGTATGACAAAAATTTTAAACTTCTGGAGGAAACTGTTATCGTTACCTACTGAACAATTTGTTTTTAATCCTGCTAATATGCGTTCTATCTCTTCCTACGAGGTCTCCTCTAAAACAAACGTTTTCACACGAACGGTGTTAAGTAAGATTCGAAATTGACATGTTTCCCAAGGGTTTTCATAGAAATTTCTGCCGAAGATTTGCCTGCGTTTACAAAATATTTGTTTATTTCCTTTACTGAGACAAGGTGGGTTTCAAGAAGTCTTGTAGGTTGACTTCAGAAATAGAAATAGACTTGAAGATATCTACAATAACTAGTAAAGGATTTCAATATTTACCTGCACAGATACTATCATCAGTAAAGTCACCCACTGCCATGGTGGGTGTTGTTTCCGCACTTAGTCCCGGGTGTGGACCATTGTGCGTGAGCCGTGGTGGCCGTTACTCCAATCAGCCCATCTCCCTCCAAAAGCAGATCAGCTTCCCTAAACTTCTCAGGGTACCCGTTAGCGACCTTGATGACCACAGGGTCTCTTTCCGGATCCATGCGACGCCGGTGCATTGAAGGAGCACGTGCGCAGCCGTTTCCTCAGTCTCCATGCAAGCTCTGCATAAGGGACTGTCCGTGATTCCTATTGTGTGGAAGTATTTGTTTAGCGAGCAGTGTCCGGTGACAGTCCCCAACACCCGGCGCAGTCTTTCTCTGTCCAGACGCAGCAGTCGCCTTGTCAGTTTAATGCCCAAAGTTGACATTGCCTCTTTGGATTGTCTGCAGCCTGGTGTTGAGGTCCAGCAATTCTCGGCTTGTGTGTGTGTGTAAAGTCCTGTAACCATCTGCGAGGTTGACTAAAGGGAATAAGCATGATGGGCTCTGG
Organism: Herminia tarsipennalis; assembly: GCA_945859575.2. Lineage (NCBI taxonomy): Eukaryota > Metazoa > Arthropoda > Insecta > Lepidoptera > Erebidae > Herminia > Herminia tarsipennalis. Next base: position 2,481,119 of record OX243836.2, on the reverse strand, counting down.
ATCGAAAATTTTCGCGCCTTGTCAGTTCATCCGCCGCATCGTTGCCTAGCGATCCTCTATGTCCCTTTAGCCATTATAGTGTAATTGTGTTGCGGTTGAGTACCGTGATACGTTCCAATGCATTGTGGCACTCCAGTATCAGTCCCGAAGTAAAGTAATTTTTACTTAGAGATAGGAGCACTGAGGCACTATATGAGAGAATACCTATGTTTTCGTCGGTGACCTTCCTGGCCTCTATGACGGTTGCTGCTTCAATGATTCCCACACACTCCGCCTAATAGACGGTGTTTAGTGAACCAAAAGGCCTGGATATTTTAATGTTTAGATCGTCTGAGAACGTTCCAGCCCCAGAGCTGGAGTCCGTTTCAAATTCGTCCACAGATACTATTATTAGTTAAAAAATAATTTTAAATTATTGATAGTACCTGTATTATTAATTAAGAAAACTAATAATAGTATTGTGCAGATTTCATTATTTATTGCCTCTGTGTCACGGTGGGAGTGTATCCGACTGCTACGCACGATGTCGTGGGTTCGATCCTCATCCAGGATAAAACTTTGTGTGATGAGCACGATGGTTTATTCTGTGTCTGTGTATTATTTATCTATAATATGTATGTATTTTATGTTTATCAGTTGTCTGGTTGCCATAGTAGTTGAGTTGTCCCAAGATATTATTATTATTAAAATTATTACATAACGAAGTAAAATTTAAAACTTTTTTCTTAAAGTATTTTATAATATATGGAGATATAATGTAACTTTAAATTGTTTAAAGATTTATATAAGTGACGATCAAACAACTAACCTTGATATCTTTACAGGGTTGTATTATGTCGTTATATATATTTATAATTTAAAATGCATAATTGTTTTTCGTGTAAAATTGAAAGAAAGTGCTATAAAACAGTGCTTTTGTTTCATAGCACTTTCTAGCAATTTTTATATCCTATAAATAATTAAAGTTTTATTGGCCTGTTATTTACAATCCACTTAAAATTTGATATTTTCTAAAAATATGTGGTAAATAATGGTAATTAGTATAACTATAACAAAAGTAAAACTTTAATCTACTCTCGTTTTTGATAAAGTGATGGGAGAAAATGTTATATTATTTTTTCGCTTAAAATGGCATTAAATTATTTTTTTCCAACGAAGTAACACATAATACTATACGGCTTTCGTAAAGCTAGTTTAGACAAAGAAATAACAAGTTACAGTTGAAGTTGTGCTAGTTTGGAGATATTACACTTAACTGCTTACAGTATTAGTGAATTCCTGTTTAATACATTTTAGTACTTAATGATTCTTATTTTTTTTTTTTATTTCAAAAAGATAACTAGCAATGTGGGATTTTGGTCCCACATTACAATCCTGTTAACCCCTCCAGCTAAGCTCAATCAATGGCTTGTGTTAGGAGTGGGTTCACGTCGGTAGTATAACGTCGACCTCACGATTGCGAGACCGATGCCTTAGCCATTAGGCTACCGCCGCTTGAGTTTGATTTAGTCAAGTACAAAATTACTTAATATTTTCTTAGCTTGTCAAAAAAAAAAACAATTAATTTATTATAGGTAACTATAAAGTTCAAGAATAATTTCTTAATTTCAGTTTTCGATTTATTCGAACAGGCTAGCGAAACTTTTTCGTGCGTGAACCGGTAATCGATTTAGGAGACATTTCATTTTGACGTGCTAACACGTCAAAATAAAATAAAAATAGGATGAAATAGGATACCTGATGGGATAAAAAAAAACTGCATGTGCTCGGTCTGCGTAAAAATAGAAGTGTGGTCTTTCTGATAAGTCCCATATCGAGTTGACAGGTTGAGACGATGGTACCGAGTGGTGTTGATTTTTGGATATGTGGTCTAAGTGCAGCACTGGCCAGTTCGTCTGGATTCAGTTAAAATTGCGTTTGTGGTGACGGTAAGCATTGCATCGCTATGCCCATGAGGTGTGATGGGTGAGTTTCGGCTAACAATAACTTAAGATAAGTGGTCGTCTCATAACTGGCTACAATTTTAATTAACGTTGTTTAATTAAATCAGATTTGACACGAAAAATGAATTTAATTACTATGTTAAAAAATTAGTGTTAGAGACATATACCCGAGGACTCGTAAGGGTCGTGTTGGAGAATTGTTAGATCACTGGTGGTTTCGTTGACCAAACATGGGTTTTGATTAAAAGGCAGTTGTGTTGCCTCATTTTAAACTGGTAGCCAGTGGGTGGCGTGACTTTCGTTTGACGATTACGTTTGGAAGTGCCGAGAGTAGAGCAGGGAGTCATATTTGAACGGTCGATGCGAAGCACCTCTCTGATGGCACTGTCGCTAATTATAATCGAGTGTGCAAAGCGCTAGCATTGTGTCAGTAGCATTTGTATAATTGAAATGATTAGAACAATGGACTATGACGGACTTTACCTTGCTCGAGGTACCCGCGTACCACATTATGATCGAATTACCTACACAATGCCAGTTCGATTACTGTGCCTCTAACAGCCCATGTGGCTACCCTGCTACCACATATATATCATAAGGTTTGTTTTTTTTCGTTAACACTTTATTAAGTTGTTGCCGTTAAAAATAAATTTTGTTATTGAAATCCTTGCAAGCGTACCGTACGTAGGTACAGACATCGTCATCAAATTTAACAATTTTATTAGTACAAACTATATAACAATTATATTGGTTTTATTTCTCCAGACATTATCAGTACAGGACCCCATTTGCATTTGAATTTGTGAGGCTAAAATAAAAAAATAACTTTGCCGATGCACATTGGACTCGATCAAGTGAATCTTGGGCAAATCAATATATAATTAAGTTGAAGACTGACATATTCCCTCATGGTAATGTTGGTTAAATAGGTACTGGTGCATTTAATTAGATTATGATTTTGTTATAACGCTGAAATTTTCACAAGAACGTATTCCTAATGTAAGTGAGTGAGGTGAGTAATGTTATTCTTTGATCACATTTGAGGACTACGGAAGATAAATATAATTATAATTATGGTGGCTCGGTGCAGCATCACAAAAAATAAATAAAAAAAAACATAAATTTGCAACGTTTCAATCTTTATCCATTAAACAAATAACAAAAGCTTAGGTAAGTCGAGTTGATGTGCCGACTGCCGAAACACCATGAGTGATGTAAAACCAATTATTAAATAGTTAGTGAGGTATAGTTTAGTACATAAATATTTACGCCAGTATTTAATAGAAAACGACGTTAACAATCTTTGATTGGTTGAAAGTAAACAAACCACGTAACATTTATTTTATTTGGTGATTTCGGTTGTTGCTAGCGGGGACGCTTAGCAACAGCCGATTGTATTGTTTGTCCCTAAATGTCATTCAAATCGTTATAAAAACACGTCACCAACATGGCAAGGAGGCATAAATCCTTTTCCGTCGGACTTTTTTAATAAGCATCAAGGTGTGGCGTGGTTAGGGGTGGGGGTGGCGGGGTGGGTGGGGGTGCAGGCGGGCGCGGGCGGCCGCCAGACGAACGCCTACGCGCGCGGCGCCGGACGTCTGCACGTCCCGCCCGACTCCAGTCCGCCAGCGGTGGGCCGCGCGCCCGCCGCGCCTCGCGATACGCGGCTAAACACCCGCTCACAACACGCGACACTCACCATTACCGTTTTCATATTTTCTACTATTTGTATCTAATATTTAAGTCAACTTCGGGTGAGTACCTTTACTTTAAAGTGCTTAGATTTTACTATTTACTTATTTTATCTTTATTTAGTCAAGTTATAATTTGTGTTTTGAGTTTAAGTTGTATTATTTGTAGTTTGTTTGCTTTATATATTTTTAGCTTGCTTTCTTTTCAGATTAATAAAATATAAGTATATTTTTTTCTTCAATATTTCTCCAAGTGTGTACCTAAACATTGTTTTAAATTAAATCAGGACAAAATAATAATTTCATTACGAAATGAGTTTGAAATCGTTTCTATTATACGGTTTTTAAATTAAAGATTGATCACAAAAGTAGGCACGATCAAGTTTTGTATATTTTAATTAATGGAGATCAGGTAAGGAAATCTCAACAGCTTAAATTCTCGAGTAAAAATGAGAGCCGTTTTCTGATCGTTGAAGATGTTCTTCAACCTTGTTAAAAATATTGTAACATTGATTCAAATGGTTAACAAGAGGATACGATAAAATTATATTGTTCGTTGAGTCTTATAATAAAAATATCCAGTATTATCTATTTTCTTTAAATTTTGTTTCCTTTTATGAAATGAAATAAGAAAAATACGTTTTAATAGTTTGGCTTTTTTGTTGTGACTAGAAAAAGTCGATTGTAAATAGGCACTTAATATCTAAGACGGAATAATTATAAATTAATATTTTTATTTATACATTTTCTTAAATATACATAGGTATATAAAATGATTTGTCCTGACTAAGTGACTGATAGATCAATGCATAGCATAAACAGAGAGACATATAATTTTAAGGACGTATTTATTATGTGATGTAGGCATCCGATATTCAAGGATTTTTGAAAATTCAATCCCTAAAGGGTGTAGTATAGTGGTTGCAAGATTGTATGAAACTGCGTCAATTTTAAAGTAAGATCTGTAAAATTTTATATTTGGCTTATTGGTTTAAAATAAAGAATCACGTTTTTCAGCGTTTATGTAAAACCAATCCCTAAGGGGGTATAGTAGAGGTTGCAACTTTGTATGAAACTCCATTAGTGTTAGCTAATTGCGTTTAGCTAAATTGTGTTTGGCTTTGTGGTTGTTAAGAAAAAACCCAAGCGAAAATCAACCTTTAAGGGGTAAAGTCATCAACGCGGGCGAAGCCGCAGACACCAACTAGTAATTATAAAATATTTAAAAAAAAAAATACATTACAATCTACATTGTAATAACGATCAAAAAATAAGTAAAATGCACATTAGAAACAGTTAGAAACACAAGTTAAAAGCCACCAGCAGCATGACGTGCCCATAAAGGTATATGGTAGACCTATAAGGGCAGGTAGATTTCGGGTACACCCTGTACCCGAAATCTACGGCACCTGGTGCCCCATGTATTAACTCCAATGTGCTCGGGTTGGCGCTTATAACCACCCCGGTGCCACAATTACAATGCCAATGTGTTTACACGTATTTTACACCAATATATTGAAAGAAAAATGTTTTTTAAACCAGTTGTGTTTTATGTAAGGCCCGCTCGTCTCAATTGCACTCATACAAACCACAATTGGGGGTTCGCAAATAAATATGCTAAGTTTTTGACATATTGGAAAACGTGTAAATTTGAAGGCCTGGCTTACGTTTTTACGGGAATTTCAAAAGAAAAAATCTGAATGCCTTAGTCAAATGATGCGTATAGTATCGTGAAAACTAAAAAAATATAAAAAACAAAAAATTAAAAAAAAATTAAAAAACTTCAAAAAATAACTGAAAATACTGAAATACTTTTAAGTACTCGTAATTACACTACATATTTTCGAAGTAGGTATGATGAAGTATAAAAGTGTAGCAATCACTTAAAGGTAAACACCACATGCTTATATAAATAATGGAAAAACAATACACTAATTAAGACTAAGACTTAAGTAATTTCTCATTCTATAATTTAGGTAAAACCAATTTAGAGAGAGTTGATAATTAGGAAGTAAGAGAGCCAAAATGTAGATCGATTTTGTCGCTGCATTCAATAATGGCCTTGCATATCCTTGCATATGGAGAGTTGGCTCCTAATACAGTCCTTCTTAAAGGCGAACAAAGTGGTGTAATGGGGCCGCGAGGAATTCTAGAAGGCTAGGCCCAAAGCTTGAACAGATTCAGTAGCTGTGTGCAGTCAATCCTGCTGAAGAAAATTTTACACGCTGTCATTCCGTGGTTTAAGTGCCTGCGCTTAGCCAAATATTTGATATTATTATTTGCTATGCCATTACAAAATGCAATGAAAACGTTTTTTAAATCTTTCAAGTCGCAGTGAATGCACAGAGTAGGGCCGCCATCATTGTTGTAACACCATTGGATAAGTGTATAGGTCACTTTGAAGAAGTCTACTGTCATCAACGGACTTCTGCAAATTTAAAATCATCAGCGTACCTAAATCATTCTGAATGGAGAAAGCACTGTGAGATGTCATTTATGAAGAAGTTAATAATAACTGGTTCTAAATTGGAGGCTTGTGGGACAGCAGAAGTATTTTTTTGGAGCTTTGACTGAAAACCATTAACTACAACGAAAAAAACAATCTTTCAACTAAATACGAGCCCAGTCACTACAGCAAAGATCCAGTAATGCCATACGCCTGTAATTTGTAAATAAGATTTTTTGGGGAAACTTTATCAAAGGCTTTGCGCGAGTCCGTATATATGACATCAACTTGCCGTGCTGAATTTAAAGCTTTTATTAACTTAGTTTTGTAAGTGGTATTAAATAAGTATCGTTGACCGACGGGCAAAGAAAACATGCATGATAGTCATCACTCATGTAAAGCCGGAGATTATTTTAAATAAATAGGCATAGTAATGATTTGAAGGAATTCCACCAGGGTCTGCTTCCATAAACTATTCTCCTCACGCAAAGGTGCTCGTGTAGAATCTTGTGAACGCTTTCCGAACTAATCTGTCTTGTCGTATATATAATTCGCTTGTTTTCTTGATTTTTTTTTTACTGCAGCACACTTTCTTTCGTGACTGCTGTCATAGGACGATCACTCCCTTGTTTATCCTTCAAAGTAAGATGACCGCGCTTGGACTCGCTATGCCAACGATAGATGGTTGCTTTTCAAGGTCCTTTAACCTTAAAAGCCATTTGAAGGCGATCAAATGACTCATCAGGTATTAGAAAACATTTGAAAGAAATTGTTCTCGATGCAGTTCATTTTTTAAATGAGACACGTTAATTTAATTTGGCTTTTAAAAAATGTGGAGGAGAATTCAAAATTTGAACACTAGTAGTTTTAATTTTAAACGACAAAATATTTCAAAATAATTACAAGTTTCCATAAACATAAACATTTTTTTCACAAAACTTTCTAAGTGGTCTGGTATAATTATTACACAACTATTATTACAGGATATGTTCCTATTGTGATAGGGTGGTATGTATACAATTTTTAAACTTAAACAAAATTTGTCCTAAATCTAACAACAACAAATTACATAGCACACAGTATTTGTAAATTCGTTCAGAGTGCACGAGTGCTATTGTAGTAGGGTGGTATGTATACAATTTTTAAACTTAAACAAAATTTGTCTTAAATCTAACAACAACAAATTACATAGCACACAGTCTTTGTAAATTCGTTCAGAGTGCACGAGTGCTATTGTAGTAGGGTGGTATGTATACAATTTTTAAACTTAAACAAAATTTATCCTAAATCTAACAACAACAAATTACATAGCACACAGTATTTGTAAATTCGTTTAGAGTGCACGAGAATATGTTCATTGGGTCGCCCACTGTGTTGATCGTTACAGACAGAACAAATGTCAAGAGGTCTCTGACAAGGCTTGAAACTACTCGTATCTATTTAAAGACCTGAATTAATTCTTGCAATTATGAAATAAGATCCGTTGAATAGCTCACCGTGTATTCAAATAGATTTCGTTAAATGTTCACTAGAACTTTGGAAGAAAATATCACAATAATTTTATCTTTGTGTCGTGTTGTAACCTTACTACAAGAAACAAAGTAAACACAAACTAGTGGCTACAGCCTATGGGTCATAATTTTGTCTTGAACACGGATAGAGCCCGCTATTTTCTATTTGTCAGGGCACAGCTGACGTAGGTCTTCGACGCATGGGTCACAGACTCACAGTATATATCGAACTAACTTATGTTTTTTTTCGTATTGGTTTTACTGCCTCCTACCGAACTAGAACGTGACTGCTCTTTGTTATCCATTTCAGAATAGCCCATATAAAATACCCATATTCGCCGTATTTGCCACAAATTCCGCTGCTACCCATTTTACAATTTAATATACGTGACCCATCGCGGCCCAGGGCTAGTAATGACCGGTCGGCCATTTGCATTTTTTCGACATTTCACGCCAATGAATGGCCTTTACAGTTTGGATACTTTTAGAAAAGCTTGGGTCTTGTTGGTTGCTGTGGTATATCATACATGGTGTTAAGCATACAATCACTACTAAGTATATTAAATTAATGACTGAGATTATAATGACTATTTTTCTTTAACACTAGTATTTGTTAAAATATTAAATATTTAATAATAATGTTTTAATTTTCACCACAATATAGAAAACATTAAATTTGATAGATATAAATATTATTTCAACATGTTGTGCCTAATGGCATCGGCCTCGCAGTCGAGAGATCGTGGGTTCGAATCCTACCCATTTTACTACTGATAAACCCAGTCCCTAACACAAGTCATTGAGCTCAAGTGGAGGGGTTAACAGGAGTGCCAGTAATGTAGGACTCAAAATAAAAAGGCACTAAGCCAAATATTTTTGTCAAAATCTTTGAAAAAAATGTTTAGGACCTGAGTTTTAGGATACCAAATCACTGCCCTTTATTCTAACACTAGCTGACCCGCGCAACTTCGTCTGCATCAATTTTCCCCGTTTTTGCAACATTTTTCATTGATGCTCCGCTACTTTTTGTTAAAGCATGATGTTATGAAGCCTATAGCCTTCCTTGATAAACGGGTTATCTAATACTTAGATAATTTTTGAATTTGAACCATTAGTTCTTGAGATTATTGCGTTCAAACAAACAAACAAACAAATAAACAAACTCGTGTTATTGGCTGCCATCGTCTGAAGCAAGTATTTACCAAAGCGAGGGGGTTCCAAATAAAGCAAGGCACTGACGTGCATGCGCGCTAACTGCACGCCGGCGGTGCGCAAGCAGCTCGCATGCACCATACGAGCGTTGTATAAGTTACGAGTAGTAGCACGCAAGCACGCGGCATGCGAGCTGCGCATTTGCCAGATCTGCACGCAGCCTAAACGTAAAAAATTACAAATTATCGCAACGAAAGATGAGCTTAACCACTCATTTCCGAGTATCAATCGTCGACAGTATTATGCGCACATTTTATACTATAAAACAGAAGAAATGACTTATGAGAACCGAATCAGCGAAACACACTATTATCAAGTATTTATTAACCAATAGTTGTTCGCAGCACCCATAACCTAAACTTACGAATAGTTGTCACATTGATTACCAATCTAGCGGTAGGTAATCGGTCGAGTTTATGTGAGTAAGGGCGGTATCGACACATTGACTCATTTCTATTGTTAGTTTATATAGGGTAGCGCAAAAGTAATGTCATGGTTTGAATTGATTATCACTTTGTTAAAAATATTAAAAAATGAGTTCTGTTTTCATGAAACGTTTATTTGAAAATGTGCTCGTTTTACAGCATTTCGAATGGTTGCTCATAACCTATCTATCTATTTCTTCATCCAGTGTTAGCTTTGCGTTTGTGGTTTATTGTGATAAATGCGAGATTTAATCTCTAAGTCTGGCGCCATTCCTAGACGGCCAGTTCTAATTACCAAAACGGGAGATCATTCGGCTCGGAAATTGGTGTCTCAAAATCTCCATCGTCTCCCCGTTTTATTGATTTTTGTATACGTCTTCAAAAACCTAAACATTTCATAAAAACAGAACAAATTTTTTTAATTTCTAACAAAATGGTAGCCTATTTATGTAAGTCCGTGTGGTCAGGGATGTTAAGATATCCGTGTAGTAATGGATGTTAAGAATACAAGGTTCACCACCCTAGCTCATCCCGTGGGTGTCGTAAGAGGCGACAAAGGGAGTAAAAATCAAGCAGATATAACCAATGCCTAGAGAAGGAAACTCGAAATCAAATCCTATACCAACCCGTCTGGCCAGCGTGGTATAAGTAGGCCAAAACCTTAAATGGAGCCACACCAATAAAGACGGCCCCTAGGTCCGGGAAGCCCTGCTATTCCTGGCCAAGGTAGCGGCCATGGCAATAGCGGGACAAAGGGTGCTAAGAATCTCCGGGCTAAGGCAGGCTACCACAAGACGTCGTGACGCTGTCGCCGGAGGCGGAGAGGAGTGGAAGCGTCTCCTACGCGGAGATTTTCCGCCAGGCGACGGTGACCCTTAACGCCAACAATCTTGGCGCAGGGGTCTCCTTCCGCCACGCCCAGACCGGGGCCAGAATCTTAGAGTGTCCCGGTCAAGACGGCGCGAGGGTGGCGGACTTCGTGGCGGAGACGCTGCGGGGGCTTATCAAGGGGAAAGAGGGCGTAAAGATCGCCAGGCCCATGAAATGCGCAGAGCTGCGCGTTTCGGGCCTGGATGACTCGATCACGACCGAAGATATCCGAGAGGCCATTGAGACAAAAACTCAATGTGCCTCCGGATCCGTGAAGGTCGGCGCCATCCGCCCCAGTCCCGGTGGAGTGGGTGCAGCTTGGGTGCGCTGCCCCGTCACTTCGGCCAAAACCCTGGCCGACGCGGGCCGGCTCCTTGTGGGCTTCTCTTCCGCTAGGATCACTGTCCTGGAGGAGAGGCCTACTAGGTGCTACAAGTGTATGGCCACGGGGCACTTGCGACCCAGGTGCACCAGCGGGTTTGACTGCAGCACAATGTGCTATCGCTGCGGTCAACCGGGACATAGGGCGGCGGAATGCTCTGCCGCCCCCTACTGCCCCATGTGTGCGGCGGGCAATCTGCCCGCCAATCATATGGTAGGGCGGAAGGGATGTAAGCCCCCCAAGGCTTCCAAGCCACTCCCGGGCAGCAGCCAATCGACCCAGGCTGCCCCCGGAGCTCAGCCACCAACTGAGGTGGAGGTGATGGATGTAGTGCCGCACTCCTAAATGGACAGCGGTAACTCCTCCATCATCCTCCAGACGAACCTCAACCACTCCGCCGCTGCCCAGGACCTTCTCCTGCAGACCATGGCGGAGTGGTCGATAGGTGTCGCCGTAGCCGCGGAGCCCTACTTTGTTCCTCCCCGCCCGAACTGGGCGGGTGACCGGGACGGCTCCGTGGCAATCGTCAGCTCCGCTGCGCTTCATTCCCTGCCCTTGTCGATCAGAGACAAGGGTTCGGGATATGTTGCTGCCGACTGGGGAGGGGTTACGCTCTACGGAGTATACTTCTCCCCAAACCGGAGTTTTGCCGATTTCGAGGTCTTCCTTACCAACCTGGAGACCTCGATACGGCGGTTGGCACCTCGCCACGTGCTGGTGCTGGGGGACTTCAACGCCAAATCTACGGCGTGGGGGTCACCCAGCACGGACGTCCGCGGTTCGGCGGTTGAGGAGTGGGCGGCGTCGGTGGGTCTCTGTCTCCTAAACAGAGGCGCCACCAATACGTGCGTTCGACAGCAGGGGGGGTCGATAGTGGACCTTTCGTTCGCTACCCCTGCCGTCGAAGCGCGAGTAAGGAACTGGGTCGTCCTGGATGAGGTTGAGACGCTCTCGGATCACCGATATATCCGATTGGAGCTCTCCCGGTCTTCCAGGAACCAGGACTCAGTTAGGGGTCACACGGCGCGCAGAACGCCTCGGTATCCGCGGTGGGCTGTGGGTGCGTTGGACAGGGGCGGCCATCGTGGCATCGTGGTCGTCTCCACCTCCGACCGAGGAGGTGGACGTCATGGCTGGCCGCATTCGCGATGCATTTACGCAGATCTGCGATGCGGCCATGCCCCGCTCACGACGTCGCCCCCCGAGGAAGGGGGTGTATTGGTGGTCCCAGGAGCTTGCCTCTCTCCGCGCCGCTTGCATCAGTGCGCGGAGGTCCTATACCCGCAGCCGGACTCGTCACCGCGATGTCCAGGAGGAGAGCCAGCTTTATGAGGCGTATCGCCAAGCGAGGGACGCCTTTAAGCTGGCTATCTGTGGCGCCAAGGAGAGGGCGAGAGAGGAGATGCTGGAGGGTCTCGACCGTGACCCCTGGGGTCGCCCATATCGAGCGGCGCTGAACAAGCTCCGCTCGGCGGCCCCCCCCCCCCCTTACCGAGAATCTCCAGCCCAGCTTCCTTGCGGAAGTGGTCGAGGGCCTATTCCCGCTGCAGGCAGAGCACGCGCCCCCGGCGATGGTCTCCGAGGATGAGACCGATGACCGACGGGAGGCCGACACAACTGTGCCGCCTGTCACCGAAGCGGAGGTGGGCGCGGCTGTTCTTCGAATGCGTTCGAAGAACACCGCCCCTGGGCCGGATGGGATTCCCGCCCGGGTATTGGCCCTGACCCTCGACCACATAGGGGACAGCCTCAGGGGACTGTTCGACGTGTGCCTGGCGTCCGGACGGTTCCCTGACTGCTGGAAGGCAGGGAAGCTGGTGCTCCTCCCGAAGCCGGGACGGCCTCCCGACTCAATTGCGGCCTACAGGCCTATCGTGTTGCTGGACGAGGCGGGGAAGTTGCTGGAGAGGATTCTTGCTACCCGCATCGTCCGGCATTTGAACGAGGTCGGCCCCGATCTGTCGGACGCTCAGTACGGCTTTCGTGCTGGGCGCTCAACCATTGGGGCCATTCTGCGCCTGAGGGCCGCATCGGAGGAGGCCGTCGCCGGTGGAGGAGTGATGTTGGCGGTATCGCTCGATATCGCCAACGCCTTCGGGTCTCTGCCATTCAGCTGCATCAGAGAGGCGCTCCGGTATCATGGAGTGCCCGTGTACCTGAGGCAGCTAGTGGCAGACTACCTCGAAGGCCGAAGGATTCTGTACGAGGACCGAGAGGGAGAGGTAATCCGCAGGGACGTCTCGTGCGGTGTTCCACAGGGCTCTGTATTGGGGCCCCTCTTTTGGAACATTGGCTACGACTGGGCCCTGCGGTGTGGTTTCCCCCCTGGGATAGGGGTCATCTGCTATGCGGATGACACCCTTATCACGGCCCGGGGTGAGAATTTTGAGGAGGCGGCGCGCCTGGCCAACCTAGGGATTTCCCGAATGGTCGGGCGCATCGAGGCGCTGGGGCTTAGGGTGGCCCTTTCCAAGACGGAGGCCCTATTATTCCATGGGCCCCGTCGCGGTCCACCTGCTGGCGCCTCGATTGCCGTCGGCTCGGTCCTCGTACAGGTCCGGGCCCAGATGAAGTATCTGGGCCTAGTGGTAGACGGGCGGTGGTTCTTCGACGAGCACTTCAGCATTTTGGCGCCCAAGCTCGAGGCTACGGCGACCGCACTGGGGAGGCTGTTGCCGAACCTGCGCGGGCCTAGTGCCTCGAGTAGACGGTTGTACATGGGGGTGGTGCGGTCAATGGCTCTCTACGGCGCACCCGTGTGGGCGGCGTCCCTGACCGCCCAGAATAGGGTCCGCTTAGGGAGACCCCAGCGGACCATGGCGGTCAGGGCCATACGCGGATACCGCACGGTGTCTGCAGAGGCGGCGTGCGCATTGGCCGGCACACCCCCGTGGGATTTAGAGGCGGAAGTGCTCGCCGAAGTGTATCGGCGGGCGGTGGCTGTTCGGGCAGGGGGTTCGGTGCCTCTGCCCGAAGAGCTACGCGCTTGGCGCGGTGAGGCACACCGGGCAATCATGGCCCGGTGGCAGGGCCGGCTGGAAGCTCCACGGGCAGGTGTTCGAACCGTGGAGGCGCTCCAGCCGGTCCTGGAGGAGTGGGCAGGGCGGCAGCACGGGACCCTTTCCTTCCGGCTAGTGCAGGTCCTCTCCGGGCACGGCTGCTTCGGGAAGTACCTGCACACGGTTGCTAGGAGGGAATCGAGTCCCGCCTGCCACCACTGCGACTGCGGTGAGGACTCGGCGCAGCACACCCTCCAGCATTGTCCAGCTTGGGAGGGGCAACGTCGAGTTCTCACCGCAGTGGTCGGAAGTGACCTCTCGCTGCCGGCCGTGGTTCTGTCCATGGTCCGAAGCGAGGGGTCGTGGAATGCGGTCGCATCCTTCTGCGAGGACATCATCTCGCAGAAGGAGGCGGCGGAGCGCGTCAGGGAAGAGAGCTCCCTGGCGGATCCGCTCCGTCGCCGGCGAACCGGGCGGCGTCGGCGCGCATATCTGCGCCTGATGCCGCCTTAGGTGGGGCTGCGGGCGGGCGTACGGGGTAATCTGCCTCGCCCGCGGCCTTCCGTGGAGGCGCGGCACCCTGTGTGTATCCAGGGGCCGCGTAGGTGTGAAATTCCCGGAACGCAACAACATCGCGTCCGGGCATTGCCACTGGGCGGGCCGCCGACGGCATAACAAATTCCGGCGGCCCGTTCGCGAAGGTGGCGGGAGATACACGGCGGGTTTTTTAGTGGTTTCAAACCCCACACTACCTCCACCGTCTTCCCCGGATGGTGGAGGTGTTCGTCAGGAATTTTTCCCGCCAAAAAAAAAAAAAAAAAAAAGGCTACCACAAGAACCTGACCCTTTACGGACAATGGACAAAGTCAACGTCTGGACAAACATCTCACCGAACTCGAGGTAGAACTAAGTCAGATAAACTGGCACATATTGGCGCTATCTGAAGTTTGCAGGGGGAGGACACAATAACCCTTGAGTCAGGTGACTTGCTCAACTATCGAGAAGGCAATCGCACCTTCCAGGGTGGTGTCGGTTTCCTGGTCAACAAAGGTCTCGATAACAAAGTTGTGGAAATTAATAGTGTATCAAACAAGGGTTGCGTACCTACAACAGGTACTCTCTGAAGGTGGTACAGGTATATGCGCCGATCTCGACATACTCTGACAAGATAGCCGAAACCATGTACGAAGACATCGCCAAGGCATTACAGGTACCAGGAAAGCTCATTACAACGTTGTTATAGAATATTTTAATGCTAAAGTGGTAGTACAAGAACACGACGAATCGAAAATGGGACCAAATGGTGTGGAGCGCAGAAAACATAAGGGCCAAATGCTCGTGAACTTCTTGAGTCGCAGGGGCTTTTCTTGATGAATTCTTTATTTAAGAAGAAGCCCCATAGAAAGTGGACATGGCAAAGCCCCGATGTTGTAACAAGAAACATGTTTAGAGACGTCTAGGTGATCAACAGGTTTAATACCGGAAGCAATCACAAACTGGTCACAGGCGCTCTAAATATCAATTTGAAGACCGAAAGACTGCGGATGATGAAACCTATTCTCCGAGCTTCGTTGCCCCAAAATATAGTCTTAGGTTCCGAAAAGTTCCAGTTGGAACTTCACAATTGTTTTGCATCACTGGAAACCAACGGCATAGTCCACACCGTGGTCAGAACACTACAAAATATATGTCAAAGGTTGTTTCCCGGAAAACGTAAAAATAGGAAGTTGAAGCTCTAACTTGAGACTCTCGAACTTATGAAACTAAGACAAGACATGCAAATATCTTCGTTAGATAGGAGAACTATAAACCTGAAGGTCCGGAAGCTGATGCGACGTGACCTCCGACGATCCAATGAAAACTAGTGCCATCGAGACTGCGATTGAGCAAAATAGAGGCACTAGAGTTTTCGCACAACAGCTTGGTAGACCCTGAACACCGCGGATGGCAAAACCGTCTCCTCAAGGAGGTCGAGGCAGCTCTGAAAAAGCTTCAGCACCGTAGACCACATTCATACTGTTCGGCAGATTGTTCAGAAAACCGAACAGTACAATCAGCCGCTGTGTATGGCTTTTGTGGACTACGAGACAGCCTTTGATTCCATCAAAACTTGAGCGGTTCTGGATACACTGAAACGATGCCATATAGACTGACGATATATCGAGGTGCTGAGATGCCTGTTTGACACCGCCACTATGACCATCTAGATTCAGGACTAAACAAGACCATACCAATAGAGCTGCACCGAGGTGTGAGACAGGGGAATGTCATATCACCGAAACTCTTTACCAACGCTCTTGAAGACTGGACTGGACTAGGCAGGGCATAAATATAAACGGTGAGTACATCTCGCACCTTCAATTTGCCGACGACATCGTCATAGTAGCGGAGTCACTGGACCAGCTAAGCGAGATGCTGCACAGCTTAAATGGAGCCTCTAGACGTGTTGGTCTAGGCTTGAATTTTGAAAAAACCAAAATCATATTTAATAATAACAATAATAATAAATTTATTACGAAAAACTTTTACAAAAAATAACATATACATAAAATTAGATACATATTAACGTCTAATAATAATATTTTGGTACAACACATGTCCATATTGTTGACATTTGAAGCATCTAGTCACCAACGTGAAGTCCCGAACTGGGCAGGACGTCCAGTTGATAAAGACACGATTCTTATGCTAGCTGTCTCTTCCAATACAAAGTTGCATGTTGGTGCGTCTTTTTTTCCCCGATTTGTGGCTCAGCTTCATTGAGGACATGTACGACTCACGCGTTAAGTTTGACATTTTGTCGGCTAGATTTTGCTCAAATATGAGGTTAAACACATCCTAGTCGCGTAAAGTTACAGGAACCCCGAGGACCATGATCCTAGGTCTTCTTTTATGTAGCTGTTCCATCTTAAGTCTGGAACTGGTTGGCTAGGTCGACTTTCGAAGCTTCTTTATGTCGTCCTTCGTTTCAGTGCTGATAATTACACCGCCGTTCTTGGTCCTACGTAGTCCTCTTACGTGCAATTTCAATTGCTCTGGGCAGATAATTTTTTGGACTAGAGATTTGGTGTCGTCACTGGATTTTTGACCATCTTTAGGGTAAATAGCAATTGAGCTCAAACTCTTAGGGCGCAGAAAATCATTGTTATATAATATTGTTGAGTCACTGGTTTATTGCTGTCATACATCCATGGTCGCCCTGATAGATTAGATTATATAGATTTTTTGAAGTCATTAAGGAATTCAGCTAGTTCTTGGTTTTCTTTTAAGGCTTCTAGTTAAATGTGAATCATAATAGCTTTTTACTCCAATGACTGGCAGTGCACAGCCATTTGAGAGTCTCCATTTCTGACCTTCCGCGCGATTGAATTGATTATCACGTTTTGTTCAAGTTTGAGAAAGAAATCGACAGGAGGATCAGTTGGACAGCGTTTATCAAACTTCGCCGATATTTTTCTTTGCCTCTACCGCAATGCCTGAAGACCAAAGTATATAACCAGTGCGTCCTACCTGTTATAACATATGATGCCGAGACGTGGACACTTACGGTTAGGCTAGTCCACAAACTCAAATTCGCGCAGCGGGTTATGGAGCGAGCTATGCTTGGTGTCTCTTTAAAGGATAAAATTCGCAACGTGGTCATCCGACAAAGAACCAAAGTTACCAATACAGCACGCAGATTAAGCACGCTGAAGTGGCAATGGGCTGGCTACATTTGCCGATGGACCGATGGCCGATGGAGCAAACGAGTCCTAAAGTGGAGACCGCGACTCTGTAAACGCAAGGTAGGACGATCCCTAGCCAGATGGACTGACGACTTAAAGGAAGTCGCTGGAATGAATTGGATGCGCAAGGACCGGATGTTGTGGCTTAAGTTAGGAGAGGCAATCAATCAATCAGACTGCTGGACATATCCAGCAGTGGACCGATACAGATTGGTTGATTGATTGATTTAAGTTATGACATTACTTTTGCACCACCCCATTTATGTATACGTAATATACTTATGCCTCGGTGGCGCATTGGGGGTGCATACGGTTGCTATGTAGTTTTTATGTTCTTGTGCCCGTTAATTGCATGCCAATATTGCGTTAATCCCGAAAAAAGTACCTTATGTAGGGACATAAGGTACTGATGTTTATAAAAATCCTGGAGAGGGCTCCAGGATACTTAGGTACCATCTATCTCCTCAAACGTTAACATCTATGCAGGCTGCTTTAACGGACTCTGGAGTGGACGGAGTCTGGAAAACGATAACAAACAGACAGTCACACTTTCAGATTTATTATATTAGTACGGATGCATTACAACATAAAATTTCTTAATCTTTCTAGTTAGTTAAGTTTCAGATTTTTTTAATATTAGATGAAAGAAATATTTAGAGAGATAGAATACAAAATATTTGTGTTAAAAAAACTATTTGTTACTATTTTGTGTGGTCGCTCTACCCACCGCGTGCAGGTACGAACGCTTAAACGAAAAATATTTTTGTTTAAGCGTTCATACCGGGCTTCCATTTGGCCGTAAATACCTCTATAACGAACACAAAGCGTGACCACCCGGCTAATGTCTATTTTAAAAGTCAAAGTGTACCTACGATGAATTAATGAATATCGTTAACAAACTTTGTGCTTTGTTAACACAAAGTTGTGTTACTAAAGGTGGCTTCTCAACTTTTATTAAATACGTCTTAAAGTCTGACCGAGGCCCAAAACGAATGACTTGACATGATTTGGAACGAAAAAGTTCAAGTGGCTATAACAAACTTACAAAATGTCATTAGCGGTTACCCTGAATATTATATTCTTAAAATCAAGATAAGATTTGATTTTTACATTTTTCTTGTGCTTTCATTACCTAAAGCTAAATATACTTTTTAGTACTGGTTTAACAATTGGAAATAATAATAATAATAATATTTATTACATATAAACAGGTTTAAATTGTTGTACATTGTTTTATCTTATAACTAATTTAAAATCACAGCTGTAATCGATACTAGAATGCATTTAAATTTATGAGGGCTATGTGCGTTATAAAATAACGATTTCTTTAGTCAGCGTATTTCGCATCGTATTATGAAACCACATTGTCAAGACAAGGGCAGATTGTTTCTGCAATCGAATAAGTCACGTACTAAACAAATCCACTACTTGCGAGAATTGTATTTCGTAAACCTTCCCATCTGCCTTTGCACATCACTAATCACTCACACGCCAGAGCCCTTGTCGTCCATCTCCTTCGTTGTTTCATGAGTGAGGGAGATGTTGGTACCCCGACCCCAGAACATCTTATTTGGGTCAAGTTCAACCGCCATCTGGGCCGTTTAGTGCAAGTTTGGCGATATACCTATATCAAGTTGTTAAGAAATATTAGGGAGACAAAGATACTTATTGTTGTTACCTATATCAACGATCCCGACTCGGTGGGTTCCTTGTTGCTAGATGTAACGATCTGTATCGAGTTTGTTTACGGCCGGCGGGTTTGTCCACAATTTGAAAGATATATTTTTTCCACAGAAACAATGTCTTATTCCTCTTTGTAATTTAAATTAAAAAATTTTAAAACAAGCAGTTAAACTTATATCCGACTTCGACAAATTCTTCTGGAACTTGATTATCTGCTGCAGTCGGATTTTGGTTAGTTAAAGATACCCACTATCCACTTCATTTATAGCTCAAACAATCATGACCTGATTTTGTGTTATAAATTATACCTACGTAATCATTTAGTTAATGCAAAGAAAATAATAAACAATGGCTGATAATATAATACGATATAAATTTTTGTAATGTCCTTATTCAGCGGAATAATTAAATTACTTTATTTTTCTCTCTGATTTTTATTTTGATCGGTGTCATTAAAATGCCCTTTATTATTTAAAAAGAGAAATGTCTTATGGACACCCGGTTATGGACAACGTAGTTCCGTTTGCTATATCGTTTTTGTGTTTTATTAACTAATGTTTAAAAAAAAATACATTTTAAAATTTGTCTTATTTCAAATTAAACTTTTTTATACACATATTACACATAGCCAGTTTGATCCTTTTATAAAAACCGCATCTGAATTCGCCAAACTATTTTAGAGATACGTGGTCAGGTTTATAGTTGCAGCACTTCTTAGTTACCATCATAAAATCATCTTAAGAAACCCTTTACATGAAAACGCATATGAATCAGTCGAACCATTCTCGAGATAAATAGTAATATTCATTTATTTAAATATGCGCGCCCTGGCGTGTTGCCATCATAAAATATATTTAAGAATCATCACAGATAAATTACATACCTACACCATCACCATAGAAAGCCGCATCTGAATCGGATAAACCGTTATTGAGACAATCACACGCGCGCACACCCACTCCCACACATAAGCAATTTCTTACCCTAAACGCATAATACCTTCTCTGTTCCCTCATGCTAAATAATAACTAAAATATAATTATATATTAGATACTCAAGCTAAAATATATGACAATTAAAAAATACAAATAACCTATAAAACACAAACTCCATTCTAGCTACACATAAATAATAGATTTTTGATCGATGTAAAAAAAAAGCTATATCATGCGATAAGAAACTACAATCCAATCCCTACTAATATATAAATGTGAATGTAAGTTTGTTTGTTACGCTTTCACGCGAAAACTACTCAACCGATCATCATGAAACTTTGTACACATATTCTTGGAGGTATTAGAAGTAACATAGGATTATATAAAAAAAAGGGGAAAATTTACGCAGACAAAGTTGCGCGGGACAGCTAGTAAAAAATAAATTAATAAAATTAGTCAGAGTAATAGTGAGCTCTCTTTGTTACAGTACACCAGACTGTATTCAAAATTAATTCGCATTTCTTACAATTATTTATATAAAAATGTTAGTATTCCTCCCAAAAACCAACTACCTAATCTTCTCAATCTGTATTCTAAAGCCAAAGGCAACGATCTTTGATCTTTCATGAAAAATGAAAGGGTTTAAAGTAATGCGGGCCACGTTTCGCTTGTTTTTTTCTGTCCCCTCTGCAAAAAGCAATAAAAGTTTGTTCGAGCAGAAATCTCAATTTGCCCAAAGTTTAAAGACGACTTTAGTTTATCATCTTTCTAACGTTATAATTGGTTTACCGTGAATTGTGATTCCACTGTTAAAAAGAAAAATGTAACAACTTCGAGTTCATAGACGACACCTACTTAATCTAAATTATTATTTTGGTTTTATTATTATAATAGTTTATTATGTACCAATATTTATTTTATATATAGGTTTCGCACGGCTAATGGCTCTTGAAATACATGTATATTATATTATCAGTGACCGACCGACTATTAGCGAGAATGGTAGCGTCGCACACGCTATTGTACTAAATCGCGCGGTCGCAGCGCATTCCACGTTTAGACACTGAGCTAACGCAATTACCCAGATATCGGTAGTGAATTTTTGAATAAATAAATAAAGGTGTAATAGTACAGTTATTGTTATTTTATTTGGCATACATGGCAAGTACGTTAAATAAAATAACATTCAAACAAACCTGATCTAGAGCATCAGTTATACACCAAGGAGGAACAAAATGAGCGATGAGATGTGTCTCAACCAATAGAGCATTCTACTAGCGAAAAGCTTCCTGAGCCAGTTCAGTACAAGACTGGCAGTGAAACGAAGTGAGTACGACAGATAAGTTGAAAAAAGTAAGTTGAACTTGTCGCTTCCCACTCTTACAAGGAGCGAGCTCCAGTGAAAAAAACAATGAAACCGTAAAGTTGAAAAACCAACTATGTCACCGCCCATTGTGGTCGAAAATATTAAAAACTACCAGCAGTTCTACGACTTTCTGTTGACTAACCTTAATAAAGACTCGTTCATTGTCAAAATTATGAACGGAGACAGAGTAAAAATAAACGCAAGTACAAATATTCGAACAGACAAATATATAAGTATTTGTAACAACTGAATTCCCGGTGGTATTCTTACAAAAATAAACAAAACAGACCTCGAAATTGCACTTGTATTGCCTGTCATAGAGAACAATAGAAGATTTGACTGCCAAAGGATTTAAAATTCAGGATGTCGTTAATAAAATAAGAGTTATACTAGATGTAGCTCCACAAGATAGTTCTGAAATAGTATTGGTTACTCCCAAAGAAATTCACAGCAATATAAAAATACTTTTATTTTTTACTTATATTGACTGGGCCAACAGATGCAACAACATGTGTACAAAAAGTAGTGTACTTAAACAAAAAAAGAAAACACACATAACAAATTATAATAGAAATAGTAGGCACAGTATGCTGCTCCGCAAGCCCGTGCCGAACCTCAGCAAATACAATTTGACTTAACGGTAAATATAATACTCCTAGTCTTCAGTGAGGCGCGAGATCCGTAAGAATGAAGTATATACTAAAATATATATATAAATAAAATAATGCGTAGGTACCTATGTAAACATATGCAAATAGAGAACATGATTAAATCTTAGACTCAAATACTTACCTAAATTATGGCAAGTTGCGGAGGCATGAATGATATCCAAACCTGGTAAGCCACCTCAAGAAGCATTGTCTTACAGACCAATCCCTCTCTTGCCAATAGTATCAAAATTATTTGAAAAAATATTTTTGAGGCGACTAAAACCCCTGACAGAAGAAAGAAATTTGATCCTTGACTATCAATTTGGTTTCAGGGGAAAACATTCTACCCTTGACCAAATATATAGGATTACGAACAAGATAGAAAAAGCATTAGAAGAAAGCAATGTCTGTTCAACAGACTTTCTAGACGTAGTACAAGCATTTGCACAAAACTAAGGAATATGCTCCCAAAGCAGTTTTTAGATATTGCACAATCTTACCTGACAGATAGATTAATTAAAGTAAGACAAGAAGAAGGATATTCAGAACTTAAACAAACAAATGCTGGAGTGCCACAGGGAAGCGTTCTTGGTCTAGTTCTGTACTAATTGTGCATCTGTGATATTCCAAAACTAGATGAAGACACTATGTACCCACTAAGGCTGATTTTAGTTTATCTTCCAACTTTTTAATAATATAATTTGCATCAGTCCTCTAATTTGGTGTATAAGTATATTAGTGGCAGCACCTTAGCACCATATCAAGTTTATAAAAATTCAAACATAGTAAAATTGGCAATTTCCAGGCATTTTTTCTTTGGCATTTTTTGCGAACTTGGCATTACATGTACATGTAAAATACCGACGTATCACAATTGTTGTTTTGCATCCTAAGTGAATAAAAAATTTTGATGATTTTTATTTTTTTTAAATTTTATTGTAA
The DNA here is from genome assembly GCA_945859575.2 of Herminia tarsipennalis. Classification (NCBI taxonomy): domain Eukaryota; kingdom Metazoa; phylum Arthropoda; class Insecta; order Lepidoptera; family Erebidae; genus Herminia; species Herminia tarsipennalis. The sequence continues at coordinate 2,458,339 of OX243836.2, read as the reverse complement.
CATTCGCTGATGACACGGCCATCAGGGCTACAGGACTAACACACGAGGTTGTAGTAGAAAAGGTTCAAATAGGCGTTGTTAATTGGAAAAAATGGCGAAACAAATTAAATCGAAACATATAGATTTCACTAATATACCCCCTAAATACCAATCGGTAGAAATCAACAGCGCGAAAATACAGCTAAATACATGGGCATGACACTTGATGCTAAGCTTCGCTGGAAGGCCTATGTTAAGAAGAAACGATACGAGTGAGAATTTCGCTATGAAAATATGAACTGGCTACTCGGTAGACATTCCACATTATTAGTAGAAAACAAAGTGGTTTTTTATAGACAACTTCTCATGCCAATATGGACTTATGTTATTCAAAGGTGTCCGAACAAAATTTTTCGGAGCATTGTTAACCCTCCCTGGTACAATAGAAATGGGGATCTCCATCGTGACCTGAAGGCTGACCTTGTTGCAAACGTTATAAAAAAGTATGCCGAAGGTTATGAACAACGACGTCTTCAACATACGATCGTCGAGGCTATCTAGCTTTTCGACACCACAGATATAGTGCGAATGCTTGGGAGGACTAAACCTTTTGAATTAGCTTAACGAAGTCAGTGTTAAATGGTATTTGTATAAATATCATGCAATGCCAAGTATTTCAAATTGAAACTATGTATAATATAAATACATAGTTTCTACTTGAAACTTCGTTGCCAAAGTAATCTATTTATTTAATAGGTATTTTGATTTTCGAAGACACAAACAAACACAGATTGAGCGAATGATTAACAGATTGTTGCCACTAATCTCCTTTATTTGTCAGTTGGCTAAGCGCTGCATAACTTGCCGCTACTTTATAGTTTAAAAACTAATTAATTTTGGAATTATTGAATCTTACGATACAGAAACAGACTGAGGTACGTACGAGATGATTCTCGATCACAGCTCGCTGGTTACAGTAATATCGCAATTTTCCACGAGACCCTTTTTATGACCGAGATGCTCAATCAAATGGACAGGTATTTCTTTCCGATAAAATATAATTTACTTGACCAAACAGTGGTTTTCCTCCGCTTTCGATGGGAAAAGAGGTAAACAAGTAAACAAATTCTTGAATTTATAATAATTTTCCGTAACTGTGGGTGTACACGAGCAGAAAATAAACTCTTTGGGTGGTCAAGTGAGTGTACATGAAGATTCAGTAGTGAGTGATGAACACAACTGACAGGATCATTAATATATTAAGAATAACGTGTTTGGTAAATTATTATTTATCGATTGATTTACAGGTGACACATCAAAAACGCGTGTGGGTATTAGGACTGTTATCCACACACGTTTATCTGTGTGCACCGTGTCCGTGTACAAGTTTTCATAGCAATCCTTACCACACACGGCGAATCAACCGTGGTTTTTCACGGTACAAAAAACACGGTAGATTCGCCTTGTGTAGACACGATCGTCAGTGTTGTATGGATCACTGTACAAACGCGCCGACGCTACGGCGCCGTCGCCCTTTGTATCGTGTCTGCCCCTAGGCGGGCAGCATCTGAATATGGCGTGATTTTCATCAGTAGCATGGCAGTTCATAGAAGCTTGTCGACGACACCGGATGTTTCCGCGGCGGCCGTCATTTTTGGCACGTCTTAACTAACCTAACCTTAATAACGCTAAATTTTGGGTTTCTGAATAGTTGTAAAATTTTAAATTGTCAATTGATTCTCGACAAGTGTATGAAACACACAATCTCACTTCACCTTTGTTTAAAAATCGGATTTTATATATTTTTTAACAGTTCCTTTTTTTTAGGGTTCTCTACCTCTATAAAATAATTGCATAATTAATGTATTAGTAACGTAATTGGCAAGAAATGCCTATAAAATGACTATAATATTCGGCCGGCGACATCATATTTTTTTGTTAAAATGCTAAATCTAATCTCTGTAGATGTCGCAAGCAAGGGCCCAACTCGCGTGCAGGAAAGAATAGAAAAAATTGAGGTCGAGTAACATAGTCCAGATAGGTTTTTCGATTCCGGCCACGGTTTGGCATACGGAAGTCTCGGGTTCGATTCCTAGGACTGGACTTAAAAATTTTCTATCTTTCAAAAATACAATAATTGTATTTATAGGGTATTTTCCATTGACCCAGAACTATGAAATTTGGCAAGTAATACCGTCTTAAACTACAAGTATAGGGAAATCTCTAAAAACCATACATTTGTAATCAAATCATAAAAAATATAGTCTTTAAAAACTGCGAGAGTCAATTCCTGAACAAAAAATACTTACAAATTTGTACGGTGGGCGAATACGATTCGCACTTGTCCGGTTTTTCCAATTTTTAATATTCATAATGTGTATTGATAATATGTTTCTTACATAAGAAGCATATCTGCAGCTTAGCGCAGAATAAACTGAACTAAATGGCACCTCGCCGTCGTTTATAGCGTCATAGTTTACCGTGTCTTGTACAAACTACAGCGCGGTTAAAGGTTCATTTCCGTGCATCGCGGCCGATCGCGAGCCGCGCGCGGCTTACGATGAACGACTGACGCGCGCGGCCGATGCGACAATAGTCAGAGTATAAGAATGTATGGTGCCGTTCCGAGGTAAGCGACAGACGCGCGCGGCCGACGACTGTCGTAAGCTGCGCGCGCACTGTGAATATTGTCGCATCGGCCGCGCGCGTCTGACGCTTGTCGTAAGCCGCTCGCGGCTCGCGCTCGGCCGCGATACACGGAAATGAACCTTAACACTTCGTACGGCTAAGAAACCATGTCGTGAACAAGTGGTTTAAGGCCTGTTGTACACACGCCGTGGAACACTACGGTTTATTCGCCGTGTGTATACGCGGTCGTCAGTTTTGTATGGATCACGGTGCAAACCGTGTCGTGTACAAGCTTGCACGTTTATCCTACGCCGCGGTTAACTCTCCGTACGGTTAAAAACCGTGTCGTGGAAAACCGGCCTATCTGTCACTCTCTGTCGGTGATAGTAAATGTCAAACCATACAATACACCAAGGAAGTTATAAGCATTCAATTGATTGTGTGTCGTACATATTTGTGTGGTGTTTGTTTGTATAGGTAACAACCTTTATCAATAACAACATTTGTTATTTCCTATAATAAACATGTCAGAACTCGCCAATAACCGTGCTGAAAGCGCCATCAGTAAATAAATATTTATCGATTTATTCATCAATTGTGCGATTTATCAGAATTGCCAGTAGGTACCTGTATTGTTTGCGATACCGCTCGTAAATCAGCTTTATTGCTGCGGAAATCAATTTTCGGTGCAAACAGTACTTTTTGTGAAAGCCCAAACTGTTTGTGGCTTGCTTCGAAACGTTTCTATTTGTCGGTTTTAATAAAACCATCATATCAACCCATATGATGGCCCACTGCTGGGCACGGGTCTCCCCAGTAGAACCTACTGGTATGTAGATCCTGGGGGTAATTGCCATAATCGCCACGCTTGGCGAGCGGGTTGGCGATCGCAGTAAGGCTTTAAGTACGCAGAGGACGCTGCTGCCCGTCCTCCGGTGTGAAATCCCTTAGTCGCCTTGACGACACCCACGGGAAGAGATGGGGTGGTACTATTCTTAAGCCGGCACCACACGGCATACCATAGATTTTATAAATTACTGGACTTCCTGACGTATAACTGCATCTGACGATGTTACCTATCCTCGGATGACATACTACGAGTCGCATGCCATGCATTGGAACCACCGTGCGGGTCTGTTTTTCACGTACCTCTCTAGGCATTATACCGTCAGATTCCAGATGCGAATTCCGACCTAATGAATACGTTACTTTAGTGAAAATTTGATAACACAAAATCGTATTTGCACTATGGGTTAAAATGAATCCAACTTAATAATATCAACCCGACTCCCTAATCCACAATGGGTTAATGAATAGATACGTCTTGTTCGCTGGACTCGTGTCAAATCCGATCTTGTGCAAGAGCGAAACAATTGTATGTAGATTATTAGATGTATTCGTAGAAGTTACTGGCCCAAGCAAGTAATTTCCTCACTCCGGCGAGCGTGTTAAGACGAGGGCTCCGTTGTCATGTGGAAGACAGGCCGATGTTACGTACCGTATGATTCCATTATTTTAATGATTTATTTGTACGCGACTGCGACAAATCGTCAGCCGAATCCATTATATAGGTACTGATCAATTTTATTCATAATAATAATTGTGTGTTTAATACGTCAATCAAAACCATTAAATTCAAGGACGATCTGAATGTATACCTCAAGCAACAACAAACATTGAATATTAGGTTATAATAAAATCAAGCTATCATGAATAAGATAAAGTTACTTTTCCTGCGACGTTACGGATTCCCGGTGCAAAGAAAATTAGAATTTATTGTATTTTTGATGGGGAGGTTTGAGAGGAAAATCCAATTTAGTGCTTTTCTAGTTGCAAACATGTGGTATTTTTTTGACTTATCTTATATTTATAAAATACAGGCATAATTAAATTAGTGTGCGACGCGACGTATCTAAAATACAGAAAAGTAAACATATGTTACTGTGTAAGTACAACGCGAGCATACCTACAACGTTGGTTAGAAGCTATTGAGGATTAAAGTCGGATTGGGAACATATCGCAAGACGTATTAGTGGTATTGGATCCCATTAAAGAGCTATAATGAACAAAGGTTGGTCTTTTAAGCCGATTTCGACATATATACGTACTCGGTAGGTATCTGAGATTGTTCGTAGCTATTTTTGTATTTGCTTTATACGATGTTGTATTTATTCATGCAATAATCAATTTAAATAAAAATAAATCGCCCATATATATGTACACGCATAACTCTATAACGACTCTACTAAATTGGGTAGTTCTTTTTTTTATTTTATTTGATAATGTCAGGACAAGGTTTTGTATATATTTTTTTTTTACCTCATAGAAGACTTAACGTATATTCACGACACGGTAAACTACGACGCAATAAACGACGGCGAGGTGACACCCAGTCCAGTTTTTTCTGCGCTAAGCTGCAGATATGCATCATAAGTAAGAAACAGATTATCATAACATATTACGTATATGGAAAACTGAAAAAACCGGACGAGTGCGAGAGTCGGATTCGCCCACCGAAGGTTCCGTAGAAATTTGTTGGTACCCCAAAATTTCAAAATATATTTTTTTTATTTGCTTAATTTTTTGTCAATGATAAAGTTAGTTTATAACAAAAAGACTTAATAAGTTCAATGAGGTTTTACTTATAGAACCGTTATAGGCTAACAAAACTGAAAAAATGGTTACGTAAAATAACATATCTATAGCTAGGTACCCTATGTTTACACACATTTACATGTATACTACGAAATGAAAGGGAAGGAATATCAACGCAATATAGGCCGTCTCTATTGTAAGAAAGAGATACATTGAGGTTTTGAGGTAAAGCGAGAACATCAAATTGGCGCGAGCGAATCATCGCAGTGACAACATACAATTTAAATGAAAAATATATTGTTATACTATAAAAAAGCGTACTTCCGCGTGAAATGATGTTTCTATTATCCTATACTTTTGCAGTGTAATTATTGCATCGTCGAAGCACGCCAGATGGCATTTTATTTGTAAACTTTTAGTTTGCATTTCTTTTATGCAAGCAGTACGGACATGCTGTCGTGATATTAGTTGATGCCTGACTAACTGGGATTAGGGTAGTTACCGTGCATTTATGTTGCCAAAATAGAGTGCGGTTTAAGTAAAACGTCATGGAAAAAGTTGTGTGATGTAATAATCCCATCGAAATTTGCACTAGGTAAGATAAAATACTTTGGGGCCATACATTAATTACCTACCTTTTTTTAATTCTGAGCCTGTGATGAGTGATTTATGTCGAGTTGTATCCTTTTTCTGATTTTTACATAGAAAGTTGCACAAAAAAATAATTTTTTGTGGTCTAATTCTCGTTCTTTTGTCTACTTTAGTTTCGGAGATAATTTTGTGCAAAGTGATATAACCGGCAGGATTTTTACAAAAATAATGTGAATATATATATTTCAGGTTATAACCTCTTTAAATAATTGCTGCACACATAATTTTTCGTACTTCGTGATTGATGAAATTTCACAATTCATTATTCACTTAGGATGCTAAACAACACTTGTGATACGTCGTGATTCTACATGTACATGCAATGTCAACTTCGCAAATAATAGGCAAAGCCGGGGAAAATTACTATTGTTTCAACGAATTTTATAACTTAAAAAAATATAATAATAATAATATAATAATAATAATAATAAATTTATTAAGTAAAAATCTTTTACAAAAAAATGATATACAACAATTAGGCAGTAAATACATTATAATATCAAAGTATATGATAACATTTTAGGACAACTCCTACACGGTCATCTGATCCCAAACTAGGCAGAGCCTGTACTATGGCAACCAGACAACTGATAAACATACTTATAAAATAGTAGTATACATATTTTTGAAATATTAAATATTATTTTTAAAAATTATAAATAAAAGTAATACAGCTTTAAAGACACAGAAAAATCTTAATTCTTAAAAATAAAATTACAATAGGTATTACAAATAGGGATAAGTCTATTATTTGCAATTAGCTATACCCTAAACTAGGTCACAGATAATATAGTACTATAGGTACTAGTAACTAGGTTCAACATAAACCTGTATCTCAGGTGTTTACTATAAACTTAAAGGAATCAATGTTTCTAAATCGCTTAATAATATCAACTTAACTACATATTTTCATAAACAGTAAAAGTAAATGAATTTAAATAAAACGTCATATTACTCTATATCTATTCTATTACACTAAAAATATTTGCATCGTTTGAACTGTAAATGAGGGCAAAAATTGTTACATTACGTATGTGAGTTTCAAGGTTTTAATAATGCAGCGCTTACAATTATTTCTAGGTCAAGATGATTTTTATTAATTAGTAACAAAAGATATGGATGGTTTATATGATTTTTAATTTGTAATGATATCAATAAATTAGCCAATATAGATAGTGTTTATGTGCTTACTAAAAATAGTTAATTCTAGGCGGTTGATGATAAAACTAACGTACCTATGGTGTAAAAACAAAAACTTATTACCTCTTAGTTTATCTGCTAAATGAAATGTATAAAAAGCGGCGATCTAGGCGCCCTCATAATCAACTGAGTTGATATACCTATACTCCGCAGCTTTTTTAGCAGGGCACTCAGCATCACCCGTTTTATGGGTGTGAGGCTTGTATTAGTTTGTTACTTAAAAATACAAAGAACGCCACACAAATATCTACATATATTATTTTAAGCTTACATTTTATTTTTAAAAGGCCGCCATATCGTGACGTAGCCACCCAGCGTTCCTCTTTTATTCCTGTTTCACTCATACCGATCATAGCGTGTTGTACCCTAAAATTGCCTATGTTATACTTTTAACGTTAATAATAAAAATATTTTACCCATTACAGACATACAAACAATGTTTCTCCTGGTTTAGTCCGCGTGATTTCAAATTAGCACTATAGGTACCAAATTTTATCAAATTTTGTTAAATTGTTCTCAAGTGGTTCGTGAATAAAACAAAGAAAGTTTGAGCTACGTTAGGATTGTATTGCCGTGGGCTAAGTTGCAAGGTTATGCTATATGTGTATTTTAAGAGGAAACTGTGATTGCCTGATATATTATCACACAGCTCACACTCTTGAATGGATTGGGTTGAAATTTGGTACACAGATAGTTGTTATGATGTTGGCATCAGCTACATAGGCCAAAGCAAATCTTAAAAGGGGTGGAATGGCAGTTCAAACTTAACATGAGCGAAGCCGCGTGCGAAAGATAGTACACATATAGACTGCATCAGACAAGAATCTTAATTAGGTACGTAGGTACATAAAACATTCAGAAAATGCAATGTTTTAAATTTAGTACAATCACAAATTGTGAAAAAAGTCAATTCTATTTTTGTCTCCAAAAATGTCTAAAATACATATGTCTTGTACCAAAGCCGGCTTGTACCTACGTGTATAGACTACAGCGCACACATGGGGAGAGAAATTAATGTTTAATTAAGAAAGGGCGCGTCTTGTTCGCATTTTAATTACATTTAATTAAACAAGTGACGTAGTATTATTTTAAGGTCTATCATGTTACTTTTGGCAACCCGACTTTTAAAACCGTCACATTATTTTTTGTGATATTCTGTAAAATATATTCCCAGCCAGTCTCTTGAGTTATGTAATAAAACTAGCCGAGTTTACCTTCCTGTAACGGCTTTCAGTTAGATCAGGGAACCGAAATGCAAATAAATGCAAATTTTGTTGCTTAGACATTTATGGTTCGTATTAATAAATTACAAGGTTGGTTAATTTTTTTTTTCACTATAAAAGTAGTGTTATTCGATGACCTCAGGACACAATACTCATTTAGTAAATTATTTTATACTTCAATGTTATTCAATGCTATACTATTGAACCATGAGAGAAATGTCTATAAAATAAACAAAATCATTCGTAACAGCTAGTTTAACACATATTTTTTCAGTTTTTACAACATATTCCTCCCCCGAAATGTAATAACAGAATCATATTCCACGATTTGAAAGAATGTTGTCTGTTGGAGTGGAACAAGCTTCGACGCCAACCAGGAAATGAGAGTGCCGCGACTCGCCAAACATGGGACATTTGGTATAACTGAATTTCATATTCGGTATTTTTTGGATGTTTTATGTTACCGTCATTCTCGTTTTAATGGAAATGATACGACGTTTTTATATATCGTCGTATATTCCTGTCTTACTGAGAGTATTGTTATTTCACTTATATTGTTTGTTATAATGATCACCTCTTTTTTGGGTTAGGCGGTCAGTCGCGCTAATTTGATTCGTACGCCTCTTTTTAATTTTATTTTTTTTTAAGCGACGACACGCACTATTTTGTATTATAAAAGAAAATACTTTAAAGTACAGTCATGTACTACACTGAAATAATCGATTCATTTTATTTTAATCTAATGGATATATTTACTTCATCATCCTATCGCAGTCCACTGCTGGACATAGGCCTCTCCAATTGCACGCCACCTATATATTTACTTAGTAAAGATGAAAGCATTTTTTTGATGGAACGTTTAAAAGTTGTGTGCCACCATTTTTACATTGTTTAAGTGATGTTATATAGCCTATAGCTTTCCTCGATAAATGGGCTATCCAACAGTAAAATATTTTTTCAATTCAGATCAGTATTTCCCGAGATTATTGCGTTCAAACAAACAAACTCTTCAGCTTTATAATATTAATATAGATTTATTTTTAACATGATTGATCATGACATGAAAAAAATCACTCTTGCCCAGTTTTATTCCTAATATATATATATATTCCGTAGGAATATTACAACTTTTAACACTTTTGTACTTTTAGCTTCCATATTTACAATTTATTAAGTCATTTATTAAATCTCCGCTTAAAAAATCGCAACTCGTATGATCCGTACGAATCAAATTAGTGCGAATTGCCGCCTAACTCTATTTTGGTTTTAGGTTGTCAGGAATAAATAGGTGAAATAAAATATTTAGCTGAAGTTCTTAACTAAATAAAATTATTAGGTAGGGGCAAAAGTATGTTCGTATTTTGAATGTATTGTTAGTAATCAAACCTCTTTGGTTGTACTAAATGTAACTGGCTGGTTTTAGTACCGTTAAACGTTGATATTCTGAAGATGCATTATTTAAATAAAAAACTAGTTCCCACTGTTTTTAAATTGATTTTCAGACAAGCAAAATGAACGTATGTGACGAAGAAATTCGGTACATTTTGAAGTTTTATTACAAAAAAGGTAAAAATGCGACGAACGATGCGAATAAAATTAGTGCGGTTTACGGAGCTAATGCGGTATCAATACGAGTAGCACAAATGTGGTTTAAGCGTTTAAAGTCTGGAAATTTTAGTGTGAAAGGGCTCGCTCTGGACACCCACGTCCGTGTTACGTATAAAATCAGTGCCAACTTTAAAAGGGGGGGGGGGGGAGATCGACATATTAGTAGTTACGATATTGCTAAAGAACTGGATGTTGATCACAAAACAGTTTCCAGACTTTTGTAAATGACGTAAAACTGTTTGTGATCAACATCCAGTGCTATTCGTATTGTACAAGAAAAAACTTGATATTTGGATACCACATGATCTCACTGAGAGAAACTTAATTACGCAACTGATGAGGTCAAAAGAAGCCATTCAGAAAAAGCGGCTGAAGCTGGTGAACAGGAAGGGCGTGGTGTTCCATTATGACAACGCTAGACCGCACTCATCTTTAGCCACTCAGCAAAAATTGAGAGAGCTTGGTTGGGATGTGTTGATGCATCCTCCGTATAGCCCTGATCCTGCTCCATCAGATTTCCACCTGTTTCGGTCACTTCAGAGCTCTTTAGGAAGCATAAAGTTAACCTCAAAAGAACACTGTGAAAACTACCTGACAGTTTTTTTAATCAAAATCTCAACATTTTTACATTATTATACCTATTGGGTTGCATATTTTTTTTTTGTCATAATTTCTTATGGAATAATTTTATTTGCACTAATAAGAGTTACGCATAAAAATTTTCGCATTATTCTTTACGCATAATTTTGTTACACATAACTGCTATTGGCATAATGATTGAGAAGCATACTATTTTAATGCTACACACGCATAACGTTACTCGTGCATAATGCTACATAGCATAATAACAATGCGATACGAAATATACCTAAATGTAATTTTCGACTTATTACCGAACTAACAGCCAAAATGCATATGGAAAAGGTAAGTATTGTCAATTAGTGTAAAAAATAAACACATTAGCGGCTTAGGGGTGGCCCAAGGGCCACCCCCGCCGCACCATAACCCACTGTTACAATTTAGAAGGGAATAGTAGGTACATCCTTTTCAGGGTTCCGTAGCCAAAATGGCAAAAAGTCCCTTAGAGTTTCTTCATGTACGTCCGTCTAACTATCTGTCTGTCCGTATGCCCCAGGCATTGTACTCAAAAACAAATCATGAATGTATGGTACATCATGCGACAGGAACATGTACAGCATTCGGAAAAGCACTTTAAGGTTTCTAAGAAACTATTTGATTAAAAATTGTATCTCTTATCTTTTAAGTCATATGGCCAAAGAATATGAAAGAATTACAAAAGTAACGCTAAATAAATACATAATTGGATACACCGTTTTTGAGTTATTGCCAAAAACTACACTTCTCAACAGAAGGACGTAAGTTCTATGGGGATACGATTTTCTGCTGGTACACTCTTTGATATAGTGTGTAGTAATTGTTTTTAATCTTTCGAGATTTTTACTCATATAAGAATATTATTGGGACTTAAACGCGTGAAATATTTAAAGGTATGAGCCTTTTATTTACCCGATGTTTCGATCGAATTCCACCGATCGTGGTTACGGGTCGACCCTACACTGAGCATGTTCCGACATGCTCTTAACAGTTTTTTTTACCGTTATACCTAATAGCTGATATACGAATAAAAAAATATGCGTTATAACTTTTTGCAATTCAAAGTTAGACCAAATGAATATAGTCTAAACGATATTTATGCCTACTAAAACATGATTCCAAAGTATCAATATGCCAAAATATTGTTATGCGTTTAACAGTTATGCCAAAGTCGCTATGATACAAGATGGCAACGAGTCATCGATCAAAACGGCACATACATTTATAAATAAATAAAAAAATATACCTAAAAATTTTCGTTCTTTGAAAAATACGAAAATACTTTTGCCCCGACCTTATTTGTAAGCGGGTTAAAGTAAGTAGTTACATAAGTAAGTTTCAAATGTTTTGAAAGTCGATTTGCATTACCTGGGAGACTAGGGCTATGACTACTGATATTGAAGTGAAATTCGATTTTGATGTATTTAACATAAGGACTATCTTGATATTGAGATAAATTTCCTATCGTTTGAAAAAAGTTATTGACAGCCCGAGAACCGTTTTTATTTCCGCATTCATAAAGATGAGCATTGATGGTCACTTCTATTAGTGAATTCAATAACCCGAAAATCATTCAATCGTTGACTATTGTTGGGTTTCCTGTAAATATAATGTTTTGTGAGGTGTAAAATAACCACGAAGTGCGGTCACATTTGTTATTATAAAAGGAACAATACAATTTTATTTAATTGTCAATGTTCAGTTAGTTGTTAATCTTCAGTTAAAAAACGAACGTCATAAAATATTATGTTTATTTTAAGTAAAAAAGAAAAATATTTGAAAATATGTTTTCAGTAATCATTAACAAAATAATCGTTATATATTCAAATAATTTAATATTTTTTTATGTCACACAGTACCTATAAGGTTTATCTATTTATTATTGTTTAAATGAATACGCTAGTACAGTTTATATTAAATCTTATAGTCTAGCGAATAAATAATAATTTCATTTATTTCCTTGTTTATAAAAGCTAGGACATAATTTTTATTTTGAAAATCCTACTTCATTACGTAACCCGTAAAGGGTAAAATTATTAAATAAGTACGTTATAAAACCATTGGCTGTGAGGACACATGTCAGACATATACACGCACCCTAACTCTGCAAATTACATCCCTTATTTAACAACGTCTCTACATTAGAATATGTCGCACGTATTTTTATATCATTTCTAAATGCTTATGTTATTTTCATTGACATATGTATAGTCGTCACCACTACAATGAACAATAAAAAATTTAGAACACTAACATTATATTAAATGATTCCAATAAAGAAAAAAAGGTACCTGTAGATTTATCAAAGCCATTAAGACATTAAGATGCTACATTAACTTTTTACAAGCAACGTCTCTTGTGATTGTCAAACCACATAAATATGTCGTAACTACAGCAAGACGCATTTATATTGATTTAATTATAAATAATAAGTTATTTTATTTTCCAAGTCCCGCCAAATTAATTTCTTGGACCAAAGTCATTACGTTTATTAAAGCGCGGGATGACTGACAGCTGCCAGTTTTTGGTGGCATTTGACTTTTGACCTCGTACCTTTCGTTTTATAATAAATATAGTCCAGTTTTTGTGCTGTACGTTTATAATGAACGGGATATCATAATGTAATATGTTTAGTAATAAAAAGTTAATGAGATATAATTCATAAAACAATTTTAATCTTTTACATAATGCAGGCATTTATTGCATAACATGCTTGTTCTGAGTAGTTCATAGAAGAAAAGTAACCAGATTTTTGTCAAAAAATGCATGTTGTTGTTTTATTGGCAGGTAAACAAAGAACGAGTGTGGTCCCGCGTGATTGATGTCAGGACGCGAGCGTACGCGACTGATCAATGAGAACTGAACGCGACGGCGGACTCACACAAAATGGCATCTTTCAAAGGTAAGATCTATTGAAGTAATAACCTAAGTGCCCGATTGCGATTCTTGATTTGGAATTTAGTATGGATTTGGAATTTTCTTATTACTATGTTTTTCTCTTATTTTTTTTATCGTTTTAGGGTTCCGTAGCCAAACTGGCAACATGGGACCCTTACAGTTTCGTCACAGTAAAAAAACAACAGTATGACGACGCCTTTGTAGTTGCAATAAATGTTGACAGAAAGCATCGGAAGTTATGGTGGTAGAAAGTAACCACATTGTTACTTTCTACCACCATAACTTCTGATGCTTTCTCTATTGAATAAATTATTTATTTTATTAAATCCGATTCGGACTTGCAGTGTTGTATGGCTTTCAAACCTTTAATGAGTGTGATTACACGCTACAGTGCGTGTAATCACACTCATTAAAGGTTTGATCCAGTGAAAAAGCCGGATATCTGAAAGCCTCGCTGTAAGCCATACAACACTGCAAGTCTGGAGATAAAATCCATCCGGCAAAATCCTTGACGTCATAACACAGCCTACTGGTATCCGTCAGAAAGACGTCGGCATCCGGTAAAAAAATACTTTCTTCTCTTGAAATGGTCGGCTGAAGTGTCGGTGCGTCCAGTGTACACCCGGCGGCTGACTCGCCGGTTAAAATCAACCGGAAAGTGTGAAAGCTACATACACTTTAGGTCGGGTGGCCGGCGTGAAGTGAAAGACTATACGAGATTCAGACTGTGGTTTCGTCATGTCCGTCCGTCCGTATGTCAGTCACAGGTATTTATTCAAAAACGACATAATGTAAATGGATGAAATACCTATAAATACAACCAGCTCCTTAAACTCATGTCCGGCCAAAGCCCAATCACTTGTAAGAAGCAGTGTGAAAGAGTGTACTGTACCATTTAGTTTCAATTTTAAAAACCCCAATGACATAATAAAAATATTTAAGTCAATTAATTGCAAAAAGACAGCAGACTTATGGGGTATTTCTGTTATATTAATTAATTGCATTATAATTAAAATAGCACCACATTTAGCTACAATATTTAGTCGATGTGTTGATACCGGCGTGTTTCCTGATTTAATAAAACACAGTAAAGTAATCCCTTTGTTCAAAGCCGGGTCAAAAAGCGACCCTAGTAATTTTAGACCTATTTCTTCCTTACCAGCTATTAGTTAAATCTTTGAAAAGGCCATACTAATGCAATGAGAAACACATTTTAAATCTAATAATCTACTGCATAGTGAACAATATGGATTCACAAAGGGTCGTTCGACAGTTGTCAGGCTCTAAACTACTAAAACACATATATAGTGCCTGGGAAAACTCGCAGGATGCCGTTGGTGTTTTCTGCGACCTCTCAAAAACACTTGATGGTGTTGTGGTGCATAGTACACTTCTGCTGAAACTTAGGCATTGCGGCATTACGGGTACAGCGCTTAATCTTGTTGCTTCTTATCTTAGTGAGCGAATGCAGTATTATTATATTGACATTAACGGAATAAGGTCGTCCGGATCAACAGTGAGTATGGGCGTGCCACAAGGATCAATTTTGGGTTTTTTTCTATATTTGGTGTATATAAACGATCTGCCATTTTTTACCAGTAACTTATGCGATATTGTTCTATTTGCTGACGACATTTCTCTTATGTTCAAAACATAAGAGAAAAGAAGAGAAAAACCAATCGTAAAAATGATTACTCTGACAAAGTAAACAGGTCCCTCGCATTAGTTCTTGACTGGTTTACATCAAATAACTTGCTATTAAATTCCAAAAAAAAACAAATGTATTAAATTTAGTTTACCAAATGTAAGAAATCTCAGTACAAATCTTGTTTTAAATAATGAAGTTATTCATTTTGTTGATTCAACGGTTTTTTTTGGGAATTACTTTAGATAGTAAGTTACAGTGGGGCGCCCAAATATCATGTCTCGCAGGAAAACTCAGTTCTGCAGTATATACTGTCAGCAAAGTCAGACAGCTTACCGATGTGGAAACAGCAAGGCTAGTTTATTTCGGTTATTTCCACAGCGTCATGTCGTATGGCATACTGCTTTGGGGCAAGGCGGCTGATATTTAAACCATTTTTTATTCAAATCAAAAACGTGCAGTGCGTGCGATTTACAAACTAGGTGCACGAGTTTCTCTTAGAGAAAGGTTTAAAGAGATAGGTATTATGACAGTTGCATTGCAGTATATATTTGTAAACATTATGTTTGTTATACAAAATATGCATTTATATCACAAAAATAGTGACGTTCACCCGGTGAACCCAAGAAATAAGCACAAATTAGTAGGTCAATATCATAGGCTACATAAAACTCATAATTCATTTATGGGTCTTTCTGTGAGAGTATTTAACAAGATACCAGCTAGTAATATGAGTTTATCAGTGATTAAGTTCAAAAATGTAGACAAAAATCATCTTTTACGTAGATGTAGAGAGATACAGTGGATGAATATTTAAATGATAAAGAAAAATGGATCTAGTTGCTTGCTCCTTGTTACTTTGATATGCTTGGGTGAATTTTGTTGTCACTTTGTTTTAATTGTCACATTGATAAGGAGCATGATTTGACTTTTGTAAGTAAAGATTCTGCGTGACGAATAAAGGCCATTATTTTCTTCCTATTGATATCAGAATTAATATTTTATATTTAATCATATGTTACAAGTACTTTGGCCAATATTCAAGCTTAAATAGTTTTTATCTTTGTTGTAAGTAGATGCTCCTACTATATTGTACCCACTAAGGTTGATTTTGCTTTATCTCATGTTTCAACTTTTTGATAATACAATTTGCATCAGTCCTTTAACATGGTGTATAGTATATTAGTCGCAGCACCTTACCCCCATATCCAGTTTATAAACATTCAAACATTGTAAAATTGGCAAAGAGTGGCCGCGAGTTTTTATTGCTAGGTTCTTTTCTCCGGCTTTACCTATCATTTGCGAACTTGGCATTACATGTACATGTAGAATCCCAACGTATCACAAGAGTTGTTTTGCATCCTAAGTGAATAAAGAATTTTGAATTTGAATTTCAATTTGAAGTAAAACCACAAAATGATATCTAAAAGTTAATTTGGAATAAAATTTACCAAAGTGTTTGCCTTTAAGTTGAGTCAACTTTGTAATATCATCTGATTGAACCCTAGGTATGTTTTACTATGAGGTTTACATTATTTGTAAAATAAGAGATCGTTATAAAATTATTTAAACTACGGGTTTTAATCGTACGAGTAATTTAAGGGCAATAAACAAGATATTTTACCTTAAATTATTTACGCGATTAAGACCCGTAGTATATATAATTTTATAATACGTACAAATCGCGAAAGTTTAACAAGAGATCGATTAGTAAATTGTGTGTGATTGCAGCGCACTCAAGTGAGTGGATACAAACTAATCAAAATCGTTGGGTAGGAAACGCGGCAAGGGCGAGCTGATATAGCGTTGTTTACAAGTTATATTCAGCGTGCATGAAATATAAAAATCTTTAGAAGAGTTTTTCGAAGATTTGTCAAAGTAATTACAAGCTAATTTAATAAAGAACAAATGTTTTACTGCCACCTTATGGCAGTAAAACATTCGTAAGTAGGTAATAATTAGTCGTAGTAGATACACAGTTACATCAAACTGTGTATAGAGCGCATGTTTATTAATTTGTTTATGCTGTATCTCTTTAAAAAACCGGAAAAGGTCACAAAATAACGTATGTAACAAGCAGGCGCAGATCCAGGATAACGTTCAGGATGGGGCAGATGGCAGGCTATAGTCGCTCAAGAATTGAAACAGGGTCTTGTTTCAATTCCCCATATTGCCCTTCCTTTGCATGCCCAGCATCGTTGCTCTTTAGTTGGCATCAGCTAGAAAATTTCAAAGCTAACAAACAAGGAAGGTCTTCTTTAAATATTTCAGCACCTTGCAAAACGTCCTGTATATCTTCGCTGTTCTAATTATAGAACAGTTACTTTTGTAAATGTCCGATTCTTCGCATAGGAGCTCTAGGGAATCTGGATGGCATTTCATTTAACAAATAGGTAATCTAATAAGAAATGTACATACCTATACCGAAAGACGATAATATTCTTCAACTGACTGAGTCTGAATATTCGGCCTTTAATCGTTTGTGCTTGCTAACGCCCACCGTCATCTATTTCATCATCAAGTGCGTGAGAGTTATTGCATGTTCTTATAGATATTTTCATATATTTTGACAGCTCTGATGATTTCATTTTACTACAGTTAAGTATTGTGAGGAAAAGTCCACAATACCCAAAAAAACTGCTTGGGGAGGGGGGCACCTGCCCCCGTGCCCCTCCTCTAAATCCGCCCTTGAAACTGAGGTATGATGAAACTTTCACAGCTTAAAGTTGTCCGGCAAATAGAATATGTATGTGACTTGTAAGAGTTTACATGAACTTCTACGTCCATTGAACATTTTGTCCGACAACAGACTATGTACTGTTTGCAAGTATCAGAAACTTGCAACACTATTCAGTACAAAACTTTGGAGTAAGAAGTTCTAGTTTGAGTTCGCGTTTGGTGTGCTCGATACCTGATACTTGTCGCGCTGCTTCAAGCCTCGCATTACATTGCATGACAGCCTGATTACAGTTACCTACGCGTAATACGGCGATACCTCCTTACGTATTTTCGGCACTATTTCTTATCAGCTAGTGTCAGTGGTGCTTAACTAACTTTCGTTACGACTACGTTATTTACTTTCTACTAGATATAAGGGAGCCAGTGTTGCGCTGTATTTACTTCTACAAAAAACATTTTTGTGGTTAGAAATATTATATTTTCTAAGTATCGTCGTGCAAATGTACATAATTTACTAAGAAATCGTAGTAAGCAAACATAATGCCGTCAGTCAGCGTGGATTACCGCTATCGACAAACTAGGTACTGCAAGCGAAGCCGACTTAAGCTTGCGATAACGACTTGGCCCCGCCAGACGCCACAGCCTCCAGTGCTCATCTCAATACCAATTGTTCACAGTTTGCTGCTTTTGTTTGCTTGTAGAATAACAGAAGCGCATGTACTACTACTGTACTACGTGTCGGTCGAAGCAAAATAGGTACATAAACTGCCCCATTACTATACACATTCTTTTTTAAAAAAGGCCGCCTAAAACATCTTATCTCCATCCATTGAGTTTTAAATATACTTTAGATATTAATATAAGCAAGTGAGCCAAATTTATAATTTCTTTAACGCTCGCGATACTTTTAATCCCGTGGCAAACATTGAAAAATGTAATATCTCCCTGATAACTCGGTCTTGTAACTTGAACGGTAAAGTTTCAAACTTTGACTTAGAAGTTACCTACAATTGCTACAAATTGATTTATGTATATAGCTTTGGATATTAATTAATATTATCGGATAAAGGAGCCTTTGCGTTCGTTTCTTCTGAAACCGCGGTGTAATTACTTAGAGAGTAAGTACTTCATAAATATTCTTTCATCTCAAAAGCTGCAATAAGAGGATTAAAAAGGGAAAATTTAGAAACAATATAAAATTATTATTATTACGCTTTGATGAATAGTTGACTTCGCAAACGTTTTCTTTAAGAATAGATATCTGTGCTATCAACTCAGTCCGCTAGGGACATGTATCGTATGCATTTGGATTGAGTGATCTTTTACAACGATCTCTCAGACCAAATGGTGTCTGTACTGAGTGATCCAATGATTCTGTCATAGAAGCCTGGAATTAGCTTTAAATGCCTTTATGGTTTTTAAAAATATTGTGACAATTTGTTAACAAATTTTTGAGACGAAAATTTAGTAAGTAGAGTAAGTTTTCGTTGAGATTTAGTCCATAGCCGTTTTTTCAAAATGTCTGAATTGAGTGATCCACACTTTAGGCAGTAACTAAAGACCCTTGAGAGTGAAATTTTTTTTTCTTAGGACTATGAGTTTTGACTAAATGTATAATACGATTATGTCACGAAATAAAAAAAGATCACTCAATTCAATCCACATGCACACACATGTATCTACCTAATACACAAGAGTTACAAATGCTACTGTAACATTGAATCAGCAACTTTTGGCCTACAATATAACGAAATCCAACAGTCAAGCTCATACTACTATGGCCTCACAGTAGGGTATAATTGGGGGTTCTGGATCACTTCCTCGCTTCGCTCGGTGCGTGATCCAGAACCCCCAATTCTCCACACATAGAACATGATCCAGAACCCCCAATTTTCTACACATGCAATATGATCCAGAACCCCCAATTTTCCTCACATTCAATATGATCCAGAACCCCCAATTTTCTACACATGCAATGCAGAGCGCTCCAATATCACACTATCATGATCGATGATTCTCTTAACTGCTCATCTTTTCAACTTAATAGGAACCGGTTTATGAACAGCTTAATCGCAGCAACTCAAGCTGTTATGCACAGCCTGTTCCTATGTATTAGGTTTCTTCTATCAAATCTACAAGATTGTTGTAGATTTGATGCTGGATTATTCGAGCCCATAGCTTAATCCCTTTAAAGCGAATTTTAGAGCATTTGCCGTTATCTCTAGAGCAAGGTATTAGGATTGCATTATACTGCTCGTGATTAATTATTTCTACAATATGAAGCCCGCATAATCGCTTTTCTACTATCAATACCTGTACACGATCTCCAATTCTCAATGTCATGTTATTCAGCAAGTAAGTCGAAGCTTGTATTTTATTTAGAAAACTGATATTTCAAATTTTTAATCTTGCTAATTACGTACGTAAATGCTTGCGAAAGTTTTTTAAGACTAAGGTTGAGGAACAGGGAAATTTTGAGCAAACAAAATAAGAAAAAAAAAAACCACTTAATTAAAAAGTTTATTATCGAAACACCATTTTTTTAAACATAAAACATTTTTTAAAGAACATATTGAGTCATGATATATACAACTGTAAACGGTTTCAGAATCTTTATATTGCTCATACAAGCTTAACAAATTAGGACAGTTTTTATCTTCTAAATTAATAACATTATTATTATTCGACATAACTTGCAACCATGACACTTTTTCTAAACCTTTAGTGTAAACACATTTATTTCTTAACAGATCTTCAAGTAAACATAGGCAATTAGAATAAGGAATAAATCCTTCACCCCAATGTATTTTTCT
Source organism: Herminia tarsipennalis (assembly GCA_945859575.2). NCBI lineage: Eukaryota > Metazoa > Arthropoda > Insecta > Lepidoptera > Erebidae > Herminia > Herminia tarsipennalis. The sequence continues at coordinate 2,437,805 of OX243836.2, read as the reverse complement.
GTTGCGCTCGATCCAGCTTACTTGACGTCTTTCTGATTTTGTCAAGTTGTAATAGGGAAATGGTGGCTTAATTAAGAACACTTGTATTTTGTTATCACACCATATAGCAATTTCTTTTATTATAAACTCATTTGCTTCTGTTTTGAAACCTTGAATGTCTACAATAGCAGTCATGATAATCTTCGCACTATATTACTCAAAGGCTTATATTCCACCAGACGATCGTTGATAATCAAACAATATGCGGCAGTATTATCTGGTATTGAAGTTGAACATTCAATTTCTAATCGAACATCGACTGGACCTGATTTTAGACTATCGTTTTGCCTTGAACAATCTAATATAAAAAGAGGAGCCTTTTCTTTAAAGTCCTTTAGACTAAGCAATGGGTCTGCTGGACTGTTGTAATACGACTGACGGAATTTGGCATACATTTCGTATAATATACTGTATTTGTTCTCAGAAAACTTTAAGCTCAAAAGTTCATATGGATAATATTGTGAATTCAAAAAGAGAGTGACATTTGTAACTTCACAATGATCAAATCGCGAACTGTCATTGAGTTTATTATTTTTTCTATTAGTTTGTAAGCAGAAAATTACATATCTAGGTTTCTCTAATTGTGACGCAGTTTTAACTGCCCACGAATGCTTTGTAGTTTTAGGAAGCAAAGGGTACTCATACAAATCCCAATTTCTAAATGCCATTTGAATAGGCTTATCCTTTTCTAGTAATTTTAAAAGAGCCAGTCTTTCTCGATCTGACACTTTTATATGTGGTACTCTCCATTGAAGCCTTTCTATATCTATTTTGCAATAAGCAATATCATCAGCAAGTATAACACTATTTAAATTGGAGTTACTTCTATTCAATATAAGTTCATGTTTGCAGTTTATTACAATTTTTTTATAGTCTTCCGCAAACCCTAAAATCTTATTTAAAGGTATTACAGCACTAAAATGGCCATCATTTTTAATACCGTTTGAATTCCAGCCCCATAAGGCAGCCACTTTATTTTCTGCTTCATTTAATGAGATATAAGATTTTATTGTGGACGTTATGCCGGAATTTTTTATACGATCTATTTCTATACCATTCATTTCGTACCTGATGTCTTGAAACAAGAACAAAATATAGTTATTACTAAATGTAACAATTTTTTCAATCGGCTTTCCATCTTTACCGAAGAATTTTGCTTGACCTTCGATGTAAATTGAACTGGCTGATGGTAACACGTATATATCTTGCTGGTGTATGGGAATTCTGATTTCGTCATTTTCTCTGAAGCAGTTATTGTAGGGATTGTAAGAATGGACTTCATAACTTTCGATTGAAGAATCGAAATGCGGTAAATCATTAATCTGTAGTATATTCATACTTTAAAACCTAAAGCTTTAAGAAAATCTATATTTGCTTTAGTCAACTTCCTCACTTTTTTCTTACGTCTACGCGTATTAGTGGTTGTAGAAGAAATAAGACGTTTTACTTTGACTGAAGGGTTTATATTATATTGTATCATTTTATTTTTCTTAAATGAAGACGCAGTTGAATATGTTCTACGAAGTTAATACTGTAACCAAACTGATCGACAACTTTAATAGATATAGATGAAATTGTATTTTTGTTTACCGGAAAATAAATAACGTTCTGAGGCGTTTCTATATATTGGTCGTCTACAACGGTATTAGGCACAAATTCGTGAATAATGTGAGTTGGTAATCCGTTGGTATAGGAACCGTATATCAAATCACATTCAATTCTGATAACAGATGAGGTATTGTTACTAAAACGACGACCTGATGTTGAGTTCAGTATTGAAAAGTATAATAATCCACACTCATATTTTCCAGATAAACTCAGAGGTGGTTGAAAATATGATTCTAATTCTGATTTATTGCCGGAGATAGTTACTGTAGTAGACATACTTGCATACTGAACTCTTTTCTTAAATTCTGTTTATTTTATTCCATGATTAATCCAAAAAAATCTTAAAAAGTTTAAACAAAGATGTCCGCAATGGAAAGGATGATTGCCTTGTACATTTTCATAATTGTAGTGAATTTTAGAGCCTAAATATTTTATTAATTCTTTTGGAGGCTTAAGATTTCCATAACTATCAAAATATTCGATATAATCTTTGCATTTTGCATAGGCTACCCAATGAGAGCCGGGGTTTTTAGAAATATCTAAATTAATAATACCACATTCATATTTAAAAGGGTGTGTAGGAAGTTCGTCTCTCATAAAGACACCTCTAAAATAAGGAATATTATTTCCATATTTTACAATGTCAAAATTAGTCAAGGCTCGATTGGGTAGCCGATACTTTAGTTTTTTTCTTTTGATACGAAAATTCCCAGACCATTTTTATGTGGCTTAACATGTAATCCATTTCCAATACAAAGGGCTTCCATTTTTTCATTGTGTCTCTTCGATTCATCATATAGCTTTTTAGCCATCTTGAATTCATTTATAGTTTTAGCTATACCAGCCGCCCCGCCTGCTATGGCTCCCGCTGCGGATAATCCAGCAAAAATAGGAATCAAAGGCAAAACTCCACCCGTTTTTGGTATAGGAATAACGCGGGGAAGTTTAATAGAAGAATCTTCAACTAATTCTCTGGCAGCAGCCATAGCTAGTTTTATTGCCCCTTTCTTGCATTTTGGTTTTAATTTTTTCATTCGTTTTTTCGCGACAGTAAGAACATTTTTAAATTTATTTTTAAGTCCTTTTCCAGAAGTCCTTTTGCATGAAGATTTTTGGCTGTAAGTTTTTAGGCCAGTACCAGTTTTAATTTTGCTTGTCATAATATTGCTCACTAGACGCGCTGCAATTTTTTCTCCTGTACCTGCATCAGCTGCAACTATACGTTTTTTCGCCATTTTAAACAAAATCAAATCAGCCTTATGGCGATCTTTTAAGTTCGAAGATTTGTGATATGCAATATCGTGTTCTTTACAATATTCGTCTAATTTGTTGATACCTTTATCACCACGCGCAAGTCTCCTAATTAATTTTGTACCTGGACCACAGTAATTGTATCCCGGCAAATGTAATTCAAATGGTAAATGGTTTATAAGCCAATTGAGAAGACTACTCTCTCCAGTGCCCATAATAAGACTGTTTAAAAATAAATTAAACACTTTATAAATATAATGCGTTGAATAAACAATTGACAGTTATCTAAGTTTATAAGTATAAATAATGGAATCAGACATTATTTTGCAATAATCTATTTAATTTGTTTCTTATAGCGCATTTGACTTATCTATCCAACTATTTTCTGCAGAAGATAAACCTAACCATTTTACTAAAACTCTGTTTCCTCTCTTTTTAAGAACTTTTTCGACTAGATACACATTAGGATGTTTAGTCTTTTGAAGTTCTTGCACATAAAATGCTCCTAAAATAGGCTGACCTCTAATAGTATCTTCAATTAAATAGGTGATAGGAATTGTATTACGTATTTCTCGAATTTTAAATATTTCTGTTGACCAGTTAGGTGTATATCCTTTTTCAAATGTTCCTTTGTACTTACTGATACGTACATAATCACCCACTTTATATCTTACTTTTACACTAACTTTTTTTACTAAACTTGCATAACGTTCTAATATACGTTTTTTATTTATATTATTCACATTCGCAGGGATTTCATCAATCGTTCTATGGTATGTGTGATTGTATTTATGAATAACATTATTGAGGGTATTATTTATCCAATTATAATTGCCTTTCAAACTGAATTCTTTGTACAATTTAGATTTCAATGTCCTAATAAATCGCTCGACTATTGAAGCTTTTTTTGATGAGAATGTTGAGTAATGATTAATATTATAAGATTGCATTAGATTTTGAAATCTATTATTATAAAACTCTGTCCCATTATCAGTTTGAATATTTTTAGGGACACGGCCTCTATCCAATAATATCTTAAAAGTATTACATACAATCTCTTTGTTTTTACTTTTGAGAGGAAAGGTCCAAGCATATTTAGAAAATGTGTCAATAACAGCGAGGATAAATCTAAAGCTTTTATTTTCTTTAGAAATAGATTGCATATCAATTAAGTCCGCCTGCCATAGATCGTCTATATCTTTCATAATAACTTTTCGTCGAGGAAAATTTATCCTGGCATTTTTATGAAGCTCATTTACCACATCGGCTTTGATCATGATGATTTTTCGTTCAAATTTATATTTTTGTCTTTTAGCTCAGATTGATTTAATAACAAATTTTGGTAATGATCGTGATTGTTAAGTATGTTAAACTGAATTAAATGTCTATTGCTGTTCCTATTTATTCCTTTATTATATTAGCTTCTTTTAGTTCTTCAATGATAGATAATATTTCATTATCATGATTTGTATTGCCAGCGTCTCTTGAAGCCATTAATAATTTTAATCTCTCAATCAATTCATTGGGATCATCCCAGTATACTAAATCAGTGTTGTTTTTAAATTTTTTTAGTTTTGGTAAGTTTCCTCCAAGTTTTGATTTAGGTTTACTGTCAGACGTTTCCGAAAACAAGGGTTTAATTATTTCCCGATATTTTTTACCTTTACTTGACTTTATCTGACCTCTGGGGCTAAAATTTCTTCTATGAGCATTTGTATAATGTAGCATATCTTTGTAGATCCGCTTATCTTCATTTGATATTAATTTTAAATCAGGCTTTCTTTTAAATAAAAGTTCTTTCAAACCTAATGTAAAGTTGTAAACTTTGTCATCGATTTTAACTAAAACGTTCTTATCATTATTCAAACTAGAAAATGATACTACTGAGTTACCCATCATGTAAGTCTTGTTTTTACTTCTAATTCCAAACGGTATATTAAGGTCATCATATATACCACAGATATCTTCTCCCTCTAGTGATATTTCATCTAGCGATTCCTTTTTAGGGCTTTCAATGAATTGAGTAGAATCCAGATCTGGACTGTAACATTCTTCAAATTTACTCGATGAACTAGTATTTATATCATCGGACTCAATGCCTTCCAAATTAAGTAGTGTTTTATTTTCTACATTTTTATTTTTTTCCGCAGGTAAATTCGCGTCAACTAAAGACTTAAGGGGATCTGTTACAGGTTTTAGGACTTTATCGAGTGATAAATTCATCGAGTGTTCCTGGTTCTTCATTTGTTTTATTTTGTTCTTTATTGAGTTCACAGACTTCATTAATTCAATTTTAATATTTTTCTCCATATTTATATTAAAACAACTGTGTTCAGGGAATGAAGATCTAATACTGAATTTGTTATTCATGTTATTTATTATATATAAATTCAGTCAAATTTCAAAAATGTATCAAAATTCTGTCTGTACCTTCCATTATTTACGGGCGATTCTTTATTAATAAGTACGAAATTATATGGGTTACTCCAAATGGTTTTACAGATATCTTTAAACTGTTTCCATTGTAGATCGGAGCCGACATGTTCATCGTAAACATGTTTTAAATTCGTATCATCTTGTTTAAATAATATAAGAAAATTAACATTGTCACGTAACAATTGTTTCGGAATTTTAGAATAGGTTTGAGATAAATAAAAACAATCTATTTGTTTATGTCTGCCCATACAAAAATAATTACGGATATTAACTTGATTTTCACATGCAACATCATCAAAAATAAATACAGAGTTAGTCAAAGCTTCACTCGGAGCTATAACATCTTTATCATCTTTTAATTCATAGAAGTTAATCTGAGGAACTCTTTTTAATACCTCGCTCAAGAATCGATATTTTGGCTGAAAAGAAGTTTTGGAGTAAAGATAAAGATTTTTAAATTTCAATCCATTTTTATGTAACAGTAAGCTGATCATAACGTTTGTTTTACCACAGTTCGACGGACCACATATTATACAACGAATTGTATTTGGTAATAAAGCACTATGTCTGATTTGGCGAGAAGGTTCATTAAATTGTATACCGCTAACTTTCAGAGATATGGGTTGCTTAACCAACTTCATCTTGTCAATGATTATGTTGAATGGCTAACATACGTTTTTGTGTTCACTTTTTATACTAAAAAGGGGAAATTATGTAAAACATAACATGACATTTTGTTACTATTTCTGTACCTACATGTTTAGATAAGTTTTATTAACATAAGTAAGTATGTAATTACTCGTAATAAACATATTAAATCAAATTAAGCATGTGCACAATATGCATATAAATAATAATATCATATTAGACATGACTATTCAACTAACGCGTTTCTACAGGTTTAGACAGATTTATTTCATTATTGAAATCGTCAGCAAAAATATTATATGAAACATGACATGACAAAGAATATTCATTTATCGCGTTTCTACAGGTTAAGACAGGTTCGTTTAATTATTGAAATCATTAATGAAAATATTGCATTCTCGCATTACTCAATATCAAATGCCACTGTTTAAAATAATCCACATCTAAGTTAGGTAGGTAGTCGCTTCATTTCATTGCAGTATTTGCCATAAGCTGGACCTCTTGTTTGTCAATTAAACTACAATTGCCTGGTAAGTTTTGTTTTTTTTTTTTTCTATTTTATTTTAATGCCATGCATTTTTTTTTTACTTTCAATAAGTGTTTAATAATTAATATTAATTTATTTACAGAATCATGTCTCTGGCACCGTCCTACAGCCCCTCTATAGATATCGCAGATAATTTACGTGAGGTAATTAAATATTGCGTTTATCTTAACTTACTTAAATCCATTTTTCATATTACTTGTGTTATTTATTTATTGAATGACTGTTTTTTTTTTTTTTTTTTTTTCAGAATTTAATAGGAGATGCGGACCCAATCACCAATCCTTTTTATTATGCTCAGGATAGAGAAAGCTGGTATGCAGAAGTAGCAGCCAAATCTCGCGAAGAATATAAAAAACAAAAAGCAGAGGAACAAGAAGCAATAAAGAAGAAAAAAATTAAATCAAAATGTTTTAAAAATACCTCTTTTGTTATGCGTAAGGAGCCGGGTCAAGTTCGTAATTTAATACAAATATACATACATAATTTGGACAATAGTAATATGGATAAAATAAACCTTGATCCTGACAGCGCGGGTGTGAGTGTGCAATATTTAGTGACTAGTGATTACGATGACGTCATGAATGAGACTGAACATTTAGTTAGTAAAATAGTCAAAAAGTTAAGCAGACATAATGTGTAATCTTTTATTAAATACTGTAATCTACTTATTATTATTGTCATGATAAATTATATTATTTTAAAAAAATCTGTTTATTTCATATTGGAACAATAAATTTTTAAAATATATAAGATTATATAATACCTTTATTATAATGAATACTCAACCCAGTAAATATATTGTAAGTACATAGTAAAAAATAAAAAATTATTAACCTAACTAACAATTTTATTATATTTATGCTTGTTATTAGGTCAGTGACACATGTTGTAAATAAAAATATTTTTACACTAACAATATAATATTTTACTGTACATCTTACAAGCAAACTTAAATACAAGAAGCTTACAAGTATTTTGTTTTTTACAATAAATTTAATATTAACCAAAACATTTGTTTTACTCAAAATGTTGTTGTATAATTTTGCGCCTAAACCTACAAATTCCGTTATAATTTCACCACCTAATTTATCTTTTAAATAATCAGGTATTTTAATTAGCTTTTGGAATATTAAATAAATTATCCTTTTCGAAATTACTAATTAACTACAAACAAAAATATTTAGATAAAGTATAGGCGCAAAAGGCTGGAGGTCAGAGTCCGCAATTCCGCATTGACAAACATTTTCATGACGTAGCGCTAGGTGACTTAACATGTGACATGTCATTTGTCACTGTCACTTTAAAACAAAAATATGTCGCAAAATCTCTATTTTACTATGCCAACCAAATAAAAACACAAAGAAAAATACGAAAGTTGTACGATGTGCCTACAAAATAGGGCAAGGTACTCAGCATTCATAGGATGAGCATGACGACCCATCTTATTACTGGTTTTCAGTGTTGCCCAGTCTTGAACGTTAACGCCGTAACTACATTTCCAAGTCTTCATTGTTGTATTGAAATATGTGCAGCAAATCTAGCATGGCAAGTGTGCATAAACTATTAAACTACCTCCTACTATTATATAACTACTAAGATTATAATTCCTGCTTATATTTTTATATTAATTAAACCCAATACTAAAAAAAAACTGATATTTAGCTATGGGACTGATTTCTTTAACTTATGTGTCTATATTATTTTAATATAACAGTAAAATACTGAACCACAATGCTTTATTCTTGTGAAAACAATGTGTATAAAAAGAAAGCTCACAAAGCCGCTACACTTCTACTCACAACAATCTTCTGCATAGTCAAATATATTAGAGTACTTGAGACATCAAATCCCAGTCTATTTATTTAAGTTTAGTTATTTTCTTTATGCTTTAGGTTCTCCACACAGAATTTACTAGTTAACTAGTTAATAGAGAGTTAAAAATTACCGCTGCCATTCCAAGATCCTGTGAAAGCTGGTCTGTTGCCACACTATGCGGTCATAAATCACTAATGGACTAAGACAGCAAGGTAACCATTTGTATTAAACATGTATTTGAGCTGAGAATTGAACTCAGACTCAGGTTATAGGTACTTAGGCAAATTATATTTATTACACAAATACAAAAATGAAACAAGAAACATTATGATTCATAAGATTTTTTTATTTATGCATTAAACAAAGTAAATACATGGGTAGATACATAGTCACAATTATAGCTCTAAATTATTGTAACATTATAAACATAAAGTAAATACATGGTAGATACTAAAATTAGGTAGGTATGTAGATACATAGTCACAATTATAACTTTAAATTATTTTAACATAAACAATGGTAGATTCTAAAATTAGGTAGATTCACAATTTTAGCTTTAAATTACTGTAACATTATAAACAGAAAAGATAGTAAATACAGTCACAATTATAGCTTAAAACATAGTACGATAATGACCCCAAGGTACAGTATAAATTATATTTCTTTTAATTTGACGTTTGTCATCATTTCCGTTGAGTACTAATTTATTAATTTTCTGTGTATACAACTTGTGATTTTTGGATCGAATGACATACATAGTATCTCTGAAATTTATATCATTATTCAAAGTATTTTTATATTTTTCAATTGTGAGCCTATTAGAAATAGGTTTTTTAACTCCTTTAGCTTTTTTAATTGTATTATTTAAACTATTTAAACAGTATAATTTAGCCCTCAAACCAATAAACTCTGTAATGATATCACCACCCATCTCATCTTTAAAATAGCCAGGTATTTGTTTATTCACTTTTGGAATACCATAAATATTATTGTCTTCAAAGTTGCTTGTATCAAAATATTTTATATTTTGTTTCATGTCTTTATAAAAATCATCAGTTTGTATTAAATACAAGAGACTATCAGTATCAGTATAACAAAGGCTTATGTCATTTTTGTATATTTTCTTCATAACAGAATAGTGAAATTGATATAAATGACGCTTTGCTAACTCCAGTATCGTAAAACCAATATATATTGGTCGATCTAAAACTACTTTAGCAGGCTCTAATTGAATAGCAACAAGGTTCTCTGAAATAATAGCCATATTTTTAAAATTAGGGGCGCTCACATATTTTTCTGCCCCTTTTATTTTATTGGTCTTATTAAAGTTATCTTTCCACACATTAACTAATTTAACATCTACTTGTTTCCTTTTGTTTTCAATTGTTTTACCAAATATTGAATTATTTTGCTTCTTGAAAAAATCTCTTTCGAATACTGAGTTAGCTTTTTGTCTAAGTATTGTATTAAGATTTATGTATGGTTCTAAGATATTTTTTTGAGTAAATGCTAGAATTTTATGAATATTTAATAATATAAGACCATTCTTTAAACATTCTTGTAAATGAACATAGTGAATGACATATCTATATTTATCATACAGATTAGCAATTAGTTTTGTGTTTTTGTCATCACATGGAACAGGAACGGGCATTTTTTCTGGTGCAAATGGCAAATCAGAATGTTCGTCATGTATATCAGGCGGATAATGAATATCAACTTCAAGTATGTACCCTTCATCACTATCAGCAGTAACAGATGCAATTTCAAATAAAGCTATTTCAGATTTTGTTAAAAACCTAAAATTTCCTGTGGGAAGTCTTTGTGTCATAGCATGCCCATACAAATTGACACAATCTAAGTAAACTAAAAATGTATCGGGTTCTTTTTCGTTATAGTCTGGCAAATATTTATTATTAGCCTTTGCATATCGCAGCGAACATTGGGCAAGACCTCCTCTAATACCCTTTTCTAGCATTTGATATATTTCTATATCAGATATTAAATCTAATTCTACTTTAGTTAACAAGAGCATGGCGTCCCAGCTTAATGATGGTGATGAAACGTAATGACAAGGGTCAAGCTCATAGTGACATAAACTCATAGATCGGAATTTCTCAAATACATCGCACAATAGTAAGACATCACATTTCAAATATAAATCAGTATATTCGCCTAAATTCTTAATACCAAATATAGCCCACATCTTTAAAGCGTGATTGTAATCGTCAGTAGACACTGTATCGGATGTGAGTTTATTATAAAAATTTGAGCGATCTGGTAACTGAGTTTCTGCATATCGTTCCCAGGAGTCTATATAGTCATAGCAATACACGCCTTTCCTAAGGCATAATTGAAATAATTTTTTATCAATGAAAAATGATCGTAAATGCTTTAAATCATTGGAGTCCAATGTCTTTACTAAGTTGTCTAAACTCGAACTTAAGAAATTAAAAGAATCTATAAATTTTAATTGGACTACTTTCTGAGAATTAAATGGAAAAAATTTGGTAAAAGAAATATATTTTTCCTTAGTCTTTGGAATTAAATTGATTCGACCGGAAACACTTGAAAGTTCTTTTATAAATAAATGACAGTCATATCCTGAAAGATTATGAAATATTATGGGAATAAATTTTACAGACTTATTATTTAAATTGCATGAATTATGAGCTGGACCCCGATATTTACCTGTGAAATGATCATGGTCATGAACAATACAGTCATTATTAGAAAAATTTTCTTTACAAATATGACATACTGTAGCAGTCTTAAATGAAAGAAGCTCTTCATCATTCAGTGGAATCATGTCTCTAGGCAAAGATAAAATGTCATATAAAGTTTCTAAATCCTTAGCAATAGAATCTACAAACTTTTTTGAACAATTTGGACCTCGATAAGATACTAAATTATTAAGCTCTGGATTACTCTCACAGCATATATAATAGGCGAAACAAGTTGCTTCATGAATTTGTATGTTTTCGACATACTGACTTTTATTTTTATCTGAATATTCTCGAAGTAAGCTTTCAAAGTCTCCATAAATAACAATAGGAATTCTTTGAGTTCTTATATAATTAGAAAATCGAAGCTTGCTATTCTCTTCTGGGAGCAGTGTTTGTATTCGTGCGCAATTATGATTATTTAGTTTTGTCTCTGAATCAAAATATATAAAACATTCATCACATAAGTGAATTTTAGATTTGTGTTTTGTTAGTTGATCATGCACTAGTCGCGCGAAATTTTTTATTAAACAGAAATGACTTTTGTCTCCTCTTTCAATTAGTAATAAATTTACGTGGGTCAGTTTCCGTTGTAAAGTTTTGTATAATGGCCCAGTAATAGTGTTATTTTTTTCTAAACCATAAACATTTACACTTATAGTCGGATTTTTTTTTTCGAATTGTTTTATGTCATCAAATGTTGGTGGGAAAGATATACCATTTATATTTAATAAATTTAAGTAATGTGGATATGATGAAACTCTATTACTGTTATGCCGTGCTGGATACATATGTGCTACAATACACCAGAGAAAGCAATGTCTATCTTTATTGCAAATGTTAAGACATGATTTTGTTTTAAGAATTTTTAGGGGTAAAGATATGTAACTGCCAGCTTTTAAGGGATTATACTTAACTATATTCATTTCCAAATGATTAATCGACTCTATAGCCCAGCCAGATTCTGACATTTCAAATTCGGTGCATTTATACAGCAATTTTTGCACACATTCTTCAAAAAATAATTTTATATTAGTATTTTGTATTATCACATAATACTTTGTATTAAAAGATTTCAAAGACAATTCTTCATTTTTAGGTAACTTGTACAATACAAAAAGCTCAAATTGTATTTTAATCGCTCGGTGTTTTATTCGCAATGTCTCAATAATCTTGTAAACCATGCTAGAAATATCTGATAAAAATATCTCTGGTGATATGTTATCTGTATTCATAGGATTAAATCTGTAACTAGCAATTCTATTTTTAAAAGCTGTAGCTATTATTTGCACATTATCAAATTCAGTACTCAACAAACAGTTTGATTTATGTATATTACTTTTCTTATGTGATGAATATTTTTGAACATAAACTTTACAATCTGGGCAAAATTTCATGTTTGTTTGGTTATGTTAAATACAAAAAGTAAAGCAGTACCTAATTCATAAATTTAATCGTAAATTCAATTAGACAAAATATAAAATATTTATTTTGAGCTATAGTTGATATATAAGTTTTAATTTAGTACTTAAAGGTCATAATTTTTGATTACTTCAAGATTAAAAGTTCAAGGTCACAATTACTGATCTGGATTTATTAAGTTCTTAAAAAAATAAGATTCAAGATCATATTAAATGGTCATGAATTTTAAAATTTGACATTCATTAATTCGAGTTTATTGGCTTTTGGATTTTGGCTTTTGGTTTTTGTTTTTAGTTTTTTGGTTTACTGAAAGAAAATCATACAAATAATCATTATAAATATTATATGAGTAAGTACTCATGCAATATTATTTCATTACAATTATCTGAGGAAATAAACATTAAAAAATATCAATTATAGACTTTATGCATAGGTACTTACTTACTTAAATTCAACAATATAGAACATGCTTTTCAAACAAGTTTAATATAATTATTAATATTATTCAAAAGAACAAAAAAGGAAAACATTGAAAAATATAGGTATATCATAAGTAGGTATTTTAAATGGTTTTTAAATATGTAGGTACAATATTATGGGTCCTTTAAATAGGTACTAGTAGGACACTTACCTAATTTTAAAATACGTTTGACTGATAGAGTATCGGTTGTATCTTCCGATAATCTTCTTTCGCAACAGTCACAAGTTTTGTGACTGCTTTCCACACCGGACTGCTGTCGTCAACAGCCGATTTGTAGGTAACTAGTGCTCGTTTCCAGCGGTCATTGCTGAGCACCTCCGCTTCTCGAGCGTTGTAAACACGCAGTTCCACGTAGTAGTTGCCCTGCCGGGTGGGGTCCCGCTGAAGTGTATAACCGGAACCACTACGTCTTGATAAGAAGCTCCGCAACGCAGCCGCTCGAATGGGTTCACCACCAAGTTCTTGCTCGTTCTGAAATTTAAAAATGATTATCATTAGAAACAAGAATAAGTTTAAAAAACTAAAAATTTTATCCGTAGTCGGGACTACGGATAAAATTTATATAGCCTATGTCACCCGGGCTATTCTTACGAATTCATTGACACCTCATTTATTAAAATCCGTTGAGTAGTTTAGGCGCTGTGGTGGAACATACAAACATACATACATAGACTGCCAAAATCATTACCCTTCCTTTTGGCTTCGCCGTAGTCAGGTAAATAATTTAAAAGGAAAGCATGACAGATTCTGAAAAAAAAATATACTGAACCATAAATTTTACCTAACCCCTCGGGAATCGTATTTAGAACATCAAAGTCTAACTAATATGCTAAAATAATGGAAAATAAAAGGACTCCGTATTTACAAATAAAAAAACTTCAGCATACCTCTGAATCCGACAGCTTCCTTTTTTTGAGCGATTTCGTTGGCGCTGGCAAATCAACTTCTGTCTCCGAGTCGGACCCAAAAAAGCTAGATTTGACCACCGCCGGAGCAATTTTTTTCACAGAATTTTTATTTGTTTTTCCGACAACCTTTTTCCTTATCTTCTTTTTTTCTACCGACGGCGATGGCTGAGATGGTGGTATTTCGCAGTCAGAATCGAAGGGATTGGTCGACCTAAAATTAAGAACACCATAAATAAATTTCACTCACAAATTCAACTTACTATTAGATTATTCGATATAAATAGTGATTGTAGAGTTGTACGTACATACTTCCTGTTCTCTTGTTCACAATATATTGTAAAATATTATTGTCAAAGACAAGCTGCAAGTGCAGGAGATGTGTGCTAATTAAAATGAAATTATGCCATGCAGTCTTATTTGTAGATCACATTTTTAAGCAGTGGTTTTAGTGACAAATCGCTAGCTAAGTGAGAAAGCGATTTTGATATGTGTGCTAAAAAATGAGTTCTATGTTATCAGCAAATAAGATCTAAAATTAATTGATTGTTACTTACTCAATATGACCACATGCTTACTTTCCTTATTCGGCGATGGCGCCGCTCCGTCGCGTATACCTGAGACGATTTTCTAAAAAGGAATTGGTATGTACTCTCTCAGAACAATAAGATCGATACCTATCTATCACTGGGTAACTTTAAAACCAAATTAAGTATGTTTCTATTGAAAAATGTAACCAAGTCCAATATTTTTTTCCTAGTTTCATGTCACACCCAAACCGAAACGTATATCTGTATGTCATACAAATATTTGCTCGCGTGGTAATCAAACCCGCGACCCGATAGCAGTAGCCAATGGCTTATCCACTGCACCAGCTGGGTACCCGATCGATATGTCAAATTAAAGGGAGAGATTATTTATTGATTAGTAGATGATTGTGTGCGATAAGAAATTTCATTGTTTAAAATGTTAATAGCATTTTAATAAGCGGTGTTTACCTATAAGTAATTGTTACATTGTTTTTATTTTTGGGCATGTATTAGTTTTAAGTAGGTATTCATGTAAATCATGTTTTTTTTTTTATTAATCTTAATAAATAAATAAAATAAAAAGTGTTTGAACTAGAATGTACATTTTTTTTTAAAGACTACTCCCGCAGTATGGTGCAAGCCCCGTGTCGCGGGGACTTTACAAACATACATGTCACGGACACAAAGAACACCCAGACTCAGAACAACAATTTGTGGATCACACACAGTGGCGTCCTGTGTGGGAATCGAACCTACAACCTCTTGCGCAGCAGTCGGACACACTCCCACTGCGCCACAGAGGCAGTCATACATACGCATACATAATTATATTATTTAGAGTTCAGCTCCAAATCAAACGGTTGATTAGTTTCTCAGACTCGCGTCGATAAATGCATCACACATTGTAGTTATTAATCGCTCGCGTATGTGTAGAAAATTGGGGGTTCTGGATCATATTGCATGTGTAGAAAATTGGGGGTTCTGGATCATATTGCATGTGTAGAAAATTGGGGGTTCTGGATCATGTTCTATGTGTGGAGAATTGGGGGTTCTGGATCACGCGCCGAGCGAAGCGAGGAAGTGATCCAGAACCCCCAATTATACCCTACTCCTCACTTATAAAAAACACGTTATTTAAGTACTTAAGTCAATAACGTATTAAGTCATTAAGTATTCCAGTAATAAATTCTACTTTAACTTTTAACATTATTCTCATTCTGTTAATGACACTAGACAAATTTACATCATTTCGATATCTAACACGGACATGACATAATGCAATTCTTGAAATTATCAACAATAGAGTATAGTAACAGATGAAAATCTAATTCCAAACATTATAGTTCAGCGAGTATGAACTAAACCAAGTGCGGTGTAGGTTCAACAGAAGCAACTACTGACGCAGCTCAAGTACTCTCAACTCAATCAACTCTGTTTGTAGGCAAACAGGCGTAATTAAGCGCCTCTAACGACCTGGCCACGTGTCAACCAACTCTCAAACTTTGTGTGAGAACTTCTCTTAATGGCGTACTTGAGTGATCTTTTCGCTCACACTGTCTACAAGTAAGCAATAAACTTCGAAACTTTCCTTGACGACCATTTAAATTTTACTGAAAATGTTATTTTTATAAGGTCAGAATATTAGGTTTGTCTATATTAGGTTTTAGAAATATTAAATAGATACTATAAAAACTCGTCCATCCCAGAAAGATGGTTGATATTCGTAATTAGCACACAGCACATAGCACAGTTCAAACTAAGCAGCGCCACTGAGCAAGTGACTTTCTTGGAGAGTATCTTATTAAGGTTGGTTTATAGGGTGGTTCACAATAAAGGTCTTACATAAGAGTACAACACCCGCTAAAGTGCTGAATGTGACCTGTTCCAATGTCAACCTTTCTTCAAATTCACCTTAACAGCATGAAACAATAACCAACTTTGAAAGCCTTTGATTGTTCTCGTCGATCTTTGTGCACATCATGTATATAATCTCTTTACCTTTAATCCATTATAATCCGCCCACATGTAAGTACTTAATACTGTTTAAATGGATATATCTAATCCTTGTCGAGGACGGTATCTCCTATCCTTAGTTAACAATACTGTTATTAACACTCACTTGAATTACGAAGCCATAATGCGTACACTGTAGGCCAAAGTCGCTTTGAATCATTACATAATAATATCAGGTTAGTCTTTTCATGAAGAATTCGGCAGTAGGTACCTTAATAATGTTTTCATTTTAATTAATTATCAGTAGTTGGCGCTAGTGCCAACAATAGCATCAGTGCCGCGTATTTTAAATGTTTCAAATAAATATCCTGCATTAAAACCATTTCTAAATAATATATCTCATATACAATAGTCCAGTAACCAATTACAAACGTTATCTAAGCAAAAAAATCCACGATAAGAGACAAAAAACACAGCTCAAAAAACAGTTTCTAGCGTTTCTTGTAGTATACTACAAGAAACGCTAGAAACAGTAACAAGCTGGCTTAGTGACCACAACTTGGAAATAAATTACAACCAAAACTAAACAATTTAGTTCACGCAAAACCTGTTTACATAAAGACAAATTTTCGGAACACACCGTTAGAAACAGTGGAAACATTTTTTTTAGCACAAACGTTAATACATAGATATATTGGGAAAACCACATTAAAAACTGCAACTTGCAACCGGGCAAGTGCATGTTCCGGGTTCCATAGTTGAATTTTACCATCAATAATGCGATATAAGAAGTGGATCTTCTGTTTTTTTTTATATCGCTAAATATGTCATTTTCAATGGAATTTGTATTTTGATACTTCTGATTTTTATAACATATCCAAAAGCAACCTAAATCCAAATCCTAAAATAGTTTAAATATATTTCAGTGGGACATAAATGTCTTTAAAATTAAAACTTTAAAACATTTATCTCCCACAGAAATCAGCATAAATACTAAAATGTAAACATTTCTGCAGCACCTGAAAAAGATACAAAGTCCTGTACTTTCTTATTAAAAGACCACCTAGTGTACATTTAGTAGCAAATCAACAATTTGAAATTTTGAATTTTTAAGTGTCCAGACATCCAAAAGGCATGAATGTTACTGAAGTTTTTTACAAGGTCTATATCAATCATTGTTGATCAATAAAAATGTCAAATTAATTAATACATGATTAATTTTTGCTTTATTTAAAAAAAAAACCAAATTGAAGATAGGCGGCAGTTCAAAAGTGCTGCCGAGAGTTTCATAAGCTACTCTTTTAAAATCCCTAACTTATTACAATTATGATTTTACGCTAGATAACCTATAGAATTAAATAAATCACAAACAAAATGTTGGTTTCGCATTCATCATTTTAATACAGAACATGTTTTCAATACTACCAACAGTTTCGAAACCTGTGATTTGTCGGGCCGTAGAAAACCTTAGCAATAATTTTCCTTTCAGGAAAAAATATAGGGTAACTAGGCGCCTAGCAACCACGGATTATGTTATCTGTTACAACTTGTGTTTGAGGTTCGGTTCTTGAAGGAAATCCCTTTTTGTGGTGCTCCGAGAGCGAGGCAAATAGTTATTATTTATGTGTACTTGTGGAACTGCCGTTATTGGCTTTGGTTGACAAATTTATGGGTTACAGTATTTATGCATTTTTAACATGACATATCCGCTTAGCGCAAATTATTTTTTTAATAGAATTTTCTGTTTTCGCATACAATATGCGAGCGGTACAGATTAACTATAATCTACTTAATCCAACTAAAATGAATTCCCATTTCGCTCTGTGCACATTGACCAATCTTGTTAATGGCTATTTACGGCATATCAAATCATATTTTCATAGCCATTGTACGAACCCAGTTCACATACGTTATTATTTTTTAATCTCCTTAAAATGTCCTGTGCCACTAAAATCTAAATCTTCGTACTGTTTATTTCCACGAGGTACTGTTATTAATTCTAGCGATGAATTCTTCTTCTTAGTTTTTCGACAGCCATTAAAAGCTCTGTTTATATTTGTACAGTCTAGATAGAAACCACTTCACCGCACTTTCAGCCTTTAACCATTAGGTATTCCTGCGTAGGTATAGATGTCGAGGCAGACAGACATGATATCAGGTGAGACATGGTTTAATCTACATTGCACATGAACATTTAAACTTTCAAACCTTCCAAAACCATTTTGTTTTATTTCCAGGACTACTCCTGGAAATAAAACAAAATGGTTTTGGACTCTGAGACGGTAATACAAATGGGTTCGGTAATTATAGTTTTCTCTTCAAAAACTGCACCTTTTGATGGCTCCAATAGCGAGATCAATGGCGCGGAACATTTATTGATGCTCGTGCGGTTCTTCAATGTCTAGCCAAGTGGACTGTGGCCATGTATAGGACACCATAAGTTATTAACCCTTTGCAATCTCTCCGCAGTCTACTAGACCCGCGGACATTGTACTCGATAGTAATATAAATGTTATACATTGTAACTGTGTGCACATTTCGCACTTCATTGTACGAGCAATAAGAGATATCTAGTTACGCACGACGTCTTGTATAAATTGGAGTTAAATGAACGTAGTCTCGTGTGTGAACAAACCAGTCTCCTTTATGTGACATTGAGGGTAATTACTGTAGGTACTAGTTAGACACCTGCTTGTTTCTCAGATAATATGTTTAAAGACAGGATTTTGTACTAACTACAAAGGGAGCTGGAATTACATTCCTGAGCGTATGATGACTATTTGTGTACTTGCGCGCTAGTCAGGAAGTTAGACAAAGCATACTATTCTAAATCTGAAAATGTGTAAAATGAGATGATTTTGTAGTCGTTTTGGAGCCGAAAATGTTGAAATGTTGTCCATATCATTATCCAAGTCCATAAAAAATGTCAGTTTAATAAAACATTATTTTTTTATAAAATATAAGTCTTACATCGCCAAAAGCGGCGTGTGGGGTACTTTTGGGTGGTGGAAAACTATGAATGACATATATCTTATGCTCTTTGTGGATCACACAAAGTGGTGTTACGTGTGGAAATCGAACCCACCACAGAAGCAGACAGGTTGCTGATGCAAATCATATAATTAAAAAGTTGGAACACGAGATAAAATAAAATCAACATTAGTGGGAACAACAAGGGTAAAAACTCTATGTGCTTAAATATTGGGCAAAGTACTGAAAACAAATTATTAAATATAAAATATTAATTCTGATATCAAAAGAAAGAAAAGAATAGGCCTTTAATCGTCACGCAGAATATATGCTTACAAAAATCAAATCATACTCTTAATCAATGTTAATAGTTTTATGTACTGATATTTTAATATGGTTATGGATATGTGTCACGGCGAGTGTATAGGCGTCACGGGCCTACACAAGATAATTTGGGTGGGGGAAGAGATTCAAGTTTTCATTATTTCGGGGTTTAGGTGGTGGTGGTTATTAAACACCGGCCAAATATATACTGTGTACCTATTTCGGGAGCCTGGGCACGGCACTGATGTTAAGGTGGAAAAGGTGTAATCAGGAAAGATGATCACAGGCAAGAGACGAAAATGCCAACCTTACGGCAGCTGCTTTTTTTGGATAATACTCATATTGCCGATTCATACACGGAATGCAGGGTAGCTGGCAGCCCGGTAAGCAACCCGACACGGGCCGGCGCGGCCGTGGTCCAAACGAGCTAAAAAAACATTAACGCACATTTACACGCTCGCGCTCGTTTTCGTACCCGATGAATATCTCTTTAAACGCGGGCATGTGAATCCATTATGATGATTAATAAAACCTCGCCAAATGACGAGTTTGCAATAATATTGTATTTTATTAAATTTGTATTTATTGCAGTTAATAAATAACGCAGCTGTAGTTGCAGGGGCAAAAACGCACCTGCAACTACAACTGCGTTATTGTTATAACTGCAATAAATACAAATTTAATCGCATTAATAGCCACCACAGGTAAATTGAATTTCAATACAATTATTTAAACAAACTTAGACAATCGTTTGTATTGTGGAGTTTGTTAATGTTTCCGTAGAAGTTAACTGTTGGTTTATTTCAAACAGTATCTACAACTATTTTAAAAGTAAAGTTAGGAGAAGCCGCACAGGTAAAGTTTGTACTTTGTATTCACATAGGTGTATAATTATTTATTTTAGGGTGAAATACCGATCAAGTTTAAACTTTTGGACGTTTATGAACTATGTTAACAATCTTCAATGCAATGACGTATCTTTTAAAGATCGGTTGAGCTCTTGAGGAGTTATGAGCCGACATAGGAACATTAGAAGGATACATACAAACATACATATGTGTCATACAAATAACCCTCCTCCGCAGTCGACTATGCCCTAATCATGCAATTGTATATATGGCACCATTATCCGGTTTGCCATTTTCTCAATAATATTTCTTTATTTTAAACTTCCTGCATATATATTTCAAAAGGCGGACTTAATCCCATAGGTGTTCTCTACTAGTTGACCGTAGGGTGGTGAAGAGAAAAGGTTGACAGGTGCTTAATATTTTGATAAAATTACCTACATACTTAATTACTACACTGAAAATAAATACAAATGTATATAATACAAATACTAAACAAAATTATTTATATAAATATAAAATGACCTTTATATACATATATCTATATAATACATAACAAGGCTGATTACTCAGCTGAACTAGGTAGCTGCAGGTAACTTCTGTATATTTGACGTACTTTATACGGCTAGTGGACAATCTAATTTCTATAGGGAGCGCATTCCAAAGACGAGATGCCTGAACCAAGAAGAATACATTATGGCTAAGCTATGAGATGGACAAAGAATTAGAAGGGTTATAAAAGACTTTGTAAATTTTTGAATCGAAGTCGAATTACACCTCGTTCAGTTTTTGGAGACTTCTGAAGAAAGTTGACCTAAAAAGCACTTGCTAACTAGACTATCTCTTCGGTAAACATAAGGTAGTATAATAATAGTAGATACCATCTATAGTAAAATAAGTGTTTTAACACACTTCATTTTAAAGGAATATTGTTTAGGTATTATGGGTAGGTAGGTTTTTATAACTTTGCAGTGCATAATATTATTTCTGTGTAGTACCAACGTTCTCGTAGTATGTTCATTATTCTTTGGGACTTTAAACACCGTCACCGCTTAGCGTAGGAGTTTTGTGATTGATGTTTATGCATAAACACAGCAAGTTTTTTAACTATGTATTTCTATATGTGCACATTTTCTTGCCTTAATATCTGTGTATCAGGAATAATAGAAAGATATACGTAAATTATTCAATATTTACCATTCTGCTAATTTGTACCTGTAATACTATTTTTACGGTTAAAAACTAGTATATCTCAACGGCTACGGCAATAAAGTATATCTAATAATCTTCTACCATACTACATTAAAGTAAGTATAATGAGCTCCTAGAATATGCGAAGGTCCACAGTTCCAAAATCATTGAACGTCGTCATGAAACATTCATATCTGAGATCGGAAATCGACGCTCGGATCGATCCGACCAGTCTATAGGTAATATCCAGCAATAACGGAGTTTCCCCTCCTTAATTGTCCAACTTACACTGACAAAGGGTAGTGGCAGGGCTGCCAAATTCTACTACTTGTAAATTCTCGTGGGTTTTGGAGTACCTAGAGAAATATACCAGCAATAGCATCTTTGTGTATGTAAAAGTGTTCAAAAATGGAACACGACCACACTTGTCTACACAGTAAGAGTATTTATAACTAGTTGAGTCATCAAATTAATCACTCACATAACTATCGTTATTATGAAATGGTGAACTGAAAAGGGTTGGGTATAATCATATGACTAGCTTACCCGCCCAACTTTGTTTGCGTCAATTTTTCCCGTTTTAGCAAGATTTTTCATTGCTGCTGCTCTTCCTCGATAAATGGACTATTCAACAGTAAAATCATTTTTCAATTCGAACCCAACAAACAAACTCTTTAGCTTTATAATATTAGTATAGAGCATAGGTGACAACTGAATTAAACGAATTTTTCAAAATTGAGAAACAAGATCATCAAGGCAAGCGATCTCTGATGAATTTAATTGGAATAGCATAATGGTTTTAAATTTTAAAAGTATTTTACATATTAGTGTCAACCCTGTCTGACGTTGAATTTCGGATTTATTGCCGCCATAGCTGTGGGGCATAGCAAGGTAGAGTGCTCGTCTTTATGCTGAAAAGAGAGTTAAATATTAGTAAAAGTTCTCTTTAACGTCTTTTTAATTGTCTATAACTATACGCTTTGGCAGACTGAATCGGAACATCCAGAAGATGTAATATACCTAGCTAGAATTCAGGGCACGACCTATCTTTAGTTTCCTAGAGAGTAGGAGTGGACAACCCTACTAGGCACCATATTTAGACCACTTAACCCGTTTACACCTCTGTTTAATATTCATCCTGGTCTATTCAGCCATAGCTTCTTGTATATTATAGCGTTATTCAGTCTTTGAAACTGTAGGGCTTAATGAGGCGTTGCTTTTGTATTACAAATGGTGTTCTGATGTTGAAGAATTGACAGTTTGGTGGCAGATTGAAGCCGGATTGAATTTAGTGTTAGGGTTGCTTCAACCTACTGATGAAAACATGAATAATTTGTATTTACTGTAGAGTAGTTTATTGTCATGTGGCCAATAAGATTTTCAAACATGACCTTGTTGTAAAATACTTAATATTTTTAAGCTATTGCATAGCTTCTATCGCGGGCCTTGAGCGCGGGGACCGAATCCAGAAATTCCGTAACGAAAAAACCTCACGCTCCCCACTCCGACGGGCACGGAGGTGTGGCTTGAAGGCCGTGCATCGTCTAACGTCGTTTCATTTTGTACTTATGATTCTGGCTGCTATTGCATAGCATTTTTATCAATTTAAGCAATTAATAGTATACAAAAAATACAATTAACATAACCACAACTCCTGTGTGGCCCTTTGCTGTGGCCTTTATAATAGAAACAACAAGAAAGGGGAAGACTAAAATGACAATAGGTAACATAATGTCAATAGATGGCGCTGTATTTAATTTTGTTACTATTCAATACAAAATGTACTACGGTCTGAATCGCGCTATTATAATAGAAACAAGAAAGGGGAAGACTAAAATGACAATAGGTAACATAATGTCAATAGATGGCGCTGTATTTAATTTTGTTACTATTCAATACAAAATGTACTACGGTCTGAATCGCGCTATTATGATTTTTGCAGCCAGAATCATAAGTACAAAATGAAACGACGTTAGACGATGCACGGCCTTCCAGTGGGGAGCGTGAGGATTTTTCGCGGTCCCCGCGCTCAAGGCCCGCGATAGAAGCTATGCAATAGCTTAAAAACTTATTTAAAAATTTTTTTTTTTTTTTTTAATTGCTTAAATTGAAAAAAAATGCTATGCAATAGCTTTACCGCGGCAGTCCCCGAATGCCACACATTTTTTTTAATGGTCGAGATTATGGACACTTTTTGATATTAGTAGCATCAATCGATGTCTCAAATAAATCCTGTCAGGCAGCTCTGTGAGCGTCCTCGTACAACAAAATATAAATTAATTCTCCTTTGTTTCTAGACAAAGGGATGATGGACGGTAACCAGTGTTACCTTGGACCTTTAGGTAATATGTAGGAGGTCATAATTCACAGATTTACATAAATCAACCGTTCTAGAAATTCGATTAAAATAGGGTCTCCTGGAACGACCATATAATACCCTCTAGATTTTAATAGCTTCTAATATAAGATAAGTATTGAAATTTATGAGACATCAAATCTATCACTACGTTGAGACGATAAGGAATGTAATTCTAAAAGTCAGCGATGCATGCTTTAGAATGGAATTCAGTTTTGTATAATTTTAAGATTAAACTGTTTGTGCATTTCGTTTCCCGCATCGTGAGCGGAGTACAGAATACTAGGTAAGTAGGAAAGCCACTTAATTCTCGTACATAACTAGGAGTACACACCGAATAGCCGCTATGAGCTATTTTATAGCGTAAATTTTCCAATAAGCCCCGATTTAAAAGCGTAAGAACACTCAAGTGTTCTTCAATTTGAATGTTCTCAAAACAGTATTTTACTGTTACTTTGGGAAAGGTTAAGATTCTGCATAACACAATCAGTAATAACTAACAATGTTCGTGGTGTAGGTAAATACGCATTCAAAGCTACATATAAATATTATTGTTTATTTTACTGAAAAGACTCTACATTTTAATAAAATATATATTAATCGCGTGTCTATTTTAAGGTAAATAGCTTTTTTTTATCGCCCGACGTTTCGACCGTATTTGGGAAACTACCCTTGTTTGATTTTTATCACTCAGTACGCGTCAGTTTTCTGTAAACAGTCTGTACCAAGGTACCATTGACACTAACCATTATGTTGACATCGAGAAAGGCTATCGATCTGTTCATCTCCATTTCAAAAGTGTACCCGTGCTTAGCGTGTTTGAAGTACAAGTCTTTAGCAAATTGTTCTACTTCTTGTCTACTGCCCTTCACAATGCAGAACACGGCATCGACGTTCATCCCTCTAAGGTTGATCCAGATGTTAGCCATCACCGACGCCACTGGGCTGCCCATGGCCACTACTTGATCTGGAGGTACTGTTGTCCCTGATGGATGAAGAAGTTGCCATCCAGATAGGTTTTCAGTAAAATGTACTCGTTGGACAGATCGTTTGCTCTCAGCTTTCTCTCGATGACCTCAAGGCAGTCCTGAAAACGTTGGTGAATAGAGACCCGCAGTATACAGTTTTTATTGAAAAGTTATCAA
Organism: Herminia tarsipennalis; assembly: GCA_945859575.2. Taxonomy (NCBI): domain Eukaryota; kingdom Metazoa; phylum Arthropoda; class Insecta; order Lepidoptera; family Erebidae; genus Herminia; species Herminia tarsipennalis. The sequence continues at coordinate 2,412,613 of OX243836.2, read as the reverse complement.
CTTTTTGTACCTATATTAGACAGAAAGTGTAGCAAAGGCATACAGAAGTATCATTTTTGAGGAGTGCATCGTTTTTGTTTCCATCGTACTTACAGATATGATATTTTTTATATTTAGGTACATAGCAATATCACATTTCCTACATTTCTCCAATATCAAAAAACATTTTAACATTATTATATATCCCTATCCTAAAGTCATCTATACATATAACTAGACACGACTGATTCACTAACTGCCAAACAAAACCCAAAAGTGTATGTATATGTAGGTAATACAATGAGTTAGTGTACCACTGGACAGTTTTTTTACTCGTCGATTTCAGTAATTCACTTCATTATCACTTTCTTGACATTATAGATGTAAGAGCACCTACCTATAAACATGTTGTTTTCCGAAATGTATGTAATCTCTTTAGTGCGCGACGTATAATATTATTTTATATTACCTTTTTCTAACGCAATACTTTTGGTTTTTAGAACCTAAATTACATTAAATACTGTAGAGTTTCATCAAAATCCATTCAGTATAGATACCAACAAATATCTAAAATTTTCAAACTCAAAAAAGGACGAAATGTAATTAAACTTTTTTTTTAAGCAGTTAGATTAAATTAAGAAAAAATATTTGCGAAAATATCAGGAAAAGTATTCACGGGCTTATACTTACAGAAAAAATATTAACATATTTTTTCATCCGATGTTTAATATTGAAAGACGTCTTCGTATTTTATTTATATTTGATATGGCTCACATTATGTGGTAAAACGTTAGTGTAAATATTACATTATAATAATTTAGACTGTTATCATGTTTACCAAGTAGTTTGTAATTGTAAAAGTTTTCTTAGGTTTATTACATAATTAGGTTTATTTAAAACAGCTGCTTTATTTCACGACATGTCAGTAAGCTTGTTGTTAACTTGTAAAATTAAGAAACTAAAACCTCTATATAAATACATATATATAAAACGGCTATATAAACGGTAATGATTTTTATGAAATTTTGTATGGGCTTAGGGGACGATAAATCGATTTAGCTAGATCATTTCAAAGAAGTTTTCATTTTTAGAAAACGTTTGATATTTCTCATTTGATCAGCTGTTAGTAGTAAACTTCTAAAGCCTTCCTAGCGGTAATAGTTTTCCGTTTAATTTCACTATATATACTACTACCGCCTTTTTTTTCACATACGCCAACATCAACCATTTACCTGGCAGGGGGGGGGGGGGGACACTTGACTCTAACAAAAATTTGTAATGTAAAGCTTAATATTGCACAAGCGGGTCCCTAAAAATGGTATTTACACTCCTAAACGTTTTTAAAAGACCTATCAATAGAAACCCCTCACAATGGGGAGCTAGCAATAATAGTCTCTAAGCTAAGCTGCGGACGGACGGACGGAACGACGGACGGACATGGCGAAACTATAAGGGTTCTGTTTTGCCATTTTGGTTACGGAACCCTAAAAAATAGATGTTTCCCGTTATTATTAATTTCAAAAAGTTATTGATGTCCTTTTACTAATTAGGAGACGTACTTACAATATCAGTTTAACGTATTTTGATGTCTCATATTTACGGAATAATCGCCTGTACACACGTAACGATTACAGCCTGTGTAATCTACTGGTTGGCGTTAAGAAATTATAGTTAAACAGAACTTTGAGTATTTTATTTTGAGATCTCTGAATTATGTCCAAGTTGGTCTTTGCTGATGAACCTACCTTATATTTTCTATAACATAATCAATATGCAAATTTACTAATGATACCAGATCAATTTGCTATTATCCTAGAAACGTACATTTCTAGCAGAGCGAGAGAGACAAGAGTATGTTTGTTCTAAAATTATAGAAATAATAACTGATATTCCACAAGGCAGTGTTTTAGATCCAGTTCTATACCTTTTATACACCTGTTATCACCTGTGATAACCTTTTTTTACGATTCAACCATCATAGCAACAGGAAATACCCACAACGAATCAATAGAAAAGGTTCAAGTAGTCATCAACCACGTCTTAGAGTGGACGACAAAATAAAGAATAAACTTAATGAGAATAGGTCACTAGACTTCACGAATATAAAAGGTCAATACTGCCCAGTGCCTAAATGGCCTACCGATACCCTACTCAAACACAGCGAAGTATCTCGGTATGACGCTTGACGCTAAGCTACTCTAGAAAGCACATGTTAAGAAAAAAAGAGTAGAGCTTACTGAGGAGGAGGCTACTGGGAAGAGACTCTTGCCAAACTCTTGCTATATAAACAGGTGTTAATGCCAGTATGGACTTATGGTATTCAGCTTTGAGGCTGTACCGCTCATAGCAATTGGCAAATTATACAATACAAATAAAAAGTTTATAAAATACAAAGTCCTTAGGGATATTGTCAAGAATGCGATGTGACTTGTATAGAATGTAGTGTTTTATTCCCTTGGTCGATATGTGCTGTGCTCTTGAGTAATTTACCCGGCAGATTCAATATAAACTTTAAAAAATGAAAAAGATATTTCCTGTTTTTTCTTTGTTTTCTTTTGTAAAGAGACGACCGCCGCAGTAGAGTACAAGCCCTGTGTCGCGGAGGACTTTACAAACATACAAGTCACGGACGGTTACCCTTAATTTGTTTACGCGATTAAGTTAAATTCACATTCTGTAAAATTGTGTTAAGAACACATTGAGAACGACCAAGACCACTACCATTTGGTAATGCCCTGTTGTCCTTATTGGTCTAATTAAAATGAATATGAATATATATATATATTCTGAGAGTATTACAAATAGTCAAAAAAGTCAAAAGTCAAGGAAAAGACATCATAACAGTTATTCAAATAAATAATATCTTTATTTGGCCACCATTCCCCGTGGATTCCATGAAGATATGGAGTAGGTACCTACTATTAAACGAAACGTCTCCAGAGACGTTTGAATCTACCCTACTCAAATAACAGGCGTCCGACTGTGCATAATAAGATATAACGTGTACGAATGTGAATGCGAAATATCTCGTGAAGTCAATTCTCACAATACTTTCTACACTTCAATCATAGTCTTTTGATACAGCGTCATATAGGTTAGATAAACTTAGTTTATCTGGAATTAGATCGTTATATCTAATTCTAATTTGTTATTAATACCTGTTTACCATAGATAGATGAGTCGTTTCAGTTAAGACAATAAAACGATATTAATTGGTTAATAAAAGTATGAACATTAGTGCGTAGTATTTCATATAATTTTAATTATATTTCAAAGTACCTACTTTGTTGTTTTGTAGTGTGATGTTGGCAGCAGGCCAACCACTTTGCCTTTGACGAGGTTGGCTTTGAATTTGACTAACTTTTACATGGGATTAAGCATCTTGATTGTTCAACCATGTGGTTACTCTACAATATTTGGTTAGCAGGGTTAGAGGTTATATTGTCTAGAATATTTCACCGAAGACTATCAAATACTGTAGAATCTGACGGTCTCACTATAAATTTCTCTGTCACAAAACTACTAATACCTGTTCTAACAGCACACTTGGTATGAACAGCGACATACATTTTCGGAACCCTTTTCTGTGTAGGTAAGTTATGCACGGAATATTATTTCTCAAGGCTATAAATATGCGAGGAATGTCTTTTGTGGCAATATTGTGTTAGCGTCATTATCTAGTTAAAGGTGTACGGCGTATTTTTGTGTGTATGCGTGTATGAGAACAGACAGAGCGCTTGTGTTGGGTAGAATTAATGCAAGTGGGGATCATTTATCTGACTGAAGTATACAAGAGACGTAGTTGTTGCAAGTATTTATTGCCGACAAGTCTTGCAGCTACAAGTGGTACGTACTACGTAAAAATATTTATATATCATATCCCAAAAATTGGCGGTACTGTACACTAGCCTGTGCCGCACTCTGCTAAGATTAAAATGTTTATGTATATTGATTTTCAAAATTCAGATTTAAAACTCATATCAGATCCCAATCAGACTAATTTACTGATTTCGACTGATGATGATCACAAAAAATGACGGTAGTCGTACACTCTTAACGGCAGTTATATAGCGCAATGGAACAATTATGCGTTAAAGCACTTTTACCATTTTTTTTTGTTATTACAAATTGAAACAATCAAATTCCGAGCTTTAAAATAATAAAACATAAACGAAACAAAACAACAGAACAATACAACTGTGGAAACAAATAACATAAAGAGGACCCACAGCGACAGCGACCAGCCTCTTTGTCGAAGGTTTACCTAAATTCGTAGTTCAAGGAATTGAACGTTGTCATGCCTACCGACAATCTCCTAACTGTCGTAATGGCACGCTACCACGCAATGTTGTTACAAACATTTGCTTAGATTGAACTAGTTTTGTTTTTGCAAATGAAAACAGCGTTCCAGTTTTTTTTTATTTGCAGTCTCATCTATTCCGTCAATTTTGGACGTAAGTTTTCTGACAATGTACAATATTATTTGGACCTTCTACAATACGATTCTGTGTAGCATTTTATGAATATTCACTTAGTGCAATCAGATCAAAAATAACACAACTTAGTGGTAACTTTTTTAAGTACCTATACATTAATATAATGCATTATTCATGCTGTAGAAGTGCACAGTACCCTAAATCTGTATTGATGTCTCTGTCCATCCAAAGGTTGCGTGGAAGAGTTCGCTCTTAGCGATAAGGCCGCCCATTGTACATATATTTATGATACACAATGTATATTTTGTTTTTTTCATTGGTGTAAAATAAAGAATATTATAATTATTATTACATTCATTGCTTTCTCCATCTATTTTATTAAATATTGCAATACGATAAACTCCTAAAAAATAAACTCTTACGTTTCATTGATCGCGCAGTCGTGTGTCTGTACAAGGCCCCGTCACAGGCAGCTTGTTATCTATTCCTATTGAACTCTCGACGTGTGTACAAATGATTTATAATCCACGCACAAACTTCAAAGGCTTCTTCCACAACTTCTGAGGCTTTCGCGAACTAATATATTAAGAGAGTTTTACTTTACATTGATTTTACGCACGGGTTTTTTACTGAACTTATATACGTTTTTTGGACTTCATAAGGCTACGTAATAAACTTTCTTAAGTAACTACTGCACTAAAGACTTATAATTTAGTTGTCAGTACTAGTATTTCATAAATTTATTGCAGTCCCGGATGATCGTCTAAATATCACAGACATGATCACAACATCAAATAAACTTAATACTGTACTACAATGTGTGCTAATATTAAAGTAAGTTACTTATGTATAACATGTATTGTTAGTCTGAGGAAACTCTTTATAGATTATGTAAAATCTTCCTATTTAATCTATTATACTGTAATGCATCTGTCTGTTTCCCAAATAAATAAATAAATACCCATAACGAATGAATCGGTCGTCAACGTTGAGTGTCAGTTATCTATGTAATTGTACAAAAAGTAATCGGCGATCGAGATTGTTTCTATTGATTAATGCGTGTTGTTTGTTTAGATTGGCTGACGGTGACGTGGGCGCAGGGTGGCATGCAACTGCAGCCCGACGGCTCCGCAGACGACGACAACGACTCTGTCAAAGGACGGTGAGTCTACTATTAGGTTTTCGTTCAAACCTAAAACGGTTGTTGTAATATATCCATGATTCGTTCTTCAAACGCACTATGTGTAATTGGTGGTTACAAGTTCCGAACTCTCGCTAACTATCTGGCGCTTACAGAGGTATCCAACTTGGAACTGTCTATAGTTTGGTTTACATCGGAAGAACTTCTGCTTAGGTATAGATCCCGCCACACTCTGTTTATTATTCCGATAGTCAAAGTATTTAGTGCTGGTAGTTGAGTTTAGGCAATACAGCAAATTGAATGGGTACTTATTTGTTCGAGAAACTACAAAAGGAATTCCCATGCTTTAGTTCTAGTTAAAATAACAAGCTGGTCTTTAATGACTGGTGTCACATGAAAAGGCCTACGAAACTCCGAAACCAATTGCGGCGCAAGTTAATAAATTGAAATAACAGTTGTAAACTTGTTGGCCCCGTAACAAGGGGTAGGTGCCCACGCCATAATCTACTTAGGTACCTACTTCTCAGTTGAGTGTACGGGACGTTTCTAATACGAAGCAGTACCGCAGTTTATTCACAAAATTTCTGTCATTTATGAAAATATTTAATGAAAAATATAGGAGACCTCCTAACCGATTTCTGTTACGGCGGCCATTCTAATCGGTGATTAGCCACCTATATAGGAAATGCGACTTGCCCGGAGACAGATTAGGCGCAGGAGCGACGGCTTAACGTGTTCTCCGAGGTATGATGAGGGTGGCATTTTTTTTGAGAAAACAGTACCCATCTGTGCATCGGCAGTAGTAACATTACTTAACCTCGCAGTTAACACGATCTGCTCGGTCGCTACTGAATCACGGACGGGTAAAAATATACAATTTCTTTCATTTAGATATTGAGAACCTACCTAACCTATTGGAGTATAGATAACTGACGGTTGTAGAATGAATAAAAACCGAAAAAATCGCTGAACATCCAAAATAAAATCTTATTAGATACAAAACTGGTTGGAAACAGCGTTCCCACTTTTAATCACTAAATCGTTTTCAAGGACATAGGTAGGTACATTAAATTAAATAAAACTTTGCGGCGGTTTATTAGTTTTAAATTAGTTTCGACTTGTTCTCGTTGATTACTTTTGGCAGGAGATGCAAACTAACAGAACACAAAATAAGGGGAATACAGAAGTCTGACTCCTATACAGGAGTCTGACTTCTGTACTCTCCTTATTTTGTGTTCTGTAATACGTACCACCGTGTTCTGACACACATACCACGATTTTCATACCTACACTCGGCGGTCGCACTAGGGCTGTCAAGTCTGGTCTACGTCATAACCTCCACTATCACCACTACAATCACCACCACCGCCACCATCATCATCATTAAAACCACCACCATAACCACCAAGTTCAAATGTAAAGAACTAGTACCTACCTACTTTCGTTTTTATTATTATTATTTTTTTTTTATTGATTTTTTTTAATTGTTTTATATTCTGTTATTTCTTTTTGTTTTAATATTTTATGTAATTCTTTATATACCATTTTCTGTTGAAGCTGTGACTTATGTGGTTCAACCAATAAATGTTTCTTTTTTTTTCTTTTCTTTTTCTTTTTAACAACATTTTATACATAAGTAGGAATCTTTGTATTATTTCATGAACCACATATGCAAGACGAATATATTAATCGGCAAAATCTATAGAAATAAATACTTAAATGTAAATATGTTTAATAGACTGTTAAAGCTAATATGTAGAAACTGTAATAACACATTATTGTTAGATTTTAATAATATGTTAAATAGTAACTTTGCACCGCATTATATCAATAAATTACATATAAGTCAATACCTACATAGAGAAATTTTACGGTTGAAATATAAACATGACTATATGAGTTATGCGTCTAAGTCCGTCAATAATGAAAATTTAAAAGTGTGTACACTTAAACAATATCGCGATATGAGCATTCAGACGGAGCATACTTCGCTTAACCAACCATCTTTCGCAGTGGCAGCTACACAAACAAATATTGCTATGAATTCAGATAATGATTTGTTTTTTCGTGAGTAACCATTCATCCATTCAACAAATTTCAACAATAGTCCGGTCAATTTAGACCAAAAAATGAGAGTGAAGTTACATAAAGTCCCAACAAGCTGAATTTCAGTGAAATTGTTCAAAATATAATTATAAACAATGTCTAGAAGTTCCCCATCATTCCCCTGTAAGGAAAAAAATTAATTCAAGGTCAAAGGTGAAAAAAATGAGTTTTTCGCGATTTTCAGCAAAACGGTAAGTTTTATCATAAAAGTACCTCAGACAAAAATTGTAGATCATAAAATTATCTATAAAAAAATGTATCAATACTTTTTTTCTTACGAGCCATCGTTTCTGAGACATAACGATTCAAAAAGTTATAAAAGTTGTTATCGTCATAATATGCATGAGTACGCCTCGTATATACATCTAGAGTTGTAATATTTTATATAATATATATATGTATGTATATATATATATTAAATATTATATGTTTAAATATTTTTCAATCGGTCATTGTAACTTATACTTACAATATAAAATATACATAGGTTTTAACTACAAGAATATCAGGTAAAATGAAACCCAGTCCCATAATCTTTAAGCCAGTGTATAATAAATGAAATACTGTTAGTCTTGAGCGTCACTCTGTAGTGAAAACACGTGTTTATCCAAACCTATATTGTGCTGTTTTGAGTTTTATATTAAAAATGTCTGAATATTGTTTTATTTGTGCTAAACTTTTAACTGAAAGTGAAGTTGTTACTGTTGAACGTGGTATGAAGACATTAATTAATGCAAGTATCGAAAGAGCTGATGATTATTCGGAATATCTCAAAAATCAGAAATCTGTGACAATACATGAAAATTGCCGTAAAAATTATACTCGAAAGTCTTCTATTGCTGCAGCTAATAAAAGACAACGTGAAGAACAAGAAGCCAGTACATCCACAGCAAGTCCTCCTCGTACTAGATCACGTATCAGTGAATCAGCTTTTTGTTTCAAAGAACTATGCTTATTTTGTGGCGAGAAATTAAATGAAGATAGTGAAAGAAGAAAATCCTCAGATTTTAGAATCTTCAGATTACACTACCTCATAGGTGGCGTGGAAACGTGTGCATATTATGACGATAACAACTTTTATAACTTTTTGAATCGTTATATCTCAGAAACGGGGGCTCGTAAGAAAAAAAGTACTGATACATTTTTTATAGATAATTTTATGATCTACAATTTTGTCTGAAGTACTTTTATGATAAAACTTACCATTTTGCTGAAAATCGCGAAAAACACATTTTTTTGACCTTTGACCTTGAATTAATTTTTTTCCTTACAGGGGAATGATGGGGAACTTCTAGACATTGTTTATAATTATGTTTTGAACAACTTCACAGAAATTCAGCTTGTTGGGACTTTATGTAACTTCGAATGTCTAAATTGACCGGACTACAACTATAAGACATGAAATATCTAGCAATACCTTGAACGACAAAATTCCTGTATATATATTTCTTCAAAACTTATGAGGCATAAACAATAAAAAGGATGAATTTGAACTATATCTAAACACGATATTACCTAGGTTGAATTATATTTGTGTTACAGAACATTTTCTTAATAGTATAAATGCACCTCTATTAACCTTTACTGACTATCGCCTGATTGCTTACAACTGCAGAACTAATAAAAAACGAGGAGGTGCTCTTATTCTAGGACAAAGAAATAGGGAATTTATGGAATGTCCTCAAATTAACAAACTTTACAAAATTAATTCTTTTGAAATATGTGGAATAAGAGATGTTGAAACTGGGTTGTTTTTATGTTGCTTTTACCGAACCCCTGATGATAAAAACTTGAGCATATTTCTGGAATCTCTGGAAAAAGCTTTGGAATTTCTTTTTAATAGAAGGTCCCTAATTTGTGGAGATTTCAATGTGAACTTACTAGCAGATTCAAAGAAACGCTCAGAGTTTTTAAGTCTATTACGGTGTTATAATTTTAGACCCCTAATAGAAACGTCAACTTTCATACGTAATAACCATTCCTCATGCATAGATAATTTTATTACAAATTTAAATAATCAGCATATACAAAACACTGACGTAGATCATAATGGTCTTGGAGATGGACATGGTGGGCTTCTTTGTGAATTGGTCTTGCAAACTGAGGAAGGTAAAAAATCTAGCAAAACCCAAATTATTACTATTGAAAAAAGAGGATATACTAGAAGAAATAACGAAATGTTCAAAAAGTTAATATTGAATACTGATTGGACTTCAATGGGAATTAATACATTTTTAAATAAGTTTTACCATGCGTTTCAAAAACAGTTTCATAAAAAACTATAGAAAAATTAATGTTTCAAAAAACAAAAATAGTATAAAATTGGTAACAAGAGGTATTAAAATATCTAGTAAAATGAAACGATTCTTATGTGTCAATAAGGGAAATATTTTAGAAAAAAGCGTATTGGAGTACAAAAATAATTATATTAGGTTATACAGAAAAGTAATTCTTGTTGTAAAAAAAAAGGCAGTAACTAGATAACTAGAAAATGCAAAGAATGTTAGTAAACAGATATGGCATGTAGTTAATGACTATAGAAACAAAAGTAGATTTTTTTTAACAAATAACTTGAAAATAAAGCACAATAACAGATATATCGACAATCCTAGCGATGTTGCTACCATTTTCTCCGAACATTTTAACTATAAGCAAGCCTCTAACACAGATAAAGCAGATGAGGCAATATATTTCTTGCAAAAGGGCACAAAAAGAGTTGACATAGAAATGATTTTGTCAGCCATTACACCAGAAGAAATCACAAAAATAGTAAAAGGAATGGCTACCAAAAGTTCAAGTGGGTATGATGAACTTCAAATATCGGTGGTGAAGCAACACATAAATATTTTAGACGTACCTCTTGCCTGTTTTTTCAACACTTGTATGAGTAAGTCGCTTTTTCCCGAACAACTAAAAATAGCCAAAATTGTGCCTTTACATAAGAAGGGTTCGCCTTCGGATCCAAAAAATTACAGACCAATATCTGTATTACCGACAATTTCTAAAATTTTTGAGAAACTGTTGAAATCTCGTCTTGTGTCTCATCTTAAAGAACATAAAGTAATAAACTGCAGACAATTCGGATACCAGGAGAAGATGGGAACATCAGACGCAATAAATGCTTTAGTTTCCGACGTAGTTGCAAAAATTAATAATAAAATGAAAGTGGCTGGAATATTTTTAGACTTGAGCTCAGCTTTTGATACTGTTGATCATAATATTCTGCTTAGGAAATTGGAATATTATGGTATTAGAGGAGCTGCGCTAAATCTTTTTCGCTCGTACTTAGCGAATAGACAAATGTACGTAGAATTAAAGACATTTGACGACAATAACTGTCTAAAAATTCAACGATCGCAGATGGTTCATGTAAGCAAGGGCGTACCTCAAGGATCTATTTTGGGCCCTATACTTTTTTTAATTTTTACTAATGATTTAATTAATTATATTGAACAATTTGATTCTGATATTAGCCTAGTTGTTTTTGCAGACGATACCAACGCGATCATTAGTTCTAAACGCATAGAAGATTTGAGCACAAAAATTAACGCAGCTCTCAGCATGTTTCAAACATGGTTTGTGACCAATAACCTAATTATTAATACAAAAAAGACTAATCTTATTTTACTTAAATCAACAGCTCGGCGTAATGATCAATTAGATATAGTTTTGAGGGAGGAAACAATTGAAATGGTTGATTCTGTTAGGTTTTTAGGTGTACGCATTGATGCCATGCTTAACTGGAAAAACGAGCTAGATGCTATAGATGGCTCCATATCATCCGCCTGTTATGCCCTCAGAAGTTTGAGAGGTGTTGTCAGTATGAACCATTTAAAAACTGTCTATTATGCTTTGGTCGAGTCTAGGCTGCGATATAGTATACAACTCTGGGGTAATAGCTATAGGTATAATTGTGACAGAGCATTCATACTACAAAAAAGGGCCATACGAACTATTGTAGGTATTTCACAAAGAGAGTCCTGTCGAGACTATTTTAATAAATTGAAAATATTAACAGTGCCTAGCCTATATATTCAAGCAGTATTACACCATTTGGCAAAGAATATGAAGAATTTTGAAACTGAAGGTGAAAGGAGGTTAAGAGAAAATACGAGGACAAACAATTTAAAAAATAAACTTAATCCAACTTTAAATATAGTTAAACACGGTGTTCAATATCAAGCAGTAAAACTTTATAATAAATTGCCCCATGAATTGAAGAAAGATATATACAATATGCAACTATTTAAGAGGAAACTCAAACTATATTTACTAGGAAAATGTTTTTATTCCGTAGAGGAATTCATAGCTATGTAATTTTATTGTAATCGAAATAGAAATTGACATTATTAATGAATCCATGTGTACATATTTTAATTTTTTTTTGTTTTTTATTAGTACCTTTTGACTTGTTTAATTTTATAATTACTTATTTGTGATGATATGTGTCATCTTATTATTTGTGACATGTCTTACTTGTTATAACTTAATAATAATCTCTATATTTATTTAAATACAATTTCAATTTCAATCATTAGTTATACCCATTAGCAATTAAGTAGCGATTAAGAATTGAATGTCAAACACAATTGTTTTATTGTTAATGATAAATAAATAAAATAAATAAAATCTACTTTACCTTTTTGAGTTTTTTGGCAATCTAAAAATGCCAAATCACAGTTCAAAGTTAATTCTACTCGCCCACTTACAACGTAACTATGTAAATTAGAGGCGCGCACAAAACGAACATCTGCACCGTGCGAGCGTGTCAATCGCTCTGTCTCTCATGCGTTTCGAGATTCCACGCTGTGCACCACACATAGATATCTATGAGTGCGTACGTCAGGGGATTTTGTAATAAGCTTTACATCTGTACGTGTATAATCTGTGCCAACAGTCTCTTTATAAAGAGTATGTTGCAGATAAAACATTGCATTTTTTGTAATATGTACTGTTTAGTTATGTTCTAAAAAATATAACTTATTGAAAATATATTACAATGGTATTTATTAGTGTTAGTAAACAGTATACTAAAATGTAACCAATGGCCAGACGAGCTCGCCGGTCTACCACCTGATCTCTCTCCGGTCGTATCGGATTGCCCTCCCGTCTGACTTCACCTGTGCATGTGGACGGCCTATTTTACTAAGTTCAATCTTTTAAAACTTGACTCTTAGTTGTGACTTTGTTGTGTTATACTCTTATCTGTAACTTCCATGCAAAATGTCTAACAAAGCAAAAGTAAGCGCCTAAAAATCTGCATTTTCCATTGTGATTAAAAACAGAGGTAATATTTGTGGTGATTTATCAAAAGGCTGTATCTGCATGTGAAAAGGTTTCGTACTCCTGTTCTCCGCCCTAATCGCAAAAGATATTTTTTGCGTTACCGGGAACCATAAATAAACACTTTACTGCGATCTTGAATAAGAAAGGAAAATAATGAGATCTAAGATAAAATGCGACACACGTATCCTTTACAAAATTCTTATTTTAAACGATATGAACGACTTGTCGAAATAATGTTAGGTTTATTGGTTGAACACCCAAAGGGTTTGGATTTCGGTTTCAAAGTAAGGAACTTTTAGATTACAATCACAGTATACACAATATTGTGAAGTTAGAAAAAATGTGTGCATTTATAGCGCGATCTAATCTACCTAGAAGCAATCAGACTGAGTGTATAATGTGGACACAATTTAACATTTATCAGAACTCATATAATACCTTCTGCCGCATTTACACGCAGGTGTATGAACAGTAAACATTTACGTTTTTGTAGAGAACTAGCCAATTTCAATACAAGCAAAAAATAAATATTTTGTTACCTTAAAATGTTGTATCAAATTTTATATTTCACACATAATTTAGTAAAAAAAACGAAAGATACTTAGTACTAGTAACTACGAAGTTGGCTAACCGAGTGTACCCTGACTATTTCGCGTTGTTTGTTGTGTTAAAGCTCCATTATTATGCCTTCCTAGTCCAAATCCATTCTAGTGCATGGAGCATAGTTAGTTATTGTGAGCTCGACGGGGGCGAGTAGGTAGGGTAGTTGGCGTAATATAATGGTAAATACTAAAATAACTACTCGTTTTGGGATTATCATAAGCCTAACAATATCGTGACCACTGAATTTATACTCCTCGATTTTGTGTAGTAATAAATCAATGTATGTTTTCAATATATTTGTGTTCCTCTTAATCGTTACCTATTTTCGTATCTTAAAAGACCCCTTGAAGCTATACTGAATCCAAATAGAATTATAAATTTAAAAAATCGGGTCTCAGAAAAGTTCTGCTCCTATTTTGAAGCCGTTTAAAAAGCAATTTTCGTGGTGAAAGGAATTGAAATATTGTTTTTTTTAACCGAGAAGTAAAACTCAAGTTTTATCAAAAGTAAAGATACCTATATAATAGATAACTATCCGTCGGCAACTTTAATTGAACGCTGGACGTGAATCGATATGAGAGCGCCCGCAAGTACTTAAAGTTGCTATTATCCATTTAGACTTTCTTTCGATTATTTTTATTCGAATGGAGTAAGTTTTAAGCTGTGTTTTAATTGATGAAAATAAAATGCTGGGACATATAATTATGGCAGACATTACGAGTCATAATATGGGCAGGAGTTTAGGTTACCTACCGTACCAAAAAATACTAACTATTACGACTTAACCGTACCCTTAAACTACTTTTTACTAATAGGGTAATATGCCTATGTTGTAACAATCTACGTCGGAAGCTTTTCTCAAAATTTAAAATTCTTTATTCACTTAGGATGCAAACAACACTTGTGATACGTCGGGATTCTATATGTACAAGTAATGCCAAGTTCGCAAACAATAGGTAAAGCTGGAGAAAAAACATGACAATAAACACCTTTAAATGTTTATTAACCTGACATGGGGGTAAGGTTCTGATGCCAAATATATTATGAAAAAGTTGGAACATGAGATAAAATAAAATCAACTTTAGTGGGTACAACTTAATAGGAGCATCTACTTACAACGGGGTAAAATTATATGTCCTATAATATTGGCCAAAGTACTGGTCTGAATCGAAAAATTGTTTTACTGTTGGATAGCCCATTTATCGAGGAAGGCACGCAGAATCTTTACTTACAAAAATCAAATCATGCTCTTATTTAATGTGACGATTAAAACAAAGTGACCAAAAAGTACACCCAAGCATAATACAATAACAAGGAGCAAGCAACTAGATCCATTTTTCATAATGGTTCAAATATTCATCATCTGTCGTATATTCATAAAATGCGGTTATTCACCATCAACATTTTATTCGGTAATATCGGTATACAGATTAAAATCGTCAAAATCTTAAAATAAGTCACTTCCGTACCTATCGATGGAGGCTGACAATGAAATAGATGAAAGTACAGCCCTCTCTACTCTCTCCCAACCAATCAATCAGATAGAAGGTCCGACTATAACATAACCTGTAGGCTGCTCCTAGCAGTAATTAATCACGGGCCGCACTCACGCGTGACAAATTTGTGACAGTCAGTCACGCCGACTCAAGTGCTCAGCCTTTACCTGCGTGAAGTTGAAACTAACGAGACATTTTGTATTTGTCAACTTTGGAATACTTTTTTAGTTTTGCCATGCGAACTTCTTTAACTCCCAGTGAGCAGCCCAGCTCTTTTAGACTTCGCAGAGGTCTATAGTAAAATGCTTTGTTCTTTTAAAAATAAGTAAATTCTTAAATTGTTTAAGCCTTAGAAACAATCGACAACGTATAGATACGTTAAGGAATCAGTATCCATAAGGTCTACTAAAATTATTATGTTCTGTAGAGAGATTCAGGGAGACTTGAACCGCTTTTAAATTTTGTTTTTCTTAAGCTTGGAGAAATTTTATATTTTTACGATAACTTAATCTTGTAGGTACAATTATGCATCATTGTATTTTGAATATAATATACCTATAAAAACAAACACAGAAACACGAGTGATCCTGTAACGGGCTCCACATTTTCCTTTTGAGGTCAACCTTGCTTTCAAAAACAATATGAAATTAAGTTTATCGCACAAAGGGAGACATGAACCTTTAAAGAAGTCCCCCATGCCCGCCAAATTTCAAAGTAATAAGATTTTTCTGTAGTTTTGACAAAATTTCAAAGGATTGTGCAAGTCTCCCGCTGACAATACTTTGAAATTTTGTCAAAACTACAGAAAAATCTTCAAACATTTATTAAACCACAACAGTACATACAATTAATAAACACGACAGTGACCTCAAAACTAGTAAAATTATAAAAAAAAAAATACTACGCAGCATCAACAACACTTTTTTCTGCCAAACAAAAAAATAGCCGTGGTCTCTTGATACGAGGTTTCATGTGCACCAATTTTAAGGTTTCCGTAGCCAAAATGGCAAAACAGAACCCTTATAGTTTCCCAAGTCCGTCATTCTGTCCCTCCGTCCCTCCGTCCGTTCGTCGATCCACAGCTTAGCACAGAGACTGCTAGTTCTAGGCTCTAATTTTGCAAGGATACACATGTTACTTACGCCGACAAAGTTAAAGAAAAAAATATTGATTTCTTTTTTTTTTTTGGTACCGTTTATGTAAAGTGGGGTGTGATTTTTTTTGTATGATGTTGTGTATGTGAATAAAATCACGATAGTAGTATAATATATAGTGAGATTTAAAGAAAAAGTAACACATCTAATTAAGGTTTACAAATGTTGATAAACTTTCGCGATTTGTACACATTATGAAAATATATATATTACGGGTCTTAATCGCGTGAATAATTTAAGGTAAAATACCTTGTTAATTGCCCGACGTTTCGACCGTATTACAACGGCCGTGGTCACGAGTAGACTGTTTACATAAGGTTTACAAATTTACGAGTAACAGCTAATCAAATGAGAAATAATAAAATTTTCGTACAAATTCCATTGAAATTGATTAAGAGGGGGACTACGGAACCCTACATTGTGCGTGGCCCGACATGAACTTGTCCAGTTTTGAAATAACATTTTATAAGATGGTTGAACTCTCCCACCTGAGCAAGTCTCCCGGAGCCCCCTAGTTATTTTTTAAATTGCAAGTTGGAGCCATCCAAGTATACGTAGATACGTAGTTGTCGCATCCTCTTCGTTACGACGCAAGAAGTTGGAGCAAGCCCAAGTCGTTTGCAGTAATAATTTGTAGACTTTAAAGGTCTGAAGCTGTCCCGCCACTGATAATATTCTTAAATAAGTATTAAATAAGTAGGCAAGCAATTTTATATACAAACAAATAGTAGGTATAAAATATGTACCTACAAGTATTTAAAGACTTAGGTATTTCTGTGATTTAAGTAGGCATCTGATAATACAATTGGCTCTTGACGATGTTTGTCGCCAATAAGCTAAGTATTGCTCCCATTGCCGTTTCAATAAAACTTTTTCCAAGTTTGCGGCCGTCAGCATTTAAATAGATGATTCACCGTCTTTTACATACAAATTAGTTGTTGTGCCTCATCTAAGATATGGGCGGCTAATATCTAGTAATATTTTCGCTCTTTAATCCGCAAGCTTAGGGAGCGAAAATATAATTAGATAGCTTGACCACGTAGCTGAACACGTAATTGATCAAACAAACCAAGTTACACTAATTACAACGGTTCGATAACTATGCTATAACACATAGCGACCTAGTAACTACTCACTCAATTTCATAAAGACACAAGCTAGTATCAATTCTCTCCACGTCCGTACTTACAATGGGGGTTTCGTGAGTGTATTCGTCGACATGTTGCCACGTCGGAACATGTTTCTTCGGAATACAATTAATCACACCAATTTACGTTCCGCTGAAGTTCCCAACTCGAGCGTCTACCCGCAGCGGCGACAAATTTCATTTTGTAAATTGTCCCACTTGTAATGCTGGCAAATGGTGGTATCGCACTAATTTGAGCGGTAACTTCAACTCTGGTAAAGTTAATGTAAAATATTGCTTCATTATAGTAACGTATAGTAGCAATAGATACACAAGAAGATCATTAGACAAAACCTTCTTTCAAGTGAATCTTGTAGCTAACATCGTCCACAAATGATTCGTGTATTCTGGATTGATTCGAATATTTTATAGCTATAGTTAAGCCATTACGTTGAAGTTTTACTTATTTTCAGTTATATAATATAGAACTATCTAAGTGCATATTTATAAACATGAGTTTCGTAGTGTGATAATATTCTTGTTGAT
The DNA here is from genome assembly GCA_945859575.2 of Herminia tarsipennalis. NCBI lineage: Eukaryota > Metazoa > Arthropoda > Insecta > Lepidoptera > Erebidae > Herminia > Herminia tarsipennalis. Next base: position 2,394,740 of record OX243836.2, on the reverse strand, counting down.
TTCCGTCTGTATTTCCGTCTGTTATTTGGTCGTCTGATTTTATCGCCTGTATGTCCCGAACGTTTTACTCGCTGAGTCCTACAGAGCCTCTAACTTTTGGCATTTTTATTGCATTAACAAAGTTACAAATAAAACCCTCGAAATTAATTTTGAAGTACAACAAGGTACTTCACTTTAAGAAGATGTTATTAAATCTCTAAAGTATCTAGAACGTCTCAACCGTGCTACTAAAAACATTGTAAGAAATAAAAAGTTTACCATACGTAGGAACGTGCCTCTACATAAATAGCTATCATGACATTTGGATAATATCTTCGGAATATTTAATTTAGAACCATTAATGGTAGATAACAGTGAAAACAAATTAAAGGACTTGATAAACAAGTCTCAAGCATGCATTTTTAAAGTTATTTACGAAAGTTCATGATAATCCCCTCTCACTCTTTGAAATTACTAAGCCTACGATTTTGAGTGAAAGTCTATAGTGTGAAGATAACTGGGTGAATCGACTGGACTGTTGGTCTAGTGGTTAGTGACCCCGACTACTAAGCTAGAGACCATGGGTTCGAACCCAATCCAGGATTAATATTGTTTATTTTTTTCATCATTGTTTATTTTACTTAGCATGGCCATAAGTTCTGTTACAAATGAAAATGCATTTTTTTAATGAAAACTTATACGTACATATAAATTAAAATCTCAGCAAAAAAATAAAAACAATATTCTATTCAAAATGGCCACCTTTGACTTTTAAACAGGCCTTTATTCTGTCTGGCCACGAATCTATTGATTTACGCACTGTTTCCATGAGAAATTTTGCCACTGCTTGCTCCAGAGATTTTTTTAAGAGGCTCCATGTCGCCGTGTCGTTTAGAGCAAGCCTCTAAAACTGACCATAATAAATTTGTAGTCTAAGGGGTTGAGGTCGGGGCTAGATGACGGCCAGTCTTCAGCTTGTTGGCGGACTGTTAGTAGTTTTTGTCTCTGTATAGTTGCACTGTCAGAAAATGATATGGTCGGAAACGTGCTACTTTTAGTACAGCTCTCGGTGTTCTTTCCAGGTTTATCATTGCAATTTTTGCAGCACCACCCCAAAAGTAATACAGTAGCTGAACAACGGCTGTGCGAGTGTGAAATAGACTGATTTCAGCACTTTCCGTCAGCTACGTGTTTTAAGGTCTTAAAATATAAATGATCTTCCGCTGTCGGTTATTCAGTGTTTCTACGAGTATATGCTCTTCAAATCTTAGGATACTGTCAATTGTGACTAACAGGTATTTCACAATTGCAGTTTTACGAAGGCGGGTGCAGGTACAGTCATTAACGTGTGGTGCAGGACAGGAATGAGCTATGATATCATTAGGAACTAAGGCTATAGTTTGGTATTCTCTTAAAAGGGAGAAAGTGATGAAGCGTTTTTCCCTTATTAAAAGTGAGTACGTTACTGCATTACCAATCATACACCCTGTTAAACCCTGATAGGGCTTATTAATAGACGTCATGCCAGGTTCACCCCTAAAGTTAAGAGCCGTGTATCTATTGCTCAGGTAGCTTTTAAAGAGTCATATCTTACCTGTACGTCCCTAATGCCTAGCTTTTCCATCTTTTGGATAAGAATGGAAACAGAAACCGTGTCGAATGCTTTGGCTAGGTCTAGGCAAATGCCTCTATACTTATGACTACACAGTTCGTAAGGTCATGTACCTCGTCGAAGGTAGATTTGCTCAATCGAAAACCGTACTGAGACCGACTATGAAGGTTAATTATAAATAATAATAAAAATAATTTATTCACTTAGGAAGCAAAATACTACACTTGTGAAAAGTCGATTCTACATTTACTGGTAATGCCTGTTTGCAAACAATAGGTAAAGCCCGAGAGAAAAATAGGCAATAAAAACTCGTGGCCACTCTTTTCAAATTGCCAATGTTTACAATGTTTCTCTGTTTATAAACTGTATATACAGGTAAGGTGCTGCCACCATTATATTATACACCATATTAGAGGACTGATGCAAAAAAAGAGGTCAATAATATTAGAAGAGTACACGAGATCGGATACATCAGCCTCAATGGGCACAACATAGTAGGAGCATCCACTTACGATGTAAATCTTTATGTGCTTAAATATTGGCCAATTTACTGCTACTTAATGAATAAGTATACATGTTTTTCAAAGGAAAGAAAAGAATGGCAGTAATTTATCATGCAGAATCTTTACTATCAAAAGTAAATCGTTTTCCTAACTAGTACCTAAGAAACATTATCAAACTGTGACAACAATATTCACCTAGTAAAATACAATAAACTATACAACACAATACATTAATAGAGAGCAACGAACTACATCCATTTATCTTTATCAGTTAAATATTCATCGATTGAATAGTAAGCTCTTTGTATAAGATGTCTCTTGACTACATTCTTAAATTTATTTACATTATATTTTTCCAGGTAACTCACGAGTCTATTACTCATAACTCGTTCAAGTACCTCAGATAGAGCAGGTAGGACGGGTTATCGACACTCTTATGGGTTGGGTGTACTGTAGACGTCTTGAAAGCCCTGGGGAATATGCCTGTGGCAAGAGTAAGATTGTAGACGTAGGTAGGAGGAGGAACAAGAGCTTCCTTTTAGTTTATTATTAGGGTGCAACCCGCAGCACAGTCACTGCTCAAATCCATCAGAGACATCAAAAATAATATAGTAGCTTTAAAATTTCATTTGTTCAAAAATAAGCAGGCGCCCCTGCTTATTTTTTTTTAGCAAAAAGTCTCTGTAGCGATTTTTTTAAATTTATTTTTTAATGTTGGTTTAAATAGAAAATAACAATTCGATCTTTTTCTAGATGCCCTTCATATGTGTAAAAAAATGTATATATTCTGCAGGCTACGTGCCTATATGCATACATTTAAAGATAATCTTTAATTTAATATAACACCAATGATAATTCTTACAATATCTCGTAAGTACATAGCTGTGAAACAGTTAATAAGCGTATTGGAGGCACAACATTATATAAACAGTTTAACATTTACTTAACACTAAACAAAAATACATAATTCTGTGGCGATTGCACCGTAGCTAACCAGGCGTAATCCATCATTTGGTAATTATTTTACCGTTAGGTATTTTAATGGTTTTTGAGTTGACTTCAATTACTTGTTTCATAAACATTATCATTTTGTCTACTGCAAGGTGAGGATCTTGAGATTCGCTTACCATACTGTCTGATTGCTTTAAGTAAATATGTAACTAGTTATAATTAATGCGTACTACAGATTTTCTGTCAGCGTCTTTGGCTATTCTTTATCATCGTGGTCGGTTAGAGCAGTGTGGGCCACAACCGTTGACGCTGGTGATTTAGTTTCGAGTACCTATTATATGATCAAAACTTGTTTTTTGCCGTTTTGGTAGGCTATGAGCATGTAATAGGCCATGGAAAGCCAGCAGATTAAGGTAGGCGTGTTTGTTGGTGTTATAGCATTAATCATGTATTGTGTATTTATGTTTATGTCACCGGTAATTATTGTATTTTTGAAGAGCGATATTTAGATAAGAAGTTATCCAATGACTAAAGAAAGTTTGTAATACTTTTTAACCCGGTGGTCGGTAAATTGCTCTAAATTGTAAACTGTACCTGGGTGTAGTTCATCTATATTAATATTGTGTTTAAAACTTTGTAAGCATCTATGTTTACGAGTATCAGTTGTCTGGTTTTCCCTAGCACAGGCTCTCCCCAGTTTGGGATCAGATGGCCTTGTATGACTTGTCTGATAATAGATAAATCTTTTAACATTGTTTCGTTATAATAATAATAATAATAATAATAAAAGCCTTTATTCTCTGACCTTTTTAACATGCATGCTATTCTTAGAAAACAGTATTCTTAAATCTAATTTACATTGCAAAAAATAATTTATTTATTAGCAACCACTTTGGTCAGGTTGTCTATCGACATAGGCCTCCCCCAATTGTTTCCATGTCTCTCTATCCTTGGCAGACCTTCTCCATCCTTTTGGTAGATCGTCTTCCCATCTTTTGATTTGACCTCCTCGTTGTCTTTTCCCGTTCCTCGGATACCACTCTATTACATCCTTAGTCCATTTTTCTTTATTAGTCCTCATTATATGTCCAGTCCAGTTCCATTTAAGTTTTCTTATTTTTTGTAACACGTCACTGACCTTTGTTCTTTTCCTTATTTTTGAAATTGTCCATCGATCACATAGTCTTATGTTAAGCATGCTTCTTTCCATGCTGCGTTGACAAACTACTAGTTTTTGGTTGTTTTTGCTTGTCGCAGGCCAAGTTTGACATCCATATGTAAGACATGGGAGAATACATGTGTTATATAATTTGCTTTTTATTGCCATGGGAATTGTTTCATTTTTAACTATTTCTAAAGAAATAGATAGAAGAATATGCAACACTTGGAAACGGTACTGGTCTCTAAAAGAAATAGTTTCGTTATAGAGCTCCCATTAAAAACAAAAATATGACTAATAGGAAATCAAGATTTTTCGAAGTTTTTCATATCATTCAAATCATACGTGACATATATAGTTTTTTAAATGCTATGCTACTAAATAAAGCAATTTGGCAACTAGAGTAGCAGATTCGTCTTGCAACCTGGTTGTGTCTAGATAGATTCCCATAATGATCGACCTATTTACATACCTATAAGTTGGTTCGGAACCATCCTCGACCGGCATTTTTCTCATTTCCATTGTAATGAGCGTACGTCTGAGAATAAAACAATCCGTCTTATTTCGTATTCATAATCTCACGGCAGTTTATGTCATCGTTGAAGACGAGCGGCTCTGACGCGGCGCTCACGTCACAACTGGTGACGTTGTTTAGATTAATAAACTGTCAGAGAGAGCGCAGGAAATTGGGGAGGCTGTTAAGTAAAGGGCTAAGTTCAAGAACAGCTTTAAGAAATTGATGTTGTTACACTTATTACTTGTTCTTGGAAATAGGCTTTATTTAAGGGAAAGGAATGTGTAAACGGATTTTGAAGCTGTCAACGTAAGCAATAGAGTAGTTGTAGTGATAACAGTCTGTGTAGTGAGCGTGTTGTTAGGTGAACAACAGCGTGACAGTGCCAGAAAAACGTGACGAGAAAGTACTGTACACGAAAAAGTATGAAAGTAGGTACTGTAAAGTACATGTAGATTGGAACATAAAGTACATAGTTCTAGTATAAGAGTAGTTACCGGTGACATACTTATATGAGTTTTAGTATATATACATAAACTAGACCTCGTTACGTTCAAATCTTTTAATTAATCCCTAAAAGAACAGAAACCCTTACGAGAAGGAAAGTTCTGGTAAAAAAAGGCTGATTAAAATTTGCTTTGAATTCGTAGCATCATAGACCTCGGGAGATTATCGGACGTTCCAACTTTTATTTAGATAACATGATAAAGTAAACTGGTAGCAGATGTCAGTCATATGGAAGTACTAGCTGTCGCCAGCGACTTTGTTCGCGTGAAAATATTGAAAAATAAATTAATCCCACGGGAACGTTTTTTTTGGGATAAAAGGTAACCTATGTGCTATTCCAGGCCAATCTATCTTTGTGCCAAATTTAGTCCAGGTGCCTGTGTTATGGCTTGATTGAATAACAAACATTCATCCATACATCCAAACTTTCCCGTTCATAAATATTAGTACCTATTAGAATTAGTATAGGATAGACTTGGCCTAGAATGGTAAAAAAAAATGGTAATGAGATTAGTAATTATTTTCAGGCTTCTCTGAAAACAGAACTCTTTCCTAGATTTATTTTTTAGCTAATTTGATTTGTTTATTCAGCACCATTATTATTAACAATCATAAAACAAAACCGATATAAATACCAGTCGTAGCAAGCTCGCTTTTATACAACGTGAAATATATAAAAGTCGGAATCAATCAATCTCGTCTTGTCCAGCAATCACAGTCTGTATTCGTTTGATCACGAGCGTGTAATCAGCGGCTCAGCCGTAATGTCCCGCGCCATTTACCTGCCTCACTAATGAACGCCCAGGACTGTCAATACCGTACCTGATAGCATTTTGCGTTAAATGTAATTAAATCTTAGCTCTGAAATAAACAAAGATCATGACTTTGTCAAATTACTATTGTTTACAGTGTCCAGTTGCGTGAAACACATTTGTGAAGATTTCACGTACTTTGGTTTAACCTAGTATGGTGCCAAAATTTGTAAAACTTAACAAATAATATTTAATACCATGGCGTTGATAGACGGATAGATTTTTATTTTAAATGTGTAGGTATATCTATTCGGTGGTTCTCTTGTACTTAATTGAAATTGGAATACCTAGGCCTTTTAGTTTAGAATGCACATACATGACTGAACTGAGTTAGCTTAGATTTTTTTATAGAAATACACATAGTTTGTGTAATCAGGTACTCGAGTTTGTAACTTATTTCATGGTCCATTGTATGATGTTGATGTAGCAGCCAGATACACATAGCCTATTCATTTAGCCGGACATGTAATTACCATTTACCGCGACACGCCATTATAGCCGTCTCAATGCCTTCATCAATGATAAATGGTAGCTTTCGTATTTACACAGAGTCGCAAATATACCTACAACAGGTATCTACCTACTGTAGGAGTTTAAACAAATGATTCTGCTTTACACGAGATTTCAGTAATGATTCTAATAACAAAGTATTAATTTTTACTCACAGTTGTGGCCGAGCAGGCAGTCTAGCAGCGACTCCTGGCGAAAAGCTCCTAGAACTTCTACGGCCCAGCGCGGGCACTCCTCGCAGACACTCGACGGCGGCGTGCGCGCCGGCGCAGCCGCAGCGCCCGTCGGGCTTCGTCTACTGCCCGTCTGACGCGCTGCCGTACTGCCCGCCCTCCAGGCTGGCGCCGCCTAGACCTATTTTAAAAGTAAGACCACACAACTAGTTCCTACGTCAAATTCGTGTATTCTTTAATGTATTTATTTAGCTGAGGGTTATATGGTTTTCTGTTGTTCCAGCTGCAGCCGCCTCCACAAATCCAGGCAGTCCAGGTAGCACCACCGCCCGTTCCGCAGCGCGCCGCGGCGAGTGTGGCGCCGCCACCCGCGCCTCCGCGCCGCTCGTCGCCGCAGCCCCCGCGCCGCGCGCCGCCTCCCACGCCACCGCGCCCGCTGGCTGCGCCTCCCGCGCCTCTTATAGTTGCGCCCCCCGTGACCCCCGTTCCACCCACCACCGACCCCAACGGCAACCGCAACAGCCGCACGGTCGCGCCGGTCCAGCCACAGCCTCGACTCGACTGCAACAGAAACCCTCAGCCGCTTCAAACTAGAAGACCTCCTCAGAGGATCCCGGACTCGACGCCTTTCACTCCCGCACCTTTACCTCAGAACCCTGTTCCGCCGATAAAGCGGTCTCCCAGCTCGGGGTCGAACATTAGCGTGCGTCAGGACTCTAACGTCTCTTCGGACTCTTTTAGCCAGACGTCCTCCCCCTCGTATACGACGAAGACGATGGAAGCTCCCTTGTTACCTCACCAGCACGTAAATAAGAGTCTAAATGCAAAGATAGCCCGAGGTCTACTTTTGAAAGAGCAACAGGACAGGGATTCGGGAAATGGGTCCATTACCAAGAGTATGTCGACGCCAGCGTCGCTACAAACGATCGTCCGATTTCAAAATGGAAGCAATATGTCTTTACACCATCGGGTAAGTACACCAATGATTTTATTAACCTGTTTCTCCAATGTTCTTTTTACACCAGTTACTCACCACCTATATATACAGCCCGCGTAATCGTAATTAATTAGCTACGTTATATTCCGTCCAATATCTGCAAGCCGCAAAAAGATAACGAATAAGCAACTGAAGTTGCAAAAATCGGGCTAGAACAATTTGGACCATGCTCAATGTAGGGTTCCGCAGCATATATGTAAAAATACGATGTGGAAACTTGCTCCACAAAATAATTTTAATGTAAAGCATTACCTTTGTGATATTTTTTATATTTTTTGGTCCCACGGTTGAAAAGATAAAAGATATTTTATTTTTATTTATTAAATATTTTTGGAAATAAGGGCTTTGAAAGTTGCATAAATTGTTGCGTACAATTTATGCAACTTTCAAAGCCTTACAATTTATGCAACTTTCAAAGCAATCGCAAAAATATTTATTAAATAAAAAAAATAGAAATCTTATAATAAATTTAAAAACCTGTCGAATGAATTGCCACACGCTTATGTTTGCTACAAAAATTGAGTGCCCCCGTAAAAATATTTATTTTATTATCTTTCTGTTAAACTAAGTAGCAACTTATACAAGACACCTGTGCTCCAAATTTCATCAATATTCATCTACACGATGTTTTTGAGTAAAATGCCTGTGACAAACGGACGGACATGACAAAACTAGTTCCATTTTTGCAATTTTGGCTCCGGAACCCTAAAAAGAAGAAAATATAATGCAAAGCTTTGACATTTCTTTTATAAAAGATAACTAGCAATGTGGGGTTGTGGTCCCACATTCTAAGCAATCCTGTTAACACCTCCAACTAAGCTCTGTTATGGCTTGTGTTAGGAGTGGGTTTACGTCGACAGTATAATGGATAGGATTCGAACTCAGAACGATTCAAACCTCAAACCGCGACCTCACTATTTGCGAGACCGATGTCTTAGTCATTAGGCTACCGCCGCATAAAACTGAATGATATTCAGTTAAAAGAATGTAGGTATATGTTACAGTAAATATGATGAATTCGAGATTATGCATAATAACTAGTCATTATGAATAATGGCAAATCATATTCAATACTGTTATTCATAATGCCGTTGGCTGCCTCTGTGGCGCGGTGGGAGTGTATTCGACTGCTAAGCAAGAGGTCGTGGGTTCGATCCCCACCCAGGATAAAACTTTGTGTGATGAGCACGATGGTTTATTCTGTGTCTGGGTGTTATTTATCTATAATATGTATGTATTTAGAAATATATAAGTATGTTTATAGGTTGTCTGATTTCCATAGTACAAGCCCTGCTTAGTTTGGGATCATATAGCTTTGTGTGAGTTGTCTCAAGATATTATTATTATAATAGATGATGATCTTAAGAAAAGTACCTGTCGATCACGAATTGATTATGACGGATTGATATTTGGCTAAGATTGTTGATTATAAATGATATCAATGGTGACACTGATGATTGAAGACGATAAAGATGAACTGTCAAAGATTTGTAAAGTTTGTATGGGTCAAACTTTATCGCCCAGATCGTAAGAATCGCATCTTCTTCTACAAGAGGCAGAACTTCTTGAAGATGTCAACTAGAACTAGGACCTGTAACCCTAAAATAAGTAATCCTCGGACTCGGGTAGTGGTCATAGAGCATCTGCATGCACGGTGTTAAATGGGACCTTGGGTTTAGGCCAGAACGATACTTTCTGTAAAGGCGCTCGGGGAACACGTTTTTGAGAAATGCACACCAAGCAGTGCGAAATATACTTGGAAACGAACTGACGGAGTCCGGTATATCAAAAATGTTTTAAGATGAGGTCTAAGGTTTGGTCATAGCTGATGTGCTCGTGCTCATCATTAAAAATTCTCAGCAAGCTGAGTCGGTAACCTCGGGAAATAAAGCAGAGAAACTGAAGTTCGTCACCTGTGAGAACGTACTTACAACAAAATAAGTATTTTTTAATAGCATACCGGTTGGAATCAATTTGTCCCAAAACCTTTTGAATCAAATCTCTCGTCTCGCTACCCGCGGCCTGTGCTATTAGTGCCCAGTTGCGGGGTTTGTAAATTTGACTAACGGGGACAACAGGACGACTGAGGTAATAGGCATGCGGCAACATAACTCCCTTTCTGTATTTTATAGAAAAGATAAAACCTTGAAGGTAAATCTACCAACAAACAACGCGAGGAAGCAGTTCTTTTTTTCGTTCAGTGAATGTGAGAGCATTGCAGTCCCTAACTACCTTAAACTGAAGGCCCACCAAATAATGGCGGAAGTGCTGCAAGGCCTTTACGACCGCCAATGTCTCCAAGTCGTAGCTGTGATACTTTCTTTCTGCTCCCTGTGTAACCTTACTGAAGTATGCCATTACACGCTTGCCACCATCAGTATCAGTCTGTAAGAGCACTGCTTCATAACCAGCGGAACTTGCATTAGTGTAAACTTCAGTGGAGAGTTCTGGATTAAATATTGTGAGGACAGCTAGTTATGGACTGTATCAAGTTTTGGCGCATCTGTTCCTGTTCGGGACCCCAACGAAATTCGACTATAAGTGAGCAATGACTTTCCCTGTTAAATTATAATATTATGTGTATTCTATATACTAAATAAAAATCTTTCTATTCTATTCAATGCATACGGTTTTTATAATTACTTAATATTATTGCTTAATACTTAATATACCTACGTAAATATCCAGCTAATCCTAGCAACTGCTGATCTTGCTCGCCATTACCAGGCACAGAAGAGTTCTTAATTTTTCGTGGATTTAGTCGTACCTTACCAAGGCTAATTAGTCTACATAAATATTTGACCACAGTTGCTAGGAAAGAATATTTTTTGGGGTTAAAGTCTGATCCTGATATAGCGTAAGTAACACCCTTTGGAATAAGGAAATACCCTCGTCAACAGTATTACGTAATAGGAGGACTTCATCGATATAGACAAGAACATTTTCTGCCTCGATGGATTCGCAGAGGGTTTTCTTGATGATACACGATCGGCGAGTTCGTCAGACCTAGCAGCATCATAAGATACTCATAGTGGCCTTCTGGAGTGACGAAACCCGTCAAGTGTACGGAAGAGTCATTAATTTTTTTTTTTTTTTTTTCTTATTTCTTTGATAAAATCCGGGGGCTATGTCAAGGGTACTGAACTAAGAGTCACGTAAAAGTCGGTCAATGTGGTGGACGATTAAAGGATGGGGATATTTCTCTTTTCGGGTAATGCGATTGAGCGATCTTTCTTTTTAATCAGAATGATGATCCTTATGTCCAACAGATCCCTAACTATGTCGCGTACTTTAGATTTCTCGTTATAAGAGAGTTTGTACAGACGGTATACTAAGGAAGTGGTGCTAGTTAGCTTGATTACCATTTCACCGATGGTAACCGTTGTAGTCGCGATACCAAAAATAAAGTAACTCGAGAAACGTCTGATTACAGACACCAAAGAATCGCGATCAATGTGTGATCAAATGGTTGCACCTAGTTAACAAGAGAGTGAATGTCCCTAGTTCACGTTAGGTACTGTATGTTCCTAGTGCGTATATAGGTAACACCATCGCAATTTAAAACGTCCGTTCCGATTATAATGGAGGTGTTCATACATGACTCCGGCACTACAACTAAATCGGCTTCTATAGAAATGTCGTTTAGTTCAGGTATGATTTCCCGTCCGCTTATACCCTTTAGGATGCAATGTGTGGGTTTGGCCTAACAGGAGAGGTATTTTAAGACATCGGAAGAAATAAGCGAAACGTTCTGAGCCCCACTGTCAATAAGTACGTCCATGGGTATGCATCAAATGACAGCTGTAACTACGTCTTTATTACCATTCATATGGTCTGCGCATAAGTTTACGTTTCGCTAATTTTTAGATCTCGATCGATCTTTCGCAAAACAACTCACCTTGGCGTGACCCATGTTTGTATAGAATGAACATTGCGTTCCTTGCTTGACAGTAGAAGCATCTGCTTTTGGTTCAGTAGGTGGTTAGTTGGTGCAGATGCGATCCAAGTGACCACGTTGGCGGCAACTGTAGCGCTTAGTAAGATTGTTTGGGAGTGGGCGTTTCTTAGTCGATCCGCCGCGCGACTCAGGCTTATCACGGTTCGGTTTAGAGTTAATCGAAAGAAATAAAACTAAGTCCTCCACTGTCAAGTTTGCGTTTGTAGCTTCAGCCCTGACTTGGGGGTTGTCAATACCGCATACAATATATATAAGAGTTCGCAGTTCATCGGTTCGGTCTTTAACTATGCGAAGATGTAATAAGGCACGTCGGGCGTATTCGTTTTTTCAGACGTCATATTCATGGTGTTTAAGTTCGTTTGAAAACTACAACGTGGAGTGACCGCATAAATCTAGTTCTCGAGATTAGATACATTAAATCATTGTTTCGTAAAGGAATCTCATAAGCGCTTGTACATTCTATAGCGTCGAGTCTCGTCATGATGTCATTTAGGGTGTTTTGTAATGCGCTACCGTCATTAACAGGGACTGATAACTTTTTTGAGCGCAAAGTAGTTCTACGCGAATGCTTTGATCTAGATTTAGAACGTCGGTGGGTATTCTGGGGGCGATAATGCGGTATATGCTCCGAATTACTACATTTGCGATGGCGACTTTCAGACGTATGAAGCGAGCTACGAGGGGTCTTTGGATCAAAAGTAATGAGAATGGGTACATTAAAATAACTTTATACTTAAAAATAAAATTTATTTTTCTACATAGTCTCCTAATAGGTCAATACATTTAGTCCATTTCTTTTCTAAACCAACGATACCCTTCAAAAAAAAATCTTTATTTTGACTCTCTCAAAATGCCGCTAGATCTGGAGTGTGGGTGTTCAAGCAGCTGGAAGCTAGCTTCTTGAATGGCAGCCATCACAACTTCAGCTTTGTGTGCAGGTGCATTGTCTTGATGGAACAGAACTTTTGCGCGCAGTTTACCCCGTCTTTTTTCCTTGATGGCCTCTCGCAATCTTTTGATTTGGTCAGCATAGTAGGAGCCTGTTATGGTAGCTCCCTTATCAAGGTATTCAACCATAATTATTCCCTCAGCATCCCAGAAAACAGACGCCATAACCTTGCCGGCAGAGCTTGAAACTTTGAATTTCTTGGGAGTCGGTGAAGATGGCCTTTTCCATGTCATTGACTGTTGTTTGGTTTCGGGATCAAATTGATGAATTCACGTTTCATCCATAGTCACAAATCGAGCCAAAAAAATATCTTGATCCGCCTGGAACATTTCAAGATTGGTCCTTGAATTGTCGAATCGGTTCTTTTCTTTTGTTCGTCGGTTAACATTCTCGGGACCCAACGTGCAGAGACCTTTCTCATGTTCATCTCGGTAGTTAAAATCCTTTGAATGCTACCAAATGAAATGCCTGTGTTCTCAGCTAAATGACGAATGGTCACTCTTCGGTCTGCCAAAACCAGATCTTGAACTTTTTTGACGTTTTCTTCAGTGAGGGAGGAGGATGGACGGCCTTCGCGGTGTTCGTCTTCCGTGGATGTTCTTCCCATCTTAAACTCCTTGCACCAGCGTGCAGTTGTAGAATATGGAGGAGCAGAGTCCCCCATGTTTCCACCAAGTCAGTATGAATGTCTTTGGTGGACATTTTTTTCAAGCACAGGTATTTGATGACGCTTCGCACTTCATGTTTCTCCATTTTGATGTTATCACTCCGACTGCTAGTATTCGAATGAATGTATATTTTAAAAATGACGTCCTATTTATATCATTTTTTGTCAGGGAAGTTGTGAAGGATTAGGGAGTTGAAAAAATATTTTTTTCAGAATTTTGTTATTTCTAGAAATATCCGTTTATCATTACTTTTTGATCACCCCTAGTACACATAGACTTATAACTTGTTGACCTACCTTGTGAGCTATTCAGGGCACGATTACGATCATTACTTCGAGAACGACAGCGATCGGTTCTTCTAGGCATCGCTAGTACAAACACTTGTATTCGTCAAACGCACAAAACACAAACACAACAACAATAATTCAAAAAGTAACGGTTATTCTGTTCCTTGTTTGTTTACGGGAGAAGTGTGGCACTATCCCACATTTGAATTAAGGTAACAGGTTCATAATGATTTCAAAAAAATACACACACACACACACACAAACACACACACACACACACACACAATACACCAAGTAAATAATCACCATTTAATTAATTAATCACAATAAAAACCGTTAACACAAGGAACAGAATAACAATCAGCAATAATTAGGTCAGAAATTATAGGTAAGTATAAAACACAATTCTCACGGCCCTTGAGCGATGTTGACAAATGAGCCCTGTCATCGTATGTGCGCTCCTTTTATAGATGTTCTGATGAGGTTGTGGTGACGTTTAATAGTCTATCCTAACAATAAACATTCAGTTGGTGATTTCTTATTTCAAGCTTGAAATACTTTATAAATAAATATTTAACATTTTCGGTAGCGCAAAGCTGTTAAAATCTGTGTATAGAGCAACAGAACGTTATAAGGGCGGCAACAGCGTGCAGAGCATTTCCCCTCGGCGTACAAGTGCATGACACATACGGCGGCCCCTGCATTATTTAATGTCATGCAAGCGGTGGGCTCGTAATTAAAGTATTGCGACACATTAAGCGCTTGTATTGCTGCAGGCCAAGCCATGGGAATGGAAAGTGACGGTAATATTATTATCAATACCGCGTTACTGTTTTGCATAGTTTCCTACTGTACTTACTTACTTATTCTCGCCTGATAATGAAAGTGTCACTCAAATGACCGGCCGAATAACTTTTTCTATAAAGATTGTGCTAGACATGTGTCGAAGTATCATTGTAGTCGCTATTGGGCGACATCGAATTTCGATTACAATTCTGAACAAATTCAAATTTACCTAACGGAATGTTAGATTAAGAAATAAAACTTAATACTTATTCAGTTTTATTTTAATCGTATGGATTAAAATAAAACTGAATTAGTATTAAGTCTAACATATTATAAATGTAAAAGTAACTATGCCTGTCTGTTACCATTTCACGCTTAAACCGCTTAACCGATTTAGATAAAATTTGGTATGGAGTTAGTTTGAGTCCTGGGAAAGAACACAGGACAGTTATTATTGCGATAACCGATATCCATGCAAGCGTCAACTCAACTATTCGAAATCGATGTTGGCTAAACTTAATTAGAAAGATAGTGAAGAGTGTTGATAATAGCAAAAAAATATATAGTTTTATAAATTCACAAGAAATCCTGAGATTGTCACGGGTGAGATTGTCATTGGCACGGGTGCAACATGGACATTATGTATAATCTTGGTTTTACCCATGTCCATTGTCCATTTTTAGACCCACCTGTTAGGAAACTCTGCTGAGGTCCCTGTGTATGGCACCGAGATCTTCCAGCGATTGTGCCATAATCACTATATAATCGGCAAAACGAAAGTGAGTGCTGTGTTCGCCATTGATGTTAATGCGGCATCCTTCCCATTCCAGTAGCTTGAAGACGTCCCGCTATGCGAAAGTAAAAAGTTATAAGCATTGGAAGCCGTTTGACAACTCGAGCTGAAAATTGTCCTGGTTTTAGACACGTCAGCCGGATGAAAAGAAATTTAACCAAGTGAGATATTTCTACTAGTATATCGATATTCGGAGTGCCTCGTACCAGTCGGTAATCGCTGTCCGTTTTAACTTTGTTGATCACTGAGACATCTCTAAATATGTGCCTATTTGTCGAGAAGATGAATGAAGAAGTCTATCGCTTTTTAAAGAAAGACTCCCTAAAGAGGTTTTCTTCTCGAAACTTGGTTGCCCTTCCAGTATTTAAGGATTATAGTCCGAAGAGACGGTCTTCGGACTTATGAAAACGCTATGATATCCCACCGTAACTTGTCAATTTCTTCCTCCAGCTCTAAAATCTTCTCGTCGGTTTTCAGCGAGCGTGTGTTGTGTGTTGCCAGGTCGAGTCGTTGGGGTAGGATTCTTAGCACCCCTTGCCTCACCGTTACCATGGCTACTACCACGGCCAGGAATAGCGGGGCCGCCAGGGATTGGGGGCCGTTTCGTTAGTGTGTGTTTAATTTTGGGGGGATTATGCCTTCGATGTAGCGAATCCGAATTTAGAATATTGTAAACCACTCGAATCAGTGTGTTGTTTCTCAATCATTTTACAAAATCAGGTACCACATTTAAAAAATATGTGTGCATCCTATTTCGGGATGCAATATCCAGATATTGCGATGCATTCGGCAGGCTTCAAAGTTGCTTTCAAAAGCTTCGTACGCTTAATAGAAAAAAAACCAGTTCGCAATGAAGCCGCGACCGCTCCTAGCTTGCGCTTTAAAATTTCATTTTACACTCGAAAGCTGCAACCGCACTTCATTGATACGATCGAGATTGCACGTGAAACTGTTCTGAACACGTATGATTTTAAGGTTTTATCTGACTTTATTGTGTCAATAGCAGAGTCTGCAGAAGCTAGTGTAAAAAATAAATTGGTTATTGGCTTTAAAATACTTTTTCTCGTTTCAAAGCACTTTATTAGCTCAACATGAATAGTTTAGCGTTGTTAACTATAAAAAAAAATGAATTAGTTAACTTTGGGTTGGAATACCTAAGTAATTTGAATTAACTAGATTTCATTACAGACGCCAATGTTCGTATGACAACATTAAGCAAAACATAGTTTTTTACATAATTAACAATTTTGAAGACTAATTGTCACAATTGTCAAATGGAAGAGTTCGCCTTTACAATCATTAATTATTCCAAAATAAAACAATGCTGAGAAATTGGGATCGATTTTCAATTATTCCAATGCTTTAGAATCGTAATCGGCTTTATAACTAAATAAAACGAAACAACTGATTGGAAGATATCGAGAGTACTCAAGCCACTCGAGTTAGATCGATCGTAAGAACTAAATCATCTCGTTGTTTTGTTGAAAATTCGAGATTTTGTCCACAATGTAGAAGGCAGAATTAATATCTGTTGAGTACTGAGATTACTTACTCGATGTTTATTCAAGTATGACAAGAGAAGCGTAGCGTCGAGTTTTGTTCTAAAAGACCAACGTTTTATATTACTTTGCCGAAAGCACACATAAGCCCAACACAAAGTTAGCTTCCATTCTTCATAAAATCTTAAAGTCCATCTTCTAAGTTTGCCGCAAACAATCTCAAAGTTTCTAATCATTGCCTTGTACCTACTCGTACATACGTATCTGTGCGTTGGGGTGCACACCCCGTCCTACATCTAACAAGAAGGAGTGTGCGGCGCGCGCCACATATTGCTGTTTACATGACTCAAGATTGCATTCCGTACATACACACACTAGATTGTACGTAGGTCACTCGATAAGTTTTAAATATATATTTTTAAAAACCGGGCAAGAGCATGTCGAACTATGCTCAGTGTAGAGTTCCGCAGCCATAAGTAATTGCATCAACAGAAGAGCGTATGTTCATGGCACTTAAGCCTTTTTCTTGAGAAAAACAGTTTTTCGGCTATAACTCAATGACGGTATATCCAATCATGTCTGAAATAATTTTAGTTTAAAGTATTTGTTAAGCGCTACCTTTGTGATATTTTTCATATTTTTTGGTTACACAGTTCAAAAGTTAAGGGGGGGGGGGGCACAATTTATGGAACTTTCGGAGCGATTATTTTCAAAAATATTTGCTCAATCAAAAAAGTTTATTAAAAACCTTTAAATGTTTTTAATAGACCTGTCGGATGATGTGCCACAGGTTGATGATAGCCAAAAAAAAATTCAGCTATGCTATATATGGAGTGCCCCCCCTAAAAATATTTATTTTTATTATTTAGCTGTTATACTAAGTAGCGGCCACTATAAGACACCTTTTCACCAAATTTAATCAATATTCATTAAGAAGTCTTTGAGTAAAATGCCTGTGACATACGGATGGACAGACAGACAGACAGACAGACAGACAGACAGACGGACATGACGAAACTATAAGGGTTTCGTTTTTGCCATTTAGGCTACGAAACCCCAATAAAAAGCAAATGTATCCATCTAATATATATAATATATATTAATTAATACCTATTAACGAGAAATTTTAATATATACACACACATAAGTCTAGGGACATTCCGTATTTGGTTGATTATAAAAAAACTATAAGTATTTTGTTAAGAAAACGAGGTATGGTCAGAGTCCGAATTTTATTATCTACTAGCTGATCCGCGCAACATTGTCTGCGTAAATTTTACCCGTTTTTGTATCATTTTTCATTGCTGCTCCGATCCCTTTGGTCGTAGCGTGATTATATAATCTTAATCACGAAAACGGCACCAACGATTTTTATCAAATTAAGTATGCAGGGGGGAGGTGTATTTCGGGAGCGATAAGTCGATCTGGCTAGGTTTCATTTCTAGAAAACGTCGTTTTATCCGTGTTTTCAGGCAATGAAAAAAGAAAGAAAGAAAGAAATAATTTATTTCGACATAAATACAATTTTACACACATAAAATAACAACACATTACCAATATAAAAAAAAACACGTACTCATATTTATATAGATAATTATGTCGAAAATAGGATCTAGTTCAGCATATGCCAGGCTAACGCCTGACGCTGATTTTCAACTAGGCCCTTAAGTGACTACTATTAGTTTTGTTTTTAAAACACTTTATTTTTTTAAAATAACACAATAAAATAATAAATAAAAAAAAACCCACACGAATGTTGTAAACACACTTTGTATTATACAATACGATGTATCAAATTCACAAACAATCAAGCGCACGGCTAAACTAGATAGACCAATCATTTGTCAGTACCGTTGTGGGCGTTGGAGGGACTATACATGTTGCAAACAAAAGTATTGTATTGAATGGCATATATTTTGTATCGCAACCCATCTGAAGGCCATGTAGGTAAGTACCTATTAACAAGAAGCAGTAGCAGTGTGTAGTGTAAATGTGTGATGTATGCAAGAGTGAGGATCCACAGCAGTAGTGTGTAGCGTGTAGCGTAAATAGATTTTTCATTACTTTCCATTAATTTCATGTAAATTCGAAAAAGGGAGTGAAAACTATATTAGACTTGCTGCGCCCCGCGGTTTCACCGGCGTAAGTCTACCACTTATGACATAGAATATTCTGTCGCGGACTTTTTGTAGGACTATTTAAGATAAACATATCGTTCATACATTATATATGTGTAACTTCAACGATATTTGCGGCGCATGCCAGATTGTAGATTTTTTTCCTACTTACTTGACATTTATCGTTATATTTTGGACAATTTACGAAATATCTTTATAAATTATAGCCTATGTGTTATTCTGATGTATAAGCTAAATTATTGTAAAGTTTCATTAAAATCCATTTAGTACTTTTTGCGTGAAAGTCTTTACACATCACATCAGGCATCTACACATCCACACTCACAAACATTTGGCTTTATAATATTAGTAGGATACGTAAATTTCGCCACCATAACAAGGTATTAATAGCTCGTGTGAGAAATAGGGCGATCCCAACAGCAGAAGACCTCGGTTCGAGTTCGGATGATTATAATTTTTCCTTCTTCATTAAAATTTTTGGTTTTTGATTAATATTATTCATATTTCATCAGTTTATATTTCATGTCTAAATATAAATTCCCAAAAACACGATTAATAAAAAAAAAACTCGCTCGGTCATCCAGTACTTTAAAATAGGACGCAAGTAGCCAGGTTGCTATTAAAAAAATAATGATGTTCCAGTATTTTACCACGGTTTCCGCGTTTTTCTTTCCAACGATGGAGCTTAACTGCGAACATTTGCGTGCTATGATATTTTATGATTTTAAATTTTGTTTAACTGAAAACCTTAGCTTTGAACAATTAAAATCAGTTTTCGGGCGGCGCAGCCTGCCCCATCGTGAGCAACCATTTTTATATGTTTCAATGAATTTAAAAGGGGTAAAACAAACTGCAGAAAATATGTAAACTACTGAAATGATGGTGTGAGAAGACCTGCGAATTACTTACTCGGATATCGAGGAGATTCTTGGCATTAGTTTAGGGAGCGTTAACATTTTGCATCAGCATCTTGGAGGAAAAGTGAGCCTGTTCAGGAGGAAAGTTACCGACAAAACTGCAAGGTCTAGTAACGTTGGTAAAAAAATGGTGGCTATTTTTTATTCTCGCAGCGGCCATGTGTCGACAACAAAGTTGGGATTTCATAGAATTGTTAACCCAGAATGGTATACAATAGTAGCATTGCCGAAAGTTTTCCAAGCTCTGCGAGAGAGGAGACCAAAGACTGGGCTTCGAGGAATCATGCTGCTTCACGACAACACCTAGTCACATACATCCCTTAGACCAAATGCGTTTCTTGAGGAACCCGGTATTGAAACCTTGTCCCATCCACCGTACAGTCCTGACTTAGCTCCCTGTGACTTTTTTTTGTTCCCGATAATCAAAGAAAAAATAAAAAGGGTTTTTTTTTGTATACCAAAGAGGCCGCCTACGAAGTCGCAATTTTAGACCTACCTGATCAAGATAAAGAAAGTGGCTAAAGTGTTTTAATAGTAGGCTTAGGCAAATGGAACTTTGCATAGAGAATAATGGAGAGATTTTCGGAAAATGCAAAATAAATTATGTTATATAGTTTTTTTTTGTCTCAAAACTTATATATAAAAACTGTAGGCAATATAAAATTAATTGCCTACAGTTTTATACGTCTGAAACTTAATGCTTCAGATGTCAATGTTTCATTGTTCATAATTTGTTGTTAAATAAATATCAAGTAAGTTCTTTCTAAAATTTGAATATTACTTTATAAATTCAGTACAAGCTGGAACTGTACGATACGAAAATAGCAGTCTATTCGGGTTTTACAGTAAAAATTCTAGGTCATTTAAATAAGTAAAGTAACAATCTCTCTTTTAGTTAACCTAGCTGTTTTTATTTTGCTTCATCTCTTTTGGCTCTCGCTATCAACAAATACTTACAAACGACAAAACGAGCGATCAGCGTTCTTCGTTTAAAGGATTGCAGTTAAAACGCGCTATAAGCTGGTTAGCACACAATGCTTCCTACTGCTGAATGGGCGGATTTAGATAGCTTTGCATTTAGTACCAAAATAGGTCGCACGTTATCGTTAGCTAAAGGATTCATATGAATGGAAATTGGATTAAAATTATGAATATGATAACTAGCTGTCGCTTACGGCTTCGCTCGCGTGGATGATTTTTGCTTTCGATCAAATCGCTGAAACACGTAGTTTTGCAATCGTGAGGTCGCGGGTTCGAATCCTAACCATGATACTACCGACGTGAACCTACTCCTTTTTTTTTTTGGTCTGGCGAGAAAAATTCCTGACGAACACCCTCACCGTCCGGGGAAGACGGTGGAGGTAGTGTGGGGTTTGCACCTACTAAAAAACCCGCCGTGTATCGCACGCCACCTTCGCGGACGGGCCGCCGGAATTTGTTATACCGTCGGCGGCCCGCCCAGTGGCATTGCCCGGACGCGATGTTGTAGCGTTCCGGGCATTTCACACCTACGCGGCTCCTGGATACCCACAGGGCGCCGCGCCTCCACGGAAGGCTGCGGGCGTGGCAGATTACCCCGTACGCCCGCCCGCAGCCCCACCTAAGGCGGCATCAGGCGCAGATATGCGCGCTGTCGCCGCCTTGTTCGCTGGCGACGGAGCGGATCCGCCAGGGAGCTCTCTTCCCTGACGCGCTCCGCCGCCTCCTTCTGCGAGATGATGTCCTCACAGAAGGATGCGACCGCATTCCACGACCCCTCTCTCCGGAGCATGGACAGAACCACGGCCGGCAGCGAGAGGTCACTTCCGACCACGGCGGTGAAAACTCGACGTTGCCCCTCCCAAGCTGGACAATGCTGGAGGGTGTGCTGCGCCGAGTCCTCACCGCAGCCGCCGTGATGGCAGGCGGGACTCGGTTCCCTCCTAGAGACCGCGTGCAGGTACTTCCCGAATCACCTGTGCCCGGAAAGGACCTGCACCAGCCGGTAGGAAAGGGTCCTGTGCTGCCGCCCTGCCCACTCCTCCAGGACCGGCTGGAGCACCTCCACGGTTCGAACACCTGCCCGTGGAGCCTCCAGCTGGCCCTGCCACCGGGCCATGATTGCCCGGTGGGCCTCACCGCGCCAAGCGCGTAGCTCCTCGGGCAGGGGCACCGAACCCCCTGCCCGAACAGCCACCGCCCGCTGATACACTTTGGCGAGCACTTCCGCCTCCAAATCCCACGGGGGTGTGCCGGCCAATGCGCACGCCGCCTCTGCAGATACCGTGCGGTATCCACGTATGGCCCTGACCGCCATGGTCCGCAGGGGTCTCCCTAAGCCTACCCTATTCTGGGCGGTCAGGGACGCCGCCCACACAGGTGCGCCGTACAGAGCCATTGACTGCACCACCCCCGTGTACCACCCCGTGTGCTCAAGGCACTAGGCCCGCCCAGGTTCGGCAACTGCCCCCCCAGTACGGGTGCAGTAGCCTCGAGCTTAGGTGCCAAAATGCGGAAGTGCTCGTCGAAGAGCCGCCACCCGTCTACCACTAGGCCCAGATATTTCATCTGGGCCCGGACCTGTTCGAGGACCGAGCCGACGGCAATCGAGGCGCCAGCAGGTGGACCGCGACGGGGCCCATGAAATAGTAGGGCCTCCGTCTTGGAAAGGGCCACCCTAAGCCCCAGCGCCTCGATGCGCCCGACCATTCGGGAAATCCCTAGGTTGGCCAGGCGCGCCGCCTCCTCAAAATACCCACCCCGGGCCATGATTAGGGTGTCATCCGCATAGCAGATGACCCCGATCCCGGGGGGAAAACCTCACCGCAGGGCCCAGTCGTAGCCAATATTCCACAAGAGGGGGCCCCAAGACAGGGCCCTGTGGAACACCGCACGAGACGTCCCTGCGGATTACCTCACCCTCTCGGTCCTCGTACAGGATCCTCCTGCCTTCGAGGTAGTTTGCCACTAGCTGCCTCAGGTACGCGGGCACTCCATGATACCGGAGCGCCTCTCTCATGCAGCTGAATGGCAGAGACCCGAAGGCGTTGGCGATATCGAGTGATATCGCCAACATCACTCCTCCACCGGCGACGGCCTCCTCCGATGCAGCCCTCAGGCGCAAAATGGCCCCAATGGTCGAGCGCCCAGCACGAAAGCCGTACTGAGCGTCCGACAAATCTTGACCGACCTCGTTCAAATTTTGTTTCTGTAGGCCGCAATTGAGTCGGGAGCAATTGAGTCGGGAGGCCGTCCCGGCTTCGGAAGGAGCAGCAGCTTCCCTGCCTTCCAGCAATCAGGGAACTGTCGGACGCCAGGCACACGTCGAACAGTCCCCTGAGGCGGTCCCCCATGTGGTCGAGAGTCAGGGCCAACACCCGGGCGGGAATCCCATCCGGCCCGGGGGCGGTGTTCTTTGAACGCATTCGAAGTTGAGTTGAGTCGGCCGATGACCGGGAGGTCATCAGTCTCATCCTCGGAGACCATCGCCGGGGGCGTGTGCTCTGCCTGCAGCGGGAATAAACCCTCGACCACTTCCGCAAGGAAGCTGGGCTGGAGAGTCTCGGTAAGGGGGGGGGGCGCTGAGCGGAGCTTGTTTAGCGCCGCTCGATATGGGCGACCCCAGGGGTCACGGTCGAGACCCTCCAGCATCTCCTCTCTCGCCCTCTCCTTGGCGCGACAGATAGCCAGCTTAAAGGCGTCCCTCGCCTGGCGATACGCCTCATAAAGCTGGCTCTCCTCCTGGACATCGCGGTGACGAGTCCGGCTGCGGGTATAGGACCTCCGCGCACTGATGCAAGCGGCGCGGAGGGAGGCAAGCTCCTGGGACCACTAATATACCCCCTTCCTCGGGGCGACGTCTTGAGCGGGGCATGGCCGCATCGCAGATCTGCGTAAACGCATCGCGAATGCGGCCAGCCATGACGTCCACCTCTTCGGTCGGAGGCGGAGACGACCATGATGCCACAATGGCCGCCTCTTCCAGTAGGTCCCTGTCCAACGCACCCACAGCCCACCGCGGAAACCGAGGCGTTCTGCGCGCCGTGTGACCCCTACCTGGGTCCTGGATCCTGGAAGACAGGGAGAGCTCTAATCAGATATATCGGTAATCCGAGAGCGTCTCAACCTCATCCAGGACGACCCAGTTCCTTACTCGCGCTTCGACGGCAGGGGTAGCGAACGAAAGGTCCACTATCGACCCCCCCTGCTGTCGAACGCACGTGTCGGTGGTGCCTCTGTTTAGGAGACAGAGACTCACCGACGCCGCCCACTCCTAGACCGCCGCACCGCGGACGTCCGTACTGGGCGACCCCCACACCGTAGATTTGGCGTTAAAGTCACCCAGCACTAGCACGTGGCGAAGTGCCAACCGCCGTATCAAGGTCTCCAGGTTTGAAAGGAAGACCTCGAAATCGTCAAAACTCCGGTTTGGGGAGAAGTATACGCCGTAGAGCGTGACTCCCCCCCAGTCGGCAGCAACATATCCCGAACCCTTGTCTTTGATCGACAAGGGCAGGGAATGAAGCGCAGCGGAGCTGACGATTGCCACGGAGCCGTCCCAGTCACCCGCCCAGTTCGGGCGGAGAGGAACGTGAACCCACTCCTAACACAAGCCAATGACCTTAGCTGGAGGAGTAAACAGGATTGCTAGTAATGTGGGAGCCATAATCTCACATCTTACAAATCTAACTTCAAAGCTGACAGAGTTTCATACAAACATCCAACCCCTATTTTAACCCCTTAGGAGTGAATTTTGCTAAAACGCTCAAATATGCGTTTCGTTATTTTAAACCAAAAAGTCAAATACGAAATTTCACAGGTCTAACTTCAAAAGTGACAAAGTTTTATAAAATATAGTGATGGAGTTTCACAAAACTTGCAACCCTTAATTTATCTTTTTGGGGGTTGATTATTTAAAGACGCTGAATCACGTATTTTTTTATTTAAAACTAAAAAGCCAAACATGAAAATTCATAAATGGAACTTCAAAACTGGCGGAGTTGCATGCAATCTTGCAACCCCCATTTTAACCGCTTAGGAGACTAATACCCAAAATTCCTTTCTTAGATGCCTACAACATATTAGGCATCAAAAATTTTAAGTTTATAGCTCCAGCTATGCTTTAGCAGATAGACTTTAGACTCTGCGTTGATAAATCAGTCAGTCAGTCAGGACAAGTGATTTTATATGGAGATGATTTAAATAGGTGTAGGTATGACTATATTATTTTATGATATCAGCATTTAGGTACCTACAGAAACTTTGTTCTTTTTAAACCGCGAGGTAACAGCGGATGGACATTTCACATTACTTATTATATGTTGTGTACCAGATGCTGCGCGATATGCGCGGTGCCAGCGCGGAAGCATCGCCGCACAAGTTCCGCCTGATGCAGCTGGCGCTCAACGCCGTCGCACTGCTCGCCATCACCGGCGCGCTCTTCGCCTATTTCCGAGCCAACCCCGCCGTGCAGGTCAGTCATCATACTTTCTTATGATTTGTATCAATGTGCAATATAGCAGCTGTTCAAATGCACTCTAAAAACAAACGAAGTAGGAGAGCAGGTACTGGAATCCGAGATACGGGAATCTATATCTAAGAATCAAACTCGCTTTTGCACCCCGCAATGAACACACTTTGTTTATTATCCAATTATTCGATACACTTTGCTATAAAATATCAATAAATATAAAAGGAAAACGACCCATTCTGGTCGGCAAGCCCATTCTTAGTCCGAGACTGAATTTTCTCTTCAAACCTTATAAAAGCAAATGTCAATTGAGTTTCATAACTACAAAGGTTATACCACTAAAGAGTCCGTCTTCACAAAAAGTTTATGATGTACCTGCTCGAGATCTTCGCATATAAATCAAATGCGCCCCGTGATTTTTGTTTTAAGTCTACAATTTCAAAATCATTTTTTCAAGCTTCCATTATACATTACAAATTACCTAGCTCGAGTCTACATAAACATCAAGGCGAAATATACTTTCCCCCTTATTCTGCCCCTATGCAAAGGACATCGTATGGCTGTCTTAGTCTAATATCACCAGTGAAAAACCATACAACAACTTATAGGAAAACCAATCCTCTACATGACAGCCACACGACGACGCGAGGCAAAAACACCTTATAAAAAAAGTACCAGCACCAGACTAACAACACTAGCTATCTTATACTAAATTAATGAATTCTCTCTCTCTCTCTCTCTTTGTGTGTCTGTTACTTGGGCTTTCTATAGGTCGTTATTTATAACGGACTTCCAGGTTTGAAATAGTCTTCCTTGTTTCTGCTCACCAGTATACCATACCATCTAAGGCGCGCCTCGAAGAGTCGATGATGTTGAGATGGATCGAATCTTGAAACATTCTCGGATGTGTTCGTTTCCCACCCTGTCTAACAAGGTGACACCTTCTGTCCATTTTAGCATTCTTATCTCCGCTGTGTAATTTTTTGAAGGGGGCCTTCTTAATAGGCCAGGATTAATCCTCATAGATAAGAGCAGGTCTGACCGCGGTTTTATAAATTTTAGGAATTCTGCTGTCGCAGAGCTTAATCGATAGTTGTCTCCACTTCATCCAACCTATATTAATTCGGTGAGTGACATCGGCGTCAATCATGCCATCGTTTGAGACAACAGACTTTACGTATTTAAAGTGCTCCATTTTCTTTTGCTGGTGGTTATGTATGCTGACGGTGTGATGATGTTTATGTCAAATACATGCACTGTTGTTGTCAGTCGACTTGTCTACAATCCAGCGGCTTCCAATACAGTTCTCCAGCACTGTGGCGATGCTGCCAAATCTGTACAGCTGTCTCTTATGAGGACAACATCATCCTAGTAGAGTAGATCCTAAGGTGGCTCTTTCTGTGCGTTAGTTGAGAGGTGTTCCATTACAAGATTAAAAAGCAGTGAACTTCTCTACACCCGCTCCTACTTAGAATTCCTCACTTATTCCCGCTGGCCTCCGTACTTTGGTTGTACCGTCAGTGTACATGTCTGTCACGATATTGATGTAGCATTCCGGTACGTTTTGTGCACGCAGCGACTGACAGATTAAATGTCGTGGAACCCGGTCGAATGCTTTATCAAGCTCTATGAATTCTAAGTGTTCTCCTTTTTTCCAATATATTTTCAGACTCTGTGACGCGGTGGGAGTATGTCCGACTGTTACGCAAGAGGTCGTGGGTTCCCACACGGGACACCACCTTGTGTGATCCACAAATTTTTGTTCCGAACTCCTCCATCCACGAAATGTTGGGGTTTTATCCCAACAGTGATTGTTTGTTAGTGATAAGCCGAAACTCGTCAAATGTTTGTTAGTTGAAATGAGTAGACGTGTAACACGGTAAACAGGTGTATTGCTACTAAATTATTATTGTATAATATAACAATACTTAGTTCTAAAATGCTGAGCATTGTTCCTGTAATCGGATCAACTTACGCAGGTGTGACGTATGTGTAAAAGGTTAATGTACGGTGTAACTAGTACATCTTGCCCACTGACAAAGCAAATTACTAAATAATAAAAAATTAAGAAAATGTGAAAAGTAAAAAATTAAACTAGTTGATACAAATGTAAAATGTCACACTTGGGTAAATGTGTAGAACGTTGCTAAAATTAAGGGGTATACTAATTACAATATATCGCTTCACGGTATAGGCGACGTTGCTTTGTCGAGTACGCGTGCACTGGATAGTTTTGCTGCCTCTCGCCGTCATCACGGGGCACTAAGGAAGTGTTTCCGATCGCGTCGATACTTGCTGTGGATCTCCTGCGGGGTATAGGCACCGGTCCAGGCGGTGTCTCCGGCGTCATCGTTGGGGAACCAACGATGACGTCGTATGACTTTTTCGTAATTTGCAGTAGGCAAATATTGCACCTGCTACCATTGCGCCGCACGCTAGTATGTACAACAAGACATATTGATGTACATCGTGGTATGACAAACGATCTATCGGGAAATCTTCTGCTGTAGCAGTCTTGACTTGTTCCAGTTGTTTTCCAAGCTGCCGTAGTGACGTATTTTGTTCTAACATCCAATTCTCGTTTGCGTACTCTTTCTTCGTTATGGGTACAGAGAGATTTATGATGTGGTTATATAAAATATGGAAAAGAGTCATCAACACCAATGCGACTTTGTTGTCGGTTGATCAACGACCGATGCGCTATACAGTCTTAAAATTGTACTAGTTTTGTTTGTTTAAAAATACGACTCCTGCAGTAGGGTACAAGCTCTGTGTCGTGGGGGACTTTACAAACATACAAGTCGGGGACACATAGTATACCGCACACGCAACCACTTTTATGACTAGTTTTGCGGTTAGTAGTTGACCGTCCCTATTTTTGAAGTATTTAATGATGCGTACATCCATGTGAATAGCTTGCCTTTGCCGTGCAACTCCAAACCGTTTTCTGTCATTCTTAGCATTTGCTCTTTTGCGATCTTCATCGCTTCCACTGGTAGACCTTCAAAGATACCCAACAGTTTGTCCAATCCAGTAAAGATGGGATATATTGTATGCGCTGGACCCATACTCGTACGCCTTTCTACTATATAGTTCTTGACGCTTTTAATCAGCTGTTCTCCTCCCTTAAGGGTAATTTTTGCCACCGTATTTGGACTATATTTTCTCTTATGAACTTTGCTAGTTTTTGGTGTTAAGAAGTCAGCAATCAGGATCCAATGTTGCGTAGTGAGAGTATCACCTTGCAGTCATTAAATGTGTGTTGTTAAGTGCCGTCCACTAAAATGAGGACAATTTGTATGTTTGATTCTCTTATAATGTAATATTGTTTGACTGGCTTTGTGAAAAACGTAAAAACGGGACCCTTCCACCTGTGTCACATGTATGTAGCATATAACGTCTGAGCAGGCTCAATTCTGCGCTGCGTCCAGTCATAGACCCCACATTCCATGTTGCTATTCACATTTTATGGGTGTGTCATTTTATCGCTCCTTATTCCTTCGTCGCTTCCGAGAGACGCCCTAGTATTATGCCTTAATTCATTTACTTTGTACTTCATGACTAAAAGTACTTGATTTGGCTTTTGGTTTTCCGGCCGGTTCCCACCTGATAGTCCCCCTGGAGAACTTGAGATCCGCCGTTGACCATCGATATGGTTCCTCCACCGCCATCTCTAATGCGGGGACCTGAGCACTCATCACAGTATAGAGCATTTACTCCAGATATGCAAGATATTACATATCTTGCATATCTATTATTAGCACATCTAGAATAAAGGTTAGTAACATTTTTGGCCTTAAGTGCGCGGTTATGGAGATATAAGCTGAAACGGTTTTGCGCAAAATAGCAGCACTTGCGTCCTCCTAATTTGTAAATATTTTAGCATTTGGTATTTACTAGCTGTGCTCCGCGGTGTTACCCGCGTTTTATTGGCCTATGTGTTAATCCAGGGTGTCAGCTAACTCCATACCAAATTTTATTGAAATCACTCCAGCCGTTTAGACGTGAAGAAGTAACAAACATACACACTCACATACTCACAAACAATAATATAAGTGTGATTATAAAAGCAAATCTCAATTGAGTTTCAAAACCACAAAGGTTATACCACTAAAGAGTCCGTCCTCACAAGTAGTTTATGATGTACCTGCTCGAGATCTCCGCATATAAATCAAATGCGCCCCGTAATTTCAAAATCATTTTTTCAAGCTACCATTATACATTACAAATTACCTAGCTCGAGTTTACATTAGTACACCTACCTTAAAAAGTTTCTGAAATAAATTGCAAAATAATAAAAGTGGAAACTCCAAAACGCTGATATATCACGACAAGTAAAGCGCTAACGATGCCAAAGCAATTCTAAATAATATAAAAATTAAGAAAGTCTTAGCAACCCTTAATTGTGAAGCTGGTTTTCCGCTGAAAGCGGCCCTAGCCACAAAAAAACGTTGCAAAGGCAAAGCTTTGCTAACAAAACAATTATTGTGCTCGTTTCTCAAAGCTTGGCTTCAGGCTTTAAGAAACAATTCTGTCTTACCTGCCGTCTTTGTCTGGTTTGTGAGAGGTACAACAATAGCCACATTGTGAAGGACGCGTTCCTTTACAAACATAATATTGTTTTTTAGCCCTCAAAATTTGTTACGATTTTTTCCTCTTATTTTTCACGTGGTTAGCACAGACACGTTTGTAGTGCTTCAAGAACAACGACGCGACGCGACCCGAGCATGTAGAGTACTTGTCTAGACTAGAATAAGGCGGGATGTTAGTTATTTATTAAGTACAATACTCGTAATGTTGGTCTAGTGGTTAGTGTCCCGGACTGCTAAGACGGAGGTCGTGGGTTCGATCCCCACCCAGGATAAAACTTTGTGTGATGAGCACGATGGTTGATTCTGTGTCTGAGTGTTGTTTATCTATTATATGTATGTATTTAGAAATATGTTTATCAGTTGTCTGGTTTCCATAGTACAAGCCCTGCTTAGTATGGGATCAGACAGTGTTGTGTGAGTTGTCCTAAGGTATTATTATTAAAATATATAGGTAACTGAACAAATTTTGTCATTGAATATTGTTTATTGCCAAATTAACCATGGCCAAAGATATAATCTACTTAAAGGCTGTGCAAATCGCTTTCAACAATTACTAGAGTCGTAAATAGGTAGTCTATTACATAACATGAATCAGGTTTATCTTCAATCAAACTACAGAATTTTAATATTTACTTCAGTTCAAGACCGGGTTATTTTAAATGTGTGATTAGTAGATATTTTGTCAGCAGTATGTCTCGCAAGTGGTGAATCAGTCGACGGTGGTGACGTGGCCGGCGCCCACTGTCCCGCCCAGGAACCCCGCGCCAGGAATCTGCCTGCCCATCATCGTCAATTTCTGCCAACAACACAGGGTACCATACAACTTCACCATTTTCCCCAACTACATCGGACATTTTGGGCAGAGGGACGCACAGCAGGTTAGTGGTTTCCTTCTCTTTCTGTTACATACTTGCAAAAGTCGAAAGTAAGCTTGATCTAAAAGTTTTAAGCGATTATAATCTCTTAGAATTAGTCATTTCACAATCTTCCGGTCTCGTATACGCTTTGACGCTGAAGTAAATATGGTGTAGGATTTTTTGTATTAGTAAAATCAATTTCAATTTGTATCTTAAACGTCCTACCACTACTAAGTACTACTACTTATACTATACTAGCCGACCCGCGCAACTTCGTCTGCGTAAATTTTCCCCGTTTTTTTAACATTTTTCATTGCTGCTCCGCTCCTATTGGTCGTAGCGTGATGTTGTAGCCTATGGCCTTCCTCGATAAATGGGCTATCGAACAATAAAAACATTTTTCAATGCGGCCCAGTTGTTCCTGAGATTATCGCGTTCAAACAAACAAACAAACTCTTAGGGGGATGAAAAATAGATGTTGTCCGATTCTCAGACCTACCCAATATGCACACAAAATTTCATCAAAATCGGTCAAGCCGTTTCGGAGGAGTATGGCAACGAAAACTGTGACACGAGAATTTTATATATATACTATATAATATTATATACCTGCTAAGTAGTATTGTTATAAAGAAATCAGCATCGAATCTTGGTGACCAAACTACGTATAGGTACATTCATATCGGGCTTTTACTTTACTCGTGTACCGGGAGAGACCCTGAGGTATATTTGTATAGTTTCAGTGTTATCCACAAACATTTCATGGGAGTACGCGCTAAGTCAAATATATACTTAGAAGTCAAACTGATGTTAGGTTACAATTTAATGAGTTTTGTTAGAAGAGTATTAGTTTATTTGCCGCGGAGAAGATCAGTTTGATGATTACTTTGAAACCATTTGTCATTCATTCAGAAAATCATTGTATTGTATCTGGACAGAGGCCGGGATATGTTATAGCCCGGAAGTCGCTGCGACCTAAAAGATCTATTGTGACGCCTCTTTCTTCCTTAAAGTATATCTCCAGGGCTTAGTCTGACCATGAAGTCAACTATGTATCTTGGCGGAGTGGCCTTAACGTCGTCAGGTGTGATAAGGTACCCTCCAAGATGCTTAGAAAATCACGTTTCAATTAATTAAATATTTAAAATAAAGCCTGCCTCTCCGGAGAGCAGGTACCAGGTCTGTACCTCAGGATTGTAATCTGAGCGTTGAAATGAAACGAGAAGTTTCCCTGTATGAACACAATGTTTATTTCTGAAATATGAACTAAACAAGCACGCGACCCAGATCGGTCGGCCATCAAACTCTGGACTGAGAGTTTGATGGCCGACCGATACTTTTTAATTTTTATTTCTCCTTTTAAGATATATTTAAAAAGTAAATCTCCAAATGAGTTTCTTAACCATAAAGGGCACAACGATGCACTTGTCCGAGAGCTCGGCATATACATCACAGTACCTAGGCTTTATAACTACTATGAAACATGAAAAACAATACGAAAGTGCTTGTGCTTAGTTACCTTAGGTATTTATTCTGAGTGATTGATGATTATAAAGTACTAGCTGTGCCGGTGAACTTCGTACCGCCACGTTATTTTTCTTAATAATTTTTGTACGTAACAAAGAATGAATGAAATCGATTTAGTCGTTCTCTAGTTATCTCGTGAATGTTATAATGACAGGAGCTTAACCGGCGTCCGTAATAAAAATAGTGATCAAATTTTATGAAAGCTTGCAAAAGACAAACAAAAGGGAATGTCAAAGAAACCTTAGTGAGCAGCTATTGAAGTAGGCAATCGGTTTAATTGGCCGAATCCAAGGTGCTCGTTAAAATGTCATTAACAAGCTTAAACAGACACTTGGCGGGGAAGCAGCCCGTTAATTAGACCAACCTGTAATGTTTCAAGAGTTTTAAAAAAAATCTTGAATTTTCGGTCCTTCAAACTTGTGCAGATTAATTCGTTACGCTCATAATTTTGTTAAATTTTATAGAATAGAGTAAGTCAGTTCTCTCGTTCGGCATAATAATAATTAAAATAAGTATCTATTTATATAATCATTTTATATTAGTATCACTTTGTACGGCAATTTACTGTCGACGGTAATATTGAAATATGTTCATAATGTCTGATGATTATAAACATATACCGATTTGGAAAGTTTTATGCAACTTTCAATATGCTCTTAATGAAAATTAATTGATCTAGAACTCACTAGGCGCAGATCAGGGAGCTTATAGGCCAATTAATTAGTGTACTCGACGCTCGGGCAGTGCTAATCTCTCCGCGGAATGTCAGCGCACGTTTTCTCTCTATAATTTGTAATCATTTCATGCGAATACCACTATGTCCTGAAAAACTTTATATCTTTGTGGTTAGGTTCCTCATTCAATAAGAAAAAAAATATAAAAACTTCTCGTTTTTTTAATACTTCAAAATTATAATTTTTACAGGCTGGTTTATAATATACCAATAACCTTTCGCTTTGAATAATCAGTTTTGAAAAAAAAAAACACCTTAACCCGTAGCCACCTACCACGTAATTTCGTCACACGACCAACTACTAAATATCTGTGATACCCCGGAGAAAAATCTTAGATTTTTGTTAAGTTTAGGGCCTAAACTTAACAATAAGCAACGGTTTTACTCCGGTAAAGTACTCTGTATTTTTTTAAAGTGATATTACAAATATTAGAATATTATCGGGACTTAATTGCGTGAAATATTTAAAGGTAGGATCCTTTTATTTACCCTAAGTTTCGATTTAATTGCACCGATCGTATCGACCCGTGAACACGATTGGTGCAATTTTGGTTTAAAAACAATTATATTTCAAAGTTACATAGTGTAATGTAACGAGCAGGAGGTTATTAGTATATAAAGAATCACCTGTGTAGGACGACACGATTAACTGTCATCCACGTTATATTTGCAACGGCAACAGATTGTCAAAACGGCTAGCACGACAGGCGTAACACGATAAAATATTGTAAACGTCGTTGTTGTGATTATATATCGTAGCCACAATAAAAATATTGTCTCGTCGTTTACAACGATGACAAGACGACTACTGTGAACCGTAAAAATATCAGAATACAGAACAGAATAGTTACTATTCTGTTTATCGTCAGTTTGTCGTCGAAATATTTTATATCGTTGAACGGGTGTCGTATTGGATCGCGACGATATTTTTATATCGGCTAGAGACGACAGTCAACCAACGTTAAATTAATCGTCACGACCGCGCTCAAGTAGATACGACACGACGCAGGTCGGGCACGTCAAACAAGTCGCACGGGCATCAATAACCAGTAGAGTAGGTACCCTTTCGTGAATCCATCATTGTCGTGGAAACAATGCGGGCTTGGCGCGTGAAGCATCAATGTCAGACGGTTCTTAACGAGCAATGTTTATTAAATCGGGTGTTACGGCTGCTGAGATTAAGCGATGTCATCTGCGCATTGTTCAGATGATACATTTCGGGTTATCTACGTGGGTACTAAAGGTGTTTATAAAGTACCTACGTAGATACATCAGCTAGTATTCCATTTTTAATGATTTTCGTCGCGTAACTTAACAAAATTATGGTAATTCTTTCAACTGCAGACCTTGTAAGTAATCGGAGTGTAGAAAGATTTGTATGTACCTACTTTTTAAGCTACGTAGATTTTCGAGTTTTACTGCCATTGTTTAAGCCTATGTATGAACTAATATTACATATGTAACCTAAGGCAAAAATAAATGTGGCGATTCAATGAATAATAAAAAAGATGACCCAGTTATTTCCAAATAGTAGGTTCCTATCATCTCATTTGTTTATAGGATCTGGAGGTATACGAGGCAGTAGTGGACGTGCGGTGTTACGACCTGACCGCGCTATTCCTGTGCTCGCTGTTCGTGCCCAAGTGTGGTCCGCTGGGACACATGGTGCGGCCCTGCAAGAGCCTCTGCCACGGTAAACAGACATAATAGCATCTTTACTATAAACAGAATAAGGTGACTCTTGAAATGAGGTCTCATGTGGTCCTTTTGAACAGAAACCATGAGACGCTGCGGCTTCTTCCTGGAAGTGTTTGGTCTGACGATGCCGGACTACCTGCAGTGCGACATTTTCCCGGAGTCGACGGACACCGACGTGTGCCTCGGACACAAGGAGGTCAATGACGTGCGCTTCAGATACGACATGCCCGGTAAATGAAGTATAAGGATTTTGTAGCGTAGATATAAATATATTCTTTCCACGTGATTCATCTGAGCAACAAAATGGAATGGAGGTAGCACAAATCCCTTCTTGGGCGTTCACGGCTATAAATAGTTCACCTCTTTTTATTTGTTTATCTAAGAAAACAACATATTATTTTAGCTAAAAATTAACCCTGTTGTGCAAAATGTAAATCTTTTACTCGAATACCGTCTTGTTCGAGTAATATAATGCGTGGGCGGATTCAGGGTATTTTTTTGTTGGGGACGGAGTGGGGCGCAAGAGGCAAATGGGCAAAGGAATTCAATAATAAATATTAGAAATAAAGACTCCATAGCCCACAAATCAACTGCACGCACTCCTGTGCCCTCTCCCTAAATCCGCTATGACTTAATGTGCAGTGTGTCCGAGCGGGTTCCAATGCGACATCCGCCGCTGTATCCCACACGACTGGCGTTGTGACGGGCACGTGGACTGCGCCGATCGCTCGGACGAGCTCAACTGCCGCGTGTGCAAGCGCAGCGGCGAGGTACACTGTGGCAACCAGAAGTGCATCTCGCAGGCGCACCTCTGTGACGGCAGAATCGACTGCCCCTGGGGACAGGACGAAAGGAACTGCTGTAAGTTAACTTTTAGATCTGCTATTTCCAGCTTAAAGTACCAATTTATGAATGTGTCACAGGAGTTGCAAAAATGGAGACATACTGAGTTATTCTCATTTTTTCAGCTTCAGTAGGTAAAGCCGGAAAATTACGACAACATACATATTTGTTTATCAGGTAACAGTGGTTTGGTCGTAGTTGATGATACATTTAAGACAAAACTTGAAAAATAGTAGACCTGAAAAACGCACTGAGCCAATAAGACCGAATTTATATACCTAGTCCGACCACAAATGAACATGCATTTTTTTTAATGAAGTAATATTACTAAAACTTATATGTACATTTTATTAAAGTCTCAGCAAAAAATAAAAACAATATTCTATTCAAAATGGCCACCTTTGGCTTCTAAACAGGCCTATATTCTGTCTGGACACGAATCTATGGATTTACGCACTGTGTCCATGTGGAATTTCGCCACTGCTTGCTCCAGAGATTTTTTAAGAGACTCAATGTCTCCGCGTCGTTTTGAGTAAGCCATCTCCTCTAAAACTGACTATAATTTGTAGTCAAAAGGGTTAGGGTCTGGGCTAGATTAGAGCCAGTCTTCAGCTCTTATAAAGTCAGGAACGTTGATTTTAAGCCATGCTTTGGTATTTCGTGCCTTGTGACCAGGTGCAGAGTCCTGCTGGAAAGTTCACGGTACATTTTTAAAAATTGTATTACTGAGAGGTTTTCACAACACGACCTAAGGCTGTCTCTTGAAACACTTTGGCTGAAGTTTTCACTCCTTTCTCACAAAAATGTAGCTCTTTGACGCCTTAATAAGATACGCCCCACCAAACCATCACTGACGCAGGATGATGACCACGCTTTACCTTTCCGACCACTTGAGCAGCTTCTTTAGAACTGTGAGCGTACACTTATATTATCATTTTGCTTATTGTAGTGCTCTTCAATCAAGAATTTTTTTTCATTGGTATAGAAGACATTTCTGCGCCCTTCACCTGCGTATCGCGATAGAAGGCGTTTTGATCGATCCACTCTCTTTAATTGTAAAGATTGATTTAGGGCATGTCCTGTATATCTACGATAAGCACCGAGCTTCAGGTCTTGTTTTATAATACGCGACAGAGTCCTAGCGGGAATCTTCATTTCTCGCGATAAGATTTTTAGCTTCCTAGTGGGATATCGACGAATTCTGGCTTTAACAGCATTATAAGCCTTTGTAGTTCTAACAGCACGTGGTCGCCCCGATCTTTTATGGTCTTTGTCAGAGGAAGTGTTGTTGTATCTGTTGATAGTACAGTTGAAGTGTCTGGAATATGACCGACAGCTCCATACCAACTTTGTGCAAAACGATCACCGCAATTCTATTTTGTTTAACACCCCATTTGATATTGTAATTTAATAATGAACACGAAAAAAATAAAAAATGGCGCGAAATCGAAAGTACTTTAAAAAATACTAAATTCAAAGTAATTAAAAAGTTGAAAAAAATAAGTTTTTATGTAACAGTATTTATGGCCGGACTAGTTATATACCTAACAAATTACACCGCCCACAATCAGCCGAAAAATTGGCTTGATTGCTATCAATGCAATAAGAAATTAACATAGAAATGTAATTTAGTGGTGACCGAGCTCGTGAGGTTACCACGATCAGTTAGATGTCTGTTTTCAATAAAACACCTTTCCGTGTCTCGAAGAACACATTAAGCCATAGTCGATCTTGTTGCTAATATTATAGGTCATGTCGGTTTCAGTCCCATTAGAATGTATGAGACAGGGAATAGAGAAATGAGAATCTATTTGCGTTTTAACGAACTATTATGTCTCCTGCATAGATTACTAGTCTCCAGTTCGGCGCTCCAACTAAAGAAAACGATTAGGAGAACATTTCTTTTTAAAATTCTTAAACTTCCTTATCTCTGCCATTATCAACAAAAAATATCTTTCGCTCAACTGGTAACTTGTGCAACTATAGACCATCGTTGCAAGTGTGTATAAATTATAGTACCTCTCCTTAGGTAACTACTTAGGTGCCATGTAAAAACCAGCATAGGTCCCGTTATGCTGGTTTATAACACTAAATAAACACTTTCATAATACAAGTAATACCTACATAATTATTAACTCCCAAATAAACCAATAGCGGTCTAATTAGTTTTAAACTAATATAATTAAGAGTCGTATTGGTTTGATTGAACATTGCGAGGTTTTAAGTAGTACAAGTTACTCGTAGTGCCTACTTACTTTGTAACTAACTTGAACATTTAAACTTACCCATTGTGAGAATATTGACTGGCTTGAGCATTTTAATGTAGTGCCAAGGATTTGCGTCTTCATTTCACTGTATACCCAATAATTTTGTATATATATTTTCTCAACTTATTCGCTATTTATATCTACTGGATGCCAATTTAGTTAGTTAAATCCCCACAGGAGAGGAATCAATAAAAAAATGGTACCTAAATCTTTTACCCATTGTTAGTGCGCTTTGTCTTGAAATTCGTATTTTTTTTTTTATGAAAAAGTACTAATTCTTTGTTTGTACCTTTTTCATAAAAAAATAACTAAACCCTTTAAGCCTTTAACTAGATTTTCTCGCATAGTGTGTTCTAGAACTTTGAATTGACATTAAACCTTAATGGTGTGAGATTTTCGAATAATATTTTTTCACATGATAGGTATCTATGAAGTTTTTCTTTTCAAAAATGTGCAATTTTCCAATTTCAATTGTTTTTTTATTCATCTTACTTCGAAAAACTAAAATATGTTTTGAATACAAGTTCCGACGCGGAACTAACACCGCAGAAACGGCTCGCAATATCAATGCTGCGTTTAGAGAGCAGACTGCTAAGAAACGCATCGTGCGTTTTTGGTTTCAACGTTTTGTATTACGAAAGGTAATGGAAACTTTGACTTGAAGAAGAACTGCAGGAGATGGTCGAAAGCCGATCCGAGTTAAACTGCCCAGGAATTAGCGGTATGGTTTACCGTTACCTTACCTACAATATTGTTTTTTTTTTTTTTTTTTAAATATAACTAGTAATGTCGGATTTTGGTCCCACATTACTAGCAATCCTGTTAACCCCTCCAGCTAAGCTATGGCTTGTGTTAGGAGTGGGTTTACGTCGGTAGTGTAATGGGTAGGATTCGAACCCGCGACCTCACGATTGCGAGACCGATGCCTTAGCCATTAGGCTACCGCCGGTTCTGTTTGTTTGGTAATATTAAAAATATTGTAAATGGGTGCATCCTCATTTTGACTGATCTGCATAGACCAGTTAAAGGTTGCATTTCCTTGTTAAACAAGTACAGAAATGAAGCCATTTTGGACCACATTGTAACGTGTGATGAGAAATTGTTTCTATACGACAATTGTAAGCGCAAAACGTAATATTTATTTTTTAAATCAGTAATATTTTAATAAAAAACGTTTTTATTTTTCGCTTATATTATAATTATTTAAGAGTTGGTTTATTTTAAGTTTATTTTCTTCGGAATACCAACAACATGAAATATGAATTCTTAAAAATAATGTTCATACAAAAATCCAGCTACCCCCTAATTTTCGTGATGTAAATTGTCTTTATTCTCCTGAAACCTTGATATGTTTTTAAAATCCTGTCGAATGACGTGCACACGTAGATGTTTACTGAAAATCAATTTTTCATCGTTTGTCGACCCCGCCGGCACTCTATACATGTACCTATGTATGGAGTGCCGGCGGGGTCACTCACAATTTTCTTTTTTTTAGAAATGTTTTTTTATTATTTAACTATGAAACTAAGTAGCGGCTTATACAAGAGACCTATACTCCAAATTTCATCCATATACGTTGTGTAATTTTTAGCAAATTGCCTGTGACATACGGACGGACAGACAGACTGACGGACGGACATGACTAAACTATAATCATCAAATATAAAAAAATCACAAATTTAAACTAAAGATACAGATAGACATGATGATGATGCTGCGGAACCCTACACTGAGCACGGTACGATATGCTCTTGCCCGGTTTTAAATTATTTTTAATTGATGGCATTCTAGCCGGTTTATCGACTAATTTCTGCCAATGCCAAATATTTATAAGTACAAAGTCTCCTTTCTTATTAATTTAACACTTAAGTTAAGTACTTTAACACGTTAAATGAGGAGCTGTGAAATTAACGACAAGTCGGTTTGCCGCCATTTTCACACCTCTCGGGGAGGACTTCATAAACATGCAACTCATTGACACTTTTGTGATGTTACAAGATTTTTAATATTACCAAACAAACAATATTGTAGGTAAGGTAACGGTAAACCATACCGCTAATTCCTGGGCAGTTTGATCGGTTTCTTAGCAGTCTGCTCTCCAAACGCAGCATTGATATTGCGAGCCGTTTCTGCGGTGTAAGTTCCGCGTCGGAACTTGTATTCAAAACATATTTTAGTTTTTCGAAGTAAGATGAATAAAAAAACAATTGAAATTCGAAAATTGCACATTTTTAAAAAGAAAAACTTCATAGTTACTTATCATGTGAAAAAAATATTATTCGAAAATCACACACCATTAAGATTTAATGCCAATTGAAAGTACTAGTTACTATAAAATGGCAATTTCATACTATAACCCCTACCCCATCTTCAGTAGCCAAATCGATCGGTAGATAAAATATCGAAAACGGCCATAAATGAAGAGATGGGCAGGTTGTGAGCCCAATGGTAAGCGTCACGCTAGCCCACAGCCGTATCAGTGACACCCAAATCCTTGTTAGGTATAGATCTGATTGTGCCACTCCATTACCGCACTGCGTTCCTTATTTTGGTGATGGCATAAAACGTTATTTTACATTTAAACTTATAATTTATTCGCCTGAAGATTTTCTTTACTTGCTGCGTCCAGAAGGTCCACCCTGGTTGAAGTAATTATCAGGGTCGTCGATGGTAGAACCACCATCGTTGCCAGTGTTGTCGACTGGGTTTACTGTAATAATAAAAAACATTTAAATTTATATATAAATAATAGCTAAAATAGTCAAAACAAAAAGACAGATTTGACTTTTGAATTTTTTAAACAGGAACTTAAAACATATATAATAATATAATATAATTATATCTTGGGACAACTCACACAACGCAATCTGATCCAAAACTAAGCAGAGCTTCTAATATGGAAACCAAACAACTAATACTACAAAAAACTATACTTATTTATTTCTAAATACATACATAATATAGATAAATAACACCCAGACACAGAATAAACCATCGTGCTCATCACACAAAGTTTTATCCTGGGAGGGGATCGAACCCACGACCTCTTGCGTAGCAGCCGGATACACTCCTACCGCGCCACAGAGGCAGCCTTTAAATTTAAAAGAGGTTGAGCACTTTATTACTCGATTGCTGCTGCTGGCACCGTGGTGGTATCCCCCAAAACGGCCTACGGCTTAGACCTACGACCTATGAAATACTACAACTTATTATAAAATTATATACTCGTATAGCTATTACGAAAATTACGTTAACTGGAGCCGGAGGTTGCAGAGAAAGTCTATACATCTTAAATAAATTTAATTATAAATTACATTAAACTAAAATCTAAAACTAGTGATAAATGGTCGATGTATGTACCAAGAATGAATCGTTCTTTATTAAAATCTAAAACTACAACTATGGAAAGACGGTTGCGAAATCGAAGTGGCGAGATGTGGAAATCACGTAGCGCTGACTCGACGCCTCGTGCCGGTCCGCAACTGCACTGCTTCGATAAATGGTGTCAACGGTCCGCCTCTTACACCAAAGCGTAGATAAATGGTGTCGACGGTCCGTCTATAACACCGACGCGTAACACCTCCCCCCGAAGAACAGCAACTATTTGTCAAGCGGAGTGGCAAATATTGCTGCCAGACCACTGGTGTTCATCTTACTTCTTCTGGTCGGATGTTCCGTCTGGGTTCAATAAGTGTATAGTTGGCCCCTCTGCAGTATCGATGTCTGGATACGCCTCTGGCTTCAGCTTCCGAAGATCCGGATATTCGTTGAAGGTGCTTGGAAACCACCCGGGTGACTCGCGAACGCGGATATCGATTTGAGATATTCCTAATTATCGCGAACCGGCCCGCGAATATCCTACCGACTGCGCCAATTACGTTAACTGGAGCCGGAGGTTGCAGAGAAAGTCTATACATCTTAAATAAATTTAATTATAAATTACATTAAACTAAAATCTAAAACTAGTGATAAATGGTCGATGTATGTACCAAGAATGAATCGTTCTTTATTAAAATCTAAAACTACAACTATGGAAAGACGGTTGCGAAATCGAAGTGGCGAGATGTGGAAATCACGTAGCGCTGACTCGACGCCTCGTGCCGGTCCGCAACTGCACTGCTTCGATAAATGGTGTCAACGGTCCGCCTCTTACACCAAAGCGTAGATAAATGGTGTCGACGGTCCGTCTATAACACCGACGCGTAACACGAATGTAAATACCTTTTTTTATTGCCCGACGTTTCGTTGTGGTCACGGGTTGATTGTAATTAGGTAGATATACAGACTATATTTTATGTGTATAAATCGCTAAAGTTTGTCAACATTTACTATATACTATATGATACTGATACTTACATTAGTCGAAAAAGGGTCCTGAAATACGCGGACAGGCTTGCCGCGAAAAAAACATAGTGACTAAGAACCTTGATCATTTTAAAGTTAAATTATCTTTAAAATCTTTTATTCAAAATTGATAATTAATCAGCCAAAGCGAATTGAACTACGGACGGACGTTCACTTCGTACACATCGCCTGAACATAGATCAGTGTATGTTGACAGTTCCAAATAAAAGTAAAGTCTGTGTTAAAATCAAGTGAGGGTTGTTTCAAATATTGGCACTTGCCTGAGGCGACTTTGAGCTGCGTCAATGGCACGTGCCGTTGTCAGTTGGGCGAGGACGCAGATTTTACCCGTAGTTTTTAACTGTATCTATCTACTGTAGATATCGCGTAGTTTACAATATTTATTACTTTTTATTACGTCCTATGTACGACTCTATTTTACAGAAAATTATCCTATTGTAAACATGGAGACAAACATCCAAATATCAGCTTCATCATTTCGATACTTGGCAATCCACCACAATGCGTTTCAGACGCCATTTTATGCCACGCATAACTATTTTAAGGTGTCTACTGCCAGCGGTAGGGTTGCCGGAACGATATGACTTCGGGCCTTCAAAAAAAGAGCCGCTACTCTTTTCTAAAAGGTCAGCAACGCATTTACTATACCGCCAGTGTCACAGATGTCCATGGGCAGCGATAATCACTTACCATCAGGTAAGCCGCTTGTTCGTAGTCCCTATCTCATGAAAAAACTGGCCGAGTACGAGTGGGGTACACACTGAGGATCTATCTAGACACACGGTACTGTATCAACCAAGTTGCAAAAAGGCGACTCACCGACCGTAGTCACACGAAGCATTGTGACCCACATTGCTAGTAGTTAAAAAAACTTAGATGCCAAATTGCTCTATTGAGTCGCAAATAACAAATTATTAAAAAAAATGAAAACTTAATGTAGGAGCTATATATGATTTTTGAATTTCAAAAATAAGATCTCATTATCTCACTTATGTATTAATAATAATAATAATATATAATAATATCTTGGGACAACTCACACAACGCCATCTGATCCCAAACTAAGCAGAGCTTGTACTATGGAAACCAGACAACTGATGAACATACTTATATATTTCTAAATACATACATATTATAGATAAATAACACCCAGACACAAAATAAACCATCGTGCTCATCACACAAAGTTTTATCCTGGGTGGGGATCGAACCCACGACCTCTTGCGTAGCAGTCGGATACACTCCCACCGCGCCACAGAGGCAGTTATTAGCGAAACCTTGTCGTGTTTTCACATTTTTGTTTTTGACGGGATCCAGGGAAACGGCTTGGTGTAAGAAATAGTAGGATATACTTATCCTAGATAGGAATCGAACTCACAACCTTCAGCTTAGCAGTCGGGGTCACTAAGCACTAGACCAACAGGCCAGTCGATTTACCACGTTATTTTCAGTCTATATAGTTTCTATCAAAATTGTAGGCTCAGTAGTTTCAAAGAGGAAGGCGCTCGATTTTTATAAAATTTATTGAACAACTGAAATAAATACATATTTGAGACACTTACACCAAGCCTTGCATTTGTTTTCATGTAACACTATACCGTTTTCATAACGGTTTTACAATTTTTGTTTTTCCCTTAAAATAAGTCTCATAATCAAAGTTAGACTTATAATAGGTGTTCCTGTAATCTAAAACTTACGAACTATATTTGTATTTATTCCAAAATATCAGGCTAAGATAAGGGGGTCTAACTTAATCGGTCTAGTAGATTCGGTGAAATTGACTATGACAGGCGGACAGACAGAAACACGAGTGCTCCTCCATACGGGTTCCGTTTTTTCCTATTGAGGTACGGAAACCTAAATAGCGAAATAGGTAATTATTCTGTTCCGTTTCTTTAGTTACTCTATGAGTTACAGTTAGTCTTGCTTTGCTTATTATAGTTATTGTTTAATTTTAGTTAAGGGCTTCTTTTAGTCATCTCGGATATGATTAATGGGCGAATATTATTTGTATACTTAGGAAT
This sequence comes from Herminia tarsipennalis, assembly GCA_945859575.2. Classification (NCBI taxonomy): domain Eukaryota; kingdom Metazoa; phylum Arthropoda; class Insecta; order Lepidoptera; family Erebidae; genus Herminia; species Herminia tarsipennalis. Next base: position 2,350,673 of record OX243836.2, on the reverse strand, counting down.
TATTATTTACAGTTGAAGTTGTTTTTGTTTTGAATTAATATTTGTAGTATTTATTAATTTGTTGTTTTATAAGGGATTATTTAAGAAAGTTTGTTTTTATATATAACCCAATAAAAATATATAAATAACACTAAAAAAATAAAAATATTCGATGATCCATCGGAGAAAAACAAGTGATCTTTTTGTTTACACAAAATAAATGATAATAGGTCTTATCTTCCTAATTATTAGGTATGAATAGTTTGTTTTGGCTTAGTTTTACATCACTAGATTACATTTATAACTAGGATTTTTTCATAAATATCTCAATACCTATTTATGAAAAAATCCCTTCCCGGCAAAAAACTTCTTATACCTAAGAAAAACAAAAAGCAAAATCATACACGTAGCCTGTAAATCTGAAACTGAAATAGTTACAGATTGATACCTATGACTAATATTGTTTTCTTTTCTTGCTCACATCAGAATTATTATTTTATATTTATTCATTCGTTACAAGTACTTTGTCCAATATTTAAGCACATATAGTTATTACCTTTGTTGTAAGTAGATGCTCCTACTATGTAATCAGCCTTAGTGGGTACTAAGGCTGATTTAAGTTTTTCTCATGTTTTAACTTTTTAATAATATAATTTGCATCAGTCCTATAACTTATTAGTCGCAGCACCTTACCCCCATATCAAGTTTATAAGCATTCAAATATTGTATAATTAGCAATTTGAAAAGAGTGGCCGCGTTTTTATTGCCGGGTTATTTTCTCCAGCTGTACCTATTTTTGCGAACTTGGCATTACATCTGCATGTAAAATCCCGACGTATCACAAGAGTTGTTTTGCATCCTAAGTGAATAAAGAATTTTGTCTTTTTTTTTGTTTGTCATCGCTTGTATCTGTTCTCTTTGGGTTTTGTCTAGTAATTTTAAGCATACAGTCCTTGATGAAAAAACGTGAACAGGTGGATGTTTTTATTCCACTAACGGCCGATCTCAACCTCTCTCTAGTAGAGAAACTGATATTTGTGCGTTTCAATAACCGCCGATGGATAGAAAATCCCACCTTCGACTTTATACTATCTTTGAAAGATCTCTCCGCTTACTAGAGATAGTTAAGTTTTAATAACGCTTTTAACAGCTAACTCTAGTAGTTTGATCATATGGGTGTTAAAACTTTCCTATCTGTGAACATCGATAGTAAGTCAACATAGGAGCTTTGTGAGCTCATACGTGATGATCTCATGAGTGTTGTGTTGCGCAGTGCGCCTGAGCCAGGCCAACGGTGACGTGGGCCGCGGCGAGCTGCAGGTGTACCGCGCCGCCAATCACTCCTGGTTCCCCGCCTGCATCTCCACCCTCGATGACGTCACAGCCTCCAAACTCTGCTCTATACTGGGATACACGTGAGTTATACTTTTTATTGCTCTTCTGATATGTGTTAGTGAAGGTACTTACCAGAGTGGGGCGGGGGTGAACGAGAGCACGTGCCCCTGAATCCGCCGCCCATCGGTAGGTACTCGTGTACTTGTAATGTGTTAGGTTAGGTTTTTTAAAACATTTGATCACAACTTTTACTGAACCCCATTCCTAACACAAGCCATCGAGCTTAGCTGGAGGGTTTAACAGAATTACTAGTAATGCGGGACTTACAATCCCATTTCGCTAATTAACTTTACAAAAAAAAATCTCTAAAGAGAGAATCGGTTAGGAGAACATCGTGGCCTTTTTTGTGGTTCATCATGAATTCGCACTTACATTTTAGTCTTTTGTTTAAGCAGAGAATATATTTAGACTATTATTCGTCATTATTTTAGGTTCAGAGGACCCATATGGGTCATCTGTTAGATAGTTCGATACTCGTAACTAATTATTATTTTCTATCTATATAAATAAAAATCATTGTTGGTCCTCTATGAAACTTTAGTAGGGTATTCTGGACATGCCGGCGAGGGTTCCTGACTGAAACAGCCGCAGCGAAGCGTGGCCGGCTTCAGCTAGTAGTAAATAAAACAGTCAAGTTATGCAGTCATATAATAACGGATGGGTTGTCTGGTCAGGTTGCTGAACAAGAGCGCGGCGGTGATCAACGAGTCGCGTCCGGCGGAGTCGAGCATCAAGGCGGCCGTGAACGTGTCGGGCGCGGGGCGGCTGGGCCGCGCGCCGCACGAGCACGGCGCCGCGCAGACGTACCGCGCCTTCCTGCGCACGCAGGGCGGCTTGCTCAAGGAGCTGCGCGAGTGCCGCCGCGACTCGCCGCGCGTGCACCTCGTCTGCAACAACTACGGTGAGCAATACACTACCACTAATTAGATACAGATAGCCGGCTTACATCGAGCGCAAACAGTCGCATATACACAGATCTTCATCGAATTATCAACCGAAACAGCGTGCGCTGGCCTTCTGTACGTACCTATTCTGTGACTGTAGTGGTAACATCAACTACTTACATTGTAAAGAATACTACACACGTAAGTATATGTTGACTTGGGAATATCCTTTTATAGCTCAGTAAAATCATAAGTACAAAAAAAATAACTTTATGAATCTTTTACGATGCCGGTAGCCCAATGGCTAAGGCATCGGTCTCTCAATCGTGGGGTCACGGGTTCGAATCTTACCCATTATACTACCGACGTGAACCCACTCCAAATACAAGCCTTTGAGCTTAGCTGGAGGGGTTAACAAGATTGCTAGTAATGTGGGACTCAATCCCACATTGCTAGTTATGTTTAAAAAAATAATTGACGTCCACGCATTGTTTTGGTTTAGCTACACCAGTATGTATAATATTAATTGTTTTAAACTTTCTCGATGTTTACACATATTACAATATTATCGGGACTTAATCGCGTGAAATATTTAAAAGTACGAACCTAATACTTACCCGAAATAATTGCACCGATCGAAACGTCGGGTAAATAAAAGATAAAGATAAATATATTTGTCAGAACGTAGTACATCAAGGTTTTAGGTAACATTTTTTTCTTTTTCCAATGCTTATGTTCTACTATTTTTGGTGTACAGATATTTATTTTCGAATTAATTTTAAAATTGTATTTCCACATGTTACATTCAATAAAATTAAATTATTTACAAATTACATTAGATGAATCAGATTATGTTAAATTATTCACAAATTACATTAAATAAGTCAGATTACATAAATTACATTGAATTTGTCATAAATTATCAAACTATTTATATGCGTCATCAGTGGAATAATAACATTTACTTAGCAATAAATTAAATACTTTACTTTTGAACAAGAATAAATTCAGGTCTTTAAAACAATTTGGTTATTTATTATAAATCCTAATCGACATACAATACGAATTTATGCTGTACATTTTAGTGCGTTGTTTGGGCACGTGTAATTTGTTTGGGATATCGTCTGTTTCTGTTTGTGACTTCTGTCCATTTTTCATAAAGAGATGGTTTTTTTATGAACAAATATGCAAATCTCGTAAATGTAAAAACATGGTAGTGGCAGAATATAATGTTTTTTAAATAGGGCTACACAACTGTCTAAGTATTTTGCAACACTTATTGCCCTCACGCATTTCTTTGGAGCTATGAATGCTCTACTTAAATCCACAGAGTTACCCCATAAGACTATCCCATAACGGAGAACGGAGGATACATAGCCATTGTAGGCACAGAGATTTGCATTTGGTGTCGCTACCTGCCTTAATTGATTTAGCACATATACATAGCTATCTAATTTAGAGCAAATTTTGTCTATGTATTCCTTCTAACTGCAATATTTGTCTATCGTCAAGCCTAAAGTGTGGTTTTTGTGAATAACATGTAAAGATGCTTGTTTGCTGTTGTAGGTCTGGAATTGTATTACTTTTGTTTTCGCTATGTTCACATTTAGATTATTGTTATCTAACCATCCATGTACATTATTTATAGTTAGATGTATTTCACCTTCATAATTATCTTTATTACTGCAATGAACTAGTAAGGTTGTGTCATCCCCGTATTGAACGCACCTATAGGTAGTAGCTGACGGTAAATTGTTAACGTAGATAAGAAATAGCAGAGGGCCTAGGATGCTACCCTGAGGCACTCCGCATTTATTTAGGCTGAAAGTAGATCTGCATGAGGTTTTGTGCAGTCCTGACAGATATGGTATCTCGACACACTGATATCGATCCGTAAGATAGCTTTCTATCTAATTTAGAGCATTTCCTCGTACTCCATACCTATCAAGTTTCTGTAGGAGAATATTGTGTAAAACGAAGTCAAAAGCTTGGAAAATGTACATAATTGGGATCTTATTGTCTAAAAACTCAGTTATGGTTTTGACTAGTGAGAAACAGGCTAGTGTTGTAGATGAGTTTATCCTAAAGCCGAATTGTTCTAGTCTTAGGATATTATATTTGGATAAAAAATTGTTCAGAGTATTATAAATTGCATTTTCGAAAACTTTCAATATAACTGGTATTAATGTTACCGGACGATAATTTTCGATTCCAGTTTTTTCTCCCTTCTTATATAGTGGTTTCACTATGGAGTAATTCAATCCTTTTGGGAACTTGCCTTGAAAAAAAAGAAATATTTATTATGTGGCTTATTGGACCTGATACACTTTTAGAACATTTTTTAAGATTTTTAGTACTTATTTGATCATATCCCGTAGAGTTTTTTTTTATTTTTTTATTAGCAATGTGGGATTGTCGTCCCACATTACTAGTTCGTATTGTTTATGAAATGAACTGTATATTGAATCGTCGACTCATATAGACGTGCGCATAATTAATAAATTAACAATTGCATAAATAGTGACCTAGTTTACCGACTGTGTGTTTTATACGAAATTAGTTTAATTATGAACAATTGATAGTGTTATTTGCCTCAAAAATGGATGGTAGTCCAACGCGAAGCGGCCCCCCTGCACCATCAACGCCCAAAAGTGAGAAAATGGAAGTTATTTCAACACCGGAAATACAGCAATGGATGGGGTCTGTCCAACAGTACCTTGGCGAAATATGTACGATTTCCGCCGACGGAAAACTGAACTCGGAGCAAAAGTTGAGGATTGCTAACCTCTGCCGCCAAGTTGGAAATAGTGTTGCTCAATTGGCTGTTCAGTATCAGTCACTCAAACAGAAAGCTATACAAACACATGTGTCCTTGCAGAATCAAAGTGACCAACTGGATTTGGCGAAAAATCTGACAGAGATTAAACAAACGATCAAAGAGTCCTGTACCAACCAAGCCATGACAAATTCTTCCTTCGCAGACATGGTGAAGAAGAGGACCAATAGTTTTGTTCGGCCTACTTCTCTGAGTTCCGTAGCCATTTATCCTAGTGATAGGTCAAAAACTAGCGATGAAACAAAAACTTTGGTCCAGAAAATCGTCTGTCCTGAAGAAATGCAGCTGAAAGTTCGCGGTGTCCGAAACACAAGAAACGGAGGGGTTATCATCAGCACGGAGTCCAAAACCGACCTAGAAAAACTGAAGCAATCAGTGCAACTAGCCAAGTCAGGTCTTACCGTCGACGAAACCCAAAAGCGTAAACCCCGCATTATAATCATAGGAGTCCCTACACAAATCAGCGAAAATGAGGTCTTTAAATGTATCTACGAACAAAACATAGTAGAGAAAGTACCGTCCTTGACTAGAGACTCATTTTTGAGCTCAATGAGACTCAGCCACAAATCTGGGAAGAAAGACGCAACGACCTGTAATTACATCCTGGAAGTTTCAGCAGTCATTCGTAAAGCCCTAATCACTCAAGACAGAGTTTTCATTAACTGGACATCCTGCCCTGTACGTGACTTCACGCTAGTAACCAGATGTTACAAATGTCAGCAGTACGGACATGCAGCTAAAACGTGCAAGACTCCTGACTCTACATGCGGTCATTGCGGTCAAGACGGGCATTCAATTCAAGACTGCAAAAAGAAATCAGAGGCGCCTAAATGTGCCACTTGCGTGCGCTTCAAAAAGCCAAGCAATCACAAGACGGGAGACACCGACTGCCCTGCAAAAAAAGCAGCTGAACTAAGGTACATTAACTCGATCGACTATGAAGGCGCCTAAGAGCGCCACATACTCACGTGTATTTTAGGACTAAAGTATATATAAGTTATAAATATGGATGTAAATTTAATTACGCAACTAGACAATAGTTTTATATCTGAATCAAAGTTTTGTGAGGTTGAAGATTGCAGACAATATCTTACCCGTCACGAAAATTCACTAACCATCCTTACCCAAAATATTCGCAGTATTCATAAAAATATAGATAGCTTACATGTTTTTTTTCAGAGGCTTAATTTTCATTGTGATGTAATCATTCTTACTGAGTGTTGGTTATTAAATCGGTACGATCACCTCCCAATAATATCTGGTTACAATCTCTTCTATACTACTACAAATCAAAATCAAAATGATGGTGTCGTGGTTTATGCTAAAAAATCATTAAAGGTCACAGTAGAGGAGCCAACTCTGCAAGACTGCAATGGTTTGATATTCAAAATTGGTTCTGACACAGCTATTATCGCCTTGTATAGATCTCCTTCTTTCAGAAACTTAGATCCATTTCATAACTCTCTAAATAGCATACTGCAATCGCTAGCTTCGAATAAAAACATAATACTAACAGGTGACTTGAATATAAACATTAGCTCAAAGTCTTGCGATTCAGGAACCCATAACTACCTTAATTTGTGTTCATATCACGGTCTTCAGTCCGCTCATACATTATCTACCCATCAAAGCGGTTCCTGTCTCGATCATGTAATGATTAAATCCAACTTGACATACATTACGCTTGTTACTAACTCAACTGTAACTGATCACCACGCTGTCCTACTAACAGTAAATTTGACGCCACCTAAGCAGATTCGTCCGCAAACAAGGTCTAAATTAGACATAAACAAACTCGAACATGATTTACGTAACATCGATTTTTGCCCAGTTTACAATAATGCCGACCCTAATATATCTCTGTCGTATTTAATTAAAAATGTCCAGCAAGCAATTTTACGCAACACAAAAATAATAACAATAAATAAGAAAAATTGTAATATTAAACCCTGGATTACTCCTGGTCTTATACGGTGTATAAGACACAGAGATCGACTCCATCAGCGAACAAGACGAGACCCTGACAACCTTATACTACTAACCACATATAAAAGATACAAAAATTTTTGTAACAACCTACTCAAAAAGTTAAAAATTAATTATGACAGAGATGTATTACAAAGGGCAGGAAATAATAGTAAGCAGATATGGCAACATATTAAAAGTATGACTTACTCCTCGAAACAGCACGAATCAAATTCGAGTTTACTGCACGCTAACACAACACCACTTAATTCTGCTAACCATGTAAATAACTATTTTATTAATGTGGGCAAAAACCTTGCTGAACGTATTCAAAACCAAAATTATAGCCTAGGATATAATCATCCCCCCCAACCTATCTGCAACGTTAGCTTAAAGTCGCTCGTTATGTTTGACACTGATGAAAATGAAGTAGCTCGAATTATAACTAGCCTGAAGGATAACTGTGCCACTGGCTCGGACAATATTAGCAATAAAATCATTAAATATTTTAAACATATTTTTGCACCTCCTTTAACATATATTTTTCGACTTTGTCTATCTGAAGGGATTTTTCCTCGATGTCTAAAGAAGGCTGTAGTTATTCCAATCTTTAAATCCGGCAACAAAGATCTTGTTACCAATTACCGTCCGATATCCCTACTTCCCTCAATATCAAAAATATTGGAAAAAATTATAAATATTAGGTTAGTTAATTACTTAGAAAACAACCAGTTCCTATCCCCTTCACAATATGGTTTTAGAGCTAAACTGTCCACAGCCGACGCGACTCATAGCTTGACAGATTATGTTTCTCAGGAGCTTGGCAAAGGGAATCAGGCCCTGGGCATATTCCTTGACCTTGCCAAAGCTTTTGATACTATTTCAATTCCCATTCTCCTAACCAAGTTAGAGTCTCTGGGCATAAGAGGGACACAGCTAAAACTCTTGGCAGACTATTTAGATGAAAGATACCAGTGTATCAAAATAGACGACATTATGAGTGAAGATCAAAAATGTTCCGGTTTTGGTATACCTCAGGGTAGTATTTTGGGCCCTACGTTATTTTTAATTTACATAAATGACCTTTGCAACCTAAATATCGGCCATGGCAAGATAATAGCATATGCTGACGACACAGCTATTATATTTACAGCTAAAACCAAGACAGATTTGTTTAAAAATGCACAGCAAGGTTTTAATATTATAAATAATTGGCTTTGTCATAATTTACTAACATTAAACGCTGATAAGACAAAATATATCCATTTTTCTATGCGCCACTCATACCACAACGGCGCTGACACAGATTTATTTGCACACTATTGCAACAATCCTGCAGAGAACACATGTAACTGTCCTATTATTCACAACACTAGTAACATAAAATATCTCGGTATTATTATCGATGACACACTTTCATTTAAGTATCACATTGAAAATTTAGTGACTAGAGTCAGAAAACTAATGTTTGTTTTTAAAAAACTTCGTACCACCGTAGACTCAAAACTGATCTTACAAATATATCAAACTCTGTGTCAGTCCGTCATTCAATATTGCATCACTTCATGGGGTGGAGCACTAAAAACCATTATACTACCTCTTGAAAGAGCTCAGAGAGCAGTTTTAAAAGTAGCTACCTTTCGTCCTTTCCTATTTCCCACTTTCCTTCTCTATAAATGCTGTAAGGTACTGACTGTTCGCCAGCTATTCCTACTAAATGTCATTTTAAAACAACATAAGCTGCTCACCTTCAATGCTGACATTACTAACAAGAGACGAAAAGATATAGTCTGCACATCTAATTCTACCTCAAGATATACATTTACAAACAGATTTTTTAATTTTATAGGCCCTTTTTTGTATAACAGATTAAACCGAATAATAAATATATACCATCTTAATTATTTTAATTGTAAAATAGCTATAAGTTCGCAATTACAAGCTATGTCATACGAAGAGACGGAGGATTTACTGGTAGTAATAAAATAAAAAAAAAAGGCTCAAATTTCTCACTAATTATGTAATTAGCATAAAATAAGTTAATTTATTTATCTTTGTTTTATATTTAGTTAACAGTTCTTATTTTTAGTTAAGATTAGTTTTAGTTTCAGAAAGTATTTGTTTTAAATACTTTTTTACTTTCTCGCCTGAAACACAGGTTTCAACCTAGTTCAGGCAAATATCCAACTGTGCCGTTTATTATTTATAAGTGTACCTAAGTTATGCTATTGTACCTATACTTTATTAATAAATTTTATTATTATTATTATTATTATTATTTTTTATTATTATAATTATTTTATAAATTGCGTTGTGACTGAAAAATGTCCTTTTTGTCAGGTGTATGAAATAATTATTAAATTGTTCAACTATTTCTTTGTACTCTTCGTTATTTAATTTATACATTTAATGTCAGTTCGTACCTTACCAAAGGTGGCGCCGCGCAGTACCTTTAAATATTTCACGTGTTAGATTTTACATAGGGGTCGTAGCGATTTGTAATAAAACACTAAAGCTTTTATTGTAGAACTACGTAGAAGTCCTACGACTTCTTCTTGTAGAAGACCTACGACTCATTGTAGACCACTACGACTCATCGTAGAACTACACTTACTACTGTGTCAGGATATTTGGATCATAATATATACCCAATCAGTTGCAATCTAACCTTATCAATCAGTATAATATCAATAGGAAATAGAATAAATTAGGGAGGTAAATAATACAAAGGAATAAATGACAAGTATCATATATTTTCAACCTTGTTTGGTCTAGTTATATCAAAGGTTTCATAATAGCCAGTCTCCTAATAAACATTTGCCGTACTACATTTCATACATCCTAAATACAATATACCACAGATACTTTCTAACATAACCAATTCACAACATTATTGCAATGTACGACCATAACGCTGTAGAACAGCTGATAAGTATCACACCAGGCAATATTCATCAAATCATATCACATTGCAATATAAACACATAATAAAAGAGCTCTGCAGTATTTTAAATTATTTAAATATATTAAAACATATATAAATGTTACCTGAACATTAAGTTTTATCTATCCTCTTTTGCACAACTATTTTTTTTAACATTTCTCCTTCTTCTATCACAAAACTGCACAATCACTACACCATCTGTCATCATGGACCTCTACACAAAATTGTTCAAGCATATGGACGAGCTTTCATCAACATTCACAACAAGAATGACCCAATATGAGGAGGACTTAAAGAATGCCAGCAGTGAACCGGCTGTCCATAAGAGTATAGCAAGTTTATCCCGGGAGTTCACCGACTTTAAATGCCTCATTTGGAAGACTTTGAGTGCGCTGAGGTCTCAAATGGAGTTGCTGGTGGTAGGACTGGATAGGCATGAAATGGCATCCCGTGGCAAGATTCTTCTGCTTCATGGTCTGTCTGAGGAGAGCGGCGGTGACCTTACACCTAAGGTAATTAAGATCTTCGCGGACAAGATGAACATGGACAAGGTTTCGCTGAAGGACATAGCGACCTGTCATCGTTTGGGGAGTAACACCACAAAACCGCGTCCAACATTGGTGAGGTTTGAAAGTCGAGCCCTGCGGACCGAAGTCTGGCGCAGTAAGTCTAAATTAAAAGACACTGGTATCACTATTTCGGAGTTTCTTACAAAGCCGAGGCATGAAGTTTTCATGAGCGCTCGGAAACTCTATGGAGTACGTCGCTGCTGGACATCTGATGGTAAGATCGTGGTACAAGTGTCGGACAACTCCAGACAAAAGATCGAGTCTGCAGGTGAGCTTAAACAACTTCTGCTCAAATTCCCAGCAACAGAATCGACGCAAGATCGGGCATCGAGTACAATCTCGCGTCCTCGCAGGCCGGCGAAATGATTTACTTTTATTATTATTTCAATTGTAAGTTTATTTTTATTTGTAGGTTACATTAATTTTAGTTTGACAATTGTCACTTGACGTTTTGTTTATTTTTATTTGTCGTTTAGTAATATTAGTGTAAAAGCAATTGTGTAACTTTGAATATCGGCCTTTTTATCCAATGTGTGTAACTTTATCCTGCGAGTGCTTAGAGGATAGTCTAAATTTAAGTTTTTTTTTATTTTTTTTTATTATTTATAGACATATATATTTATATATATTATTTTATATATTTATAGTATGTTAGACGATGTTGAAGATAGTTTTGCGTCCTGTTGTTCTTCTTCTTCTTGTTCAAGTGATAAGAGCTTCGCCAGTGCTTTTAGTGACGATGATTCAGTACTCCTCCGTGACCAATTATCTTCTATCTTTTCGTGTTGTCCCAAATATTTTAACGCTGTTCACATTAATGCTCAAAGCATTCACGCGCATTATTCAGATTTATTGTCGTCTTTTGACTCCGAGCTAGTCCATGCTGTCCTTGTTTCTGAAACTTTTCTTAAACCTGTCCTTCCTTCAACTCAATATTCTCTGCCGGGATATAAGCTGGTGCGTAATGACAGAACAGGCAAGGGGGGTGGGGGGGTTGCCGTCTACCTAAGAGGTGACATACCTTATAAATGTGTTGACCAGTCACCGAGTGAATATTCACAATCTGCTGAACATCTGTTTATCGAGCTCGACTTTAAACATTCAAAGGTATTGCTAGGTGTGTTCTACAGCCCTAACTGCCACATAGATTACTTTTCTGCTCTTGAAACCAAACTCGAATATTTCTCTTCGCTTTATGATCACTTTATAATCCTCGGAGACTTTAACACGTGTCTTTTGAAGGATGATCTACGTAGTCGCAAACTCTGTTCTCTTGTCTCTTCTGTCAATATGCAAATTCTTCCTTTAAATGCCACTCACAGAGCTCCTCACTGTACTCCTTCACTTCTAGATCTTATTCTTGTTTCTAACCCCAGTAAGGTAGTTACGTATGGACAGTTTCCCGCTTCTTTTTCTTATCATGACCTTATATATCTCTCGTATAAGATTCGTCCTCCTAAGCGCAAGAGTAAAATTCTCCTGCTTCGCAGCTTTAACAGCTTGGATCTGGAACGTTTGAGAGCTGATGTAAATAACATTGACTGGACTCCTATCTATAACTCCAACGTTCTTGATGATAAGGTGCTTATTTTTACTAACACCTTAACGGCCATTTACGACAAGCATGCACCAAAAAGAGTAGTAAGAGTTAGACATTTACCTGCACCATGGCTGTCTGAAAACATAAAAGCATTTATGGCTAAAAGGGATAAAGCCAAACGTAAATATAAAAAGTTCCCAACGGAAGATAACTGGCTGCTTTATAAAAAACTGCGTAACCGGTGCGGTCGTATGTGTAGAGATGCAAAGAGACGCCACATTCATGACTCCATTCAAAATCTCAATACAAAACAAGTATGGCAATTTCTTAGATCCCTTGGCATTCGTCAAACCTCCCCCAACAGTGGGAGCTATATAGACCTTAATGCACTTGTTGCTTATTTTTCTAGCTCTCCTACTACCATTCCAGACAATATTAAATGCGCTACTTTATTACATCTTTCCAGTCTTCCATTGCCGACTAGTACTTCTTTCTCTTTTCATCCAGTCTCAGAAGAAGAAATTCAGAAATCTATCCAATCCATATCAACTAAAGCAGCAGGCGAGGATGGCATTCAACTGCAAATGCTTCTTCCCATTTTAGAATATATCACACCAATTATTTCTCACATTATAAACTTTTCTCTGTATTCAAACACTTTCCCTACATCATGGAAGAAGGCTCACGTTATTCCGTTGCCTAAAGTATCGAATCCATCCATACCATCTCAGTTTCGCCCTATTTCTATTCTTCCCATAATATCTAAGGTTCTTGAGAGTATTGTCTATAGCCAACTGTCTTTCTATCTCTCCTCTAACGGCCTGTTAAGCCCTTTTCAGTCTGGTTTTCGACGTGGTCACAGCACTGTAACTGCCCTTATTAAAATAACTGATGATATAAGACTGGCCATAGAAAACAAACAACTGACCATTATGGTTCTTTTGGATTTTAGCAGTGCCTTCAATTCAGTTGACTTTGACCTTCTCTTAGGCATCCTAGCTTCTCTGAATATTTCTTCTTCTGCAGTGTCCTGGTTTAATTCCTATCTTCGGGGTCGCTCACAGACTGTTCGCTGTGATGATCTTTTCTCTGAATGGCGAGATTTAACCACTGGCGTACCCCAAGGTGGTGTTCTCTCTCCTCTTCTCTTCTCCATTTTTATAAATGCTATTACAAAGGTCCTATCTTCAAAGTATCATCTCTATGCAGACGATCTGCAACTGTATCGTCACTTTAAAGCTGATGAAATTACTGGTGCTGTTACTACAATTAATAATGACCTTGAAGAAGTAAGTTTATGGGCTAAAAAATTTGGACTTCTAGTCAACCCAGATAAGTCTCAAGCTATTATTATTGGTGGCAGATATATGTTAAATTTGTTGGATCACCAGAATCTTCCTCAAGTGTTTTTTGATGGAGTTAATATACCGTTTACAAAAAGTGTAAAAAATCTTGGTGTCTTTATAGACTCAAATTTTTCATGGGATGTCCACATTACGGAAATAAGTAGGAAATTATTTTCCTCATTTCAATCTCTCAAACGTCTTCAGAAGTTCTTACCGTTCCAAACTAAAGTTACTCTTGCTCAATCTCTTCTACTTCCACACATAGACTATGCCGATGTTTGTTTTCTGGATGCTAGGGAGGAACTCGTTGACAAACTCGAACGTCTGCAGAATTTGTGTATCCGCTTTATTTTCGGATTACGTAAATACGACCATGTCTCCGAATCTCGGAAAAATCTAAAGTGGCTACCGATTCGGCAGCGTCGTAACTCACACATTCTTTCACTTCTCTATACTATTCTTCACAATCCTAACTCTCCTTCCTATCTACGTGAACGCTTCAATTTTCTTGTTCCCAGGGGTAAACCCTGTCGTTCCGCCTCCTCTCTTCTATTGAGTACTCCCGCTCACAGCTCCAGCTGTTACGATAGCTCTTTCACCATAAAAGCGGTGAGGCTTTGGAATTCTCTTCCTCACCCTTTACGTGACAGCCTCTCTCTTAACGTTTTTAAAAAAAGGACAAAAGAATATTTTCACTCTATCTAATTAAGTATGTATTATAATATTTTATTTATGTAATATTAATATGTAAGTGTATGTATTATCTGGTATGTATATATATATTATATGTATTTATTTAGGTATATTTTATGATTTTGAAATAACATACGTTTATGTATGTAAGTATGTACTTACTGTTTATTTATACATATGGTTTAATTTCTATTTTTTCTTTTTTTTTTCTTTTATTGTTACACTTCCGACTACTTTTATAAGTTTATCTTTCTACTATCTAGAGCTCAAAGGTTTGCTGGTAGAAAACTCAATTTTGAGTTAAGCTCGCCTTTGTACATATTTACTTTTATTTTGTATTTATTGTTTGTATATTTTTTTTCTGTGTACAATAAAGAATTTGAATTTGAATTTGAATATATTGTTATTAGTCAATATCTATACATAATACACAATAATAGGATATCAGCACAAAAGAACCAGCAATAAGTATAATCTGAATCGGATCGTACCTGTATCCACAAATGTTGCAATCAAACTGAGCCTCGACCACAATCTGTCAGTCCTTTTATAGAACAAATACACTGAATATTAAAGAACATGTGGGTACTTCGCCAATACTTTTAATTATTATACTTCAACCCATAAAATTATTTAATACACCGAATTACGTTATTTAAATAAATGAATAATAATAAAACTATTACACAGATAAAACACACTACCTTTTAATTTTCAATAAAAGAAGTGAAATATCACAACAACAATATTTGACGTTTCAAGCAGTACCTACATTTGTGACCAGTGGATATTTATTGTTTTAATTCATTTATAATACTGTGTGGTGCTTTTATAATGTGTTATAATCATCTTAAGTAATTTACATGTTAATTACAACATAAACTGTAAGTACTTGTACTTTGTCATAACCTATTCCTGATACAAATTATTGTTCAGGTTACTAAAAACACAATTGACATATAGACATGGCTACTTGCATATCCATGGCTATTGTTATAATATAAACAACCTGTACCTACTTCTATAATGTCAATTTACTCTGCCATAACGTATTCCGTTATTCTAATTGAAGGATCAACTCAAACTTCAATAAAAATGCGTACGATTACAAAGAAATAAACGGATTTATTTGAGCTATTCCAAACGACCGCACTGTTCAACACGCGAATACAATCTGTCTGCCATCTTTCTATACTCTCTCTATGTCTGAGTGACATCCGCATGACAGATGTCAACGTCATGTGATGTCACTACCGACATTTACATTTTGAATGTCAACCGTCTAAATCAAATCTCAATAACGTTTTTAAGTAGTAACGAGTTAAACTCTGGTTAAAATGGAATGAACAATATTAAATAACGGATTAGAATAATATTGAGTCTAACAGCTCGGCCATCCTAATTAAGGTGTGTCCTCACACCTAAATCATAAGATTTACATCATTTCTATTCTGATAAAATTTACAGATCGCTATCAAAATCATACACTGTTTTATGGTAATCCACTAAATAGTGAGGAAGTGTGAAGGAGAATAAAAGCACCCAACATCAGAGAGCAACGGCAAATTCTAACTTCAACTGCAACAGATCCAAACTTCAACACTTCCACTTCCACCGGCCACACCGAGGACCCGGCTGTGCCGCGAACGTTGTACCAAAGTCTGTCATGATTAAAGCTTTGTATTACTGTTAATGTATATTAATTCAGTCAGAACCGGACCCTAGATCCAATATCGCAAGTTTGCATTTAATATTGTGTATACTTCAGTCTATCGTCCGCGTCTGCATCCACTTAATAAAATAAATCTCTGTCATGATCTGCGTCATCTGAACGCTCACAACACATAGCACCACAGTCTGTCATAATCTTCGTCATCTGAACGCTCACAACCCATGGCACCACCGTCTGTCATGATCTGCGTCATCTGAACGCTCACAACCCATGGCACCACAGTCTGTCATGATCTGCGTCATCTGAACGCTCACAACCCATGGCACCACAGTCTGTCATGATCTGCGTCATCTGAACGCTCACAACCCATGGCACCACAGTCTGTCATGATCTGCGTCACCTGATCGCTCACAACCCATGGCACCACAGTCTGTCATGATCTGCGTCATCTGAACGCTCACAACCCATGGCACCACAGTCTGTCATGATCTGCGTCATCTGAACGCTCACAACCCATGGCACCACAGTCTGTCATGATCTGCGTCATCTGAACGCTCACAACCCATGGCACCACAGTCTCAATAGTCACATTATCTATACTAAAATCCTGGCGCTCGCCACCTATACTAGCGTGGTATGTCGCGATCTGCGTCATCTGTGTCAATTAGGCACTGGCGCTCGCAACCCATATTGGTACAGTCTCAATAGTCACATTATCTATACTAAAATCCTGGCGCTCGCCACCTATTACTAGCGTGGTATGTCGCAATCTGCGTCATCTCATCATCTGTGTACATAGCACTGACGCTCCCAAGTCACTTCAACATAGTCTGTTGCGAACTGTGTAATCTACACAAACATGTATACACTCGTGACCACTCAGATCTAAACACTTCTCGACTATAACTATCAAATTGTACACGTATGTATTAGGTACCCATTTAATAATTTCGTTTTTATTTATTATCTCAATTCGTTTGTCACTTTCATCATGGCTGTCATTAACGTCGCTATCGTTTTCTCTATTTAACTAAGTCCTTGAAATTTAACCATGGATGTACTTTATCAATAAATACTACATTTTCATACTCCTTACCTTACCTCCCTTTTGTAAGGGGTGCGTTCTGCACTATGTATCTGTCTTTTGGTAGTAGTTTAACAATTCTATGAATAGGAAATTCAAATAAAAGTTTAGATTATCATAATCGAATATTTGAATTTTCTTTCCAGCCGTATTATATATTATATATTTGTATTTTGGTTTTCATTTCCTAAAAGATAGCATCATATTTGATTCCCTTTTAATTTTGCGTATAGATTCATTTCTAATATTTGCCAACTCATCACTGCTGCATTCGTTCTACTGTCGTATCAAATACGTCACTTAATGTTTTCCGGTATACCTACCTACTTTTCACTTGGTAACCAAAAAAAAACTTCTTTTACAAGGCTTTTACCAGTGAAAGTCTTATCAACAGACGTATTTAATCATAATTGAACTTCGTTAAATACTATATAAAGTAATGTCATCATGTCTCATCCTAGGTATAATGAGAGCGTCCAGAATTCTTAGATTGAATCTTTCGATTTGTCAGCTCGCCCATGGATTTGCCATATTGTTCAGTAAAAGTTAATTATCAGAATTCGCTACGACAGTTTTGAATTGGGAACTCGTGCAACATGCCTATGTCCTTTATCAACCCAATGAGTGCTCCAGAACAACTAAAGACGTCTTTATACACGCGAATGGTACGATTTGTGTCACGAACGGGTTTACACTAATAACTTTGTAAAAGCATCTTTAATCACTAAAGGATATATATTAGCTCTCTTCGACTCAATGGCGACCGAGCAGACCGAGACATCCGCGAGACTAAGCTATGCTACCACCGTCGGCTCACTGATGGGTGACCGCTTTCGAACATTGTTACACCCCTTCGTGCCGCCTCGGAGAGCACGTCAAGCCACCGGCCCCGCGCCCAATTCCCCCCGGCTGCATCTGACCTCCGTCCCACCGGGCCACGAGAGCACGGGAAAAGAGAGTGCACCCGAGCCCGCGCACACATCCGCGCACCACAACATTCCCCGCGCAGCCGGCCAGTCTCAGACGCAACAGGCCGCCGCAACCAGAATCGGTTAGGAGACCATTGATTGGCTCGAATGAACGAACGGTCCAACGTCAATAACGTGTGTCGTGTCTGAAGTATATCTACTTATCCACAGGAGCACGGCTGAGCGCATCAACATGTGACATTTTGCATCTGCTATATATTGCACCTCACAGTCGAACTCCTTAAGCTGTACCCACCATTGGCCTACTCTTAAAATAAGATGTCTTCTTGTCATTGTGGTTTGTAAAGCATTACCATCCGTAAATCTTTCTTTAAATCCTTACAAATAAACGCGGAGTATGTTCAACGATTGCAGCAAAGATTTCTACATCGAATTTATGAAACTTTTGTTCATCCGGCGTCGTTTTGCGTCTAGGCCTCGTTGCATGGAAATACTAACAATGCCCTGCTCCAATGCATTTGTACGTAAATTAGTAGGCATCTCATTTGGCAGTATATACTGAATAAACGAGTAAGGGTAGGTAAACTATGGGTTTTGTGTCAATTAGTCAGACCTTTCTACGTTAGTGTAACCTAAACACATCATAGACACTTGTTAAGTTTTGATAACGTATTTTTCAATGGAGTCACTTACCCAAATAGTAGACAAATTTCTGACATAATCTAAGGATTTAACTAAGCACATACGTATGAATCACTAAGATTTATAATGTTAATGATCAGAAATGAATTCGTACATAAAGCAAGTGTCATCAGCAATCCCTGTTCCGAATACAATACATGGTATGAACAGTTTTAAATTATGAATGCGCCGGTCGCATTTATTAAATAATACCTACTTGCTGGGCATTAACTAATACTCCTTCTCAGAGCATTCTCTTAAGGGACCATTAATATACGTAGTGCCAGAGTAGTCAATGTCACAGTTCACTTTAATTACACATATATAATTGACAAGAGTAAACCGCAGTTTCGTTGGTAAAGTGCATCCGGAAATCAGGGCATTATATTATATCAAGTAGCCCAGCAAAAGTATAACCTAATAACACATTATCTTTAACAATATAACTATTAGTTAACTGGGATGTACCCTGTACTTCAATCTTAATTACCACTTTTTCTAATGGTAAATTAATATTATTTCCAATATCACACATTGTAACTTACGCCACCTACGACATAATTAGGTGCATTGACTACCCATAAATAAACACATACGTACAAGTTATGATCATTTACTTTTAAAATAACGAAAAACTTATTATTATTTATGTTAGACATCGAATTCAACAGCATTACAAACTTTTTCTTCCTCGATTACTATTTAGATTTGTCATTACTCGATTTTGTGCAATTAGTAGTTACGTCATAACGTGGCCTAATTTGTATAATATTTGTAATATGACATTTCATGAACTCTTTTTCAAACCTATAATAACCAATCTCATTTCAGTGACAGCAGGTAAGACCCTATCGGTCTTGCGTTCAATGTATGTTTATACAAATCTATCATACTCTTAATATAGTTACTTTTAGTCCTATATATTCCCGTGGTTCCTGTCCTATTGTTTAATCGATTTAAAAATATTTCAAAACCGGCTCCGGTTCTTCTGCTTTGGCACCTAACCTCAAACTACGATCGCCTATTCCGTGCAACAGGAGATCAACTTCGCGCATATTTTTAGTCTCGCAACATTTAATAAGTTGATCGTTTCATAATAATATGCTTATTTCCAACAAGTTATTAAATATAGCCCTTTTTGGAGAATATTTCGATTAGAAGATTTACATAATCATTTATATGTTTGATGAGAAGGACTCAATTATTTTCATTTTTCATTCGGGTCATGAAAACGACATTGACGGAAGGGCTTGATACTTATAGTCGAACTTTTGGTCACTTTTGAACATTGGGCACTATAAAGTCGAACACATTTTCATTTTTTAAAAAAAGCCACATATCGATGGTCTGTTTTTTAATCAAGGAATCAAACTTTGGAATGTCAATTCCTAACATCGAAAATTTATTACCTTCAGGACGGTTATTAGCTATTGATCTAATAAGTTCCATCATTAACAACCGAGTTTTATTATGATTAGAATTGGAACGACTTACTTGCTATCTTCAGTTGACTTACTACATCTGCGACGTGACCACGGTGACATGGTCTCGATGAACGCTGACAGCGTGGTCGAAATCCAACAACTGTGTCTCGTCGAACTCGACCGATCGTGACGCGCCAAACGCGAATGATCGCGACGCGTCGAACGTAAACGATCGCAATGAACCACTACTCCGAATTGAATTTGAACAGCGCGGCGTTTACGTTTCAAATGCGAACGATATCCTATTTCACATCTATTTTGAATTTTCGATTTCTCACGGTTCTTTCGATTACGACATCACTTTTTCTTTTCGATTACATAATCACTATCACTGTTCATAATATTATTCAAACGCGACTAAAGCGCAAAAATACACAAAAAGAAAAAAAAAACAAACTACAATTTCACAGGACGCGCCTGGCGCGGAAATAACTAGTGGGCTTTGTTTATCCCTCTTCTGAGCTGAAGGATCAACTCAAACTTCAATAAAAATGCGTACGATTACAAAGAAATAAACGGATTTATTTGAGCTATTCCAAACGACCGCACTGTTCAACACGCGAATACAATCTGTCTGCCATCTTTCTATACTCTCTCTATGTCTGAGTGACATCCGCATGACAGATGTCAACGTCATGTGATGTCACTACCGACATTTACATTTTGAATGTCAACCGTCTAAATCAAATCTCAATAACGTTTTTAAGTAGTAACGAGTTAAACTCTGGTTAAAATGGAATGAACAATATTAAATAACGGATTAGAATAATATTGAGTCTAACATAATGTACAAATACTGTCACATATTCTACAGTTAACAACGTTACAGTGGTATTTAGGATTCCTTATTAAAGTGGTCATTATGTCTACGATTTATTGACAGGCTAAACAAATTCATCAAACATATTCATCCCTTAGTACACAGGTATAATATTTACCTGAATTTATTTATTACGATGGTTATTTATCTATGTAAATAGCGATTAATATATCCCTTATCTATCACGGCCATACTGACTTATACTTCGCTCTCGAAGTATAAACAGACACACACACACACACACACACACACACACACACACACATTTGTAAATATATAAATACTAGCCTCTGACCCTGACATGCCATACCTATCATCTGCCGCACATGACTTCCAGTATAGCATCAGGCCAATGACCGACCGGCAGATATATTGTCTAATTAGCCTCTGGCCTTGACATGTTAGTCCTACCACCCGCTGCCAGTGATATTACAGACTAACATCAGGGCAGGGACCGACCAGCGGACTCCTTTTGTTTTTGTCGTAAAGTCGAGGATCGAGTCTCAAATGAATATTCAGTCAAAGTCGTTTATAAATTCGTAAACTTTGCATATACTCGTATATTATAATAACTTTCACAACTGTTAAGGTTTAACAAATGATAATTAAAACGCGTCTAGATCTAGAAATAAAATAGTAGGAATCATTTTGTTTTTTTTTTTTCTACCAGTTTCTCGGTGACAATGAGTAATCAAACTCAATCATTTTTAAATGAGATCATTTTTAAGCAAAGTTAATCAAATCACCCTGCAAATAAGCAATACAGCGGACTATTACTATAACCTTGCACAAATACGCAACTAGTCATGTGTACGGGATGACTTGAAACAGTCCTAGTGTCGAGCCAAAGAAACTAATTATCACAAAATAAACGAAAATGGATTCAAATATAAAAGCAAAAATATCATCGAAATGTATGAACACTCAAGCATTGCACTTAAAAACGGTTTTGTATAATATACAACTTATTAGCCACTTTGCTTTTTAAATGTCTAGTTTACCAGTCCAACATATTTGCTACTATGCTTCTTAAACGTCTTGTTTACCAGTCCAACATATTTGCTACTATGCATTTTAAATGTCTAGTTTACTAGTTCAACATATTTGGTACACAAACATTTACAATGGACACCTGTGTTGTTTTTTTCTTGTACGGTACCGTAATACTTGGCAAAAAGAAAAAAAATTGGGAAATACAAAATATTTCTAAAGGCAATTTTGGACTTAGGGTTTAAACCCTCAATTTTTTTTATTTTTTTTTTTTTGAATATCAGTGTTTTTTCTATGAGTACTCAATATAAAATTTATATCAATCTATGTACTCGGTAGTTACTTGATACTCTGAACCGTTCTTTACACAAAAATCTTGATATATTTTTTCCCATTTACCGTTATTTTTTTCGGTACTAAAGATTTAACCATTTCTTTTACTATTTAAAAAAAATAAGAAACGAAAAATAATATTAAAGCAATGAATGAAGTTACAATCATAGCATGGAAATACTCAAATGTTTTTAAAAACCATTTCATTATTAGAGCATTTGGAGCTGTCAATATCCTTTTTTTTCCAAATGTCCTTTTATCAAAATATCCTTTTATCAAACTGTCCTTTTATCAAACTGTCCTTTTATCAAACTGTCCTTTTATCAAACTGTCCGTTTATCAAACTGTCCGTTTATCAAACGTCCTTTTATCAAACTGTCCTTTTATCAAACTGTCCTTTTATCAAACTGTCCTTTTATCAAACTGTCCTTTTATCAAACTGTCCTTTTATCAAACTGTCCTTTTATCAAACTGTCCTTTTAACAAACTGTCCTTTTTATCAAAACGTCCTTTTTATCAAAACGTCCTTTTATCAAAACGTCCTTTTATCAAAACGTCCTTTTATCAAAACGTCCTTTTATCAAAACGTCCTTTTATCAAAAGATCCTTTTATCAAGACATCCTTTTATCAAGACATCCTTTTATCAAAACATCCTTTTATCAAAACATCCTTTTATCAAAACATCCTTTTATCAAAACATCCTTTTATCAAAACATCCTTTTATCAAAACATCCTTTTATCAAAACATCCTTTTATCAAAGCATCCTTTTATCAAAGCATCCTTTTATCAAAACATCCTTTTATCAAAACATCCTTTTATCAAAACATCCTTTTATCAAAACATCCTTTTATCAAAACATCCTTTTATCAAAACATCCTTTTATCAAAACATCATTTTATCAAAATGTACTCTATAGGTTAACTTACATGTACATAAGTTCAGAGCATGTAACTAAGTTCAGAGCATAACAGGAAATCGAAAAACAGGCGAAAAATAAAAATGAATTACTAATGTTTGTTTTTGTGCACAAACAAACTAAAAATCGCATTGATTTTTAATATTTAAATATTGCCATTAAACTTTTTAGATGGAAATAAATACAATTAAAAGAAATGTATCAATATTTCGTTCACATTAGAAGAAACAAAAATGAAATTCGCCGGGTGTATAGAAATAAAGTCATTGTCAAAGACTATTTGTGTAAAAAAATTTTTTTTTTTAAACAAAAGTATATGTAGGTGGTTTATTTGCCTTAACATCAATTGAGTATATCTATCGAGTGACAGAAATTTAATTGTCAGGTATATTGTTTATGTCGTCGCCCTATACTGTTAACAAAACAATTAGTTAGGCATTTCATTGTATTTCGTCAGCTAAAGTCTTAAAATGTCAAAATATATTTTTAGATATCAAATTATCTAGAGGCATCTATTTTATCACATAAACTCAATATGCGATGGGATTTATCCCGCATTTGTTAAACGTTTTGAGTACTTATTCATAAACAATTTGTTATTCGATCTGTCAAAGCTAGTTTTATTATTTAACTATAATAATCAAAATCCACCAGTACACTCGTAGGTAAACGTAAAACTAACGTCTTTGTTAAATGCAATTTTTTTCTTGAGTCGATATGAATGTCAATTTGTACTACTGGCCTATTAGCTTTATATGGACATTTAATAGAAATGTTTAGTGACTCACGATTGTCATCAATCCGCTCGGTCAATCTGACATCAATATATAGTTATTTATAGTCATGGTCTCATACTCGGTCTATTTTTACTTTTGGGTAAAAGGTCATTACATTGTCACAGTACTTTCAATTTCATTTCAACGATAAAACATTTATGATAACCCAATATGCAATTCAACTTCAATCCATGTTAATATAGCCTAACTCATAGCACAAAATCAATTTTGATTCTATTCTCATTTTCTCAACTATTCACACATTTACCTCAACAAAGCAAACATAATAGTAAATACCTCTCCGAGTATTTCATACTCAAACATAATCCATGTTTTCTGCTCCGCTTTTTACTCGACTGGAGAATTCCACTGGAGGAATATCGGGAGCGAACCACGGGAAAAAAAAACAGCCAGCGTTGTAGATCAGCTCTGGTAGTTGCCGAAGTAGTAAAAGCAGCAACACCAGCAATATTGCAGTACGACTCGGAAGAAGCAATCCCAAGCAGCAGTAACCATTCTGAAACTTACAACAGTTGTATTAGTTATGTGGCCAATGAGAACTTATCCAACTTCTGATGTTAGATTTTACATAGGGGTCGTAGCGATTTGTAATAAAACACTAAAGCTTTTATTGTAGAACTACGTAGAAGTCCTACGACTTCTTCTTGTAGAAGACCTACGACTCATTGTAGACCACTACGACTCATCGTAGAACTACACTTACTACTGTGTCAGGATATTTGGATCATAATATATACCCAATCAGTTGCAATCTAACCTTATCAATCAGTATAATATCAATAGGAAATAGAATAAATTAGGGAGGTAAATAATACAAAGGAATAAATGACAAGTATCATATATTTTCAACCTTGTTTGGTCTAGTTATATCAAAGGTTTCATAATAGCCAGTCTCCTAATAAACATTTGCCGTACTACATTTCATACATCCTAAATACAATATACCACAGATACTTTCTAACATAACCAATTCACAACATTATTGCAATGTACGACCATAACGCTGTAGAACAGCTGATAAGTATCACACCAGGCAATATTCATCAAATCATATCACATTGCAATATATTGTTATTAGTCAATATCTATACATAATACACAATAATAGGATATCAGCACAAAAGAACCAGCAATAAGTATAATCTGAATCGGATCGTACCTGTATCCACAAATGTTGCAATCAAACTGAGCCTCGACCACAATCTGTCAGTCCTTTTATAGAACAAATACACTGAATATTAAAGAACATGTGGGTACTTCGCCAATACTTTTAATTATTATACTTCAACCCATAAAATTATTTAATACACCGAATTACGTTATTTAAATAAATGAATAATAATAAAACTATTACACAGATAAAACACACTACCTTTTAATTTTCAATAAAAGAAGTGAAATATCACAACAACAATATTTGACGTTTCAAGCAGTACCTACATTTGTGACCAGTGGATATTTATTGTTTTAATTCATTTATAATACTGTGTGGTGCTTTTATAATGTGTTATAATCATCTTAAGTAATTTACATGTTAATTACAACATAAACTGTAAGTACTTGTACTTTGTCATAACCTATTCCTGATACAAATTATTGTTCAGGTTACTAAAAACACAATTGACATATAGACATGGCTACTTGCATATCCATGGCTATTGTTATAATATAAACAACCTGTACCTACTTCTATAATGTCAATTTACTCTGCCATAACGTATTCCGTTATTCTAATGTACAAATACTGTCACATATTCTACAGTTAACAACGTTACAGTGGTATTTAGGATTCCTTATTAAAGTGGTCATTATGTCTACGATTTATTGACAGGCTAAACAAATTCATCAAACATATTCATCCCTTAGTACACAGGTATAATATTTACCTGAATTTATTTATTACGATGGTTATTTATCTATGTAAATAGCGATTAATATATCCCTTATCTATCACGATAATATTCTAATAGGTATAACATTGATAATATAGAGATAAATAATAGTCATTAGATCTGAAATATGAAAAAACACTCTTTAAGAAAACAATCAGGTAATATCTAATATCTTATATGTATAATAATCGCGATTTTTATACATATATGATATACACACATCAAAAGTGTCTAGGGATCAACATATATTTTTGCAATAACTTTTCTCCTGATTGATTTTTTTTTTTTATTTCTTTAAGGATTCATCAAATAAAGTGTTTTCGTTTGTCACAGTAACGATAAACCAAGTCACCTTTGCATTAATAAAGAAATTTGCCATTTTCCTAATAAAGGGATTTTTGACATTTGAACCACTAACATTAAAGTTCGGAAAAAAGACTGAAATAACAGTTTTCTTAAAAATTTTATTGGGTAACTTAAACAATTAATAATCCGTGTTTCTACCGCGAACACTAACAACACAAGAACATCGGTTTGGCATACTCAAAATGAGTTCATCCAAATCACGCTGTGGAATGGCCGCCCATGTTCGTTGCAACAACAAAAAAAGGTCTTCTTGCGACTGGATACCCTCCATATTCGGCAGAGCTCTTCTCTGTAGCATATCCCATGCATGCTCAATCGGGTTCAAGTCTGGCGACTGAGCAGGCCAGGGCAGGACATTGATGTTAGCTGCGGCGAGAGTCTGTCTTACAACTCTTGCGGTGTGCGGTCGTGCATTATCATGCATTAACTGAAATAAGGGACCGATTTGCACCTGTAGAGGAACGATGACGTCTGATACAATCGTCTCAGCATAAATTTGAGCGTTGAGGTTGCCTCTGATCCAAATCAACTCAGTTCTTCCGCCGATCCAAATACCCGCCCATACCATGATGGTTCCACCACTATAAGGATGGACTTCCTGGCAGGATTTTAATCGCTGTTGGCGTCCAGGGGTTCTCCAGTGTCGTATACGTCTTGTATCCGGTCTCATACCAAAACGAGACTCATCAGAAAAGCACACGAAACGCCATTGTTCTTCTGCCCAATTTCTGTGTTCAAGAGCCCATTGATATCGAATCCTACGATTGTGCATTGCTATAGGTGGTACCCGTAGCGGTCTTCGGGAATGAAGGTTCACTTCATGCAAGCGGTTTCTGACTGTTTGGTCGCTAATTAAGTTCCCTGAAGAGTGATGAAGCCTCACGGCTAACATCATGGCGGTTATTGTTGGACCTCTTCGAGTTAAGATTTGAATGTATCGGTCTTGTCTCCGTGTGGTGCAGCGATACCGTCCTCCATGGCGCTCAGCCACGGTACCAGTGCTTCGGTAACGTGTCCAAAGTCGACTGATAACACTCTGACTTGTATTCAGAGCTAAAGCCACAGTACGTTGCCGGGAACCAGCTTCTATCATTCCCACGGCTCTGAGCATTTCTTCCCTGCTTAAATGACGTCGCCGCTCCATAATAACGTTGGTTTTAATCAGTAGTAGGGAAACAGTAGCACTAATAATGTCTTCAATGCGTTGTATGTTTTTATAGGGAAAATATTGACAGCTGATTTTCATCTTTTACTCGAATTTGATTCACAGTTCCTGATTCAAATTATGAAATGCACCAAAAAGGATCCATATAAATTTATAAAATCATAAATTTATTACAAAGCCACATCTCAATCTCAAGAAATCCGCATAAAAATGCTTGATCCCTAGACACTTTTGATGTGTGTATTTCGGGACTTAATCACGTGAATTATTTAAATCATCTCACGGAGACATCGCTAAGCTACCATCGGTCGACCCGTGACCACGATCGGTGCAATTCGATCGAAACGTCGGGTAAAAAAAAGGTAAAAAAACCATAAAATAATTCACGCGATTAAGTCCCGAAATAAATCTAATACACACTTAACCATCGAATCTTAATCTGAAACATTTACATAATATTAAATAATTAATTTATTAAATACATCCTGTGTCTCGCTTGGGTTAATTTTGAGCATTGTCTCTTAAAAAAGTCATAAGTTCCAAATTGTAGCTTACATATACAATATATCTAACTTTACGACTATACTTTTTTATTCGTATTACAATTCTAGGCTTGGCGGAACTGTACATTGGATTGGTATTTGTAAGGTATAGCGAGCAAAACGCTCTGATGCGTACGGTCGCAAATACGGCTCGCCGGTCGGCGCGGCACTCGGCTAATAGCCGGCAGCGGCTCACGGCGCACGGCCGGCTATGTGCAGCTCGCAGCGTGCATAGCGCTTGCCCGCTGTACCATGTGATCGCTTTAAGGCTTTCACGGTCTTATGACTCCAACCTAATTCACATTGCGTATTTGGAAACGCTATTTGAGCTTCACAACCGTTCACGCTTTCATGTTTCTATTTGTCATCTGTCAAGTACCTACCTAATCATTTGAAATAGCGTGCTTACAATTAAGGTTGGGCTTTGAGATATTTCAGTTAATTCAATATCGGTTAATTTACTACGATATACAATGTATAATACGTTTGTTAAACCGCATCTGCTATATTTGATTGACATTTGGGATACTGCTGCTAAGACAAGATTAGCAGATCGGCGAATAGCACGAAATGAAATAAATAAATCTTTAACTAATACGAAGAAACATAACTGATGAACATAAATCAATTAAAGAGTCGTCTTTTATAAAAAAAATAATTACATGTATATTTTTACTAAGAATAAATTTCTTTAAGCCGAAAGATAATTTGAACTTAATTTAAATGGAAGTATCTTAGCTCAAACATGTACCAACCAATCCTGTTTAGTCGAAATCTAAAAACACAAAAGCTCCTTCACAAATTCTCAGTAAGTAATCAAATAGAACAAACACAGATAAATACTTCTGAACGTTGCTCGGAATCTTGAAATGGTATTTTTTCTCCAGTGATATCGTAAGGTAAGTGAAGATACAGCTGAGGCACAAAACAAACAGGCAGGCTTTAGACCAAAGCCATCTTGTAGCTCGTAACGCTTCTATGTATCAACTCGTGTCTTGTGAAAGCTCTCAACAATTGAAGTAGACTTCAAGAAAAGCGTCTCGCGTCGAATACCTAGACGGCTTTTCTTTACAAGTTTTTAGTGAAATAAGCTGAGACAAATTATGCCTGTTCAAATAATTTTATTTGTATTTAAATTGGGGACCGGTGTAGCAAAAAACGGGTTGCACTCCGGGAGTGCCGGCAGAAGTGAAAACTTGAACATTAACGTTGTGCATTTTTGAATGGTTAGAGAATATTTTTTTGTGGAATATTTTTTTTATCAATATAAATGTACTATCATTATGTGGTTAAATATAATAATCATTTATAACAATGACAAACACATGACAATTAAAAAGTTTATCTTAGATAAAATTACATACCTACTGATGAAATTTGAATAATATTTTTCGATCTTACTGGAATGATAAATCACAAATTAAAAAACCAAAATCAATATTTTACCCATACCAAAAAAAAGTGCACAATATAAAGAAGTTTTCACTTCAAAAAACACAAAGGTAATAGACGCACAATTCAACAAAACGAAAAGGCATTACACAAACAGATTATGGCCACGATTTTCCGCATTTTAATAAAAGCCTGATGCTCCCGGTGCGACGGTAGATAGGTACTAGCTACACACCGCCGCGCCGCGCGCCGTGCCGTGCCCGTCACGAACGCCGCGTCCGCTTTGGTGAAATAAGCTTCATTTTTAAGTTTTCTGAGAAAAATATTTTTATTTGCGTTCGATTAAACACATTTTCCGCTTATGTAAATGGTAAACTGTTTTAAAGAAAAATATATAGGTACTAGATACGAGACGACAGAGTTTCTTCAACAAAGATATCTATTGAAACTATTCATACCTACAATCAAGCTTTTCAAAAGAATCTTCTTAAAGGTAAATACATCTTTAAATAATACATATAATAAATAAACGCTGATGGAACGAAATAAAAAATACCTGAAACATCATACAAATATTTTGCTTGCGTCATTCGATTATAAGCTTAAAAATGGCGATGCCTACCTACTTAAAAAGGTCACCCAGACGCCAGCATAACCAAATTAAATCTAATTTGTGAAGACAAATGGCTTTTAATTATAAAATCTGTCATAAGATAGAAAGAGAGAAAAATAATAGAAGTCCTGTCTTATTCATAATTGTATAAAAGGACTTAAAATAACTGCTTATTGACGAATATCCTCCAATGCGAAGAGGAATTATATTTTATACTAGTTTGTGCTTGCGGCTCTGCCTGCGTCAGTGTCAGTTAAGGCAATCAGTCTGTTGTATGGTTTTACCAAATCTTGTGTCAGTCGTTTTTAATAAGTACCTACCTATGTAAGTAACATAGGTACGTCCATTTCACAAACTTTATTTTGTTATTAATATGATAGGCGTATCTCTCTAAGTAGGTACTTCCGACAGAGTCATTGCATCCTCCTTCTATAGAAGAAGGGTGCAATCGCATATGAATAGGAGGAGACCCTATGAGAATACTATAGCTGACAAATCCCTTAAGCACAAATAAAATGGACAAGATTGAACGTGACCTTTGCGCTGGTTTCAGAAATTTATTTTTTTACGTCTGCTGGATGTATTAGAATACCTCCTATATTATGGATAGATGTGTGTGACAAGGGGCTCCAGTGTAAATATTACTGTATCTAATATCGTATTGGGTTCCGTAGCCAAAATGGCAAAAACGGATCTTAAGGGTTCCATGTTTTGTCATGTCCGTCCTTTGTCTGTCTGCTGGTCCATATGTATCTTACTTAAAAACTTACTTAAAAATTTGGAGTATAGGTGTGTTGTATAAGCTGTTATTTAGTTTGGTAGTTAAATAACAAAAAAATATATTTTTAGGGGCGCACTTCATACATGTAACAATAGCTGTTTTTTCCAGCAAACAACGTGTGGTACATCATTCGACAGGTCTTTTAAAAACACTTTATGGTTTCTGAAAAACTTTTGGATTTGATATAATTTGGATATTTTTGAAATTTGCGTGAATTGTGTCCCCACCTACCCCTTTATTTTAAACCATCAACCAAGAGCAAAAGTTATGATAAAAACTAGCTTTCGCCCGCGGCTCCGCCCGCGTGGATGTAGGTTATCGCGATAAAAACTATAAACTGTAAACTATCTCCATACCAAATTTCATCTAAATCGATTTAGCTGTTTGAGCGCAACAGACAGACATACAGACAGACAGACAGAGTTACTTTCACATTTATAATATTAGTATGAATTAGAAAGATAGCGCTCAATAAATACTTTCAACTAAAATTGGTTTTACCGTTTTTGAGTTATGGCCGAAATACTGCACTGCACTTCTGCACTTTTTCACATCGTGTTTTTTTTATATGTACGAGTGCATTTCGTAAAGTTAAAGTTTGTCGTAAAGATTATTAAACCCTACACTGAGTATAATCTGAAATGCTCGTATGCGGTTTAAACTGTCCCATGTCTGTTGAAAAACCTCCCTTGATGTGTTGCCACGTGGTTAGTTTCATGTGCTATCTTCATGTGCGAATGTTAAAATTGTATTTGTCTGTGTAAAATAAAGATACGGTCTAAGTCCTTGAATTACTTATACTAAATAGTATCTATTAAAATGCAAAAATATTTGTTGGGACGGAATACAAAGTCCGTATTGAATTTTGTTGAAAAGCGGTCACGGGCGGATCCATTAATGTTCCGAGTTACTTTATTGTAAAATAAGCTCAAAATTGAAAATGTTTCAGGATCCATTTTGTAAATAATAAACACTCAACTAATAAATTCAGTTCATATTAAAGCATCTACACTTACTTTGTTACATTTTAGGTTTAATATTCATATACTGTACAAGGCCAGATATCTTTGATATCTCATCTTTGTTAAATTAAATACCTAATATACTTGCCTCAGTAACGCAGTGCAGGAGGTTATAGGTTCGATTCCCACACGGGATAGTGAGTCTGGTAGCTGATTTGTAATAACACTAGTTTCCACAGTTTTTTTACCCCATCCGAAAGAGTCAGCGTTGAGATGATGGGATCAAGTTTTGGATTTTGAAACTACACTACTACTACTACAACATATAGTTACTACCTTATTGTTTCTATTATTTGGTACCTAC
Source organism: Herminia tarsipennalis (assembly GCA_945859575.2). NCBI lineage: Eukaryota > Metazoa > Arthropoda > Insecta > Lepidoptera > Erebidae > Herminia > Herminia tarsipennalis. The sequence goes on along the minus strand of OX243836.2, from coordinate 2,318,737 downwards.
GCTCTAATTATATCTCTAATTTTATCTACCTCAATATATGTACATATATTTAGTAACTAACTTCCGCCCGCGACTTCACCCGCATTAAGTTTGGAGTGCCATTTCACCCCTTTAAAGATTTGCTTTAGGCTTTGTAGTGGATGCCTACATCATAACAAATATCTGTGTACCAAACTTCAATACATTCAAAAGTGTGAGCTGTGTGTTGATATATCAGTCAATCACAGTTTCCCTTTATACCTCTCAAATACACAGATAACTGATCCTCGCAACTTCGTCGATGGGTAGAGAGAGTGGACACCTACAATATAATCCAAAAGGAGCTGAAACTTTGTTTTATCCACGAACCACTTGAGAACAAATGATCAAAATTTGATGAAATTTGGTACCTACAATGCTAATTTAAAATCACATGGAAGAAAGCAGGGGAAACATTGTCTGATATGGGTAATATATTTTTTTATTATTAACGTTAAAAGTATAACATAGGCTTATTTAAGGACAACACACAAGTTACAACACACTATGATCGGTAAGAGTGAAACAGGAATAATAGAGGAACGCTGGGTGGCTACGACACGATACTGTGGTCTTTTAAAAATTAAATGTAGGCATATAATAATACGAAAGTACAAAGTACGCCACACAAATACCTAGGTATTTGTGTGGCGTACTTTGTACTTTAAAGTAACTTCTACACATTTTTTAAAATAAAATAAAAAACAATTTTTTTTTTTCAAAAAGTATTATTCCCAGCAGACTCGATTGATGAAAATTTTGACACTGGACTGACGTGTTTTGACAGACATATTCCTCCCCCGCCCTCCCCTCGGCGGTGATGGTTGATGTACCGGTGTTGAATCTTATGCCCACCCCCCTCCAGTCATGCGAACAAGTCACACTTGGCCAGTTGAGCCAATAGTTGGCTCAACTGCCTGAACAAATTCACACGCAACTTCCTTTGCATACGTTGCTACGCTCTCAAAAGGAATATTATTCCCCGTTTTTGCTGCTCCGCTCCTATTGATCATAGCGTGATATTATATAGCCGTATAGCCTTTCTTGATAAATGGGCTATCCAACACAAAAACAAATTTTCAATCCGAACCAGTACTTCCTGAGATCATTGCGTTCAAACAAACAAACTCTGTCTCTCTTCAGCTTTTTAATATAAGTATAGATTGACGTTCACTCTGAAAGCTAAAAATATATCACATCAGCTTTTGATAATAATGGAAAAATAACTATTAGTGTGAAGGATACAAAATAAAAATGGTTAATTTTCGTCTACTTTTTAAAGTTTTTAGATGGGTATCTATCACATGTTTCCCAAAATTTACTCCAAAATTTGTTTGCATATGCTCGTTCCGGGTCCTTATTCACTATCTTTTTTTTCGTTTTAGCGACAAGCCCGTCTCGTCTCGTCTTGTTATAATGATTAATAGAGTTCGCGCGGGCTTCCCGCGAAAACGAAAAAAAAACATAGTGAATAACCTCGATGCTATTTTGACCTAAATACACACCTCCTCAATAAGTAAGATCGATCTCTAAACAATGCATTAGATTTATTTTTGCCATGATTGTGTGTTCTTACAGTTCTCAACTGAAATGGCTCTCTATTCGGCAGCACCGTAGTTTGCGCGTTCTCACTACAGTTTATTCTATTATTATCTCTCCTCATACTCCCTCTAACCTGTCTTCAAGCTATCAATTGTTGTGCTCCAACCATAGTAGAGATATCTCCGTTCTTCTAAGAATCTGTTACTTTTATGACCGGCTCATTTTACTGGATTCGTGGGATCGTCTTTCTTCGTCCAATCTGTTTTACTCTAAAATTCGCAGCCCCCCAGGCTGCAAAACAGGATGGAACCCAATCGTTTAAATTTTAAAATTAAAGTTCGTACGCTGTTTCTCAACAGTTCACCTGTTTTTTTTTTTTGTTAACAACTTATTAGATATATTTCGGGACTTGATCGCGTGAATTATTTAAAGGTACAAACCTTTTATTTACCCGACGTTTCGATCGAATTGCACCGATCGTGGTCACGGGTCGACTGGAACACTTGAGCCAACCCGTGACCACCCGTCAAATAATTCACGCAATTAAGTCCCGAAATATATCTAATTTGTATAAAAATCGCGAACCTTTAAAAACAATAAAACTTATTAGGTTATAATGTATGTAGGTGTATATTTAAGTAATGTATTTATGTCTATTTTTAAATATACAGGGTGTTTGGAAGATCGATGCAAAGCCGTAAAGAGCAGCTAGTATAGACTATTTAAAACCATTTAAACTAAACTTGTCTTGGACGAAGTATGACTTTTTTTTTCAGCAAATTTTGTTTATTTTTGATGACATAACCCAAAATGTTGCAGTTAGTTGCGAAACCTACGAAGCACCCACTTTTTAGGGTTCCATAGCCAATATGGCTAAAACGGAACCCTTATAGTTTCGTCATGTCCGTCCGTCTGTCTGTCTGTCCGTTCGTTTGTCACAGGCATTTTACTCAAAGACTTTTCAAAAATATGTGTACCTCGGGCAGTCATTGCAGTTATGTAGAAACAACTTCGAGGACGAGGTGAACAGGAGAATTCGGTTGGGTTGGGCAGCGTATTGGAAGTTACGTCAAGTCTTCTCATCGTCGATCCCGTAATGCCTTAAAAGTAAAGTCTTCAATCAGTGCGTCCTGCCAGTCATGACATACGGAGCCGAAACGTGGACACTGACGGTACGGCTGGTCCACAAGTTCAAAGTCGTAGAAATGAGGTGGAGAACCAAAGTTATCGACATAGCTCACCGGATTAGCAAGCTGAAGTGGCAGTGGGCTGGCCATATTAGCCGAAGAACCGACCACCGTTGAGGTAAACGAGTTCTTGAGTGGAGACCGCGAAACGTAATGTAGGACGCCCTCAGGCCAGGTGGAGTGATGATTTATGCAAAACGGCTGGCAAGAGCTGGATCCGAGAAGCCGAAGATAGAACAAAGTGGTGAGCAATTGGAGAGGCCTATGTCCAGCAGTGGACTGCGATAGGCTGATGATGACGACACAATGAATAATGATTAAATTTGGTGAAAAGGTGTCTTGTTGTAGCCGCTGATTAGTTTGATAGCTAAATATTAAAAATAAATAATTTGGGGGGGGGAGGGGGCACTCAAAACACAGAAGCTAAAATTTTTTTTAGAGTATACCTCAACTTGTGTCACATCATTCGACAGGTTTTTAATTTTAAAATATTTTAAGGTTTTTAATAAACGTAGGTTTTTAATAAGTTGCATAAGTTGTGTCCCCCTTATCTTTTGAACTGAAAATCAAGAAGGTAGCGTTTCACAGATACCTTATTATTTAAAAATGATCGGATAAACCGTCATTGAGATATTTGCTGAAAAACTGTGTTTCGCAACAAATGGGCGTAAGTGCCATGAACATACGCTCTTCTGCTGGTGCAATTATTAAAATCGGATTCTTTAACCCTACACTGAACATAGTCCAACATGCTATTGCCCATTTTTTTAGTCATTTTTAACTTTTTTTTTTCAAATTTAACAAAAATTTGTAAAACTTAGTTCACACTTACTCCTCCACATTTTAGTTTTATTTGAAAAAGTCTGTCGAATAACGCCTACCTAAGGATGAACGTAAGTGTCTCTAAAATGGGTTATAAGTAAAACCCAAAATATTTATGGTCAGTTTATTAGAATAAAGAAAAATAATATTAAAGAGTATCGTTCCGACGTATTAAAACTACTGTAGTTAACGCCTATAACAGTTTTCCTAAAATTACATTTTATTAAAGCATTAATCTCCGTTTTCTGTAATTGGGAACATAATTAGTCATAAGCTAGACTATCTTAATCATCAGTTCTTTCAACTTTGACAACATGTTTTCACAGTTTTACTATCAGCTACTTGAAACTTGAATGAATTAGGCAGTAACATTAGTTAAGTAGAAATAACTAATGAATTATTACTCCAATGTCATTGAGTAGAAATAACTAATTAATTATTAATAAAAATAAAATAAAATTCGTCATGTAAGAGCTATGTATGATTTTTAGAATTTCAAAAGAACTTGATTTCCAGTTAGATCTCACTTCTGTGAGCGAAACCTTGGATTATTTCACATTTTTGTTTTTAACTGAATCTCTGTAACGAAACAATATTGAAAGATTTAACAATTGATATTCGTAAACATACTTTTATAATTAGAAGTTTTTCAAAAAAGTACTTTCTTTACGCCTAAGTCGTATTTACAATAAGAGACAAGTTTTCCGTTAAATCGATGTTGTTTCCGGAATACGCAAGGACAAAGTCGAATGATCTTTTGAATATTATATTACTCATCAGTTAATTGAATAAATGAGGAAAAAAATAGTTTACAGATACTTTTATAATTATCTATACTAATATTATAAAGCGGAAGAGTTTGTTTGTTTGTTTGTTTGCTTTGTTTGTTTGTTTGTTTGTTTAAACGCGCTAATCTCAGGAACTACTAGTTCGATTTAAAAAAAATATTTTTTGTTGGATAGCCCATTTATCGAGGAAGGCTATAGGCTATATAACATCGCGCTACGACTAATAGGAGCGGAGAAGCGACGTGAAATGTTGCAAAAACGGGGAAAATTTACGCATACGAAGTTGCGCGGGACAGCTAGTAAATATATATATCAAACCAATCACAACTTCTTTATTCACATAAGAAGCAAAATACTACACTTGTGAAACGTCATGATGATTCATGTGATGATTAGGGTTTTTATTAGGTTTTCCTGTAATCTATAGTTTGAGAACTATCCTTTGCATTTTTTTCAAAATATTATTGTCAGGGCTTGGGAATCGTCTATTTTCATGACTTAGGTACCCTAAATAATGTTAAAAATTACAATATTCAAATTATAAAAACTATTTCATTACCCTTTTTTAACGCCAACAAACCAATAAAAATAAAATACAACTACTAAATATAAAGCAACTTTACACTCATCATACCTGCATATTAGTAAAAAAAATGATAACAAATTCTGTTCAAACCGATATTCATCAGTTAACTAAAAAAGTAGTTACTCATAATTTAAGAAATAAAAACAAAATACAACTCATTCATCCGCGTACTAATTATGGAAAGACGACGATATTGTTCGAGGGAGCACAGCTGTATAACAATTTACCAAACATCATAAAAGATCGTGATTGCTTGCACATTTACAAAAGTAAACTCGTAGAATATATTTGAAGAATGTAAACTGTGAGCTGTTGAGCGCTCCAGAGGTTAAACAAATTACTTTGTACTTACTTTTAATATTATTGTACCTATCTCATTTTAAGTGATTTTTTTTTGTTGTTATGAGAAATAAAGATCTTCAAACCTAAAATATATATTTAATATCTTTACAACACGTCCTTGCATTTGATATGTTACACGAAACAGTTTTCGAAACTTTTTTTTTTAATTTTCTAATTGCCCCCTAAAAATGCTCTCAAATTCAAAATTTTGCTTTTCATGTTATGCGTCCGTGTTGAGTCACGGAAACATATATGTGTACCAAATTCGAACTTAATCGGTCCAGTACATTCGGTGCAAATTGGCTGTGACAGATGGACAAACAAAAACACGAGTATTTCGGTTTTTTTTCTTTTTGAGGCACGGAACCCTAAAAAGTGTTTGACTTATTAAACTGAAGTACTTGCTTAATTATTTTATTTTTGCCTTACAAGAAACAAAGCCATTATTTGAATCAGGAATTATATTTATTTATTATATAATTTATTTCTTATTTAACGAGTTTCAAGATGAACGTTACGATACTATACTAACAAACTATGTTTTAAGTATTTCATTTCTGCGGAAATTAATATTACTTACAGTGTTTAAAATGCCGTGATATTAATATTCATTGTCTCGTTCTTTACACAATATTTCGTACCTACCTATGGTTGGAATCACGAGTCCAATTCATACTTATGAGCTAAATAACTGTCGCCCGCACCTTCGCCGGCATAGATGACGTAAGGTTAAGGGTTGATTTTCCCTTTCGATCAAAACACAGAAACACGTGTTTCTTTATTTTAAGCCAAATACAAAATTTCATAGATCTAACTTCAATACTGATCGAGTTTCATACAAACTCGCAACCCGGGTTGTATTTAAACGCTGAAACTCGTTTCTCTATTTTAAACTATAAATCTAAATACGAAATTTCACCGATCTAACTTCAAAACTGACGGAATTTTATACAAACTTGAAAACCCTATTTTACCCTTTTATGAGGCGAATTTCTAAAAAAACCTTTCTTAGTAGATCCCTAACACATAAAATTTCAGTCAGTCAGTCAGGTCAAGTGATTATATAAGTACAGACTAGCTGTCGCCCACGGCTACGCCCCCGTAGTTGATTTTACCCCCTGAAAAATCATGAGTCATCGCGTTGATTTATCAGAAACTGATAAATCAACCCGATTTATCAGTTTTGCTCAAAACGCTGAAAATATGTTTCCTTACACTTACTTTAAACCAAATAACCAAATGCGAAATTTCGCAGACCTAACTTTTTAAAACTGATGGAGTTTCAAACTATCTTGCGACACGGTTTCACACAAACTTGCAACCCTTAGGGATTGATTGTCCAAAAAACGCTCAAATAAGTGTTACTTTATTTTAAACGAAAAAGATAAATACGAAATTCGGTGAAATTTCACTGAGACCCCTGAGTTGGAGAGTGAAATTCTAAAAATGTATTCTTAGTGGATGCCTACAACATAAAAGCCCAAAATTTCAGGTTTGTAGTCCTAGCGGTATAGGCTCTGCGTTGATGAATTAATCAGTCAGTCAGGACAAGTGATTATATATGTATAGACTTGCTTTTTTTTTTTTTTTTTTATATCTTTATTAATTTAAGAGGGCTTAGTCACATAGTGATTATGTCGCCCTCGTTGGTAGTAATCTTAAGTTTTATAAACGTACTTACTTAAGTATTATGCTAGTTTAACACTATTATCATTGGGTGACTGTCCTATTAACAAAACAAATTTTTGCTAATTTATATAGCATTTTGGCTTCTTCCGACAGGGGGTCAGCCAAAATGCTGTTACATTTTCCTAAGTCATAATTTAATTTTGGTAGTATCTGTTGCCTTTGAACTTCGTTCCGGGCACACTCCATCAGAACATGATATACATCCTCTACTATGTTACATGTTGTACAATTCGGTGACTCAACTTTCCGCATTAGAAATGCAAACTTATTCAATGGAATGTGTCCTGAACGGAGCCTCAAAGCCATGACCATATCAGATCTGCTCATATTGGTATGATCGATCCAAGAGAATCTCGGGATGTTAGGCTGGATGGTCTTGTACCAGATACCTTTGGTTAATGACCTTTGATCAAAATATTCTGACCACAACTGCATACATTGGTTTCTAACAATATATAGAAGGTCTGAAAAATATGGAAGACATGTAAATTCCACACCGTCAATTAAAGCCTCCCTAGCCAACTGATCCGCTCTTTCATTTTCAATCAAGCCAATATGGGCAGGCACCCATTGTAATATAACACGTTTATTGTTCTTATGGAGATCAAAGATACATTTTAAAATAGTATATGCTATGGGGGTTCCTCGAGTTTTCGAAGAACAACGAGCTAGGTGTTGTAGGGCGCTCTTTGAATCCGAAAAAATTACATAATCACCGCTGTCGAGTGACAGGATATATGATAAAGCCTCAGCAATAGCGATTAATTCAGCATACATTATATTTATGTTACATTTTATATTTAGTTTAATGGAGGTATTTCTATGTGGGTCAAAGAACGCCGCAGCAACGTTACAACCATCTTTTGATCCGTCTGTAAACAATTTATAAAAATCATTATATTTATTATTTATAAACTGTGTGCATTTTGTTTGAATATAGTGTAATTCGTAATAACTTTTTGCCTTAGTTATATGTTCTATATCAGGTCTAATAATCTTTGAAAGATCCACATTGGTGATCCATGTATTCAAAGTATATATTTCCAGTTGAGAACTAATATATATTGGTATAGATTTAAGGTGTTCATGAATGGTTATAAGCAGTGGTTTTCTCTTCTCTCTCCAGTATGCCGTAAGACATAGACATTGCAAATCATCCAACAACGATAACATTTTTTCCTTGCTTAAAGATTTCGATGCAAGCCAATATTTACCTGCCAAATAATGTCTACGAATGTTTAGAGGTTGAAGACAAAGTTCGTTTTCCATAATATGTATGGCAGTACTTTTAATGAATCCTCCTACGAGTCTCATAAACATATTTTGTACTTTGTCTAATTTACTCAAATGCGTTTGCGCTGCGTTATCATATAATACACTAGCGTAATCGAGTCTGCTTCTGACTAAAGATATATACAACCGCCTCATATGAATCGGATGTACACCCCATTTCGCCCCAGTTAAGACCCTAAAGATATTCACAAACTTCAAGACTTTGTCTCTCGTTTCGTTAATGTGCTTAGACCATCTTAAAGAGCGATCAACCCATAACCCTAAGTACTTGAAACTGTCTACAACCGGCAATGAAATATCATTAATTTTAAGGTCAATGTATTCTTTTTTAAAGCCCCTTTTAAAGACACATACTTTGCTTTTTGTACTAGAGATTTCCAGACCTAAATTGAATAGTAAATTAGCTAGTAAGAGAAGTGCCTGCTGTAAATTGTGTACCATGTATGATATATCATTGCCGGTCGTATACAATACGAAGTCATCGGCGTATTGGGATACACAAATATTACTTATTTCTCTACAAACCGATAAAGTAGCAATATTAAATAACAATGGAGAGAGTGGGTCACCCTGTGCCAACCCTCGATATGTTTTTCTGCATATTGTGTAATTATTTAATGAAATTTTTAGGTTTCTTTCCTTGAGATAGTTCCAAATATAAGTACACATAGTGTGCCCTATCCCTTGTCGATCCATTATTTGCACTAAAGTTATTAAATCCACATTGTTATAAGCATCATTGATATCCACAAAACACCCAACCGTTGATTGATTTTTGGAGAATCCAATTTGTATTGATAAAATTAAGTTTGATAAATTATCTGTAGTTGACCGGCATTTTCGGAAACCTGTAGTTTCATCAGAAAATAGGTTATTTTTTTCCATAAACCACTCTAATCTATTCATTAGAATTGTATGAAAAATTTTGCAAATGCAGGATATCATTGAAATTGGTCTCAAAGCTGCTATACTGTTTGGGTCTGGACGTGCTTTCGGAATCGGCATAATAGTTACGTCTCGCCATTGCTTAGGTACAAATCCTACTAAATAAAACTCGTTAAATAATGAAAGTAATATCTGTTTGGCATTATTTGGCAGATTTTTAATCATCGAGTAGGAAATGTTATCGTGACCCGGTGATGTATCTTTCGATCGAATAGCTTTCTCGAACTCGTGCATTGAAATGGTTATCGCTAGTTCAGAGTTACAGGACGAAAACGTTTGATCAGGAGGGGGTACAAAATCTGGCGCTAAGCTACGAAGAAGTTCATTGGCTTTATTTTTATCTACATACTCAATATGTGACTTGTACCCTTTTAACCATTTCATTTTCTTCCAGACTTCATTCGGGGATGACGTTTCGTTTAAGGAAGAGCAAAATGACTGCCAAGCTGTAGTTTTGGCATTACGTATCTCCTTTTGAGCAACTCTCACTTTGTCTTTATATATCTCAAAATTATGGGGGGTTGGGTTGCGTCTGAATTTTGCAAGGGCTTGCCGGCGTTCTGCAATGATTTTCGATAGTGCAGCACTCCAATACGGTTTAGGGGAGAATTTTATACTAGGGTTTTGACTAATTTTAACAAATGGTATATGTAAATCAGCAGATAAATTAATGTAATCTATAAATAAATCATAGCTACTTTGCAAATTACTTGAGTACTCAAAATGTGCGCATAAATCAGAAAGTACTTGCTTGTAAGCAACCCAATCAGCGTTTTTAAAGTTTCTACGTGTTATGTTATTGGGACTTATCTGCATGTCAATAAAAATTCTAATAATGCGATGATCACTACCTAGGGTCTCGTTTAAAGCGCTCCAATTGAGTTTGAGTGCAACATCAGTAGATGCAAACGAAATGTCCGGTGATGTTTGATGAAGAACGTTGTTAACCATTTTAATACGAGTTGGGGAACCATTATTAATTGCCACAAATTGGTGATCCAGTGAAGCATCCAAAATCTGAATACCCCTAGGATTCGTCTTAGATGACCAATTGACGTGATGACCGTTAAAATCTCCCAATACTAATGTTTTTTTACCACATACTGAAAAGATTTCATCCCAATCGTTTTGACTAGTCTGTACTGACGATGACGGAGCACAGTATACTGAGACTATATAGTCTATATCGTGACAGTTAAAGATTTTAATACATAAGATTTCAATTTGAGGATTACTTACATGTAAATTGTATTGTTGTGATTTGATCGAGGAGTGTGTAACAATAGCCACGCCTCCGTAGCTATCATTTCTATCCTTACGGTATATATTATATCCGCTTATTTTAAGGTAACTATCCGCTGCTAACCATGTCTCGCTTAATACACCAATGTGGATCTTTTCTTGTGACAATATATTCTCAAATGAGACTAACTTGGGACGTAAACTCTGAGCATTCCATTGGATAATATTAAGTCTGCATATGATTTGTTTGTTAGCCATTAATTAAATCTAGAATTCGTTTCAAAATTGGCCAATCCGAGATGTTGTCCACTACTATTAAAATTAACCACTGTACACAACATTTAATAATACTATGAAACTTAGTTTGTATCGACTCATTTCTTAAGAATATAATTTCCTTCAACCTTAATAATAATTCGTCAAAATTTACATCTCTTCTTCTTTCTTCTTGGGGTTCCGCATTAGGAGGGTTGGAAAAACCAGTGTCGCCAGATCCCGGTTCTGCTATTACGTCGATAGCTGGTGTGCTCGGTCTCGGAGGTTTCTTTTTTGGCAAGCGACTAGAGTACTTGCGAGATTCCGGTTTATGTATACGGTGTATAATGGCGTCCGTCTTAACAACATTTGCGAATGTAGGTGTGCTGCAAAAGTCGGGTTCCGGAACGTCGATCGGGGTAAATATATTTGACTGACTTACTGCCGCCATAGTATCGCGCGCTGGAGTGCTGGGGGGTACGTACATCATCAGCGCTCTTCGATATGTGCAATTGAATTCCACCATAAGATCTCTGATCTTTTTCTCTTTAATGTAAGTCGGACATGATCTCACCAAAGCCATGTGACTTCCATTGCAGTTGACGCACTTGAATGTTTGGATATTACAGTTGGGATGATTATCCCCACACTTTGGGCAAACTTGAATTTTTGATGTACATGTTTTGACTATGTGTCCGAACTTCCAGCATCTGTTACACTGAGTCACTGGGAAGATATATGGATCTACCCTTATTCTCAGCTCATCTACTAGGACATAAGGCGGAATGTTTGACCCTTTGAAGCAAAGACGGATGGCTTCGCTCGGTATCCATGACTGATCACTCACGGATTTATCATTGTTGCGTTTCTTAAGGCGCATTACTCGTATAGACTTGCTTATGACCGCGGCTTTGCCCGCTTGGATGCCAGATTGTTACCAAAATATTTTAACGGCAAAGTTAGTACAAAATTGAGAATGTTCAAAAATTCTTTCTGAGTGCTGTCTACGTTATAAAAGGAACTCCTGGGCAAAATTTCAAGTTTCTAACCCTTATAGTTTAGGCCCTACGTTGATATGTCAGTCAGTCAGTCAGCTTCTTCTTTTAAATATGATAACATTAATATTGAATGTTAGACGTCAAAGTAAAAGATCTGTAAAGGAATTATATTTATGTGGGCTTCTTAGAAGTCGATTTTAATACATGTGGAGCTTTCGTGTATATTATTGTAAGCATTCAAGACACTAAAGTATGTTTCTTTAGGTACTTAGGTACCTTCACTGAATTGTCTATATGTGGTATACTCGTAGTATTTAGCTGTTTCGACGATTTAACATGAATAGCTATAAAACTAATATTTAGATAAAAGCTTCGCCCACACATTATATAACTTTAAAAGACAAGAGGACTTTAAATTACGTGAGATTGCAGTCAACAGATAGCCTCTAAATTGCAGAGAGCCGAAATCCAGTGCAGCTTAGCAGGCGGTAGATAGCATACGCGATAAGCTGGCATGCCGCCACTACTACCCGCCATGGTCGTACGTTAAGTCTCCTCACAATATACCTATATAGTGTTTTGTCGGTGTGAGCAAAAATCTTCTGCGGCGATAATTTTACGGGCGTCGAAATTATATTGACGAGTCATTTCGATTGAATATTTTTATTACTTACTGCGAATTCAGACAATTTTTTGTTTCTATGCATGCAAAGACAATGCAACCGCTTGTTTAAATTACACTGTTTATTACGTTTTATAGTTAGAAAGTTTTTACTTATTTCGCCAATAAAAAGGCAAGAATTCGTATCAAAAAGGATAGATGCGATATAAACTTAGGCGGATAGTCGCCCTAAGGCTTTATGCCCTTTGCTCTGGCAACCATTTTTTTTTTTGACGAACAGAGACAGAATTATTCTTAAGGCATTTTTCCAACCTATTATGACTACAATTTGTAACCCGACTGACACAGAAGGATGGGTAATGTTTTCCGTGCGTATGAATAAGTTTAAGTTAGTAAGTCACCTAAACTTATCTAAACTTATATTTGGAAGGCTATTTTCGTTGTTTTTACTATTTAAATACTTAAAACGTTATACTATTTTAGAAAGTTGATAATAAAATCGATTAGCAGTCGTTGAGTCTATCCCTGCATATGGCAAGTTCCGGCGCAACCGATTTCATCGTCAGGCAACAACTATCCGCCACAGTAACCACCTATCCCTTTTTTAAGAGCTCTGTTATAATTGAATTTACTCAAAACCAATATTAATTATGTTTACAAAAATAGACAAACAGTGAAGATGAGAGACCAAAATTTTTTATGCATATAGTATTATCCTTAGTGTGTTCATATTTTTTCATTGAAGGTTTTTATTTATAAACTCATTATAATATAATCTAATAACTTTAAACGAGCAGTTTTTGTATATATGTATATAATCGGAATCTTAGCAAAGGCTCCAACGATTATCATGAAATTTAGTATGCAGGGGGTTTTGGGGGCGATAAATCGATCTAGCTAAGTTTCATTTTTAGAAAACGTTTTAAAATAAAATATCGAGCAATGCTCGGTCATCCAGGTACTATTGTTTAACAAGGTCAGAATCACAATTAATGTGAAGTCAAACTCAAAATCCTAATTCGTCAAAATTTGCACAACTTCCTTTTAAATTACTTAAAGATCGCTCAACTCTTTTTAGGATTAACAAAACTTTTCACAAAAATGTTAAAGATAATGCTATTCAAAATTGTTGTTGTGACTAAAAGAAATATCGATCGCTTACGCAACGGAGGCGCGAGCGGGAGCGGGCCGTTGCCCGGGCTTTGCCCCAATGTTACTTGAAGGTTTGACCGCCATCTTACGGTGCGTGCACTATCTTAACCTTCATATCTAACTTCAACACTTTCAATATGGGAATCTTAAACAGACTTAGAAATTATCCACGCGTTGGTTTACCTGAGTACTTATTTACAATTCTTAATTCAACTCCAAATTCGTTTGTTACATAACTACCTCCCTACACTCACATTTTGTGTTGTCACTTAGAAACAATGCAATGCGAAATTTTAAACTTGATTATCAAGAGGAATAGTTTGTTGCAAGAATGTTTGTGCATCTCGGCATTTTACGATATTCAAGGAAACAGCAAATATTTCAATACCATTTCGTAGAAGTAGGTTGAGTAGGTACTACACTGCTGACTCCAGAGAGAGCCAGTTTCATATCTAGGGCAATCCTCTTTCTGATGTCGTGTTTATATTAAACTTTGTTTCCAAGAAAATGCGTTGGAGTATTTCTCTAGTTCCTAGATTTAATCTATGAAAAGATTTCTAGTTGAAATATTCCATGTTTTTTGTGGTTCCTTATAGTCGGAACCTTTATAGTTTAACCACGTCCGTCCGTTCGTCCGCAGCTTAGCTCAGAGACTGTTAGTGCTAGAAGGCTGTCGTTTTGCATGAATACACATATTACTTACGCCGACAAAGTGCAAGAATAAAATTTTGAAAAACATTTATTTATCTCACCTACCCCATCGTGTGGGGTATCATTAGTTAGATTTTTTTAAAACGTTGGGTTGTGAAAACCATTTTTAGATTTAGGTATCCGTTTGTGAAATAATAAGCTTTAAAGTGCTAATTTTTGTAATTAGTGCCCCCCCCCCTGCTGCCAGTTAAATGGTTGATGTTAGTGTTAAAAAAATGAGGGTAGTAGTATATTTAGTGAAATTAAAACGAAAACTATCACAGCTAAATAGGCTTTACAAAAAAAAACAGAAAACCCATTTCTTAAGCCGCATTATTTGTATAGAGGGGGGGGGGGGACTACGGAATCCTACATTATGCGTGACCCGACATACACTTTGCCAGTATTTTTATGTAGTTAGTGTAGATTCTAGATTATAGACAGAGGAGGGGCTGCATTTTTTAATTGATCCCCTATCAATTAAAAAATGCAAACGAAAAAGCGGCTCATCTAATGTTAAGTGATTGGCACTGTCCGTGGATATCTGCTATATAGAGGCATAGCAGTTGCGTTGCCAGCCTTTTAGTACAACTCGAGAAATAATACCGACAGTATAAGGGAGCTCACCAAGACGTGCTTCGATTACGTGTTGTGGGAACTTTACTTGCCATTCCCAGGACCAGACTCGTCAAGTATCTACATTCAATTAAATAAAACTTTTTGCGTACCTACAATATAAGAAATCCAATTTACCTCATGGTTCAAAGTTAACGCACGTATTCATTGTGTACCGTTCTGTGTCGATATATTGCACAGTACACTATATTGACTCTGTCAGAACCGAATCGATGTCTAGCGCAAATTCTTAGAGTAGATATACGCTGAGGTTTATTGTATACTTAATTGGTCCAATATATGTAGACTTCGACGATTCGAATGATAGCAATGTGTCGTACCTCGTAAATATTTTGCTGCCACTACATAAACTATGTACTTGTTACGCGTCGGTGTTATAGACGGACCGTCGACACCATTTATCTACGCTTTGGTGTAAGAGGCGGACCGTTGACACCATTTATCGAAGCAGTGCAGTTGCGGACCGGCACGAGGCGTCGAGTCAGCACTACGTGATTTCCACATCTCGCCACTTCGATTTCGCAACCGTCTTTCCATAGTTGTAGTTTTAGATTTTAATAAAGAACGATTCATTCTTGGTACATACATCGACCATTTATCACTAGTTTTAGATTTTAGTTTAATGTAATTTATAATTAAATTTATTTAAGATGTATAGACTTTCTCTGCAACCTCCGGCTCCAGTTAACGTAATTGGCGCAGTCGGTAGGATATTCGCGGGCCGGTTCGCGATAATTAGGAATATCTCAAATCGATATCCGCGTTCGCGAGTCACCCGGGTGGTTTCCAAGCACCTTCAACGAATATCCGGATCTTCGGAAGCTGAAGCCAGAGGCGTATCCAGACATCGATACTGCAGAGGGGCCAACTATACACTTATTGAACCCAGACGGAACATCCGACCAGAAGAAGTAAGATGAACACCAGTGGTCTGGCAGCAATATTTGCCACTCCGCTTGACAAATAGTTGCTGTTCTTCGGGGGGAGGTGTTACGCGTCGGTGTTATAGACGGACCGTCGACACCATTTATCTACGCTTTGGTGTAAGAGGCGGACCGTTGACACCATTTATCGAAGCAGTGCAGTTGCGGACCGGCACGAGGCGTCGAGTCAGCACTACGTGATTTCCACATCTCGCCACTTCGATTTCGCAACCGTCTTTCCATAGTTGTAGTTTTAGATTTTAATAAAGAACGATTCATTCTTGGTACATACATCGACCATTTATCACTAGTTTTAGATTTTAGTTTAATGTAATTTATAATTAAATTTATTTAAGATGTATAGACTTTCTCTGCAACCTCCGGCTCCAGTTAACGTAATTTACTAATTAACATGTTTTCATGTTGTTGTTACGTCGTAACAACCAGTCGAGCTTAGCAAATTGTTTAATTTAGTCTTCCTATTCTTGGTTAGGACCACTCTCACCAGTTCCATGGAACTGAGTAACTGCGATGAAACTAGTGACAACGGATCCAGAACTATGTTCAGCAGTGCGGGGTAATAAATAATAATTCGACTCAACCGGCCAAATGTGAGTCACTCGCATGACGGGGGGTGCATTTGATTCAATACTGGTGCACTAGGCACCACCGCCGAACGGAGCAATTACCTGTCAAAACATCAAAACACACCAGTCCGATGTCAAAATTCTTAAAGTCCCGTTAAAAGAACGTCATTCACTTTAGTTTGGCGAGATGGGGGGGGGGGGTGTAACCAGGCGGTAAATCTTGAGTAGCTGTTATCAATCTTCTATTATCTTCTACAACAAAAAAAAAGAACGCAAACTCTTCATTAATTTCTGCGTTCACACTTTTTTTTTAATTTAATTAAAACCTAAATTGATGAAATACTAAAGTGCCTTGCATCAGAGCTTTCAAGTACCCATAAATTTACGTTACTGTTACACAAATATAAACCCTTAGAATGAAGCAATAAAGTTCAGATTCAAAGTATCAACCGCACAGTGGTCTCATTACCTGTAACGACTGGCCATAAGTTTCGTCAATTTATTTCTATCGTAGCATCGCTCATACAGTACGTACTTGTATTTTATGAGACGAAATAAAAATCCGCGATGTATAGGTAGGTACTATGAATAATATGATTTTGTACGGAAGTTTGGATTAAGTATGTTGTCTTTTATCCTAACTCTTTATTGAAACACTCATCAATGTTTTGACAATTCCTCGACGAGTTATTCTTTATTTCAAGTTTGCTAAGCTTACAGCGTCTTTGCTTCCGTTTACTTCTAAGATTCAATTTTAGCGTCCAAAAGCTTATTGTAGCCAAAAGTTGCTTTTAATAGATATTATTTGGATAAGAATAATTACTAAAATGTAGAGACAACTAACGCCAATACTAGACGCCAAGTCTGGAGAGGTAATAAACCGCCGGTGTAATACGAGTAGCTTTCTGACAAACAAGTATCTAACAATTGATTTAAGAGCACTATGAGAATTCTTACGAAGAAATATAGAAGTCAGGTTTGATATTCTTACAAACTTCAACCAAGGTATTGGTGTTCTTTTTAGAGATTATGTAATTAAGTTTTTAGACGCAATGTTGTGGAGATGAGCTGATTTGTTTGGCATTTGTTTAACGCTCATGAGTTCATGTGAGTTTAGTGAAGCGCTTGTAACGTGACCGTACGTATCAAACATCTATGGAAGTTAACTTGAAATCAAATTAATAACGCAAGTCTCTTACTCGTCTAAATAAAACTTGATTTCCCAGAAAAATAAATATTCTTACTAATAAAATGTTAGTCAATTTGAGCGAGTACATTTACACAAATACCTACCTACAATGTAGGTATACGTTTACTTTCACATTCTCTCAACATAGATTTTAAATGAAACAAAAATCAGCAATTAAGTGCAGTGCTCTTTGCACAGGGATTCCTTAAATCGTCAGCGTCTAGACTAATCTGTGCTTCTGCAAAGGATGTAAAAACAACTGGATCGAATAAAATGTTTAAACCGGGTTCTAGATCTAAGTGCCTCACAAAACATAAACAGTTCATGTTCTACATTTTATAGCTTTACTTGTCTAATCGTGAGGAAAAATTGCAGCCACGTACAATAAGCTACGAGCTCCGCCTTGGGCAAAGCTTTATTGTGTTTTATTATCAAGTGTATTACACGCGGTTTGTCTGTTATGTAGGTACATAACTAAGTGTTTGAACTACTTGAAATTTAAAAGGTGTCCATGACGTTTTTATAGGTACCAATCTATATATATGGATTGTTATAAGTTCTGTGTAATGATTCGCAACGTTAATCATAACTTTGTTTACCTATGTTACCTATGTACTTAAAACGTTAATATCCATACCTCCTTATCTCTATTTCTACTGTAGGTACCTATAGGTATACCATACATACTCATAGATATGGGTATGTATTCTATGTGTGTATTCGAATAAAACGTGACTCCGAAGAGGCACCATACAATGTCTGACATATAATACCTACTACGTGTATATTAGATACTAGCTATCGCCTGCCTAGTTGATTTTACCCCATATTAGATGCCGACAACATAAAAGGCAGGCTGCCACAATCTCAGGTTTGTAACCCTAGCAGTTTAGTCTCTGCGTTGATGAATCAAGCAGTCAGGACAAGTAAAAAAAGGCGCTAAACTACTAAATTTTACAGATCTTACTTTACTTAAAACTGACGGAGTAGGTACTATACAATATATATAGGCTATATGAAATCACGCTACGACCAATAGGAGCGGAGCAGCAATAAGAAATGTTGCAAAAACGGGAAAAATTTACGCAGATGAAGTTGTGCGGGACAGTTAGTATATATATTTTTACTTACTTTCATGTATACTATTACTTTGGTATTAAGAAGTAAAAGTCGATTATCCACCTACCTTATGCTGCTCTCTGCATCACCCTATGGTTGACTGGTAGATAATGCCTAAGCCATTAAGTCCGCCTTTGTACAAATTGTATGTGCATGTTAAATATAAAAATATTATCGGGACTGAATCGCGTGAAATATTTAAAGGCACCCGACGTTTTGATCGAATTGCACCGATCGTGGTCACAGGTCGACTGATGTGTCCGTGAGGCGCGTGGTTTTTCAACTACCCTCGCCTGATCTTGATAATTTTGATATTTTTTTCTGTCAGTACTTCTAAACACTACTGTGTGTAGTGTGTAGAAATACCGACAGCGAAATTTATCAAAATATACAAGATAGTACCTACTACTGGTGGTAAGTAACAATTTGCGGTGTTTTTAGTTTATGGACCTTTTATTGGACCAGACACTTCTTGGAATTAAGGGAACAAAGACTAACCCATCTGTTTAAAACAAACACTTCATAATTAGACGTCAGAAAAAATCTTTTAATTAGGTACACCCTTTCTGTTTGGGCGGAGTTTGGGCGTTGGTAATCCATTGTTTATCATTTCGCGTTTTCGCGGCACTGCACAAACTTTAATTATGTTGTTGTGAAGACTCCAGGTGGCTGTAATCCTTTTGACTGCCGCCGGCTGTCTCGCTACAGCGCCACACTCACAAGGATTATAACGATTTTTTGACATAATTTTCTGCGTACCTACAGACTGACAGGATGTATTAGTGGTCGTATTTATACCAATATTTGCACCTGATGTCACAGTAGGTAGGTTATACTATGTCAAATATATTAGTAGGTAGGTATAATTTATTAATTGTTACATTCATGTTAAATGAAATAGGCATTGTTCAATGTTGATTGAACAGAGTTGTTTGTACTTTACTTATACCCACTCTAAAAAGTAACTACCTAAGCATAACACGTAAATTTATGTAGATATATTTATTTTTATAATATTTTAACTAAGAATATATTTAAGCAAGTATTTAGCATTCTTCTTCTGATACCTACGCGAAAAAAATACCTAACTAGGCATATTTTGTTTGTTTATTTCGACCACATACCTTTCCTTGATGAAACTTCATAATTATAATGTTAGTAGGTACAAAATGTTCAACCATAAACCACAACCGCTATTACCTGCCTACTTCTCAGTTTTACAATTGTTTGAGCGGACGTCAAGTACGCTGAGTAGGGAACTTGAGTCTTATAACTTTAATTTTTGCTTCCACAGCGGCGCGGCGGGAAACAACCACAAATTACAATAGGATTAATATTTACTTACTTCGTTCACAACTGTTGGCTAGGAATTTATTAATCTGGATATAAATGTGTTCGACTTACAACAATATTTTTTCACAGATCAAGTCAATATTTAATTTATATTTTTTTTTTATACTACTAATTGGGAAGCCGAGCAGGTCAAGCGTCTGATGGTGAGCGTTACGGCAGTCTATAATAGTATCAGTGCCACCAATTATGTTTTCAATATAAAAGTGTAGATATGTTACAAGCGCTCAGTAAGCGGCACCTTTAAACTAGAGAAATAACCAAGTTTTTATATGTTACTATCGCGTCGCCAGCGTCAACAGATGAAAGCATCCTTTTTGCTCGTAATAATTAAATCATGTTTTCCTAATTTTTAGACTTTTCATAAAAATGTGATATTGCAATAAGTATACATATAGGTTATGTACTTATGTGGGCATTAGTTTGCCGTTTTAGATCTCGAAGAGAATCGAATGTTGTTTATGTAACCACAACCACCTTTTTACTTAAATCATCATTGAATGCCACCTAAATCCTTGTTTAGCAAAAATCTGAATGTTGCCGCACCGCGCTACTCATTTGAGACATTAGTTCATAAGTGTAATTTTCCCACTTGATACAGGGCCCTGCTACTAAAACACAGGGACGTGTTAACATCACTATTGTGGTAGGTACCCACCAAGACGGCCTATGGCTCACACCTACCACAGATATAATTTCAAAAATAGTATTTCCTAAACTAAAATTGAAGTAGGTACTTTACATGAATAAGACCCAGGTCATAACACGCTTTAAAAATAAATTAAAAATTTTGTAGGAACCTTTTAAAAGTGTTTTTTAAAATAAAGGCAAACTTCACCACATATTTTGCGCGAAAGTTTAAAAAAAAATCACAATTATCAGTGACGCTCCATATAGACTGAGATACGGCTGCAGATTCGCATCGTTCATCGAGTATTGTAATAAAATCATGTTTTTATATACAATCATAAAAAGGGCAATACGTTTTGGCCAGTCTGCCTATCAGATTTTGCCCGCTAGTATTTTTAATTAAATTTATATGAATCGACTTACTGGGAAAAAAAAATCTCACTTGTTATTGCAATGAAAAACACTCTACTTTATAGAACTAGACGTAGAGAACTTGAAAAGCGATGGGTGCCTTTGCACACTTGCCCGCAGCCCCTCGCAGCCAGGTGTAAGCAGGTAATATTTTGTTACGTTATTACGTTCATGGCGTATTGTCATCATTTATATATCAAATTAAAGCTATTGATTTCCTGTACATGATAAACTACCTCTGCCTATGCAAAAGTGCCCGCAGTCGGAGTTGCCGGCGTTTAAAGTTTGTTTAGAGTGAGAAAGACTTATCGCTCTACATCATTTGTTAGACGAGGATGGCAATAGCCTGTTCTGCTGTCGTAACAAAGAATGCAGTAACTGACAAAAACCATTATTTTAGTTATGTTCTTGAAATGGCAACGTAAGTCATACACTATGCAATAATAACAAAAAAAAAAGTTAAAAGCAAATTGGAAACTGAAATGATATTAACATAAAATGTAGTAGTTAGACCAAATTATTTACATTCACCAAGATAAATTGCAATTGTCGTAATTATAATAAACTAGCGGCTCGCTTCGGCTTCGCACGGACTATCTCCAGTCCATAAAATAGCTCCACAGTCCGGACCATTCGACTCACACTTGGCATTCAATGTAAACGTCGAACGTAAGGTACCCCATCGTCTTAATCGCGTGAATAATTTAAGGTAAAATACTTTGTTTATTGCCCGACGTTTCGACCGTATTGCAACGGCTGTGGTCATGGGAAGACTCTTAGAAGTCTTCCCGTGACCACAGCCGTTGTATAAACAAGGTATTTTACCTTAAATTATTCACGCGATTAAGACCCGTAATATATATATTTTAATAATGTGTAAGTCAATACAATAGTCTCTAAGCAATAGTCTCTATTTGCTGATAAGCTGCAGTCAGGAATCTCGGTAAGTATATCATATAATAGTTTTATCATTAAATTTAAAAGATTGTCAGAGACGAAGGTAAAGTGGACTGGTTGAGAGTGTAATAGTAGTATTAGGTACTGATAATAGTGGGCGCTGTCTGGGGCGGAGTGTCTGTCTAATGGGTGGCGGAACGTTTAGTGATATGTACTGTAGATGTGAGGGATTAGATAAGAAACCACGATTAGATTTTTCGTGCCTAAATACTTGTCAATACTTCATCAAAACATAAATGGGATAATAAGTAAGTCAGATATGTTGTGTATTAATCTAAATGAAATGAATAAGAAAATTGACGTAGTGTGCATTACAGAACATAATATGCTTCCAGGGGACGAACCATATTTATGTATACCTAATTTGAGCTTAGCGGCTTCCTTTATGAGGCAGTCTCGACTGCCTGTATATATAGGCCTCCTAAATTTAACTCATTAACTTTTGAATGTTTTTATGAAAAAATGCATACTCTCTTGTCATATGTTTGTAAGAACAAAAACCAGAAAGTTATACTCTGTGGTGACTACAACATAGATTTACTAAAAAATAATGGACTTTCATTAGAATTGCAAAATATTATTTGGTCATTCAATTTAAAAGCAGAATTCCAACAAGCTACTCGATATGCCAGTTGACTTGACTTGACAATATTCAACACAACTTGCGGGGGTGCAAAAGTGAATTGGTAGTACTCAGTATATCGAATCATTCTGCGCAAATTATACAATGCCCTATTAGTGCTAGCATGGTATTAGGTTTATACTTAAAAGGGATTTTTCCTCAGAATACAGATATAAATTTAAAAATAATATAATTCCATTGAGTTTTTCCCAAGTATATGAACTGCTTTATAAACTTATTTAAGCTGCTATATGATCTATGTTTTAGAATTCATAGAATTAAAATTGTTTTCTACAACTAAAACAAAATGGTTTTCTAAAGGAAAAAAACTAAGTAGTAAAAAGAAAAGAGAATTACTTTGGAAACGCCTATAGAATAAAGAAAATAATTAAATTAACTCAAAGGTCACAAAATGATCACTATATCAAAATAAATGAAAATAAATTAAAAGCAACTTGGAGAATTATTAATGGCGCTCAAAATACTAATACTAATTTAAACTTTACCGAGATAAAATATAATGGTGAAATGATAAAAAAATCCAAATTAAATGCAATAGTGGATAATGGATGTAACTCTAAACTTAGTAATAATTCACCTGGACATATTATATGCAAATAATTTTTTATGAATCCGATGTCATTTATTGACATTTTTAATATAATCATGGAACTAAATAATACAAAAAGCGCTGGCATCGATGGGATACAGCTATAGTCAAAGACCTAAGTAGTTCTATAACACCTGTTTTATCTTGTTTAATTAATTTGAGCCTTGAACAAGGTTTATTTCCTCATGAATTAAAAAAATCAATGATTAAACTTCTGTACAAAAAGGGTGAAAAACAAATCATAGGTCAGTAGCAATAGTATCAATATTTGCAAACATATACGAAAAAGTGATTTATAACTGCCTCAATACTTTCTTAGAAAAGGAATTTATATTGATCCCCCAGCAATATGGATTTAGGAAGAATAAAAATATAAACATGGCTACTTATGATTTTTTACGATCCGTGATCCATAATATGGATAGGGGACAGCCAGTAGTTGGTCTATTTATGGACAGGAAAGAAGCTTTTGATCACGTAAGACACGACATTTTATTATATAAACTTTACTCCTATGGAATAAGGGGCAATGCTCATAAACTAACATCGTCTTATTTAACTGACAGAGAGCAGGTCATGCAAATAACAAGACTATGTACAAGAACAAAAATTGAAAAAGTGTATCAATCTGATGTAAGAAAAGTCAAATATGGAGTGCCCCAGGACAGTATGTTAGGCCCACAGCTCCTTATTATATATTTTAATGACTTACCAAATAAGTAATAAACATAAAATGACATTACTTGCAGATGATTGCACAGTATTATTCTCTGACTTGACATTGACATCACTATAATCTACTATTAATAACTCATTGATATCTATTATCCATTGGCTAAAATTAAATAATTTAAAAAATAATTTAGAGAAGACGAAAATTGTTAATTTCAAACAAAGACAAGAAATTAATGACAATTATATAGCATTTAATATGAATTATCAGGGGGTAAGAATCTAAGAGTGTTTATATACTAAATTGCTAGGGCTACATTTGGATCAATAAATGAACTGGAAATTACTGAGCATATTTGCAAAAAGATCAGCCAGTTTGCGTATGAATTGTACAGACTGAAATTTATTACTAGTAGAGACGCGCTTATGACTGCCTACCCTGGATATCTCTTCGCAGAAACGCTGCATAAGAACAATGTTCGGTTTGAAGTCAAGAGTTATGATATTCAATATTCTATACTAACGTTACCTTGCAAATTCATTTATGAAAGCGCAATGTTTGAAAGCAGAATATAACCCTATTTAATAAGAGTACATAATGAGCTCATTATTGTCATGTCAGTACTGAGCATGGTCGCGTGGGTATCAAAGCTTAGAAGTCTAATAAAGACGTCTAATTCGTGGTTTCTTATCTAATCCCTCACATTTACAGTACATATCACTAAACGTTCCGCCACCCATTAGACAGACACTCCGCCCCAGACAGCGCCCAAATTATCAGTACCTAATACTACTATTACACTCTCAACCAGTCTACTTTACCTTTGTCTCTGACAATCTTATAAATTTAATGATAAAACTATTATATGATATACTTACCGAGATTCCTGACTGCAGCTTATCAGCAAACAGAGACTATTGCTAAGAGACTATTGTATTGACTTCTTGAATATGGCCGCCGGCGGATGGGGTACCTTTCGTTCGACGTTTACATTTTGAAATGTCAAGTGCGAATCGAACGGTCCGGACTGTGGAGCTATTTTATGGACTGGAGAAAGTCCGTGCGAAGCCGAAGCGAGCCGCTAGTTTATTATAGTTACGACAATTGCAATTCATCTTGATGAATGTAAATAATTTGGTCTAACTACTACATTTTATGTGAATAACATTTTAGTTTCCAATTTGCTTTTAATTTTTTTTTTGTTATTATTGCATAGTGTATGGATTACGTTGCCATTTCAAGAACATAACTAAAATAATGGTTTTTGTCAGTTACTGCATTCTTTGTCACGACAGCAGAACAGGCTATTGCCATCCTCGTCTAACGAATGATGTAGAGCGATAAGTCTTTCTCACTCTAAACAAACTTTAAACGCTGGCAACTCCGACTGCGGGCACTTTTGCATAGGCAGAGGTAGTTTATCGTGTACAGGAAATCAATAGCTTTAATTTGATATATAAATGATGACAATACGCCATGAACGTAATAACGTAACAAAATATTACCTGCTTACACCTGGCTGCGAGGGGCTGCGGGCAAGTGCGCAAAGGCACCCATCGCTTTTCAAGTTCTCTACGTCTAGTTCTATAAAGTAGAGTGTATTTCATTGCAATAACAAGTGAGATTTTTTTTTCCCAGTAAGTCGATTAATATTAATTTAATTAAAAATACTTGCGGGCAAAATCTGATAGGCAGACTGGCCAAAACGTATTGCCCTTTTTATGATTGTATATAAAAACATGGTTTTATTACAATACTCGATGAACGATGCGAATCTGCAGCCGTATCTCAGTCTAATAGAAGTGCCTGTTTTTAAACTTACTCAAAAAATACATTTCACTTTCGAGCAAAATATATTAAGAACGGGTGATAGGCATCGGTCTCGCAATCATGAGGTCGTGGGTTCAAATCCTACCCATTATACTACAGACGTGTACCCACTCTTAATACAAACCATTGCTTAAGCTTCATAATCACGCATTTAAGACTCGTAGTATATATATACTACGAGTGGTTTGTACGCATTTAAGACTCGTAGTATATATATACTACGATTTGTACACGTATTTTCATAATGTGTACAAATCGCGAAAGTTAATCAACATTTTTAGCTGGGAGAGTTAACAGGATTTCTAGTAATGTGGGACCCACAATCTCACATTGCTTGTTACTAACTTTAACTTTCAAAAATAGTATAAGATTTATTATAAATAACGTTAACCCATAATTTCAAAGTATGTTGAATATTAGCTACATCATTGCAATTCAGTGGCCAGTAAACTTGACACTAAGAAAATCGGTCCGTATTTAGAAGAAAAACATTAAAAGACTTTATATAGTATTTTATAATCAATATTTTAGATAAAGGACTAAAAAAAAAGATCCATTGCTTAGTTCTCATCTCATGTATTTAGATCAACTTTTGTATTTCTGTCCACGTAATGTTTGTTGATACTAATCTTTAACATCAATTGGTGCTTCTTGAAATCTTTTATTAATTCATTTATTTGTAGGGGTAGGGGAGCGCTGAGACGCAAACTCCTATAGTAGGAGTAGAGCAGAGTATTGACTCATTTGTCGTTATTTCATGACTTCAACTCCATGAAAAATGCCATTTTTTATAGGTGTAGCTCTAAAATAAATAGTAATTAAGCTTCAGCATTTTAACAATAATCACTTTGGATAAGCCGTCCTTTAAAGGGTTAAACTTATACATACGCACAAAACACGTTACCCATCCTTCTGGGTAAATCGAGTAACAAGTTTATAGTCTTCTTCTAGACAAGTTATTCTGTATTTACTCGTCAAAAAAAATATGATTGCCAATAGAGCATAACCACTAGGGCGACTATGCTTTTTGATACCGATACTTGCCTTATTTGCAATATAAATAAAAGCTTTTAACAATAAAACGTAATAAATAGTATAACTTAAACTGTAATGCATGTAAAGAAATAAAAAAACACTGTGTTAGGAAAAAAAAAATCATCAGCATTTACCACAAAAAACATGAATTCACAAACATAGAAGCAGAGCCAAATTTTGTCACGAAATAGTGTTCAAACAAGAGGTTCGCAAATAAATTAATTTAAAAATAAAATCGAACTGATACTCCAAACTTCATGCATTAAATGACCTACTGACAAAATAACAATATTTATCACACAAAAGGTTTCAAACTAATATCATGTTTAGTAATATATTAAAAAAATCTTAAAGTCTGAAGAGCCTTACGATCCCAAAACAAGGGACATGTACCCTAACCGATTTATTTAACTTATTATTATTATCTACTTATGAGTAACGAGGGTGAATCCTAACAAAAATTTAATAAGCTCATAAGTCGAATTTAGGTTTTAAGGCCATTTCGTGTTTCTATAGACATAAGATAGCCCAAGGCGTTTTTTTTATTGATTAATGATCCTAATAAACTCGATCTTATGAAGAAATGCAATTTAAAGTAACTGCGTAATGAAACATGTCTGTCAGTTTCAAGTTTAGTTTTCATTTATTCATAGTGGGTTGCTACGTTCCTAAGGTGGCATATCGATAGGGTTTTGAAGTGTTTGTTTTACTTTGTTGCGATCGTACGAAAAACATCATATTTAAAACAGTTGCTCACTTTAATTACCCTATTTTTTTTAAATTAAGAAGGTTGGAAGTCAGGTGGGTCTCATTCGGTGCCTAAACCTTAGTTTTTAACGCAATTCGAGAGAGATTAGGTACCATGCATGATGAGGTTGTGTTTATATATGAGCACTGCGAACATGGTGCTTGGTATGTGTTTAATGAAAATACATTTTGTTGTAGAATGCGGTAAAAGGCGTACAATAGGCGCGTCAACAAAGCGCATAGTGGGCGGTGTGCCGGCGTCCCCGGGAGACTGGCCGTTCTTGGCGGCGATCCTCGGCGGGCCCGAGGAGGTGTTCTACTGTGCCGGCGTGCTCATCGCGGACCAGTGGGTGCTCACCGCCGCACATTGTGTTGGCAAGTGAGTGACAAGCATCCTTAAGACAAATGTTTCAATTATTATTAGGGTTTATTTATTTATTTATTTTATTTTTATTTAAAAAAGACAACTCCCGCAGTAGGGTACAAGCCCTGTGTCACGGGGGACTTTACAAACATACAAGTCACGGACACAAATTACACCCAGACCCGGAACAACAATTTGTGGATCACACAAAGTGGTATCCCGTGTGGGAATCGAACCCACGACCTCTTGCGTAGCAGTCGGACACACTCCCACCGCGCCACAGAGGCAGTTTACTTTTCGATGCACCATTACACTAGTGGGGTATCGTTTAGATACAAGTCTTTGTATGATTTGCCTTTTTTTAAATAAAGCTCAAGTGCGGGTTGTCACGCAGGATTCCGTGCCGTAATTTCTTGCCTAAATGGCGTTTAGTTTGTTCTATCACTATGCATAATATGTTGTTGATTAGTTTTAATATTAATTGTTGTACTAGACTTTACAGTTATTTCCTATAATAAATTGATTGTTTTTTTATGATAAAGTGACATCCGTACCTACGTAGGTCTACGTACTACCTATCCAATCTACGTTTTTAATCACATATATGTGTATGGTGAAGGTGTTTTGTTTTAGTTGTCTAATCATAGAAACTCTAGTACCTACGTAACAAATGTCCTCCCCTCGCAGCCACAGCGACGTGAACGGCTGGACGATCCAGCTGGGCATCACGCGGCGGCGCTCGCACGCGTACTACGGGCAGAAGGTGAAGGTGCGCCGCGTGGCACCGCACCCGCAATATAACTCCGGCATCGCGCACGACAATGACATCGCACTCTTCCAGGTACTTACTTACTACACACACACACCCGCATACACGCATACACATCCGCACTACAACTCCGGCATCGCGCACACACTACTACGATATCACACACAAACACACACATCTCTTCCTTTCTTAAAAATATAGTATTATATATAATACTAGCTGTCCCGCGCAACTTCGTATGCGTAATTTCTCCCCGTTTTTGAAACATTTCTCGTCGCTTCTCCGCTCCTATTAGTCGTAGCGCGATGTTATATAGCCTATAGCCTTCCTCGATAAATGGGCTATCCAACAAAAAAAGAATTTTTCAAATCGGACCAGTAGATCCTGAGATTAGCGCGTTTAAACAAACAAACAAACAAACAAACAATCAAACAAACAAACTCTTCCGCTTTTTAATATTAGTATAGATAAAAAATGACTATAGTCTGTAGGCAGGCATTCATCTGAATTACTACCTCAGTGTATTTGTGGAAATGCGCAGGATTGCTATTTGTGAGATACAAAAATATGGTATGGTGTCAGACTTTGGGCTCGATGGCTCGACTTACAAAGTCCCCTGCAACCTGCAACACTATATGGGAAAGAACTTATACTATACGGGAGATATATATGCGTACAAAAATAAAACGTATTTGCTCTTCATATATGGGTATAGAAACTGTTGGTGATGTTGTTTCCTTGGTCCTCATCAACTCTATAAATAATTTGATAAAAATGTGAATACTGTACGTACTGTTTACCTACCTACTGCCTACTCGGTGCAGCTGTCGGTGCGCGTGCGCTACCACGAGCAAGTGTCGCCGGTGTGCCTGCCGCCCGCCGACCTGCTGCTGGCGCCCGGCACCTACTGCACTGTCATCGGCTGGGGCAAGCGCGACGATAAAGAACGTACGGTTATTTACTTGTGTGTTCTTATTATTTTTGAATTGATGCCAATCTAGCTACTTACTTCTAGATACACTTTAACTGCACAAAGACTTAGGTCTTACATTTTGCAAGTTGTTTTGTCTACATGTGTAGTAAACGAGAACTATTTTTTTTACCATCAATTTGACCCATAGGCCCATTTCCGTACGTGCTGACGAGCGCGGCCGATGCGACAATAGTCGTAAAGTAGTAATTGAATAAACTTTCAGAGTCTTATGAAAAAGCAAACGTCTTTAGTCATGGTTAAATGTCCACATGTGTAAAAAAAATCTACCGCCCGATTTTCCTCCTGAGCTATTATAACATTGTAGATTGCGGCAAAATTTACCTTCGCATCTCAGGTCACGTGATCCTGACGCGAGTTAAACATTTTATACCCATACCAAAAAAGTGCACAACGCCGCTAAAGAAGTTTTCACTTCAAAAATAGTTTTTCCATCAACCCCGGTCACAGCCGTCACTATCTAACTGAGCTTTCCTTTAAACATATAAGTAAGTGGTCTAGGAGAGAAAAGAAACTGAAACATAAATGTTGATCTGCTATATTGTATGGCAGTGTCAGAGTACGAGCCGGCCGTGAACGAGGTGGAGGTGCCGGTGCTGAACCGCGATCTGTGCAACCAGTGGCTCGAGCACCGCGACCTCAACGTCACCGAGGGCATGATCTGCGCCGGCTACCCCGAGGGCGGGAAGGACGCTTGCCAGGTACACACATTCACTATATAGTTATAGTATTACACTGGATAATTGTCCAAATTAATTTTGATAGGTACCTACAGCAATAATGGTCGCCTAACCGATTTCGGTCACGACGCCCAATCCCATTCTTGCCAAATAAGGAGGAGATATTAGGTATAGCAGGTACACAAGTTTATGTGCAGACTGCTACTCCCTCACTCTCATAGACCGATTGTATTGTATTGCTCTGAGCCTCGCACATGGGGTCTGTGACATTTTTAGAAAATGCATCATGGACCATGTCACACATCTACGGACTGACAGTGACAAGGTTGCTTCACTTTGCTTATATTTCGGTTTGCTCGGTCGTCCCTGAGTCATAAACCCCCACAATCAACTATAGGTAGTTGCCAGCCTGTAAATGGTAATCGCAGCCTGTGAATACAGGGACAGTAAGATTAATATAATTCAAAATACGCACATTATTCATCCTTGTTACGAGAGTAGTAGACGCCTACCAAAATGATGACTCATTGCTTTTTAAGTTTAACAGTATGCGATTACGATGTAATCAATACCTAAGTAATCGCTTCAAAACCTATTTTGACGACTCATGTAGGTATCTACCAACATACACAATAAAGTTAAGTACTAGGTACTCGGTACTTAACATACTATTTTATCAAAACCTTTACAAAATACATGTTATTGTGTCATGCCACTGATCTTCTGAAAATCTCGTGAAAGAAGAAAAGATTCATACTTATATCAGAGAATTACCCGCCATAAAATGTTGTTAGATCCGTCAATACGATCAAATATATTTATTTGATTGAACGCGATATTGGGTTACATGTTTTATTGTTACATCTTTTGTTAAATGTTTGACGAATGCGGATTGTTATACTTGTTATGTTTCTAATGTATCTACGTATTGGGTAGAGATGGAATGTGAAGAAATGAAAACATCAGATCATTGTGATTGTAACGGGTTGACAACGATTTTAATTTTTGGTGCTTCTATCGATAAAAATTAATATCTGAAATTCCTCAAATTTCATTCCGCGTAATAAGTACCGTCTTCTTCGAAGTTGATTTTTCTTCTTTGAACTGTATACTACGGTTAAATATTTATTATTTTTCTTTAGGTACTCACTATGTACGTAACAAACCTGAACAATTCAATAGCAAACCTTTTAATAAAATCATTGAAAGCTTGTCGCTAAGGGTTTATTGTTCAAAACCGTTAAGTGCTAAGGGTAGGTAACGTCTGAAGCACAATCACGATCCGCTCGCAATCCCCTTATCTCTCATTTGATTAACCCTCAACATGGTAGCGTAGCATGAGTAGTTTCAGATAACATCCACTCGACACGAGAACATGCTCTCAAAACACCAATAAACGGTAAAATCAACTAAAAATTGTTCTAATACGACTCCTAACAAATATTTGCTCTACCAATAGGTAAATCCAATATAAGTGAGTGGGGTGGCTCGTGGGTCGTCAATATACAAGTCGTCTGTACGCAATAAGGCGCCTAGTATTTACTCCTTCGTGCGCTCAAACCATCAGGCTTATGAACTGATGCTCACTGGAGCCGATACGTGAACGATCTACTCTAGTTTGTAAATTGGGA
Organism: Herminia tarsipennalis; assembly: GCA_945859575.2. Taxonomy (NCBI): domain Eukaryota; kingdom Metazoa; phylum Arthropoda; class Insecta; order Lepidoptera; family Erebidae; genus Herminia; species Herminia tarsipennalis. Next base: position 2,286,812 of record OX243836.2, on the reverse strand, counting down.
GGACGAACCTACGCAATAAACTTGTTATTGGGATCTATTTATTTTGTATACACTTACTCCTTATACTATTATCCTTGGTAACAGGAATGAATTGGAAGTTACATTTTTCGAGAAATCCGGCACGTAGGTAATGTTGAGTAATTATGGTAGCGAACAGTCGCCAAACAAAGCCATGTCACCATAAACTTACGTTAAACCCTGAAATCTGAACTGCTACTTTATACTTGTTCGGAATCTATGCTCTCTCTCTCGCACTTGTATGTAACTGTATTATCTTCATGGCGTCTCACAAAACTCATAGAGAGTCAAGGTAACTACACTCAGGCACAACGCGCCCACTGTGTACTTGTGTTTAATGTAATGAGCACTAACACAAGGTGGCCTAGCTTCGAACGAAGCCAGAACGAGTTCTGAGTAGTCGCGCCATTCCCCTTGCCAAACATTGTTAAATTTAAAACACGAAGCGTACAAAATTATATTTTCAGGGCTTAGTTGTTAAATTCTCCAGTTTTGCTAATTTGTGCGTCGTAACAACGGAACAAAATTAAATACGAACGACTCAGCACCGGCAATGTACAGTACTGTAAGCGCTTCGTTTAGGACGCGCACACACTAGATACTTTTCATACATTGTTAATAACACAATTGATATTTTCAGGTATAGATTGTTGTAGGTATATATTGATATTATTATATATATATAATTTGAACAGCTAAATTACGTTGACTACACTGATACTCTTTTCACATTACCAATTCAAATGAATGATATGAGACGACGTATCACGTAACATATCTATTCACGCTATCATTATAGCTTGATTATCGTTAGGTAAATAATAAAAATAAATAAATAAAAATAAACAATAACTAAAAATAAGAACTGTTATCATATGAAACAAAGATTAATAAATTAACGTATATTGTGCTAATTACAAAGTTAGTAACAAAATTAGTCCTTTTATTTTATTACTGCCAGTAAATCCTCGGTCTGTCCATATGATATATCTTGTAATTGCGAACATACAGCTTTTTTACAATTAAAATAATTAAGGTGGTATACATTATTATTCGGTTTATTCTGTTATACAAAAAAGGCCCATAAAATTAAAAAATCTATTTATAAGCGTATATCTTGAGGTAGAATTAGATGTGCAGACTATATATTTTTGTCTCTTATTAATAATGTCAGCATTAAAGGTGAGCAGCTTATATTATTTTAAAATGACATTTTGTAGGAATAGCTGGCGAACAATCAGTACCTTACAGCATTTATAGAGTAGGTAAGTGGGAAATAGGAAAGAACGAAAGGTAGCTACTTTTAAAACTGCTCTCTGAACTCTTTCAAGAGGAAGAATAACGGTTTGTAGTGCTCCTCCCATGAAGTGATGCAATATTGAACCTATTATATTTGTAAAATCAGTCACAATCATTAGTTTTCTGACAGTAGTCACAAAATTTTCAATGTGATACTTAAATGAAAGTGTGTTATCGATAATAATACCGAGATATTTTTTGTTGCTAGTGTTGTGAATAATAGGACTGTTACATACATATGTTCTCTAAGGGATTGTACACTATTGGAGTGTGCAAATTAATCTGTGTCAGCGTCGTTGTGGTATGAGTGACGCATAAAAAAGTGGATATATTTCATCTTATCAGCGTTTAATGTTAGTAAATTAGTAAATTTTAATACTAAAACCTTGCTGTGCGTTTTTAAACAAATCTGTCTTGGTTTTATCTGTAAATATAATAACTGTGTCATCAGCATAAAATGCTATTATCTTGCCATGGCCTATATTTAAGTTGCAAGGGTCGTTTATGTAAATTAAAAATAATGTAGGACCCACAATACTGCCTTGAGTGAAAATACCAAAACCGGAACATTTTTGATCTTCACTCATAATGTCGCCTATTTTGATACACTGATAACTTTTACATAAATAGTCTGCCAAGAGTTTTAGCTGTGTCCCTCTTATGCCCAAAGACTCTAATTTAGTTAGGGGAATGGTAATTTAAAAAGTATCAAAAGCTTTAGCAAGGTCGAGGAATATTCCTAGGGCTTGATTCCCTTTGCCAAGCGCCTAAGAAACATAATCTGTCAAGCTATGAGTCGCGTCGGCTGTGGACAGTTTAGCTTTAAACCATATTGTGAAGGGAATAGGAGTTGGTTGTTTTCTAAGTAATTAACTAATCAATTTTTTTTTTTTCAATATTTTTGATATTGAGGGAAGTAGGGATATCGGACGGTAATTTGTTACAAGATCTTTGTTTCCGAATTTAATGATTGGAATAACTACAGCCTTCTTTAGACATCGAGGAAAAATCTACTCAAATATGCAAAGTCGAAAAATATATTATGTTAAAGGAGGTACAAAAATATGTTCAAAATATTAAAGAATTTTACTGCTAATATTGTCCGAGCCGTTCGTACAAACTTTTTTTCGAAGTTTTAGTATGCAATAGATCTAAATTATAGTATATAGTGAAAATCGTATCAAAATTAGTTGCATAATTAAGCGTATAAATAGATAGGCATGTAAGGAGACACACAGACACAGACAGGGTAAATTCTAAATATTATGTATTTTTAGTGCAGGCTTAATAAACTTGTGAGGTTTATGTTAGATATCTTGCAAACATTGTGTACACACCTTTACCGGCTACCCGTGGTGTTAATTTAGTGTAAGCAATGCTGACGACGGCATCCTCACGTCGCGTCGGCAACGTTCGACGGCGCCGACGTAATCTGGGCGACCAGGTGCAAGCCGCGAGTGTAGATATGATACTCAGCTCACACTTTACGTCTTTTACTTTAGGATTAACGATCAAAATGAAAGTACAACTAATATGTAGTTGTGAAGTGAAACTCATGACGATGAAGTGGATCCTGGATAGAATTTTGAGTAATGTTATTTGTAAAAAAAAAACAAAATTGTATAATTCTAGTATTTTATTTCTATACAGAACGGATTCGTAGTAGTACTCAATCAATAGTATTCAGTAGGTATTAGTGACTAAGTGAATCATTTATTTGTTTGACATGTGTAGTACTGTAGTTACAGTGGTGTTGAATTTATAATAGCATACAATACTAAGATCAAAATATTCAAATAAGATTACAAATAATGAAAAATATTCAAATAATAGTTGTGAAAATAACATAATTCAAATAATAATAATCCAAATTGAACATAGCGCGGTTATACAGATTTATAATAATGGGCAGTCAAATTGTCTATAAGTCTTATACAATAAGACTTATAGACAATTTGACTGCCATAATGTCTAGTCAAAGATATCATAATTTAGAAATGTGTGTGCAGTGACCCTAACATTTCGAGAAACAAAAAAGTGAGAGTAGGTGAAGATTCATTAGCCTTACGGACGTCTTAACATCGCTGCGACAGTCCGCTTTACAGAGTAAGTAATCACTACGTCTCCGCTTGTGACCATGGCCGGTGCAACCTGGTTGAAACGTCAACCAATTTTAAGGTAAATAATGTGCGTTGATTCCCGTATAATAAATAGTTATAATTTTTATATTTTGTTAGTTTGAATAGGCAGGTTTCACAAAATAGTATAATAATTTAAAATAATATTACTATAATTCAAATAATAATAATAACAAAATGAAATAGAAAAAAAAATATCGATCATTGACACTATAATTAATAAAAAAGCAGAACAATTTACAATGTCAATAATTCCATAGATCATATTCGAAGGTCATGAATTGATAAAAATAAATACTTATCTTAACAGTAAATTTGCGTAATATCAACACAAAGTAGGTATGCATCCTCTTAAATATTACATTACACATTCTATAATTATATAATTTGTATATATCTTTATATATATTGTTCCTGTTGCGTGTGTATGAACTCCTCCTAGACGGCTGGACCGATTTTTATGATTTTTTTTGTGTGAGTTCAAGGGGATTCGAGAATGGTTTAGATTCACAATTGAACCCGATTTACAAAAAAAAAAAGAGTCGAGACGAAGTTCGCCGGGACAGCCAGTATATATATAGGTATACATATAAAACAAAGTCGTGTTAGTTACACTATTTAAAACTCAAGAACAGCTGGACCAATTTTTATGATTTTTATGTTTTTGGATTTGTCTTCGTCTGGTATATGAATAATAAGTATTAAAAACATTGAAAACATAACAAAAAAAATAAAAAAATAAAATCTTAAAAAAAATTATCATGGGTTTCGTACCTGAACCTTCAAACATTTAATGTTTATTCCGTCGTTATGGTAAACTCCCCCTTCAAATTAAAGAACATTATAACCATAAAGGTTTCGAATCGACACGATATATCTACAATTTTATCGAATTATCGCTTAATTTCTTTTTTTTAATGTAGAATAGTGTCAGTAATGAACATTGATACATAGACCAGGACTGCGCCATCCCTATTAATTAAAAAGTAAAAATTGACTGCAAAGCGTGAAAGAGAGAAAAAAAATCGTGCGGCCTTTGATAGGTATTGTCCACAAAGTAGTGCTGTTTCTTTCTAGAGGTGGTCAATTTAATGAGGTTATGGCGCAGTCCTGGTCTCTACGTCAACAATAATAATAATAAACCCCTGGCCTCGGGGCTAATCGTTGTCTCCCTATATGAGATTAACGCAACAGTCTGAGGGCATAGTAGCAGCTTTTGAAATCCTTATGACACCAATAAAAAATGTCTCATGAGGGTGAAATAAGAGTACACAAACCGCAGGGCAGCTTTGTGGCAACTGAATGTGCGTGGCGACACTGCGGTCCCGATGCCTCAGAGAGTCGGTCAGGGCCTCGTCTCCCGCTTGCCTTCACTGGCCGGCGGGAGTGGAACACCAAGAGCGCCCGCAGGACTCTCAACTCTGTTTTGTCTTCTTCTTCTTTCGCTTATTGTCTTAATCGGCCGGCCAGAGGGAGGTCGCCAGAGCTTGTATGCTCGAGGGTGGAAGTGTCATTTTCAAGGGCATAACTACAGGGAAACCCGCTCACTGGCCTTCTTCGTGATGGTGAAACCGGCGCCACACCGCTCGACACCCCAATCTGCTCACACCCATGTTGCTCCCTGTCGCCTGTTTGGCTGTATGCCTGTGGCGGCCAAAAGGGGGCCCATCTAGTGAGTCACCGCCTGCCCATTTGTCCGTGTGTTTTTACCATGTGTTTGCAGGGCAGGTGCCATAGTTCTTCAATAGTACCAGTTAACCATTCCACTAACACATCACCTCCATAACCCAGTTCCTTAGTTACCACTTTTTGACAATAGTTTTTACACTAACCGGGGAATGTCGTTGGGTATATTTAAATAGTGTATACAACGATATTCGCCGGTTTGTGTCACATAGCCTTTAGATTAAAGAGTCTAACTGGCCTCTACGTGTTTGCTTCGGCCCCACGCACGCCTCCCAAATGACCGGGACTCCATAGTCCCGTGATATGGAAACGACATACATAATAATAATAATAATAATAACCTGGCAACACTTAAAGAGTCATGACCTTTAAAATATATCTCCGTCCAAATAACATTTAAATTCATAATTTTACAAGCTTTTACAAACCATACAATAGCCGCAAAAAGAAAAGGAAACCTCATTAATCATTTAATAGTAAATTTACGAAAATTACACCTATTCCGTTCAAATTCAGTTAACCAAAAATAAACAGAATGACAGATGATGACAATATGTCAAGCAAAACACATTACAAATATAAAAGAAGAAATCAATAGACCAATATGAGATTGTCGACATGTGGGATGTTGATTCGGCGATCATTGTACCGATAGTCGTCTCCGTTAATGGTTTGATTGCCAAGAGCCTCGACCAACACCTTGAGAGGCTCGCGTTAGACGGTTGGATCAAGCGCTTGATACAGAAGGCAGTACTTCTGGACACGGCTCGCATAGTGAGGAGGTTCCTTTCTTTGGAACCGTAACCACCGGTAGCTTGGTCCCTGTACCCGATGCCGGTGGGGCACTATTTTTTATATTTTTAAATATATTTAATTTTTGTTAGCTATATTTAAAAATGTAATTTATATGTATTAAATTTTAATAAAGAGAATAAGAATAATATTTAATAGTGTAAAAAATTAGAGAAATGTTAAATAAAGGGAATAATAATAAAAATGATTTATTCACTTAGGAAGCAAAATACTACACTGTCTTGTGAAAAGTCGATTCTACATTTACTTGTTATGCCTGTTCGCAAATAATAGGTAAAGCCCGAGAAAAGAACAGGCAATAAAAACTCGTGGCCACTTTTTTCAAATTTTACAATGTTTCTCTGTTTATAAACTGTATATGCAGGTAAGGTGCTGCCACCATTATATTTTACACCATATTAGAGGACTGATGCAAAAAAGAGGTCAATAATATTGGAAGAGTACACGAGATTGGATACATCAGCCTCAATGGGCACAACATAGTAGGAGCATTCACTTACGATGTAAAAACTTTATTTGGTTAAATATTGGCCAATTTACTACTACTTAATGAATAAGTATACATGTTTTTCAAAAGAAAGAAAAGTATGGCTGTAATTTATCACGCAGAATCTTTACTTACAAAAGTAAATCGTTTTCTTAACTAGTACCTCAGTAACATTATCAAAATGTGACAACAATATTCACCTAGTAAAATGCAATAAACTATACAACAAAATACATTAATAGGGAGCAACGAACTACATCCATTTATCTGTATCAGTTAAATAATCATCGATTGAATAGTAAGTTATTTGTATAAGAAGTCTCTTGACTACATTTTTAAATTTATTCACTGGTAGACTCGATATGCTGACTGGGATTTTATTGAAAAATTTAACACCTAGTCTTATGAAGTCTATGATATTGACCTACCAATTTGTGCTTATTTCTCGTATTTACAGAGCGAATATCACTATTTTTGTTATATAAATGTAAGTTTTGTTTTACAAACATAACGTTTGCATAAATATATTGTGATGCAACTGTCATAATGCCTATCTCTTTAAACTTTTCTCTAAGGGAAACTCGGCTCCTAGTTGATATATCGCACGCACTGCACGTTTTTGAAGAATAAAAATAGTTGGTATATCAGCCGCCTTGCTCTGTCAAGCTGTTTCTACATTCGTAAGCTGTCTAACTTTGCTGACAGCATACGCTGCAGAACTGAGTTTTCCTGCGCGACATTATATTTGAATGCCCCACTGTAACCTACTGTCAAATGTAATTCCCAAAATAACTGTTGAGTCGACTCTCATTATTTAAAATTATACTCGTATTAGTACTTTTCACATTTGGCAAACTAAACTTAATACATTTCGTTTTTTTGGGATTTAGAAGTAGGTTGTTCGTTGTAAACCAATCTTGAACTAGTGCGAGTGTTCTATTTATTTTCTCAAAAGGGTAATGAAAAAAGATTGACATATTTATTTGTAGTCAAATATTGCGTGCGTTTAAATAAGTCATGACCTCCTTTGGTGATGTTCAATAAAAAAAAACTCTATATTAGAAAGTGGAGATGGTCGATGCCAACGTTTGTATAGGATAGCATTCAGATTAGTTGAATTGAGTTTAAGAATTGATTAGTTGGAACGGTTATTATCAATATCGTAGGCTCGAGGCTAAGATTCGTGGGATACTTTTACAACTGCGGTCGTTCATATACCTATGAACGTTGCTTAAATGAGTCACCAAATTCTAAACTAAAACTCACAAATCGCTTCAAAATCTATATTAATATTTAGCTTAAGAGTTTGTTTGTTTGTTTAATTGTTTGTTTGGTTGAATGCAATAATCTCTGGAACTATTGGTATAAATTGAAAAAAATATTTCAGTGTTTGATAGCCCTTTCATTAAAGAAGGATCACTCTACGACTAGGAGCTGAGCATCAATGAAAACAGGTGCAAAATTAGGGAAAATGACGCGGGTGCGGGTCAGCTAGTAATATTATATAATTGGTAGTTACGTATTAGTGAATTATTTGTGAATTAATAACATTTACATTACAAATCATCAATAGAATATAAACATATTTCCAATAGAAAAGCTTTTAGGGTTGGATGAAAGTCAGATTTATATCAAATCATTTTTATCTCTTTAAGTAATTTATTAAACAATTTGATGGATTGATTGAATGGTTGAAAAAGTAGAGGACTCAAGACGCAGCTTTGTGGAACACCGAATTTGACTGCACATTCCTTCGTACATATATATTCTCAAAATTGCGGTCACTTGTGTCCGGTTATGCAAATAGGACTTCATTAAATTTAATACATTGCCTCTTATTCTGTGGAGCCCATAGAAGGTGGTTTTAACATACATACGCTTATGATACGACGCGACGTGTCTGTCTGATAAAATTACATCATTTGTCATAATGATTTATGTTCTAACAATTTAGTTGTTGAAGACAATTATATATGAATCTCGAAGCGCCATGGCGGCGCGGCCGTATGGAATATTAGCGGCCAAGTATTCGAATTCGAACTGGTGTGGTAATCGATCATAATGTGGTGCGGATTCCTCGAGCAAGGTAAAGTCCGACTATATTTTTGATCATGTAGAAAAAAATATTACTATTATTTCAATTACACAAATGCCAGTGCAACACTGGCACTATGAAAACGTTAACACTTTGCATACACGACTATTAAAATAGCGACCAGTCTATCGATATCTTTCAATTAATCAAAATATATTAGATTAACGGAAATCAATAAGCGATATGTTCTCCGTTTGAATTTGGATAAAAAGAAACAATTATTGACATAGCTAACTCAACAAATAAAATGTAATTAAAAATAGAAAACATTAAATCAAATAGCGTACATGTAGGTAATAATTAACGCAGTGGTACTAGCTGACGTTTCGACATTTGTATAATAATAAAGGAGGATACACATGTCTAATATTAAAAGTAAGGTAGGTATACACTGTTTGTACTACAGCGAACACATTAAGCTCCTGTTAAGAACACTGACCAATAAAATAATATTAAAATTTACACACCGACGGCGTTTATCGGAAAATATTCTTGAACCACTAACCGTAGATTAAATAGATTTTGCTAACGGCCGGTCTCAATAATCTACCTATCAATGGATTTGCCTACTAGAGGTAGAATTTTGACATATTTTGTATGGAGCTTATGTCAAATATATACTTCTAGTAGCCAAATCCATCGATAGTTAGATTATTGAGACCGGCCGTAAGACGCGTAGCTCTACTCTCTAATCGTAGATACGTCGTAGCTCATGCTACAACATGCTGACGTACCTCGTAGATATCTTATAGCAACTACGACGCGTCATCATACCTCGTTGACATCATTGAGTAATGTTCCAATATCCCAGGCTTGCCAGACATATTTTATTTTCTGACAGATAAAATGTCGGACTTCGGTTAGTGTTAATAAGTACACTCAATGTTAGTATACCAGCTAAGTTGTATAGACGGACAGTTTTTAGGTACCAGGTAAGAAAAAAACAACGGGTTGCACTCCGGGAGTGCCGGCAGAAGTAAAGATTTGAACATTATATTTCATAATGGTGAAATTTTAATTAAAGTTTTCGATCTTACTGACAAAATAATAAAAAAAATTATCACAAATAAAAAACTAAAATAAAAAAGGGAAAAAAATAATCGTTACTCGGACTCGATCTGGGGTCTTTTGGTTTCTGGACCGCTCGATTGCCTACCTGAGCTATTATAACATTGTAAATGGTAGCGAAATTTACCTTCGCATTTTAATGATATTTTAGCAGTTTTTCATTACTCTCCCTCCATCTTACGAATTTTTTTATATTTGCCCATTCCAAAAAGTGCACAACGCCGCTAAAGAAGTTTTCACTTAAAAAGTCAGACTAAGTTAAAATGGAAATAAATAAATAAATATTTTCTGACAGTTGGTTTTCATATATATAGTATAAAATACTATAAAAAAGTATTATTCAGCATTGCCAGACACTTCCCGCCGGCCATAACTTCCGCCAGCCACTTCAAAGTGGCAAAAAAAGGTGGTCTTATTTTCTGATGCTTAATTCTTACTTAAGTTACTTATGATATTATATGGAATATATATTTGCTCAGCCAAACTAATTGCGTGAGCCAAATCTTGTCCTAGACATCAACAACATTCAGCTGTTATATGATCGCTAAGGTATTATAATACTTAGCTTATATTCTGATAAATACCTTGTTGAAATGTTAGAACAACTGCTACGACGAGTAGCCGTATCTCGTAGACATCCTAAAACGATTGCTACGACACGTAGCGGTACCTCGTAAACATTTTAGAGCAATTGCTACAACGCGTAGCTGTATCACGTAAACATACCAGATTAATTGCTACGCCGCGTAGCCGTACATTTTTGGAAATGTTGATATCCTGGAGTTATTGCTAGGAAATGTGGCTAAAACTGGTTGACATCCTATAGTATGTATAGGATATGGATGATAGCTACAGCTCCTGCTACGATGGATACACATCGTAGCATTAACTTGATGTTGACATGCAGTAGTTATTGCCACGAGTTTCATTACTTCTAAAGCTTTAACACATCTACTATTACATTAGTCTACCATAGCCTCTATTTTGGTATTATTATTTAGCAACGACGACGAAATAATAAGGATTCAAATTGTCATCTGCAACTTTTAATTGGTTTCGTATTACAACATTCACTATGACGACTAAGAGGAAAACTTTATACTATGAGTGAAGTCGCGTTATTACTGTCAAGTTTGGAGCGTGTTATGAAAGTAGCATATGCAGGTCTATATGCTGCGCGCTTTCTATGTGACTTCATTGACCCTCACAAGTAGGGGGGTGGTGTAACTTCGAGCGGTAGGCACGACTATGTTGACACATCCTCTTTAATCTCAAGGTTTTAATGCATGTGAGTAACGGTGGGGGGGATTTGGGTGTTGAAACCGTCCCGTTTCACTGTACGTTTTGTTGTACACACTTGGCCGGTGACCTAACCCCCGAAAAATGATATTGGGTACGGCCTTGGCCACGGTTCGTTGTAGGTATCTATAAAGGTGATGTGTGAGTATGCGGTACAGTGTGAGTGTGTGTTGCAGGGCGACTCCGGCGGGCCGCTGCTGTGCAAGGACCCCGCGGACGCGTCGCGCTGGTACGTGGGCGGCATCGTGTCGTGGGGCATCAAGTGCGCGCACCCGCGCCTGCCCGGCGTCTACGCCTACGTGCCCAAGTTCATCCCCTGGATACACCACCAGATCGCCACATACAACGACCCACACGCCAATTCCGAAGACATATAAACATAAACGTACGCTACAGAATCGGATCTGCACATTCACTTTCGACGAATTTTAAACTAACGAACATTTAATAAACTGTGCCATTGTAATTCCAAGGAGGTGAAACCATTAATTTGATATTTTACAACTTTGCACATTTTGCAGAGTAAATCAATTTTGACGAATTGTGTCTGACAATAAATCTCACTTGTGACAATAATAAAATTATAATTATATTATGAAAATAAATGTAGTACATAAGTCAATTTTTCAAGAGTTATTAGACATATACATTAAATATATACACGGCGTCACGACGCGTATAGGCGTCTTGAGAGATTGACTTAATTATTATTTTAAATGGATAACGACAATAAAATATGGCTAAATATTTTCACATATCACTCGATATCGCGTGATGTAAATTATTTGAAGCTGTGATAATAATAAATGGTTTATTACGAAGGAACGGAGATATTGTACTCGTATTAAAGTTTACCCGACGACTAGCAAGTTGACTATACACTACGACTTGGCGCCCGCTCGCGCTGCTCTCACTCGATACTTTTTCTCGGGGGTAGTCGTATCAAAACGGAATAGTTGTAACTAATATTGTATATGGGCAAAACTGTTTTTAAATTATGTGAATGTAAATGTAAGCCGCTTTTATATATAATGTAGTGTTCTTGAAGCTTTAGCCGACTTTTAGGAACATTTTTGTATTGTATGTACCGTACCTACCTAATTGTTTATTTCTATTCAGTGTTAGATGTTAGAGGGGAGCGTGCTGCGTGCCGCGCGCGGCACGCGGCAGCGCGCGCTCGGCCGCGGGGGACGCGGTCTGACGACATCTTAGTGCTTAAGATATATGTTTGTTTGATGTTAGTACTTTAGTGGAAAGTGCTTTTATAGAATAAATCTATGAAATCCCATTCGAATGGATGCCGATTAAAAAAAATATAGACAAACAGTACTAATAAATTGTAGATATAAATGTACGCGGTTCTACAAGCTCTTCCTGAGACAATAAATATTATATATAACGAAGTATACACGCGATGAAATCGTGACAATAAACTAAAACAATTACTTATACAAATTAATTGAACTTTGTGACAATACAATGTTTTAGAACGACTATTTGACATAACTACATAATATAGTAAGTGCTCAAATATTTTTTCAATATACATTACTAAAAGTTTGAAATTACTTAGTTTTTTAAACATTGGAGTATAAAAATATAACATTATATTTGTACAATTAAAAGAAAACTCTTAGGCCGTCAAACTTAATATGGTATAGGTAATTAATTGAAGGTTTTACTTATTATTTCATTGAGGAACATGACGGAGGTTAAGATCTTATTTATAATATTATGTTGTAGAAATAAGTAGTTTCATAATATAAAAATAGTACAATGAAGACTTGCTATAAATACTTGCTATAGATTTTTTATTTAATATAGAAGTGCCTAAACATTAAAATGAAATGGAATTTGATTTTTTTCTTCCCTTGTTGCACACGAGTTGGGCCCTCGCACACTTACACATGACATGGAATGTTAGCAAAAACATAGAAAAATGATTTTGTGGTTCAAATGAACCACGCATAGAGAGCTGTACAACTACTGGCTATAATTTAGTAAAAATCAAATAATATAATATGATAATATATAAATTGTAAACTAATCCAAGTGTTGTACATATTGCAGGTGAGCTCAAACTTTTGGTAATGTGCATATTGTATTTACAGAGATAGAGTAAGATTTGTTATTATACAATCTACTACTTACGTTCCAAACATAACTTCTATAATACTTATATATACATAATGAAATCTATAAAATATTTAGAGACATAGCTTTAATAGATTTTAAGACATCATATTACTAGACATAATAGATGTACTCGTAGACGTGTTGATATTTTTTAAAATTAGGAGAAATAAATATACCTAGTTCCTTTTTATATGGATAAAGTTTTGATTTATCGTTTTATCTTTAGATGTTCTGCGATCCTAAACTGGGATATCTAAGAGTGAAGTGGTTATAGCACAAAGCTACGCTCAACGTAACATAGGGATATATTTATATAAATATAGAATGGAGTTTAAATAAAGCTATGTGGACGTGAAACACTTTATATTATACAGGAGATGAAACGGATAAAATATATATTTGCCGTCTTTATAAAAATTGTTACACCATGGAATAACTCAATGGGAAAGTACTAGGTTACTCTTAAAAAACTAATAACTCCTTGCGCAGTCTCTTTCACATAGACCTACGACTTTTGTTCTAAGACTATTTATTTAAACGTATATTTTTCATGTACCTAAAAATATGAAATTGTTTGCTCTAAAGGTAAAAAAAACTGCAGGCAAACATATTGCGGCTCAAGACTGCATTGAAGTTTTAATTGTCAATCAGTTATATGGCAATCACTAACCAAAACTTAAGAAAAAAGCTCCTAAAATTGATGTAATATAGTCGTGAATAAAAGTTGCTGACTATGATAAAAGGACGCCATCCGTGAGGGGGTGCTAAATAACCCTTTATTATACAAGGTTATTTTTTTATATATTGCAAAGCTTATACACCCCAACCAGGTTTTTAGCTCAAGAAATCATATAAAAAAATTAAAATATTGAAAACTTGCAGAGTTAGAAACCATTAAAGTTGTCTTATGTTCGTCGCAGTATCATGCTCATTGCGTCGCATAGGACGTTGTCCATAGTTATTTAAAAAAATAAGTCAACGATTACATTTAGATTGTTAGAAGGATTAATTAATGTTTGAATAATTTATTAATTGTCAAATATATCATTGACCAAAAACTATCCCATTGGATTGTGTTACTGATTCTGAACAAACTGCTTTCAGGTTTGCACTATACTAAGAATAACGTTGTATAACCTACAAGTCATTTCCCATTAAAAGTTGATTCCCATGGTGTTTGTAAAGAACTAATAAAATGTGAGTAGCTTTGTTGCTAACTGTACCTACTATATAAATGGCCGCGGTGGAGCGAGCGCGGCCGCGGCCGGTCCGCACTAAACGTCGAACGGTGTCAATTGGTAATGTTCATGTCCACGATAATCAATATTCTACATTTATGTGGAAGTATGGTTGTTGACTACTTATGAGTCTCCTTTTCAACTCGAGCTTTCTACTAGTGTTACGATATTACTGTTTTTTATATAAATTACATAAAATAATATCAAAAATTTATTAGATTATTTTATTGTCAGATTTTAGTAAAATAAGCAATTGAAATAAATGACATATTATGTATTATTACATTTATAAACATCGCGCGCAGTCACCAGAGCTCCAGTCGCTTCAAATAGGAAAATTATTATTGCCATAAATTGACAAAATTACACGAATTTATTTGTGTGCCTACTGGCATAACCAGACTAAAATGGAATTTATTGTACACAAAAAATATTTCACAGCAGATTGTCGCTTGTAAAACAATTTTATAATTTTTTATCATGGTTTTTAAAAACTATATTTATTTTATTAACCCTCAAAAAGTTAGACTTTTTAATTTATTGTCTTACTTGTGCGACAACAAATGTGTTTTATATGCAATACTAAACACCTACCCAATAACAACTATTAATATTAAAAAAAATGTTTTTTGATTTGAATAAACTCTAGTGTAATAGTAAGATAGGTTAGGTACCTAATATACGATAAATTAGTCTCCTCTAGAGCCATGCTTTAGTGTTCTGTGACATCTTATGATACTTGTGATCTCTGCATTATATAACTCAATACTTTGGTCATTTTATACTCGCCTATATTTATTATACCTATGTTCATTACTAGATATAATTTGTTTGTGTTGCACGTTATTCTGTAGTATCTATAGATGTAAGGATTGGGTGAAATGTCTAGTATAGAAGTGCAAAGGCTGATAAAGGAACAAAGTAAAATATTTAAAGGACGATCAAGGTCAGCATCATAACTAGTTCTTTAGTTCTAACAAAACAACATTATTTAATAATAATTAATATAAAGTTGCTTTATTACATTCGTTAAAATATTTTACACAGTTTATATTGTTACCTAATTAACAGTCCTAAGTGTGTTTTGAGATAATGTCATTTTACGGAAATATATATTTCACTATTATTATAAATATGAAAATTTGGATCTTTTTTACTGACCATACTCGAGTCACTCAACGGATTTGGATAAAATAAACCTAAAGAGACCTAAGAGGCGCGTGAGACTAAAACTCATGTTGGCGAATCGCGCTCAAGTCTCGGTAAGGGAAATTAAAGTACCTATTGAGTATTATTTAGAAGTATTATAATTTCAAGCAAATCGTACCAATCGGCAAGGAGTGAATCTATCTTCAGTATAATGTATCAGGCGAGCACGTTACGTTGGTCTGTCAATTACTTGTGTAGTAGCAACGCTTTATTTATAGTGATGAGTCTCAAACGAAACTAAGTTCGTTAATGAATTATAAATAAACATAAAATAAATGCATTGGTATTTGGCTTTATATAGAACATGTGTGGAATATGCATGTTCAGCTCTTAATGTTTATATGAAGGTAGTAGGTACTACATGTGTTAATGTACATGTATCGCGTATATTGTATACTGTTGTAGTTTATAATTGCTGTTGGAAAATAAAATCTATGGTAGAGTAATTGTGTCGTGTTCAAAGCATATCTTCTCCGAGTCAGCGGGTTTGACTCCAACCCGTAGTTATAGGTAATTAAATTGTAAGATACATACGTATTTGTAAAAATAGTGACTATCGTAACTAGCGACAATAAATATTTTGATAATGAACAAATAATATATATTTCTAAATGTCTACCAGTGGCCGCTTAGTGGTTTAGTTTTCATACAGAATCTGATATAATGAACTGATCAATTATAAATATAATTCTATAATATACATTTTATCGACTAACAGTTCAACCTTAACGACAACATCATCATATATTTTATATAGGTACTATGAAAACCTGACCACTAAGGTTCCTTTGTAAGTTTTCAACAAGCTTGGAATTTGTATTTCAATTGCGTTAGTTTATTATATTATAATACATAAATATATGTTGTTTTGAAAGCCAGGCATTACAAGCTAAAATAACGGTTGTGTATTAAATGTTTAGTGGTGTCTACGTCACTTATGACGTCACTGTTTAGTGCTCGGATCGATGTACACTGGCCCTTATTGAATGTTAATTGTTGTAGAAAAATGTTTACTTCTTAGATATTAAATGAGTGTTTCTTTTTCATATCTACCTGAACTTAGCTGTTTGAAATAAGTGAGTGTCAAGGAAATGTGTCACATATTATTAAAGTCAAATTAAGAAATCCTATCTGCAGTCGCAGTCTCGAAATATTTTAATTTAAAAATATTTACCTAAATGTGATAACATATTTTTTCAGTCACCTTTTAGTTAAAATGGACAAAACAGGCAAGCAATATTTTTAACAGCTACGCAATTAATTTAAACAGTTACCTACTTGGATCGAAATTATACATTGATTATATTATAAGTTCGATGTAAGTAGGTAAATGTTTCCAAAACGTTACCAAATATGAACGAAAAAAATAATTTTATATATCGAAGACTTGCCTGCTTTGTTTGTCTGATAGACGATCGATGGAGTTTCTTTGCAAATGTTTTCATATAATGTAACGTAATATTACGCATACATACATACATCACGTCAATTTCACGCCAATGAGTATTGTGCGCGCTAATACAATTATCCTCAATTACCTACTACGTCTTGATCATATCATTTATAGACGGCTCTTACTAGGTGAAGAGCAAAGGACTAGCCTTATTATAGTGAAATGAATCATGTCCGTATTTTCAACTTTAGAGGAATAAAATAAACGCTCAACAAGAATTTACTTTGCAGAGTTATACATAATCATCACTGCGATGATTAAAAAAATGTTGTTTGAGATTCCTCTCATTTTATTAAAATTTTATTGAAATTAAAGACAATAAAAGTGATAAGACAATAATGTAACGGACATAAAGTCCCCTACAGTTTGTTAATTTATTAAAATGTTGTATTTTTCCTATATCTAGACTTATGAATCAACCTTCGTAGTTTAGATAATTGAAATATAAGACCAGGTTATAGTAATTACAGGCCAACATTAAACAAATATAAAATGCAGAATTAGTTCAGATTCAAAAGATGATGTATTGGATTGGCAGCATTAAACATTACAAAAATAAGCAAATATAACTATAATTAATACAATAATTGCAATTTATTTAATGAACAGCATTTATTGTTGTCCCGTAAGTACTATAACATAAAATGATATAATGATATGTAGTCACGTAATAGATACGCACAAATAACTCTGTACCTACTTTAAAGCCACTATTTTAGACAGATTCTGTTTGTATACACTCATACCTGTGGGATATATCGCGTATATTTATTATATTATATTGATGTTATGTGTACCTAGTAGAACGATGTCGCTTACTAACCTGCTCCTTATCTCTATTTTATACGATTCAGCAAATTATCAACAGCCGCCTATTATGTTACGAAATTCAAATTATAGCTGACGTTCAAAAAAGTAATCAGTCGCTAAGTACAACGTTGTTGTGTTCAGATTTTGACTCAAATACTACAATTTTGTACTTAGTACCCCATTGCCCTTAACCATAAATAAAATACTTTTGCTTTGAAAATGAAACACAGCAGAATTTTTATTAAGTACGTATGTAGTGTGTACGTATAGTTTATATTTTTGTATTGCAAATGTACGTTAGTTTACAAATTGTTACTATAATGAGTAAAATGTTTTCACGTATAAAGCCTACAATACAAACGCAAGTATTTTCTATTAATATATATTTTTATATTCCATAAAGTATAATTTTCATGGGTGTCGGCTGACAGTTTGTGTAATGTTTTGTATTCTGTCTCGTCGTTAGTTTGTGATTGTGGCGGCCGAGAGCTGTGTGCCGCTTGTACCACCTTGTGTAGCTTTACTTTGTTCCTCAAGCTTGGATTAAATATTAAAACAAACATGTCGTTTAATTTCTTACCCCAAAGGATACTAACTATTACTACCTGCACTACAAACAAAATAAAGCCCAAAATTAAAAAAAAAACCTGAAATTACTATTTGTAAGTCCTTCACAACATTTTATTTCATATAGCCAAAGTAGTTAAAAATCTACAGCTACGTGCCGTCACTATTAGAATTAAGCCAGTCCGAATATTCGTAAGCGTCAAAATGGCGGGACAAAGTCTTCTTTAGATTTCAAAACTACATACATACAAATGCAAGTACCTTTTTGCTACCATTTGCTTCCTACGCTAAAATTAAGTTACTTCAATTTAAACATAATACCTACGTGGTCCCGCCATCTTGACGTCGAGATGGTGGGACCAAGCTGATAGCCTGCTCAGAGGCTTATTGTTTTTTTTTTTTTTTTTTTTTTTTTTTTATTAGTAGGTTCACAAAACTGGACAATACATTTTGCTAACACAATACATATTTTACAGCTATATATAGAAATGTACGTCCTTCTCGATGTGAACACTGCATGCAATAAAATGAGTACACTAATTAACTAAATAGTTAATACTTACAATAATTTCAAATTACATTATTACATTAAATTAAATACAATATTAATTTACTTAATCATTAAATACAATATTCAATTATTTGTTATTTTTTTACTTATAATTTTAATTTAGATTTAAAGCTTTCTTTTATGAAAGCGTTTGTTGTACAAAATATATCTAAGTCATGACAAATTTTGTTATACGAGGACATCATGCGATTCAGTGAGGAGTACTGACTGTAATTCGTATGGCAGACAGGAAGGCTGAAAGTCTTTCTATTTTGGAGACGACTACTGGTGCGTGGTATGAGCATGTTAAATTTTGTGAGTAAATTTGGACTATCGATCATTCCGTTTATTATGCTATGCAAAAACACGATATCGGCTATATTCCGTCTGTATTCGAGTGGAACCATGGCAAAATGTGCAAGCCTTGATTCATATGATGTTAGATGCCAACAGAGATTGTTAGCATAGGATAAATGATATAGAAATCGTTTTTGTACACGTTCTATACGTTTGATATGTATAGCGTACGAAGGACTCCAGATCTGACTACAGTATTCCAGGAAAGACCGGACGTAACAATTAAAAAGAACAATTGAGACCTCAGGGTCTTTAAAAAATTTTGTTTGCCTAATTACGAAACCGGCTAGTCGTGCACCTTTGTTGATTATGGTGTCTATGTGATCACGGAAGTCCAGTTTTGTATCCACTGTTATACCCAAGTCACGCATTTTTGTAACTTCAACAAGAGGAACACCTTGTATGAAATATTTAGCAGGCATAACGTTCCGTCTTCTTGTAAACTTAATGTGGTAGCATTTAGATGAATTTAATACCATTTTGTTGCCTGAACACCATTTGCTTATCTTGTCAATATCGTTTTGAAGAGCTATTACATCATCCTGACCACTTATAACCCGATAAAGTTTAAGGTCATCTGCAAACATTTGGTATTGAGTATTTATATATTTTTGCACAAATCATTCACAAAAAGTAGAAACAAGACCGGACCAAGGTGAGAACCTTGTGGCACCCCTGAAGATACTGTAATAGCTGCAGATTTAAAACCTCTGACTGTGACAAGCTGTGACCGATTTCGAAGGTAGGATTCACACCATCTCAACAGTGACCCACATATTCCAGCGTGATCTAGTTTCTGTATAAGCAGAGCATGGTCAACCACATCGAACGCTTTTGAGAAGTCTGTGTAGATAGCGTGTACTTCTAGTCCATTCTCCATTGCATCGTATATGTCGCTAGTGTACTCTAGGAGGTTCGATGCGGTTGACCTCCCTGGCAGAAATCCATGCTGGTGGGCTTCAAACTGCGGTCTTAGATGGTAATGAATATGCCGTTGGATCATGGACTCGAACAATTTTCCTAAAGCAGATAAAATGGAAATAGGTCTATAGTTCGTGATGTCAGTAAGGTCACCCGATTTATATATAGGAGTGACGTAGGCAACTTTCCATTTAGTTGGAAAATATCCGCACGAGAGAGATTTGTTAAAGATGAAGTATAGTGGTTTTACAAGTTCTAAAGAGCAAGTTTTTAAAAAGATTGGAGGGAGAGAATCAGGTCCTGGTCCTTTATTTATGTCTAATTTCTGAAGCGATTCCAGGATATCGGATTCCGAAAGGTATATCGAGCTGAGAGTCCTGAAGTTAAACAAAGATTTATCCGGGTCTTTAAGCGTCACGGGAAATTCGTCACGATAAACTGATTTGAAATAATCAGAAAATAGGTAACTTATTTCCTGTCCTCCATTAGCGTGTCTATCATTCAGATGCATCTCATCAGGTATATCCCCACTATTTGATCGAATAGACTTTATAAAACTCCAGAAAAGTTTTGGATTTAATTTGATGAGATCTTTTGCTTCCGTTTTAAATTTGTTCAAACATTCCTGCATCATTTTGTCACATCGATCTCGTAGTGTCTGATAAATTATTAAGTCTCGAGGGTTTGCGTGTTTTTTGTTATGAGAATGAAACTTAGCTTTTTCTTTTAAAGCTTTAATCAATGACCGATTAAACCACACGGGATGTGTAGTATTGCCCCTGTGGCGCAACGGAGTGTTCTTATGAATTATTGGAATAATTAAGTTGTAAAATGTTTCAACAATTTCGTCGATGCTATGGTTTAGGCTAAAATGGTCATCCCACTGTATTTTCATCAATTCTAATTTTATTTCGTCATAATTAGCTTTGAAAAAATTTAAAGAAGTAGATTTATTAACTTTAGGGTGCCTTTGCAATTTTCGCTTTAAAGAAATAGTTAAAGCAGGGTGGTGACCGTCCTCATTTATGAGAGAGGAAGTGCTTCTGGAAACTGAGAGAGAGTCCGTAGTATTTGTTATTATCAAATCTAAAATGCGTGAATTTACGTTACAGACATGGTTTACTTGATGAAGTTCATTAAACGAAATGAAATCAGCAAACATACTATCAATTTCGTTCAAACTGCCAATAGGATGTATTAAATTTGTAATCGAATCTAACTGCCATCGCAAGCCAGGCAGATTAAAATCACCTGCTAACAAGAGTATAGAGTTATGTGGTAATTTATGTTGGATGATATCTGACAGATTTGAAGTTAAAATGTTCAAACGGCTACAAGTGACTGGTGGAGGTAGATATAGTGTACAAATACAAAGGGGGATTGTTAAATTGCCCTGTTTTAGTTTAATACTAACCCATAGATCCTCTCCTGTGGACTCCCATTTAAGTTTTCTGACTGGATAGTGCTTTTTCAGAACGGCAATTAGTACTCCACCGCCTTCATTTTTTTGGGAAGAAGTAGAACTACGGTCACGCCTAAATATCGTGTATCTCGCATCAAATAATTCGTGATCAAATACCGAGTCGTTCAGCCATGTCTCCGTTAAAAGAACGACGTCCGCCTCCTGCCTTAGTACATTACTCAAAAAAGTTTGTGTCTTAGTCCTAAGTCCCCGAACGTTCTGATACAATATATTCAAGTTAGTACATTTGTGCGTTGAATTTAACAATGTGACCATGGACTACTATTTTAAAATCTACAAAACGTTAAGAGATTCTTGATTCTTTATATGGAAACTTTGAGAGTTAATGTCCTTTTTTATATAAATACGGCCGTTACGCACCCACACAAACTGAAACTTTTTATCCTTTGCAACTCGACGTGCAGCTGCGTGTAATTGTTTGTTATTTACAGAAAGATGTTCAGACACATAAATTGGTTTTTTGTCACCTGCAATGCCTAGGTGGGAAGAATTCAGTTTGTCGCTTTGGTGGGTCTTATTGAAAGACTTTACTGCTGCTATTATTTTGTCACGTACCAGGGGGCTGGACAACTTGATTATAATATTTCGTGGTCTGTTGGATTCTTTGTTTAATTTTGCAACGCGGTAATAGTTAAGCAGCTCGTGTTCAGGAAGAGGGCATCCCACGGTAGAGGCTAGCTGCCGTACGACGGTGCCTATGTTTTCCGACTTATGCTCAGGTACGCATTGAATTTCCAAATTGCAATCGCGGGACTGCTGTTCGAAATGGTCAAGTTTGCTAGTTAGATCGACCACTATGGTTTTTAAACTTTTGTTCGCTTCCTCTAGATCTCCAATTTTCTTGGTTTTGACGTCCAAGTCCTGTTTGAGTTGGTCGTATTGGGCTGACATAAAATTTATACTTTCCGAAAGTTCTTGAATGGTACTACGAGTATTTGCACTTTCCTTTTTTATGTCAAGTTTAATTTCTTTTAGAAGACGTGAGAAGGATTCTTCCAGCTTACCGTCGATATAACGCTTCAGTTCGTCGTTATTACCCATAGAATTTGCTGTAGATATCTGGTTAGAATTTGCAGATTGGGAAGATAAACTAGAATTGTCTCCTCGTTTGTCAGCACTTCTACACTCGGGGCATTTCCATGTGGTTTTATAGGCCTTGGACTCTTTTGCAAAATTTTCAGCAGAAATGCTTTGGCAAAAGTAATGAGAGGTGGAGTTACACCTACTACACACTTTCAGTTCGCTGGGATTTATTGATTTATTACATTTGCTGCAAACTGTCATATTTTTAATTTTCCCCTAATTCGAATATGTTTTTCAACAATGGCAACACTATCCTATTGTCAACATCAAAATCAGGTAATGTCAGTTGACTTTGACAAATGTCAAAATGAAATTTCACGCTGTCAATTGATTCTGACAATGTTGTTATTATTAAATTTGAGGGTACTTTGTGTCAAACGACAGATGACTCGGTAATAACAGAAAATGTGGGTATAAAATTCTGACTTATCTTGGTATTTTCCGGAAAAAAGAGTTGAAATAAAGCGAAGATAACATCAACACTCGTTCCTTGCTTGATAAACTTCACAAAGTATTCACTTTAAGCTAGTTATACGTAAAATTTCCAATATTTAGTGCATAAAATTAACGGAGGTGTAGTGTACTCAATGACAGGGTTGCCAGGACAGGATTGTTCCTATGTAGGTACCATTACACTACCTTATTGCTACCTCACGATTGTTGCTTTTTATTAGGGTTCCGTTGTCAAAATGGCAAAAACGGAACCTTTATAGTTTCGTCATTTCCGTCTGTCTGTCTGTCTGTCTGTCCGTCCGTATGTCACGGGCATTTTACTCACAGACTACTCAATGAATCTTGATGAAATTTGGTGAAAAGGTGTCTTGTAGTAGCCGCTACTTAGTTTGATAGCTAAATAATAATAATAAATATTTTTAGGGGGGGGGACTCTATACATGTAACAGAAGCTGAAAAAGTTTTTTTTTTTCAGCAAACATCAACGTGTTGCACATCATTCGACAGGCCTTTAAAAAACATTATAAGGTTTTTAATAACCTTTTTTGATTGAGTGAATATTTTAGGAAATAATCGCTCGGAAAGTTGCATAAATCGTGTCTTCCCTCCTTAACTTTTGAACCGTGTGACTAAAAAAAACTTTTTTACAAAAAAATATCACCGACTTCTAAAATAAATACAAGGCAACTAAAAAGCAATAAATAATGTACCTTGAATAACAAAAACAAATTAAACATTTTGAAGTTGGTGCCCGAAAATAGTAGTCTTTATGTTTTATTCGGCACCAAATTTATTATTAATATTTGAAGAGTTCCCTCGAATTCTCCAGGATCCCATCATCAGATCGTGATCTGATGACAATGGGACCAACTTGGAAGTATACCCTTTCAAACACAAAAACAATTTTTCAAATCGGTCCAGCCGTCTTTGCGTAATCGGTGAACAAACTTACAAAAAAAAAAAAAAAAAAACATACAGACGAATTGAGAACCTCCTCCTTTTTGAAGTCGGTTGAAAATATGGAAAAAATCACAAAGGTAGTGCTTAATAAATACTTTAAACGAAAATTTCGGATAAGATCGGATATACCGTTACTGAGTTATTGCTAAAAAACTGCGTTTCTGAACAAAAGGGCGTAAGTGCCATGAACATACGCTCTTCAGCTAATGCAATTGTTCGAGGCTGCGGAACCTACACTGAGCATGATCCAACATGCTCTTGCCCGGTATTTTTAGTCCCTTGCATAAATCATTTCAAAAATATCCACCGTAAACTATGGTCTGGTGGAAGATGAAGGGCAGGTTATTTTTAATTTCCAGTGAGTTACCGTGTCTCAGCAAGATATTTTTTTTACTATATAGGTATTATTTAGTAAAAAAAACTATCGTGCTGAGACCTGTAGAAATATAAAAAAACAATCGTATTTTCAAACGACTTCAAAAAGGAGGAGAAGCCTTTCAAATCGGTCCAGCCTTCAAAAGGAAGGCTGGACCGATTTGAAAAAAAAATTGTGTTTGAAAGGGTACTGCCAAGTTGGTCCCATTGTCATCAGACCACAATCTGATGATGGGATCCTGGAGAATTCGAGGGAACTCTTCAAATATTAAAGGCACACCTACAGTGATTTAGGTACATTTCGCTGTGATTCGTGCATTTACTCTCAAAAAGCACCAATCGGTGAAGTGAAACTGATGATGACGACCACAAATGACGAGCAAACCTATTCAATATTTCACGGTTCGCGATTAAATTACTATAATATGACTTTATTCTCGTCATATTACTATTACACAATGTAATAGAGCTGGTATTGAACTATCATGTGAACTCCTCAACAAATAACGGCCCTGCATTGGGGCAAGCAATATTTTGTAGAAGGATTTAAGCAGTTGACGTAAACCTATTGTAACGTAAGTGAATTACAAACCAACCCACTAAAAAGTGAGAAATAAAAAACTTTTTACAAAAAATATTACCGACTTCAGGCAAGTAAAAAGCAAACAATAATATACCTAGAATAACAAAAACAAATTAAATATTTCGAAGTTGGTGCCGAATAAAACATAAAAACTACTATTTCATGGCACCAGAATAAACGGCGATTTAATATAAAATGATATTACCGACACTGACAATTTATGGGAATAATCACATTAGTACCGAGAAGAATGATAACCATGAACAAACAATGACGATCTCATTAAAAGTTGAATTATGTTACTATACTTATTTGTACAATTTGTTACAAATGCATAACAATTTGTTGCAACTTAATTATTCTAGAAACAAATATGAATCATATAACATATCTCTTGGAAAAAAATCTCTCTCTCTCTCGATGTGTGTGACAAGACCTCGTCTTATGAATGTGAATGTCCGACATGTGAGTGTGACATTCTGAGAGAACAAGAGGTCTTTTGCTGTGAAATCTGGAGATAAGGATTCTGCGAAGATGGTAGTTCACGTTATTCTCTTCAGTGCAAGCCAGGTACTCAACAGGACGTTGCAGTATTAAGGCGGCAAAAGTTCGACTCAACTGATATCGTCAAGGACTAACGCTCTTTGCTATTCGCAGGATTTCTTTGACGCAATATAGTTGAAACGTCAAGCAATTATGGTAGGTAGATTATGCACGTTAATGCCCGTGTCTAAAATATTTATAATAATGCACTGCGAAAGTTTAAATATTAGTTTATTCCCTGTCCTACGTATCAATGTGGTCCAATTCCGGCTTTTTTTTTGTTTTCTTCTTGAAAGAGTAGGTATAACCGTGTTAAAGGCTGTGCTCTTATCAGGTAAGCACGCACTGCCACAGCCCTGTTTTTCCAAGCGTCAACATAAACACACTTAATTTTACTGTACATGATTACATCGCAGAAATAAATATAGTTCTCTATTCTATGGTGCATCACATTCGTTACGACCTGTAAGATTACTCGAAAAGAAGCAGTTTAGCTGCCAAGGATAAGAAAATAAGAACGTCGAACGAACGTCGAACATATCCTTCGAGAACCGATTAGGGTCTTCAACGATAGGGAAAAAAAAAATACCAAGCCACTTAGAAAGTTTTGCGAAAAAAAGCTTTTATGTAGGTATAAGGCATTGGCCATTAATATTTATTTTGAAAAATTTGGTTATTTAAAAGTAAAAATATAATTGTTCGATTTTCGAATTTCCCTCCACACTTTTTCGAGAGCCAAATTAGATTATCGTGTCTCATTTCAAAATTAATCTGCATCGAGAACATGTGCAATGATTTTCTACGATTTTAAATGTGGCCTGAAACCTGAAGAGTCATTTGATCGACTTCAAATGGCTTTTATAGATGGGGAACCTCCAAAAGCAAACATCTACCGTTAGCATAGCGAATTCAAGCGCGGTCGCCTTACTTAAGGGGGTTGAACAAAGGAGTGGTCGTCCTACGACGGCTGTCACGAAAGAAAGTGTGCCGGCAGTAAAAACACAATTCAAGAAAACAAGTGAATTACATACGAAGAGATTGAGCATACACTGCAGATTGGTTCGGGAAGCGTTCACAAGATTATACACGAACACCTTTGCGTGATGAGGATAGTTTCGCGCTGGGTGCCTCACAACCACACCGAAGCTCAGAAGCAGGCCCGTGTGGATTGGCGCCGTGATATGATTAAAAATTTGGAGCAGGCTCGTCTCGGCGCGTTTGTCACATTGTGACAGGTGACGAATCCTGGATTTTATCAATACGATCCAGAAACACCATGACAACGCTCCCGCGCGCTCAGCGCTCAAAATGAAGGACTTCCTGGACACCACACCGCTCAGAGTCTTGGGTCCTTACAGTCCTGATCTGGCACGGTATAACTTCTTTTTATTTCCTAAAATAAAAAATCTGCTGAAAGGCATACAGTTTTCATCACCAATCAATTCAAATTAAAAAAAAAGAGTTTGAGTTGGTGAAGATACTGACATCCGTGTCAGCATCTTCTCCGCTCAGTAACTCCAACATAGTTGTGTGGATCAGTTGTCATTAAAATACGACGACACGCCGAGATAATTTAGTTGTGGGCCAATTTTGTATCGGCCGGACCTGGTGCTGCTCTGGCCAAGTTATGAACCTTGGTTTGTGCCGGCCACTTCTATTCTGATGGGAGATAAGGCAGCACACACCTTTTCGGGCCTTATAGCATTGATGTTCTTATGATGCGTTTGCCCTCGGAGCCAAGCTGTCGGCTCACATCCGTTGCATCTTGGTCCAAGCCCTCTGGAAGCTACTGATGGCTACTCCAACACGCTACCTCGTATAAGGTCAATTCAGTCTTTTTTTGCAGCTGTTGTCAAAACAATCGCCGCAAAAAAAGACTCAATTAACCTGTTGTCCGAGGAGCGCAAACCAGGAGACGCAGACACCCCAAATGCCTCAACTACTAAGACCCGTGAGCCAGCGATAGTGCCTGGTCTAATCACTACCTCCTCTGATGAGAAATCAGAAAAAAGAAGAAGGCCGCCCCCGCCGCGTTCACGTTTAAGGATTCGTAGTTCATGAGCTTCTGCATACTTTTTATTAATTTGTGCAACAAGGTCTACCTTTAGATCACGATGGAGATCCTCGTTTCTTATATACCAAGGGGCATAAGTTAGCACTTTATTTTGAAATCTTTGGATAATTTCAACATTGCTTTCTTTGGTACAGCCCCATAGCTGGATGCCACGAGTCCATACGAGTCAATATAAGTACTTGTTTACATACAGTAATTTTATTGTGAACTGATAATGTGGAATGTTTGCCAAGAAGCCAGTACATTTTTTTATAATGTAGCTCTAACTCTGTCTGTTTTTTCTTGATATGATCCTTCCAGCGAAGCTTCGCATCTAGAGTCATGCCCAGATAGTTGGCAGTATTTTCGTGCGGTATGATATTATTGTTAACTAGCTGTCCCGCGCAACTTCCAATGCGTAAATTTTCCCCGTTTTTGCAACATTTCTCGTTGCTGCTCCGCTCCTATTGGTCGTAGCGTGATGTTATATAGCTCATAGCCTCGATAAATGGGCTATCCAACCGTTAATTTTTTTTTCAATTCGGGTAAGTAGTTCCTGAGATTACGGCGTTCAAACAAACAAACAAACAAACTCTTCAGCTTTATAATATTAGTATAGATAAATATCGGTTTATAATTAGACCTTTTATTGGTGAAGTCTATATGGTTTGACTTTGAATCATTTAGTTTTATACGCCATCTATTTGTCCAATTTGTGATGATATTGACGGCTACCGTAAACATAACTACCGTAAGGACTATAGTTAACGGTAGATATTTTTTAAAGGATTCACGCAAGGGATAATAAAAAGCAATAATAGTGAGGTAGCAATACGGTATTGGATTTGTGCATAGGAACGATTAGCCTCTGAGCAGGCTATCAACTTCATCTTGATGTCAAGATGTCGGGACCACGTATTTTGTTTAATTATCACACTAATATTATAAAGGCGAAAGTTTGTGAGTATGTGAGTGTGTATGTTTGTTACTTCTTCACGTCTAAACGGCTGGAGCGATTTTAATAAAATTTGGTATAGAGTTTGCTGACACCCTGGATTAACACATAGGCTAATAAAACGCGGGTAAGACCGCGGGGTACAGCTAGTTAAATATATATTTGAGCTTGGGTAGCAAAAAGGTACTGCATTTGTTATATATGTAGTTTTAAAATCCAAGTTCGTCCCGCCATCTTGAAGCTCACTAATATTCTTAGAGATTTTCAAATATATACTTAGGTAGGTATACCTTTTGAGTTGAGTTAAAAAAAACTACTTTAGTAATTGAATTAATATTTTACTAATGGATACAATATTATAGTAGTTACAATAATCAACAATAGGTATAAATAACTAGGCGTTAGCCACTAAATAATTAGACGTGGTACACTTCCTTTACACATGCGGGCCGTTTATGGAACAGGTCGATAGAGGTCGCTACTTTGGGTTAAGGAAAAAATATAAGCATAGCGTTAGAAAGAATCAAGTATTTGAGATTGTACAGTAAGTTTTATTAATTAAAATAATAGCTCTATCGTATCTGCTCCATAAAATAGTGATATAACTATGTGGAGAAATATCTGAATAAATATTTGTATATCTACGTATCCTAGAGGGATTTCTAGGTTTGGAAATTTCCACCAACGGAGCTAATATCACTGCGACCCTATCACTAGCAACATCAGCGGGCATCTTACCCGGCAATAGTTCTTATCTGAAGTGTGTCGACGCACAACACATAATGGAGTGCAACACTAACAATGTTGCCATGAATGATATGTTGTGTCCAACAGTCTTCAGCTGTGATTTGAATGATTGATTTAAGAACTAATTAGACGTAACTTGATAAATACTGCTACAATCGATGATTCATAGCCAAACTAAATTCGTACGTTGAGGACAGTCTTGGAGGCATGGTCTCTTAACTACTCGATTTGACGAACTGGTAGACTGTTGGTTAAATCATAAGCAAGTTTGAAGATATACTTAAAAAAAAAGGTTTTAAAACTATGCAACGTGTAACAGAAAGGTGTGTGTACAAGGGTTGTTTATTACATACCTACGATATCGAGGGCCTATACCGAATTTTATTCAAAATCTGAGTAGGTACTTTAAAATGTCATTCTTAAGTTTTTCATTTAGGTATTTAACCATTAAAAATGTTTGACCATTTTACTACCGACGTGAACCCACTCCTAACACAAGCTTTTGAGCTTAGCTGGAGGGGTTAACAGGATTGCTAGTAATGTAGGACTAAAAATCACATTGCTAGTTATCTTTAAAAAAAAAAATGTAATCTGACTTTGTACTAGGAATGGAAATTGTACCTCCACAATACGCAATACTCTATGCCAGGTATGTCTAAATAGCGGCCCGCGGGTCGCATGCGGCCTACTAATCATTTTCTTGCGGCCTACTAATATTTTTCTTGCGGCCCGTATCAATTTTGAAAACTGCTAGATAATGCGGCCCGCGAGCGTGTTAAATACATGAAACAGGCGCACACTTGGCCGCAATTTCAAAAGTGAATGATATATGATTAGATTGACGACTTCTGAAATGTATCGACACCTTTCAGTTACATGCTATTTATAAAGGAATAGTTCTTGCGATAATTAAAAACAATATCTAATAAATAATAATGCTCTACAAAACAGTCCTCTCACCAATCATGAGTATAAAGTAAACAGCTCGCACAACATCCAACTTCAGTCTTCAGTATTTTTCTAAATTGACTAATCGATTGATCTGTTACGGCAAACACTTGTAAACAAGTTGAAAGAAGCGAGCAAACTATTTAGATATGTTAGGACTGTTTATTGTTGAAACCAAACAACTTCATGCCATCTCTCTCTCTAAATATTGTGAAAAGAGGGAGACAGCAAGATATTAGTCAACACTACTACAAGATCGAACATTTCAAATTTCCCAATTAACTTAATGTATTATCCAATTCGCTTAGTATCTTCTGATAAATATAAATGTCAATTATTTTAATTTACAGATTTTGTAGTGTTCAAATAAGCAAACTGTACAAATAAAAGCCCTAAAAGCGCAAAGCGTGATGTAAAGCTACATTTTTTGGTATGTTTTGGTTCCCTCTTAAGGGAACACAACTTTTTTTTTTATTGCAAAACATATTTGCAATAAAAAAAAAAGTTGTGTTAACTGCGTAATACGCAAAAAACTGCAAAATGACTAACACATTTAAAATCAAAAATACATTGTTTTAAATTCGAACTGCAAAAACTGAAAAAAAAGTAAAAAAAAATTGCAGTGTTTCGCGTATTACGTAGGTAGCACAGATTATTTCTGTTGGTAAAATGCAGTTCCACACTCCCTAAGGAGCCCAAATAACAAACCAAAAATGCAGCTTTACATCGCGTTTTGTGCTTTTAATGTATGATTCCACTAGGGTATTACCCAGAGGGCTATTAGATTGTTTCATTTTATTGCGCGACAACCGGAGGCATCCCGTGCAGTCGATTATAGACCTATGCCTATGACTTCCAAATTAAGAGCTACGAAATTTCAATCATTAATATACTGGACACAATATTCGATTGTAAAATAAATCTTAAAGTAACATTAAGCGAAGTCTAAAAATGCGACAAAACTGAAATATATATAGATAGCTAACAGTCTCAATAAAAGAGTATTATGACAAATCACACGACATTATGTTACAATAAACCCGCATACATACGTGCGATGAAACTCACAAACGGCATCCCCACTCAAAACCACCTCTGTTCAAATTCGCTGCGGGTACATAGGGCAAGGTTCATACGTAGTTCGCTCGAACAACACACACATACAGGGTCACAGAGGCGCCCCGGCCGAGTCATTTATTAGCGCCCTTTTCCTAAACGTACAACTTGCTCGAGAGGTGTGCATGTGCAATTGACGTCAATACATCATGCAACATACAATAATCATGGACTTGGCACATGAAGCCTATTATTTTTACTATTTTTATAGTCTACCTAATACTTCGGGTGCGGGACACGTTGCATGCGAGAACGTCACTATACCAATAGTCCTGATGCGGCGTTTATAATAAACTGTACCTAACAGTTTTTTCTAAGTTCTACTTATTCTAGTCACCTCGAGCTCGTATCAGTAAATATCAAACTCACAACCCCAATGTCTCGAAACAGATCAAATTGTCGATGCTCACTAACCAAAAGACACTTACGTGAAAGGTCATTTGCGCAAAAAAAAAACTGTTATGCGAAAATCAATTACGCTTGGTAGGTTAATAATATATAAGTACATTATCTAAGTATAAAAAATAAATACCAATACGGTGTTAGGTGTGGTAGGCGATCGCAGAGGGAGGCATACATTTTATGTGCGGCGTTGTTATATGCGAAATACGATTTTTAAAAATAAAATGCAGCGATTTTTTAATTAAAAACAAATCATCATTCAATTGAAAATCCTAAGGCGCGGGGAGGTTTTTGTGCAAAGGTACTTTCGCGCTTCACTTTAAATGACATATTTACGCAAATGAACTAGATCCAGCGGAACAGCCTACTTTGGCGAATATAACTGACTGAAGCCAGAGCGCGTAGACCAAGAGCGAGCATCAATCGATCCACACCCACATGAGCAGTAGCTATTAAAAAGCTGAGCACTGCATGAGCTCGCAGTGGCCTTCGAAGACGCTCAAACGGTGCTTAATCATAGTTAGTCTAGGGCAACTAGAATCGTAGATAAGGCCTAGAATAGCGCGCCCCACGAGTCGCGAGTATAGTGTTTATTTTTTCTGGTACTAATGCGTTCAAAAAGTTCTAATGAATTAGATGACTTTGTTCCTGCCCCTTGCGGCCACGGCGCCCTCCGAGCAGCAGCGCCGGGGCGACCAGCCGGGCGCGGCCCCTCAGCCCGGTACTGCACACGTACAGATTGTTCACGAACCGAAGCTCAGAATAAAGACCGATATTCCGTGTCCGCTTGAGCGCGTCTACTGAATCTACACAGTCATAAACAGGCGATATGTCATATCTGTTCATGTACGTCGAGATTGTACAGAGGTGATAGTACGAAGTGGGGACGCGTTCCACCATAACAACAACGTAATATTCAACAACACAAATTATAATAGCTACAGAATGATTTTTAATCACAACTAAGAGAATTAATAAGGATCTTAGGAATATTAATAAAAGTATCAATAAAATAATATCATATTTCGTCAGTAAATTGCTTATAAATAAATTATGTTTACATACGTACAGTTTGGCTCATATCCGTCACGTGTGTATGAAGTCAACTCAGTTATTTATTAGAAATTTTATTAATTTAAAAAATAATCCTAGTCTATTCAGACAAGTCTTAACAATAACAGAAAAACTGTGTCGCAAATAAAATAATGAGTATACTATTTCGAATTATTCATTAATGTTTTCAAATTCTATATCTCCGATCAATTGAAATATTGAACGTGTACAAAAGAAAAATGTAAGACGGTATTTATTAGTATGTAAATGTTTAAGTAGATATTAATAAGATAATTAAAATTGACGTGCTAGCCGTGCTAGCCGTGTTAACACGGATATGAACCCCTAACCACCAAATCTAGTATAATTACAATCAATATGATTACAAATTGACAGTACACAAGGCTTTATATATACGATCAACTATACAGTATACAAACGATATGCCTACAACAGACAATGGACTTATTACACTGTTACACAGCTCTCTCACTTCACGATTGATGTCTTGAAACAAGTCTTTATTTACGTAATATTGCTACCGCGCTATCGATCACCAGTAATTGTCCATTGCCCATTCCAGGCAAATAACTACATCAACAATTAGTTTTAAATATACAGCCTAAACAAATGAACAACTTAGTACAAAAGTCTCGTTTGATAAGAATCGGTCTCGTGTCATTAATTACTCTTAAGAAATGGACCTTTCTACACTACTAAAGTCTTCAAAGATTCAAAAAATTAACTACTTAACGCACTAAAATACTATAAATGTAGATATATTATTTCTATATAGAAGTATAGAAATAATATATCTATGTAAATACTATATTACACAGAGCCTCAAGGCAGATAGCTTTACACATAAAATATAAAACTTTTATCAACAAATTATATAAAGTTGCTGGTTGGCCGTTTAAAAACACTAGTCCTAAAATACATACTTATTTTAAATACAATGTATGTAGGTACTATTAATATTTACATAATTGCTCTTTTGTAATTGTTACTGTAATTGAACCATAATAATGTGACACTTCGGATAAATATAAAAATATTTAAGTAAATAGTATAAAGTAATACATCACAATAGATGATCTATGGGGGTGTTGGGGACCTATCTACACAATATTTTTCTAGCCTTCACACTCATAAACTTTAATAATTACAATTACTTTGCTACAAAGTATAATAATGTGTACCTATATATTTTAATATTTTAATTATATTATAATTTATATAAATTCATATAGATAAAAATAATTTATAAATAGCAATTTTAAACGGCCAGAGACCACGCAACTCTGTATAAGAAAATCTATGACTCAGTAACATACCATGGCGACGATATAATTCATTTACTTAAATTTAATGATATGAAGCAAGCGCAAAGTTTACCGATTTAAAACAATTTAAAATATATTTTAATGTTATATAATAATAACTCTACGTGCTTAGCACAGAATTCGTATTTAAAAGTATTTAGTAACATTTGGTATGCCAGTCAATATTTTAATGGTGCGTACTGTTTCCTTTACAATGAATTATATTTCGGTTTTCTCTAAGATACATAAACACCTGCAAAAGTTTATAAATCAAACTTTTACATAAATATTATTTTCAGATATAAATTCTGTGCTAAAAGCCTTTAACACCTCAGTCCTAGAATAGCCTCTTTCGAGATAATATCACGTACACGCCTAACGCTAACAATATCGATTAAAATCTTTGGTGTGTCGAGTACAAAACGTTACTAATCGAAAATTAGGCGAATATGCGAAATTGATATTCGAGTATCGATACACGCTAGTTCGATTATGTACATTGTACATATCGAAAGTAAACTCTAAGGTAAGTTAATGTGATGAGCCGATGTCGTCACTATCAGATCCAATACCACTGTATTCAATATTTTGTACAGTCATTATTAAGTCACTTATAATTTACTCGTCGTTTTATATATTCGAGTTAAGCTCACAGCTACTTTTCACAGCAAATTCTAAAAGAGACAGTATATCCACAAATAATACAAAGTGTTAACATATATCTGTCTCTCTTACTCCTGCGTTGTCTAAGCGCGTACTCACGCTTTTCGATGAGCAACTTGTAAGCGGCATCAATATAAATGCGATACAACCGCTAAAGACGTTCAGTGCAACGTTTAAAGATTTCGGAAATATTCGTTGCTTTAGGAGAAAGAAACAAGAACCTTTATTTCTGTTAAGGTACAAGTCCAAGATGGACAGCAAATCGCAACCACAGACCGCAGTGCGGATGGCAGAGTTTAGTTTGTATTGTTGGTCTTCCAAGCAACGAATATAGCTGAACCGTACAACGTCCACTTCGCACGCGTCAGTCAGGTAGCTAGCGCATCACCTAAGAAGTTCTAATTACAATAGTTATTTGTCGATCGTCATCTTTAGACAAAGATATTAAATGTAACGAAGCTAGAAACGTGTTAATGCTAAGGTATTTCGGATCGGAACGGTCAATAGAGAGATTCTTATAGAAGCGCAGCAGGCAGGGGAAGTGTGGGAAAATGTCACATAAATATATCTAAAGAAATAGTTCTGTTTATAGTAAAGGTGGCACTTTTGTAGCCACTTAAAAAAAAAGTTTATTTAATTTAGTATGTGCCAGAACTATAACAGGGCGAAATTGGTCGATTTTCAAAAGTTCGAAGTATTAACTAGATTATGTGGAAAAAAAACGATTGGCTAACATTACACACTTCCCTTTAGTTTGTGAATGAACAATAAGTGGACTCTTTTGAAATAGACATCTGAAAAAGTTTTAAGCAATAACGAGAAGATTTTAGAGGGTATGTACAGAGAAGACAAGGGTACAAATTTGACCCTTATAACGATAGAAGTAAGATTCAAAAATAGATTTGTAAGAGACAACAGTGCTACATTTTATTAATAGTCTTTCAAATTTCGCTGTTCGGGTTCAACATTTTAGGCCTTAAAATGAAATCACTAAACAAATATTTCAGCAAAATGATTTGCGACTAACTTTCTAACTACATACCTATGTTAAAAAAGATTTCATCTATACAAAATGGACTTCTTTCAGAGGTTTAAACTGGTACAAATTACAAGGTTATGTAAAACCCCTTAAAATGAGTTTTTGTAACGGAACGTGACTTAAAAAATAGTAATGGTTGTTAACTTTATAATAAGTTGGTAACCTGCACAATTTCGTTTGGCCGCAAAATGTCTCTTTCGCAAAATGTCTCTCTGAAACTTAAAATAAAACCCTTTAAAGAAAAAAATATTTAATTAAAAAGAAACATCGAAAAAACCGAGCAAGAGCATATCCACGCTCCAGTGTAGGGTTCCGGAGCCGTTGCCGTATGAGAAAATCCGATTTGATAATTGCACCAGCAGAAGAGCGTATGTTTATGGCACTTACTCATTTTTTTTAAATGTTTTTTGGTCTCATTGTTCACGGGGGGAGGCACAATTTATGCAACTTTCTTCAACTTTTTAAAAATATTTATTTTTATTATTTAGCTATTTAACTAAGTAGCGGCTATTACAAGATACATTTTCACCAAATTTAATCAATTCATTGTGTGTTTGAGTAAAATGCCTGTGACATACGGACGTACAGACAGACATGATGGAACTATAACGATTCTGTTTTTGCCATTTTGGCTACGGCACCCTAAAACATTGTTTTAAGTGTTTCTATGTTTTATAAATTTAATCAATAATAATCTTTATTTTTTCAAAATCGATAACTTTTACTTAAAATTTTACATTTTATTCAAAGTTACAGAGAGACATTCTGCGAAAGGGACATTTGGCGACCGAGCCATTATGCGACCAAGCCGCGTGGGGAACATTGAGCTTCAGCAGAGATAATTCTCTGCCCTCCTATTCATAATCACAGTATTTTAACGATTCAATGTTTTGTCTTCTATTTAATAGAGGTATGAGTTTGCATAATGTTTTAGAGAACAAGCAAATAATATATCATGAACAAAACGAACAATCACTGGTTGTTGATAAAAAAGCATGTTGCTTTGATGGTTGTTCATAAGCATACTCTCTTCACTACTTCGCTTATTTCATTCGTGGTAAAGCATTCACCAATTTTTAAGTAATATTATAGTATGGAAAACGAGCAGAAATAATTTGATTCATAAAACAATTCATCAGAAAAATCAGAGCTAAATAACCAATCATCTAGATGTATAAACTATAGAAGACCTAACTATTATTTGCGAACACAAGTTCTCAGCGACTAGAAGCGCACAGAGCCGAGCGCCTGTACGTCGTAAACAATAATGAGTCTTATACATAGTGTATATAGGGGTCTAGTTGGACTGCTGTATGGAGGCGAGGAAGGCGGGGTCGACGGACGCCACCTTGGCCGTGAGGAAGGCGTGCATACAGAACAACAGGCTCTGCAGGATCTGACACTCTAGCTCCTGGAACGATATATTGTATGCTTACTATTACTCGTACATTACCATTAAATGTAGGGAGGAAAAATTGCATAGGTACATATATATTTTTATATGAATTATGAAAAACTTTGGGTTGTTATCTATTTAGTCTGTCACTGCAAAGGCTATTAAAACAAGTATAAAATTAAATTAAAATGTTACCTTAGTCTCAATGACTTTCGTCTCCGCATCTTGAAAATGCA
Source organism: Herminia tarsipennalis (assembly GCA_945859575.2). Classification (NCBI taxonomy): domain Eukaryota; kingdom Metazoa; phylum Arthropoda; class Insecta; order Lepidoptera; family Erebidae; genus Herminia; species Herminia tarsipennalis. Next base: position 2,249,255 of record OX243836.2, on the reverse strand, counting down.
GTTTTAGTTTCGATTTGCCGTCGTCGCTCGAGCCTCGGAGTTGAGAAAACCTGAGAGCGAAGAATACAAAATAGTTTAACTTAAATACCGACTCCGCTAATTTACTAGCTGTAAAGGCTTCCACACACTACCAGGCCGCCGGCGGATATCAGCCTTACAGTTGATCGCAACAGACCACAGACTAACAGTTTTCTATTAAAGGTTTTGGACTGACGGCCAGTGCGTGTGCGCGTGCGCTCGCCGCCGTCAGGCATCACAGGCCACAGCCGGCGCGTGATCTGAGGTCTGCCTGCTAGTGTGTAGTCCCACAGCCAGGTTATACAGCCGCAGGACGACACGCGGTCCGATAAGACGTCAGACTGCAGGCGACGGGCAATAACATATCTGGCGACCTTAATGCTATCAAGATCTAGTTAGATCTTGGTAGCATTTAGCATTGGACAGGTGCCTAAGGTAAACTGGCAGAGAGTTGTGCTTTGAGCATTAACTCCGCCTCTGTACAACTTTGTGCATATAGTTTTAAATAAATAAACAAATGATGTGTGGGAGCCTTTAAGCAATGACTAGAAGTTAGTATGATGTAGTGTCCATAGTGAGGTGAGGTTACCTGTACGCCCACACAGGCTTGGCCCCGGGCGTGCCCTCGCTGAGCGAGAAGCCGGCCGCCCAGTCTAGCGTGAGTCCCGCCGCGCGCCCCATGTGCACCACTGTGAACGTCTTCTTCTGCAACAACCAACGACAGTGACATTCAAATACTGTATATATACACAATATTGTACCACATGAGTCTGTTATGCAAAATTAAACGCGGAACATCGTGGCAATAGCTACGATCCACTAGTAACCACACAAGACTTTTTTGCAATGTGTGCTAATTCTACAATATTACGTTATGCTGACATAATGTACGTTGTTGTAACGGTTTCTAAAACCATACATGTTAAAATAAGATGTGTCCTGAAAAACAAGCCCCAAGCTTATCTTAAGCACTACTATCACTCACAACCAATTACTGAGACGTTCAGTCCCGGAATGAAAATGTTTGCCAGTTTTCAAATACACTCACGCTTTGCAAGCACATGTTACATTTTCAAACTATATGTATCAAACCAGACAGTTGTAGGTATAACCGTATGCTGTTAATTGTGCTTAACTGTTTGACAACAGAGTTTAAATTTACTCACACCAATATTCCTTAACTATGAGTAGTTGAACTAAAACCTCTCGGATTTATTAAATATAAGAATAGATGGAACGTATAGGTATATCTGACTCATTATCCCCTATCACTCTATGCCACTGATTGCAATACGTGATAATAATGTGAATCAATACAGATATATGTACGAGTAGCAGTGTTGGTTCCGTCAAAATATCGTTCTTGCCATCCATTTTTACCCGACTGTAAGAAAGGGTTGTGTTTTTCGCGCGTATAGGTATTGTATGTATGTATGTAATATTCTTTATTACCTACCTGATATCTCACAATTCTCTGAACGGTTTACACAATTAAGACGTCGTTAGATTCGTCTTGATCGACTAAGTGTTCTTAGAAATGTGACGTTTGAAAAAAAACAAAAATTACGGCTGTGAGATATCAAAATAAAGATGTGTGAAAAAAAAAGTTGTTTTGAATACTGCATTAAGGGTATCAAATTAAAGAGCTTATCTTAAGCATTTCAAAATGGTATAAAATGATTATGACTGTAATACTATAAAAGTTAGTTGTTATATCGGTTACATCCTATATATATATATATAAAATTAAATAAAAACCCGCCTGCACAAAAAATATGTATAATTTCATGCAGTCGGAGGCACTTTACTAAGTTCATCGAGATTCACTAATGCCTCCGACTGCATGAATTTATATAATTATGTAGGGTATATTTTATTTTTATAATATTATCATGTTCTCTTTGCGTAAATCGAGAAATAATCGTCTATCACACTAATATTATAAAGGCGAAAGTTTGTGAGTGTGTATGTTTGTTACTTCTTGAAGGCTCAACGGCTGGAGCGATTTTAATAAAAAATAATATAGGCCAGTATTGTCACTGTTCTGCAGAGGGTGTCATCTCCTATATAATTGGGTTGAACGAGCGGTGGTCACAAAGGTGTGCACCATATTAGTCTAATTGGTGGATTATTTTCATAATTTGATGAACTGTAATTTCTCATTAAATCATTTATAGAAAACATGTTTATAAACGATAAAGACTAAAACGAAAAAAGGAGGTGGTGTTAAGTGAGATTCTAAAGACAGAAGAGTTTGGCGACAACGGTTCCTATAGTAATTTTGTTGCATAGCATTTCTAACTGTTTTTTATGTTCCGTGGTTAGATGCAATGATTTTACCTACACACAGAAAAGAAAATAAGGCCGTAATCTACGGTTCTAAACTTTTTTATCAAGCACAAAAAATAATCTAACAAATTGTCAAAACGCGTGTGACAACTCATAATTTATTCTAAGAATGACAATTGCGTATTCGTTTTAATGTAATTTCTTGCAAGAATATTTTTTCTCGTGACAGCTTATTTTAATATAGCGAACAGTGCAACAATGTTTGGCAACGACAGACATGTCTGTATGTTGATGCAGAGGCCGGGAATGGTGCACCCCACTGCCAACTTCTGTCAGAGGCAGGTATGAACACGCGGAATTCTCGACTCTTTGACCTGAATCGCAAACGAGCACTCCTGACTGATGTACGAGAGCGCAAATAACTCTACAAGTTTTTTTGAAATTTTAAGGGCTGCTTAAAATTGGCTTGACGTTGTTTACTTTTGAGCGACTTTAGCTGGAACGTATAGAACTCAACCACAGAGAAAGTAATCACTACGTTTTAACTAAAATATGCGTTCCGGCTAAAGTCGCTATATTAAATAACTCAACAATTCGTTTCTGGCACAAAATACTGAGAGAAGAGACGGAAAGTATACCTATTTATAGACATCGCTTACAGACAGAACGCCGAACACCTTATTAACAAAGTGGTCCGAGATTCCGTATGTTTGAAGCTTTTCTTTTCTACTCTCGATGTTTTTTTGTCTTTCTTATTCACTTGCAGGAACACATAATAACAAGTATTTCACTGTATTAAACGGTTTCTCTTCTCATGTATGAATTTTGTACAATATGACAGAACACGATAGGCCGCGAAATCGGTGTAAAAGATTATATTTGTGTTAGATATCAAAGCTGCGCGAGCTAACGCTGCCATGCGACTGGCACCACGGCACGGCGCTGTCCATCCGCAGCACCAAGCGGCTGCGGCTGGAGCGTGCGCGCCAGCTGCAAATCGGCTGGCTCAACTGGCACCCCTACAGCCCCGTCATGTACTATTGGGACTGCGTGCAACTGTTCTTTTTGTTTATATCTTTTATTTACATGCCGTTTCAAGTGTTTATTCGTTGTGAGTATTAACGTTTTTTTTTACTACGAAATGAGGAGATGTACAGGGGGCTACTGTTGTTTTTGTTCCACCAATTCAGCAGCAGTCACGTGACGTATTGTCAACTATATGTCAAATGCATACATTTTCCCGCGTTAGCGTGTGCCAAAAAAGAAGCGTGTGGCATTTATATAAGCCCCCTGGTCTGATGGTAAGCGTCACGCTAGCCCTGAATGCCACCGTACCGCGCTCCACATTTGAGACATTAGTTCATGAGTCTCATTTGGCCAGTAACGACACCTTCAATCGAAACACAGTGACGTGTTAACATTACTATTTCACGTAAGAATAACTGCCACTGTTGTAGTACCCACCAAGACGGCCTATGGCTTACACCTACCACTTGTAGAACTCGGATAACTACAAAAAAATATTGAAAGATAACTTAATAAAAATTGACACTGTGATTGCAGACACTACTCATCTGCAATCACAGAGTCAAATAAAGGGTTTTTAAATCCGAAATGCAAAACTATGTTTTTACTAACATTTAAACTTTCGCGTTGCATGATTATAACTATTTATTATACGGGAATTAACATTATTAAATTGTTTACCTCAAAATTGCTTGACGTTTCGACCAGGTTGCACCAGCCGTGGTCACAAGCTGACTGGCTACTATGTTTTTTTTCAAGTGTGTTTGATCGTAATGCACGTAAAATGGCTGAATAGATTTTCATATAAGTTTTACAACGCGGGCGGAAGATAATAATATTATATGCCTTGTTAGATATAATTTTTCTAATAAGTGCTGATTGTCACTTTGTCTAACTCTGTTTACTATTATTGCCTATCACTTTCAGGTCCGGATTACTCCGACAAGTTTATCCTCACCACAGACGCCCTCGCGTTCCTCAACTGTCTTTCGCGTTTCTTCACCGGCTACATCGACAAGGAGACCATAATTCTTGAACCCAAACGCATCGTCGTCAACTATCTCAAGACTGACTTCGTCATCAACCTTATAGGGTCACTTCCGTTACAGCTCATAAGGCCCTTCGAAGACTGCAACTACCCAACACATACGGCCATGTTTATTTTCAAACTGCTAAGATCATTCGCTTTAAGCCGACAGTGGAAGAACGTCGTCGGACAATTCCAGCTGTCCTACATAACGTACGTGGGCGTCAAAGTAATGGTCATAACCATCATGTTCTTTCATTGGATGACGTACATCCATTACCAAGTACCCAATCTGCTCTACCACTTTAACAGCCTCGATGATAAACAGTTCGCCGCCTGGCTCGCAGCGTTCTCCATAACAGGTGACGAGCACGAGTCAAGCGCCTCATCTTTTTATCACAAATATGCCATAAATCTTTATTTAGTCTGTAGTCTGTGTTTCGGCATTTTGAACTACACGCCACTGGATCAACATTTAATCGTCAATTTGTTATTGTCATCTTTTATGGGGATTGCTGGGCTTCTATTCGTGTCGTACACATTCTCAGCGTTAGTCCGATTGACTATATACAGACAGTTCGATACGTACTTGTATAGTGGAAAGTACAAGGAGTTAAAAGATAACATGGCGTTTATGCGACTGCCGTGGTCTTTACGAAGGAAGATCATGTTGTTCCTGAACTACAAGTTCCGCGAGCACTACTTCAACGAGACGGCGCTACTGAACACAATCAACGAGCAGATCAAACACGACATCAACCTGCACTGCTGCAAGGGGCTCGTGATGAACGTGCCCATGTTCCAGGATATGCCTGTCGCATTGATAAACGCTATCGTATTCAATTTGAACAAAGTGTTGTATATGCCTGGCGAGGTGAGCCCTATCTGTATTTAATACTCATAGTTATGTTATTCAATTCCAGAGTACTTGCTTATTCAAAAATTATGTCTAGACCTATTCCGACTTCTACGATATTAATCATGATCATATTTCGCAGTTAATAGTAAAGCAAGGGACGCCTGGGAACTCTTTACACCTGCTGTCAGCAGGAACTGTCGCTGTAATGAACTCAGCGGGCAAAGAGGTTCGCAAAATTATTATATTTACCTGACTCGAGTGAAACATAAGAATAATAAGAATAAGATGTTATCACACATCTATTTATACAACAATCTATGGACTGCTAGCGATACCAGGAGAGGAGTGTTACACTTGTTTTATAATGGGAAGTGTACAATAAGTGCATACAATTACGGCTTGATATTTGCCGTTTTTAATTTATAAATATTTTTTATACAGCTTAGTGGGTCGGTATCGTCACTGCCTAAAATATCGTTTGGCTGTCACAGGTTCGATTCCCGGTGTGTCCTTCTTCGGAATTTCTAAGTAACAGTTATCATTAACGACCGGACTGCCCTGTTGGTCTGGTGGTTAGTCACACTGACTGCTAAGCCAGCGGTTGTGTGAGAGAACTATGAGTTTAGACTCGCCAGATAAATCTTTCTGTGATGAGCATCATTGTTTATTATGTGTCTGTGTGTAATTTAATAATAAGATGCACCTATTTATATAAATATTAATCAGTTGCCCGTTTGCCATAGTACGGGCTCTGCCTAGTTTGGGATGAGATGGCCTTGGTGTGTGTTGTCCAAAGATATCTGTGTGTAGGTGGCGCACCTGATCGACGGCGCGTTCTTCGGAGAGAACACGCTGCTGCACCCCGGCATCACGCGCACCGCCACCATCATCGCGCTAGAGATCACCGAGGTCTACGTGTGAGTGACATCATCTCTTATACTCTTTATCTATCCTTTCTCTACTAGAAAAGAGTAGCCGTTTTCATAAATTGATACAATACTCTGTACCTCGGAAAGCACGTTATAAGAACTCGAGATGATTCTCGCAATCGCAACCGTCGCACTGCTACTTGGCGCGTTAAGCAATTTATTAATTTATTTATGCACAAATTTGTACAAGCGGACTGAATGCTGAAAGCATTCTCTGCCAGTCTACCTTAGGGTGATATAATAATAAACTTTATTGGCAAATACAATATAGAGATGGAATGTGTAGGTGCAGTAAACTAATTGGAAATAAATAACTTCATATTATTCTAAGAAAACATACAAATAAAAATAGCTAGATATATAATATAAAATAAATACTGAAAAACAATATAACTAAACAATAATATACCAACATATTTACAAAAATACATACATACATTAATAAATACACAGATACAGACATATACATAAGTTACTAATATTGTGATGATTTAGCTGATCCATCAAGGAACAAAGTGTGTACCTTCCATTTAAACTAAGGCAATTGAGTGCCATCCTAATTTGGGGGGGGGGGGCAGGGCATTACAAGAGAAAGAAAAAACGGCTGGAGCGATTTTAATAAAATTTGGTATTTAGTTAGCTGACACCCTGGATTAACACATAGGCTAATAAACCGCGGGGCACAGGACATATTTCGTTTCGGATTAAGTTCGAATCTATCTGTCCCATGTAAACTTTTAGTTTACATTTTTGACAATTCATTATTAATATTGTTAAGGACTAAACCATTCAATAACCAAAAGAACCGAATTTTCCTTAATATCTATTCAAAATTATGTACATTTACAATTGTTTAGGATATTATATTTTTGGAAACGAAGAACATGTTAAAAGTTTTATGGAAAAGAAAAAATAAATAAATATTTTCTTATTTAATTTTTTAGTACTAAATATTAGAAACATATAACATAGTGTAATAGCACTGTAATTGTCTACGTACCTACATGACAATAAACTATAAGACGTAATGACGTTCATTTTTATGAAACCACTAGCTGTGGCCCGCGGTGTTACCCGCGGTTTATTAGCCTATGTGTTAATCCAGGGAGTCAGGTAACTCCATACCAAATTTTATTAAAATTGTTCGAGCAGTTTAGACGTGAAGAAGTAACAAACATACACACTCACATACTCACAAACTTTCGCCTTTATAATATTAGTGTGAAGTGTGATAAATGCTTTTATGTTTGAATTTATATTCTATTACTTAGTGTTAATCCGTTTCTTTGGTTCAACATTCGAACATTTTTAACTCGCTCCGTAACTATTACTTGTCATAGTGACTATAGTTTTTATGCAAATTTATAGTAATGCTGTACGTACTGGATTGATTGTTTGTATTAATTGAAAAGATTTAAACTAAATTAAATTATTCGAAATCAATTTATTAAAAAATACTCGAATTGCCGATAGCTTGTTTATCCTACATTGTCAACGTGAAGTATATATCGTAAGGACTATAGTGCTAATCGCTGATGACCACGCGACGTCCACTCGTCGTCTCGTGTCAGGACGTTGCGGTCAGCGATGACCTTATCACAGCAGAAAATAAAAAAAATAAAGTAGCACAAACAAAAGTCTCTCATGTAATTCAACATCCAATAAAAACTAAAAACATAAACACTACTATTTCATGGCACCAACTTCAAAATGTTTAATTTGTTTTTGTTATTCTAGGTATATTATTTTTTGCTTTTTAGTTGCCTTGTATTTATTTTTGAAGTCGGTAATATTTTTTGTTAAAGAGTTTTTATTTCTCACTTTTAGTGGGTTGGTTTATAATTCACTTAAGTTACAATAGGCTTATGTCATCTGCTCAAATCCTTTTACGAAATATTGCTTGCCCCGATGCAGGGCCGTTAATTGTTGAGGAGTTCACTATCAGCTTTATAACATTGTAAAATAGTAGTATATCGAGATTAAAGTGCTACTCAATACCATATTAAAGTACTTAATTGAATCGCAAACTGTGAAATATTGAATAGGTCTGCTCGTAATTTTTGGTCTTCATCATCAGTTCCACTTCACCAATTGGTGTTTTTTAAGAGTAAATGCACGAATCACTATGAAATATACCTAAATCACTGTAGGTGTGCTTTTAATATTTTAAGAGTTCCCTCGATTTCTCCAGGATCCCATCATCAGATCGTGATCTGAGGCAATGGGACCAACTTGGAAGTATACCCTTTCAAACACAAAAACAATTTTTCAAATCGGTCCAGCCGTCTTTGCGCAATCGGTGAACAAAAACATACAGACGAATTGAGAACCTCCTCCTTTTTGAAGTCGGTTGAAAAGAATCAAATGCGCTTGACCGACGACATGGACCCTAGATGTCACGGAGTGGTGTCCGGTCCGCGCCACGTTACACGGCGGCGCGGAAGGCCGCGGGTACGCTGGCGCGATGAGCTACAACAGTCCCACGGCATAGGCATGCTGTGGACGCGCCTTACCCGTAATTAATACGACTGCAGAGGATGGGGGAGGCCTTTGCCCAGCAATGGCCTCCCCTATCGATCACCTTTAGTAATAAGTAATTAAAATGCCCGCTATACACAACTACATTACATTTAGCTTATATAAAATTTACTCACAAGGAAATGAAATGTAGTCAATAATAATAGATACATAATTAGAATAAAGCATTTCTGCTTCAAGGACGCTAGCAACATTACGAATCCGCATTGCCAACAACATTTACTTTAAAAAAAAATGTTTTGGGAAAACCCCAGGAAATATTTTTACTTTAACATAAACTGTACAGGTTGGACAGCCAAGAGTTCGCCAAATGCATGCAACCTTACCCGCACCTCAAGCGTAAGATGGAGATGATTAACCTGAACAAAATCGACGAGATCAGGAGACAGCAGGCTAAACATCGCGCGCAGAAACTAAACGAAAATTAATTTGTTGAAAATTAATTTGTTGCGTTTGATTTATTCAATTAATTCTGATTAAGCATATTTAAGTAATCGGCACAGGAATGAAAACAGTTAAAATATATTTATTAATCTGTTTAATTATATGAATATAAGTGCAATTTGTTAATTGGATTTTATTGCGTTCACATCTACCTATACAAATAAAAATGAACGAGCGAAATGTAGGTACGCGTAAACGTATGTCAAAACGCAGTCGTTTTGACGTTATGTACTCAGCAGAAAAGAATTTACATAATTATTTTTTGTTGTGTTCGTTTGTTGATTTATAAAGATTTTTTTTTTAATCGTACGAAATAAATACACCCTTGCGAAGCCGGGGCAGGCAGCTAGTTTATATAGCCATGCATATAGCAAATGCTGCAGCATTTCAGTTAGAAAGTCGGAAAAAGCATTTATTTCGGCAAAATAATACAATTTTTTTGCAAACAATTATATAGGAAGACGAAAATAAATACACCTCCCGGACAATCAGCTTAAGCTGTATGTAATAATAAACAATGAAATACAAACGAAAAGATTGTGGTTTCACATTGTTTGGTACGCCGAAAATAGGACCCAGTTAAGCAGATGCTTGACGCTGGTTTTCAAATGGGCCTCTCTCACAGCTTTTGTTGAAATTGTATGTTAGATTTTATTATACTGGCACTTTTAATCTTATTGTATATTACACCCTACACATTCCATTTCCACATCACCCCAAGGCCCTAGACTGGCAGAGAATGCTTTTAGCATTAAGTCCACCTTTGTACTTAAAGTTTTAAATAAATAAATATATAATCACTTGTCCTGACTGACTCGCTGCTTCATCAACGCAGATCCTAAACCGGATTTAGACGGTTTGGCCCCTTTCGCGATTGGGCCCGCTAATAAAAACCTCAACGATTAGCGATTTGTCCCAGTCGCGATATGCGCCAAATGTCCCTTGTATGTGTAATTTATCTCATTTGCAATTTAATTTTATTATTCTACTGTAGTTTTCTCGCGGATCTAATCTCTTTTATTACGATTCCGTAGTAAACAAGGAGCCCTTACAGCTTCGCTGTGTCCGTCCGAATGTCCGTCTGTCTGTCCCCAGGTTAGCTCAGCGACCCTTAGTACTAGAAAGCTGTAATTTGACATGGATATACATTTCAATTACGCCGACAAAGTGGTAAAATAATATGTTCAGAAAAAAAATTGGGGTAACCTTCCCCACTTCCCCACACAAAGTGGGGGATGTGATTTTTTATTCCTAACCTCTAAATCGTGTGGGGTGTTGTTAAATGGATCTTTTAAAGACCATTTTTGATGTAATGGGAAATAGTAGGCAAGTTTTTTTTCCTTCTATTTTATTTATTATAACATTACATATCCTTTTCTAGGGTTCTTCAAAATTATAAATAATAAATTGAAGACGTTATATTTCGAAAGTGATTTTATTTGTTTGCTTGTTTGACACGCTTTTACGCACCACAAAATGACATAAGGGACTTTTCATCAAGTGCTTATACAAACTAGATATTTATGAAAAAAAAAACAAGAATGCAGACGAGACCACGGTCAAAAGTCAGTAGAATAATATACCTATCGATAATTTGTGGACGGGACATAATGCGAAAGGGACATAACGCGAACGGGACATAATGCGAAAGGGACATAACGCAGTCAGTCAGTCTTGCCATGCCTTTTATATTTTAGGCATCCACTAAGAAAGGATATTTTAAAAATTCGTACGCAAAGGGTTGCAAGTTTGTATGAAACTGATTTCCTAATTAACAGCAGATAAAAAATTGCGATTATTATGAAAAAAATTGGTTGGGGAAAAACAAGATAGTTTCGTGACAATAACATTATAACTATAAAATAATATTAAGGACCGAAACAAGAATATTCTTAGAGGTGGAAATTTCCTATAAAAAGGTAATTTTTTTTAATTTCCTATAAAATCCTCCGAATACATTTTTTCCGAATCGAACGAGCTACCGCTCATTTTTATAGGAGTTTTATCACTCATTTTCATGTTTTTTAACTTGTTTACTATACTAATAAGGTAAAAATATAATATGTGTGGTTGTATACGGTTGTAAGATTTAAGGTGGCTACTGACGAAACATCCATTTATAAAACTTCCAATACCTACGTAAAATCACGGGACTATTGTCTATACTTCTATTTGGAGGTACGCCTTCATTTCGAATGTAATAGTCATCAATTTCACACATAAAAAAATGCAACGGCACACAGTAATTCGACTAGAACATGCTGCCGAGACAAAACTCATTATTGCGTTTCCTGAAACTTATTACCCGGACAGCCACACCGTTAAATCCCTACTAAGTCAACATTGTCACTAACACATTATGGAAGAAATTCTAAAAATAAATGTTTATTATTTGACTGCCTCTGTGGCGCGGTGGGAGTGTATCCGACTGCTACACAAGAGGTCGTGGGTTCGATCCCCACCCAGGATAAAACTTTGTGTGATGAGCATGATGGTTTATTCTGTGTCTGGGTGTTATTTATCTATAATATGTATGTATTTAGAAATATATAAGTATGTTTATCGGTTGTCTGGTTGCCATAGTACAAGCTCTGCTTAGTTTGGGATCAGATAGCTTTGTGTGAGTTGTCCCAAGATATTATTATTATGCTCTTTATTTATTGTAAAACCATGTTAAATTACATTTTTAAATAAAACAAATATATCTAAAAATATTAAAAATACAGTCACCCACCGGCATCAGGTACAGGGTCCAAACTACAGGTGGTTACGGCCCCAGACTATGCGCATGCGTTACTTCTCTTCTTTACATTCGTAAACTAGTGAAAAAGTTTACGAATAACAGCTGATCAAATGAGAAGCCTACTTAGCTGTGATAGTTTTCCTTTCAATTTCACTATACAGGGTGGAATTTTGTAATGCCACCTGGAGGGGAAGTACTCTTAATACTTTAGATAGAAAATTTTACTCAAAGGAAACATTTCTTTATTTTTGAAAAGAAAAAAAACTGCATTAAAGATTTTTAAAAATTCGCTTGCCGCACACGGTAATCGAACCGACTAAAATCTGTAAAAGTACCGTGTACTTTTATTGCATTGATTGTTAGGGTCAATAAGGATGAAATCTCTTTAACAAACTTCATAAATTGAATTACATGAAAACAATTAAATTTTAAATTAATTTAATTATGTACAAAAATTTAAACTAACTAATTAATTGCTCGAAATGGGCTCCATTTTCTTGGATACACAAATTTATTCTTCTAACGAATTCATTTCTAGTTACCTTCAATAACGTATTGTGGTGAATGTTATAAATCGTATTCTGAACTTCAACTCTCAACTCGTTTACATTCTCATAAGATTTAGTGTAAATTTGATTTTTTACATATCCCCACAAAAAAAAATCTAAAGGGGTGAGATCTGGTGATCTCGCAGGCCATCTGATTGTGCCGTTTGTACCAATCCAGGTATTAAAATGGTTATTAATGTAGGCAGTAGTGATTCTGCTGTTATGGGCTGGAGCACCATCTTGCTGTAGAATTATTTGGTTTCGCTCTTCCTCGGGGAAACCATTTAACTCGTTTCTTAATAAATCGAGTATTTCTAAATACTTAACAGTGTTTAAGTGACCTTCGTATACATGGACTAACACAACCATATTTCTCATAATTCCGCACCAAACGTTGAAAGAAAATCTTACTTGACTGTTAGTTTCATGAACACGAAGAGGATTCACTCTAGACCAATAGTGATTATTGCGGCGATTGTACATGCCGTTATTGCTGAAGTTGGTTTCGTCAGACCATACAATTTTACTCAAAAAATTAGGGTTACGGTCAATTTCTCTCAGCATGTTTTGACACAATTGTAGTCGTCTCTCACAATCCCCAGGATGCAATTTTTGTACCAACCGACCATCACGATAACATCTAAACTTATACTTTTTCAGCACTTTAAGTATGCGAGTGTGGGTTGTTCCAATTACTTCGGCAGCATCTCTGCTTGAAGCCTTCGGAAATGCTTCGAAGTATGTTAAAATATTTAATTCAAAATCAAAGTTGTTTTGTTGAAGAGGGTGCCGTCGCTTTTTGAAACTTCCAGTGTTCTTTAAATTTTCTATCATTCTTTTCAGTACAAATCGAGTTGGTGTCTGACGGTCTCGATATCTCTCTCCATACCACCGCAGAGCACGATTCACATCTTTATTATTTAAAAAATAAGCTTCCATTAAATCAAATTGCTCTTGATAAGCCATTTTTACCGTGAAACAATTATGAAATGATTTGTAAAAACAATCAAATGTGAATAACAGATGAAAATCTATTTTCAAATGTAACATTCCATATTTAAACTACGTCATACACGCAGTTATGTCGCATCTAAGAAAGGAGTCTGCATTACAAACACGTGCAAATTGCAATCGTCTTATCTAAATAGTAATTCGTCATTTCGATGGATAAATGACGTCAATGATAATAATTAATGAATAACATAAGTACACAGATAGATCTTTGAGTAAAAGTGCTTTAACTTGACCCATTGAATTAATAATTTAAGATTTCATTGTTTTCCATTCATTTAACTTCTGAAAATGGAGCTCATTTCGAGCAATTAATTAGTTAGTTTAAATTTTTGTACATAATTAAATTAATTTAAAATTTAATTGTTTTCATGTAATTCAATTTATGAAGTTTGTTAAAGAGATTTCATCCTTATTGACCCTAACAATCAATGCAATAAAAGTACACGGTGCAACTTTTACAGATTTTAGTCGGTTCGATTACCGTGTGCGGCAAGCGAATTTTTAAAAATCCTTAATGCCGTTTTTTTTCTTTTCAAAAATAAAGAAATGTTTCCTTTGAGTAAAATTTTCTATCTAAAGTATTAAGAGTACTTCCCCTCCAGGTGGCATTACAAAATTCCACCCTGTATATACTACTACCGTGAATTTTGTTCACATACCCAACATCAACCATTTAGCTGGCACTGGCTGGGGGGGGGGGGGGGATACTTAATCTTAACAAAAAATTGCACTTTAAAGCTTATCCAGTTAGATTCAAGTAATCTAACTAAACGGATCTTCAATCGTTAGATTACTGTAGTTGGTTACGTTCAACTCTGTGTAGAATAAATATGTGTTATAAATACTACTAGTCCGGGATCCCTTGCTGTTTTTTGCACTTGATTACTATCAAGCTGATTTTCCGTGAGTAGCTTGGTTTCGATGAGACACCCAACTTTTTCTGTACGATAATTTTCGATTGTGGTAGGTAACAGAGGTAGCAGAGATAAAATATGTTGATTTGATAATTCTAAAAGATTCATTACTAACTGAACTTTTTTATGTTAAATCTTATGATAAATATCTAAATTATAAGAAAAAAAAATTGTTCTATAAAATGTATGGTTTGGTCAAAGAGTCCCCCTCCTCCCAACATGCATCGTTAACGAGATCATCAAAAATGATTACTAACCAGTTGATTTTTTTTTATTCACTCCGTTAATATAATAATATATTTTTATTTCAGACCATTGTGTCCATTTTGTTAGTAGGTACATGAAAATTCTTATAACTCTAATGTTAGTATACACAAAATTACAAAACAAAATAAATAATCATTACACACATACAACTTCAAAATAAATCAGAACTACAAACATATATTAATTATTAAATGTTTCCGTGTGAGACTGCACAACACCTATTAATATATTGACAGTCCCGACGGCTTGCTATCATTCTTAATAAATATATATATATAATTTAACAGTAACATTGTCCTACAAATTATGTGGTACGTTATCCCGGTCCTACGCTCAGAAATGGTTAATACCACGAGATCATTATTCTCATTACTAACTGTAGGACGAAAATATGACGTAATAGGTTAGTGTGTTCTCTGCTGAATTGAAACAATGTCCTACAAAAAAACAGGTATGTATCACTAGTCCGACAAGAATTGTGATTTTCTCGTTTTTCTATTTCTAACATAAAATACAATAAAAACATTTTTTTTTTTAAATTTACATAGCTTTATTTTTTAGAATAACGGGTAGAAAAATTTGTATATTTACATAAAAAAAATTAATCTTCATCAGATTCATCTGATAAATCTTTGCTGCTTACATTGCTGTCATCTTCATCTATTTCATTGTCCTCATTTAACATGAAAAAATTTAGAAAATTATAAAATATTGCGTAATGAATCAATAAATAACAATAGTATTAATAGAGTACCTTGTATTTCAGAAGATAATTCCTCAAAAGATGGACTTTAGGGACCATCAAACCAATAATATTCATAATTGCCATCAATATTGTCCATCCAAAATTTTCTGGCAATTTTTCTGTGGGACACCGCATATGTGCATTATACCATACACTGCAGATGAATGCAGTTCTTTTAATTAGTTGCAACAATTCTTGTTTTGTTGGTGGCAAACTCGAAGGATCATATCCTATAATTTTTGTTTTAAAATTTCTTTATTTTCTTTATTTGATTTATACCCTTTTTCAAATAACTCATACCGTCCTTTATTGATATCATTTTTTGTTTTAATGAATACATTCTACATACATACTCTTCAATAGTTTGAACTACCTTATTTGACGTTGTTAATGCTGTATTTTCAATTCGTAAGAGTTGAATAAAAGCCTCTTGAAAATTAATATATTTTTTTTAAATACTGAAAGGTCTCTTTCCTTTACGAAAGAAAGCAGGATTATAATCATTTCCTGTATAAATATGGCATATGGCGAGTGAACAAGCTAATTGATCTCCAAGCTTGACATAAATTTCATTTATGTTTAAGTACATTTTTTTTTACTCGTGCTTAAATTAATAATTATTTGAATTTGATCTTTTAAATATTTAAAATTAGCCAACATTATTATTGGTATATCAGAATCTGTACAATCTATCTGCACACGAAAGTTATTATTAAGTTGATAAATATGGTATACAATTTTGTTGTAATCAACTGGTTGTAATCATTGGTTGTAATCAACTGGTTAGTAATCATTTTTGATGACCTCGTTATCGATACATCTTGAATGGTTTGGTCAAAGAGTCCCCCTCTTTGACCAAACCATACATTATGTAGGACAATTTTTTTTCTTATAATTTAGATATTTATCATAAGATTTAACATAAAAAAGTTCAGTTAGTAATATTTTTTTTAGAATTATCAAATCAACATATTTTATCTATACTACCTCTGTTACCTACCACAATCGAGAATCATCGCACAGGAAAAAGTTGGGCGTCTCATAGAAACGAACCTATTCACGAAGATTCGGCTTGATAGTAATTATTTTTATATCAAGAATCTGTATTCCTACTTTTAAGCGTAGGCCCGGGATAACGTACCACATAATTTGTAGGACAATGTTACTGTTAAATCATATATATATTAACGGAGTGAATAAAAAAAATCAACTGGTTACAGTCCGTCAAATCTAAGAAGTACCGTTTGACAGTTCTGACAATTGAATGATAGGGATGGGATGAAAAAATCGATTACTATAATATCCGAACTTTAAGAGATCGATTACTATAATATCCGAATTTTAAGAAATCAATTGTTATAATTAAATAAAAGAAATGTTTAGGATATTTTTTTATTCACTACTAGTACTAGTATCGTCGTCTTCGTCATCATCGTCATTTAAATTAATGACCAGTTGATTGTCCATTACATTATCAAAGTGTACGTCTCTTTCGAAGTCGTCCATTATTATTTTCTTTGTTTTTTGTACTACTTTACTCCAATCTTCCTGTGTAACTTGGGCACATGCTTCCTTTAATAAACCTTCCATTTTCTTGACACTGAAGGGTGGTTTTGTGTTGTGTCTTGCTGCATAACCTGTAAAACAATAATGTAACTATTTGATAGCAGACGAAAACCATTGTTTAAATTATAAATGTTAGAAGTACTCGTGTTATTATTATAATATTATAAAATATTACCTTTAACTTGGGCCCAAATCAGTTCAATGGCATTATATTGGCAATGGTACGGAGGAAGTCGTATGACTTTGTGCCCGTGCTCTTCGGCCAATTGGTCAATTACATATGTCGGTTTTGGTGGTTTATGCAATTTCACTAACTGTAATAATTCAGCTTTTAATAGTGACATGTCGGCATCCACTCCTTTTCTTTGCAGCCATGCCACCAAATCTGCTTTCTTATTGGCTGACGTAGGTGCTTTATCAATTTGCACAGAGTGGTATGGGGCATTATCCATTATAATTGTGCTGTTAGGAGGGATATTCTGTAATAAATTTAAGAACCACTCTCGGAACCTTACTGCGTCCATTTCTTCATGATACTCTTTAGTGCTTTTGGATTGGAAAGCTAATAAAGAGTTTTCCACGAAGCCTGTAGACGCTGACCCAGCATGGCATATTATGAGGCGTCCACCTTTTCCTATCGGCACCTTCGAGCACGAAGCTTCAGAATCATCAGTCCATGTTTTCGGCACAGAATGGTTGGAATTTAGCCAGGTTTCGTCCAAAAATATTACATTATCCCAGTTTATAATTTGTTTAACTTTGCGCAGGAATGTTAGTCGCTGCATAATTATGTCATGTCGCTCCATAACAACTTTTCGTTTGTCAACTTTTTTGTATCTGAAGCCAATTCCTGTTATTACCGTTCTCAACGACTCTATGCTTCCCTTATACAGCCCGGCATCTTTTAAAGTTGCACATAACTTTGCCAATGTTGGAAATTCGCCTCTTGTAAAATACCCGTATATATGGTTTCTAATAGCATGACTATCGAATTCATCGATGCCTGTCACAGGTTTATTTCTTTTTCGTTTTTTCGGTGTGTGAAGTACGTTACTGTCACTCCCCGAAGGCCCATATTTTTCACTTAATATTTTGCCAACGGTGCGGCTACCAATACCGAGAGCTTCACCGACGCGATCCCGAACTTGTGTAACTGGCAGTAGAAGTCCACCATTTTGAGATTCACGCTCAAAATACTCGTGTAATTTCACCACCAATTCACGAGCCTGGCTGTTCAAAGTACGTCCTCTTTTCGACATTATTAATAAACACTTGCTTAGTTCGGAGTCCAGTATAAATATTGCCAAGGTAAACGGATAAAGAATGATCAGTCCAGAAAAGTAATAGCCAAGTCACAAATTGTAAAACACAAACGAGAAAGCAAGTACGCGCACAGTCAGCTTCCAAGATGGCGAGAGACTGCTGACGCCGAACCGACCGAGCGGACCGCGTGCGCTTGTAGTTGGCAGTGTTGCCAGAAAAAAAAAATTGTAGAGACTTGGACACCTGCGATTTTGCCTATTGACCTAAAAATAATCAAATTAATTTATTTTAGGGTATCTGTGTATTCAGTGCATTATGCGGTCGCGCAGTAACGTCGTTAATTTATAACATCAGGCAACAACATTTTTGTGAATGGGTTCTACATACCTTATTTTTATTAGTTTTAGACGTAGAAATAAGACTTAGAAGAAAAAATTGTAATTGTAAAATCAATGGATGTGCTTGTTAAAAATTTGTTTATTTCTCTGTAATATGCAAACCCATACTATCATACACAAAAATAAATGTAAAAAACACTATCCCTGACTCCATTTACTATTTCGACAGCGTTAGCGCGAGAAACCCCGACTTATTTGGGCGCGAAAATCAAAAATCGACAAATCGCTTTCGACAACTTTTTAAAGAAGCAAATATATTTGATTTATAAATACGTATTTTTGGTGAATGGGTTTTATCTCATATTTTACGATTACATAACTATTTAGTTATGTAATCGTAATATGTGAGATAAATCCCATTCACATGAAAAAATATTTGTTTGGTTGTCAAGTGTAATTTGTAAATAATACATTCGATTTTTCGTATAAGTAAACGATTTTTTTGCATACAAGTGTATCCGAAGAGTCGCAACACTACGTGCAGTGACCTAACTACGTAACTTTGTAATGAGGTCAAGAATATAACTACACTGACGGACTTATAAACTGCATCAAAGTAATAGACGACTTTGAAATAAATATTTTAACCAAGTATGCAAACTTTCTATACAGATTTAAATTGAAACCTCTAGATTGGTTCGTGAACTTTAAAACAGCGTAGGATCATATCTTTAAGTTTAAGTTTATGTACTGGAAAGGACCTTAAGACCTTTTTTGAAGAAAAAACAGAAGTTTAAGGAAAAATTGTTTAATTAAAAAATTGGTTTTAACAATAGACACAAACTTTATGCAAGGGTTTATTTGTGTTTTAATAAGGTGTATTACCCCCACGTGCCCTTATTACGGATTCTAATCGGTTCCGCATAGATTTTATAAGGGTTTTTAAAAGATCTTGCGGAATATTGTCCCATTCTTCTGAAAGTGCTGTTCTTAGTGCTGCCACTGTCGTAGGCGAAGGGTTTCTCGCATATACAGCTCTTTTTAAATTGTCCCAAACATGCTCGATGGGATTAAGATCCGGGCTGCGTGCTGGCCAATTCATTGTACGTATCCCAACCTCTTCGCAATAATGTTGAACTTGTGCAGCTGCATGCGGCCGGGCATTATCCTGCATTAAAGTAAAATTTTCGCCTATGAATCCCATGTAAGGCACCACGTGATCTTCTAATATCTCTGTTATGTAGCGATGTGCTGTCAAACCCCCTCTATTACCGTTTTGACGGACCATGTCTATGAACACAAGTTCTGTTCGCCCGTTCATCGATATGCCACCCCAGACCATACATGAACCGCCTCCAAAAGGAACACGCTCCTCAATGCAACTTTGAGCATATCGCTCCCCACGTCGACGATAGACTCTTCTGCGACCATCTGCACCATATAAACATGTCCTACACTCGTCCGTGAACAATACAGAGGCCCACTGCTCTTCTGTCCAATTCAGGTGATGACGCGCAAATCTTAAGCGAGCTTGTCTGTGAGCTGCAGACAACTTTGGACCATTTGCTGGTCTAAAAGGGGTGATAGCCGCTTCCTTTAACCTTCTTCTTATTGTTCGTGCACACACGTTTTTTCCACGCACTTCATTAAGCTCGGTTTTGATGTTAACTGACGTGAGGAAACGATTTCGCAGGGAAGTTGTAACAATAAATCGGTCATCACGACCTGTGGTTGCTCGAGTTCTGCCTGTACCACGTCTCCTCCTGTAAGAACCTGTCTCTACAAACCTTCTGTATATTCTACAAACCGTAGACTGGTTTAAATTTAAATTTCTACCAATCGTTCGTTGATCCAAGCCCTCCCGCACCAATGCTACAATTTGTGCCGCTTGTTCGGACGAAGTATCCATATTATGGTTCAAAAACTCTCGATGTGTTAAAAAACTAACCCAACAATTATGCTGGTAACAATAATTCAATTGACCAAACAAAAAAAATCAATGAGAATTAATTTAAAACTTTGCTATAAATAACACGCAAGTCTGATACTACGAGTAAATTTTCTTTTCCCGGCTATATTCATTTGTTTTACCGCAGTTCTATTTTTAAATTTAATTTTTTTTTAAGATTAAGAGCCAGTCTTTCCATATTTATATAATTTAATCTAAAAAGTTTGCATACTTTTATAAAAAAATCCTTTTAGAGTAAACCTGAACTTTGATGCAGTTTATGAGTCCGTCAGTGTATTAGAAATTATTTACTGTGTAAATATGTGTTATTTTGCTTTGTTTGAAAGTTTTCAATTACATTTAGATATTAAGAATTGTACATTTTTAGATACAATAATGAAATCTTTCTAAATTCATGGTTTTATGAAAAAGGTTATCGAAACTGAATAATGTACGTATGAACAAAGTTGTTTCGGTTTGAAAAATATGAAACGTCAAACGGTACCTCTTAGATTTGATGGACTGTAGTAATCATTTTTGATGATCTCGTTATCGATACATGTTTGGAGGAGGGGGACTCTTTGACAAAACCATACATTTTGTAGGACAATTTTTTTTTCTTATGATTAAGATATTTATCATAAGATTTAACATAAAAAAGTTCAGTTAGTAATGAATCTTTTAGAATTATCAAATCAATCTCTACCTCTAAATCTGCTACCTCTGTTACCTACCACAATCGAAAATTATCGTACAGAAAAAGTTGGGCGTCACATCGAAACCAAGCTACTCACGGAAAATCAGCTTGATAGTAATCAAGTGCAAAAAACAGCCAGGAATCCTGGACTATACTGTGTTTCCTATTAACCTTATTATTAGTTGAAAACATATTGTTTTTTTAATATCAACTTATTTTTATGATCTGCATGTTACGTAAGAAAAAAAAATAATTATAAAACTAAAAAAGCCGAGCTTACTCACCCCGAGCCTAATAACAGAGTTGACGATGTTCGCAGTCCAGGCGGCCTCCACCCGCAGCAGGTCCTGCCGCGTCTCGGCGCTGAAGTACCTGCGCAGAGCACACGCGTCACACGCGGACGTCGTCTCGGTCCTCATTCTACCGCACTCACCTCTATAGTACTATTATACAATTATATATACTACGGGTCCAAATCGCGTGAATAATTTAAGGCAAAATACCTTGTTTTTTGCCCGACATTTCGATCGTAATACAATCGAAATGTCTGGTACTGAATAAAAAAAGGTATTTTACCCTTGTATTATTTTTAAACTTTGTGTGATGACCACGTGTGTCTGGGTGTTATTTATCTATAATATGTATCTATTTACAAATATATAAGTATGTTTATCAGTCGTCTGGTTTCCATAGTACAAGCTCAGCTTAGTTTGGGATCAGATAGCGTCGTGTGAGTCGTCCCAAAATATTATTATTATATTATTCACACGATTAAGACCCCTAGTATATATAATTTTATAATGCGTACGAATCGAGAAAGTTAGTCAACATCTGTAGAACATATACGCTAAACAGCCTATCGCCGACAACAACAGGACTTTTACTCGATGTTGACATTTGGACGGTCTTTTGACAAAAAATAGTTTAAACTTGTGTATCAAAGATAGCAACAACGGTAATTTGTCACAAGTGTCAAATAAGTCGACGAGATGCTCATTCGTGGTGTCATAAGAAGTAGGTGTGTGTGTGTGTGTGTGTGTGTGTGTGTGTGTGTGTGTGTGTGTGTGTGTGTGTGTGTGTGTGTGTGTGTGTGTGTGTGTGTGTGTGTACGT
This sequence comes from Herminia tarsipennalis, assembly GCA_945859575.2. Lineage (NCBI taxonomy): Eukaryota > Metazoa > Arthropoda > Insecta > Lepidoptera > Erebidae > Herminia > Herminia tarsipennalis. The sequence goes on along the minus strand of OX243836.2, from coordinate 2,226,970 downwards.
ACCGCGGGCCGGGCGCGCCGGCGCCGGGCGGGCCGGGCGCGGACGACTGCACGAGGAAGCAGTGCTGGCGCCAGTCCACCGTCTCGCTCTCCTTCACCGTGCGGAACATCGTCTGGTACACCTTCAGCGTCTCCGGGCATTTCGCTAGCTCCGTTATGTTCATCTGCGACCGTGAGGGATACGTCGTTATGGTCGGGTCGGTCGCGTGTACGCCTGGACCGTGCCGTTCATTTCGGATTTGCAGTCAATATTTACTCTTGAAAGAAGTAAATAATGACTGCGAAGCGAGAAAAAGAGAAAAAGCTCCTGCGGCCCGGTCCCATTGACAGGTATTGTCCGCAAAGTAGCGTTGTCTCTTTCTAGAGAGTGGTCAATTTCCAGGTCTATACGTCGATCGATCGAATACTCTATTATACTCTAAATTCATATAATGTGTCAGCACTGACATCTATACTAATAATACGGTGGACAGATTTACGACGACACTACTAATTGTCAAAATTAATTGGAAGTCTATACTTGTGTAACAAGGATAACAACAACGGTCACTAGTGACAACGTCCTGACTGTATTTAATTTTCTATTTGGCAGTCCAACGTACTAGTACTATAGACAGACAGTGTGTTAGTCAATTTATTTAAAAAAAAATTAAGATTAACAGCTACATAAATGTGCAAAGACCGCTCACATTAACTGACAGCCAAGATAAAGATATTTTTATTTGTTTAATTGACGTTAAGTTTTACGGTGAAGGCGTACAAATGTTAAATTATTATAAATGAAATATAAAATCTTAATATTTCACCGGAAAATTATACCAAATCTAAGTAACTCGTCTAGGCCATGGTGAGCCGTAACAACTTACGGCTTAATAGTTGAGACTAGTTTATGGAGCAAGTACTATTTTTTTTTTTACACAATGGGGATGTTGAGTGTCAAATCAAATCAGTCTCTTTTTATGAAATGTCAAAACGACAAGCTCTATAGAAATGTGTATGGATTAGGAACCTATGATGTCATAAGTTCCTATTGTCAAATCATTACTTTTAATATTCGTTTTCATGATTTTAAATTCAAAAACATGTTAAATTGTAAAAGTACAATTATTTTCAGAGCATTTTAAGTTCTACTATTACCGGATTAGTACAAAATAATTTACTTTTATTGTAGTCAACTACCCAATTACTCTAGGTATATGAAATTTCGAATCACATTTTCTTTATACTTATACTAAATTTATATATGATTTTTAAGTGGGATTTATTATTACAGACGTCAAAGAGTTATTAATATCATCATTACTATTATTTATATCTTTACTAGTGATAGTGCTGTCATCAGCAAAGAGTGTCATGGCACTAGGTAGATTATAAACTGCTAAATCTTTCTATTCCCGAAAAGTCAGTATCGCAAAATGGTGTTCGTCCGTCGTTCGTGTCTCACGTACCGGCGGCACGTCGAACAGCATGACGTCGGTGCCCTTGAGCACGAGGAACTTGGGCCGGTACGTCTGCCACGGCTGCTGCGCCTGCACCACGCCCTCGTGCACCCAGCCCATGTACTCGATGCGCTCGCCCACCACCAGGTGCCGGTTGAACAGCTTCATCTACACACATACATACTGACATATTTGTACTACAAAATAGTGCAGGTAGGCTCACGGCCGCTTTGCACGTGAGCAGGTCGGCACTTTTGTCGTTCGGCACAGAGCCGACCCGAAGCGACTACTACACAGGTCAGCGACATTGACAAGTGCCCATCGGGTGATTCACTCGGCCGGCATTCGAATTTCCCGCCCGGCTGTGCCGATTGATGCCGGCCCGCTGTCGCCCGGCGGTATACGTGTTCGACAAAGCCGAGCGGCATTTCCCGAAGAATCATCTACATAGGTATATTCGATTATACCATCTGGCATGTGCCGATGATACCGGCCCACTTATAACTCTCAAAGGTCAACAACAAGTCATTGTAAACATAGATGCGCACGAACAATCGAACTATTTGTACGTTTACAGAAATTGACAAAGTGTGTGCTGTAAATGACTTAAAATGTATAGTATATTACCTGCAGGTTGGTGAGTCCCACGATGTTGTCAGAGATGCTCTTGAGCCAGTGCGAGAGCGCGGCGGGGTCCTCCGCGTGGATCACTCCCGTCGTCAGCTGCGGCCGAGCGCCTCGCACCTACGACGAAACACACACTTTACTGAAAACATCTACTAACTAAATAATAATTACATTTTTTTCTAACTTATTTATTTCCATATTACAATTGCCTTTACAGGTTGCCCTAATTCGACATTACACTTAACAATTTTTAAACATTTACACGTTATAACAGAGGGTGAACAAGCGTTAACCGCTACCCAGTCCCAACCCAAAATGGCGCTAATACCATGGCCGTCACCGTACATCTGTCAAATTGACGTCAAACGTCGGCCGGGAAGGATACGAACGATATATCTTTAGAATTATGTATTAAACCTATTTAAATATATATATATAATTGTTTGTTGATAAATAAGCTGTGAGAAAAAATATAACTTTGCACATACCACCTTGTAGAATTTTATCAATTGGAAGTTAAAGGCGCGTCACGTGATTTTTTCTCCTTTTATTTATAAAAAAAATCATAAATAATAATAAAAGCCATTAATTCAAATACTAAATAATTTATACGCAATAATATAAACCACTAAACAATAATCAATCATAAAAACAACCCACCTCATACATTTTTTTTACACCACCAGCCCACTTAAGACCGGCACTTAAGTAGGTACCTGATAAGAACGACCCGAAACGTAAACAAAAAAAATATTGTTTACTTTAAACTTCAATTGTAGCGTGCCTCGAGGTTCGAGTGGCTATAAATCTTATCTTAATAGCTTCAGTCGGTCTTTGTTCGTAACATAAACAGTTCCAAGTGCTATAATATTTATTATGTAAACAAACGAGTTCCAGCTAACTCGATATAGCGATAAGAGTCTTGTAATATGATACCAAAATGGAGGGTCTCACACTATTGCGTATTTATCGTAATTTATACAATTTTATTTTGCATGTTAATGTATATTCTTTAATTAAATGTTATTTACTAATTAAAAAATACAAAAATAGAGATGTTTTATACGAAAATATTAGAAAAATCACTGGTATTGCCTCGGCCCCTCGGACCCCCGGGGGTCCCTGAATTTCGTTTTTTTTTTATTTTTAAGTTTACGAAATATCTAATCGGAGTAATTCAAATGAAATGAGTGATAAGTCTATAGATATGTATGTTATCGGTAATAGTAACAACAGTTTCCAGCCACAAGAATGTTTTTGTTATAAAAACAATAAAACAATACGTTTTTTTTTTTTTGTTCAAAATGGCGGGCAATTTACGATAAAATGTAAAATTTGTATCCAAATCGTTATTTGAGACGTTGTGTTTGTATTAAAAAGTGTTTATGACTTACCTGTCGATGTTTTTATCACAGTATAACACTAAAACAACACAGTTTCACACTGACTACACCCTTCACAAACAACACACAATACCATGTATAAAAGCGCGCCAACGGCAACTAAATACAGACGAAATAAACAGGTTTAATATGAAATTATGGTGTAACTGTGGTATTATTATGCATCTTTATCCAACGATCTAACATTCTGCCAAGTTTGAAAAGGATAGGTGCAGGTTTAGTAGGTTTGTTTGAACTTTAAAATATAGTCGTACCGCGACCTCCAGGAGGTCGCGGACAGTCATGGGTATTTTAGTCGCGACCTCCTGGAGGTCGCGGACAGTCGAGGGGTTAATAGTGCCTCAGTCAACAACAAGTGCGCACGCGGCACTGCCAGTGGCGGCGGGCGGCGCCGTCGCCGCACATATCCGTCAGGAACACATATAATAATTTGCCTCAAAACATCTGCATTGTGTATTTTCCCTCTGAGGACTTTAAAAATATATGATGTCAGTACAAGTTCCCTACTTACCCCGAGTTGGTTATACCCCACCATTCGCAACACAAATTAAGTGGGATACATTAGTGGGTAAAGGGTATACCCCGTGTTCGCTTTAATAATCGACTTGTACTAATCGATTAAATCGACGTTACGTTTTCGAAACTTGCGTCACTACGTCAAGGCGAGACACCTGTCAGTATGTTATATTTCTCAACGGGGACAATGTACTTGGTTGGCCACGCACACGTGTAAACTCAAAATGATGAATTAACGTGACAATTTGCGTATAAGTGAACTATATTGGAAGAAACATTGTTGGTCGAGTGATTTGCACGTGAACCGACCTTATACAGCAGGTCTGGTTATATATAGTATGTATTCTTACCGCGCTCTAAGGCCTTGGGGTTGGGTAGGGAACATATTATAAAATTGGTGTCATGGCGCCCGTCTACGAGCTTGGGTAAGTGGATTTGACCGTAATTTTAGTTTAGTCTTGTATTTCAATATAGCTTTGCATCGAAGCTTAGTAACACCTACACATTTGGGATTCATTCTGGTGAGAGGAGCTGTCTTGGTGGACCTTGCCAGGATTAATCCGTAGTGTAGGTACACCCCGTAATGCCGCATGTACAAGAATAGGGCGAATTCGTTCTGCACCCACTCCAACAGGACCCTATATTTAGTTTTATGTGAAGCCCAGGTGATCGCGTTACATTCAAGTTGGCTCCTAGCTAACGCATTATATAATGCTATGATCGCTTTAATATTAGTGTATATTGCTACCCGTGACCACGGCCGTTGCAATACGGTCAAAACGTCGGGCAATAAACAAGGTATTTTACTTTAAATTATTCACGCGATTAAGACCCGTAGTATATATAATTTTACAAAACAATTCAACATCAAGAGAATTTACAAATTACTTCAAAGTTATAATATTGCCAACAAGAAGTTTAAAATTTTTTACAGTTATTAACCGTATGAAATTAAAACATTAATGTTTTTTACATGTTTTAAACGGCCGTGTCTACCCGTGACCACGGCCGTTGCTACTGCAACGGCCCAAACGTCAGGCAATAATCAAGACATTTTACCTTAAATTATTCACGCGATTAGGACCCGTAGTATATATAATTTCATAATGTGTACAAATCGCGAAAGTTTACAGAATTTGACACAGGAATTCACGAAGACTATCAAGACTTTGGAAAAGGTATGTTGATGACATTTATAGCATTGTGAAGGGCGGCAAGCTGGAAGTGGATCAATATGTACAGTATCTTAACTCCATGCACCCGAAGACGAGGTTCACATATGAAATAGAGGCGGACAGATCGTTGTCCTTCCTGGATGTGACACGTGTGATCAAATAGGTCCTTATCACTGTCGAACAGAGCCTACGACCTGTGTGACGCTGAGCATTTGAAGCAAGAGCTTGAACATGTTCAGGAGGTACTGAAATACAACGGATACCAAGTGGATCGACGCCTAAACCGACCGACAGAGAAATGCAGACATCTGGAAGTAAGTAGACAGCCAGCCAACCATCTATTTGTTAAAGGTGTGACGGACAGGATCGGCACGGTATTGAGCAAGTACTGCATACCGACTAGACAGTCACGCCGGGAACATAAATTACTACTATCGTGGGCATACCGAAGGATGTCTTGCCGTTACAAACACCAGGGGTCTACAAAATATATTGCAGCTGCGGGAGTTCATACATAGGCCAAACGAAGCGGTCCATTTCTGAACAGGCCAAAGCTGTTGAAAAACGACAAACCAACAAGTCCGCGATTGCCGAGCATATACTACAATCGGATTCGGCTCCTCCACAGACCGCCACTTTTATTCCAAAGTAGTGTGGGATGCGATTGAAATTAAAAAAATCCGAAAACTTTAATCGAGAAGATAGATTTAAACTATCCCCGACGTGGAATCCAGTGATTAAATTAACACCACAAAGTTTTAGTTTGCAATCGGGTCAATATATGAATAGGCACCCGTCGGTCGACTTACAGAATATGGAAACGGTTAGTATTGTGTGCGCGGAGGAAGGAGGAAGAAACAAGAAAATGTGGGAGTGGATGAAGAAACGTCCGCCTCATCGTGCGTCCTGCTCCCCCCCCCCCCCAGTCAGCTTGTGACCACGGTTGGTGTAACCCGGTCGAAACGTCAAGCATAAGGTAAATACTTTACCTAGTTTAATCGCGTTTATTACCGTGTCAAATTGTTTATATGACACAGATCCCACCGTGTGGGGTATCATTAGATAGGTTTATAAAAACGTTTCGGTATTGTGCAAAGCATTTTTAGCTTTAGAAAATTATTGTTAGAGTCAAGTGTCCCCCCCCTCCCACTGTTATTTTTTTTTATTTGCTTTTATGAATTATGATTCAATCTGAATAAGACACTAGACTAGACTAAAGAATCAAAGCATTATATACATCGGCGTACACAAAGTACTCACTTACCTCAAACGCGCCAGGTCGTAGTTTGTCCGTACCGAACACATATCTCGTCACGTATCCCATCATCAAAGGCACTGGAAACGGAATTACCTGACATTATGATTTTTTTTAATAGTTTTTAAACGTTTCTACTACTTATTTATTATATTACCAAAAAAATATATAGCAAATCCAAAATATAAACAATTAAGTTAAAAAAAAATCCCTTTCGGGCGACATAAACGCGTCTATTTTGGCGCGCTTATTCTGTCACGTCAGATAACACAAGTTCGATGTCAACAACAAAGAGTTTGGTTCACAAAGCTACTGAAATTAAAAAATACCGGACAAGTGCGAGTCGGTCTCGCCCACCAAGGGTTCTGTACAAATTTGTAGGTAAATATCTACACTTCTACACTAATAATATTATAAAGAGGAAAGATTTGTATTTTTGTATCTTTGTAAGTGTAACGATCGCGTCCCTGACTGTGGGCCAAACACAATCATTAACTCAACCCTAGGAGAGGCAGATCCACCTTCTCTGTCTCCCACTAGAGGTAACTCCTGTCTAGCGTGTCTATTTATTATATTACGCTAGATTTGGCGATTCGGCTCGACACCATCCCGCTCCCCTACATACCTCTTGTAATTAATGGACGCCCCGTAACCGACATCCACGCGGGCGGAGCTGCGGGAGATAGCTAGTTTATCGAATCGCATCTTGCAGTTTTTAAAATAAACAAGCGTAACTTTTTTTATGTTAACTTAGAAGTTTGATTTTTTCACAGCTTTAAGAGATTATAGACTTGAATATATGGTTTTAATTACAACTCGATACCTCTCCACGCGTTCCTTTTGAGGCGCTGCGATCACCGTTTCGGCCGTATCCATGAACTCCACACGGCCGCCCCCGCAGCCGCGATCCTGCTCGTCCCCGCGACAACTACGTACACCGGCCGGGACGGTGGTGTTGCAGGTCAATTAGCTAATTTGTGCCAGCGACTCACATCGGGCTTTTGGCTACCCATGCCCCACCAATACAAGTGTCAAGAAGAGCAATGAGCACATACCAGAGATGACGTCCCGCCAGTCGGAGAGCGGCAGGTCCCCGGCGGCGCTGGCGGGCCGGCTGCCCTCCGAGCCCTCCGCCCACGCGCTCTAACACAAAAAAAAAACAAAAATTGAAAAAAAAAAAAAATTAGACGACAGTTGTTTGGTAGACGTATATATGTAGAATATAATAATATTCCATGAACGGATATTTGCGTTTTTTTTACATACAATTTTAAAACTTCAAAGCGTGGCAATAGTCATGCCTTGAAGTTTTAAAATCGAAAAATAAAATAGCCATGAACATTTTCCATGTACAAGCTTTCAAAGTCATGTCAATAAAATTTAATAAAAAATGTGTCTCATCTGATAATTAAGATGGGTGGGTGAATATTAATGTTCAGCGTCTCTTAGGCCATAAGACTATATAGACTGACAGAATCCTATAAACACACTTACTTGCCATCCACCATTAGTTTGCTCTGAGGTTTTCTCGTTGCAATTGGCGTCGACAGGTTTGTTGTGTAGCGAGGGGTGATCGTCGCCCGTACTACTGTCCGTATCCGATGCACCATCCGCTGGGAAACAGAATACCACCATACATCATTTAACATATTTTAAATAATTAAACAAACATATAACTTATCAAACATTTTGTACCTTTTTAAACTCATCTCAATCTTAATTAGTTCTATTTTAAATACCTTTATTTAACCCACTATTAACTAAACGCATTCTGTACTCCTCCTACTCTCAATTTTCTAACTAATCACACTCTTAACTTCTCCTAATTCATCCCATTTTTAACACGTCCTATTCTTAACTTATAACATTTCAACTCGTTTCATCTTTCACATGTAGCATTTAAAGTCCTCGCGTGTTATCCCATTAAGGATGACAACCAGCGATGCTCCTCAGGCCTCGTTAGGCGCAACAGTCCGTACCTTGTTTCTGCAGGAAAGGCGTGGCGGCGCGGTAGTGCTTGACGGTGAGCACGACGATGTCGCCCGCGTTGCGCAGGATGTTGACCGCGTCGTCGTGCTTGCACGCTGTTATGTACTCGCCGTTCACTGCATCACACAAACGTTTACATACAAACAACTGACCTATCCGAGACCGAGAAATACGTACTTTGCCCACGTGTGAGTTTGCACTTATTGTAATCATGCCATCCCAGAAAAAAAAAAAAATAGAATTGAGCAAACGATCTTTAACATTGTGCTGGTCCGGTCTTAATGCCAAATAATCAAACGCATATGAAACGTACGTTTTGCATAGCAAAGATTGAATCACTTATTGGCGTCTAGCGGGTCAATTCGTGAATTGACCCCCAGGTCAGACATTTTCAGTCCCCTTCCGTAGCACGAGCTGCACACCACAAAAAGTAAAAACAATCTAATAAGTCAATAACAGTATTTTAACTAGGGGATGTTATGTTTTTTTGAATAAAGAAAATGTATTATTAATTATAAGTAAATTAATCGCAATAGAAATAATGTAAGTAACACGGTATCAATAACTTAAAACATGACATGACGCGAGACGTTCCAAAAGCATAATCCGCATACCATACGGAGCATATATATTTAGAATACATAATTAAAATATAATAGTACAAATCAATTCTCGCATTCCTCTGTGAGTGGTGAATGCAGTAACAACGGCTGAATTGTTCCACCGTCCCTCATCGCGTGCCTGATCTTATAAATAACTGCGCTTTGATCCCGATAATTATATTAAAGCGTGTTGGATAAATGTGCATTGTAGTGTATTCCTCGTGTTTTGCACTTCGAACATCTATATCTATACATATAATACCTAGTCTGGCCATAAATACTGTTACAATTAAAAATAAGAAAGATATTACATTTGAATTTGGAATCTGTCATTTTTATACGATTGTTCATTGTATTTTCTAATTTTGGCGCCAATACATTGTACAATATTTTGCTATATTAAAATGGAGTGGGGTGATAAAGAAAACCGAATCGCTGTGATTGCATTACACAAAGTTGGTATGGAGCCGAATGTAATTTTTAAAACTCTCCATACGCTTGGTATTAGTCAAATGTTTGTGTACCGGGCTATTAATAGGTACAATGAGACCTTCTCTGTTTGTGACAGAAAAAGATCTGGCCGTCCACGTAGTGTTCGTACGAAAATGGTGGTCAAAGCAGTAAGGGAAAGAATTCGAAGAAATCCTGTCCGAAAGCAAAAGATTTTATCTCGGGAGATGAAGATAGCACCCAGAACCATGTCACGCATTTTAAAAGATGACTTAGGACTTGCAGCCTATAAGAGACGCACTGGTCATTTTTTAACTGATAATTTAAAAAAGAATAGGGTGGTAAAATCGAAGCAACTACTGAAGCGGTACGCAAAGGGAGGTCACAGAAAAATTTTGTTTACGGATGAGAAAATCTTTACAGTTGAGCATTATTTTAACAAACAAAATGACCGTATTTATGCTCAAAGCTCTAAGGAAGCTTCCCAATTAGTCGACAGAGTGCAACGTGGGCATTATCCGACTTCAGTGATGGTTTGGTGGGGTGTTAGCTATGAAGGAGTGACTGAGCCATATTTTTGTGAAAAAGGTATCAAAACATCGGCACAAGTGTATCAAGATACCATTCTTGAGAAGGTAGTTAAACCCCTTAACAACACCATGTTCAATAACCAAGTATGGCCCTTCCAACAAGACTCAGCGCCGGGTCATAAAGCTCGGTCCACGCAGTCTTGGTTGGAAGTGAACGTTTCGGACTTCATCAGAGCTGAAGACTGGCCGTCGTCTAGTCCCGATCTTAATCCGCTGGATTATGATTTATGGTCAGTTTTAGAGAGTATGGCTTGCTCTAAACGCCATGATAATTTGGAGTCCCTAAAACAATCCATACGATTGGCAGTGAAGAATTTTCCCATGGAAAGAGTGCGTGCTTCTATTGATAACTGGCCTCAACGTTTAAAGGACTGTGTTGCAGCCAATGGAGACCACTTCGAATAAGCTTTTTATATTTTGAATTGTTTTTTATTTATGTATTAAACTAACACACTGTAAAAGTAATAAATATTATTTGCAATAAAAAAAAATGTTTTTTCTTCGTAACAATATTTATGGCTAGACTAGGTATACATATAATAAAACTGTAAATTTCACGTGTCTGTACATGGCCGAACATAGTGAAAAAAAATATTGGGAAATGTTCGAAAAGAGTATTTAAACACATTCCTACATTTTTAGAAATGTCTGTCTGTCTGTCTGTCTGTTTGTTTGAACACGCATCACGCGAAAACTACCAGACAGATTCGGTTGAAATTTTGTATGTGTATTCTAATAAGTCTGGATTAACATATAGGCTATAATTTATCACGCTATTTCCCATAGGAGCTAAGCAATAACGGATAATGTCTGTAGCTATTTATCGTCATAAAACAATAACTACTTTACGGATCTTCATGAAAATTTGCAGTTTCATTGTAAATACTATAGGTCATTATTTACACTATGAATCATTACGCTATCGTCTATGGGGAGCGAGCAGCAACGTATGTTTGGTCGAACCATTATGGTTTTTCACAATTTTTTCCACAATAAGACATCATTTACAATTGTAACCCATGGAAACAGTAACTTCACGCTAAAACTATAAGGAGCTAAACACAACATTTTCCATTTTCATATGATCATCTATTTTAATCTCTTTTGTATCGGTTGAGGTGGTCTAATGGCGCAAGTGGCGGTATTGATCGAGCGAAGTCGGAGGATCGAGTCTGAAGTGTTGCGGGTCTCTTTTTGTGTTGTTTTAAAATTCTTTTTATTCTTTTTTTAAGTATTTTTCCAAATGTATACTTATTATACAAACTTTTATTTTCAACTTTAACATGTTTACTTTGTTTAACAAATTTTCATATCAATCAATAACTTTCAATAGGCACCTTTATCATTGTTTTGCGTGAATCGTGATTATGTTATGAATGTAGAAATGAAAAACAATATTACATTACAAATAAACAGTAACTACTTGATATTTTCTAGAATTTATAAATGTTAGTGTTATATCAAAATAAAACACGTGGCGCCATCTGTGATTCGATTTCTTCTGAGTGCCAAAATTGCTTACCTACAAATGTTGATAAACTTTCGTGATTTGTACACATTATGAAAATATATCTATTACGGGTCTTAATCGCGTGAATAATTTAAGGTTAAATACCTTGCTTACCTATGTTTAATAAGCATGAAAGTTTAAGTACCATTTAATATAAAATCATCAAGTATTAAAAGAAACTTGTCCAGTTTTGAAAATAGATGGCGTTTAAATACAAATTAAAAAGAATCGGAAAATTGATTTAAAAAAACATCTGAAATTCTTACTTAAATAAGAACATATGATGATCTTAATTTGCGACAGGTTGACACACCTATTTTTTAATTCACCAATGTAGACATTATAAAATAATATTTAAATCTTCTAAAGTGAGTGAAAAAAAATATTGAAATAAGTTTAGAAATAATAATAATAATAATAATAATATCTTGGGACAACTCACACAACGCTATCTGGTCCCAAACTAAGCAGAGCTTGTACTATGGAAACCAGACAACTGATAAACATACTTATATATTTCTAAATACATACATATTATAGATAAATTACACCCAGACACAGAATAAACCTTCGTGCTCATCACACAAAGTTTTATCCTGGGTGGGGATCGAACCCACGACGAAATAGTATTTAAACACAAAAATATATCTGAGTATATCTTTTAAAAACGTTTGAATGTTGTTTGTTTGTTTGAACACGCATCACAGCACCGCGGGAATGCAATGTTTTAAAAACAGGATATTTTTTAAAAACATAACTACTATTTCGCGGGGGACTTTACAACACGGACACAAATTGGGTGTACTTTAGACTCGGAAAAGATCGCTCGGGCAGGACAAAACCCGCGATCATAGGGAATCGGTGAGTTTTTTCCATCATACCTTTATTACCTATGTATAAATTATCTTGAAGGAGCGGCTAGGTACCTCCGATTAAAACGTCCGATTTAAATGTGTCGGAGCCGAAGTAGGAGTCGGAGGTTTAAAATCAATCGGAATTTTCAACCTTTCGGAGTCTCCTTAACACAAAATTTCGCGCGAGTACTTGGGCGGTTTCGGGCTTCATTTAACCCGAAACCGGCCAAGTTGACGGGGGAGGGGGGGGGGGGGGGTTCAATATTAATAATATTTGATGTGATGCAAATCATTTTGGTGAAATACTTTTTAGTCGAGGTGCTGAAAGCATGGGATTTTATATAATTTGTCTTCTAACCGTCTGGCGCCATAAACTTTGTCGCCCTTCATTTTACTGCACTGGGCATTTGCTTGGCTTGCTCTGCCATAGGTTGGGCCCTGATTAAAGCTAGGCCCTAATATCCATAGATGCCACAGAGCATTGTGGAGCATGTTGTTGTGTTGTGAAGTTAAATTGTAATATAAACTACCTTAATATAAACCCAACTTCCACGCGAACGAAGTCGCGGGCACAGCTAGTTCATAATAATTAAATCAAAATGAAATACTTACTATTGAGGATGAATTATACATTTAGGTAGCCAAGAGAACATTGTCTAGAATGGTGCTGGTTAGCAAGACATTTTAAATAAACAATTGATTATAAAATATTGACGTGATAAGTTTGAATGAGTTTTATAATAACTAGCCTCCGCCCGCGGCTTTGCCCGTATTAAGTTTAGACTGCCATTTCACACCTTTGAGGATTTGCTTTAGACTTTTTACTACCTGTGTACCAAATTTCAACCCAATCCATTTGACAACAATTGAACAAAATTTGATAAAACTTGGTACCTACAATGCTAATTTAAAATCACGCGGAAAAAACCAGGGAAAACATTGCTTGTATGTCTGTAATGGGTAACATTTTTTGTTATTATTAACGTTAAAAGTTGGTCATAGCGTGGTATACCCTAAAATAGGCTATTTTAGGGTATAACGCACTATGATCGGTAAAACCGGAATAATAGAGGAACGCTGGGTGGCTACGACACGATACTGTGGTCTTCTAAAATTAAAATGTAGGCATATAATTATATACAGTAGGATCAACGTAACTAGGCCGGACTGAAGTAGACGACAAGTGGTTGCGCAGATGCATTTTTTGGAAGTAAATGGTGACAGGAAGCAGGAAGGACAGGGGGCGGTAACTAAACCAAGAGAATTAGAGATGCGATTACATTGTCATAATTAGTATACTAACTCATGTTTTTTTGTGATTATTTTCGTAAAGAAATTGTTTTTCAAAATTTCTTTAATATTTAATGTAACTGTTCTAAATTTAAACTTTTCTAAACTCATTTAAATAGTGTTTTTATATTGTTGAATTAAAATGTTGTTAGTATTTTTAATCGATTAAACATAATTAATCGTTTTCGTTAGTAATTTGACATCATCGGTCACATCTCTATGACATGCGCGAAAGTGATAAGAACCTAACTTCAATCCGGTCAAGTTACGTTGATCGTACTGTAGTAAAGGTATTTGTGTGGCGTACTTTGCTACATACGTCAATCCTTCATACATTATTGTTGTGTAACTTTAACTGTTTACACAGCGCACGCAACGGAAGCTCCCAAAAGAATTATTTTTTCTCCGTTTATGCAACATTTTTTATTGCTGCTCCGTTCCTATTGATTATAGCGTGATGTTATACAGCCTATAAACCTTCCTCGATAAATGGGCTATACAACACAAAAGTTTTTTTCAATTCCAACCAGAAGTTCCTGAGAACATCGCCTACAAACAAACTCTTCAGCTTCATAATATTAGTATAGATTTTATAGTAGTGGAAAACTGGTGGCTACCTGCTGGTGATGATTGCGTTTCTCACTACAATGATAGATAAATCGAAATGCAGTAGGTAAGGTCTCTGTCCATCTGTCGAAACACACCGCGCGAATGTTATTGTATTTTAATACAAGATATATTTTTTCATATCACAGAAGACGTACTAATTAAGACGCTGACAACAGCTACTGAACTTCGATGTTTCACTATTTTAGCCACGCCCACTATTTCTCCGATGTCCTAGTGCCATTGATAAAGGACGGTAAAAACAGCGAACTACCAACACAAGGACGCGGTCAATAATAAACAATAAACCAATAGATGGCGCTTTATTTTTTCTTCTATATGAAGAACTAGAAAGAAATTAGACAGGGCGATTAAAAAAAACAATAAATATTTTTTATAAGTTTGTATTTTTAATTATTTCAGGAGACTTTATTTGCTATGAACTTCAAAACAATATAAAAGAAAGAAAACTAAAACTCGAAAATATATTAGCAACGTTTTAAATATTTTCGCATAATTATAATTTATTTGCTCTCGGATATTTGCCGGAACAAACAGACAGACAGACAGACAAAAAAAAACTGTATTTTTGTTATCAGTAATTATTATGGATATATGTTATCCATAATAATTAATATATATGCATAAAACTGTTATTTTGATATTACAAACAGACTCTTCAATTTTATTTATTTGCACAGATAGCTAATAATATACACTGACGGACTCATAAACTGCATCAAAGTTCAGGTTTACTCTAAAAGGATTTTTTTATAATAAGTATGCAAACTTTTTAGATTAAATTATATAAATATGGAAAGACTGGCTCTTAATCTTAAAAAAAAATTAAATTTAAAAATAGAACTGCGGTAAAACAAATGAATATAGCCGGGAAAAGAAAATTTACTCGTAGTATCAGATTTGCGTGTTATTTATAGCAAAGTTTTAAATTAATTCTCATTGATTTTTTTTGTTTGGTCAATTGAATTATTGTTACCAGCATAATTGTTGGGTTAGTTTTTTAACACATCGAGAGTTTTTGAACCATAATATGGATACTTCGTCCGAACAAGCGGCACAAATTGTAGCATTGGTGCGGGAGGGCTTGGATCAACGAACGATTGGTAGAAATTTAAATTTAAACCAGTCTACGGTTTGTAGAATATACAGAAGGTTTGTAGAGACAGGTTCTTACAGGAGGAGACGTGGTACAGGCAGAACTCGAGCAACCACAGGTCGTGATGACCGATTTATTGTTACAACTTCCCTGCGAAATCGTTTCCTCACGTCAGTTAACATCAAAACCGAGCTTAATGAAGTGCGTGGAAAAAACGTGTGTGCACGAACAATAAGAAGAAGGTTAAAGGAAGCGGCTATCACCCCTTTTAGACCAGCAAATGGTCCAAAGTTGTCTGCAGCTCACAGACAAGCTCGCTTAAGATTTGCGCGTCATCACCTGAATTGGACAGAAGAGCAGTGGGCCTCTGTATTGTTCACGGACGAGTGTAGGACATGTTTATATGGTGCAGATGGTCGCAGAAGAGTCTATCGTCGACGTGGGGAGCGATATGCTCAAAGTTGCATTGAGGAGCGTGTTCCTTTTGGAGGCGGTTCATGTATGGTCTGGGGTGGCATATCGATGAACGGGCGAACAGAACTTGTGTTCATAGACATGGTCCGTCAAAACGGTAATAGAGGGGGTTTGACAGCACATCGCTACATAACAGAGATATTAGAAGATCACGTGGTGCCTTACATGGGATTCATAGGCGAAAATTTTACTTTAATGCAGGATAATGCCCGGCCGCATGCAGCTGCACAAGTTCAACATTATTGCGAAGAGGTTGGGATACGTACAATGAATTGGCCAGCACGCAGCCCGGATCTTAATCCCATCGAGCATGTTTGGGACAATTTAAAAAGAGCTGTATATGCGAGAAACCCTTCGCCTACGACAGTGGCAGCACTAAGAACAGCACTTTCAGAAGAATGGGACAATATTCCGCAAGATCTTTTAAAAACCCTTATAAAATCTATGCGGAACCGATTAGAATCCGTAATAAGGGCACGTGGGGGTAATACACCTTATTAAAACACAAATAAACCCTTGCATAAAGTTTGTGTCTATTGTTAAAACCAATTTTTTAATTAAACAATTTTTCCTTAAACTTCTGTTTTTCTTCAAAAAAGGTCTTAAGGTCCTTTCCAGTACATAAACTTAAACTTAAAGATATGATCCTACGCTGTTTTAAAGTTCACGAACCAATCTAGAGGTTTCAATTTAAATCTGTATAGAAAGTTTGCATACTTGGTTAAAATATTTATTTCAAAGTCGTCTATTACTTTGATGCAGTTTATAAGTCCGTCAGTGTATATTATTTTTTATTAATAATATTATTATTTATTTGACATAAGGTAAATTTAGAGCTAAAGAAAATTCTTCCAAGTTTGAAGTCCTCCGAAAATTGATAACATACCTGCTAAAGCACAATAATTGACTGGTAAATAATTTTCGTCACTGGAATCACTTTTAATGATAAATTTTAAATTGCACATCCTACACAAGAAAAAGAGTGAACTTCGACAAGAATCCATTTATGTTTTCTCCTACCAAATTAATGTGTTTTAAATTACAACCCAAGGGTTTTGGGGTAAGGGCGAGAAATATTCTGAAGATTTAAAAATAAATGCGATAAGTTTATTCGTCGTCCGATGTAATAATAATAATAATATTTATAAGGATTTTTTGTTGTGCAGGGTGACTTGTAGCAGTCTAAAAAAAATACTCGTAATACTTAAAGCTTACCTGTGCGTTAGTAACTAAATACTAACTGCCAGATTTTATCTTCGACAACCTATTCAAAATAATAATATTTACCTCAAGTTTAGGAATATTATCGGTGGATTCAACTGTCTCAGATACCTTTGCCGATACTTCAAACCAGTGATGGAAAAAAACTATGACTCACAATAACATAAGAAGTATAAGAACGATCATTAGGAAGTTTCATATCACTTGGGCATCATCTTTACCTGGTAACATTTTCTAGAGGAATTATAACATCACTTTCTAATGTGCAACAGCCACATTTCCTAATCTGTACAAAATATTTATTACATTTAAACTTAGAAAAACTTTCTTCAGCACTAATCTTACCTATTATGTCTAACTAGCTGTAGACTAGCTGTGGACGTAGCCTAAGTTACTCCTTACATCATTAGCTGTCTGACAGTGAGTCCTGTCAATCTCCGTACAGCCGTTTTGGAGATTTGTCGAAACAAACACACAGACAGACAGCCAGATAAAAAAAAACTGTATTTTTGTTTTAAGTACTATGCGTACTTTCATAGCATTTAGTAAAAAACTGCTATTTTGACATTAGGAACAGACACTTCAGTATGTATACATATCAACCCATATGATGGCCCACTGCTGGGCACGGGTCTCCCCAGTAGAACCTACTGGTATGTAGATCCTGAGGGTAATTACCATAATCGCCACGCTTGGCGAGCGGGTTGGCGATCGCAGTAAGGCTTTAAGTACGCAGAGGACGCTGCTGCCCGTCCTCCGGAGTGAAATCCCTGAGTCGCCTTGACGACACCCACGGGAAGAGATGGGGTGGTGCTATTCTTAAGCCGGCACCACACGGCAACAGTGTGTATAGATCGCCATATATAGGTAAAAAATACTAAAACCTACACAACTATTTGTATGGAAAGGGCAAGAAACAATGGATAAAGCCACAAGTATTTTAGGAGTATTTTCCTATTAGGCCAGTTCTAAGATAGTCGTAGGTCTATGCAAATGTGATAGTTTATCATTATACTTGTTTGTAACTATCTTTCTAAAATGTAAAGGGGATCCTCTTTGTCCATGTGGCGATTCTTTTTGTGTAATGTTTTAATGTAATATAAATAATTAAATTATTATCTATATTATAATCAGCTCGGCGAACCTTGATCCCTATGACAGTTCATACTAGTGACGGGTCGTGTCGATATATCGCAACATTTTATAGGCAAAGGCGTGACTTGCATTCAGCCACATCGATAAACATGTTTTTAAAATATAATCTACATTACTTAATTATAATGCTTGTTATATTTACAAGTATCCGTGTATTTGTATATGGGGTTGCCAATATTCCGATGCAGAGGTAACATGGTCGGACTGTATAATTTTAATGTGAATTAAAATTTTAGTTATAGCAACACTATCTGATCTGTCACTACGCTAGTACTGTCAGTTCGCTACGCCAGTACGAGTCTTGTATGCGCCACGTGTTTTGTTGTGTCATCGGAATCCTTTGTTTGTTACTATTGTTGTTTTCTGTTTTTGTTATTGTTGCTGTTTTGTTTTTGTTGGTGTTTCAAAATGCCGAAAAGACTGAGAAAAACTGTACTCAACAGTGAAACGCGGGAGTTTGTTGTACGCTTGCGTGACTATTTTGCTCGCGAACTACAAAATGGCGGACCTTTGTTGCCACTTGACAACGTACGCGACCGTGTTGCTGATGCTTTGGGAATTGGCAAAGCTACCGTTTCCCGAATTACAAAGGAGAAGTTCGGCGAATCGTCGATGGAGGAGAACAAACTATCAACTCCAAAGAAGAAAAACATAATAGGGCACGACCCGTAACTAACCCCGATGATTTCGACATGGCAGCGATACGAAACCATATTTACGGCTATTATTTTCGAGGTGAACTGCCGACTTGCACAAAATTATTAGCGTCGCTGAAATCGGTTGATTTATTTAAAGGTGAATTCACTTCTCTCAGACAGGTTATAAAAAAATGTGGATTTCGTTATGGGAAGTGTGACAAAAGAAAAGTGATAATGGAGCGGAAGGACATTGGATTGATGAGGTGTGATTTTCTACGACAAATAAAAAACATCGAGAACTGGGACAAGGTGGTTTATCTGGACGAAACGTGGCTCAACGCCAATCACTCAGTCTCCAAAACATGGACAGACGACACAGAGAAATCCTGTACCAAAGCACCAGAAGGCAAGGGCCAGCGTTTGATTATCTGCCACGCTGGCACAGCCAAAGGTTTTGTACCTAACTGCTTGTGGGCCTTCAAATCCGTGAAAACAAGTGATTATCACGAAGAGATGAATTTTGAGAATTTCAAGAAATGGTTCACAAAACTATTAGACAATTTAAACGAGCCCCACTACATTTTAATGGACAACGCCCCATACCACTCTGTGCAAATTAATAAAGCGCCTACCGCGAACAACAATAAAGGCGAAATAATAGAGTGGCTGCAAAACAATGGTGTGGCAGCTAATACTCAAATGCTGAAAAAGGAATTAGTTAGATTGTTGAACCTTCATAAACAGCAAACAAAGAAGAAATATTTCTTGGATGAGATGGCAAAATCAAAAGGGCACACCGTGATTTGGCTACCGCCCTACCACTGCCAATATAATGCAATCGAAATGATATGGGCGCAGATCAAAGGTGGGTTGATTTGTATTTATTTTAACATGTTTTTATTTAGGTCACTGGTGACTGTCTAGTCGGCTAGTACTATTTAAAGTAAATGTACTTACCCCGATCTCGCTCTTTGACTTTGCATCATTTTCAATCTAAACCATTATTGTTTCAGGTTGTGCAGCCAGGCTTAACACCACTCCGCCATTCACAGCTAATAAAATGCTTACGTTGCTACAAGAGGCATGTAGTCAAGTGACTCCGGACAATTGGAGGAAAGTGGTTGAAAAGACGAAAAAACTATGCTTAGATGATTGGAATCGAGACGTGCGATACGACAATATAGTAGACCAGCCGTTTTTAATAAACATAGGAGAAAGCAGCTGCAGTTCGGATTCCGAGTCTGAGACGCAATCGGTGACATCATTGTCAGATTCAGATTAATGTATATTAAAAAATCATAAATAAACCGCTTTTGTTTTATTTGAGTAGGTATATACAATAAATTTGTTAAATCTCCTTTATTTTATTATCGCAAACAACTTAAATGATTATAAATCTGACACTAAGAGCGTAGGTACTCTATTGATGTATTTTGTACACTCGTTTCCATTTTCGATATTTGTTTATCGATACTTTTCCGCACTAGTCGATATATTCCAAACGGAGTAACTTTTGCAGGACGTCAACGTAAAGTCTGATTGAGATAATTTCTTGTAAGTGTTAATAATTATTATAATTCTAACGGGATATTATTGTAATTGCATATATCTGCCTAAAATTAATAAATATCATTTTTAGACACCGCCAATTCGATTATAATATAACGGTGACGCTACTACAAGGTTGTGTCGTGGGAATAACTGTCAGTGTCATAGGGATCAAGGTTCGCCGAGACTATTATAGTATGTAGGTACTTATTACAAACTTATTGGTGAAAAACTTTCCGAAGTTTCACCTGCTTCTGAACTATTCGCCAAACGTCTCTTTTTACTGAAAAGATAAAAGAAAATATTAAAAATAAATACAACAAAAATTGAACAGGCGAACCTAGGTTTCGAACGCGAAACTTGATATTCTGAACCAACGCAGATACCGCTAGACCAAACAAGCTTCACAGTTGCAGATGAATTTTCGCTATATGTTGTACAAAACAGCTTAGTGTAGCTTTTTGGTTTGGTTACGATTTCACTTCTGTTCGTGCAATATTTTGTCAATATTACAATATGAAAAATATAATACTTACTTTACTACTTCCATGAGATGTTTTTGTTTGTTGGTATAGAAGCGCTTTTTGCTGGCCTCCGACATTTTTGTTTGTTTCCCAATTATAGTAACAAATATTTTTAAACTTAGAACTAAATATATTTAAATTAACAACTTAGATAGTATAAATTAATAGTATATTTATTAAACTTATATTCTTTACCAATGTCTATAATTTTTCAAACAACAAACAAAATATGAAGTGAATGGATGGCGAGGCAAAGCGACATACGTCCGTCTAGCTGCGCGTCTCTGCGATCACTGTCAGATTGCTTATAAAAGAAAGAGAAGCGCGATCACGCAGCGCTCGTTACTAATTATAAACCATAAAACAATTAATTACTTGAAAATAAGTCGAGTAGTCGAAAATAAAAAACAACCAGATTCTGTATTATAACATGATACGTTATTGGTAATTATTTTACCAACGTACGTTGTTAAGTAATACAGATATTTTTGTTAGAAGATCATTTTTAGAGGTTAGTTTGTATTTTTTTTTATCGAGAAAAAAATTCTAATTCGTGTTTTGAATACAACAGGGTTCTTGGAAATATGTTCAAGATTAACATATTTTTTTTCTGCCGTCACAAACTACGTAGATTTGGCTAAAAAATTGTTTAGGATAAGCCTATTTGGCTGTTGTCAGCGCCTTAAATACTAGCTGATCCGCGCAACTTCGTATGCGTCAATTTTCCCCGTTTTTGCACCAATTTTCATTAGTGCTCCGCTCCTATTGGTCGTAGCGTGATGTTATATAGCCTAGCCTTCCTCGTTAGATGGGCTACCCAACAAAAAAATTTTTTTTCAATGCGGACTTGTAGTTCCTGAGATGACCAAAACAAACTCTTCAGCTTTATAATATTAATATAGATTATTTCTTAAGAATATGCTGTAAATATACCTATGCCTCATTATTGTTTTTAAAGTTTCGCGATTTTTATACATATTAGATATATTTCGGGACTTAATCGCGTGAATTATTTAAAGGTACGAACCTTTTATTTACCCGACGTTTCGATCGAATTGCACCGATCGTGGTCACGGGTGCCCACGTGACCCGTCACGCAATTAAGTCCCGAAATATATCTAATATATATGCCTCATTATTATCTCACTATGATATACCTACCGATAAAATGAATAATCTTCAAGAGTTAATCTTAAGATTAAGTCATCTCGAAGATGATAATTTGGGACGATTTTTAGGGTTCCGTAGTCAAAATGGCAAAACGGAACCCTTATAGTTTCGCCATGTCCGTCCGTCCGCAACTTAGCTCAGAGACTGTTTAGTGCTAAAAGGCTGTAATTTTGCATGGATACACATATTACTTACATTTTTTTGAGGGTATTTCTCCTTTAAGTAAAGTGGGGGATGTAATTTTTTTTCTCATCTACCAAATCGAGATAATCTTTTAAAAACATTTAAGGGTTGGGAACACCATTTTTAGATTTAGAGATGCGTTTGTGAAATATTAAGCTTTAAAGTGCAAATTTTTGTTAGAGTCAAGTGTCAATCCCCTCCCCCCTGTCAGCTTAATGATTAATGTTGGGTATATGAAAAAAATCACGGTATATAATATAGTGAAATTAAAAGGCAAAATATCACAGCCAAGTAAGCTTTACAAGTTTACGAGTAACAGCTGATCAAATAAGAAGTAACAAATTA
Source organism: Herminia tarsipennalis (assembly GCA_945859575.2). Taxonomy (NCBI): domain Eukaryota; kingdom Metazoa; phylum Arthropoda; class Insecta; order Lepidoptera; family Erebidae; genus Herminia; species Herminia tarsipennalis. Next base: position 2,204,290 of record OX243836.2, on the reverse strand, counting down.
CATTGAAAATTATTATTAGGTAAGTAACGTTGTTAGTATAAAACGAAAATAACAGAAAACCCACTTCTTAATCCGCGTTATTCGGATGCCCCTCCCTCCCATCCAGGGTTCCGTAACCCCCTACGGAACCCTACATTGTGCGTAAAAAAACTGGGCAAGTGCTTGTCGGGGCATTTGCCCAGTTTTTTTACATTGCATTCAATAATTGCTATTAAATCGAAAATCGTGTAATGAGCCTTAAACTTCGATCTGAATCTTCGCAGTAGGAGCTACAGGCAAATGCCAGTCAAACAAGACCGGCGCATCCGTCATAGCAACGGTAATCCTCAACTGCAGGAAAGCTAGTGTGCAGTGACCTGGATTCCACAGTTTCTATCCGCTTGATTGTCTTTAATTAATCGCCGGAGTGACGGGCCATTTGCATCATTTCTAGCGCCTAATTAGGGCTCGTTAAGCCATTTGGCGACCGCAATGCAGTTCTGTTAGAATTTACTGTAATGTAATGACAGAACTAAGAATGTTGTTTGCGGTCAGAGTTGCTAACACAATGGAGATTTTAACACAAATTAAGGAGAGTACAGAAGTCCGACTCATGTTTGTGTAGCATGTATGTACGCGCGCACGCACGCACGCACGTACATAGATATTAAAAATATTAATTAAGGTTCTTCGCTACTGAATCGTATTGCGGCTCACTCGACAGGACAAATCCAAAATATTTACACACTTAATTTCCAACTTCACGCGATCGTTGTCGCGGGCACAGCTAGTACACAAATAAAGTTTTGTATTCAAGTCGCAACAGACACAGAAGTATAGCAGTATACCTTTAATGACAGCATCACCGACGAACAGCTGTCCCGTCTGGTCGGCGGCCTGGTCTTTGTATATCTTGGAGATGAGGATCGGCAGCTTGTGCTCCGCACCGCCCTTGATGCTGAGACCCAGTCCGCCGACCTTCTGTCGGGTTATCTGCACCATACGCTCCTGGAAACAACACAATAGATAAATCCTCCTACTCTGATGACTTTCAATTCCACTCTTATTGGGCTCTTATTAATGTGGGCTCGGCAAAGAAATTAAAAAAAAATACTTGGGAGTTACTGCGCTAGGTTTTTGAGTTCGGGAGCCCCTGGGTAACTTATTCAGGAACTCTCCTATTAAATATCAAGCATTTTTTCGAATGCCTACAAAAGTTACAACTGATAGACCTGAGATTGCGTAGGCTTGAAGAAAGAAAATAATTTAAAAAAATACTTCGAGTTCCTGCGCTGGGTTTTTGGGTTTAGCATAATAAGGAACTGTCCTATAAAATTTCAAGCAACTTGTTGAATGCGTACAAAAGTTACAACGTTTTAAATATCTAGATCTGAGATTACATGCTCTCCAAAAAAATCAGCTAGTTTTTTCTAACTCCTGCGCTGGGTTTTTTTAGTTCGGAAGCCGCTGGGTAACGTAATAAGGAACTCTCCTATTAAATATCAAGATTTTTTTGACATAATATCAGCGTAGATGAGGTTAGGTTAGCGGTAAGAAAGATGAAGAACCATAAAGCGGTAGGCCCTGACAACATTCCCGCATATCTCTAGAAAACGTTGAGACCTATTGCTATATGAATGGCTAACAAAACTTTTCAATGCAATTCTAATCTAAAGATAAAGGTGACGTCAGTGACTGTGGAAACTACAGGGGTATCACGCTCACATCTCACACACTGAAAATATGGGAGCATATCCTTAATAAGCCGACTGATATATCTGAAAACCAATACGCTTTTACTCAAGGAAGGTCCACGACAGATGTGATACAAAGTATACGAATACTTATGGAAAAACGTTGTGCTAACAAAGAAGACCTTCACATGGTGTTTATAGACCCTGAGAAGGCTTTTAATAGAATACCGCGTAGCTTAGTATGGCAAGCTATGAGGGCGCAAGAATACCAGAATACTACATCTGTCTGGTGCAAGATATACATGACCCCATCAGTACACAAGTGAGAAGTGTGGCTGGCATTAGTAAACCGTTTGAGGTCAAAGTTGGAGTGCATCAAGGCTAAGCTTTAAGTCCACTCCTATTTAACCTGTCAATGGATTATCTTACCCAGCATGTCCAATCCGCCCTCCCATAAAGCTTACTATATGTAGACGATATAGTCATAGCCGATAAATGCTTAATGAACCTGCAAAACACCCTGCAAAATTGGACACTAGAGAACACTAGAATTGGAACAGCGGAGGAACATTGGAGCAACGGTCTCGGACGCAGTAGTAGAAACAAAACAGAAAACCTGCATTGCAAATTTCATGACAGGCCATCATCTAATATAGCTTTTGCATTTTTTAATGGAGTAATGTAATATTAATAAAACTTATATGTACATATTTATTAAAGTCTCAGCAAATAATAAAAACAATATTCTATTCGAATTATACAGGCCTTTAATCTGTCTGGCCACGAATCTATGGATTTACGCACTGTTTCCATGGGAAATTTCGCCACTGCTTGCTCCAGAGATTTTTTAAGAGACTCAATGTCACCGTGTCGTTTAGAGCAGGCCATGTCCTCTAAAACTGACCGTAATTTGTTGTCTAAAGGGTTGAGGTCTGGGCTAGATAAAGGGTTGGTCTTCAGCTCTTATAAAGTCCGGAACGTTGGTTTTAAGCCAGGCGAGCCTTGTGACCAGGTGCAGAGTACACGGTACATTTAAAAAAAAGTGTATTGCTGAAAGGTTTCACAACACGATCCAAGACTGTCTCTTGATACACTTTGGCTGAAATTTTCACTCCTTTTTCACAAAAATGTAGCTTTGTGACGCCTTGATAAGACACGCGCCACCAAACCACCACTGACGCAGGATGATGACTACGCTGTACGTTTCCGACCACTTGAACAGCTTCTTTAGAACTGTGACCGAAAGAGATAAGGCACGGAAGAAGAAGTTCGAATATTCGCAAGTTCCGTAGCCTAAATTGCAACTTACATTTGAAGAACTGCCCATGTATTTGTGTAATGACTAAGTAAATAACATGGAAGAGTTTTGTAATTACATTTGCAGTCCTTGTTCGTCTTATTACCATAATCTTGGCTGAAGGTTATTTGAACTGTAAGACGTAATATTCTTTTCTTATTTGCGAAGTAAAGGTCGGAGGCAATAATAAAACACGATGAACTTAGTAAAGTGCCTCAGACTGCACTTTACTAAGCTCATCGTGATTCATTTCATCATCTTTTTTTGTGCAGGCGGGTTTTTTTATTTTTCAAATTTTTTTTTTATTTAATACTTTTGAGGGATGTAACAACAAATTTTTATCACAGCTATTGAAAATTGAAAAAAGAATGGTTGCTTACTAACTTTTTTAGTATTACAGTCATAATTATGTTACCTTTTTGAAATGCTTAAGATGAGCCCATTAATTTGATACCCATATTGCAGTATTCTAAACAACTTTTTTGTACACCTCTTTATTTTGACCTCCCACAGCCAGTAGTTTTTTTTCAAACGTCACCTATCTAAGAACACTTGGGCGGACAAGACGAATATAAGGGAGTCTTAATTGTAGAAATCCGTTCAGTGATTTAGTGAGTACGCGCGAAAAACATAACCCTTCCTTACAGTCGGGTAAAAAAGCAAGTGCATGTCGGGCCTCGCACAATGTAGGGTTCCGTAGTCCCCCCCCCCCCCTCCCATCTGAATAATGCGGCTAAAGAAGTTTTCTGTTATTTTTGTTTCATACTTATAACGTTATACCTGGTTAATAACATTTTCAATGGTATTTGTACGAAAATTTTGTTATTTGATCAGCTGTTACTCGTAAACTTGTAGAGCCTACTTAGCTGTGATAAGTTTCCTTTTTATTTCACCATTATACTACTACCGTGATTTTTTTACATACCCAACATCAACCATTTAGCTGGCAGGGAGGGGGACACCTGACTCTAACAAAAAATTGCACTTTAAAGCGTAATATTTCCCAAACGGATCCTTAAATCTAAAAATAGTCTTCAGAACTCCCTAAACGTTTTTAAAAGACACACGGTGGGGTAGGTAAGAAAAAAAATCACATCCCTACTTTTTTGATTACTTAGTGTTAATCGGTTCCTTTAGTTCAACACCGAACGTTTTCAGATCGCCCCGTCATTATTTCTGTTTTTTTTTTTGTATTAATTGTAAGATTTTAAGTGTATATTTTTTGTAATGTAAATTATATATTTTTTTAAATACCACGCCCCCATTATGGTGCAAGCCCTTTGTCACGGGGGACTTTACAATCATACAAGTGACGGACACAAAGTACACAGTCGGAACAACAGTTTGTGGATCACACAAAGTGGTATCCCGTGTGGGAATCGAATCCACGACCAGCAGTCGGACACATTCCCACCGCGCCACATAGAAATTATTCTATATTAATTCATTACAAGGATAGGTACCCATCGTCCTCTAAATTGTTTACTGCGGAAAAAAACATCTTCAGAGAACTGAAACGAATTTGGCCTCAACGGTCGCTTGAATTCTTTGCGATTTGTTGATAACCTTATATTATTGGAGGAAGAGCCTAGGAACCTACAAGCGACGATTCAAACTCTAGCCTTAAAAAGCAAAGAGGTTAGTCTAAAAATTAACACAATTAAAACAAAACAAAGAACTCAACATATCTGTCAAAAGGAAAACATTCAATACATGTATCCTTCCATTCATGACATACGGAAGTGAAACCTGGTCCTCACCCAAAACCATCGGGAGAAACTAGCAAGGAATCAACAGGCGACGGAGAGGAGTATGTTGGGAATAAGACTTATAGATAAAATTAGTAATGCAGAAATTAGGAACAAAACCGAGGTAGCCGACATAATCACTCGTATTGACCATCTTAAATGGGGCCGGACACGTCACATGATGCGTTGCAAGAGAAACAGGTGGAGTAAGCTAGGAATTCTATAGTACCCAAGAGACTTTCTGACAAGAAAGGAGGGACACCCAACAAAGAAATGGGAAGATGATTTCTGTTTAACACTATGGACCATATTGTACTCTGGTACAATATGGTCCTACCATATTGGACCAGAGCTCCAGCAGACAGAGTTCAATGTAAGCAGTTGGAGGAGGCTATACACTGAAAACAAGTGATAATCGGAAGATAAAATACTGTAACAATCCAATGCGGAATTATTATTAATTCATTAAAAAAATTCTCAAATTTCCGATGGCTTGTATAAACCCTGTCAACGAGGAGTTGTCAATTGTGGGAACTTAGGATACTTAGGTTATGTTTCGATATACACTGCGAGCACTGTTCAGTGCTTTTACTGGGGAGAAATTCATTCCGTTATGATAATGACTGACAGAATACTGCAGTAGTATGCTATGAAAATATGTGACGTCATAAATCGGCGCCATCTTTGTACTGTGAGCACTGGTGTTTTCGAGGTAAGGTGCTCTCAATACTTTGATCACATGATCAACAGCGACCAAAAATTTAAATTAATTTTATTGATTCAGACATGCATGTCTGTTCTGTTCTGTTCCGTTTTAAACAGTAACCAGTATAGCTAACTAAACTCAATTGACGTCACACCTTACAGTGCTCTAGTGGAACATAACCTTAGATCGTGAACCTTTTATAAAATACAAACAACCTACATAAGGAAACCTCCTTGTTCTAACTTCACATAATTATAAATAGTAGATTTTTGGGCGCTGTCAAAATGTTAGGCTTTCATTCGTCTAGCCTCCCAGGTCGCAAATAAATGATAAGGAACTACGTTCCAGAAATCACTCCCGACACGTGATATATTCTGAACAGCTTTTCCTCAAAGCTTCTTCCACCTGGCTACTAAAACACAAATAAGCAGACAGACAGATACACATACCTACGCCTAAAACTTATAACACCAACACCCCTCTTTTTGTCGGAGGTTTAAAATGCTAACACAAAACAAGTGCAATCAAACAAACATACCCGTGTTGTTAAATACATTTAATCTTCATATTCCCCTAATTAGGCCAGTTCCGGGGCTACCAGTTAAATCCACTTTACATTCCATGTTCGTACCAAGCAATTCGTGGCGACTGCCGTAGTCTTAAATATTATATTGTCCGATTAATTATTCACAACTACCGCCCATTAGCCAACCGAGCGGCTTCGTGCAAAAATTATTACATTGCGTGGATTTATGTTTGAATTACAGAAGCCCTTGTCCTCGGTCACCTGACGAGGTAATCACAAAACGTCGGGGCTTGTAAGTCTTCTGCCTGAATCTTTAAATACAGTCTTAAACTGGATATAAGGCTGCCTGTCCACTGCACGGCTGCGGCACGGATATGGAATCTTATTGGTAGGTATTTCTCTGCTCCACAGCTTCGCTCCGCTTCAATGGACAAATAGCCTTACCCTCCACATAAAAGGAGAGTTAAAACTTAAGTGTATCCATCTGCGCAGCTGTACTTACCTACCTATAACCATACGAAACTCATAAAACGGATGAAACGATTTCAGCGTGGTTATTTTTTATCAAGTTAATGCAAACATGAAATAAAAAGCATGTTAAACGCATTAGGTTGTCATGTTTTTTTTTTATACAGACATAACAGGTCGACACTTTCTCGACAGTATAATACCAACTGCAAAGTTAAATTTATTGCGTCTATTGCAGAAATTGAGTTCTACCGTAAATAGGCACTTTCTAGCTAAAGTGTGCATCACAAAGCACGGAAAAACAAAGCAAGCAGCATGATTCTCCATGCCGTTAAAAGTGGAAATAAAACACAGGCAAGATACGCTTTCATAGATCTGAAAACGTACGAGCTTGAATGTCATTGCTAACTAGTCTAGGAAATTACTTTTGTTCTTTGAAAAGCATTGCAGGAAAAGCCGTAGATAGGTAGGTACGAAACGAGTTCTCAGGAAATATTACCGGTATAGCTATTGTTTCTATCTCGACGAAGAATCTTTTGTATGTATTATCCAAATGGTGAAATATAATCCGTATGACATAATCTGCTATGTCATCTTATCTCACGGAACAATGCATTCCGTTCCGAGATACCGGCTCTGAGAGTGGCTTACGATCGGATCACAATAAGTATTAGTTAGGGACTACGTTTATTTTAGCTGATCGGAGTGACTTGAAACTGCAGCTGTGCATATTACGCTGTTATTATTAAGACTGACTATTATTATTATTATTAAGGGGGTTATGCTAGCACCACTAGGACCTAGCGCTGAGTTCTAACGAACTTAAAATCAAAACACAAAAGGCGTAGCCTTCATATCTGCAGGCTTACCATGAACCGTAACATCCGAAGATGCGGACATGTTTTACGGGAACTGCTTATAAAAACTGATCATAAAGTAAGTCCATCATACAAGTTTGTCACATTTATTTTATCTAAACATATCCGATGAAGTTGCATGATCATTTGACAGACCCTATGTCTGTCAAATGATCATGATCAATATTTCGAATCGGTTCGATTTCAAGTCCATAAGACCACAAAATTCACATCCCGATCAGAATCGAAATCTGTGTGAGGCTAGCTAAAATTTGGTTGAAAATGAAGTCAACAATCACATGCGCTACCTATCTACTTAAGTACATAATTATTGTGTTTACAAAATTATATTTTAAATTACGAGTATTATCGTTATTTCCTAAATTCCTGTTAACCCTAAACTCTGGTCGTGCGTGATAGTGTTAGGAGTGGTTTGGGCAGTGAACGCCTCAACTGCGATCTAGCACTGTCGTTTACATTGTTTTTAACATGCGCGCATAAATATGTATTAACTACTGGGTATGTGGCGATTAGATACATACTTTCACTACTTATTTTTAGATTTGTTTAACCTTCGGTGGCGTATTGTAGCCAAGCCAAGGTATACTACACCTTGGCTTGGCTATAATACGCCACCGAAGGATTTTAAATCGCCAGATCGAGTTATAATGTCGGACTAAAAAAGGCAATGTTCAACTGATTAGGCACATTAAAAACAAAAAAATAAAGTCTAATAATCCAGCTATCAAAATATTAACTCGCAGCAAGCTCGTAGTGACCTTCGAGAATGTTTGACTAAAGGGTGTCATTATGGGTGACCTAGCGAGGTCAAACCGAATGAAACAACTATGCCTACAGCACATCGACTCGTCGACATAATACAGCAATACACTTCCCTATTATTTGTACCTACACCTACTCTGCCAGCAAATGTATTTTTTTAAAAGAGTGAAGAAATGTCCCCGCCCTGAATTTGGACGCCCACATTTAATTCGACTGCAGAATATTTTTCTGGCTTTTTCAAGTCAATATTTTTTTCCTTTCTCGACCTTTCACAAATGGGTGCACGGGTCAACAATGTTGCTACAACAATAAAATTCGGTTTCCGGTTACGGAAGCCTAAAAAGCGAAGTTTTCGACATTTTCAACGTTTCGAGCAGTTGCCAACAGAGCAGTAACTTTATGGAATAATTAAATAACTTTTATCATTATGGCGACTTTGGTTTACTTACCAGTTTTATTTGCTGTTGTAGTTCTATTCATTTTACCAGAAACAATATGCATCGTGAGGTGGGCACCTCACGATGCCCGGTTGATAGCTTGACACCATTTGTACAGTGAGATGAGTACAGTGTGCCACTCTCACAGTATATATTGATTGAGTATATTTGGAATAAATAAAGGATGACAAAAACCCGCCTGCTTAAAAAAGATTAAAACAAGATAACCCTAAATCATGCAGTGGGAGGCATTCATGATTCCCAGTGAATTTACTAAAGTTTCAATATTTTTTAGGCAGGCGGGTTTTTTGATTTTATAAATTGTTTTTATTTAATACCTACTTTTTAGTGCTTAGTTGTGGGACGTAACGTATGGTTAAAACTGTACTGTAAATTTGAGTAAATATAGAGTAGAATCAACGTAACTTGACCTGATTGAAGTTAGGTTCTTATCACTTTCGCGCATGTCATAGAGATGCGACTCTAAAATTACTTACGAAAACGATTAATTAAGTTTAATCGATTAAAAATACTAACAAATTTTTAATTCAACTATATAAAAATATTATTTATATGAGTTCATAAAAGTTTATATTTAGAACTTTTACAGTAAATACTAAAGAAACTTTGAAAAACAATTTTATTTACGAAAATAATCACAAAAAACATGAGTTAGTAATACTAATTATGACAATGTAATGCGTAATCGCATCTCTAATTCTCTTGGTTTAGTTACCGCCCCCGCCCTCCGCTTCCTGTCACCATTTACTTCTGAAAAATGCATCTGCGCAACCACTTGTCGCCTACTTAAGTCCGGCCTAGTTACGTTGATCCAACTGTAGTTAAATCGGTATATATCCTAAACGGTTATTTTAAGTGAAAAATAATTTAAGAAACATCATGATTTTAAAATACCTACACGATAATATCCGACATGACATAGTTTGTTGACTTTTTTCTCTATCACAATAATTAAGACGTCTGACTGTCACCATTTTAAATTTTAATTGCTGTCATTTCTTTAGTTACACTCTTAAGATTACTACGAATCGATTGACGTATGAAGGAATCATCAAAAGAACACACATAACCCTCCTCCGCAGTCGGGTAAAAACAGGGCACTTTTAGAATATAGAATAAAGCGTAAATGAAACCCACACCTCACAATCTAAGATATGATGACAAATCCGTCATGTTTCGTCATCCCAAGGGATCTTCATCCATGTTTCCCCTCACCATCGAATTCAACAAAGTGTCGACTCACCCTGGTGTGCGGCACATTTTTGTCCTTAATGGTCTGCACAGGCACGGGGGCCTCGCGCTGCACGGTCACCGCGTCCATCGTGAGCACCAGCCGCGCCGGCCTCGGTCGCGACTTGCCGTCCGACACCTGCACCATGCCTGTGCGGATCTGCAACATTATATACCAGTAAAGCGAACCTATGTCGAGTGAGGCTACACTTCCCGCAGCGACGGAAAAGATCATCAAACATCACCGTCATCATCATTATCAATTAGTGACCAAAAACAGTACGTATAGTGCTAGTCGGACTCGCTCACCGAAGGTCCTGTACAAACTTATATTATAGAGTAGCTGACCCACGCAACTTCGTCTGCGTAAATTTTCCCCGTTTTTGCAACATTCTTTATTGCTGCTCCGCTCCTATTGATGGTAGCGTGATGTTATATGCCTCGATAAGTGGGCTATCAAACAATAAAATATTTTTTTCAATTCGGACCAGTAGGTCTTAAACTATTGCGTTCAAACAAACGAACAAACAAACAAACTTTTCAGCTTTATAATCTAATATATAAAATTCTCGTGTCACGGGGTGCGTAATCGAACTCCTCCGAAACGGGTCAACCGATTTTGATGAAATTTTGTGTGCATATTGGGTAGGTCTGAGAATCGGACAACATCTATTTTTCATCCCTCTAAGAGTTTGTTTGTTTGTTTGTACGCGATGATCTCAGGAACTACTGGGCCGCACTGAAAAAATATTTTACTGTTGGATAGCCGATTTATTGAGAAAGGCTATAGGCTATACAACATCACGCTAAGACCTATAGGAGCTGAGCAGCAATGATAAATGTTGCAAAAACGGGTAAAATTTACGCAGACGAAGTTGCGCGGGTCAGCTTATACGGTATCTATGATAATCGGCCAACATCCATTTTTCGTACCCCTAAGAGTTTGTTTGTTTGTTTGAATGCGATAATCTCAGGAACTACTGGGATGCACTGAAAAAATATTTTATTGTTGGATAGCCCATTTATCGGGGAAGGCTATAGGTTATAATATCACGCTACGACCAATAGGAGCGGAGCAGCAATGAAAAATGTTGTAAAAAAAAAAGGGAAAATTTACGCAGACGAAGTTGCGCGGGACAGCTAGTCTAATATATAAAATTCTCGTGTCACAGTTTTCGTTGCCATACTCCTCCGAAACGGCTTGACCGATTTTGATGAAATTTTTTGTGCTTATCCGGTGTCTATGAGAATCGGCCAACATCTATTTTTCATCCCCCTAAGAGTTTGTTTGTTTGTTTGAACGCGATAATCTCAGGAACTACTGGGCCGCCTTGAAAAAATATTTTATTGTTGGATAGCCTATTTATCGAGGAAGGCTATAGGTTATAACATCACGCTACGACCAATAGGAGCGGAGCAGCAATGAAAAATGTTGTAAAAAAAAAAAAGGGAAAATTTACGCAGACGAAGTTGCGCGGGTCATTGCCCACCCCTAACATTTATAACTATACTATAATATTTTAAAGCTGAAGCTGAAAGTTTGTTTGTTTGTTTGAACGCTATAATCTCAGGAACTGCGGGTCCTAAATAAAAAAAATATTTTACTGTTAGATGGCCCATTTATCGAGGAAGGTTATAGGTTTTATAACATCACGCTACGACCAATAGGAGCGGAGCAGCAAGGAAAAATGTTGTAAAAAAAAGGGAAAATTTACGCAGACGAAGTTGCGCGGGTCAGCTAGTATTAGTATAGATATCTTTCTAACGAAACAATTTTGAAAGATTGATCACATTATGTTCAGACAAAGCATGTTTTCCTGCAATCTATAAAGAACTAAGTTCTGTATTTTTTCAAATAAGATTTACCTATAGTTCGTAAAATATAGCTTGATACCTGTGACGTTTGTCAGAATGACATGTAATAGGTATGGGACGTCTTTCGTATTTTATCGATATTTATATGGAATGAGTTTATTAAAAAAAATACATTTTAACGATATTGAAAGAAAGAAAAAAGGAAATGAAAGATGAATTTGAAGGTATTTAAAAGTTTAATTGTCAAATGGTGTACAGCCGAGATCAACTTCCAAGTCGAATTCTGATTCATCACTGGAGCAGTCCTGTAGATTAATAATTAATTCTTGATCGCATATGTTGTCAAATTGAATATCGCGCTCCCAATCTTTTTGAATCACATTTTTTGTCTTCTCAACTACCTTTTTCCAATCATCAGCATTTACATGTACCTACACAAGCTTCATGTAGTAATGTCAACATTTTGTTCGCTGTGAAAGGCGGTGCTACATTATGTATGGCAGCGTAACCTAGAAAAAAAAGGTATTCGATCAAACAAAAAACCTCCTACATTCTTTGTAAGCTTTTTATATATGTTTTTTTAGATTATACGAACCTTTGACTTGAGCCCAGATTAGTTCTATTGCATTGTAATGGCAATGATATGGTGGTAAACGGATGACGGTGTGGCCCATTTCCTTTGCAATTTCGTCTATAATATATCTTGGAGTGGGGGGCTTATGAATGCTTACTAATCTTAGCAATTCTTTCTTGAGCATGCTGTTGTCGGCTTTTACTCCTTTGTTTTGCAGCCAAGTAATAATTTCAATTTTACGATTGCTTGTCGTAGGCGCCTTATCTTTTTGTACTGAATGATACGGAGCGTTGTCCATCAGAATAAAATGTGGTTCACTCAAATTATTTAGAAGAGTTAGAAACCACTCCTTAAATTTTGTAAAATCCATTTCTTCATGGTACTCTGTTGTTTTTACTGATTTAAACGCCAGTAAACAATTGGGCACAAAACCAGACGATGTCCCCGCATGAGTAATTATTAATCTTTGTCCTTTGCCTTCGGGCACCTTGGTGGTAGACTCCGCTTTATCGTCTGTCCACGATCTTGAAACAGTGTGGTTTGCGTTGAGCCATGTTTCATCAAGAAAAACCACTTTATTCCAATCTGTTATATTTTTGACTTTGCGCAAAAAGTCAAGTCGGGTCAAAGCAATGTCTGTTCGCTCCATTAAAATTTTTCTTTTATCGCTTTTCTTATAAGCAAAGCCGATTTTTTTCAATATTTTGGACAACGATGGTGGACTTCCTTTAAATAAATCCGCGTCTTTAAGCGAAACGGATACTTTTTTTAACGTGGGAAATTCACCACGTGCGTAATACGCATATATATGATTTCGAATTGCGGCAGCATCAAAGTCGTCAATTTCGGTGACTGGCGAAACTCTCTTCCTTTTTTTATTAGGAGTCGATAATATTTTACCTCCCTCATCTTCGGCCACCATCTCCTTTGACGATTCTCCATACTTTTCTTTGCTAATTCGAGACACTGTAGCTCGTCCGATACCAAGAGCGTCAGCAACTCTATTGCACACTTGCTCCAACGGTAGTAGCGGTCCGCCATTTTGATTCTCGCGCTCAAAATACTCACGCAAACGAATCACAAACTCGCGACTTTCGCTATTCAGTTTTTTTTGTTCTTTTCGGCATTGTGGTGCAAAAAAAAACAAATAACTAGAAATAACAACAAAACTTAACAAAGCAACAGTAATAACGACAAAACAATATTAATCACGTAGCGGTAGCGTATACAAGGCGTGGGCACTCGTACTGACTCAAAAAAGATGGCGCCCGCTTGATCGCTGCATGCGAAAGCAGTAGGTATTGCAAGACTAAAAAAATACGAATTCGTTGTGAAAAAACGATTAGATATAATCATTTATACAATTTATATTAATGAAATTGTCATACATTTATTTTATCGATATTCGCTGGCCAGTCGATTACACATCCCTACCAGGCTGCGAAAAGAGTTTACGAAGTAAGCTAACAAAAAAATATAAATAATAAAATATAATAAATATTTTAAATTACCTTTGTTTATACTAGTATCTCCTTGATAACAAGTTCTATTTGAAAAAAGTGTTCTAGATTTCTATACAAATGTCTTATTAATATTTAAAAAATTAAAACTTTTCCAACAACAAATTTATTGTAGCAGTCTTTTAAACGTAGTCTCTAAAGTCACAGGTATCAAGCTATATTTTACGAACTATAGTAGACTAACCCAATGAACCTAATATTTGAAAAAATACATGATACAGATAGTAGGGGGAGAATAGTGGATTGTTTCTTAAATAACTTAAAAACTTTTAGGTTAAAATTACATAGAGGGTGATTTTAATATAATAATAACCTCCCGCTCGTGGCTTCTTTACATTACACCAAATAACTTCGTAATATATTTTTTGAGAATTCCGCTTTCGGTTGCCTAAATAATTGTAAACACTGGTTTAATAACGCTATTGTGACACTGCTGTAGTGAACAAAACATTCAGTGACTTTTATCATCGTGGCAATTGAAAATATTTTAGTGGTGAAGATGATTAAACAATAATATCAAAGCAATAATTTTGTTTCTTTTTTATTGCAATTATTCCGTCAGTGTGCGAGTGACAGTGACATCGGACAAACGTCAAAGTAGAATACGTCAAACTTGTCAGTGTTGTCACTACAAGAAAAAAAGTACAAAAATAGATAGTCAATTTCAAACGCTTTTCGATAAAATGGAACGTCTCAGCAGCGCATAATGTCCTTTTCTCGAAATGTCCTTTATCCAAATGTCCTGTTCTCCAAATGTCCTTTTCTCAGAATTAATCAATTTTAAATATGTACGTACTTGTAAGTTCAGAGCATAACGTGAAATCAGAAATAAACAAAACATAATTAGTATTTTGTATTGGGAGGAATTTTGTTGTTAAAAAAATGTTGGAGGAAGGTAAGAGGGTGAAAAATACTGTACGATCTATTCTCAGCTTTAACGAATAGTCATAAAAATCGGTTAAGCCGTTTTGGAGGATTTTTTTTACAAAAGCGACACGAGAAATTTATAAATGAGATATAATATAAAAGTTTATATATTGATTTGTTTTTTTACAAAATAATCAGTAACATAGTAAGACTATAAAAAAAATACACATTTCTTTACGACGAAAAATTACAAACAAATGATACCATAGCAAATATAAAATCAACATAATAAACCTAATACGGCTGTTTATAAGTAGAAGTTAATGTATATTTAGTTAATTTTATATTTGACTGACTACCTAATAAGTATGGTAAGATTTGTTTGTAGTTGATTATTGTTTATGGTGGTGAAGAAATGTTTATTTCTATATACCTGCAATCCATTTGATTATTTTGAAAAAAAAATACTGACAAATATTATATAAGGATTCATTAAAATCTTTGCGTGAAAATAAAGAAACTAAATACTAATAATATATATGGTTTTCCGATTTTAAGTTCTGAATGTAAGTATTAAAAATTGATTAATTCTGAGAAAAGGACATTTCGAGAAAAGGACATTTCGAGAAAATGACATTTCGAGAAAGAACATTTGGAGAAAAGGACATTTTGAGAAAAGGACATTATGCGCTGAGACGAAATGGAATAGGGATACCCCATTAAAGTGTCCCAATTAAATTTTATAGTGATAATTAGGCACTAAAAAACACAAAATATTTACTTACTCAATCAAAAATGCATTTACATTTTACATTTTCAAATTTCCCGCGTAATTTGTCGAACACGCTGGACCCAGTGTAACGACATTTTGAGTGACAATTACGCCGATCAGTTGACAGTTGACACTTTTTAGTTTACACAGCTGTATATCGTAATAACATGGCGGCTACTATTTCTACTGTTTCATGGTGTTTTAGAACAGATAAAAAAAACTGAAAACTTTGGATTGAATTTTAAAATTTATTTAGTTATTTTATGACACTAACTTTTCGGGCTGCTTTTTACCTAAACTATCTCAATAATATATTTATAGAATTTTTCTGGTATAAAGTGAATACCCTATTAGAGATGGAAAAACAAACGAATGAAAAACTGGAACCAGTGATAGAATGCAATAAAATTCTGAAAAATAAATTAGAAATTCTGGAAAAGAAAATGAAATATTTAGAGAAGAAAAAAAAGAAAAACAACATTATGTTTCATTGGGTTGGAAGAAAAAAAAATCTCCCACAAAAAAGAGCTGCTTCAAAAAGTGCAGAAAATTATTAAAACGTATATTAAAATCACTTTAGAATCAAACGACGTATCGAAGATTCACCGTATCGACTTCACCAAAGAGAATAAAATTCAGCCTGTTCTTATAGATTTTGTAAAATACAAGAACATGCCGAATTTATTTGGAAGATAAGCGAAATACTAAAGAACAATAAGAGTCTAAAAGAGGTCACTGATTTTCCCAAGGAAATAGTAGAAAAACGAAGGTAATTAAAACCAAAACTTATCGAAAAACGTGCGAAAGGAAATTATAAAGAAGAAAACTAAACAAAGAAAAAAGAAAGAGGGATCAATCAACTTCGCCGGAAAATCACTCAGGCCAAGAAGTTAGTGAGCAACAATTCAGTAATAAAACAAAACAGGAAAAATGGTTTCGATATGATGAGACCAAGTTCAAACGCATCTTTTAACACAGAACCAAACCAAACTAAATACCAGAACCCCGGCTGGTCCCCGTAGGGTGCCAGACCACCGCCCCCTACATAGAAATCCATCCTTTTGCAGAAAAATAAATAATAATATAAACATAGCAACGTTAAACGTCAGAACATTAATGACGGATACAAAATGAGAAAAATTGAAAGAAGCATTAAGAAATATAAAATGGTTATGACGCCCGCCCTGTCCCCCCCCCCCCCCTACCAGTCAGCTTGTGACCACGGTCGGTGTAACCCGGTCGAAACGTCAAGCATATGGTAAATACTTTACTTAGGTTAAACGTGTTTATTCCCGTGTCAAATTGTATTTATAATTATAAAATGGGATGTAATTGGACCTTGTTAGGTAAAGAGAGGAGACGAAATTCGAAAATATAAAGAAATTCTTTTTTATTTTTATGGTGAAAAACAAGGCATGGTAAGGAAAACCGTCAAAACATCACAAATAATAGCTAAAAATGAAGCATCAATACGAACACACAGATAAGCACAGACATTGGAGGTATTAAGAAACTAAATAGAGAAAACAGGTGGAATAAAAGAAATCGATGATGATGAGAAACTGAAAGAATACACACTATGGATATCTAACATGAAAACAAAAAATAAGAAGGAAAATGGGAAAATTAAAACAAAAAAATTATCATTTTATAAGAGACTAGCTGTCCCGCGCAACTTCGTATTCGTAAATTTTCCCCGTTTTTGCAACATTTCACGTCGCTACTCCGCTCCTGTTAGTCGTAGCGCGATGTTATATAGCCTATAGCCTTCCTCAATAAATGGGCTATCCAACAAAAAAAGAATTTTTCAAATCGGACCAGTAGTTCCTGAGATTAGCGCGTTTAAACAAACAAACAAACAAACTCTTTCGCTTTATAATATTAGTATACATTATACACGGAGGCAGACCAAATATTTGCTGAACAGGATCCTCATTAAGAAAAAGTATCTCACATACTAGAAAACAAAGTTATAAAAGCTATTAAGACACAAACATGTGGCGAAGCACCCGGAAACGAGCTTCTGAAAAACACTAACCGTAATATGTGACATCTATTTCATGAAATATTCAACACGGAACAAATACCAACTCAATGGACCAAGTCCACTATTATCTTGCTAGATAAAAAGGGAGACAAAAATGAGATAAATAATTACAGACTGCCCAATTTATACGAAGTATTTGCAAAAATAACACTAGGTCGAATGGCAAAACACCTTGAATATAACCAACCAAAAGAACAGGCAGGGTTTCGTGCCGATTATTCTACCATCGGCCATATTCTGTATTACATAAAAATCTTAAAAAAAATCCACAAAAAATCCAGAGTAAAGGTCCAAGTTGAACACCATGGAGAAGAATTCAGCATTCAGAGGGGAGTCAGACAGGGCGGTCCACACTCTCAGTTAGAAAATATTTTCAGATATATGGACTGGGGGGAGGCTTCGGGATAAATGTCAGCGGAATAGACCTAAATCAAATAAGATTCGTTTGAAGACATTGTGATTTCTGCAGAGAAACCTTATGTTACAACATTTAGATAATGGAAGTAGAAAAGCAGACCTGAATCCAGCGAAAACTAAAGTAATGACGAATGCGATAAAGGAAAACATAAAAATAGGACAAGAAGCTATCGATTATGTCGATGAATATATATTTAGGACAGATAATTTCAATAAAAGATAAATAAAAGATAGAACATACATACCATATAATTTCATATTGTCATACTAACGTGATAGATATCTCAAAAAAAAAGTACGAACCTTCGTCCTAAGGGTGAAGCGGTTAGATGCCATACTAATTTCAAGGGGCAGTGCATTTCAGAGTAAGACAGATTGAACTAGAAAAGTGAATCCGACGAACCATGAAGAATAAGCAGGACATTGAATCAAATTATTAGAAGATTTGTTAGAAAGATTTCTGCACAAGCATTGAAAGTTACATGACAAGTAAGAGAGGAGAAGAGGGAAGGAGAATTAAGGATAGAATAAAGTGTAGTGAAAGCGCTCTAACAGCGTCGTTGGCGAATAGGGAGTCATTACAATTGGGAACGGTGAGAAGACACATGGTCGATCTTATTAAGATTAAAGATGAATCAAATGCAGCTATTTAGATCGGTCATATTTATTAAGGAGCTCTGTCTGCATTCAGATCAAGATAGCATACATCGCCATAATCAATCAAGGGAAATATCAACGTCTGGACGAGCAATATTTTAGTTTTCAAATGAAAAAACTTTCAGTTTCTGTGGCGCGGTGGGAGTGTGTTCGACTGTCGTGGGTTGGAATTCCACACGGGACACCACTTTGTGTGTCCGGGACATGTATGATTGTAAAGTCCCTCGCGACACAGGGCTTGTACCCTACTGCGGAGTCTTTTTATAAAAGTAATAGAAAAATCAAATAGATTGATTTGTGACAACGTGTTGGTGTGTAATCGGCTTAAGATGCCTTAACTCCCTATCACAATTACTTTGCACTTAGACGGATTTACTATCAAGCCAAACGGGTCTGACCAGGACTTAATAGAATTCAGACCCCAATTAATTTGTATAATGGCCACAGATAAATAATTCACACTCGCCTGAACATACAACTGCAAGTCATCAGCGTAAAGATGAAACGCACATTGAAGAACTTTAATAACGAGGTCGATAAAAGTAGAAAACAGTAAAGGAGAAAGAATATCGCCTTGAGGAACACCAGCGTCAAGACCTCGACGAAGAATCGTTCAGGCGCACTGACTACTGATGCCCATGAAGATGGGATGAGAAAATCAAGAGCAATGGGAGAGACCTTTAATTGAGAGAGTTTAGAGAATAAGATATCGTGACAAACGGCATTGAAGGGATTCAAGAAATATCAAAGCAAAACTGTGACTTTAGTCTCATCCATGCCCTGATGTCGCCAGTCACTTTAAGAAGAGCAAAGCTGATGTCATGTCTTAACCAATTGTTACGATGAACAAATTGTGTCATTTGTTTATGTACACAGGCTTCCAGCACTTTTGATAAGAAAGGAACAATAGATATAGGTCAAAAGTAGTTAGGAAGAATAGGATTAAAAATTTTAGGTAGAGAAATAACATTCATAAATATAATTTGCCCAGTAATTACACTAGCAACAGTGCTCTTCATCACTAATTCACGGAAGAATAACTGACACTGTTGTGGTACCAACTAAGGCTTAGACCTATCATTATTAATAATAACTAGCTATTATGCTTAATCTCCGGGCTACGGAAGGCCACCACAACCGACTGACCCTGGCGACGTATAACGGACGCAGGCTACGGCTAGACTTGCATCTGGCACAACTTGAGGTGGAACTTGAGAAGATTAGGTGGCATATCCTCGTGTTAAGTGAAGTCCGAAGAGAGAGAGAGGACACCATAACCCTCGAGTCGGGCCACCTTATGTACTTCTGCGAGGGAGACCAACAATCCCAAAGTGGTGTTGGGTTTCTGGTAAATAAGTCCCTTTCTGACAACGTTGTGGAAATGTCTAGCGTGTCGAACAGGGTAGCGTACCTCATTATCAAGCTCACCGAGAGGTATAGCCTCAAGGTGGTGCAAGTGTACGCACCGACCTCGACACATGCAGACGACGAAGTGGAGGATATGTTCGATGACATATCGAGGGCCCTCCACTCCACCACTAAGACCCAATACAACGTTGTTATGGGGGACTTCAACGCTAAAGTACAAAATTGCAGAGAATCGGCAGAAGGGTCCCATGAATTTGGAAGCAGAAATCATAGGGGGCAAATGCTAGTCAACTTCGTAGAACGGGAAGGTCTCTTCTTGATGAACTCCTTTTTCAAGAAACAGCCCCAAAGGAAGTGGACGTGGCAAAGCCCCGATACTATGACGAAAAATGAAATCGACTTCATCATGACGGACAAAAAGCATATATTCAGAGACGTCATCGTGATCAACAGGTTTAATACCGGTAGTGATCACCGACTTGTCCGAGGCTCTCTGAATATCGACTTCAAGGCGGAACGTGCCCGTCTGATGAGGTTCAGGCTCCGACCTACTTTGCTCCAAACCATGATAGGATCCGAAGCGTTCCAGTCAAACCTGGATAACCGATTTGCTGCCATGAAAACCACAATAGACGTAAACCAGAAGCTCGTAAATGTGGTTCGGATACTCAGGGAAGAAGGTACGAGATTTTGTGAAATGCAGCGTAAGGGCAAGAAGTCAAAGCTGTCGGAAAAGACTTTAGGGCTAATGAAAAAACGACGTGAAAACCCACCCGTCACTTCGTCGGAAAAGCGCGCTCTAAACCAAGGGTCAACAAGCATATACGACACGACCTTTGGCGCTCCAACACTCTTTCGATTAAAAGAGCGATCGAGCAGAATCGGGTTCAAAAGTGTTCGTACAATCTCTTGGAAGAAGCCACCGGACGAAGTTGACCACAGCAAGTGGAGAAGTTGTTTCTTCGAAGCCGGCAGTCCTCTCCGAAGTGGAAGGCTTCTATGGCCGGTTATATTTCGCATGCATCTCGACCTGATCCTGAAAATGAGGGTCCTAGAGCCACTTTAACACGCCACTACACCAAAGACCTGCCAGAAGTCAACATTGACGAAATCGTGCTGGCTCTTAAACAGCTAAAAAATGGAAAAGCCCCTGGAGAGAATGGGTTTACAACAGAGCTGCTAAAGGCTGGAGGTAAACCCGTACTGAGGGAGCTCCAAAAGCTCTTTAATGCTGTCCTGTTTAAAGGAAGAACTCCGGAGGCGTGAAGTAGAAGTGTAGTCGTCTTGTTCTTCAAAAAAGGAGATAAGACCCGGCTGAAGAACTACCGACCTATTTCTCTTCTAAGCCACGTCTATAAGCTGTTCTCAAGAGTCATCACGAACCGCCTTGCGCAAAGACTTGACGAATTCCAACCACCGGAACAGGCTGGATTTCGGAGCGGATATGGCACCATAGACCACATCCACACAGTGCAGCAGAAGACCCAGGAGTATAATCAGCCCCTGTGTCTAGCATTCGTGGACTATGAGAAGGCCTTTGACTCGATTGAAATCTGGTCCGTTCTGGAGTCCCTGCAGCGATGCCAAGTAGATTGGCGATATATCCAAGTGATGAGATGTCTCTACGAAGCCGCCACCATGTCTGTCCAAGTACAGAATCAGCAAACAAAACCTATACCATTGCATCGAGGAGTGAGGTAAGGGGACGTTATTTCCCCGAAACTGTTCACAAATGCAATGGAGGATATGTTCAAGACGCTGCACTAGAAAGGGCGGGGCATCAACATCAATGGTGAATAAATCTCTCACTTACGATTTGCAGATGACATTGTCATCATGGCGGAAACGCTGCAGGACCTGCAACAGATGCTGAATGACCTGGCTGACTCCTCTGTACGCATCGGCCTACGGATGAACTTGGATAAAACCAAGGTCATGTTCACTGAACATGTACTACCGGAACTGACAGTGGTGCTCGGCACCGTTCTAGAAGTTGTTCAAAAATATGTGTACCTCGGGCAGTCATTGCAGTTAGGTAGAAACAACTTCGAGGACGAGGTAAACAGGAGAATTCCGTTGGGTTGGGCAGCGTTTGGTAAGCTACGTCAAGTCTTCTCATCGTCGATCCCACAATGCCTTAAGACTAAAGCGTTTAATCAGTGCGTCCTACCCGTCATGACATACGGAGCCGAAACGTGGACACTGACGGTACAATCGGCCTACTCGGCGGTCGTACACCCTTATGGCTATAATGGCTTGCGAGAAACGTTCGCTCTCTACGTAAGCGCACTCACACAGGCACATCTGCGCCTTATCGGATGCAAGGAGGCGGGGTCCTTGGTTTTTTTAGTACCTTGCGTTGTTGTTGTGCATATTTCGAGCCGATTAGACAGTTGTAAATACATACTAATAAAGGATTGTGACTTTTGTTGTAAGCGCGCTTTTTGCAGTTGCGCGAAATAGCAATGAATTATTTTATTGTAATACATACAAATCTACATTAATATTATAAATAGTTTATTTATATATTTATTCGTTTGTGTTGTTGAAATTGTAAAGAGGTAGTTTAAAGCTTGGAGAGGAATATAGTATATTTTGCCTCAATACTATTATACATATGGAATTGTGGACGGAGGTACGGGAAACTGTTAGCTTTTAATATTTTTATGAATTACGTTTTGATTTTTAATCTATCTTTTAAAAAAATATGAGTTAGTAGAGGGGTTTAAAACTAGTGCCTGTAATTTATGAACTAGAACCTATTTTCGATGTTTTATATTGTGCGTATGTTTTAGTGTGATTCTGTTAAGTAGGATTATCGAAATTATTTAATTTAATTTTTGTAAAATTATTTTGCATTTTTGATACATATCCATACTAATATTATAAATGCGAAAGTAACTCTGTCTGTCTGGCTGTCTGTTAGGCTTTCACGCTCAAACAGCTATACCGATTTAGATGAAATTTGGTATAGAGATAGTTTGAGTCCCTGGGACATTCACGCGGGCGGAGCCGCGGGCTTAAGCTAGTAATATATGTTTCAATAATGCGAAATGATCGTTTTGTAACAAATATGTTACAAAACGATCATAAATATTTTTCAAATATGTATTTAAGTTATTTACGTCTTCATTTTGGCTTGCCCCACGTAACTATTTAAGAGGTAATTTGATGCAACTATGAGTTCTATGATTAATCTATACTTATATTTTTTGAGAGTTTGTTTGTATGTTTGAACACGATAATCTCGGGAACTATTGGGTCAAATTGAAAAAAATATGTTACTGTTGGATAGCCTATTTATCGAGGAAGTCTATCTATCCATACTAATAATATAAATGTGAAAGTAACTCTGTCTGTCTGTCTGTCTGTTACGCTTTCACGCTCAAACTACTGAACCGATTTAGATGAAATTTGGTATGGAGATAGTTTGAGTCCCGGGGAAGGACATAGGATAGTTTTTATCGCGATAACCGACATCCACGCGGGCGGAGCCGCGGGCGAAAGCTAGTAGGCTATATAACATCACGCTACGATCAATAGGAGCAGAGCAGCAATGTAAAATGTTGAAAAACGAGGAAAATTTTAGCTGACGGTGTTTGCTGGTCTTCGTTTGCTTCAGACAGCTAGTATGCTATATATAGTTGTTCCCAGTGACTTTGCTCGCGTATATCTTGATTCGAGTGATAAGAATCCTACATCCTTCACCTGTTTTAAAACCTATATTATTTTGTAAGTTCTCTGTTATAAGTATTTT
The DNA here is from genome assembly GCA_945859575.2 of Herminia tarsipennalis. NCBI lineage: Eukaryota > Metazoa > Arthropoda > Insecta > Lepidoptera > Erebidae > Herminia > Herminia tarsipennalis. The sequence continues at coordinate 2,180,750 of OX243836.2, read as the reverse complement.
ATCTAAATTTAATTTCAAATAATCATTGGATTGATTTAACGAAATAAAGATATTTGAAATTTAAAATTTAAATCAGGCTAGTAGTTTCAGGGTTAACCTCTACATACAACTTTAACTCTTTAATATTAATAGTATGTATGGTTTTAATTCAGCAAGTTATATTTAATTTTTAACCACTAATTATTTTAATAGAAATAAATGTATTACCTGGAATGAGGGCAAGAAATAAGGAAACGAGTAAATTGTTTTATTAATTTTATGGATCAGTCAAACAATTCCATTACACATTTAGTACTTAATTATACTTTAAATTGTGGATGAGGTATGCAAACTAAAACAATAACGATATATTTTTAATATTAAATTATTATTTTACCATGCTATATAGTCATCAAAGTGCTTAATTACCAATTACTTTATCAATAAATATTATAGTAATAACGTCTTAGTTAGTGATAATAGTCAGTTTCATTAAATTTTTAAATTTACTGCCTCTGTGGCGCGGTGGGAGAGTATCCGACTGCTACGCAAGAGGTCGTGGGTTCGATTCCCACACGGGACACCAATTTGTGTAATCCACAAATTGTTGTTCCGAGTCTGGGTGTACTTTGTGTCCGTGACTTGTATTTTTGTTAAGACCCCGCGACACAGGGCTTGTGCCCACGACTGCGGGAGTCGTCTTTTTCAAATTAAGTAACAATGTATGAATTAATGTATTATCTCAGATGCTAGCTTATATTTATTACAGTAAAATAACCAATAAGTTTAATTTAGAATACATTTTAAAATAATTACAAACATTTAATTTCAATACAATCTATTGGCTCTTCCGTCAATAAATATTAACTCTCCTGGAACATCAGAACTCATCTACCATCTATCATATTAACAATAATCGTCCTCACATTCACACTTCCAGATTCACATTTCTGGGCTTGTATCTAGTATTTATTTTAAAAATATCATCTGAAAATTTAGCGTGTGATAAATCATAACCTCTGTACTCTCGAGCGAAACGCACTCCTGCTTCTTCTAGGTCCTGGCCTAATTTTTGTAGCGGAATAATGCACACATTTCATATAGCCTGCATGCCGCAGTCAAATAGTCTAGCGAACGTCGACGTCTTGGTAAATGGCTGCACTTCGTATGTGCTTACCATTTTCGTTACGCGATCCGACGTTAAAAGAGTCCTCCTCAGCATCCCGCTTTATCCAACGTCACGCTGTAAGCTCTCTGAAAAAAAATAACAAGTTAAAATAAATGTATAAAAGATCTTCGATACCTATTCATTAAAAGTTTGAATGAATAGAACAGTAAGTCAAGCACATTTTTAAAAATGTGTTATTTCATTATACTTAATATTATTTCTTTACAAATTAACAGACAATGAACGAGTTGTTACTGATAAAATTAGATAATAGTCCTTAAACAGTTGGAACTAGAATACAAATTGAAAATAGAATATGCGTTATTATGAGAAGCTACCGTTTGCGAAAACAAATTCGCATGCAAACTATTATCAATCCTATTCATTTGATTTTAAAGATGATAATTGCCATAAGCGTTTCCAGTTTTAGGACATTTACTGTGCGTAGGTATCATGAACCTATTTTTTCGGCAAATATATTTATGGCACCTGGAATTACCGAACCGTGGGAAAGCAAAAACTTATTCTGTGCAAATTATTTTCAGTTCTTGTGTAACGATTTAAAGACGATAATCGATTAAAGGATTCTCAGTTTTACAACTTTTACTATGGGGATCATAAATCTATTGTTTTATCAACACAATATACATTTTATGATGCCTAAAATTTACTAAAACGTGGGAAGAAAACAATTTATTTTGTCAAAAGTAAGAATGAGGATTTTCAATACTTCAAAAAATTGAACATAATTTATTTTGTTTAAACATAAATATTTTAAAAAGAATTATACATGACATCTTTAATGTGAGAAAAATAAAAATGAAACACTATGATTTAATAAGGGTGGATTTAAGTATAAATCATAAAAAAAAATATAAGTGTATAAAAGCACGAAATTCCTACTCTTCACATATCAGTAGAGGCAGCCTTTTATATGTTGCCACTCGTTCTACAAAATAGTTTTAGTTCCGATTAGTACTACGTTTCGTTAATATATTTCAGATTAATTGAACGAGTGAGAGTCTAGTTCCAAGAAGTTCACCTTTAAAAAATATACGAATTAGCAAGTGACTCAGAACGCCACGTTTAAAGTAAACTAAATGTAAATATTATTGAACATCAAAAAATATAAATGATCTTTTACTTTACATTGTTTTTTGAAAAAGACATTAACGGTTTATGAATTTATAATAAATCATTTTTATTATTATTTATTTGTTGAATAATCTTAAGTAGTTCTAAACCTATATGTATGATAATAAAATATTTAAATATATTTTTTTAAATAAAATTACTTATTTTCTTATCATTTCGGTAGTAAATTAGTAGAATGATTTTTCGACAATCATCGTTATATTTGAATGTATTTACATAAATGTTTAATAAATTATGCACTTAAATCTTTCTCACCCATTGCACCGTCTATTAACAAAAACCATTTAATAGTTATTGTTTTTTTTTAAAATTATATATGAAATAAATACATTTCGTAAAATTCAAATAATAAGTTTATATACTTAAAATATTAGGAATAAATAACTGCGATTGATGAAATAACTAACCCTAATGTCTGCCATCATCATTGAGAATATTATTATATTATAACAACGAAACAAACCTTAGCTATGAAATTAACCATCGTCTTCGGAAATATTGATTAAATTATTATTTGGTCTCCCCCAATTACTTTTTAACCAATAGCCAATTCTATTGTTAAACATAATTTATAATTATTGTAATAAAATATACGAGTAATTTGAATTTGACTTACCGTAACATTGGTAAAAGTTTGAATCCTTGGCCATGAAGATCCAAAATTTTATTCACGGTTTAAATTTCGGTTAATTGTGAAAACTCGCTGAGGTCAGCAAGAAAGCATCCAACAGTTAAGTAAAACACAGCCACCGTAGGTAAACAGATGAAGAAGAAACTGTCCACTAATTCACACCACAAGTCAACGAGAGTTCTATCAGTAGTCAACGAAGTGGCAATCGGAATCCGTAAACAGAACAAGTCGTGAGCAAAATACAGTAAACATGCGCGCGTCATCATACAAGGAAGTGCAAATTGCAACTAAGTTAACTAAAATGTTTTATGTTCCCGTTGGTTAAGGTGTGGACCTTAGCCCCGTCCTAATTGGTTGAAAGTAAAATGTGGGGATGGTTTTTGCGTTTGTGTGTGTGACCGAACCGTTGTGAACCGCTCATAGCAAAATATTTTCAGGTGGTCGAGCATCAAGTGGGCCGATTGTACGGCTGGTCCACAAGTTCAAAGTCGCTCAGCGGGCTATGGAAAGGGCTATGCTCGGAGTTTCTCCTAGGGACAAAAATGAGGTGATTCGGCAGTGAACCAAAGTTATCGACATAGGCCACCGGATTAGCAAGCTGAAGTGGCAGTGGGCTGGCCGTATTAGCCGAACAACCGACAACCGTTGGGGTAAACGAGTTCTTGAGTGGAGACCGCGGCATGGCAAACGTAGAGTAGGACGCCCTCAAGCCAGGTGGAGTGATGATTTACGCAAAACGGCTGGCAGGAGCTGGATGCGAGAAGCCGAAGATAGAACCAAGTGGCGTGCAATTGGAGAGGCCTTTGTCCAGCAGTGGACTGCTATAGGCTGATGATGATGCTTAATCTCTTATCGATCACATTGTTGGTAATATAGTTAGTTAGTTTTACCTAGGCGAACAAGAAAACCGCACTTACGGCCTGGGCAAGGGATAAGCGGCGCGAACGTCAAAGCGGCGGGCGGGGCGACAATTCGCGCGGCACAGGCCGAGACCAAAATGTCTTTATCAAAGTTATTTGATATTGCTTAAAAATATTTTTTTTGGATACTGACATATTTATAAGAGATGTAGGTACATTTCGTCGGTCGCTTCGCCATGTACCGGTGCGCGTAGCTTGATCAGTATATTTATACATTTATTTTGCGAATATTCGCTGTGGCGAAAGTCCTGTGGCCAGACTGTAAGTCTCCTGATTGGACCATTGTGCGTGTTGTATTTATCATTTCTGTCACTACAGCATGATTTGCCTTGCGCATATTGTCCCTAGTCAGCCTGATGAGAATGCGAGTGAGTCTTTTGGACGTCACTGGCATCGCCTGTTTCGTGTGTCTGCAGTCTTCGGTGATAGCGATCAAACTAAGTAGTGGCTACTACAAGATACCTTTTTACCAAATTTTATCAGAAAGTAAAATGCCTGTGACATACGGACAGACAGAGAGTCAGACGAACATAAGGGTTCCTTTTTTTGCCATTTTGGCACCAAACCCTAAAAAGGGGATCCAAAAGATATAAGGCAAATCAATGCTATTGGCTATCTAAAAAAAATTCTCTGCAGTGCTATTGAGTAGAATAACAGTCAAAATTAATAAGAGCTAACTGATAAAAACAGGTGGGTTCCCTTTCAGGGTTCTCGACTTTGGACCACCAACAAACCATAGAACAACTAATAGAGAAATTTCAAGAATTTAAACAACCACTCTATATTGGCTTTGTTGATTTTATAAAGCTTATGACACTATATCTCACTGCTCCTTAAGGAAAGCACTACAAGCCTGAATTGGAATAAAAAAGATTTGAAAAAACAGGAAAGATTGAAAAAAAAACAGGAGAAGACACTATTGCAATAAATTGAGGCCTTTTAGGGGGGGACCTCTCCCTAAGTTACTCATAACGGTACTGGAAGGTGTCTTTCAAGGACTTGAAAACAGGTATCATTTGATCAAAATAGAAATTAAAAGGAAGTGGATAAGAGGATCAGGAACTCTTGAACAAGCTACTCGGAATGGAAAGAGATATTGAAGGGTTCCTACAACATAGAGACAAATAAAAACATGTCAGACCATGCTCAGTACTGGGTTCCGCAGCCTTGAATAATTGCATCAGCAGAAGAGCGTATTTTCATGGCAGTTAACTCAATGATGGTATATCCAATCATGTCAAAAATATTAAGCGCTACCTTTGTGATTTTTTGCATATTTTTTGGTCACACAGTCCAAAAGTTGTATAATTGTCCCCCTGGGCACAATTTATACAACTTTTCCAATAATATTCACATAATCAACCAAGATTGTTAGAAACCTTATAATGTTATTACTACTTCTGTTACATGTATGGAGTGGGTAGGGGGGACACATCTGTTGATACTCTGACGTAAGACGGACCACTCAAGTCACAAACTGGACAGGCCCACTAGATAAAAGAAATATAGGTAGGCCAACAAAACATTGAGCAGATAATATAGTCTCAGTGGCAGGTGCTAACTGGACCAAAACTGCAAAAAAACCGAGGAACATGGAAAGAGATGGAGGAAGCTTACACTTGGACAGGATCCAAACCTTAAATCTACTTAGTTAGTTTAACATAATAAGACAATTTTTAAATAACATGAAACCAAGTACTTATTCATTATTTTAATACACACTAGTGTATAACTTTATAATTTGTACTTTTTGTAAAATCAACCTTCAATAGGAATCATCACTACCAACTCCCTAATACAGGTTAATTCATTATCCTAGCTAGGAATGAAAACAACACCTCACCCAACATGTTAATGTAGTTTTTGTACCTACATCCTAATACTTTATTTATGACTAGCGGTGCTCCGTGGTGTTGCCCGCAGTTTATCAGCCTATAAACACGTAGGTTAATAAACCGTGGGTAACACCATCCAGGGGGTCAACTAACTACATACCAAATTTTATTAAAATTGCTCCAGCCATTTAGACGTAAGGAAGTAACAAACATACACACTCACACACAAACTTTCCCCTTAATTATAATAGTGTGATTTTATTCAATGTTTATTGATAAATAAAGAATTATTACTATTTATGTAATATATGCACAAATTACTTAGTTTGGAAATTAAAAAAGCTTTAAAAGATAGATATATATATATATTTATTTACTTGCTGATGTAACCATCAGCAAATAAATAAATTTTATAGTTATAGTTGTAAAAGCTGTTTATTTGATTCTTTAATTAGAACTGTGATTTTTATAAAGACTTCCTATGATTTTTACAAATAACTAATCATCATTTTTTATTCCTGTTTGATTTTTCTGCAGTCTGTATGTAGAAAATAAGTGTGGCAAGTTAACAATACAATAAAATATTTTACTAATATATGCTGAGTTTATAAATACTTCTTCTGTGGCAAGTTAACAAATAACCCAAAAAGAACAGGGAAATATATTTTTCTTGTTATTAACTCAGCATGATGCTCATAATTCAATAAGGAATCGTTACGGATTTTTTCCATTAAATTAAATAAGTCTGATTTTTATTTTAATAAGTAATTTGTTGATTGGAACTTGACAAGTTACAACTGAGTGTAAGGTAGGTATTGGTTTAAAATCTCCGAAATCGTTGATATCATCTCAGGTTCGATGATTTCAATGTGTTCAGTACAAAGTACTTGATAAGAGCAGTTGTGCCACAAAAAATCCCCAATCCTAAAGCTGCCCAAACAGGTTATGTCCAATAGAATTTATAAGTACAACAATACTTACTTTTTCATCTTTCTTCTCCTCAATAGGCGTCATCATTGTGAAACATACACACCATAACGAAATAAAATCCTTTTGAGCGTTTCAAAACTAAATTTTAACACAAAATTCGCAGTCACTTGACAACTTTTGAATTCCTACAAATCTGACTCTCATATTGTTTTGGTACGGACGCAGAATCCACTATTCGTCTATTTCTAATTAATATACTGTTGCTACTAATGATATTATTATTTATTAAGGGTTACACATTACAAATACTAAAAACAGGTCACTGGCATACGATAAATCAATATAGGTGAATGGTATCAAAACAATCGAAATAGAAGCATTTCATAGCACTATCACGAAGATTTTGCGGGCTAAATCACTTATTCTTTTATAAAACCACATAATTGCAACGGTTTCATTGACAAAATTATTGTTATTTGTACAATAACAAATATTTTCTTGCAAAATTGACGACAAACGACACCAACTCTCCAAACGAGTAAAGCAGTTACTAGTGATGTTACGTTATGTACGTAAAGTTAATGTCGACTAGTGACGTTATTATTACGGTAATTTAGCTAACAATCGACTAAAATAATTAATCAACCTAATTTATCAAATCCCAAACTTGTAAAATTAAATACTTATTTTAAAAGAATTATGTTTATTCTTGTTTTTAACAGGAAGAATTTAAATTTTGTTTGTTAAGCTTGCAGTTGTTTATTAAATAAGCTTGCAGTAAAAAAAACTATTTAATCCTACATAAATGAAGCTTAAAATATTATTTAACTCACAGTGTCTGTTGTTCCAACGCCACTTTGGCGGTTATTTCCAATTACAGCTAAAACAACTGAAGTTTATGGGGCGTCTAAACGGGCAATTTTTTACGGCCATTTGTGGCGGCACTATTGGTAATTAATTGCTCGGCCAATGATGGCAATATTACACAATCGTATGGCGCATGATCTAGTCTCCTAAACGGGCTACACAACCAGGCAAACATAAAATAGAGGGCGACTGAAACAACAACAAAATTGGCCGGGCAACATTGCGGCAAATACTCGCTCAGCGATCGTCCGGCAACCATCAAATCAATATTGGAGAGTACTGCCATGTTGCCGGCCACAGCATTGCCGCCACAAATTGCCGTAAAAAATTGTGCGTTTAGACGCCCCTTTAATAACATATCTTGTAAATTTCAGCAAGTATAGTAACACTTGACTGGCGTTGAATCAATTGCACCCTTCCGGTTATTCCAACTTGTTCACCTGGATGAACAAAGTGGATATAACTAGTGTCCTCGTATCACCTTGGAATCATTGCACCCAGGTGATATCAGCTAGGTGAATTGAGTAGACTTATGTGGTGTCCTTTGTTCACCGGTGCACAATAATCACCCAGGTGAACAAACGCAACTTTTTTAATATTTTGGTGGACTTTGTTCACAGTACGTCGTCGTAGGTTGCAAAACATTTAAAATCAAAGTCATTTGAGTATTTGAATTCATTAAGTTTAGTGTGAATAGTCTACGGTAATTGATAATTTTCATTGAAATGAAATGATTATTATTTATTCGCAAGAGATGTGGTTTTACAAAAGGTGTATAAATTATAGTTACAGGGTTTCGACACAACTCACCCTCAGTAGGCACGCGAATTAATAGTAAGGGGCGTCTAAACGGGCCATTTTTTACGGCAATTTGTGGCGGCACTATTGGCAACTTATTGCCCAACCATCACAAAAATGTAACTGATGGCCAAGTAATCTATGGTTAGGCAATGTATGGCAATATGTCGGCAATAGTATGGCGCATGACCCAGACTCATAAGCGGGCAACACAACCCAGCAACAATGGCCAAACTCTATGACATTTAATTTGGTTGAACTGTCACTAATGACATCTGAAAATTTTTGATATTGACTATGACTAGAAATATGAAAACTTTCTGATGCTCTTTGTTTCTGTTGTTCTCTTGTTTCATCCAAGTCAAATTTGTTTTAAAAAAAACTAGGAAGTAAATAAGAAATTATTTATTTATTCATTTATTGCACAATGTTGTTACAGGCAGTCCATAAACATACATAGACCCCGTAAGGGTGCTGCAAAATACAAAATAAATACAAAATTTATTTATTTGCAAAAACATGTGTAAAGAGGTACACAGGTGTGACTCTGTAATAACATACATAGGTGTTATGTTATTATTGGATCAACATGTTTTACCGATATCAGTGTACAAAATTCAGATTACAATATAATTTTAAAATACAATATGTAATAAAATCTCCAACAATTAATGTAATAATATGAATCAATAGACATAAAAAACAAAATACAATTATAAATTAAATTAATTATTTTAAAATGTATCATTTAGAAAATCTTTGACAGAATAATAGCATTTTTCGACTAACAAGTTTTTTAATTTACTCTTAAATGCATTTAAATTTAATATCTTAAAACATTTTGGAATTTTATTGTATATAATAGGCGCCATACATACGACACTATTGTGCAATAGAGTGGTTTTAGATCGATGTAAACAGAGTCTATCGTTATCACGTCGATTACGGATCACTCTATTACACAGACGTGGAAACAGATGAGGATTATTTCTTACAAATATTTCAATAATATCTAATGATGGAAGTGTTAGAATTCTGTGCTTTCTAAACATTGGTATGCAGCTATCTGTATTTTGGAGTCCAAACATTGCGCGAATGCAGCGCTTTTGCGTTTTAAATATATTTTCCTTATTTGTCGAGTTGCCCCAGAAGATAATACCAAATCTCAGGGACGATTCAACGAGACCATAATATGCTGTTAATATTGTGTTAGTATTAATTACCGGCGAGAGTTTATATAGGGCGTATGAAGAACTACTATTTTTTTTACATAAGCTATCTACAAAAGGTTTGAAATTTAATTTCTTGTCAATTATTAGACCAAGAAATCGTGTCGTATCAGTTTCGGAAATAATAGAATCTTTGTAGACTAGCATAATGTCAGATGGACTTTCTGATCTTTGATCAAAATGCATAATATTAGTTTTATTTAAATTAATTTTTAAATTATTATTATCAAGCCATTTAATTATACTTAGATGTTAATGATTTATTGATGTCAAATTCATAAGTGTCAATATTATTACATGTTACGGTAACCGTACTATCGTCAGCAAATAACTAATTAAATTAATAACTAGATATTAGGTACTACATACTATTCAGAAATATAATATTAAAATGCATCTTGCATATCTATACTAATATTATAAAGCGGAAGAGTTTGTTTGTTTGTTTAAACGCGCTAATCTCAGGATCTACTGGTCCGATTTGAAAAAATATTTTTTTGTTGGATATCCCATATATAACATCGCGCTACGAATAATAGGAGCGGAGAAGCGACGAGAAATGTTTAAAAAACGGGGAAAAATTACGCATACGAAGTTGCGCGGGACAGCTAGTGTATTATATAGTATTATAATAATACTTAGTGTTTGATGAGATACCAACCAAATGTTAGAAACCCACATTTAACACATATCGAAGCAAGGGACATCATTAATGGCTTTGTAGAGTTGGTTCAAAATGAAAGGTCGCAAAAATATCGTGACCATACTCTGGTATTCATGATTATAGGGATATTTCTCCTTGGTGACAGTTAGTTAGTCAGTTAGTATGAAGTAATAGCTTGGCTTATTACTTCATTAAAAGTACAAGCAGTAGAGCCTGTACAATTAATAAAAGATATTGTATTGGAAGAGAAGCAGGATCGTCGCCATTGGATCTTATGTGTGACCAAGGTCTCACCTTTCGAACTGGTCTTGGTAATTCAAAAAGCAGAACATAAGTACTTATATTTTATGATAGCTAAAGATGTTGGCACATGGAAAGATATCAAGTTTATTTATAACATAAACAGCAAATTGGGTCACACTAGAGCGCTGCCTAAATTGAATGTGTATCATGTCATCCCCAACAAAATAAAAAAAATATAGTGAGTGTTGCAGCACAAGTGCTTAGTGCTTGGACAGCTGCAATGTTGAAATACACAAATGCTTCTAGTAAGTAAACTTAATTCTCATAAAACCCCGTGTAATAGCAACCATAACTTCACCAGAAAAAAGTACAAAACGAAACCCAAGTCTAGTTCAAAACACCTGTAACTTCCTATATCTACCAATTAACTACCTGCTGCATAAATAGATGCCAGTATGTTACAATTAATCGATTTTTAATAATAAATTATTTACCAAAAAAAACGATTTTAATAATCTCTTGTTGTCTTCATAAAAATATGAACAATTCTTTACATAAATCTACGACCTAATCCAATAGAACTGTAATAAAATTGAAAAAAGGAAATACAAGTGTAAATTTATTCTTTATTTAATAACAAAATAAAATCAGTAGATGAGAATCGATACACAAATTCAAAATCTTTATTATGTTATGATATGACTGGCAACACCGAAGCTTACAATAAAACAACAAATAACTGTCAAAATTATTTAATATGATTTTTACTTTTATTCATAAATTAAAAGTACTCTCTACCGAGAATGGTTCGTTATGACTTACGCACCAGCGCCGGCGCTTGTTTTTAGATGCAACTGAAGCCATGGTGAATGTTCTTAGTGGCTGGATGTCACCAACGACGGTTAGTATCTACTTAGTTATCTAAATCTGGTGTGCTGCCTACACACACAATTCATGACTTTGAAACTTTCAATTCATCTCTTGGACTTGATAATACAATAAGTAGTACATATTTCATTAAACTTAAAGCAAGCACCATTCACTGTGTATCGTTTTATCAAGCTTTCAATTCTCAAACTTCCTAATATTTCTATATATACCTATTAAAAGTAACAAATGTTTTTATTACAGATCATAAACACGTTTGCGCAACATGTTGGATGACTGCTACGAGAAATGTGCATAGGTATAATTCAGCAAGATGATAACAGACATGTTAACAATTTGAATTTGGAATAATATCATATTGTCTTGTTTTCAGAATGTATCTCTTACCTGTACCACCTCCAGCACTAGGGACATTGATGGGAAGATTAGGTGATGAAGTACCTTCTGCAAGTGTTGCATTAAGTATTTACTTGGAGAAATTGCATAGAGTAGTCTGTGTCATAAGCCGAAAGCCATTGGAACGGTATATGTCTAAGGCAAGAGAGTGCATGAGCCTGCAGATGGCACCTGGCGATGGTGGCAGAAGTTGATTTGAGGAGCAGAATAATACCTGAGAGCTTATTTGAAAATCCTGATCTGCTCAATGAAATCGAGCCTGCTATTATCATTTGTGATGCAACATAATATGTTTATCTGCAAACTAGTAGCAACTATTTTTTTTTAAAGACATAGTTTACATAAATATCAGAATTTAGTAAAGCCATTTACGGTATGTTATGATGGTCATATTCTAGATTAAGTTGGCAATTGGGACATATCAACAGCCCGGTCATACTATGTGGTAAGCAAAGATGTGGTGAGCATGTATGAATAAATGGCACCTACACATTAGAAGTAAATAATGAAATTAAGAGCACCCTAGTGTAAGTGAGAGCTTAAAATTAATATCAATTCGTTTTATCATAAACTAGGCTTGTAGAAAGCAGTAATTGAAAATATTTCAATTATCGTTTTTTACAAGCCTAGTTTATGATAAAACAAAATGATATGATGATTTTAAGCTTTGACTTGCGACCTCATACAGAGGAGTAATCACTTATGCATGTTTGTATGGTAGAATCATTGACTAGGATGCCCTTAAAGATGTTATCCCTCTAATTAAAGATATTTAATTAGAAAGAGAGTAAAGTCCAGACATATTGGTAACAGAACTTATGTTACTAATTTATTATTAAAATGTTGTCAATACTATAGATGCTATCTTAGGTTATTGCTGCAGTTGTTGGAAATATAACTGTAGGTTGCTGTGCCCATGTTGACACTGACATGGTATTTGGGCGGGGGTACATAGATATGATGAGATATATCTACCCCAGCTAAGTTTTTGGATGACATATTCGATAAATACTCATAAGTAAAAACCAAACTGTGTACTTTATCTAATAAAACATTTGATCCTAAATTATTTGCATTTTTATTTGTTTTCAAGCTTTTTCCAGAATTTGGTAAATGTGGTAAGAACCATGTTCAGAAAATTGTAATGTTTATGAGAAAAAATATGTTGTGTTTATTGTACTGTAAAAGTTATTGTATAAAAAGTAAAAACATATACAGAGTGCACAGGCGCTAGGTTAACCTATGCAGCATAAAGTTATAACATAAGATAAACACAAACTATGGAATATGTAAAGGAAAATATATTCAAATTAAATAATATAATCTTTATTTTATTTTCTCATTACAAAGGTTCGTGAATTGTAAATGTTATCATTGATGGCAATGATTGACGATGGGTTAACTCACTTTGTCGACTTGGTGTCCAGCAGTACACGACAACAATTCTATTGCTTGAGTGCGATCTGATGTGGACTCGCCGCGCTCCTCTATTGTGTGTGGTTGTGGAGACATTGCTTGACCTTGAGGGTGCCACTCAGTCCTATGAATAAGCCACCAAGTAATAAAATTGCATACATGGTGTACCTAATAATGGCTTTCGTGGGATTCTGCTCTCACATTCAACGCCTCTTGTTGGGTTTTTACAATTTCCAGGCAGTGCTTGATGTGATTCAGTTGTTTAGAATTTGCGCTTCACATATCGATGTCGTTGCTTTATGTTGTAAGTATATGGGTAAGGTCAAGGCACAGTATCTATTCATTTTCGTTCTAATGTTCGCACGATGTTACATCACTGTAAGTGGCAGTAGTACAAATAATTTGATGTTGGAACTATTCCCATCGCCGCTCCGCAATTTCGTGTAGGTACTGGTATCAGTCGATGGTCGATTCAGTTCATAGGTACTGCTCATTATTGACCATTGGCAGTTCACTTTAAATATTATGACTATAGAGGTCAGTGTTTTTAGTTGACTTCATTTTTCAGTACCTATCAAAGACGACTAAAACCTTTTACAAATAACCTAAAACAACAAAGAATTTAGCAATAAGTCACGGCGCGGCGTCACCCACAGCAAACTTCATGTCGCGTAGACAAGGATAACCCATGCCATAATGCGGAAAATCTATCGCTCAGCGATCGCCCGGCAACCTATCAAATCAATATTGACCAATAAGTGGCCATACAAAACATGTATTGCCATATGGTCGGAACATTACGTCAATATTACGGTCTTGCCAGTATTGCTAGCAATGTTGCCCGCCACAGCATTGCCGCCACAAATTGCCGTGAAAAATGGCCCGTTTAGACGCCCCTGTAGGTCATCATTAAAAGTATTTTAGAATCTAAAATTTGTAGGGATTGTCTAAAAAAAAACTTGAAAGGTGTCAAGGGACACCCAGATGGAACGAAGTTCCTAACTTAATTTTTTTTTTATAATCTTCGCAACATCACAATGTTCAATGCGAAATAGAAAGACGAAACGAAATTAACTTACTAAAAGACGATTGTATACCGATGGCTCGAACCCACAACTACCTAATTGTCACCAACACTGTGTTTTATTTTTCGAATTTCGAATATAAGCCTCTAGACCAAATCGACAGGTGACTTCTTTGTCAAATTAGATGTTCATATCTCACACGCACGCCGCACGGCTTGTGTGTGTCAAAAAGTGTCGTTACAACTTTTCGTGAGATTTTTTTCCGTCTAGCCCCCTTTCAAAACGCGCGCTAAGGAACTTCGTTCCAAAAATCAATTAGTATAGTAATGTCATGGATAAAGTATTATTGAAAAGTGTGAATGTCAAACGCGAAGTAAATGATTAATATTAACATCATAAAAAGTATTTTTTATTACAATAATGATTAGAAAAAGGTAGAATATTAGTTATGTTAAAATTTAAATGTTACAAAACACCATTAATAATATTTGATTACAAATTTTACATTTTATTAATTCAAAAAATCGTTCATTGGTGTAAAAGCAGTTTTCCATTAGCCCTTGTTGAGTCCTAAACTTGCTAATAGGAAGTTCTCATATTATTCGTGGAATATGATTGTAAACTTTTATGCACACTTTGGTGAAAACTGCTTTTACACATCTCCATGCTTTCGTTTTCGCTTACTTTGACCACAGATAATATAATACTATACTAGTACTTCTACTTTGACAAACAAGTGCGTATCTAAAAAAATAATATTAAAAATAAAAAAACCCGCCTGCACAAAAAATATAAATATTTAGACTATAATTACATATGTCCAATACATTGTTTTTTTTATAGAGCGGCTTTCAAATCCCATCGAGAGCGCGGGGGAGACGTTGTTACAAAAAAATCCCATCGTCTCCCCTGGGGGAGCACCTCAGGGGAGCAGAGGGTCGGAAAGGATACTTTTAGCTTGTCAGAAAAATCACCATTTGCTATGGATAGATTGTTATGGTGGCATAGTACTGGAGATATTAATTTCGCACAACATATTATAATAACAAATGTAGTGTCCTCATCATAACCAACAGATTTTTTATTGTTTAATACATTTATTATTTTTTGGATTACTAGAGAGGTTCCTATCCGGCTGCAAGTCACTCTTAGTCACTACGTTTTTTGATTCCGAAATCGCAATAAAATATTTAATGAAGGCGTCCGCAATTTGTGTTGAATTAGTGATCAGTTTGTAATTTTTTCATAAGACATCTATTTGTTTAAAACATTTTACTGTATCTGTCCTATTTTTTATTATGTTCTATGTTGGCTTACTTTTATTTTTTGAGTTATCATCATGTTTATTGAACATGTCATGCCGAGACCAATTTATGTCGACGGATAGATGCTGGAAGTTGTTCAAGAATATATCTACCTAGGGGAGAATAATCAGCTTGGTAGAAACAACTGCGACAAAGAAGTCGACAGGAGGATCCGATTGGGTTGGGCAGCATTTAACAAACTTCGTCGAGTCTTCTCTTCGCCTCTACCGCATTGTCTGAAGACCATGGTATATAACCAGTGCGTATTACCTGTTATGACCCTCGGTGCCAAGACGTGGACTTACGGTTGGGCTAATCCACAAATTCAAAGTCGCGCAGCGGGCTATGGGGCGAGCTATGTTTAGAGTCTCTTTGAAGGATAAAATTCGCAACGAGGCCATCCGACAAAGAACCAAAGTTACCGACATAGCACGTAGGTTAAGCACGCTGAAGTGGCGATGGGCTGCCCACATTTGCCGATGGACCGATGGCCGATGGAGCAAACGAGTCCTACAGTGGAGACCGCGACTCGGTAAACGTAAGGTAGGACATCGCCCAGCCAGATGGACTGACGACTTATAGAAACCCGCTGACCGATGCGGAAGGCGGAAGACCGGATGTTGTGGCTTAAGTTTGAAGAGGCCTATGTCCAGCAGTGGACCAATACAGGCTAATTAATTGATTAATTGACATTATTGGGACTGGCGGTTAGAGACAGAAAAACGCATGCTATAAAACTTTATTTTTGTTAGATAAGTTATAGGCCGACCGCTTAACTCGTATATCGCCTGCGCGGTGAGAAGGGAGCGCGGGGTGATGTTAACGGGTGGGTGAGCGGGGTGCGTGGGGTGCGCGGGACAGAGAACTCACGTTCTCTGTCCCGCGCACCCCGCTCACCCACCCGTTAACATCACCCCGCGCTCCCTTCTCACCGCGCAGGCGATATACGAGTTAAGCGGTCGGCCTATAGGAATAATGTAGTAATTTTAAAGAAATATTTTTTTGTTGTTATTTAAATCAATATATAGTTACAGTGCTGCCAGCTAGAATAGCGTGTGTGTAATGTAACTTTGAAGTCACTGTGTCATGAGGGATCGATACATGTGCTTGCATGTCATTACTTTCAACATTGTTTTTTAATCGATTAACATTTAAAAGCATTATAATATATTATAATACCGTTAAACCGTACAGTAAATATTGAATGTGCTGCAGTATTTTACAGTCCCAATTTGTTCGAAAAAGGAGGACTTAAGTTTCCGAAAGATCAAACTGTTTTATGGCAGTGATATTTTTCTTCTAAGACTGTCATTCGTTGACCTGTTACTCATATTTTCCTTAATTGATCTCACGTCAATACGTGTAAAATATACACAGACAATGAGACAATACAGAGACCTGACTGCTCTAGCGCCTCTCGCCGTGAATCCACACTCGACAGGTCCACAGAACAGACAGGTCTATCGAGATTAGAAAATGTTTACAGAAAACTTAGCCAAGGTAACGCCATCTAGCGAGTACATATTACAAAAGGTGGGTTTGTAGGTCTACAAAGCCACCTGTTGTAATATTATGTACTCGCTAGATGGCGTTATCTTGGCTAAGTTTTCTGTATACACTACACAATAAATTGTTTCCGAGTGCCAAAAAAGGAGGTTCTTAATTAAATTGAATGTTCATTATTGATTATATTAATTGCCCGAATTTAGTTATATAATCACTGAAGTGTATTTTCGTTTTAAGTTTTTTAGTAGATTTTTCTCGTGAAACAAAAAACTGCAAGCAAAATATTTGAGAAGTTCACACCATGAAGTATCCACTAAATGTCAAAGTACCCATTTGACGTTAGTAGGACTATCTTTCGTCTGGGCGAATGGACCCTCCAAAGTGAATTCAAGGGTAAATATTTTGACTGTGGACTTTATGTAGGTATACTTACTTAGATGTTATGATGTGCATCTGGATCGAGGGCCCATTTTTAAAATCTTTACATAACGAAATAAGATTTACAGGAAAATTAGTTAAAAATAGTAAAAACCTAAAGCAAAGGGCCATGAATTTCTTAAACATGAATCTAAACTGTTATGGTTAATTAGCTTGGGCCCTCAATCCAGACGTATGCATAAAGTGGCATAGCCTAAATCTCAGAAAGTACTATCTCTGGGTTAATCGTTTTTATTTAAGAATTTAGTTAAGAATTTCTTAAATATTTTAAGAAATTCCCAAATCTGTAGAATACAACATTACAGATTTATAGCGGTATATCTAGGGCCCTCAATTCATTAATTTATTCACTAAGGAATCTGCAAAACATTAATTTATATAAAGAAATACATAAATACGTCTTTAATATATTTTACTTAGATACCTCTGTGAATTAGTAAAAAAGAAATAATGATACAAAAGTTATTTTTTTAAAAGTTATTGAATGTCGAAATTTACGAAAACGTCTGAACTGAGAGCCCAAGATTTTCGGCTTTATTGACTAAACTCAACCTCATAGATTAACGCAAATAAGAATTAGTTTTTTTACTATTCTTTAATTAAAATGTAACGTATCATCTGTTCTTCTAAATACCATACTTTAAGAGAAAATTGATTTTCAATTTCTCAATATGAGATAATTTTGTAGGGTAGATATGATTTTGTAATTTTTTGAACTAATCAGTATGTATCCTCATACAAGCTATTTCAGAAGCGACAAAGTAAATATTTGTTGCTTGAACTGTCGGAAGCGATTGTGTTTTGTGTGGAGCAATAATTAAGTGCAGTAAATATCATTATAACTAGTGTTTCCGTTTCGTGATATCGAAGTAAGTAGATCAGCTAGAAGCAGGCAATAAAAACTCGTGGCCACTCTTTTTTAATTGCCAATGTTTACAATGTTTCTCTGTTTATAAACTGTAAATGCAGGTAAGGTGCTGCCACCATTATATTATACACCATATTAGAGTACTGATGCAAAAAAAAAAGAGGTCAATAATATTAGAAGAGTACACGAGATCGGATACATCAGCCTCAATGGGCACAACATAGTAGGAGCATCCACTCTTTCTTCTTATCCACACTTTTAAATATTACTATTAAGTATTTGTCTTTCATTTTATGCACAATACAAAGTAAATGTTCTATTTTTATTTTCTTTTTTATTTCTTTCAGGACTAACATACTTAACCTTCTGCAACTGTCGTGGTAGTCCACTGGACAGCGCATATCACAAATAAATGTATTACGTCGTTATTTTTGCATTCAGGACCTTCATAATTCACGTTTATACGACGACCACTGAGCCGCAAGTGGTTGTGGCTGGTCTATATTGGTCTCTGCAGTGTTGGGTGTCTACCAATCTACCACGTCATTTTTAACGTCAGTTTCTGATAGACTACCACGACAGTAAAATCATAATATATCTATACTGTCTCCTAGACTACTCTATTTTTAATTCAATAATCAGCAATTCCTGATGACGATGAATCATTAACAACATTAACATAGGAAACATGACATATTAAAGTGATCTAGGTACTTACTTCGATATCACGAAACGGAAACACTAGTTATAATGATATTTACTGCACTTAATTATTGCTCCACACAAAACACAATCGCTTCAGACAGTTCAAGCAACAAATATTTACTTTGTCGCTTTTGAAATAGCTTGTATGAGGATACATACTGATTAGTTCAAAAAATTACAAAATCATATCTACCCTACAAAATTATCTCATATTGAGAAATTGAAAATCAATTTTCTCTTAAAGTATGGTATTTAGAAGAACAGATGATCCGTTACATTTTAATTAAAGAATAGTAAAAAAACTAATTCTTATTTGCGTTAATCTATGAGGTTGAGTTTAGTCAATAAAGCCGAAAATCTTGGGCTCTCAGTTCAGACGTTTTCGTAAATTTCGACATTCAATAACTTTTAAAAAAATAACTTTTGTATCATTATTTCTTTTTTACTAATTCACAGAGGTATCTAAGTAAAATATATTAAAGACGTATTTATGTATTTCTTTATATAAATTAATGTTTTGCAGATTCCTTAGTGAATAAATTAATGAATTGAGGGCCCTAGATATACCGCTATAAATCTGTAATGTTGTATTCTACAGATTTGGGAATTTCTTAAAATATTTAAGAAATTCTTAACTAAAAACGATTAACCCAGAGATAGTACTTTCTGAGATTTAGGCTATGCCACTTTATGCATACGTCTGGATTGAGGGCCCAAGCTAATTAACCATAACAGTTTAGATTCATGTTTAAGAAATTCATGGCCCTTTGCTTTAGGTTTTTACTATTTTTAACTAATTTTCCTGTAAATCTTATTTCGTTATGTAAAGATTTTAAAAATGGGCCCTCGATCCAGATGCACATGATGTTATGTTCATAGTTTTGTCTAACAAATTAAATACTTTAAGCATCAATACAGTAAATGGATGTTTTACCTACTTACCTACTTGATATCTACCCAGCCGCTGCGTCGTTTCTTTTTAGTTTTTTTTTTTAAAACTGATCCCGCTTTAGGGTACAAGCCCTGTGTCACGGGGGACTTTACAAACATACAAGACACGGTCACAAAGTACACCCAGACTCGGAACATCAATTTGTGGATTACTGTGTAATCCCCGTCCAAGTAGTGTCCCGTGTGGGAATCGAACCCACGACCCTTGCGTAGCAGTCGGACGCACTCCCACCGCGCCACAGAGGCAGGTAGATATTACAATTAAGCTTTTGAATGTTTAATTTACGGCTAGGTTAAGGTAAGGCATCAGCCCCTCAATGAAAGTGAAACTTCATACCACAACACACATCTTTATTCCTTTCCTCCGCACTAATATCAATAATTTTATTATTACACAACATGTATATAGAAAGATTTTTATACAATAGTGTATAATTAATACCTAATTAACTATATTAATCAACAATATAGTAAAAAGAATTACGAATTACTTAAATACTGGCAGTCTATTATAATGATATGTATCTTTTGCAGTTTGGAACAGCCGTTTCACTTTACTTATTAACTACTTAATTTCGTAAATTACTCTAGATGTTATTCTTAAACTAAAATACTCCATGTGCATCTGAACATGTACGCTATGCGCTATTGGAAAATTGGTCAGATGTACACATATTATTTTAGTAGTTCACATTTGCTGTGAGATTTGTAGGTAAATATTTTCATACTTTAATGCACATTCAGAAAAGTCTCCGTACATATTTTTGTTTAAGTATATTAATCTCACAGCAAACGGGTAAGTACTTGTCGTTAGGTATATAAATAACATCTTCTAATATTTACACTTGATCAGATGCAATTTATAAATGTAAACTGCCATGGATCAACAGCGTTTAAAATATTATAATTATAAATATTAATTACATTATTATAAATAGTTATTTTAACATTTTTAACATTAAGTAAATGGGGAGTCACTAGAGTGACATAATCACATATAAGAATTTAAGCCTTTTTTACAAACAATAGATCGCAAGCGATCAATTTTTTGTTATAATCATTGTTTAAAATAAATACGTTTAGATCGAAAGGTAGGTACGTACGTTTTATTTATTAATTAAAAATCAATTAATTAATAAATAAAACGTAATGACAGCAGCGGTACCTAGTGGAGAGTTATCTATGGCCGTTCCCGTGTAGGCACCTACCTACAGACCTATTGTAGGTACCCAATATAATAAAATAATATAGACCGACGGAAGTACCTATAAAGCTAGTTAAAAACAAGAAAATACAGTTTTTGTAAACACCAATTTGGTAGATACCATCTATTTTAATATTGAATTAAAATAGGTACTTATAAAATTAACTTAAAACTTATTAAAATTACCATAGGTACCTTACACACCACTGGCGCCACCTAGTGTTAATATGATGGTAACATTCGTAATACGTCAAGTTCAAAGTTAAAGTTTGCATTATCATCATCTGCTGGGGCCTACCAAATAATTAGTGTCGACTCATCGACTGTCGACCTGTGTTCGAAACTTGTTCTAATTTCTATATATCTATAAAAATGTCACTTTCACTAATTTTGGACTTCTTCAATTAGAAAACGTTTGATAACATTTAATGCTACACGTGAATTGTACATTCCCGTCGCTCTTGTTCTTTCCTTTGTTGATATCTGTTGGCAGAAGTACATTATTATCATCAATTCAGTTACTTTAACTAATAATAAGTAGCCGAGTAGTCATGTTGCCCTTGCACTAAATTAACTAAGTGAAGTCAATTTACTAATTTTACTACGGGTAGGTAGGTGTAATACCTACTTCAACTACCAGTCCTTTATGAATGATTTATACTTAAAGGACTAGTAGCATATGAACGCCATAAAAACATCCAAAATTTTTTGGAGTATGAATGTAGCTTCTTTTTATTGTTCTTTTATTTAATAAATTACTGCCGCAGGGTACGAGCCCTGTGTCGCGGAGGACTTCACAAACATAAAAATCACAAACACGAAGTACACCCAGACTCGGAACAATAATTTGTGGATCACACAAAGTGGTGTCCTGTGTGGGAATCAAACCGACGACCTCGTGCAAAGCAGTCGGACACAACTCCCACCGTGCCACCGAGGCAGAGTCGAGATAATTTATTATTTAAGTTCGGTTGAAGTAAAAGTATTACCCGTCTTGACTCTTGGCGGGGGCACTACCGTGTCCCTGACCAATGCAGTAAAAAAATATTTGGCAAAAATTAAAAGTTAAAAAAAATACTTACCAACCGATTAAATAAAATGTTTACCTTTAAAAAATCTTTCACAATAAATTTATAGATTGACGATATCGAAACGCGTACTTCACAAGTAGTGAAACTATAGGTTTCTTACTTGTCAATTAAAGAAGATATATCAGCGGGGACCGGGGCGAAGCTCCCCGAGAGGCCGTCGCTCCCGTTCGGCCCACCACTGTCCGACAAATTACACAAATACATCATTTACTGCAAGAAGTTTCAAAATTGAAAATAATATTAAGCAAAGCTAGTTTTTAAAAGCCTTGAGTTGGAAATGTCTAGTTTTACAATTACAAGGACTATGTACAGTCGCGGAATGAAAATGTTCGTCAGGTTTCAAACACACCCATTTATTGCTTTGCAAGCACATATTACCTTTTCAAACTATGTATCAACTATGTATCAAACCAGTCAGTGGTATACCCGTATGCTATAAATTGTGCTTCACTATTTGACAACAGAGTTTAAATTTACTCAGACCAATATTCCTTTACTATGAGTAGTTGAACTAAAACCTTTCGGATTTAATTATACAGGGTAACTTTGAAATCAGTCGACAAATTGATATGGGAGTATCAGCACCGTTAGTATTTACATTATTGACAAATTGCGAATATAAGTTGTAAAAAAACATCCGATTTTATTGTTTAAAACGATGGTGACAGATCTATTAAGGTTTAGTAAGATAAAAGAATCAGTACATTTTCATTATTTCCATATGTGTAAAACTTAAACAATAAAATGGTCAAGGTTTCAAAATCGTACGACGCGCTTTAGAAATCATATGATCATAATTTCGTAAACACTTAGTTCATTCAAGGGGTCTTTGGTCATAAACACAAAATAAGAAAGTGCAGAAGGTAACCTTCAAACAACGTGCGCAATTACAACGGACACTTAAACACCGTTCACGGACACGAAATCTCGCGTCACCTTCCACACAACGTGGTCCAAAGTGATCTTTAATACCCTGTTCCATGTGAACGATGTGTATGTGTGCGTGGCTACGAATGAAGGTTACCTTCTGTACTCTCGGTATTTTGTGTAATGCACTCCCGGCGACAAACCCGATCGGAGATTCCCCCGGCCGGAACGGCACGTGTAAAGCGGGGTGTGCCGCAGGCGGGAATGAAAAATCAAAATCGTAATTAATTTATTTTTACAAGTGTTAATAGTTATTTAGAAATTTAATACTGATTTAAAATTTCTAGTACATATTTTGCATACTCTATCCAGTATCCTATTAAACTGAGGATTAAAGGTTGTTGTTGAGTACATTTTTAAGAAATTTCATTTATTTATAAAAAGAGGAATTGAAAACACAAATCATACTAAGAACAATACATTAATACCAACACAGTATGCGAGTCACTTCAGTCCTCGTAACTACAAGTACGAGTAAATAATTACCAGTATGTAAATAAAAAAAGTACTGATCATTATCTACGGAAATATCGATAAATTTAATTTGCTTCCATAGTATCAGCCCTAATCGGCGCGGACGGGTCCCAATCGTTTCAAGACAATTTCCCCAGTCGGACGAAAGCTTAATGAGAAACGCAGCTAAGATGGCGGGAAAATTATTCACACCAAAACCAACTGTCCTTAGAGAGGATGCTAAGTGCCACTTAAAACCTTTTGGACTTCGGTAAGTAGTCTTTATGTTCCCTATCATGCCCAAGCAAGAGTAAAACGTTGCACTGTCAGTATTCATTCATGCTCACGAAAACAAAAAACAGCGACGCATGGAATTACTCACTAGATACTTACGTATTTTTTTATACTTATACATAGAACAGTAATATTTTGTTCTGATAATATGTCCTAAAAATTCTTGGATACACGCAGGTTTGCTCATTGAAATTTGTCGACTCAATTCAAAGTCATCCTGTTTATAAGAATAGATGGAACGTTTATATCTGACTCATTATCCCTTAACATTCTCTGCCACTGATTGCAATACGTGAAAATAATGTGCAGTGTAAAGGCAGAAGGTAGCTGTGTTGGTTCCGTCAAAATATCGTTCTTGCCACACATTTTTTTCTTTGGTTCATCATGTTCTCTTTACGCGAATCGAGTAAAAGTCGTATAATGTTATTTATTCCCAATAAGGGTGTGACATTTTAAAATAGCCGTGCTATCATTCTTGTCTATCAAGAAATTGTCAATTAATTTTCTCAGTTATTTTTGAACTAAAAACTTTTGAAAACTTTTTTGCATGTGGTTTATGTCTACTTTCATAACGAAGAAGTATTTTATTTCAAGGTTCCATCTATTTAGTTTTTAATCAGAGTAATTTATTACTATTTTGACAAAAGTAGGCACGAAGAGTTGGTGTTATTGTTCCTTGAATCGGTTCAAGCAAAATTGGACTTTAAGGTGACAAACATTTTCATTCCGCGACTGTACCTACTTCAATAAAATTAATACAATAAATTAATTAACGACTAAGTACAATATTTAGGTACCTACGGTAATGAACACTGCAAACTTAGATGGTACGCAACCCACAATTTTGTGCATAGAAATTCTCTAAATTTTTAAGAGCCACAAAAATGATAATGATAAATAAACTTTGTTTCAAGTAGGTACCTAAGTATAAAGATGATGACAAAAATTATTTTATACCTAAGTCATACGAGACGACACTCTAGACATAAGTGTACCCTTCTGCGTTGTAACCCCCACCCCCTAAAAAATTGCAAAAACGTAGGTATATTTGGCCTGGCTTTAGGTAGTGGCACAGATTAAGTAATAGTACTACGTAGTAATGGCACCTACGACCTAAAGTGTTTACATGTGAACCCCATAACCCTCCCCGGGTTATGGGGGTTTAAAAAAAAAACCTGAGTGTTACGCCCATGACTCTAGGTATTTGCACTTCTCATGTTTTCTTAACTGTTGATAATTCTATGTACACAACTGTTTAACACAGCCAATTTTATGGGCATGCGTAAAATAATTCTAAAGAAATTCATATTCTGCGCGAGTTCGTTTCATAAATCTTACGACGATGGGCAATAATTTTAATTATTACTCAGTGGTATTTAGTTTGTGGCGTACCTACCTAGTCAACGCCACATATGTGGAATCAAACTATTTATTCAACAACAAAAAATTTTTTGTATTTTAAAATACTTAACTCTTTTATCACATGTGTAACTATGTTGTACTCTTTTAATTTCGGCGTATTGTCTGGTCTGAATGGCATCGCGTAGAGTATGAATTTGGCAATGAGTGCAGTTGTAGGTGGAGGCAGGTGAGCGTGTGTAGCGCGGCTCGCGGCGAGGAGTGAGCGGGGGAGGTACCTGAGTTCTACCTGCTGGTCGTGCGGGCGCTGCGCCGGCCGCTGCCGTACGCGCTGCCGCACGGCGACGTGCCTGAACCTGCCCGGACATTACAAACGTGTCAATCAATCAACAACGGCTCTACAAATCAATGGTTTATTGTTTATATGTATGAGTGTAAAACCTGTTCTCATCAATATTTTTAGTCACAACGGTATATCGGATATCCTAATTTATACTTATTGGGTAGGTATATAAAAAATAAAAAAACGGGGCAAGAGCATGTCGGATCATGGTCAGTGTATTGTTTCGAAGCCAGGAGAAAAAAAAACATTTTAATATAATAGCACCAGCAAAAGAGCGTGTTGTGCTTTTTTGTTGAGAAACGTAGTTTTTCGGCAATAACTCAATGACAGTATATCTGATCATTTTTTAAAATAATTTTAATCACAAGTTTTTGTTAAGCGCTACCTTTTTGATTTTTGTCACATGGTTCAAAAGATAAGGGAGCGAGGGGGTGGGGGACACAATAAACTCCTGCCTTATTTTTTTTTAAAAGCTCTGTCGACATTTTTCAGCTTCTGTGACATATATGGAGCGCCCCTCCTAAAAATATTTATTTTTATGATTTAGCTATCAAACATAGTAGCGACTACTTTAAGACACATTTTCACCAAATTTAATCAATATTCATTGGGTAGTTTTTTAGTAAAATGCCTGTGACATACGGACGACAGACAGATAGACAGACAGACGGACATGGCAAAATTATAAGGGTTCCGTTTTTGCTATTTTGGCTACGAAACCCTAAAAAGAACGATAGAAGATGGTGGCAAACTGAACGATGAAGCGGCGGTAGCCTAAGGCAATCGTGAGGTCGCGGGTTCGAATTCTATCCATACCGACGTAAACCCCCTTCCACACGCCATTGAGCTTAGCTGGAGGGGTTAACAGGTTAGCTAATAATGTGGGACCCAATTCCACATTCCTAGTTATCTTTTTTTTGCTCAAAGCAAATTTACTGCCGTTTCTTTCGCCGCGTCGTGATCGCTAGAACGATTCTATTTATTATTGTGAGCTTACATTTACTAGAATTCGCTCATTAGTGAATAAGTAAAATAAATAAGTTCGCTCATAAGTGAATGTTCAAGTCTATGACCACCTTTAAATGTTATGTTTCAAAGTGACTATGGATATAATATGACTAGTTAGTAACCTTTCAATATTACAAATTTAAAACCACAATGTAGCCAAACCTTTAGTAGTGGTGTTGGCAGCACTGTCGCTGTTGTCATCGGAGTCCGTGTGGGTGTCGCGCCAGGGGCCGGCGGCGGCGGGCGGCGCGGCGCCGCACGCGGCTCGCAGGCGGTGCCGCGCCTCCACTGTCGAGCATTTAGACAGGCTCGATTCATCTGTCGGGCCAAACGCAACGATCGGACCAAGCGACTGCTCGGTGCTACTGATGTTCATTCTAATGTTTCCAACAGATCATTTATCGTAGGAAATATAAATAGTTTGGAGGTCGTCAAGATCGATACCTACCAAGCTGTCACCTGTCACTTCTACAAATAAAGCAAACATTTAGTTACCATATCGGTAGTGATCACAGGCGCGATGTCGCCGTCGGTGCGGCGGCGCGGCGTCGTCCTCGCGGCGCGCCAGCGTGCGGAACTGCAGCGAGTGCGCCGCTGACACGCCAAATGTTGCGTACGGACTTATCTCGTATAACTCCGCTGTGAAAGAAAACATATCCGTTATCTATATCTATCTATATCTTCTATCTTCTATACATATAATAAAACTGTAAATTTCACGTGTCTGTACATGGCCGAACTTAGTGAAAAAAAATATTAGGAAATGTTCGAAAAGAGTATTTAAACACTTTGCTGCATTTTTAGAAATGTCTGTCTGTCTGTCTGTCTGTCTGTCTGTCTGTCTGTCTGTTTGTTTGAACACGCATCACGCAAAAACTACTGGACAGATTAGGTTGAAATTTTGCACGTGCAATCTAATAGATGCAGATTAACATTTAGGCTATAAATTATCACACTTTTTCCCATAGGAGCTAAGCAGTAAGGGATAATGTCTGTAGCTATTTTTCGTTATAAAACAGTAACTACTTGACGGATCTTTATGAAAATTTGCAGTTTTATAGTAAATACTATAGGACATTATTTACACTATGAATCATTACGCTAACCACTATGGGGAGCGAGCAGCAACGTATTTTTTGTCACATCATAATGGTTTATCACAAAATTTTCCACAATTAGACATTATCTATAATTGTAACCCATGGAATACATAACTTCACGCTAAAACTATAAGGAGCTAAACACAACATTTTTAAGTTTCATAAGAACAGTTATTTTGACGTGATAAGTAGCGAACAGTATAGCCTCGAAGCTTTGCTAGCGGACTTTGACGACGAAGTCCCAGGCTTGAATCTGATGTCTGATTATGTTCTTTTTGTATTTTTTTAAATTGTATTTATCCTTTTTTAATATTTTTCTCAATGTTTTAGTTATTTTTTCGACCGTAGGTAACTTATTTACTTTGGTTATAATTTTTTTATATTAACAATCAAGTGAAATATGCACCTAGGTAAGTTAATTATAGGTATTGCATGCACTGCTGAGAGTAATGAATTAATCGTAGTAGAAATGAAAAACAATATTACATTATAATTAAAAAGTATTCGACATTTTCCAGAAATGATGTGTTCGTCTAAAAAAAGACATTACACACGTAAAAAAATATTCTATATTATTCTATCCTTATTTGTGAAAACATTTATTAGGGTATAGGTGCTTGAGATGAAGAATTTGTTTCTTGATGAGTGGCAACATTCTCCTATTTATTTAATTAAAATTGCATAAAATAATAAATACCTAACATTAAGTTTTAGAACTACTGTTAGAGAAACTTCACTGGTTTTGAAAGTAGATGGCGTTGTATTCAATAATGTTCTGTACTTAGTAAAATAAGTTTTAAAAAGAAACACATTGCTATGATTTATAGAAATGTTTGTCTGTCTGTCCGTTTGTTTGACCACGCATCTGTTGTCTGTCAACGCGGACCAAATTTATGGCGAAGGCTTGAAAATTCATGAGCCTGGGGGTGCATGTCTTTTTTTTCTTACTTGCATCATTGTAACGTAAGAAAACATATAAAAACACTCCGTACCATAAGAGATACCTGACATGTTCGCGGGCATGACACACATGACACGCTCTGCGTTTGTTTACTAAAGTGTTACAGCAGTTTTATATGCATTTCAGTTGTATATCTTTGCAGATAAAGGAAAATCCTGAAAAAACATTTTATTAGTATTGCGTTGTAACACTATATGAAATACACCCCATTTTTAGCCAAAATGGCAAAACAGAACCCTTATAGTTCCCTTATGTCCGTCCGTCCGCAGCTTAGCTCAGAGACTATTAGTGCTAGAAGGTTGCAACTTTGCATGAATAAATTACTAACGCCGATAAAGTAAAAGAATAAAATCTTGAAAATCATTATTTTTTTTAAGGGTACCTCTTTTATATGTAAAGTGGGGATGTGATTTTTTTCTCACCTACCCCATCGTGTGGGGTATCATTAGATAGGTCTTTTAAAAAGTGTTTAGGGTTTGTGAAGACTATTTTTAGATTTAAGAATTCCTTTGTGTATAATATTAGGCTTTGTAGTGAACATTTTTGTTTAGAGCCAGCTAAATGGTTGATGTTGGGTATGGGAAAAAAATCAGGGTAGTAGTATAAATACTAAAATTATAAGGAAAACTATCACAGTTAAGTACTTAGGCTTTACAAGTTTACGATCACATGGAAAGTAAAAACATTTTCATACAAATTCTATTGAAAATTATTAGGTAATAAGTAGGTATAACGTTGAAAGAATGAAACAAAAACAACAGAAAACCCACTTCTTAAGCCGCACACCAAACTAACTATCTAAAAGAATAGCACAGAACGATTTTTATTTAGTACACAGAAGACACAATTGTATAGACATTATTATAATTTAACAGGAAAAGTCATGCAGAAGATAAAAATAAACAATAAATAAAATAATAAAAACAACAATAGACAAAAAGAAAAGAAACACAAATTAATAACAAAAAACACAATTAACGAATACATAGTCTGTATTTGACGTAATAGATGAGTATATGACGATTCTCCGCTGCTGAGTCATATCGCGGTTCACCCGACAGGACTGTTTCCAACATATTTACACAGAAGTTATTTCGTAACATAAACTCCATAATTAAACCCGACTTTCACGCGAACGAAGTCGCGGGCACAGTTAGTGTACAAATAAATTTAAAATTTGTCCTTTTTTCCTACACCCATCATTAATTACATCTGGTAAGTTCTATTGACGTAGAGACCAGGACTGCGACTGCTTATACGTATACAGATAATACGTTATACGTATACAGTTTATAATAGCATGTAGGTATCTATAACTTGCAATACCACCTAGCTGGTGGTATTGCAAGTTATCACGCACGCGTAGGCACGCTGAGCATCAACGGATAAATATCATGATATACATATAACGATTTAATATATATAATAATGTTAATATCTATATCAATTGATATTTATTGTGTCACTTAGAAAATTGGCCGATCTTATGTTACGCTGACAGCATTGGACAAACAAATAAAACTTAGATTATGTACTTTCCCGAAGTAAAAATCTTAATAAAAATTTCGAGTAAGTATGAGTTTTTGAAAGAAGCTGAGTCATGTCGAAACCAGCACATCCTATATAGGTAAATTTTAATGTTATTTCCAATGCAAAAGGTGTAAAAAATAGTAAATATTAAATATATCAAACTCAAGTTATTATTATTATATGTTACACTTTTGTGACTAAACTAAAAATCGTATTTAATAACAGTGAGTGGTATTTGACCCATTATGCAATTAATTCATATTGGTTAGGTACATAAGTAATAAATATATCAATCGCTCCACAGGGCTGCCTTCGGCATGCTGCAATTTGACCCAATTGATCAAATGACAAAATTACCCTAAATAACAGGTAATGACTTTTTTCTGGCAACACCAAACGTAACGTAATCTAGTAATATTTAATCTGAGTTGAGAACAATATATAATAATGGTTTTTTCTCTCATTCACGCTTTGCAGTCAATATTTACTTTTTAATCAAAGGGATGACAAGGTCCAGGTCTATACGTCAATGGTTTATGTCGCAGTCCTGGTCTCTACGTCAATAGGATTTATACACGGCGACTTTTTGTTATGTTCTTTGCAATCATGGAGTAACTTTTATTAGGAGGAACTTTTCTTATGGAAGAGAAACTTTTAGTTTGAAAAAGTTTCCAGCTCATGTACAAGTATCTTAAAGAAAACCACGCTATGAATATTGCGTCTAGTTGGCAAAATTTATACATAATGAAAGTACGAATTTTGCCGATGCCACAGTGCGACGCGTAGTTAAAGATGCATCAAAATAATATGTGGCTTATTTGCACTGCAAAAACTTTCCATTTATGTATTATTCTATTGCAACTATGAGCAATGTAATATACATTATTTTAGTTGTGTGCAAATTTATGAATGTTAACTAAAGTTAACTCATTTAATTAATTATGTTACTATCATATAGTTAAACCGTGGCGAAAAACTAGCGACGGGCGGTTGGTCTTTAAATTAATTCATGTAAATAATTTCACACGTGTCTAATACTGAAATAAGTAATTTCCTAGTAGTTAAACCTATGCCATTATACATATACGTAATATGTATTTTAAAGGCTGAGTACATACGTTAAAACCTCAGAACACAAGAAAGAGGTGTAATATCACACAATATTGCATAAAAATCCGCCAATGTTGACATGTAAGAATGACATTACTATGATATCGGACAGTTACAATATACTTTAAAATGACGTAGTAACTATTGGTCTGTGCTTAAAAATGGAATTGAAACGCAAGTAAGCACGATTTGTATTGGCATGCGTATCATGGTTAAGCTATAAGCTACCCGTCCTCCCAGTGATGGATAGTATCAATCAGTACGAAACGCTGTCCTTCGGTAAGTTATTGAAATGAAAGTTGAACCAAAGTACGTCAAAATTAATTGTTTTGACGCCTCTACTATTTTGTTGTACCTACATCTTCTATCTTATTATATATATATATATATATATATAAATATATCTATACTATACTAATATTATAAAGTGGAAGAGATTTTAGCATGATATATAATCCGCATCAAGGATTGTTTTTATCTAATTTTTGCATCAGTCACATATGCACGACCGCGAAAAAACAGTTTTTTTAACGATCAGCTGTGTACCAATGACCGCGCCTTGTGCCGGAAGCGAGGAAAACTCTCGCTGACAACCGCAATAGTAATGGCGCTGTCACATGAGAAACAATATTCGTTCCCAATTACATTAAATGTTGATAAACTTTCGCGATTTGTACACATTATTAAAATATATATATATTACGGGTCTTAATCGCGTGAATATTATTTGCGATTTGTACACATTATTATTCACGCGATTAAGACCCGTAATATATATATATCCCAATTACATTGTTCATTTATAAAAGAATTTGCATCTGATTCTGATTATTATACAATCTGAATTAAATATTCACATAAATCAAGGAACTTTAGTGTGATCGTGTCGTGATCGAACTGCGTTTTTCACCAAATCGTAAGTAGAGGTTATATTTTTTAAGAAAGATGGTCAGTTTTCGAGCTGCAGCTATGAGAATCACGAGAGATAGGAGAATATAAGAGCTGTGAAAGCCATAAGAAGTTATAATCTCATTCCTTTCGTCTGTTCCAGTGAAAACCGAAATAATGCCTCGCAGAAAGTCAAATTTGGGCCGTCGCACTCGCCACACAGAAGGATCAAGAAGACGGCTTTCGAATATAACTGAGGAAGAACGTCGGCAAACCAGATAGTCTATATATCTATGCAGACAGTGGAAAAACAAAAAATATAGTATATCCACAAGTACTGCAAAATTAAACTTATATGACATGTATTCTTTGTTTTGTTTCTCATTTCGCAACCATTCAATCAAAATGTGCCACAGCGAAGCGTGGCAGGGTACAGCTAGTAATAAATAAAAACTACACTATATCCTTCCCCTGAACTTAAACTATTTCTATACCAATATTTATCTAAATCAGTTTAGCGGTTTCGGCGCGAAAACGTAGGTAACAGACAGAGTTACTTTCGCATTTATAATATTAGTATGGATGAAAATAAAAATCTTTGAAAGTTATTTCAAACTGAAATTGCAACACACTAATAAAAATAGTCGTAAAAATAAAAACTGTTATAATACAAACAATATCTATAAAACTGAATAAAATAACATGTAAGTAAAACGTAGGTAACTCGATAAGTTTTGAGACAAGAAAAAACTAAACAAAATATGAACAATATTTATTTTAGATAATTTCGAAATACTCTTCTTCGTTCAAAGTTCCACTCGCCAACTAATAAAACACTTTTTTCAGTCTATAATTAGATCCTAAATTGCGATTTCGTAGTCGGCTACAGCCTCTTCGGCACACGAAAAGTTTCCCTTTTATTTTTTCCTTGATTATTATCGGGAACAAAAATAAATCATAGGGTCAAGTCTCCTAATTCTCCTGTACTGTGGATCACCGAATTCCTCAAGAAACGCCTTTGTTCGGAGGGACGTATGTGACAAAGCGTTGTCATGATGCAGCATGATTCCCCAAAGCCCAGTCTTTGGTCTCCTCTCTCGCAGAGTTTGGAAAACTTTCTTTAAAATTTTCCAACATTGTTGTCGACGATTGCTTGCTGCAAGAAAAAAAAACTAACCACCATTTTTTTTTACCAACGTTAAGAGGTATTTGCAGTTTTGTCGGCAACTTTTCTTCTGAAAAGACCTATACTGGCGATTGTCTCTTATTTTCCGGATCATGTTGATAAATTTACATTTCGTCTCTTGTGATGGTTTCCGAAACACGTCTTGACGTTCCGTTTTCAAATTGTAGACGCATTTCGCGGCACCAATCCACACGGGCCAGTTTTTCAGTGCCTGAGAGCAAACGTGGGATCCAATGACAAGCATTCTCACTCACATCTCAAATAATGTTAACGCTCCCCTAACTAACACCAAGAATCTTCTCGCAACATCATTTCAGTAGTCTATACATTTTCTGCAGCTACTGCCGTTTTTGGGCGACCACTTCTATAGTCATGTTCGAGGTTTATTTTGCATTCCGTTTTAAATTCACTGAACCATCTAAAAATTGTCTCATACAAACATAGTTGACACCAATTATTTTACTTATAGTATAAATACTTTTATTATACAGCATAAGTAAAGGGAAAAATACGAAACACAAAAGAAAATGAAAATTTTGGTACAGACGGACAAGAGAGTGATCATATAAGGGTTCCTTTTTTACCTTTTGAGGAACGGACCTAATCGATCATAACTCAGGGAGGCATATATTGTAACGTAGTGCTGGAAATCGAATCATAAATGTTACATTACAGGATCATACTCGGGGTGAGGGAGGGCTTTTAAAGGGCAATTTCATACTTTAACCCCTATTATAAATCGGTAGGATTCGAACCCGCGACCTCACGATTGCGAGTCCGATGCCTTAGCTATTAGGCTATCACCGCTTTAATTATTGTGTCATCGTTAAGTATTTAAAATAATGTGTCTTTAAGTGTATAAAATATTCGTAACCACTTATGGTTTATCTCATTTTTAGTGTTTACATGAAAATGAAAGAGAACGATGATTTGTGTCACTTTAGTTATGTTATTGACATCGACGCCCGCCTTGATGCTGGGCTCATCAAAACATCGTCTTCGTATGTATGGACGCACTGACGACGTGATGTCGAAATATCCTTTTGTGGTATGTCTAAGGAATAAAAATAGTAGCAGAGTGTGTTCTGGTTCACTTATCACGTCGACATGGGTACTAAGTGCGGCACACTGCTGCTCTGAGCGTCTCAAATATATACAATGGGGGGATATGAAACTGCCTCTGACGAAAACCGATTCGAAGAGCGAAGTGATTAAGAAGGTGCCACATCCACAATACGTAAATCGTGCTAGGGAGTTAAATGACATCGGATTAATACTCGTGATACAAGTTATAATGAACAAATTCGGTAAACTATCAGCAATAGATTACAAATCACTGTCAGGTCATCAGGTTGCGTTTGCCGGCTACGGAATAAGTTATAATCCGTTGAGAGAGACACATAATAAAAGCAAAATGAGAAAGTTGGATGAAGATAAACCATTACAAATTAGTGAAGGGGTTGTTAAAAGCTGCGAAGTTGGAAAAAAATGGAAGAAATGGCACATCTGTGTAACACCAAAGAGTTCAAACAAAGCAGACGCTGGCGGACCATTGTTTCTCGATAACAAAATAGTAGCAGTTTTGCAAGCAGGTCCGGGTAAAAACAAAGGATATAATAATATTGACAGAATTTATACCCCAGTCAGCCCTCACTTATCTTGGATTCATAGCGTAGTTACCTCTAATCATAAACCCATGGGAAGAATTTTGATTTTTGACACAGAATGGAACGATAAATATTGAGAGCCGTACAGAATGAAAGTTCTGAGTTAAAGGTGCGTATGTCTTCAGGAACTATTTAATGAAGACATGATCAATTAAATAAATAATTATGAACTTTATTTAAACACATTTTTTAATAGTTTAAAGACTTTCAATGTAACATTCCATGCTGACATTTTATTATTTGACTAGCTTTCGTCTGTGTGGTGTACCATGTAGGCAAAGCTCCCAGCACCCATGGTACTGGGGTTGGAAACCTTCCTTAATGCGTAAATGGAACCTACCAATCCATTTATTCTTTTGTAATGAAACCTAGAGGTAATTAATAAATAATATCTGGGCTAATTACTGTAGCTAGTTTTTTTTCGCTAGTACGATGATTTTTCATTGAAGTTTTTTAAGGAATGTCTTTGGATGGTATTTTTAAATTAACACTTAACATAGAAGACCGCCGAGAACTTCGAGAAAATAATTATATACTACATATGTATGAGTAGTAGTATCTCAATAATTGAGATACTACTACTCATACATATGTAGTATATAATTGTTTTCGACAATTATTGTCGAAAACAAATTGAACACTCTATGCTGTCTCCGAAACTGATGAGTACGTTTAAATCATTTCCTGATTTCTCTAGACTCCAGCTAGATCATCGAAGTTCATTGGAATGTGGATGGCAATTGGATTTACTTTTTACAACTACCTACATGTTTTTGTGATTACTATTCTTCTGGAATGGACGCACAAACGACGAGAAATACGTTCATCGAATTCACATCAATTAAAAGTATTTCTTTATCGCTATTGCAAATTCCAACATACTTTATTCTGTTTTAAAGTATGTAGGAATTTATTTATTCATAAAAAAATACATCTGGAAATGTCATTTATTTCTGAATAAAATAAACTACATAGGTATTTTGTAAATGTTCGTAGATTGTGCCCACTTAAATACCAATGTTAATTTATGTGTCAATAAACAAATTTTTATTTTTTATTTTATAAACTAAGCACATCAGGAAATTAAGTTTGTGAGTACAGATGTACTAACGTCGGCATGTAAATACATCTTTATTGTAGTTTGTTCAGAGGAAGTCTTTTTACGACTATGTACCTACTGTAACTTTTATTACGTTACTTGAATTCTAAGTGAGATTGTTATTTTGTGCGCGTCAAATGTGTAGGTACTACGTGGATGGTGATATTGGAAACCGCTTCTGATATTAACCGAAAAACCCTCCAGAGGCTCCCACATCCACGACACTTAAAATATATGAGGGTGTGTAATGACATTGTATTGTTACTTGAGATGTTTTATACTTACTATCGAATGCGGGAAAGTATCGTCACCATACTTATTTATAATTGTTACCGTTAAAAATGGCACAAGATAAATTAAAAACAGCGCTGTTTGATCAAATCAATCGGCTAATATAAATCTGTAGTGGATACTGATGTAGGCTATGATAATGAGTCTTATAAGATAAAATCATGTACTTGTGTGGTGCAGTATTATTTAGTTACTAAACATAATATAATAATAATAATATCTTGGGACAACTCACACAACGCCATCTGATCCCAAACTAAGCAGAGCTTGTACTATGGAAACCAGACAACTGATAAACATACTTATATATTTCTAAATACATACATATTATAGATAAATAACACCCAGACACAGAATAAACCATCGTGCTCATCACACAAAGTTTTATACTGGGTGGGAATCGAACCCACGACCTCTTGCGTAGCAGTCGGATACATTCCCACCGCGCCACAGAGGCAGTCAGACATAAACATGCTTATCAAGTCTCTGTATAAAGTCAATTGCCCAACTACATTTTAGTTAGACAATTAAATTTATTCAGAAACTCTCATATCATTTATTATTTCATGATCAAAAATAGTAGCAGCCGTGCGTGGGAGAATGGAAGGACATATAGGATATTTACATCAGTTATTACATATTTAACTTAGATCCAACGTTTTTAATAAAAATGTTTAAAGAATTTCGGTTGATGTATCCGGCCATATATTTTATAAATCCATGAATGTAATATTAATAATTAATTTTAAATATTTAAATACTATATTTAAACTAGAAATTAAGACTAATTTTAAATAAAAGCGTACCTGATGAATCGTCGTTTGACTTCTCATTCCCATTGATAGAGGAGGACGAGTAGAGTTTTTGTCCCTCTCGGAGCTTCTCCCTCTCGGCTTCATTGCTTTCACTCAGTTTTCTGTCGTCCCTCATGTAGTGGTCACTTGAGATGCAGAAGAATCTGAAACATTGCAACGGCCTTCAAAATAGTACTTATAAATGAGGTAAAATAATATTTTGAGATCTTTATTAGTAAATTTGTCAGTGGCATCATAAATCTTCAGATTAGTTGAAGTTATTGCATTCCAAAGTGGGGCCACCGGCATAACCAGGAATTGGCTTTGTGTAATAACACAAAATTATAATAATCTTATTAAGGTGACTTGGTATAAAAAACTTACTTTTTCTTCCCGTGCACGAGGCAGACGATGGCTGCCAGCGTGACGACGATGACGACGCCGCTGGCGACGCACGACACCAGCACCGTGCGCAGCGACGCCGGCCGCGACGCGCCCGACAGCGGCGACGACGGCTTCATGGGGGGGATGCGACCTGCACTCACAAAACACTAGTTTAACTAAGTGCAATTCTTACAATCTAAGAACTATGTACTTATTTACAAAATAAAGGGCCAGACCAGTCTACGTGTCGAAATAGTATTTTTTAAAGCATTTTAAGATCTGTTCCTGATTTATGCCAAAGGAACTAATCATGACCATGAATTTCAAAATATATAAAAAGATGCATCGACGATAACGTGGTAAGACCAAAATTCAATCCACTATTTCTATTGTCTCACAAACCTACTGCCTAGTGTCTTGTAAGTCTTGCTCACAATGTCAGAAAACATTAGGAACTTGTGTTATGAATGTCTTTCAAACCTGTTCATTATCTATATTCAAATTTTCATGGTTTAGAACGTGGTTACCTCCAGCTAAAGTGTGCGTGTCAGCTCTGAGCGTGACGCGCTCGACTCCTGCGTCGCTGTATGCCTCCACAGACAGCTCGTACCACGTCGCAGGCGACAGCTCGCCAATCACGTGGCTTGCTGAGCTCAGCCCGTCGCCAACCTGAATATATTGTGACATTTATGTCTATTATACAATTTTATAAGCTACGGGTCTTAATCGCGTAAATATTTTATTTTAAGGCTAAATACCTTTGTTTATTGCCTGACGTTTCGACCGTATTGCAACGGCCGTGGTCACGGGTAGACTAGAGTCTACCCGTGACCACGACCGTTCACGACAGCTTACGAACATATATTTATGTCTGTATGTTTGAATCTGGTAACAGAGACCGCACCGTAATTCTATTTATAAATGTGACGGTTTTCTTCTATTTTACAGTAGGCTAAACCACCCAATGGTTGGCAGTCGTCCATTATTGGCACTTTAGATTTGATTAATACTATAATTGCATTTTGCAAGGAAGGATAAAAGAATTAAAGGTATACTTAGTATACATAGTGAGGATAGTAGTAACTAGAATAAATAAAGCTATATTTGTCACAATAAACGGCATTACCTTGATCCAATGTTCAGAGCCAGCTCTTCGATACGAGACTCTGAACCCCAGTATAGGACAACCACCATCACGCCACGCGTAGAAGTTGATCTTTATTGCCGTTGAGTTCATGTGCACGTGGTCTTCAGGTTTTGGAGGCTTTGGTCCTGGAGTGAACCATTATAAACTAAATTAGCACCAGAAACTTGCGTAGGGAATTTAATCAGAAATATATTTAATTTCTTCGACTAAAGATAGGAAGCTAAATACTTAGATAGGTACTTACGTCCACCTCTCGTAGTAACAGTTAGTACTTCACTGGGCGGTCCTATTGAGATTTTGTTCCGGGCTTGTATCTTAGCGTTATACGTTGAGCCACATTTGAGCATGTCCATCACGTAGTTGGTTATTTCAGGTGACAGTTCCACCGTGTGCCAGTCAGTGTCTGTCGCCTGTTTGTAGTGGAGCAGATAGCCTGATAGGAAATAAAGGTTACCTTTCATTCCCTTTCCACTTCAATATTAAAAAACAAGAAAAAAAAATACTCTAATCTGTTGTGCGTACCAAGTATAGGTTCAGAAGTTTCTCCAGGCAGTTGCCAGTGTAGCTTGATGCTAGATGTAGTGGTGTACTGGAGAGATAGAGTGGGGGCCGCGGGCGGTAAGATGGCGGCCACCACGTACACTATGGAGTCTTCTCCAATCGTGTTGCTGGCCATGCACGTGAAGTTGCCGGACGACTGCTCGTTTACTTCTGTTGAGGCGTAGGAATATGTTTGTTTTTTAAACACTTTATATAACAGACTCGATGACAAATCGGTCAAGTTGAGAAACCCACTTGGGTCCTTATTCACGATTTTTATTGCGTATCAAAAACTTTTCATAATGGTGAGTGGAGAGCTGTGCTTAAAAATGCATAAACGCGCATGTGCGGCGGAGAGTTTTGAGATTGCAAGATTTTGATAGTTCTGCAAGGGCTTGCCGGATACTGTTCTGCGTGGATACGGCAAAATAAGTATCGTGAATAAGGATCCGGGTAAGTGACAGGAAACTATTTAGTTCATCACGATTTTACATTGTTTTGTATGTGCAGTAGCTATATTCGATTTCATTAAATAATCAAAATACCCGCCTGCACAAAAAATCAATGGAAATTAAAGAAATGATGGATACAAGATCTCCTACATAGCATACCTAGTATCATGCAGTCGAAAGCACTATATTATGCTCATCGAGATCCATTAATGCCTCCGAATTATATTTTGTAGGAGATCTTATTTCCATCTTTTTTGTGCAAAAAAGTTTTATTACGCCTCTTTAATTTGACATCTCACAGTCGCCATGTTTATTGTTTTCTAAAAAATCTTTGGCAATCAAGTCGAATCTAATGACGTATTATTTATATAAATCCGTCTATTGGTTTGAAATATATGAAGTAATAAAGAATCATACATACATACAAGATACGCGCGAAAAACATAACCCATCCTTACAGTCGGGTAAAAATAGTGCTAAATGATGCTTTTGGCATTCCTAGACTCTAAAGGCTAATGTTAACTATTCGGAATTGTATGTAACCTTAGACTTTTACAGAAACGCAGCCGTTGTCAATGTACTCGCCTCTAATGTGCAGATGTCCGCGGTGCGTGACCTGGTAGTACTGATGGTGCGTGACGGGTACGCGGCCGTGCGTCCAGCGCGAGCGCGGCGCGGGCGCGCCCACGCACGAGCACGCCAACAGCGCACCGCGTCCCGCACCCACCGACACCCAGCGACCGAACGACGCGATGCGCGCTGGAACTGTACCATGTCATGATAATT
The DNA here is from genome assembly GCA_945859575.2 of Herminia tarsipennalis. Taxonomy (NCBI): domain Eukaryota; kingdom Metazoa; phylum Arthropoda; class Insecta; order Lepidoptera; family Erebidae; genus Herminia; species Herminia tarsipennalis. The sequence continues at coordinate 2,140,220 of OX243836.2, read as the reverse complement.
TAAGTTCACTCTTCATTATAGACAAAAATATACCCAGATGCGATACGTTGGGTTCATTGTCAGCCTTTACAAGTAGGACAACAATCCTGTGACGACGACCAGAGTCAGTAGGTACTTTAATCCAACGTAAAATAAAATTCGAACGAAAACTGCTGTATTAGATGATTTAAGCAACATTATTTTAACGGAATTTATGGAAATTTGAAGATACAGAAGTTAAGAAGAATCGTTTCGGGTAATGAGAGCAGACCTGATTGTTACTACGGCATGCCCCGGATAGACGGTTTTTAAAATGACAGTTATGTACCTACTATATACGTATCATGGGTAACATTAATCTCTTACTTCTGGAGCTAGGCCCCTGGCCAACGACGGGTGTGGACTCCCCCTCTCCAGAGCCTGTGGTCGCTGACACCCAAAACTCGTAGAGCTGGTTCTCCATAAGGTTGCCAACTTGGAACATCAGCTCACTGTCCGCTTTCTTATCCACTGGCACTGGGAAGCTGGAGTGCTTGCCCAATCTGAAAAATGTATCGTAATTTGAAGAGCATACGTATTATAACTTTTAAACTTACGTGTTGGATTATATACACAATTTGACACGGGAATAAATGCGTTTACAGAATAGGGATGAAGAAAGAAGTCGCCCACCCTGCCCCCCCAGTCAGCTTGTGACCACGGTCGGTGTAACCCGGTCGAAACGTCAAGCATAAGGTAAATACTTTACCTAGGTTAAACGCGTTTATTCCCGTGTGTGTCAAATTGAGCATAGGTACGTATTATTCTTGTCATTTTCCATTTATTTTAAACAAAAATAACTTATCTGGTATTGTTACATCAGATCTTCGTTTTTGTTGGTCAATCTCATAAACTTCAAGAATGATTGTTAAAAGTCAACGACATATATTACATGTCAAATCAAAAGGCAAAATAATACTATGTGTTTATTTGGTGTCGGTTACCTTCCAGCTTCCCTATAGTAGACGGTATAGTGAGATATAATGCCATTGGGCTGTAAAGGAGGCAGCCAGCTGACGAGGACCGAGTTGCTGGAGAATGCCAGTGCTTTGATTTTCTCAGGAGCAGATGGTACTAATGAAAGTGAAAATAAATAATTAAATGGTACCGTAAAGAGTTGAAATGGTAATATTGAGTTTTGTTATTACTGGACTTGGGAAGAAAGAGAGTTATGTTTTTATTTAAAGGCATTTACAAACAAAATTTTCTCCAAAATCGTGAACAACATTTTGCTAAGTGATTGTACTTGATCTTTTCTATAAAGTGGTAATAGAAGTTGACTTTGGTATTGTTCATTCCATGGTTTCGACCAATAGCGGTTATTGATTTGCTTTAACACTACTAGTCGGTTTTATCTAAGAGGATCGGTGTTAACACAAGACACATCGCCGTTTTATGCATAATTATTTCAAGAATCCAAGGGCAATGACTAACCGTCTTCCTCCGTCATGCAGTACACCGGAGGACTTCTCTTCCCATCTCCCGCGTTAGTAAACGCCAGCACTTGTATGGAGTGGTTTGTGTACTTCCTCAACGTGTGCAGAAACGTATCTGTTGTTGCTATGCGCTTTATTTCGCCCACGTCCACTGTGGACAAATACAAATACAAATACAAATACAAATATTTTTTATTTACTATAAATAGGGTGGATACATGAAGTGGTCTTATAAGTAGTTTACATTAGTAGGTACTAGCCTATTTAGCCATTATCAATAGCATGCAAATATTTATCACTTAAAACTAGATATTAATTATAAAATGATTTTCTTTGTATATATCCATTACCACATTTATTTTCTACTCTTAAATAACTTTATTATCAAAGAACTCCTCAAGTGTATAGAAACTTTTCTCGGTAAGCCAAGAACCAAGAGCTGACGGAAACTTTTTTAGAGGTAGTTGTTTTAAGTTAGTAGGAATTTTATTATAAATTTTAACACACATTGCATAACAATTTTTTTGAAACCGACTACTCTTAGGAATCACGCCCAATACAAGCCGATCAGGATTTCTTGTATTTACTCTGTTTGTGGTATTTTTTGCTTGCTTAAACAATTCAGGGTGATGTTTAACCATTTTTCCTACTTCTAAAATATAAAGGCAAGCAAGAGGGAGTATTTTTAATGTTTTGAAGTGAGGACGACAAGATACATTTGGTGCAATGTCGCAAATGGACCTTATGCACCTTTTTTGGGCAACAAAAGCCTTTTGTATGTCTGTACCATTTCCCCAAATCAGCAAGCCGTACCGCAGCACTGATTCGACATATGCAAAATAGGCTGTGCACGCTGTTTCCTTATTTGCAACTTTTGCTAATTTGTACAGAGCAAAAGAAAACCCATTTATTTTGTTGCTTACTTTTTCTATGTGTTCTGTCCAATTTAATTTATTATTAATAATAATTCCTAGAAATGTCAAGTTATAAGTATTTAGTAAGGTATGTCCGTTAAAATTTATAGAAATGTCATGACTTTTTAAATGATTAAAATTAATTATGTTCGTTTTAGATAAATTAACTTGTAGATTATTATTATTCAGCCATTCAATAATTAATGTCAACGTATTGTAGATATCCGCCTCATGTAGGGTTGGCGTCATACTTTTATTAGTGGTAACTATAATCGAGATGTCGTCAGCAAATAAAATAGTTTTGTAGTGTGTAACTTTGGACAAATCATTTATGTACAACAGAAAAAGAAGTGGTCCTAGGACACTCCCTTGCGGTACCCCAAATTGGTTTATCAGGTAGTCTGAGTTGTATGTTTGCACATGGTTAATTGTGTTTAATTGGGAGATCTCTACACACTGGTATCTATGTTCTAAGTACGTTTTTATCCACTTTAGAGCTGGTCCCCTAATTCCGTACATCTCGAGCTTTTTTAGAAGTTGTTCATGTGATACAAAATCGAACGCCTTAGACATATCTAGGAATACCACTGTAGTATAATTCTTGTCGTTTAATCTCTGAAGAATATCATTTACAAGACAGAAAGTGGCATCTCTAGTGGATTTATTTTTTTGGAATCCATATTGATACTGATCAATTATATTATGTTTAATTAGATATGCTGTTAATTTGTCGTGCATAACCTTCTCAAATACCTTCGAAAATATAGGAAGTAATGTAATAGGCCTGTAATTGTTAGCATCATTTTGGTCCCCTTTCTTATACATTGGTTTCACTACCGAATATTTGAGTTTAGTGGGAAATGTTCCAGTTTCTAGTGAAAGATTGACGAGATATGTTATTATCGGTGTTAATTGGTTGCTACATAATTTAATAACCCTTGTACAAATCGAGTCGTAGCCTTCAGATTTTGTATTAGTGAGAGACATTATTAACCTATGTATGTCATACTCCACAACAGGAGACAAAAACATAGAGCCTGACTGTTTAAATTTTAAATCTGTGCTACGAATTTTACTATTTATTTTATTTGTAGTGCCAATGAAGTGCTCATTGAAAGTATTCGCTATTTTTGTAGGATCTGTGATTGATACGCCATCTTTAGACAATTTTGTGACATACTTTCCAGTATTTACACAACTCGTTTCAGTTTTAATGACTGACCAGGTGGCCTTGCAAATATTTTTACTATTTAAAACAAAGTTTGTATTTGCAAGCTTTTTTGCAGCGACTACACATTTTTTGAACAGCTTATTAAACTTCAGGTAATTTTGTTTATCTGTTTTACTTTTAGTAGAATAGTATTTATACCGTAGCTTCCTTTTGTGTGTACAACTTTTTGTAAGGCCTTTTGACATCCAGTTGCGCTTTTTTGCAGTATTCACTCTTACTTTATTAATAGGAAAGCAAAGATAATACAGCAAGCAAAAATAATCATAAAATAAATTAAAAGCCGCGTTTAAGTCAGATTTCTTATACCAGTCGAGGTAGTATATACTAGGTAGGTATTTCTTAAATATATTTATGTTTTCATCAGAATAACACCTTTTAAAACTGTATATGTTCTTAGGTATGCTATTTTTAAATGCTACCGACCAAGAGATAATTTGTGCAGTGTTGTGATCAGACAAGCACAATGGTAGAAGTGAGCCTGTTGCATTTGTAATATTACTAATAATCATATCAATACACGATCTGCCTCTGGTTGGTTCGGTTATATGTAATATTAAATTGTATTTTTTTAGAATGTCAGTAAATTGTCGAGTAAATGAATTATGAATGTCAAAAGTATTAATATTTAAGTCACCAGCAATTATAATTTTATTTCTAGAGTATTTTGATAAATATTTGTATAACATTAAATCTAAATTATTAAGAAAATATTCAACATGTCTTTTTAGCTTGGAAGGAATTCTATATAAACAAATAATTATTATATTATGAGTAATTAATTTAATTGAACAAAGTTCAAAATGGAAAGTCATTTTGAACTGATCGAAACATGTGATTTTTTTATATGGTGTACCTCTCCTTACCAGTATACATGTGCCTCCTCTCTTTTTTTCTCTACTAAAGGATGATGCTAATTCATAATTTATAATGTTAATATTCCGCTCAGTACCCATTTTCACAAAAGTTTCTGTAAAACACAATATATCAGGCCTAGTTTGAGTGTCAATTTCAGATAACGTGATTTCGAGTAATTCTATTTTCGATAAGATACCCTGAATATTCTGGTGAAACAGTATAAAATTATTAGTTTGGTTCGGCTCGAAAAAACTTACTATTCTCACATTGAGTAGAGTTATAAATCACATTTGGTTCATGTTCACAGTGAGTACAGCTTTTCAGTTTCTTTTTGCGGTTAATAATTTCAAAATAATATGGTATAGTGCCTCTCTTATAATAACTGTGTCTATCTAACTTATTCTTATTTCTGCAGGTTTTTGAATTATTCAAATATAATTTTATTTTAGAAGGTAATAGGTATTCCAATTTGTACTCATTACAATCAATAAATAGATTGACCCGCTTACATATATAATCAACATAATTAATATAATTCAAATAATAATTTCTATCATTGTATTTATCAATAAAGGTGCACTTTTTCAAGCATGCAGTCCATAACTTTATTGATTTATTAAGCATAAGACAGTTTAAGTACTGGTTATGAGTAACAGTCGTTATAAATATGTGTGAAGCTTTACTTAGTTTACCAATTATCAAACTGAGATTGTAATGTAATAATTGTATATTATTGTCATAGCTACCTATATTAAGAACTACTAAGTCGTCTTCTGATATCCCCTCTGCAATATGATCGCATTCTGAAAGTAATTCAGTACTTGTAGCCCCCGGTTTGATCATGGAAAACGGCTTGTATTTATATTCGTGTTCCTGATTCCTCGATCGTATAAAAGCAGCAGATATACCTCTCATTTGAATGTGATCAGCGAGAATAAAAATATTTTTTGTTTGGGTTTTTTTAGTACTAGTAGCGCCATCTAGTATTGAAATGTTGTTACATTTTTGCGGACATTGATTTGAGTGATTGGTCTGTGTTTCCAAAGCTTGACCGCTAGGAGGCAGCTGGTGGTTCAGTGGATATTTATTTTGATGTTTTTCGTTATCGATTGTAAAGTCGAGCCTAGTTTTAATGTTTTTTTTCTTGTGCATTTTGCTTGTAGACTTTTTTATTGTAGTACTTTTACATATTGTAGTACTTTTACATATTGTTGTTAGTTGGTCAATTTTTAGCTTATATTCCTGTATTTGCTGGTTTTGTTTGCTATTCTCATGTAATAAATTGTCAATTTCATTTTCAGCGATTTGTAATTTTTCTTCCAAGGTGATTATTTTTTTCCTCATTTCATGAATGTCGTCAATTAAAAATGTATTCATATTGGGATAACTTCTATTCAATTCATGTGTAGGTGGTGTATTTAAAGAAGAGTATGTATCACTTTCTTTTTCCGAGCTTTCAGATGACTCATCCGAGTAGTTTTCGATAGGAATATTCATTTTTGTTTTGTCTCTAAAGGTAATATTTTGTGACATTGAAGTGTTTCCGTATGATGAACTGAAACGAGACACTGGTGTTGCATCTAAGTCGTCTTGTTTTTTTTTTTGCATTTTTTCGGCCATCTTAAGTGTTAAAATGACTGCCTTAAAATATAAAATTACAAAAAGATATCTTTTGGTTGAATGGGATTTGAACCCGCGACACTCAGTATACCACCGAAATAAAACAGCTATGGTAGCGCCCACTAAGCCAATTTGTCTTTCGAAGTAGTTGTTAAATTTTGTTATTGGTTTCGGGTGTAAGAGCAACTCTGTCGTGTCAGGTATATATATATTTATGTTGATAACTCATTAGTCACTGTTGCAAGTCACTCACACCAGTTAATTTTTTAAATCACAACGTCTAGTTTAATGATGTTTTTCATTAATAACTTTCACAATTCCTAATATTTCACTTTGAAACTTTTCACTTATTCGTATACATGAATTCTACATCGATAGGTATAGCTTTCGAGTCAGTTACATAAAATTTTACCACTTTTAAACTTTTTATTTCACGGAGCAAATGAAAACAGGACTGTTCCGTACAAGCGCAGCGCGCATCCTCAACATGATAAATAATACATGATAAATAATAAGAATTATTTATTTGTCAGAAATTGGTAGAATTACATTTCTGTTGATTTTTAAACAATAATTTGCCTCATATCTTACCGTAAGGTGTACAAATATGAATAAATTAACATATCAGCGAAAAAGTAAATAAAATATACCCACAATTATTAATAAGTACCCGGTAAGTGCCCGGCATTTTTTAAACGATGTTTTCAAAAAATGTTACCTAGCTAGATCTATTTATCGCCCCCGAAACCTCCTGCAAACTAAATTTCATGAAAATCGCTGCCGAGATTTAGATTAGGTATATATACAGTCTTCTGTTAGATGCATCTTTAATTTTTTTGAAGGGTTCAGTAATAAACAATAAAGGTAAAAACAAAATATTATAATGTTATATTTCTTACTTTATGTTAACCTTTATATGTCTGTCGTATTTATTTAACAAATAACTAGCGTTTTGTGTTTATTTGAATAGTTTTACGGGGGCAGTCAAAGGGTTAATAAATTGATACAAACCATGGTCAGTAGTGAGCGGCGAATAAATAACTTTGTATCCCTGTATAAGCCCCCCGTGCTGACCAATAGGTGGCGGGTTCCATGATACCTTCATACTGGAAGACGATAGTGGAGAGCATGACACTCTCGTAGGAGGAGATTCCGGCACTAGAACAAAAAGTAACTATTATGAAGAAAAAGAAAGGTATACTATCCTTTTTGGCATGAGACATGGTATTATTTCATGTTTTTACCTCCTTCTAAAGTGGTAGCAGAGACCGGCGCCGACGCAGGTCCCGCGGCGACGCCATTGAAGGCTCTCACACGCACTTCGTATCGCGTAAATTTTCTAAGAGCCGAAAGGCTTAGCTCTGTCGCCGACCAGCCATTTACTGTCAGTGTTCTGTAAAAAACAAACGTAGTTTCATGGAAATAATACGAGGATCAAATGGGACTTTCCAATGTATTTACTATTGCTGATAACCTTGTAGCCTCGGTAGCACAGAAAATCACAATTGAACTTTAAAGTCATCACCTGCTAGCATTTCTTGTGGCTGGTGATGCGGGACCGACTTCAGTGCAAGTGACCGAGTAGCCCAGTAGTTCTCCGTGCCACGCGTCTCTAGGAGGCGGCCGCCATGAAACGTGGAGCTCTCCCGGACCGCCAGGAGTTACGTGCACGTTTGTCGGCGCTTCTGATGGGGCTGGATGTAGCAAGTATGCAGGAGAGTTAACATAAAAGAGGTCTAATAAAACATACAAATGAGTTCAGTATCCTGAGTTAACTTATCTTACCTTCTTCTTGTGTTTTCACGACAACGGGCTCGGTATAGGCGCTTCGGTCTATTTGGTTGATAGCGGCTATTCTAATCATGTAGGCTGTGTGAGGCTTTAAACTGCTAAGCAAGGCCTCGTAATGGATGTCACCTTTCTTTGTCAAACTGAAATGAGTAGTAAAGTAAATAAAATTAGTGGCTGAAGTGGTACTTTATGTGTAAGGTGGTGTGTACCAATATAAGGTCCCTACAATTTCAAGCAGAAGGAAATAATAAACTGTGATTGGATCATAAAGGCCAAAGGACTACCTTATCTAAAAGCCTAAAATGACTCGGCTCGAGGCTCGACTGATTTGATTTCATTTTTGTTCATACAGTAGTCGCTTATAAAAAAATAAAGAGACCGCCAGTTAATCAAAATTGTTGCTTAGTAATTCTACGCGAACAAGGTCGTGGGCATACATAGTTTTATTTATTACGATTTATCGTTTGCACGACTTACGTGACGTGCGAGTGCGTGATGCCATGGACGGACACGTTGAGCGTGACGGCGGCGTCCCACTGGTTGACGCGGATGGCGCCCTGCGCCGACAGCGCACAGTACTGCAGCGTGTAGCCCACCAGCGGGCTGTTGCCATCAAAGCCCTGGCTCCACGACAGCCGCACCGCGCGGCTAAGTATCTCCGTCACAGAAAGTGAATGAGGGATGTCGGGTTTTTCTGGAACAAAATCCATTTTTGTTTCAATAAAAAGCTAAACATTTTTAACTTAAGTATTAACGTCCTGAAGAAAAGATGGGTCCTCAATCCCCGAATAACACAATGGCTATACGCAGCAGTCATCAGACCTACAATAACGTACGGTTCAGTCGTGTGGTGGCCCAGAACACAGCTGATCACCACGAAAAACAAACTGCAGAGCCTATAGCGCCTGGCAAGCATTGCGGCAACCGGATGCATCGGATGCATTAGGACCACCCCATCAGCAGCACTCAAATGTCTCCTAAACCTGAAGCCACTACACCTGGTCAGGAAGAGGCAATGGCAGCGGCCCTCAGACTCAGGTCAAACAAACTATGGAAAAAAGATGACAGACCAACACGCTTAACAATTTTATCGGGCATCACCAACGAGCAACCTCTTCTTGATGCCCCCGTAGATAAAATACCACAACAATATATTTTTAACCGAGGATCAGCATCCAACTGATGCCAGAAGAGAAAACCAGCTCAGGCACAAACACGATAAGAATATACACAGACGGGTCTTTGACGGGTCCAAAACCGATAAGGGAACCGGAGCCGGTGTCTTCGCGGATGACCTTAACATCCGACTGTAAACATCTTTAGACAAAAGGAACACAATATTTCAGGCAGAGTGCATTGGAATCACCAGAGCGGCCCAAGCGGTTGCAGCAAGAGATATCAAGGGTCTCAACATAACAATTGTCTCGGATAGTGCCTCCGTCCTCCTGGCACTACAAAACCAAAAAATCCATCCAGCCCTTGTCATGGATTGTCAAATGGCTCTTCAGGACATCACTGGACCCAACACAGTGACCCTGCAATTGATCAAAGGGCACAGCAACTCAATCGGCAACGACGCAGCAGATGAACTGGCAAGGCATGGTTTAAAATTAATCATATACGGACCAGCGGGTCAATTCACATATTTAAAGCAGTACAGTTGCAGTTCAGTTTCGATTAAAACGGCCATTTTCGTATTCTTGTAACTTTGGGATCGCACCGTACTAGAATGTCGTTATTACGCTCTCGAGACGCAGACTTGACACAAGCGTATTTGAAATCGATCCCAAAGTTATAAGAAAACAAAAAAAGGCCGGCCAACTGCACTGCTATAAATACGTTAATTGACCCTCAGGTAAAACTAACTAATTAACGTCCTGAAGAACGTTGTCAAGTATTTTATAAAATATCAGATGTTTGGCGCCAGCTGTAGGTAGCCCTTACAATTGCTATACGCATTTTATGATATGTGTGGTAAGTAAAAAAAACCTTTTAGAGGTTCAAGAAAGATTGAGTAACAAAAATCAAAACAAAAATCCTTAAATTTGGAATAGAAGGTTTAACATTTAATGCCAAGTTCGCAAGAGTAAAGTCGTGGAGAGGAACTTGGCAATAAAAAGTCACGGCCACTTTTTTTTTAAATGCCAATTTTTACAATATATTTGTATATAAACAGATAGGCCTGTAAGGTGCTGCAACCATTACACCACGAAACTCACGCAAGTAGTAATCGTAGTAGTATATATAATCAAGTTTTAAATGAATTACCCTCCTATGGTGTGGATAGTAGCATTAACTTAAAAACCTTGTCAATATCATCGTAGAGGTATAATTTTAATTGATGGTATATTCATAAATATTTGTATAATAAGTAGTTTTTCTCACAATAAACGAATCACATGTTGCCTGTTGTTATTTTTGTCTGATGTTCTTAAGCGTTGCATTTTGTAACCTAAGTGAATAAAGTACTTTGACTTCTCTTCTTTTTCTTAAAAAAATGCTCTCTAAAATAGTGGTTTGTGAGTACCTTGGACGGAAAGATAAATATAATGGTCGCTGTGTCCATAGGCGTTGACAGCTTGGCACTTGTACACGCCGGAGTCTTGCCGGTCAGCTCGGCTGATGTACAGTTGCGACCTTAAACCACTATCAGTCTTTGCTTCAGAGATGCTTAACCTGCAACAGTATTTAAATAACTGTCATTTTAATAATAATTTATTTAATCTTCACAATCAATATTCACAAATTCACAATACACTAAACACATTGTGTGCGTTCCAGATGGCGCCCAAAACGCTCTTAATATACTTTTAGCCATTCCACGACGATGACTTCCGGTTTAGCAGTTACTAACCACTAGACCAACAGGCCAGTCAAACTTTTAGCCAAATATACTTCGTTTGGCAGCGCGCACATAGAATACGAATCTCGGAACACCTTTAGAACAAAGTGGTCCTAGATTCCGCGCCGTGAGCGATGTCTATGTGCGCGTTGCTCGAACATGTTGTCGATCACGACTTACACTTTACACAGATTTATTATTTTATTAGTATTTTTATTGACGCACCAACACTTTGACAAAATGTCTCAGTATTTGTGCGTCAGGTATATCAATTAATGTTTTCAAGATGTCATTTATACTACCGCGCAATCTGCTTAACCCACATGTTGCTGAATCAATTTTTTGTCTCCAATCCACTTGATTTTAGGAATATTTCCTAGAGAGATATATTATTACAGAGAGAGTATATATATATTAATATGTACATCAATAAAGTCGTTATGACTCACATTGACTAGAAAAAATAGTAAAAAAATGTAGGTTTTTAGGGAAAGTCGGAAAAAGGTGGCCTTTCGCATTATGGATATGTACTGATCAGTGGGAGTGTAAAAACGAAACAAAGTACAATGTATTCTTAATATATCAAATTAGTCAAAAAAAACTGGAATTCTATTTATTAATAATAATAACCATTGTAAATATCACATAAGGCAAAACTACTACCTCGCTAGCCTAACTACAATCTCAGCTGGAGCCGTTATTGAGAGCCAAAATAACATAGGATATGCATAACGATGTTAACTAAGCCATCCAGGCAATATAGGTGTAGTGAACACAATTAACTTTTAGATTTTATGGTATATGGTTTTTCATCTCGTTTTTGTCGTCAGCAACAAACAGATTAGCAATTTTCAGGTGGAAAAATGGCCATTTGTAATGACAAAGAGTGTCATTATTACGTTGTTACATTCCATCAACAATTTCGTCGAGATATAAATAAATTAATTTTATAGCTATCCCCATATTGCGATTTGGTTTATAAAAGACCCTCAATTTCTAAAAATGCTGTTAAAATTTGATTTAAAACAACGTAAGAAAGGTTATTTGTTGATAACAAATCCAAAATCAAATTTGCTGGTGTAATATTCTATTTACCTGCATGTAAATATAATAAATACTCATCTTTTTGCAGCCATTAGGTACAAGAAAAAATACTAAATGTTCTTCAAAAACACTAAAATAGTAAATGAAAACATGTCCGATTGTAAGTGTAACTGCACCAATTCAAACATTGATAGGTACTGTAAAACATGACAGTACATTAAACGCTTATGGCAATGAATTAACTATGGAGAAAAATAATTCAGATTTGACACATTTTTGGACCTTTTAAAAGATCAGTCGCAATATCTGGTTAATAAGGATGCGGTGCTATTTCTTGTTATGGCATAAAAGTCGTTTGTTCGTGTTTCAGTGAACATGCCCGAGGCGCTAGTCCCATCAACACCTTGAAACCATTATTATATTGCATTGTCAGTGCATCAATATCGCTACACAGAGAGTTGACCCACAGAGTGACCGTGTAGAACGATTGCCAGTATTCCTTAAACAACCATACTTTGACTTCGTTACTACAACGAACAAATCTGTGAGCCAACATGTTGCTCCGGGCAGCTAACGCTCTACTAGGGATATTAGAGGTTCGTAATTAAGTTGCCTTCCGGGAACCCCAAAAATTATGTATTCACATTTTGTAGTGTTCTACATCAGACCTTGGTTCAACGCATACCTACTACAATATCTAACATTGCTTTGATTGAACGTGCCGTGAGTCCCAGGAGCACTATATCATCAGCAGATTAAAACCATCTACTTTGCATCCGACTGAGACCCACGATTAGTTCATTAATGTATAGATTAAATAGTTTCGGTAATGTTAGTTCACTCAGTCGCACCCCGCAGTCTAACCTTTACTCCCAGGAGAGTGGATCTCGCTCCCCACCAAACCTGATTAACCTGGTTTGAATATCAGAACTGAAACAGGTTCTGCAACTCCGGTGGTACACCCGCTTTCATAAGTTTGCAGAGAATATCATACGGCATTAGATCAAAAGCTTTGGAGAGATCAAGGAAGCAGGTATACACCGGAGTTCTTCTATCCTTTTAATATTGAACGCACTGTTTCATACGTAAATTGCACTTACCGTAGAGAGACCAGGTCGATATCCGAACTGTGCGTCATCCAGTTTTATTTACTTATCTAATTGTTTATCAAGCTAATAACATTTTGGGATTTTTTTTAGAAATAAGGTTTAACACGGTAGACAAAGCGTGAGCCATGCCCCGATGTAACGGTCTCTACTATCTGACAGCTGATATTGTAGTGGTACTTAAATAGAAGAAATATAATGGTGCGTACCTATATGTATTAAGATCTAAGTGATTCATGTTGTGCGCCCAAGTGACTCTGATGGGACTGTCGCCGCGTACGTCGCAGGCGAGCGTGGCGGGCGCGTCGCGGCGCGCCGTCATGTTGTGTGACGTCAGCTCGAACCGTGCAGGCTCTAGCAATATCAATCCCAGCGTTATATTATCATAATGCTCTAGCTAAAAGTACGGTAGGTTTTTAGGCAGGGCCATTAATTAATTTACAAAAAAAATACTGACTTCTAAGTTATCGATGGAGGGGTATTTGGTGTTCTCATTTTTTTTTTTTTTTTTTTTTTTTTTTATAAAAGACAATTCCCGCAGTAGGGTACAAGCCCTGTGTCACGGGGGACTTTACAAACATACAAGTCACGGACACAAATTACACCCAGACCCGGAACAACAATTTGTGGATCACACAAAGTGGTGTCCCGTGTGGGAATCGAACCCACGACCTCTTGCGTAGCAGTCGGACACACTCCCACCGCGCCACAGAGGCAGTCATTACACACTCACATACGAAAAACACGACAGACAGTATACAATAAATAAACACGTACCATTAACAGCCACGAATATAGTTTTAGTGAGTGGCGTTCCTACTCCGTTCTCAGATTTACACATGTAGTTGCCTTCATCGTAAGGAAGCGCCGACTCGATCCACAGTGTCCCATTCGACAGGAATTGGAATCTGCCACCAAGGTTGACTAGAGGAACGTAATCTACTGATGCTCCTAGAAAAATATAAACAAGCAGTACCTATAGTGAACGTATATTGCATTGCTTCTCATTGTTTAAGGCTTAAGTGGGTACCATCAATAAAACGCAAGTCATAGACATAATGTAATGAAAAGTTTAAGAGTAGATACCATTTACTGCAGCTGAAGTAATGAATGAATAAACCTTAGCAGCACCAGATATAGATAAAGTGAAAATCACAAACACAACAAAAACACTTCGCACAGATAAGTAAATAAATATAGCATTCTAATGTTACAGACCTCTTTGCTTCAACCAGGTGACCTGAGGCGAAGGAGAACCTGTGGTCTGACAGTGCAGCCCCAAGGACTCCCCCGCCAGCACTGCCTCATCTTTAGGTTCCACCACCCATTTGGGTGACACTGCAGCGTGAAAGGAAGTGACGACCAGGTTTTATTACAGACCATACAGATAGGTATCACAATTAAACGTGAAACCGCTATGTTACCAAACATAGGTTACTATAAAAAGGCCCACCACAAGCTATCTAGCTTTGCCTTTGATTGCTACCAAATGAGGTTATTACGAGTTGGTAGGTTAGGTTGTGGTAACTCTCTAGAACTAAATCAATGAATCATTATTGAAGCTGATAGACGTAATTATTGTCTCAGTTGGCTAAATCTCGTACATTCCAAATTTGTGTTAAATACCACATTCAAACTTAAAGTTACAGACAAATAAAACTCAAAATTGAGCTTTTATAGTTTCTAGTGTATTGCTTGGAATTCATTCTCATTCCCAAACTGTTATTACTGGCCAAGTTTTCACAATCTTATGTATATTTTACCTGTTTCTTCTGCAGCAGAACATTGTTATAAAATCAAAGAGGTACTTTAGTTATAAATAAGAGAACTATCTTGCTCGTTGGAAGCATACGGTCGTCTGCACGCACTATTGTGGTTATGTAACCATTTTACTGCTGTTCTCTATTACCTACTATTACCTGGATGTGTGTATCATAGTATCATATAAATAAAAGTTACTTTAAGTGTCATACAAGAAAATGTTATAGTCGTGTAATGTCTATCTGTTCTAATCCCGTACTAGAGGAATATTACAAGTTAAACCGTTAAGCACGGAATAAGTTTTTATCTGAATATTTTATTACACCACTTCAAACTTTACCTTAACTAAAGTGTTACACCACAATATTGAAACTTACGTAAAAACTAACAATCTCTTAAAGGTAAACGAATTTTCAAATAGTCTTATAAACAAAATTACCCGTTTCATAAGCCATCTGAAATCCAACGCTGAGCAAAACAAAAATGTTCAACGGTTTATACATTTGTAATAAAAAAATTTGCTGTTGAAATTAAATGTGCGCTGTGAATAAAGTGCTCATAAAAGTGCATTTTACTTTCATTGCCCATCATTCAAATTGCGCAGTATGAATGGCAAGTATTGCTCTATAAATAAACGAAAGTATTAATTTTGCTGTAAATATTGATAAGCATTATGAATGCAGTCTGATTTCTATACGGAGCAATATGAACGGACGGCGTATATTATTGCACTTTGGTAATAAAGGAAATCTACACAAATACAGAATCTAGTTACTGTCGTGATCCTGCAAAGGAATCAGCATATAGATAAAAATAATGACAGTTCTGTGCACGGTGCAAGCGTGATTAGCTTCCTGGATGATGGAAGCGCAGTTGTGGAGTAGCTAGTGCGTGAGCTCTGTCATAGACATCAGGTGGAACTTGATCAATTCATTATCTTTAGTCTATTGTATTACTGTATTCAACAATGATAGTTCCAGGAAAACCTCAGGCAAAATACTGGCCTTAAAGTAACTTATGAGTTTCTTAAAAAATGTAAATCAGAGTGTTAATTTATTTGACGTGGGTTAGGTATTTAAAAGATTAAGCTAAATTTAACATAAATTTTCAGGTAGACAACAAAAAAAATGTTAAGACCATAAATCAGTCACATTTTAATCGCGCCTGACTTTGATAAATTAAACTTTTAGATTTTCTTCGGAAGTAAAAGTTACTGACATTTGAGGCAAGTTAGGATTTTCTTTCTAATTTGAATACGGACTTCATTTGTCATTATAAGGTGAAAATACGAATTGAGAAACATTTATTTCGTCTCGTTACTCAAAGTTTAATATTTAGATTGTTACATTTTCTAATTTTCTTTCTATGAAAGATGAATAGAAACAAAACAACGAAAATCATCTTACTCGAAACCACTTCACGTTTATAAAAAAATATATATATATTATGTACTTTATCCTTTTGGTATTACGGCTAGTAAATGTCATGTTTTGCTTTCATTCCTGCCATAACAGTTTATCCTTGTTAAGGCCCTATTCTCATGAATACAACCGAAAATAATATATTTTGAAAGGTTACCTTACAAAACATATTTAAAAAAATATTAACGACCGGTTTGATTTGATTGTCTGGCCACATATACTTAACCTGACTTAATCACGAATACTGCTGCAAGTAGCTTAGAATCAAAAGAGTCCTGTTCATTTTGGAGCTTTAATGGTTTAAAATATTGTTTTTGTTAACAGACTTTTTAAGTTGACTATAAATTAACCTTCAGAATGGATATTTAAGATGGAACTCTGAGCAAAAGACAGTTTCCAAAACAGCACTCCTCCCTGCGCTTCCACATCACTTAAGTTCATGACAGTGCTCGGGTGCTTGGTGCATATTGACATGGCGGTTACCTTTCACCACCAGTTCGGCGGTGTAGTTAACCTTGGCCGCTGTATTCGAGGCCACGCAAGTGTACAGCCCGCTGTGTCGGGCCGACACCTCTTTGAAGACGAGGTTGCTGAAAAAATCAGCACCTCTCTCTTCCACCTATACAACCAGGCTAGGTTGAACACATATTTAATTAAACGTTCAAGTTTTGAAAATAATGGGTTTCATTCTTGATCAAAAATGTTATGTTATACTAAACTAAGTCGTAATACCATAATTACAAAGTTAAATGAAGGAGACGAAAGGTTCAAGAATAAAGCCCACAACTTAAACTTAATTTATTCGAGTTATATTTATAACTGACCTGTAAGTTTGAAGGAATGGGTGCGTTGTCTTTCAGCCAGGTGAAGTGGACGGGCATGTCTCCTGAGGTGACGCTGCAGCTCACTTGGGCTCGCTTGCCTTCTTGCAAGTTAGCGGAGAATGAGAAAGGTTCAATTTCGGGAGGATCTGCGACACAAAACAAGGAAAATATATATATATATATATATATATATATGTAAGATTAAATAGGTTTAATTCTGCTATTGTGCTTTGAGATTTATCTTACTGCTAACTACGAGCTGCAGCTCTCTCCTGGCTATCTCTCCGTGGTTGCCCATAACAGCGCAGGTGTAGGCACCTGCATGTGAAGGATCGACCCTCGATACTCTGAGAGCTCCATCGATACTACTGTCCCACTCCACGGTATTACCATCTCGTTCCCACTTTACTGAACTGAAAGACAAGAGACATCATAAGCAAGCAAATTAAAAATATTGTAAGTACTTTCATTAAATAAATTTAGCAACACCTTACCTGATGGGATAGCCAGAATAAGGGCAATAGAGTACCAGCTCTCGTCCAGCTACGGCTCTTATTGGTCCTATTGATCTCACATATGGTTGACCTGGGAACGAATAAAATGTATGTTTGACTTTCGCCAAAGACTTTGTAAAAAAGAAGTAGTAAAAACATTTGACTTTTTCCAAAAATAAGTAAAAAAAGCATTTTTGAAAACATTTAAATGTTTTAACAGGAAGTAAATATTTTTTACAAGCCCATCAATTTGTTACATTATACCATTTATCACACTAATATTATAAAGGCGAAAGTTTGTGAGTATGTGAGTGTGTATGTTTGTTACTTCTTCACGTCTAAACGGCTGGAGCGATTTTAATAAAATTTGGTATGGAGTTAGCTGACACACTGGAGCAGGGTACAGCTAGTATGACATAAAAGCTTGTCGCGAGGTCGATACCAAGACCTTCTAGCGATTTGACTTTACATATTGGCCAATGATCGACAGTAGGCAGGTACTATACTGCATTTTGTGATATATCTGCTGAGTACCATTCTCATAAAAGTGTGTTTTTAAAAATGTTTTTTTAACTATTTATTTATATTTTACTCTTTGTTTTCACATTTTACTGAGTCTGTTCATTTGTATTGAATATTTTATTCAACCACATTAAAACTGACTGAGTGACATATCTGATTCCCTTCCGGCCCAATCATCAGACCGGGAACATTGTACAAGTGTAACAGCGCTTATGAAAACAATTCTAAAGAGCTCAAACACGGGGGGGGGGGATTACATGACCATTGAGTACCACTGTTACACCTTCCGGCTCTATCATCAGACCCTGGTAATCATTTAATATAGGAGTATTTGTGTCAAGACGAAATGAAAATGAGCCAAAACTTGCTAGGTTTCTTTTTTTAGTTTATTTATTGAAGTTAAGTAAAAGCTTGTATTATAAAACCAAACCCAATTATATCTGTAAAAATATTTGTTACCCAATCGTTCTGTTCTACATTGGTGGCATAATTACCGTAAATGTTGAGTCTGGATGTGTGTGACACCTCTCCTAAAGAGTTGGCTGCTTTGCAGGTGTAGAGGCCGCCGTCTTCTGAGCGCACGGCTGAGATGTTTAGGTAGCTTACCACGTCGTTGGTCTTGGTCGCAAATTGTTCTACGCTATACCTGTTTCAAAATCATCTCAATGTAAAAATATAACTTTAGTCATCACTTTCGTATTTTTTTAACATTTTTATTTCCTTGAAGATATTTTATAGGATGAAAATGTTTTATGACATAATTGTTATTCTTTAAAAATATGGTTTACTGTGAAGTTAGTTTGTACCTGTGACCTCTCGCCATAGTGTTAAGCGGCTGCCCATCTAGCATCCAAGTGAAATGCGGCGGGGGGGAGCCGGCGGCCGAACACTTGAGTGTCACCACCTGACCAGGCCTCAGTACTTGTTCTATGAACGTGTACTGCAGTTCTGGTGCTGTGTCTGGATACAAGACAAGATTGCTTTTAATTTGATTCACGGAGACTGAGGCAAATATAAATCACGTTATTATAATGGCTTAATTTCCATCTAGTCAAAACAGCAACTTTTTAACAAATGTCAAAACGCAGATTTCGTTTGTCAAATTACTTTTTTTTATATGATCAATGATAAAAAAAAACAATTAAAAACAAAATTTAAGTACCACATTGTTCTTATAAAATTATAAATTTAAAACATAACTCTCTTATTTGCGCAGTCGGGTAAAAAGTTAGGTATGTACCAATCTTACCTCCTAACCTCAACTCCGCGCTGGCCTGCGCCGAATCTCTCTCATTTCTGGCCATGCACTGATACACCCCCTTATCAGCTCGATGCACTGAGGATATCACTAGCTGCTCTCCGTTGTTCTGGACCCTGACTCTGCCACCAGCCACTCCTGCACCCAAGGGTATGCCGTTGTGGAGCCACTCTAAGCGAGGGGCTGGCCACCCGCCCCAAGTGCAGTTCACGACAGCGGTGCCTCCGCTGTTCACCACCTGGATATTTAAAGTGTATTTTGATTACAAAGAATTCCATAAAGGTCTAGTACACAATGCGATTTTCGTTTGCTTAGGTATGTCATGGTCCGGGCTTCTTTTCGTTGTTTCCCTAAATTTCGGTGTAGTTTTGATTTACGAGTGAACAGCAAGAAATTTAAACCTTTTTTTATATTGAATAGAGTGGTTTAATCTTGTTGCCTTCATTCTAGTCTATAATACAGCTTAAGTGAGCTCAGAGCTTGAGCTAAGTAAGCAGTATCGACTCCAAACTTTGACAAATCATGAATTGGTGAAAATTGGATTTGCCCGGGTAGAAAATTGTCCTACCAATAAAAAAAATATATAAAGTTAAGAACTAGCTTTCCGAAGTATGTTATAAGTGCATAAATAAATAGGAAACTACATATTTAATAAGTAAAACGATTAGTATAAGTTTCAAATAGTGGCGTGTCACAGCGGGTACGACGTCGCGACCCTGTGCGTGACTTCCCTCACGTTAATTGGGACATCGCACTAACTATTCCATGGTTGCATTATTACAATTTTATGGTGATGCGGTTGTTTACATCAATTTTGATGGGAACCTATTTTGTTTTATGGCTTTAAAAGTCATTTATGAACTTTAAGCTATGGGGGCTGACTTAACTATTGGATTGGGTAAACTTACATTACGCGGGCAAAAGCCTGTATATATGTATATTTATGTTAATTTCCTAAGAGGCTTGCACGTGGATACTCCACTTTCCAGCCTGTTTGGTATGAGGTTGTATTGTATTAATAACTATAGGTAAGTACTATAACTTCACTTAAACTAGGCAATTGATCTGATTTTTGTATATAGTTGTTTACTTAGAGGCTTAAAACTACTTTTTAATCTAATTTTCGTTATTATTGACCCAATGGTTTTGCCGAGATAATCCAATAGATAAACGGAAGCATGCATGTAACCATAAGCTCATAAATATCATGAAGGAATAATACTGTTACTGCATTACGATCTGTAGGTGGAAAATACGTTGTTGGTTAGCAGCATGAACCACAAGTGGTAACTCACTCGTGGACTTAACAGCAACACCATTACTTAACCACTTTGATTTGACGCTGAGTTAAGAGCGATGTTATAACATTCGGCAGAGAACCAAAGTTATCGACATAGCCTACAGGATTAGCAAGCTGAAGTGGCAGTAGGCTGGCCATATTAGCCGAAGAACCGATAACCGTTGGGGTAAACGAGTTCTTGAGTGGAGACCGCGTCTCAGCAAACGTAGTGTAGGACGGCCTCAGGCCAGGTGGAGTGATGATCTACGCAAAACGGATGGCAGGAGCTGGATGCGAGAAGCCGAGGATAGAACAAAGTGGCGTGCAATTGGAGAGGCCTATGTCCAGCAGTGGACTGCGATAGGCTGATGATGATGATGATGATGATGTTATAACTTTGAAATCTGTCTGTTTGTGTCGTACCACCCTAAAGCGCATTTCAGACTACGACTATGAAGCCATATAGCAGCATTGACAGCCATTAAGCTATACTATATAGCATTGCGTTCACATTACGCGATATTTTAATACTTAGAGCAATGCTTAGTTATATTCAATTTAGGAACTATTTTATTGGTTATAGCTTTTCGCCGTGTACTTTCTCTAAGTTCCTTCTCGTTTTTCTTCTCTCCTTCCTCTATGTGGTTATTAAAATTGCTTATTACTGGTAATGTGTATAGACTAGAATGCCAATTTTTTTGAAATGTTTTAAGGTTCGAACTATAGTTCTAATGGCGCATTTTTTGCAAGATAAATGCTGTTTGTATGTTGTGAGCGTAGCTGTTTCCCCAACACATTGTGCTGCTATAGAATCCAAGCTAAGGGCTTTGATTCCATTAACGCAAAATATACTGCCTACAATTGTTTGATACCAATTTAATTCCTAAGGCTTTTTATCACGAAACATGCGGAAGAAATGGAAGAATCGAGTGATGCCAGTTCCGGCTTCCAGTTGAGTTGTGAATTTTATTTTACGCCTAAGAATTTAGTAGTGTCTACTAAAATAATATTTTCATTCCTAAATTTTACCTTTAAAGTGTCGATTTAAATAGTATCATAATTGATTTATTATTAATAATAAAATTATTTGCAGTAAACCATTTATCTAAAGTCAATACAGTTTTAATAATTTCAATAGTCAAATGAAAAAAAAAGTGTCTCACTGGAACCAAAATGGATCTGAACTTTGGTGCTATAGAGAACAATCGATGGTTAGTCTTAACCTCACTACGTATCACCAGAGTGGCGGTGACTGGGGTGTCAAAAATTGGTTAAATAAAACGTCACGTGGTTAATGACCCCTTAACTAAAACCGCAATTCTTGCGATATTCGTCCGCCAGGCTTACGGACGTAAAACGCAGCCGCGGCGGACTGATACCACGCAAACTTCCCGAGTTTTGAAATAAAATAGCTTTTCCGCCTATGAGGCCAACGCGGAAACATTCTGCGCCGTGAATTTAGTCTCTTATATATAGTGTTCATTGGTTTCTTTTGTTCAACATTCGAACGTTCTCGAATAGTCTCGTAACTATTACTGGTTGTTATAGTATTCGACTGCCTCTGTGGCGCGGTGGGAGTGTATCCGACTGCTACGCAAGAGGTCGTGGGTTCGATCCCCACCCAGGATAAAACTTTGTGTGATGAGCACGATGGTTTATTCTGTGTCTGGGTGTTATTTAACTATAATATGTATGTATTTAGAAATATATAAGTATGTTTATCAGTTGTCTGGTTTCCATAGTACAAGCTCTGCTTAGTTTGGGATCAGATAGCGTTGTGTGAGTAGTCCCAAGATAAAAAGATAAAAAAGTATTTAAACAAACTTATAGTAACGCTGTACTGGCCTATTGCTTGTTCCAGTATTAATTGTAAAGATTTCAGTTTAATTATGTTGTTCAAATAGATTTTTTTGATATTGATTCATAAAAAAATACCCGAATTTCCAAATTCTTGTTTATACATTGTCAAAGTGAAGTTGCCATACTTGGTAAATACGATATTGACAAGCCCATTTGACAGCGATCTGTTAGAGTGTGCACACGGATTTTACGGATTTTATACTGGACAGTCTTGAAAGCTCATCAAGCCGAATTTGACTCTAGCTTGACATTGTTGCTTCACACGAAGCAAAGAACTAAACACAATATTTAGTTCTTTCTTAGATGAGCTCATTGCAAATTTTATTCTTCAAAGAAACTCCAAGCATGTCTCGCTCCATAGGCTGTGTGACTTTAAATTTGCGGACTAACTCAACCGTAAGTGTTCACGTCTCGGCACCGTAGGTACAAGTAAGACACTTAGGTTAAATACCTTGGTCTTCAGGCATTGCGGTAGAGGCGAAGTGAAAACTCGATATAGTTTGCTAAACGCAGCCCAATCCAATTGATCCTTCTGTCGACTTCTTGCTCGAAGTTGTTTCTACCAAGCTAGATAACTTGCCAAAGGTAGATATTACTGGACAACTTCGAGCATCAACCCATCGACATATATCGGTCTCGACATGACATGTTAATTTAACATGATTCTGTATTTATCTAAATTCATGCATCACGATCCACGCGTCTAGAGGCTCCATTTAGGCTGTGCAGCATTTCACTAAGCTGCTCCAGGGACTCCGTTAATATGACGATATCATCGGCAAACCGAAGGTGCGAGATGTACTCACCGTTTATGTTTATGCCCTGTCCTGTCCAATCAAGTGTCTTAAAGACGTCTTCGAGAGCGTTGGTAAACAGTTTCAGGGATATGACGTCCCTCTGTCTTACACCTTAACGCAGCTCTATAGAATTCGTCTTGTAGTCCTAAGTCTGGACGGTTATGGTGGCGGTGTCATATTAGCACCTCGATGTATCGTCAGCCAATGCGAAATCGTTGCAGAACGTCCATTATGTGATATTGAAGACAAAATTCTTAAAAAAATCTATTTTGTCGAAATGCATTGAAGATTACAAAAGATTTCTAATTTTACTATTATATTATTTTAGTAAAAATATCAACATCAAGATCACAAGTAAAACTTACAATGACTATATTATATTGTAAATGTACTACATAATACATGGCCCTGATAAAATACAGAAATTTCTTGATTTTATGGAAACACTACACTAAAACTAGCGAATTCACATCAAGTATGCGAGTCATAGTTCCATATCGGAGGAATACGATTATTTGCTATTATACGAGACTATTTGCTTTTACGAGGCACGTTTAATTAAGCCCAATATACGCACATTTCAATAATTACGCCATACGCTCCGTACCTAGCGGTAAGGTTGTCACAACACATGTAATATATTTCTGCATATTATGGAATTAACTCCAGGTCCAGTAAAAAATTCAAAACCACTTTTAAAGTATGTAATTTCTTCAAGATATACATTCAGTCTAAAAGTATCGGGAATGGATGTTTTTTTTTTCTTTTTGAAATGAAATTCATGTTTTGTTGTTAGCTTGGCAGAACTGTTTCCCATTTAGGCGCCGAGTTTGAGTTGCGTTTGTTATTTAGATTTGGTAAGATCATATCTAGTGTGTATTGCGGATATCTTAATTGACAAAACCATCGAACAAAGAGTTTGTCTTAATTTTACATCGCCAATAGCATTTCGTGTTCGGAGTTTCTGAAAATATTACAGAAGGCTTACGATGAATCGACTTTATCAAAAACACGTGCTTATGAGTGGCACAAAGCGTTCAGAAGCGGTCGAGATGTGATGGAAGATTTGCCTCGCTCTGAAGAGCTATCAACGTCTTTAACTGAAGTCACCATCGCAAAAGTGGAGGGAATAGTGACTGAAAATCCTAATATCAGTTTGAGAGAGATAGTTGCTAAACATTCAGTGCCTAACGAGTCAATGCGTACCAATTAATTGGGTATTAAACATGTTGCCACCCGGCTTGTCCCAAAAGACCTGAATTTTCTCCAAAAACTCAATTACATAAGAGTCGCTGAGGATATGCTAGAACAAGTCAATTCCGATCCAACATTCGTGAAACGCATTGTTACTGATAATTAGACATAGGTTTTAAGAGTTTGAAATGCAAACTAGTCAACAAGCTACGGAGTGGCGCCTTCCAACAGAACCGAAACCGAAACCACCACGATAAAATCGATCAAAAGTCAAATTCATGTTGAAGGACCTTGAACAAAAACTCAACAAATACCATCGAGCAACCACTCTATTCATCAGATATGACTCCAGCCGACTTCTTTCTTGTTCCTAAACTCAAATTACCACTGGCATTCGTTTTCATTAGGTAGAAGACTTATAAGGAGATTTCGTGACGAATTGAACTCAGTTCCGAAAGAAGCATTTAAAAAATGTTTTAATGATTGGATCATTCGTTGGCGTTAGTATATCGTTTCTGAAGAAGCATACTTTGAAGACAATAAAATAAATTGGATTAATACCTAACGTTTTGTATATTATTGATCGTTAGCCGGTAGTTTCTTGACAGAATAGTATCTCAGCTGATTGTATACAAGGGAAATGTTGACTGAATGTGGACACTTTGGCTTTATTTATGACGATAGTGGTACGCCATTAAATCAACGAGGCAAAACAAAAACCAGTAAGTGTCTACATATTCTCGTATACAAGTGAAGTATATGAAATAAAACAGAGCAGGTTGACGCAGAATGAAAGTCCTTCGAGACTACTTCAGGTAACATAAGGAAAAGAAAACAGTTTTCATTTTGTCTTTGTATTTACTTCTTTGGGAATATGCACAAAAGAGGTTTGTTCAATCGAATTGAAATTACCATGGAATACCAACATGTTCTCTATTAACAAATTCACATGGCACACTGTTAAAAGATTATTGCGGATAAAGAGAACATGAAAACAACTTTTGAATGTGTTCGATTAATCTCTTCAAATTTAAATTCAATACTTGGCAGGTTAGTAAAAAATAAAACTTTCAACTATGACTAAGTACTTAATCCATTCTCGAGAGCTCAGCGTTGAGTGAAACTGTTACAGAAACTTTTTATTCGTGATTTCAATTGACTCATACATAATCTAGGGCTGACGAAAATAAAAAAGAAAGACTAAGCTCTCGGACAGTCCATACTTACATAATACTATCGTGAGGAGGAGCCCCCAAGACGTAATAAAAAAATCGGAAGTTGCTCAACGTGCTTTGTTGAAGGTCTGCACTTTTAAACCTACACATTATATAAATTTTGTTAAGTCCTTACAGTCAAACACTTATTTATAATAAATGATATAGGACTTATATTATCTTTCTAAACACCAAGCTTCAACTACATGGAGACTTTCCAGAAAAAGCACTTTGGCTTGTGAAATAAAGGCATTTTGTATTTTATTGTTTCCAATAAAATAACATTTATGAAACATAATAAATTATCAAATTATGTTTTATAAATTTCATCATTTGGGACAATTAGACATCCCTATAAACAAACAGGTCAGTACATGTCTCTGGATTACCTACTACTAGGTCAGTGTGTCAAAGGTCCTGTCTGTTGCACATTCATTTGCGTAGATTTGAAGACACTAGGTACGCGGCTATTAATTGTGATGAGACACGTAAACTTGTTCCTGTGATTGTGTTATCAATGTTGTGTGCATGTAGTTTTACGATACTTTAAGTGATTCTTCGTTTAGGAAGCGGGACCGCGGTGAAACCCGCGACCTCACACGCGTAAACGCGATGCACAACGCGCCGCGTTGTAAAATGAACCCTTACTCCGCAATGTGCACCATAACATGGTGTCAAAGTGCTATTAACGCATCAGAATTAACAGTAGAAATTTTGAAAAACTTAAAAAGTGTCAATCCTGACATGACAACAGTGTTTAAGTGATCAATAATACCTAATAAGGGTTATTTACAATTATGTATCAATATTTCGTCGAAAGGCGACGTTGCCACTCCGTCGGGTCGTTGAGGTCAGTGTCTGAATTTTTAAAACAATTTTTCATTTTGTAACCGACATTTTAATATTTATTTTGTTCGTCAATTCTTTTTCCATTTTTAATGAACTATTTTTTAAATCATGCTGCCAACAACATTTAAATAGGTAATTATAGCTGTGTTTCAATTTAATGTCGCTATAAAAGCTCCACGTTGTATAATAGTATTAACAAAATCATTGACTTTATTCTCTTAACGGTATTGATATCTGTAATTGAATAGATTTGGCAAACACTATATACTGAATAAAAAAACAGTCACAGAAATATCTACCCACTCACATAAAAGTGCACACACACTCTCCCACTCTTACAACCCAACAACAAACAACACCCTTAATTAAAATTTATATTACTAAGTCTTAAATACAGTTATTTTTGTTTACTTTGTACTAATGTTAAATGAGCATAACAAATAATGTACCTAAACTTTAAAGGGACACTCTCACACCTTATGTAACACAGTTTGAACTAGCACTGGAGCCAGGGAACTATATAATTAAAAGAGCTGTTTATGACAATAAATACATTATTACATTGTATTTATTTAGTAAAAAAAAAGATCATAAATACTAAAAAGTTAGCCAATTCATTTACTATACGCATATATAATTTATAGATCGCCGATAGTTCAGTCTCGACCGTATTATTCATTATTCCAAAAAATATACATAATACTATTTGAGCCACATTTATGCCAACATAACTGTCGGTCCTTTCTCTAACCAAAATAATATTTTAGTAGAATGACAAAGATAAAGTGCTTTTGCCTTATTTATGTGTGTAATACAATAAAGCAAAGAGTTTTTGGCTAAGTAGGTAGGCAGTAATGGACCTCGTTACTTTGTTTGTTCAACAAAACTAAGTAATTCTGAATGCTTTTTAGTTTCAGTATTTAATTCCCAAGTGCAGACAATATTATCATAGTACGTAAGAGGCTTATTGTCTACAATGTATTTGTGTAAATAAATGATGATTAATATTTACAAAGATCTCAAGCTAGGTACTGCAAAATAGATATCTATATAATCCCTATATCAAAACTGTTAACACATAACTATAGTTCGTAAAATATAGCTTGATACCTGTGACTTTAGAGACTACGTTTAAAAGACTGCTACAATAAATTTGTTGTTGGAAAAGTTTTAATTTTTTAAATATTAATAAGACATTTGTATAGAAATCTAGAACACTTTTTTCAAATAGAACTTGTTATCAAGGAGATACTAGTATAAACAAAGGTAATTTAAAATATTTATTATATTTTATTATTTATATTTTTTTGTTAGCTTACTTCGTAAACTCTTTTCGCAGCCTGGTAGGGATGTGTAATCGACTGGCCAGCGAATATCGATAAAATAAATGTATGACAATTTCATTAATATAAATTGTATAAATGATTATATCTAATCGTTTTTTCACAACGAATTCGTATTTTTTTAGTCTTGCAATACCTACTGCTTTCGCATGCAGCGATCAAGCGGGCGCCATCTTTTTCGAGTCAGTACGAGTGCCCACGCCTTGTATACGCTACCGCTACGTGATTAATATTGTTTTGTCGTTATTACTGTTGCTTTGTTAAGTTTTGTTGTTATTTCTAGTTATTTGTTTTTTTTTGCACCACAATGCCGAAAAGAACAAAAAAAACTGTTTTGAATAGCGAAAGTCGCGAGTTTGTGATTCGTTTGCGTGAGTATTTTGAGCGCGAGAATCAAAATGGCGGACCGCTACTACCGTTGGAGCAAGTGTGCAATAGAGTTGCTGACGCTCTTGGTATCGGACGAGCTACAGTGTCTCGAATTAGCAAAGAAAAGTATGGAGAATCGTCAAAGGAGATGGTGGCCGAAGATGAGGGAGGTAAAATATTATCGACTCCTAATAAAAAAAGGAAGAGAGTTTCGCCAGTCACCGAAATTGACGACTTTGATGCTGCCGCAATTCGAAATCATATATATGCGTATTACGCACGTGGTGAATTTCCCACGTTAAAAAAAGTATCCGTTTCGCTTAAAGACGCAGATTTATTTAAAGGAAGTCCACCATCGTTGTCCAAAATATTGAAAAAAATCGGCTTTGCTTATAAGAAAAGCGATAAAAGAAAAATTTTAATGGAGCGAACAGACATTGCTTTGACCCGAATTGACTTTTTGCGCAAAGTCAAAAATATAACAGATTGGAATAAAGTGGTTTTTCTTGATGAAACATGGCTCAACGCAAACCACACTGTTTCAAGATCGTGGACAGACGATAAAGCGGAGTCTACCACCAAGGCCCGAAGGCAAAGGACAAAGATTAATAATTACTCATGCGGGGACATCGTCTGGTTTTGTGCCCAATTGTTTACTGGCGTTTAAATCAGTAAAAACAACAGAGTACCATGAAGAAATGGATTTTACAAAATTTAAGGAGTGGTTTCTAACTCTTCTAAATAATTTGAGTGAACCACATTTTATTCTGATGGACAACGCTCCGTATCATTCAGTACAAAAAGATAAGGCGCCTACGACAAGCAATCGTAAAATTGAAATTATTACTTGGCTGCAAAACAAAGGAGTAAAAGCCGACAACAGCATGCTCAAGAAAGAATTGCTAAGATTAGTAAGCATTCATGAGCCCCCCACTCCAAGATATATTATAGACGAAATTGCAAAGGAAATGGGCCACACCGTCATCCGTTTACCACCATATCATTGCCATTACAATGCAATAGAACTAATCTGGGCTCAAGTCAAAGGTTCGTATAATATAAAAAAACATATATAAAAAGCTTACAAAGAATGTAGGAGGTTTTTTGTTTGATCGAATACCTTTTTTTTCTAGGTTACGCTGCCAGACATAATGTAGCACCGCCTTTCACAGCGAACAAAATGTTGACATTACTACATGAAGCTTGTGTACATGTAAATGCTGATGATTGGAAAAAGGTAGTTGAGAAGACAAAAAATGTGATTCAAAAAGATTGGGAGCGCGATATTCAATTTGACAACATATGCGATCAAGAATTAATTATTAATCTACAGGACTGCTCCAGTGATGAATCAGAATTCGACTTGGAAGTTGATCTCGGCTGTACACCATTTGACAATTAAACTTTTAAATACCTTCAAATTCATCTTTCATTTCCTTTTTTCTTTCTTTCAATATCGTTAAAATGTATTTTTTTTAATAAACTCATTCCATATAAATATCGATAAAATACGAAAGACGTCCCATACCTATTACATGTCATTCTGACAAACGTCACAGGTAACAAGCTATATATTAAGAACTATAATAATATAATATTTCAAGAAGAAGAGAAAGAAAGAAAGAAAAGAAAGAAAGAAAAGAAATCAAAAGAAAGGAATCATTTACTTTGATACAGAGAATAGTTATTACAATGAAAATACCACAAATGACACAATTATATTTATCTATCATTAAACAAAGATATTAAGTATGTCCTAAATAATTATTTGATTTCTAGAATTGAGCATTGTCATGATTATCTAGTAGTCACCTTAACCCAAAAGTTGTGTATATAGTTAATAAATTAAATTATGTATTTGGTCCCATTGAGAATCATATTTCCGCCAACAATAAACACGGGCCTCATACCCTACCGCGGTTAGCTATTAAAACTCTGGTATGTTTATTCTTTATATTATATTAATCATATCGTAACTTAAACTCTATATACGCGTTATATTAATTACTGTAGTAAATTGTATTTTTATTGACTTACGATTTATTAAAACAAAATATATAATAGTTAAAATTATCAGAATGGTTTGAAAAGCAAAAATATTGTATAAAAACGCGCGATTGTCGGTTGCCCCCTGCTGGTATACTAAAATTGTTATATCTCATGCGAGCCAGCCCTATCTATAATTGCGCGCGTAATGTTTGCGGAACGGTATCGGGACGCATTTGTTTTATTTTATTTTGCGTCGCAAATATCCTGACTACAATGACTTTGTGAGTTATGCAAATATACGAAACACGGGATATAGTACAGTTCATTCCGTATTACAAGTGATTGCTGATTTTGTTGATGGAATCCCACAATATTCCCGAAATTTCGTATAATTACATGAAACACATTGATTCTTGTAACTACACGAAATACGGTAAATGCATAATGTAAAATCCGACTTAATGTTATGTAATAGCAGACTTTAGGAAATCGTAACACTATTAATTTCTGTAGGTACATTAAATACGAAAAATGCTGGCCAAGTTTCCTTCGACAGAGACCTTGTTTAAAGTTCGACACCAATTCGTATATTCATAAATTTTATGAATATATAAGTTTGGTAATACATTAGCACTATATTCTTTTTTTTGTACAGTTGGTAGTTTGGTAAATATTTCACATTGCGCTCCTTGTCCCCAGGGCGCTTTTGTTCAACATTTAATGTTCTACTTAACTGTCAAACAGCGCTATAATATATAAATTTTATAAAGCACACAATATGTTACGAGGTATTATTATTATTTCATGTTATCGCATTATTGAAAAAAAAACCTTTTATGCTCTGTTGCCTATAGCAAAAAAATTGCCCGTCCCGAGCAGAATTTGCGGATATTGTGTAATGCTAGATAAAATATCTATGTAGTAGGTAGCTTTACTATTTTCTTTTAATACAACTCTCGCAATAAAGTACAAGCCTCGAGTCGCCGGGTACTTAATAAACGAACAATAAACGGATACAAAGTACACCCCAACTTGTTACCAACATATACTTTCTTACTAAGCTCGGTCCGATAATGTGAATTGAACTGTGGTAGTTCAATTCTCTTGGTCAACAGTCGTACGCACTCAACCTGAGCTAGCCAGTTGAGTAGGTACTTACTCCCTATTTAATCTAAAAGTAAATTAAATTTTAGCAATTAATGCGAACTCAAACATCAGTTAGTATAGTGTTTCACCGCTTAAAGTACAAACAAAGCTCAAAATTAAACATCGCTATAATCGATAGGGACCTGTGTTCAACGATTATTCGCCAATAATGGCCGCGATCATTCGATGAAGCGTAATCGCTTGGTCTCAGCTATTTACTGTTTTGGACGTTCTATCATTTTATGCATTATTATACAATTTGAATAGTTTTGTCGAATGGACGAGACAAGAGAGACGAGTTTGTCGAATGGCATATTTTAGTTAATGCAATTCACTTTCATAGAATTAATCTAAGGTATGTATATTAAGTGTAACTTTGAAATACTTAAAAATCTCTTGGTATATTGAGATACTGATTGTTTTTGTTAAAAAGATAACTAGCAATGTCGGATTGGGTCACACACTACTAGCAATCTTGTTAACTCCTCCAGCTAAGCTCAAAGGCTTTGTGTTAGGAGTTGGTTCACGTCGGCAGTATAATAGGTATGATTCGAACCCGCGACCTCACGATTGCGTGTACGATGCCTAAGCCATTAGGCTACCGCCGTTTCATATGTCTCTATTTAAAGCTATGTACGTACTTCTTAACTCCACAGAATACTCAAGTTCTACACATCATTAAAACGTACGAAACTGCACTAAGAAAGTCTCGACCTGACGTTTTATCTCGGAGCGAACATAAAGCCGGCACTTTCCAACATTTTCCCAAAAGTACAACACTCCCAAAATGTAGCTGAGGCTATAACATCGACCGTAAATGAACACATAAAAAAATAAAAGCTTAAAGACGCGAGTCCTTACAATTTTATTTTTCAGAGAATCTAGTTAAAAGGGACCTCGGGACGTTTGAAACAATCTGATTTGCAATTGGTTCGTCTAAAAGGGTGCGGGGTAGCAAAAGGGCTGGTTTTGGGTTCAGTCGGCATTTGACCCCAATCTGAAACAATCAGAATGGGTTGTGTTGAAGAGCTCTCTTGTTTGGCCAGAGCTGCTCATGTGGATTCACTCAGATTAGAAGTTGCGCATGAATTTGGTCCCATTATGTTGCAAAGAAAAGAAATACTTCAGTAATTTATTTATCTGAACGGAAATTGTATGAGTACTAACTATTATTTTTTGGATGAACTTAAGCACATAATGTGCATAAGTTCATCCAAAAAAGAGAGTGGACGGTATGACACAATTATACACTGACGGACTTATAAACTGCATCAAAGTAATAGACGACTTTGAAATAAATATTTTAACCAAGTATGCAAACTTTCTATACAGATTTAAATTGAAACCTCTAGATTGGTTCGTGAACTTTAAAACAGCGTAGGATCATATCTTTAAGTTTAAGTTTATGTACTGGAAAGGACCTTAAGACCTTTTTTGAAGAAAAAACAGAAGTTTAAGGAAAAATTGTTTAATTAAAAAATTGGTTTTAACAATAGACACAAACTTTATGCAAGGGTTTATTTGTGTTTTAATAAGGTGTATTACCCCCACGTGCCCTTATTACGGATTCTAATCGGTTCCGCATAGATTTTATAAGGGTTTTTAAAAGATCTTGCGGAATATTGTCCCATTCTTCTGAAAGTGCTGTTCTTAGTGCTGCCACTGTCGTAGGCGAAGGGTTTCTCGCATATACAGCTCTTTTTAAATTGTCCCAAACATGCTCGATGGGATTAAGATCCGGGCTGCGTGCTGGCCAATTCATTGTACGTATCCCAACCTCTTCGCAATAATGTTGAACTTGTGCAGCTGCATGCGGCCGGGCAATATCCTGCATTAAAGTAAAATTTTCGCCTATGAATCCCATGTAAGGCACCACGTGATCTTCTAATATCTCTGTTATGTAGCGATGTGCTGTCAAACCCCCTCTATTACCGTTTTGACGGACCATGTCTATGAACACAAGTTCTGTTCGCCCGTTCATCGATATGCCACCCCAGACCATACATGAACCGCCTCCAAAAGGAACACGCTCCTCAATGCAACTTTGAGCATATCGCTCCCCACGTCGACGATAGACTCTTCTGCGACCATCTGCACCATATAAACATGTCCTACACTCGTCCGTGAACAATACAGAGGCCCACTGCTCTTCTGTCCAATTCAGGTGATGACGCGCAAATCTTAAGCGAGCTTGTCTGTGAGCTGCAGACAACTTTGGACCATTTGCTGGTCTAAAAGGGGTGATAGCCGCTTCCTTTAACCTTCTTCTTATTGTTCGTGCACACACGTTTTTTCCACGCACTTCATTAAGCTCGGTTTTGATGTTAACTGACGTGAGGAAACGATTTCGCAGGGAAGTTGTAACAATAAATCGGTCATCACGACCTGTGGTTGCTCGAGTTCTGCCTGTACCACGTCTCCTCCTGTAAGAACCTGTCTCTACAAACCTTCTGTATATTCTACAAACCGTAGACTGGTTTAAATTTAAATTTCTACCAATCGTTCGTTGATCCAAGCCCTCCCGCACCAATGCTACAATTTGTGCCGCTTGTTCGGACGAAGTATCCATATTATGGTTCAAAAACTCTCGATGTGTTAAAAAACTAACCCAACAATTATGCTGGTAACAATAATTCAATTGACCAAACAAAAAAAATCAATGAGAATTAATTTAAAACTTTGCTATAAATAACACGCAAATCTGATACTACGAGTAAATTTTCTTTTCCCGGCTATATTCATTTGTTTTACCGCAGTTCTATTTTTAAATTTAATTTTTTTTTAAGATTAAGAGCCAGTCTTTCCATATTTATATAATTTAATCTAAAAAGTTTGCATACTTATTATAAAAAAATCCTTTTAGAGTAAACCTGAACTTTGATGCAGTTTATGAGTCCGTCAGTGTATTAAAAGACACACCAAAACCGACTTAAATTAGTATAAACTCTTTTGGTAAAACTCGTTCTTAAATCCCAATCTCACGTCATACGGCCATCATCAATAAACACCAAATTTGTATCTTCACACAGTGTCATAGTCATTCTGGCATTTTTTTACAGAACGAAAATAAAACAATTCGTTATTCACTGCGAGTTCACCGAACAGCGTGACGCTTCAAAAAAGAAATCGCAAAAAATCTCAGTTTAAAAATCAGATTTCCGTGTCGACAAGAAGTCTAAATATTTAATTGGTTATGCGAGGTTAATCTTGGGAGGCAGTCGGGAGCAGCGGCACCTACTACAATATTTACAAAGGTTTACAAATAGTGGATCCTGGACCAACAAAAAGTTGCTTTTATTGAATTAGATGTGCCCAAACGATGTTACAACGATTTGAGATTGAACGATGGCGGTGCACTATTGGATTGAATTAGATAAGCAGATAAGACCAGCAGACAATAACTGTTGAATAAAATATTAGTTTGACGGAAAACGATATAAATTGAATCTTTGAGTCAGTAGTTTCGGTCGAGGAGATCAATACCTGAGGAGAGATTAACGTTAAATGTTCATATGAGAGAGAACGTTATTAACTTTAGATGTTGCAATATCAATTTAATAAGAAAAGTGTAAACAATCTTGCACTAATTTTGCAAAGTCTGCCACAAAATACGTAAAAGCACGACTTTTGTCGTGAAGCCCTTTATCGCTCACTACAGCAAATAAACCAGTAGGTACGTTATTTTGCGTTTTATTATTATAGCTGTTTGTTTTAATTAATTATAAACCTTTAATACTCGCCTCAGGCAATTTCAACGTCATTGAAATGAAGTAATATTAATAGGTAATTAAGTTAATGAGTTGATTTTATTGCGATACTCGTGTTTGAAGATGGAAGCTCAAATATTGGACGATATGAATGCAGCCGCAGCACCAAAATATCTGAAAATATCAGAGGCTTGTAAAGGAATTTTAAATATGGAGCCATTTTAGTGCAATATTTACTACGATTCGTCCTACGGCTGACTTACTTAAAAATAAATTAAAACATTTTATTTTACAAATAAACGTATCAATGTATATTATATTGGACAAAAAATGTTTATTAAGATCTGTACATGGGTACATTTACCTATAAACTGTATTGCAATTATTTGGCAGCTATATTCGTAGGTTTTATAGATACTAGTACGCCTGATTTTTTTTTTAATTGTAAGGAAGGGTTATGTTTTTCGCGCGTATCTTGTTTGTATGTATGTAATATTCTTTATTCACACAATTGGTTTTTAAGATATAAAAGTGTGTGTATATGTATGTAATTAAAGATCTTAAGACTAAATAGCTTTTATAGGGTCAGCAACGCGCCCGTGATGCCCCTAATGCTGCAGGCGTCCATAGATTACGGTAACTGCTTACCAACAGGCGGCCCGTATATCTATTTGCCACCGTCGTAGTTTAAAAAAAAAAAGTTATGTTCTGATGACATACCTGTGTGTGCGGTTGAGCATGTGCAGTGAGATGAGCCCTGACAGCCAGGTGGAGCCTCACTGTGAGGTGTCCGTGAGAGTTGGCCGCGCGACAGGCCCAGCGGCCGGCATCACCCACCTCAGTTCTTCGGATTATGAGCGCGTCGTGCGAGTGGCTATACCTCCCTCCTCCCTCCCCCTCGCGGACGTCGCGGAGAACTCCCCCACCGGTCTCGCGGTACCAGCTGTAACAATCACAGATATTGGGGATTACACAATCGTCTTTCGGTCAATTGCCTTAAGTGAACTTTAAGGCAATACTGAAATATTGCAGTAATATCATATTGGGTGGTTTTATCTTTCCTAGAACCTATTAATGTATTTTTAAGATAGATGTCGCACTTCTTCTATAACAATATCAATCCCCAAGTATGTAGTGATAGAT
Source organism: Herminia tarsipennalis (assembly GCA_945859575.2). Classification (NCBI taxonomy): domain Eukaryota; kingdom Metazoa; phylum Arthropoda; class Insecta; order Lepidoptera; family Erebidae; genus Herminia; species Herminia tarsipennalis. The sequence goes on along the minus strand of OX243836.2, from coordinate 2,104,193 downwards.
GTCGAGTTTGTGTGATTTGTGAAAACCACACAAACTAGAGGTAAGTATTTTAGCGTCAGCTTTTTAACTCTCTGCTGTATTTTACAATTTCATTTACAGTTAATCAACAACTACGTTCTTATTTTATCTAAACAATTTTCTCTCATTAAGAAGAATGTTATATCCTCCATCTCAACAACACGAGATGTCTGAATAGCCCACATCTTCTTAAGAGGTTGTTCATCCCCCAAGTGTTACATCCTGCACCAGATGTCCTCATTAAAAGACATTGACCAGTTCTGGGCTATGTGCTGCCCAGATATGGAAAATTCGGTCCAAGGGTTATTTTTCTGTATTGTTTTTAAGGTTTTAGTGACGGTTTTAGGGGCCTAGCCTAGACCTAGCCTGACTAAAGAGTGGAAATAAGAACTTATGGACTTATATAACAAAGCAAAGAAAGAAAGCTTGCTCTTGAAGTTTCACTAGCAGTGGAAAACCCAATGTTTAGTCTTCCTGGGAATTACTGCAGAGCCCTTAGGGCCTAAGCCTTTACACTTCAACTACTTGTTTGATCTACAATTGTACAAATAATACTCGTCTTTGAGTTTCGAAAGTGCGATTGCTCATAAACCATAATTATTATATTACAGCGCATGTACGCGTGTCCCAGGAACATTTAGAAGGCAAGACTCGTAGGATGACTTTTTCACTGCACCAAATCATTGTTTTCGTTTTAACTCCCAACAAGTTTTTGAAATGTTGGAATTGTTAAAACTGCCCAGAAGACACATGATGCAGAATTATTTTATTGGACTGGTCGCACTCGTGACGAATTTGAGAGATTGTTATTACATTAAGAAAGAAAAAAGAAAAATAATTTATTAAATTCACATTTTTACAAAGCTAACGTGTAAACAAAAGATTCATTAAGTGAATTTAAAGGGCCGCAGCTCAGCTTATGCTACAGCGGACTGCAGCGCTGCTTTTCAGCTGAAGCCATCGGTGTTTCCACGGGCGTCTGTACAGTTTTTTTGGAAACATTACACACTACTTTCAGCATTCCATACATGCAAAGACCACAATATACATAGCATAAAAAAGTACTTAAAATAAATACAGAATAAAATTATATATATATATATATATATATATATATATATATATATATATATATATATATATATATATATATATATATATATATATATTATTTTATATACATAAACAAAAATAAAAAACACAATATATAAAAAAGAAAAAAACATACATAATAGTGCTATTGCATATTTAGAAATAAAGATTTTAATTTTTGCCTAAACCCAGTAAGACTACGTAGATTGCGCAATGGAGGTGGTAGGTTATTCCAACACTTGGTAGCACTATATTTAAATCCACCTCGGAAAGCAGTGGTTTTGTGTCGAGGAATAAGCAAGGCGCAGCATACTTTCCGTATGGGGTAATTTCTATTATCATTCTTCCACTTTAGTTAAGAGAATAAATATGTTGGCTTTTCGGTTTTAATAACCCCAAACAAAAGAGTGGCAAGGTGTAACTCCCTTCTGCATCTCATTTTCAATATATTGCCATTATTAAGATAGGGAGTTATATGATGCCGCGCTGGTACATTGAAGCAGAACCGAGCGCACGCATTTTGTATTCTCTGCACAAGATTTGCAGTTTTAGCTAGAAGCTAAAACTGCAAATCTTGTCTAAAACTGAAAAGGTCCATTTACTATGTCCATATAATTAAACTTGGATAGAACAAGCGAGTCAGTGATGGCAATACGTAGTTCAGTGCTCAAATGCTTACGAATTTTGTACAGAACTTTTAGTCTATAAAAGCAATTTTGAACTACCGTCGCTATGTGACGCTCAAAACGTAACTCTTCATCCATCAGCAGACCAAGATTTCTAACTTCGCTGACTCGTTTTATGTCCACACTATTTATTTCTATACGTGGATTTTTATCTCCTATGTATTTAATTACATTTCTAGTACCTATTATCATATATTTCGTTTTATTAGCATTAAGAACGAGGGAATTATTCTCAGCCCAATTAGTAATATTACTTAAATCATTATTAAACCGCGAATATATTTAAATATCGTCAGCATATATATGAAATTTACAATGTTTAATAATCATAACAATGTCAGAGTTATATAATATAAATAAAAGCGGTCCCAAAACCGATCCTTGTGGAACTCCGCGCTCCACGGTAGCCCGCCTTGATCTCATGATAGATCCATCTGCATTGTGAATCTCAACCACTTGGGTACTATTGCTTAAAAACACTATTGGCACAAAGATACCGATCTCCACGGACAGCACTCAAACTAGCAAACTGCTATCAAAACTTAGAACTGGGGAATCGAATGAAAGATGTGCCACGTTTTTCGAACGACTCTCAAACGGAATATGAAAACAGCTAGTCTTGGAAGTGATTTTGTTCCTTGCCACTAGAGTTTCGATCACTTGATAAGAAAACATTAGATTACAATCTGCTCTCAAAAGAAATCTAGCGGTTCCTAATGCTTTGTTTGCTGATATGAGTTATTATAATCTGCGATAGAACTTATATGTACATTCAAAAGAGCAGTAACTTCATTTTTCAAAAAGTCACGTACAGGCTCCACAACACAAACCTACTCAAACCATTTTTATTTGTTCCATGTAATGGGCATATTAACGATGTTTCTGAGCCTTACCTTGTGACTCAAAATGACGCTACTATTTTGAATAACCTTTTAGATGGTCCAGATTGTCATACATTGGTTGTTACACCGAAGATATATTCATTTTAGACAGAGGGTTTGATATTGGAATCCCGTCGATATATTTGTATAATTCCAGAATCTCAGGCAAAAAGGAGTAACAAGCAACAGAAGAAATAGGACAATAAATTTTATCAAGCAGAAATTGTTTAATAAAACATTATGATAGGACTTGCGATTCAGAGAAAACGAATTTGAAACGAATTTCGTAATGACATGCATAATACATTGTTGCACAACATAAATGAGACGTGGTCATAAATGAGACGTGGTCATAAATGAGACGTGGTCATAAATGAGACGTGGTCATAAATGAGACGTGGTTACGCGCGGGGGAAGAGGGGCGCGCGCCGAACGTACCTGGCTACCCCTTACGTCACATTCCGCGCCCGACGTGTGTGCGTTCTGGCCGCGGTGGGGGTGTCGGCTTCTATATAAAACGAGGTTTTAGTGCGCGCACCTGGGTTTACCCCGTGGACCCTAGATACGTATCTGTCGAGCAAATGTGGCTAACGCTTACAGCAAATGGTAAGAGACTAGCAATAGGCACTGCGTACCGGCCTCCCTGGTTAAATTTGGAACTTTTCTTGGACGCAGTCGCGGATGCGATAAGTACTTTGAGTCACTGTGACAATATTGTGTTGTTGGGCGATTTTAACGTAAATATGTTGCTTGATAATGATAAATCTAAAAAGATTCACGAGGTTATCCGCTGTCATAGTTTGCAGCAACTAGTCACAACCCCGACTCAATTCGTAAACAATAGCATGAGCCTTATTGATCTAGTTTGCACCAATCTTCGCGCTAAGAGTACGGTGGTTGAGCCTTTCAGAACCACAAATGGACACTCTGTTATTATATGTGAGTTTTGTATCAAAAGGGATAAATGCAGTCCATCATCATCATCAGCCTATCGCAGTCCACTGCTGGACATAGGCCTCTCCAAATGACTGCCAGCCGTTTTGCGTATATCATCACTCCACCTGGCTTGAGGGCGTCCTACACTACGTTTGCCAAGCCGCGGTCTCCACTCAAGAACTCGTTTACCCCAACGGTTGTCGGTTCTGCGGCTAATATGGCCAGCCCACTGCCACTTCAACTTGCTAATCCGGTGGGCTATGTCGATAACTTTGGTTCTCTGCCGGATCACCTCATTTCTGATTTTGTCCCTAAGAGAAACTCCGAGCATAGCCCGTTCCATAGCCCGCTGAGCGACTTTGAACTTGTGGACCAGCCGTACCGTCAGTGTCCACGTTTCGGCTCCGTATGTCATGACGGGTAGGACGCACTGATTAAAGACTTTAGTTTTTAGACATTGTGGGATCGACGATGAGAAGACTTGACGTAGCTTACCAAACGCTGCCCAACCCAACCGAATTCTCCTGTTCACCTCGTCCTCGAAGTTGTTTCTACCTAACTGCAATGACTGCCCGAGGTACACATATTTTTGAACAACTTCGAGAACGGCGCCGTGCACCGCTGTCGGTTCCGGTAGTACATGTTCATTGAACATGACCTTGGTTTTATCCAAGTTCATCCGTAGGCCGATGCGTACAGAGGAGTCAGCCAGGTCATTCAGCATCCGTTGCAGGTCCTGCAGCGTTTCCGCCATGATGACAATGTCATCTGCAAATCGCAAGTGAGAAATGTAATCACCATTGACGTTGATGCCCCGCCCTTTCCAGTGCAGCGTCTTGAACATATCCTCCATTGCATTTGTGAACAGTTTCGGGGAAATAACGTCCCCTTGCCTCACTCCTCGATGCAATGGTATAGGTTTTGTTTGCTGATTCTGTACTTAGACAGACATGGTGGCGGCTTCGTAGAGACATCTCATCACTTGGATATATCGCCAATCTACTTGGCATCGCTGCAGAGACTCCAGAACGGACCAGATTTCAATCAAGTCAAAGGCCTTCTCATAGTCCACGAATGCTAGACACAGGGGCTGATTATACTCCTGGGTCTTTTGTATAATCTGCCGTACTGTGTGGATGTGGTCTATGGTGCCATATCCGCTCCGAAATCCAGCCTGTTCCGGTGGTTGGAATTCGTTAAGTCTTCGCGCAAGGCGGTTCGTGATGACTCTTGAAAACAGCTTATAGACGTGGCTTAGAAGAAAAATAGGTCGGTAGTTCTTCAGCCGGGTCTTATCTCCTTTTTTGAAGAACAAGACGACTACACTTCTACTCCACGCCTCCGGAGTTCTCCCTTCAAACAGGACAGCATTAAAAAGCTTTTGGAGCTCCCTCAGTACGGGTTTACCTCCAGCTTTTAACAGCTCTGTTGTAACGCCATCCTCTCCAGGGGCTTTTCCATTTTTCAGCTGTTTAAGAGCCAGCACGATTTCGTCAATGTTGACTTCTGGCAGGTCTTCGGTGTAGTGGCGTGTTAGAGTGGCTCTAGAACCCTCATTTTCAGGATCAGGTCGAGGTGCATGCGAAGCGTATAACCGGCCATAGAAGCTTTCCACTTCGGAGAGGACTGCCGGCTTCGAAGAAACGACTTCTCCACTTGCTGTGGTCAACTTCGTCAGGTGGCTTCTTCCAAGAGATTGTACGAACACTTTTGACCCCCGGTTCTGCTCGATCGCTCTTTTAATCAAAAGAGTGTTGGAGCACCGAAGGTCGTGTCGTATAAGCCTGTTGATCTCTTGGTTTAGAGCGCGCTTTTCCGACGAAGTGACGGGTGGGTTTTCACGTCGTTCCTTCATTAGCCCTAAAATCTTTTCCGAAAGCTTTGACTTCTTGCCCTTACTACGCATTTCACAAAATCTCGTACCTTCTTCCCTGAGTATCCGAACCACATTTACGAGCTTCTGGTTTACGTCTGTTGTGGTTTCCATGGCAGCAAATCGGTTATCCAGGTTTGACTGGAACGCTTCGGATCCTATCATGGTTTGGAGCAAAGTAGGTCGAAGCCTGGACCTCATCAGACGGGCACGTTCCGCCTTGAAGTCGATATTCAGAGAGCCTCGGACAAGTCGGTGATCACTACCGGTATTAAACCTGTTGATCACGGTGACGTCTCTGAATATATGCTTTTTGTCCGTCATGATGAAGTCGATCTCGTTTTTCGTCATAGTGTCGGGGTTTTGCCACGTCCACTTCCTTTGGGGCTGTTTCTTGAAAAAGGAGTTCATCAAGAAGAGCCCCTACCGTTCGACGAAGTTGACTAGCATTTGCCCCCTATGATTTCTGCTTCCAAATCCATGGAATCTTACTACCAAGTCGCTGCAATTTTGTACTACCACTTTAGCGTTGAAGTCCCCCATAACAACGTTGTAGTGGGTCTTAGTGGTGGAGTGGAGGGCCCTCAATATGTCATCGAACATATCCTCCACTCCGTCGTCTGGATGTGCCGAGGTCGGTGCGTACACTTGCACTACCTTGAGGCTATACCTCTCGGTGAGCTTGATAGTGAGGTACGCTACCCTGTTCAACACGCTAGACACTTCCACAACGTTGTCAGAAAGGGACTTATTTACCAGAAACCCAACACCACCTTGGGATTTTTGGTCTCCCTCGCGGAAGTACATAAGGTGACCTGACTCGAGGGTTATGGTGTCCTCTCCCTCTCTTCGGACTTCACTTAAACCGAGAATATGCCACCTAATCTTCCCAAGTTCCACCTCAAGTTGTGCCAGATGCGAGTCTAGCCGTAGCGTGCGTCCGTTATACGTCGCCAGGGTCAGTCGGTTGTGGTGGCCTTCCGTAGCCCGGAGATTCTTAGCACCCCCCACCACGCCGTTACCGTGGACGCCACCATGTCCAGGAATAGCGTGACTGCCGGGAACTGGGGGCCGTGGCCTTAGTGCTTTGTGCATTTGCGGTAATGCCCATAATCGCCACGCTGGGCAGGCGGGTTGGCGATCGCAGGGCGTAGTTCTCGCATCAGTGACGCTGCTGCTCGTCACTGACCTATTACTTTAGCTACGCTTTAAATTGGGATGGTTATACCGCCACCAGCCGGTCGCCAGAGCCTCGTTCGTTGTACAGCAGGATGAGGTTGGCTTGGAGCGAAAGATAGTGATGCGCCCCCTTACATCTCATCAATGCAGTCCATTTTATGTTAAATTTAGACCACTAAAGGATGTGAATCGGGAAGTTGTCATCTCACAACTATCTAGAATGAACTGGAGCTTAAGTGCCTCGGGTACGGTGAACACTATGCTCGAAACACTTAATAGCAACATTTTTGATGCTCACGCGCCTGTTAAAATCAGCTTGATTAATGAACCATCCTATCCTTGGATCACGGAAAATATAAAATTGATGATGAGGTTGCGTGACGATGCACTTGCTAAATATCGCAGCTCGAGGTGTGAGTCCAAAAGGGACTACTATAAGCAATTTAAGTCGTTGGTCGTTGCATCTCTGCATCTAGAAAAAACAGCTTATTATAAGCATTACATGAATAGTAAAATAAATAACCCTACACTTTTGTGGCGTAATTTTAAAAGAACTGTCTACATATAAAACAAAAAAATGACCTTCCCCACCATTTCACGAACCCAATGCAAATAAATGAACATTTTCCTCGACGTGCCTGGAAGCGAGACTACAACTATCTCGCATTTGTCATACTTTGAGTTCTGTAACTTACATGATGAAATCTTTACTATTAAACCCGTATCACAGCATATTATTTCACGTACTTTAATGTAGTTAAAGTCGAATGCAGAGGGATATGACAATATATCCCTTAATATGCTTTTCTTGTCCCTTCCCTACATTTTGCCACACATAACTAATATAATTAATCAGTCCATTGAATCAACAATATTTCCTGATGTTTGGAAAGTAGCGATTGTACGTCCTCTGCCAAAAAAGCCAAACCCCGCTGATGTTAGGGACCTTCGACCCATCAGTATACTGCCGTGTCTTTCTAAGGTTATGGAGAAGGTAGTCTGTAACCAGGTAATAGAGTATTTAGAGACACAGCGTATATTACCGCAACTACAATCAGGTTTCAGAAGGAAACACAGCACGGCCACTGCACTTCTTGATGTGACTGATAACATCTTAAACGCACAAGATAAGGGCATGTGCACGCTGCTCGTGTTATTAGACTATTCCCGCGCTTTTGACGCAATTCACACAGGGCTATTATTATCTAAGCTTAGATATTATGGCTTCGATCATAAATCGATATTGTGGTTTCACAGCTATTTACATGATCGAAAACAGTTTGTGGAACTGAGGCTAAGCAACGGTGTACACGTCAAATCGGCTCCTGCCCCCCTTAAAAGAGGTGTACCACAAGGATCAATACTAGGCCCAATTTTGTTTATTCTGTACTGTGCAGATATCATAGGCTGCCTAAAAAACTCTCAGTATCACGTATACGCTGACGACGTCCAATTATACATATCATTCAAACCCAGTGAGTACCGGAGAGCTATAGCCGAACTAAACGACGACCTCAATCGTATAGCTGAGTGGTCCAAAGCTAATTGCCTAGTTTTAAATCCAGTTAAAACAAAGTATATGGTATTCGGTACCAGGCAACAGATCGATAGCCTTCCAACAACGTTGGACGTCATTCTCATGGGGAAGCCGATAGTCCGGGTCAATGAAGCCCGCTACTTAGGGTTATATGTAGACTCATGCTTAAGATTTGAGAAACAGGTGGCGGAGTCCGTCCAAAACTGTTTCTACCGACTCAAGGTGTTATACAGGATGCGGCCGTACCTATCCAAGGAAATCAGAATAAGACTAGTCGCAACATTAGTACTATCGAAGTTAAACTATGCAGTCGTGGTGTACGGGCCGCGACTGCTCGCACGAACCGACCGCCTCATACAAAGAGTCCAAAACGCCTGTGCACGGTTCTGTTTCTCCGTACCACCAAGAAGTCATGTATCTCCTTTTTTCAATAAACATTCCATGCTTAGAATGAAATATAGACGCAAGTTACATCTAGCGTGCCTACTGTTCGGCGTCATTAAGTGTAAGGAACCGTCGTACTTACATAGTAGGCTCAATTGGGTGACTAGCAGAAGGAAATGTGAAAGTCGACAATGTTCGCAACAGCTATCAATACCAAAACACAAATCAGCTTCCGTTACGCCGCGTCCAAAATATGGAACAACATTCCACCACCGCTGAGAGCACTCGGCTCCATGGCTGTTTTCAAAAAACGATTACGGTGCCATCTTTTGGATGCGCAACGTGAGCTGGCCCACGTGAATGCGAACATCTCTATTATATGATGACTTAAAATTGGAATACATACATATATTATATAATATCTGAGCACGCACGCACATAAGTACACACACACACACACACACACACACACACACACACACACACACAACACACATACACATACACATACACATGCTAACATACACGGGGTTCCAGTTGAAAACCAGCGCCAGGCTCTGTCAGCTTGCAAGGCACAGCTTTTGTTAATATTTTTGGCTTTTGTTAATGGTTTTCTTTTCCTTTTTTTTTCCAAACGAATTAATTATTATTACTATTTTTAATTGATTTATTTTTTATTATATTCTGTTATTTCTTTTTGTTTTAATATTTTATGTAATTCTTTATTGCTGTGACTTATGTGGTTCAACAAATAAATGTTTCTTTTCTTTTCTTTCTTTTCACAATGCATATGTAACGTATGCGCCACCTGCATTTAGCCAAAGTAGAGATGAGAGAGATTGACAAAAATCAACCATGTGTTGCTATGCTAACACGTCTACAAAAACTATTCCCAAATTGCTTGCAATCGTCAATATTAGTATAAAAGAAGTAGACGGTTGCTTATATACCATGCGTGCTCTTATCGACCCATATGCAGAGGCATCGCTTATAACGGAGAACGTAGCACATATTTAGCCAAAGTAGAGATGAGAGAGATTGACAAAAATCAATCATGTGTTGCTATGCTAACACGTCTACAAAAACTATGCCCAAATTGCTTGCAATCGCCAATATTAGTATAAAAGAAGTAGACGGTTGCATATATACCATGCGTGCTCTTATCGACCCATATGCAGAGGTATCGCTTATAACGGAGAACGTAGCACATATGTGTAGTGGGTTACCAAGAATTAAGCGCAACTGTGTGGTGGTAGGAGTAGGCGCCAAAATAACAAGGGAGTTGTCAAGATAATATATCCTGTTTGTACGACAACTTTGTTCTGAATACGGAGGCCTACGTCATAAAACACGTAGTGGGCAATTTACCAAACCAATCATTTGTTAAACCATTTTGGCCGCATTTAGATGAAATAAGATTAGCCAGCATTCAATAAAAGTAAACCAGTTGACTTGATATTGAGTATACGAGTCGATTATACTACCGGAATTCCTGCGTAATGGGGCATGTCAAGCAATTGAAAAAAAACTATTAAACTATTTTGTAATAGATTTTAAGCGGTAAAAAATATTGCCATGTTGTCACGATTAATATAAATGATATACGTAGATTTTAAGAGATAGACGACATCTCGGAAAATACAGTAGACGTGTCAAAAGACAATTCTGAATGTATGTAAATAGTCTGGTTGATGACATGTATAGACATGTCATCATCCAGACTATAATTATATAGATATTACGTTGTAAGATTACCACTAAAACCTGACATTACTGAAAAATTGGATGAGTCAAAAACCAAAGCAGTAGCCCAATTTCGTCAGTTACGAGATCGCAAAGAGTTATAAGAATTCATTCACGAGTTTTTACAATTAAAATATATGTTTAAGTGCACCCATAAATAGACAAAGGTGTCATACTTACCACACCATTGTGTAATACGTTCAGAGTCAACGACCACTGCGACGAGCACCGTTTACAATGCGTCAGCGAAAACATCGACAGGTAATTCATTAATTGACCTTATGTATGCCCTTAACTACAAAGGGATTTGTTCTCATTAATCATAACTTGGAGACAATACCAGATAGCGTTTACTGCTGACATAGACAAAATGTTTTAGCAGATTCTCATCCATGAGGATGACCCTAGCCTACCAAACATTACAAAAATACCAGTTGGACACCGTCACATACGGCACCAAGGCCGCGCCTTTCTTAGCGATGATAACGCTAAAACAGCAGGCCAAAGACGAAGCTCACAGGTTTCCGAAGCAGCGGAAGTTGTGGAGATGAGTTTCTACATGGCTGAACTTCTCGATGGGCACCATGACTGTGGCTTCGCAAAAACACTACGAGCAGACCTTATAGCCCTTCTATAGTCGGGTGGATTTAACCTTAGAAAGTGGTCAACTAATCAGCCGGAATTGTTAGAGGAACACAATAAACAGAATTTATGCGACCATACATACATGTTGAAGCACCAAAAATCCAATGCCTACAGTGGAAACTACAAAAACATCAGTTCACTTTTGAATTGAAGTTAGGATCACTAATTATGCTAACAAAAATAACTTTTTATGCTATCGTAACCAAAATTTTTGCTGGCTGTCTCTAGTCACAACCAAACTAAAGCTGCTTTTCCAGGAAATTTGGTTACTTAACCTTCGATGGGATGATGTATTACCAGATTCAATCATCTGCAAGTTGAATACCATGCTTATAGATCACATAACGATATTAAAGTACTACAACGATGTCTACAATGCAAAGCGATTCTATAGAGTTGCATGGATATTGTGACGCATTTGAGAAGGCCTTTGCTAGTGCTTTACATATCAACCCATATGATGGCCCACTGCTGGGCACGGGTCTCCCCAGTAGAACCTACGGGTATGTAGATCCTGGGGGTAATTGCCATAATCGCCACGCTTGGCGAGCGGGTTGGCGATCGCAGTAAGGCTTTAAGTACGCAGAGGACGCTGCTGCCCGTCCTCCGGAGTGAAATCCCTTAGTCGCCTTGACGACACCCACGAGAAGAGATGGGGTGGTACTATTCTTAAGCCGGCACCACACGGCACAGCCGGCACCACACGGCACTAGTAGCACTGCTAGTGCTTTACTGCAAGGTTAATCACAGTAACCACTTATAACTATCAATTATTATCAAAGCGTCCAAGTGTGCCGTAGTGTTACTGGCAAGATTGATGAAAACCACAAGTCAATGCTTGTCTGAGTTCAATCTCAAAATTTACGGTTGTCGGACTCCCACAGGGGTACTGGATTGGCTAAACGGAAATCCCTGTCACTGGAAACCATTTGTGGCAAATAGGGTTAAACAAGTTAAAAAGTTGTAGCAGCTTTATTTGCAGAGCAGCTAACCAAACATCACATTTGGTAGCACGAACCAACCTGGCTTCAAGACTTGTACGAAAAAAATATGAAACAAACCAAATACCATACAAATGCAGAAGTTATAAAACACTTCAAGTAAATACTTAAACAATGACACATGAAAATGAGCAGACACAGCGATGTAATGCGGGCGTCGCGAGTGCTTGCATGAACGCTTAGAATGGGGTCAAAGTTAATATACGAGTATATATCTTATATCTTGGAACTCTAATAAACAAACCTTCATAAATAACCCTACCTGAAATAAGGCAATCAAAATAAACATTTAAAAAACATGCACAGTCGCAGTTTGCTGAGGAAATTCACTTTTATTAAAAAAAATAACCAGCCTAATCTGAAAAGCAATTAATTTAAATTTAGGAGTCTGCATTGAAAATACGAATATACAAACCAATATGAAGCATCCTTCAATATTACCACATAACCATACTGTAACAGATATGCTCACCGACCAAGCACACAAAATTACTTACCACGGAGGCGTATGTTTAACTCTGAGATGGCTTCGACAACAGTATCGGATAATAGGAGACAATAACGCTGTTAAGAACAGACTCCGACAACGCGATATTTGTAAAAAAAATACGCCTTACAAACATGTGGGAGATCTACCTATTTAAGCGGCGGTAGCCTAATGGCTAAGGCATCGGTCTCGCAATCGTGAGGTCGTGGATTCGAATCCTGGCCATTATACTACCGACGTGAACCCACTCCCACAAGCCATAGAGCTTAGCAGGAGGGGTTAACAGGATTGCTAGGTATGTGGGACCACAATCCAACATTGCTAGTTATCTTTTTTTTATAAAAAAATATAAACAATACCTGCTGCCAGAACCAATATAAGCCGACCTTTTAACCAAATAGGGGTCGGTTTGTCAGGCTTTGTAGATATCAAGTAAGCCAAAGGGCTAAGGGTGAGGTGCACCAAAGGATACATCGCATTTCTTGTTTGTATGGAACCAAGGCTGTTCATCTTGAGCTCATGTCCGGCCTTACCGCCTCAGCATTCACAGCGGTACTTTGCAAATTTGCACCGAGGCGAGAAGCACCAGGTCATGTATACAGTGACCACGGAATTAACTTTATAAAGACCAACAGAATTTTACAGGAAGAATTCTTTGAATTCCTTGAATCAATATTAGATGATAATTTTTACCAAGAAATAACACAAATGCAGATCGAATGGCATTTTAACGCTCCAATCATCAATATTAAAGACCAGAATAAAAAGATGATCCAAAAAGTCCATATACCACTCAATGACCTTAATACTTAAGCTATATACATGTCTAATATCTCCCACACAGTGCACGCATCAAATTGTAACTCATATAAAATTGAATGCGGAAGGCGGAGGACCGAATGTTGTGGCGTAAGTTAGGAGAGGCCTATGTCCAGCAGTCGCATACAGGCTGTGTATATGCAGGCTGATTAATTGAGTTTAAGTTGATAGTTTACTACGATATAGAACCATATTGACTGCCTCTGTGGCGCGGTGGCAGTGTGTCCGACTGCTACGCAAGAGGTCGTGGGTTCGATTCCCACACGGGACACCACTTTGTGTGAACCACAAATTGTTGTTTCGGGTCTGGGTGTCATTTGTGTCCGTGACGACTTGTATGTTTGTAAAGTCCCCTGTGACACAGGGCTTGTACCCTACTGCGGGAGTTGTGTTTTTTAAAAAAAAAAAAAAAAAAAAAGAAGGATTGATCTATTCCAAAAGTATACAAACCATTTAGATGACGTTTGTACCAAATCAAACTAAAAACCACGTTGTGACGTTGTTTTCTTACAATTACGTCACAGTTACAATGAACGTTATTATAATGTGCTGTCGAGTCATCAGTTACCAGGCGAGCGTGCTGTGCATAGCAGCCACGGCCTTGTCAACGTAGTGGGAAATGTTGCACATAGTCTCTTTGGCATACTTAATGATCAATCCACTGAACAATATGAACGAGACATCAAATTAATAAAACAAACCAAAACCACTTAACAACACTTTGGAAGAATCAAACTTCCGTCGTAGAAGCCGGATATAACGTACTCCAAAGATTGAGGGAAAAAATGACAAAGGATTATCTTGTTTTCGAAGTTCAAATACCTCTAGTAAGTATAGATAGTTATAATAAATAAAATAAAAATAAAAAGCCTTTTATTTCTTACAGGTTACAAATATTTTAACGGAGTATATATGAATTTTTATTACTACTTAAGTTTAATTCCTTAATTTAGTTTTTCCTATATTATTTTCCTAATACATAAGTTTTTGATTATTCCTACAATATTATTTAATCTGTAAGAACCCCTCTGTAGGTGAAGGCCTCTTCCAAACTTATCCAGTCCTCTCTAGATTGGGCTACTTGAAACCAGTTGGGGCCGCTGTTTTTTTGAGCTCATTTTCCCACCTAGCTACAGGTGTACCTCTGTTTCTTTTGCCTGTGGGCCCGCCCATTTGGTCATCCGTTTTGTCCATCTCTAGTCTTGTAGGCGCGCCACGTGTCCGGCCCACTTCCATTTTAATGATTGCGCGTGTACTAGTCCGTCCCTTGCCTTAGTAATGTGTCTAATTTCTGTGTGTCTAATTTTCTGCATCTTTTTAATTTTTATCATGCTGCGCTCTATTTCTCGTTGGGTTGAGATTATTTTGTCCTTTGTTTTCTTGTTGAACTTCCACGTTTGCCAAGCATACGTTAGACACAGTATAAGGCATGAGTTTAGCGCCTTAGTTTTAATTTTGGTGGGCATGTTGCTTTTAAAAATGTCCTTTAGTGCCCAGTATTTATTCCACGTCAACTGTGCCCTTCGTTCCACTTCTTGATCGTTATTGTTCTGGTCGAAGCTAAGTTGTTTGCCCAGGTATATGTAGTTGTCTGTATATTTGAGGGGCTCGTTACCAACGTTTAGAGTTATCTTGTTGCTGTTAGTCATCAACAGTGTCTTGGATAGGTTCATTTATACCTTGCCCTTGCCGACTAGCTTACTGTCATCATTGAGTGATTCTATCATATACTGGATTTCGGAAGCAGTTTCAGATAACAGAATTAAGTCGTCTGCGAATCCCTGGTGACTCAGGTAGGCTTCTTTGATCTTAATGCCTTTACTTTTCCAATTGAGTCGACTGATGATCAGTTCTAGTGTTGCTATAAATATCAATGGTAAAAGAGGGTCGCCTTGTCTTACTCCTCTTTTTATCGGAAACCAAGGCCCAGCTGTCTCTAGTTTAACTCTACTCATAGCGTTCTTGTATATACTCTTGATTACATCAATGTATTCTTTTTCTACTCCTTGTGTTGATAGACTCTCCCTTATGCTTTCATGTGATACACAGTCAAATGCTTTCTTATAATCAATGAAAGCAATGTAGAGTGGTCTATTTCTCTCTCGGTATTTTTCAATGAGAAGTTCTATTGTGTGTATGTGGTCGATCGTTGAGTATCTTTTTCGAAATCCGGCTTGCTCGATAGGTTGATGTGCTCCTAGTGTATAGTTTATTCTCTTATATATTATTGAGGAGAAGAGCTTATATAGGTCTATAGTTCCCTATGTCATTAGGGTTTCCTTTTTTGTAAATGAGAATAATGTCGGATTTAGACCGATGAGTGGGTGTCTGTCCATTTACAAGAATCAGGTTAAACAGTTCAGTCAGGTGAGTTATGAGACTTGCTGAGCCGGTTTTTAGTATCTCGTTTGTGATGCCGTCGGACCCTGGGCTTTTCTCTGACTTGAGAGCTTTGGTTGCTGTTAATACATCGCATATTTCTATCTGAGGCACGGGTGGGTTGTTAGGGCTTCGATGTTGTTCTTCTCTATCCGTACTTGTCGTTTCTCTGTAGCTGTATAGGTTCTTATAAAAAAGTGTTACTTCGGTGATGAAGTCGTTACGGTTGTTATGTATTTTTACGCCCTGTTTCAGTCCGTCGATCTATGTTTTATTCGTTCTAAGCTTTCTTTGTGCCGCCTGTTTGCTTTACGTGCTTTTCCATTGTGTTGTATCTATAGTTTGTGTAATCCTTCTTAATAGACTTGCTTATGAGCTTATAAAGGGCGGAGAGCTCATCCTTCATTGCTCTACATTTGTTTTTTGTCCTTTGAAGTTCCTTCCGTCGTTCTATAAGCCGTAGTGTGCGCTCTGACAAAATTTTATGGGTATTTTGTTCTTTATTTTAGTTTTGGTTTGCTTGCAGGCTTCTCGTAAAAGCATTGATAATACTATCGTAATAGTTTTGGACTAATTTGTTTGCCGGTGGTTTCAGTACCTCGTTTATGTATTCATTGAATTTATGGATGGCGTCTTCGGTAGTCAATGTTTTCTTTTGATAGTTGTTGTATTGTGTTCGACTTTTTTTATATTGTGTATGTGTGATAGTTGCTCTAGCCCTGTGATCTGAAGGGTAGTTTATATTCAATACTTCTATATTTTGAAATATACAAGGGCGGTTTGATATAATAAAATCAATTTCGTTCTTATATTTTATATCAGGAGAGATCCATGTCCATCTATTTTTTAGGTTTTTCTTATAAAATGTGTTTAAAATGGACAATTTATTTTTAGTAGCAAATTCTATCAATCTCTGGCCTCTCTCGTTCCTTTCTCCGTAGCCATTCGGTTTCAAGATTAGATGTTCTTCTTTTTTGGTTTACCAATTTTCGCGTTCCAGTTTCCCATCAGTATGAGGTCTTCGTAAGATATCTCTATCGCTCTATTTAGTGTGTAGTAAAAATTGTCGATTTCGTCTTGGTTTGCGTTTTCCGTAGGGGCATGGACTTGTATGATTGATAACCGGGTATTTTTAAATATCATGTTTAGGATTGCAACTCTTTCTGAAAGGCCAACGTAGCTCTCTTTGTTGTTTTTGAGATATTTTTTTACTATAAATCCTATACCATACAAGCCAGGCGTTTGTCCCGTGTGGCATAATATAAAATTGTCATGCTCTTCTATTTTATTTCCCATGCGCCTCGTTTCAGCCAGTCCTATTATGTCGTATTTAACGTCTGATAGAGCTTCATTTAATTCTATGAAGCGTTCGTATGTTGAGAGTGTTCTGACATTATATGTTAAGATGTAGCAATTGTAGTGATATTATTAGGTAGAGTAGATATTTTTTTTCCTAATTGTTGATCGTTTGGAGGATTTTGCTCGTATTCTTCCTCGGTGACCAGCCGTATTGGAAGATGTGTTTTTTGTGGATCCATAAATTGTTCTAATTGTTTGTGGTTCTGCAAGAGGGGCTGGCATGTGCGTTTGTAGAGTTGTCTTGAGTGTTTGTATTGTTATTATTCTTTTTGTTCAGTAGGAAACTTAAAATTCCCGGTTTTACAACACCTTCTGAAAAACTTGATGACCTGTGCACTGTATGGGTAGCTAGGGTTTTATTCTTTTTATGAGCCTGGGGTCTCTGCTCAGTATGACGGTTTGTATTTTTGTTCTCCGGTGATTTTGAGAGGTTACGGTTTTTGTTGTAAGTTTTATTTGCAGATGTGTTATTTAGTACGACCAACCTGTCGTATTTAATAATGGCTTAGTTTCCCTTCTCTCTTTCGGCTCTTACTTGCTCCTGTAGTTCCTTTCTTATTTGTAAAACTGCTTGTGGGTAGTCTTCTATAATATTGTAATGCGTATCCTTTAGAACGCCTTTGTGTTTGAGAATGTCAATTTTTGTACCAAGTGTTGTAAACGTAATAACCACTGGTCTTGGCTTTTCAGACTTTTTCCTTATTTTCCTGATAGCTTGTAAGTGTCTACGGTCTATTTTTATGGGGAAGTATTTATGAATCAAGTCTAGTATGTACTTTTCGATATTTAGATAGGATTTTTCATGCTCCTCCAACCCAAAGAATACCAAATTGCGCTGTCTGGATTGTTTTTCTAAATAGTTTATTCTTTTTCCCGGTTTTCCACTCTTGCCTTGAGATTTTCATGATTTTCTTCTAAGGATTTGAGTTTTTCATCTAAAATTTTATTTATGTTTTGTGTTACTTTTTCGGTTACGTCTTCGCCGCTTTTTATTTATAAGATTTTTTTGTTCATCCAGCTCTTTTTGGATGGATCGAAGTACAACCATTATCTCCTCCATTGTGGTAATAAATAAATTTAGACTTAGTTTATTGTGTTTACAATACAGGTAGTGTCCCCTTTCGGCCTTTTTCCGAACCCGCAACAGCAACGTTCAGCTACTCCTCAATAGATGGCGTTAGTATACGGTGGAGAATTTATTTTATTTGTTATAAATCAAAAAGTACCGCTATTCATTGATAGATGACACTAGGTATACTGTGAATGACTATGACTTGGTGTTTTCCTGGTACAATTTTTAGGTTATATTTTGTAAAATTGTCTATAACCGATATCTCGAAACCAATATTATCTTCTTCACTTTCGCTAATAGTACTGTAGTGTCTGGAATTGTACACAACTGTCACTGAGATCACGATGAGTCAAAAAGTCACGAAGTAAACAAATGTCACTTTTATTGTTTTTTGCACTGTTTGAAAAACTGCTGTTGCTATCTTCACTTGTCCTTATTATTTGACCGTTTATGCGGCGTTTTAGATGTAACGTCACTTTAATTTCACTTTATTTATATTTAATTTTTGCAAGTAAATACGGAGCCGATATCGACAGTGGCACAGCAGCGCCCTCTCCCGATATAGATAGTTATGAAGTATATAAAATAATTTCAAATCCAAAGAAAGTTAACAACAACATCGTCTCAGATCACGTTGCGATGAACTTGAGACAGGATTCATATATTTGCAGTGGTCGGAAGTGACCTCTCGTTGCCAGCCGTGGTTCTGTCCATGGTCCGGGGCGAGGGGTCGTAGAATGTGTTCGCATCCTTCTGCGAGGATGTTATCTCGCAGAAGGAGGCAGCGGAGTGCGTCAGGGAAGATAGCTCCCTGGCTCCGTCGCCGGCGAATCGGGCGGCGTCGGCGCGCATATCTGTGCCTGACGTCGCCTTAGTTGGGTTTGCGGGCGGTCGTACGGGGTAATCTGCCTCGCCCGGGGCTTTCCGTGGAGAGTATAACAAATTCCGGCGGCCCATTCGCGAAGGTGTCGAGCGATACACGGCGGGTTTTTTAGTGGGTACAAACCCAACACTACCTCCACCGTCTTTCTGGGACGGTAGAGGTGTTCGTCAGGATATTTTCCCGCCACATAAAAAAAAGGATTCATATATTAACGGTTAAGCCGCTTGAACTTAAATAGTGCATTCACATTCGAGTGCATTCACATTCAAGCGCATTCACGTTTCACGGGTCGCAGAACGATTGGCAGTTGTGTCCATTATGTGCCTAGTTTGGTTTTTAGGGTGGGCTAGGCATCAAGACGTTATTATGCGTCCTGCTCTGTTTCAATTATTATCGATGACGATGAGATATCAAGTTATTTTTTTTTTATCATTGTGCAGATAGTAAACGATACTAGTATTCTTATAATCTCCTCTAGATAAGCTAGCAATTTACTTGTTAGGAGTGGATTCACACATTCATCACGATTCACTACGGACTCAAAACCACGACCACCCAGTCGACAGGTACTGCCTTATCCATACTAATTGTTTAAAATTATTACTGCATTTACTATATACGCGGTAATCTCAGGATATCAGGTCCAAATTAAAAAAAAAAAAAATGTTGGGTAGCCCATCTAACGAGGAAGGCTAGGCTATATAACATCATGCTACGACTAATAGGAGCGAAGCAGCAATGAAATATGTTGCAAAAACACATACGAAGTTGCGAGGGTCAGCTAGTATATAGTGTTTATATAAATATATATAACTTTATTTAAGTTAAGCTTAGTAGCCTTCGGAAAATCTTATGACAAAATTGGGAATTTCAAATTTTTACCCACTTTAAGTAGGCATAAAATATCGTGTAGACTATATTCATGTGATCTATCTATCTTTAATCGCATAAAATTATAACACATATTTTTAACGTGATAACGTCTTATATATCGATGAACGGCTGCACTCACGAAAAAGAGTGACGTCAAAAGGTGTGACGTCACCGCTCACGTTCCGCCTGTTGAAGCTATTAGGTAGAGGATAGATAGGTTACATAAACAATAAAACGGTAAACTAATGCACACATAGATAACCTATATATTGCAATATCACACTATTACAAAAAGTTGTAAAAGTAGGAAAGCATGATTTAATTAACACGAAAAAGAGAAAAATGTAATCCGCTATGAGACATTGCCTTATAAAAACTTGGTCAACTGTCTAAATCTGGTCAATTGCTGAGCGCTTGTAACCTATCTACACCTTATTACTTAAACATCACTGGTCATTAGAGTCTAAAAATATACTTCCTATATGTATATAAAACTATGTTGGAACAGAAACTAACAAAATAAATAGGTGGGTCTCGACACATAAAACATCGCAGCCCTTTTATAAAAAAACTGGTGACTCACGATTTCTTTCGCCCTCTTCACAACCTATATTTGAACCACACAATTTTGCCATACATTTAGAAAAGAGTCTTGTTTAATACGTTATTTTTTCTCCCTCGGTTGCTAAGCAACGGCACGCGCTCGGTCATTACCAGGGACAAAGAACGTAGCACTAGCTACGAAATCCCTACGGAGAGTGCTACGAAGTGCTTCGAATAGTTCGTGTTTTGAAGTGTTGAAAGCTAAAGTCGAGGTAAAGAAATTTAATGCGGAGCTGTTTAAGAAATCTGATTTTACTTAAGTTCTGTAGCTGACGGATAAGTATTTATGGTAATTTGAAAAGTTTCTACGTAATTACTGGATATATTGTTTCAATCAAACTTTCGGCTGTATTAAACTTTACTACTTTTCATGTGTTGTGGTAACTTGCCTGATGAGTAAGGGATATATGAGATCACTAGTAGTTTTGCGCGCGACTTTGTTCGCGTAGATATTATGAAAAATATGTATCCTAGTGGTGCCGTAATTCCGGGACACAGCAGCCAAACGTAGCCTATGTGCTATTCCAGACTATAATCTATCTCTATGTCATATGCATGTTTAATTTCATCTAAATGTATTCAGCTGTTATTGTGTGAAAAAGTAACAAACAGCCATACATCCATCCATCCTTACAAACTTTCACATAATATTGCTAGGGAAGTAAGAATAATATTAATAAGAATTGAGATTAATTTATCAACTCATAAACATACTTATATATTTATAAATACATACATATTATAGATAAATAACACCCAGACACAAAATAACCATCGTGCTCATCACACAAAGTTTTATTCTGGGTGGGGATCGAACCCACGACCTCTTGCGTAGCAGTCGGCTACACTCCCACCGCACCACAGAGGCAGTCAAAAGTTATGTGTGTAGATGGTGGAGAAAAATCGGAGCAAAGCCGGAGCGAAGGCTTTGCACGGACTTTTCTAGAATACGTATAATTATAATCATGCCTCTGGATTCTCTTGTTCTCAATCTAGTAAATGTACTGTTTATACAATCTAACAATGTCAGGTCGATTGACAGCCGCTTCGTATAAACAAGCTCCAGTATCTAACTGGCCACTAAAGCTGCAAACTTTACCGTCGCTTTATAACGTGACCTCGCCTTGTTACTGTCGACAAACTGATTAGCGCCGTCATTTGCTTTGACTTGCTCAAACAAAATCAAAGGCACTTGTTTAATAATAAAAGTCAAATTATTTACTAAGTTTACGTTTGAAATGAATAGGATAAAGGAGCTGTCGTTAGTTGTCGGATGAAACTTTGTCAACGTGAGTACTTTGTTATTTGTATAAGGAAAACATGATCACATTTTCTGAACGTTTTGGTCACTTTTGATTGGAAATTATAAAAATATTCAACTTGTATCGAAAATCTAAGATATAAAACCTTTTTATAATAGCGAATATCAATATCTGACGTAAAACAGTGGAAGGTTCGCAACCCGACTATTAATACATACATTATGTTTGTTGAAATACCCTTACAAGTATTTAAATATGGATATTTAATTTATGGATCTAGTCATTTCCTTCAAAATATATTTGCTGATATTTACATATTACCAATTACTTTAGTCATATAATAAAACATATCTATATCTATATTTTTATTATTATTATATCTATATCTATACTAATATTATAAAGAGGAAATATTTGATTGTTTGTTTGTATTGAATAGGCTCCGAAACTACTCGACGGATTTGAAAAATTCGTTGTGAAGCTACACTAACCCCGGGTGACATAGGGTATTTTTTATGCCCGTATTCCCACGGGAACGGGAACTACGCGAGTGAAACCGCGAGGCGTCCGCTAGTATATATATAAAAACATACTATACCATCGTCTTTTTACAAGCGTCTTAAAATGTTTGACAATGACATACACATATGTAGGTTATTACAAAGGCGTCCTTTTTTTGTCGCACAGGGGACTTCCCGACCCGTCTAATTAGGTTTGGGAGGTCAGCGGGACTGACTACATGTTGACCACGCGTCACAACAACGTTGGACAGTTTATAATGTGTTATAATGACAATCGCACGATTGTAATATAGTACATTAAAATATTGAACACTTAGAGCCAGTGTGCTGGCCGCTGGATTCCCTTGTTCACACACATAACTATAAAACAGAAAAAAAAACAACAAAATACATGTATTTCGAAGTAATTATGGTCCGAAAGAATACGGTATGAGTCTGTGTTGCATAAGCGATGGTAGTCATAATACAACTAACTAGGTACTAATAATACATTTTACTGAGTTAAAAAGGAAGCAAAGGAAGAAAAAGGAAGGAAGGAAGATTACTTGAAGAATGCAACAAATTGTTTATGTTTTTCAAAAACCCTGTTACATTATGATTTACGAATAGATATGTACATAATTATCGCCCGATCTAGTTGTTGAAATCAATAATCACACGTTAAATATTTACATTTATTTATTAGTGTACAATTCTATTAATGACCCAGTTAAATTCTAAATCATGGCGTCACTACAGGGACTCCCCTAACAGGATTAATTTTGCTGGCCGAGAAGGGTTCCAAACATTTATTTGTATTTGAACTAGCATATAATTATATTATTACACGCACAGACATCAAAAACACGTTTTGTCAAACTACAGACATATATAACGTGTATCAAAAAAGGGTGGTCGAATTTAAGTGTCGTTCTATAATCTAAGTACCCTCAGTCCTTAGTGCCGAAAGAAGTGAAAACTTGAACATTATATTACATACTGATGAAATTTGAATAATATTTTTCCATCTTACTGACATAATAATAAAAAAATATGAACTATTAAATCAAAATCCAAAATCAAAAATTAAAACAAAATGGGAAAAAAAAAATCCCACCTGAGCTACGAGTATAATAACTTTGTGGATGGTGGCGAAATTCACATTCGTATTCTAATAATATTGTAGCAGTTTTTCACTGCTCTCCCTCCGTCTTACGAACTTTCGATCTGGGGGTCAATTTACGTATTTAAAGCGGTGCAGTTGCAGTTAAGTTTCGATAAAACGGCCATTTTTGTATTCTTGTAACATGGCCGTTTTAATCGAAACTTAACTGCAGCTGAACTGCCACTGCATCATCAGCCTATCGCAGTCCACTGCTGGACATAGGCCTCTCCAATTGCACGCCACTTTGTTCTATCTTCGGCTTCTCGCATCCAGCTCCTGCCAGCCGTTTTGCGTAAATCATCACTCCACCTGGCCTGAGGGCGTCCTACACTATGTTGGCCGTGCCGCGGTCCCCACTCAAGAACTCCTTTACCCCAACGGTTGTCGGTACGCCAACCCGCCTGCCCAGCGTGGCGATTATGGGCATTGCCCCACATGCACAAAGAACTGCAACTGCACTGCTTAATATATGTAAATTGACCCGCAGGTCATGTGTCCTGACGCGAGTTTAACATTTTTTACCCACCCGAAAAGTCCACAACGCCGCTAAAGAAGTTTTCACTTCGAAAACGCGGGGTACTTTACAAACATTAAATTCACGGACACAAAGTAAACCCAGACTCGGAGCAAAAATTTGTCGATCACACGAAGTGGTGTCCCGTGTGGGAATCGAATACACAACAGCCAGAGCGCCACCGAGTCGTCAACAACTATGGGATGAGCACTATTTATGTCACACACTGCCCACTGCTAAAATTTTAAATGCCTTCCTGTACACGTTGTAAACTCTACACACATTGAATTGAAATACATAAATTTATGTAATCACACATGCCGTGTGTTACTACATCTAAGCTTTTCATTAATTGTCTCTTTGTGACTAAAGCTTTTAATGCTAGTTACTGTAAATTAGTAAGTGCATAATTACAATGTGTAATTACTTTTGTGTCGTCTAAAGCCGGTTTGTTGAGGTAAAGTAATGAAGCGCGTCTCTTTACATAACGCCCAAAGGGTACTATACTATATATGAGTATGGAATAGATAATGTGGGACAGAGATAGATAAGGTATATATCTTGTTATCAACAGCTACCGAAAATATTTGAATATAATAAATTATAACTGTAACAGAATATTAGATAACTGATGTATAAGATTGATATGAAATAAGTCGTAAAATTGACAGTTTTATTTGTCTTATAAATATTGGTGTATTGCTCATAGCAGCTCGAACACTCTTTGTAAAAACATCGCTAGAACGAGACTCTGTTGGAATACATTTCGATCAGTACAGACATTGAATATTATTTCGTCATCCTGGACCCACCTTCGTAATATTTAAGAAGTGGGATCTCAAGCCCTTATATCGACGGTTTAGGCAAAAAGAGAAGCTAAATCGTCTTCATTATGCAAAGACGAAAGTATGAAGACAACTACTGGGGCGGGACGAAGATACGATTTTTTTTTCGAATGGTCGACCCTTACGTTGTTCAAATGAACGGTGTCGTGCTACACCTGTAAATGCTGAACTGATCCTGAAACTCCAGCAGACAGTAGACAGTAGATCAACAATGTAGTTAGCTGGCTACATAAGATTAACCAAAGGGGCGACGTGTACAGTTAGAAAAGTACCTTTTGACCGACAATTCATCTCGCGATTGCAACTGAGTGGAAATATAAGAGGTTGGTACCGTCATATCATCGGGATCTCTACTGGAACGAACGTACAGCCGAGTTTCCAAAGCCAACTGATTACGAGAATAAGTTGAAATAAGTGCTCGCTAGGAAGAAGACCAATAACAAGACATGCCATCGGTTGGGCCACATATGTAACCGGCTGGTTTATCGGCGGCACATCCCCCCTACCCCTTAAATGAAATTAAAATAAAATCTAACGAGAAAGGACCCAGTAGATAAATATAAAGTTTGATACTACTCATATTACCCCAAAATGATGTTGTGGTTTCGTTGAAGTGGATAATCACATTTTTTAATTGGCGCCGTTGGGTTGAGTCTGGCAATATGTCGAATGTTTCTAATACTTGTTTTTAAACTTTTGTGATTTTTATACATATTAGTTATATTTCGGGACTTAATCGCGTGAATTATTTAAAGGTACGAACCTTTTATTTACCCGACGTTTCGATTGAATTGCACCGATCGTGGTCACGGGTCGACGTGGTGATGGCAGCTTAGCGATGTCTCCGGGAGGCGCGGGGTTTTTCAACTACCCTCGTCTGGTCTTGATAATTTTGATTATTTGTACTGTCGGTACTTCTACACACTACACTTACAACGACTTTACACTGAGGCGCGGTGTCTTTACGGCTACGATTACATTTGTTGATAACAGGGTTCCAAGATGGTGAGAGCCGGTATCCATCTTCTCGGTTGAAGTTCTTATACTTCTTGATCTCAACCGCCTCGCGTACTATCCTGGAATAATAGTGGCGATCGGTGGAAAGTACCTGTGGCTTATGCAATTCTATCCAGTGATTTGGTCCTGATTCCAACAAATGCTCAGCGATAGCAGACTTGTAAACTTGACGGTTTTTTACAGCAGCGATATGTTCCTTGACCCTGTCTGCGATTGTCCTTTTGGTCTGTCCGATATAGGAACTACCGCAACTGCAATCCACCTTGTACACGCCGGGTGTTTGGAGCGGAATAACATCCTTTGCCGTTCGTAAAAGCTTCGAAACCTTGGAGTGCGGACTATATACAGTCTTAATGGAGTAACTCTTCAATACTGTTCCAATTTTGTCCGTAACTCCTTTGATGTATGGCATGAAAGCTGGCACTCTGTCGGCATTTACTTCTGGTTTTCTGCTCTTTGGAAGTTGAAGGTTATGCTTGTATCCGTTGCTTCTTAGTACCTCCTGAACGTGTGCAAGTTCACCCTCCAAGTGTTCGGGGTCGCAAAGGTCGTATGCTCTGTTTGTTAAAGAAGCTACAACGAACTGTAAGTGGCGCGGATGATGGTGCGATAAAGCATGTAAATACCTGTCCGTGTGTGTAGATTTTCGGTATACTGCGTGTCCGAGGGTACCATTTTGTCTCGCCGATACCTTCACATCAAGAAAAGGCAACGACCTACCTACCTCTATTTCAAATGTGAATTTGATATTACGGTGGATCGAGTTTAGATGTTTTACAAATTGTTCTACTGTGCCCCTGTCGCCCTTCATGATACAGAATACGTCATCAACGTATCTCTTCCAGAGCTTGACGTGAAACGCGTGCAGGTCGACAACTTCTTCTATATGCTCCATCCAGATGTTGGCCATTACCGGTGCTACTGGACTACCCATAGCCACTCCGTCGATCTGGAGGTAATGCTGTCCACGGTAGAGGAAGAAGTTACCCTCTAAACAGTTACTCAGTAGAACAATGTACTCTTTCGGCAGGTAAATAAAAGGTTCGTACCTTTAAATAATTCACGCGATGAAGTCCCGAAATATAACTAATGTGTCTAATACTGCAAGCCATTAAATCTAAAGGGAGCTATTTAAAAGTAAATAATGTTGGTGGGTGACGAAAAAGTATCTTGGTATAAAGATTTAAATTAGTTTGTTGTTAACTTATCGAAAAATAATTAACATTAACAGGCGAAATGGACAGGTAACGAAAATAACCAATCCATACTAATATTATAAATGTGAAAGTAACTCTGTCTGTCTGTCTGTCTGTCTGTTACGCTTTCACGCTCAAACTACTGAACCGGTTTAGATGAAATTTGGCATGGAGATGGTTTGAGTCCCGGGAAAGAACATAGGATAGTTTTTATCGCGATAACCGACATCCACACGGGCGAAGCCGCGGGCGAAAGCTAGTTTGTTATAAATCTAACAATTTGGTTATTTTCGTTACCTGTTAATTTTGCCTGTTAATGCTAGTTATTTTTTACTATTCAACCGATTTTTAGGGTTCCGTAGCCAAAATGGCAGTACAAATACATTTCCTTTATAGTTTCGCCATGTCCGTCCGTCCGTCTGCCCGCAGCTTAGCTTAGAGGCTGTTAGTGCTAGAAGGCTGTAATTTTGCAAGCATACACATATTACTTACGCTGAACATTTTTTTTTAGGGTACCTGCCCTTTATGTAAAGTGGGGGATGTAATTTTTTTTTCTCACCTACCCCCTCGTGTCTGGCATCTTTAGATAGGTATTTTAAAAACTTTTCGGGATTGTAAAGCCTATTTTTATTTTCGGAATTCGTTTTTAATATAAAAAATATTCGTTACTAAATACTAAGCTTTAAAATGCAAATTTTTGTTAGAGTCCAGTGTCCCCCCCTAAATGCCAGCTAAATGGTTGATGTTAAGTATGTAAAAAAAATCTCGGTATAATATATACTACTGTATATATAGTGAAATTAAAAGGAAAACTATCACAGCTAAGTAGGCTTTATAGGTTTACGGGTAACAGCTGATCCAATGAGAAGTAACCAAATTTTCGTACAAATTCAGTTAAAAATGATTATTGAGTAGGTATAACGTAAGTATGCAACAGACACAACAGGAAACCCACTACTTAAGCCTCATTATTCAGATGGGGGGAGGGGGGAACTACTGAACCCTACATTGTGCATAGCTCGATATGCAATGCCCGTTTTTTATTTTCATTAGCTAGGGATAGGAAGGACTTAGGCTGTACCATTTGACTAAGGCCAATCTACCTGTTCTAGGAAGGTTATATTAAATCAGATGCTCAATTATAAATAAAAACGACAATTTTTAGAAGTTAGAAATAGGTAGTGCTCCAAATTACGCCGGTCCTGTAGTTTTGGTGAAGAAACAAGGTGGGCCTCTATTCAAACTTTGAAGCGGCGGTAGCCTAATAGCTAAGACATCGGTCTCGCAATCATGAGGTCGCGGGTTCGAATCCTACCCATTATACTACCGACGTGAACCCACTCCTAACACAAGTCTTTGAGCTTAGCTGGAGGGGTTAACAGGATTGCTAGTAATATGGGACTCAATTCCACATTGCTGCATTGCATTGCATCTTTAAAAAAAAAAAAATCTTTCATGCGTCAGTCCGCCGCAGACATCTCTTCCACGACCTTCTCGAACACTGCTAGCACGTCTTTCGGCGATGAAAACTGTATCCTTTTAGCATTTTTTTTATTTTAGGGAATAAAAATAAGTCACACGGTGCCAGCTCAGAACTGTAAGGAGGATGACCCAAGACTCTGGCCGTGTTGTGTCCAGGAAGACAAAACTTCTGGTAAGCATTTTGTGGTATACCATCCGGCGTTGATGCTGCGTTGGTCTCGTAATGGAATTGTAACCAGATACTCCGTTAAAGTGAAAAAACTAGTGATCAACATTTTCAGGATTCGTCACACAGTATTTCACAGTATTTCAGGATTCGTCACACAGGATTCGTAAACGCACCACTCCACACGGGTCTGCTTCTGAGCTTCGGTGCGTTTTTGCGGCACCCAGCTCGAAACTATTCTCCTCACGCAAAAGTGCTCATGTAAAATCTTGTTAACGCTTCCTAATACTAACTAATGTGCAGTGTATATTTTCTTGAATAATTTTGTTTAATAATTATCCGACATGTAAACACTACAATTCAATGTTTTTAAATTCTATGACGCCTAATGACATTAACAAAATTATTCATTCACTAAAAAATACAACATGTACAGGTTACATTGAGCTTTCTACTAAGTTATTAAAATATGTAAGTTCAGTCATATCACCCATACTAAATCATTTATTTTACCTCTACATTCTACATGGTATTTTTTCTACTGAGTTAAAAACGACCATTCTAAAACCTCTCTTTAAAAAACAAGACCGCGAAAATATATCTAATTATAGACTAATAGCTCTTATACCAATATTATCTAAGGTGTTAGAAAAATATATACATATTTTATTTTACCTAATGTGTAATGTGTGTCAATATTTTATCAAAATATATATTTTTTTTCTTTAATAATTGTCAATATAGTCAAGATAGTCATTGTAGCGGCTACGGATTCACCCTGATAAGGAATAAAGGCAGAGTTCGTCTCACCAGAGTAAATCCCAACGGGTAGCTAGCTACATAGCTTCGTTTAAAAGCTATCCATACTAATATTATAAAGCTGAAGAGTTTATTTGTTTGAACGCGGTAATCTCAGAAACTACAGCTCCGAATTAAAAAAAAAATTATCTGTTGGATAGCCCATTTATCGAGAAAGGCTATCGGCTATATAACATCACGTTACAACCAATAGGAGCGGAGCAGCAATGAGAAATGGTGCAAAAATGGGGAAAATTTACGCAGACAAAGTTGCGCGGGACAGCTAGTCATTTTATATTTAAAGAGTAGACTAAAATTACGGTCAAAACCACTTACCCAAGCTCGCAGGCTGGTGTCCTGACACAAAAGTTAGTGAAAATCCTACCTAAACTCTTAGAGGCCTCATAGAGATATGTTAGAATATACTTCACCTTAACCTTGCTGTGTAGGTCTAGTTTCACATATAAATCTCTTGATCACACTTATAGTTCACAGTTTATAAGTTCGTATGTGTGTGGGTCTCAAACCACCACCAATTCACGCAATGGGGTGACGGATTATCCCAAACACGTCACACAAGGAGCCGGCTTACCAATAATTACACAATTAACCATCTCAATCTAACACTGGGGCGACGGCCAAATAACAAATTCGTTGCCTAGTGTTCCAACACGTACCTATATCATTTTACAATTGATCGGCCCGCGCCATTGATCCAACAAAAAAACCACATGTCCAAGAGAATGACAGCTATCACCTATATTTTTGACAAGTGTCTCTGCCCTAACGTAGTGACACGATGTTCGATTCAATCGATTAGAAAAAGTCAACTATTATAGCGAACAGTCATTATAGCCGCAATAGTAATTATGATCACAAAAGTCATAGTAGTCAATATAGTCATTACAGTATAATAGGTATTCTACTAGTATTTTTCATGTATAACTCAAAAATACATTAAAAAAACTAAATAATCAAACATAAATACCTGTATAAAATGGATATAATAGATCTACTGGAAAATTGTAAAAAAATGTATGATATAATGTAATACCCTGACTCTGAAAAGAGTCTCGTTGTGTGGCGTACAAACACATTCAATACTAAGTGCTACGCATTCTAGTCTCATGTTTGGATATAGTAATTGTATACCCTTGATTATACCATTGATTAAACCCTTGAATACACCCTTGATCATACCCTTATTTTTTATAAGTCCAAACAGCAGGAATATAAATAATCAAACGATGGTTTATTCTGTGTCTGGGTGCTTTTTATCTATAACATGTATGTATTGAGAAATATATAAGTATGTTTATAAGTTTTCTGGTTTCCATAGTACAAGCTCTGTTTGGTTTGGGATCAGATAGCGTTGTGTCAGTTGTCCCAAGATATTATTATTATTATTAATACCTTAGGAATTACGGCTCTAAGCCGTTACCAACTACGGCACCGAGACATGTCCACCAAAGTAGAATTTAGCCTCCATTTGAAACGTTACGATTGTTTAATTTATTTCACATAATAATTTATATGAAGGCACCATGTACATTATTATGAAGAAATAATAAATGTGTAGTATTTTGACCGTAAATAACAAACGAAAAAATATTTAGCCTTAGGCTAGGCTTAGACAAGGTACATTCGTTCATATATTTTGTACCTACTTTTCAATTAACGATATCGCTATTCGGATATGATTTTGTCTAGGCCCCCTGAATTAGATATATTGGGTATTTGTACGATGAAACCATTTCAAGAGAAAAGCGTGAGCATTACGATGCTCACGCTCTCTCCCAGGTCCTATTTAGCTCAAAACAGGAACAAATCTCCCACACAAACAAAAATTGCAAAGAGAAAACACGATTAATAGAAATTTCTTATTTCGTTCCTGTTATAACAGATTCTTGCTCAAATCTTCAACTTCGAAAGCACCTCAAATGACAAGTAACCAGATCAAGTCGCATAATAATCCAGTCGCATTTGTTACAAATCTCAATCGGTTGTGAAACGAGGCAAGGAAGCAGCGAAGCAACGAGGCACATACGAGGCGGTTAAGCATCGAGGCATCGAATCAAAGTCGGCAGGCGGCGAGTCGTTGATCGGTCCCCCTGGGGCACCACTCAACGCGTGATGGATACAGCCTTGACTCGCTTTGGGATATAAAGTGGTACATGTTAAGTATTAAAAGCGATTACGATATAGAAATCACTTAAAAAGTTATTACCACGTTAAAGATTTCACTGGCGCAGTGCGTGTACTTGCTTGACTTGATGTCCAAATCGTTGTTTATGTTGATACACATGAAATATTTTAATGCGGCAGCTTACTCGTAGGTAAGTTCTCTAAAAATTACTGTAGTTTATATCCTAAAGATTATATCGATGGTTGCGTGCATATTTCTTTATTGTCCTACTACCTACTAGTCGCTTCCCGCATGTCTCTTGCTCCTAAATACTACCAATATTATTTGTATGATATCGCAAAATTCCGTCGTTACCGGAGGCGTGTGTGCGTGTGCCAGCTTGCGGTTTTGATTTCGAACGTAAATATATGCGGAGTTTGAGATGATTTCAAAAACGGAACACAATGAGGATTTGTTAATGGGCTTGTGGTGAGTAAGAGCAGCTATGGCAGACGAATTATTATGTAAAGACGGTTAGGGATATGTACAGTATGTAAGTACGTACAATTGGGAATCCGCCAACTAAGCTTTATTGTGTTAAAGATAATAAGACCTTGGATATTCAATAGATTTCGAACCTTATGGTTTAGGGAGGTTCATCAATCCACCTAGCTAACTGACAATACCTACTTACGTGAGATAGATTAAAGAGCGACGGATCTAAACTAAAGAGATAGTCTGTTACTAGACTGAGTAAATAGAAGAAATGACCCGTCCTGTTTTGAGAGACCTCAAACTTTCCCATTATAGAATGGCTTGAGCGTCATGTTAGTTTTCAACCGACCTCAAAAACGAGGAGGTTCTCAATTCGACTATATTTTTTTATGTTTGTTACCTGATTACTCGCAGACAGCTGGACCGATTTAAACAAATATTTGAAAATATAGTTTTATTGTTTGAAAGGGCATACTTCCAGATTTGTCCCATTGTTATCAAAGTTCGGATCTGATGATGAGATCTTGGAGAAATCGATGGAACTCTTTAAATATTAAAGGCACACCCATATTAATTTGGGTATATTTTGTTGTAATTCGTGCATTTATTCTTAAAAAGCACCATTGTGTGAAATTGAACTGATGATGAAGACCACAGATGACCACATTTATTCAATTAAACATTTTGAAGTTGGTGCCTAAACAATAAACTACATTTTCCGGCACCAACTTCAAAATGTTTATTTATTTTTTGCTTTTTAGTTTTGAAGCCTGTTTTTATTTATTTTTATAAAAAGTTTTAATTAATTGAATCATTTGTGTGTCCATAGTGCCACCTACCAGTTGCCAGATTTTTTCCTTATCGTCAAATAACTCTACCTAACAAACTTAAAACCAACAATTTGTGCTTAAGCATCGATCGTAGAATGACACTATAGGACGTAGTTAACTCCACACGAATGAACGCTGTTTACTGGCCGAGACCGACCCACGTCCCCGAGGACACGAAAACATGTAAGCGCTGTGCTATTGTATGCCTGTGCCTTGTGGACATCGTCGTAAGTAGTTTTATTTCAAGAAGCAAATATTATGTAAATATATTTAAACAGTGAATGTTGAATGCTTTCTTAGAGCCCAAGTATTGCTACTTTGTTAGATATAGCCATTGGAGATTTTCCAACGTTTTTGACACGTATTTTGTGTGGAGCTATCATTTCAGAAATGTTGCTGGCCTAAAGAGTTTTAATAAATTATTTACTAGAAAGTAGATCAAAGAAACAAAATCCCCTAGATCTAATATATAAAATTCTCGTGTCACAGTTTTCGTTGCCATACTCCTGCGAAACGGCTTGACCGATTTTGATGAAATTTTTTGTGCTTATCCGGTATCTATGAGAATCGGCCACATTTCATACCCCTAAGAGTTTGTTTGTTTGTTTGAATGCGATAATCTCAGGAACTACTGGGCAGCACTGAAAAAATTATTTTATTGTTGGATAGCCCATTTATCGAGGAAGGCTATAGGTTATAACATCACGCTACGACCAATAGGAGCGGAGCAGCAATGAAAAATGTTATAAAATAAAGGAAGAAAAAAGGGAAAATTACAATCTATTATTCATGCCCCTAAGTGATAAGGGTTATCCACCCCTAACATTTATAACTATACTATAATATTAGAAGAGAGAGAAGAGTTAGTTTGTTTGTTTGAACGCGATAATCTCAGAAACTACGGGTCCAAATTGAAAAAAATATTTTACTTTTAGATAGCCCATTTATCGAGGAATGCTATAGGCTATTAAACATTTATAACTATACTATAATATTAGAAGAGAGAGAAGAGTTTGTTTGTTTGTTTGAACGCGATAATCTCAGAAACTACGGGTCCAAATTGAAAAAAATATTTTACTTTTAGATAGCCCATTTATCGAGGAATGCTATAGGCTATAAAACATCGCGCTACAACTAATGGGAGCGGAGCAGCAAGTAAAAATGTTTGCAAAAATGGGGAAAATTTACGCAGACGAAGTTGCGCGGGTCAGCTAGTAATTATATAATTTCATGCAATCGGAGGCATTAATGAATTTCGATAAACTTAGTAAAGTGCCTCCGACTGCATGAAATTATATAATTATCTAGGGGATCTTGTTTTTATCTTTTTTGTGCAGGCGGGATTTTTCATTTTTTTATTTATATAATACTTTTGAGCAGTAGTAGGATCTAACAAATAACTTTTATCGCAGCTATTGTCAAGTATGGAAACTTGAAAAACGAATGGTTGATAACTAACTTTTTTAGTATGACAGTCATTAGTATGACAGTCATAACCATGTTGTACCTTTTTGAAATGCTTAAGATGAGCTCTTTAATTGAATACCCATATTGTAGTATTCCAAAATACTTTTTTTTTCACTTCTCTTTATTTTGATATCTCACAGCCGCCATGTTTGTTTTTTTCAAACGTCACCTATCTTAGAACAATTGGACAGTCAAGACAAATCTAACGACGTCTTATTTGTACAAATCTGTCCATATCCATTGTGAGATATGAAGTAATAAAGAATATTACATACAAGATACGCGTGAAAAACATAACCCTTCCTTACAGTCGGGTAAAAAGCGGCGGTAGTGTAATGGCTAAGGAGTCGGACTCGCAATCGTAAGGTTCGAATCCTACCCACTAAACTACTGATTTGAACCCACTCCTAACACAAGCTATGATAAAGTTTTACCAATCTTTTTAGACCGCTTCAAAGCCCAAACAATCACAGACGAGATTAGAACAGGTTGCTATAATAGTAACTCTATATCGTAAAATTGTACCAAACCAAACACCAAATCTAATAAATAAATGCTGAACAGTATTATTTTATTACTTTTTTAGAGATATTACATTTTTTTTGTAAAAAGATTATTAAAAGATAACAATCTTTAAAAAAAACCGGCCTAGTGCGAGTGGGACTCCCGCATTGAGGGTTCGGTACTAACTAGTATGTATGTAAATAGTTCGATCATCGCAGGTAATATATCAAGACTCACGGCATTATATCAATCAAGTTGCAAAAGGGCGACTTACCGACCGTGGTTACACGAAGGATTGTGGGTCAACTGCAGGATTAACTATGGGGGTCTACTATGGGGTCTAAGACGGTATCGCTGGCGAACCGATAATGATACCATTGGTTAAGCGATGATGATACCATTGATTAAGTGATGATGATACCATTGGTTAAGCGATGATGGTATCATTAGTTAAGCGATGATGTTTCAGTGTCGTTGATTAAACAGTACGTATCTGACGCTAGTTATGTGATGAGTTGAGTAGCGCTGGTTAATAGCTGTTGTAACATTGTGTTAGTACTGTTTAAATATTTTCTGGATAATATCTAATAAAATCTCGGGACAACTCACACAACGCTATCTGATCCTAAACTAAACAGAGCTTGTACTAAGGAAACCAGACAACTGATAAACATACTTATATATTTCTAAATACATACATGTTGTAGATAAATAACACCCAGACACAGAATAAACCATCGTGCTCATCACACAAGTTTTATCCTGGGTGGGGATCGAACCCACGACCTCTTGCGTAGCAGTCGGATAGACTCCCACCGCGCCACATAGTTTTATTGCTGGCTAAGCAGTAATGTAGAACACTGTAGAACACGGTAGAATATGGTAAAATACTGTAGTTTGAATGGGTTCAGTGTTTAGCGTGAATAGGGTAGGAGAAGGTGGTAAGAGGCTGTTCAGTCTTACTAGGACTTACATAAGTGATATTGACTTGACGAGTGTGATTTTCGACTTGACCTGTGTGATGTTGACTAGCCTGTGTAGCACCAACTAGCCTGTGTAGCAATGACTAGCCTGTTTGGCAATGACTACGTTTGTGTGATAGTCACAGGGCTGATGACTATGTTTCTATGATAGTTACAGAGATGACTATGTTAAAATGTTGATAAACTTTCGTGATTTGTACACCTTAAATTATTCACGCGATTAAGACCCGTAATATATATATTTTCATAATGACTATGTTCATGTAATAGTCACACGATGACTGTTTGTGTATGTATAGTCTATGATTGAATTACTATGATTATGTGTAAGTCACGGGGACTATGTTTGGGTGTTGTTCACAGAAATGACTATGACTGTAGTTACCATAGTACCAATGTTTAATGTCGATCAATATTAGATTACTTTAATAATTTTCTGTAATAGTTCTGTTTGCGTCAGGATAGCTGAGCGGGCTTAGTAGTTTGTTTCACGTAAATATGATACCTAAAGGATAGATAAAAACCGCTTGTGGTAAATGTTAAAAACATTAATATAATAATATGTTTCTCTATTTACAGCCACAAAGCTGAATACAAAATTTCACAGATCTAACTTCAAAACTGACGGAGTTCTATACAAATTTGCAATTATTAGTTGATTTTCTAAAGACGTTGAAAAACGTTCTTGTTGAAAAATTTCCTATTTGGCTTTAAAAAGCCAAATACGAAATTTTACAAGTCTAACTTCAAAGCTGACGGGGTTTCATACCAACTTGCAACACCTAATTTACCCCTTACGGGTTGATTTTTTAAAAACGCCGAAACACTTGTTTTGCTTATTTTAAACTAAAAAGCCAAATACGAAATTTTACTGATCTGACTTCAAATTGACGGAGTTTCATACAAACTTGCAACCCCTATTTTACCCCCTTAGAGGGCGAATTTTTTAAAAAAATTTCTTACTGGACGTCTACAACATTAAAGGCATCAACTGGCAAAATTTCAGGTTTGTAACCCATCGGTTTAGGCTCTGCGTTGATGAATCAGACAGGACAAATGATTATATATGTATAGATAGATGGAAGAAAATGTAGCCCATGTCACCCGTACCATCCAAACAAATCGATTGACACCTCATATCATCGTAATCCGATAAGTAGTCTAGGTGCTACGGTGGAACATGCATTAATTAAACACACAGACAAACACTGCTAAAACATTACCTCTCCATTTTGGCTTCGCCGTAGTCGTTCAAAAACAACAAAGTAAATAGTTTTACATTCTGATGCAAAGCTTGCGTAAAACATTACTATTAGCATAAGTATTTGTGTTATTGTAAAAAAAAACTCTTTCAAAAATACTACCATAGAAAATATTCTCAGTGGGACGCAAAAGTACATGACAGCAATTCATTACTCCAAGAGAACCGGAAGCGGTAGCTGTGACGTCACAAGCAGCGGATACAGCCTCCAGCGCAGGATTTATTCATTCCGCCGCGAGGTGGCACTTTACCTTTTAAGAATAGAATCCGAAGAATAATGTGAACCTTCCTCTCAGTTTTTTTTGTTCACTTGTTCTTTTTGCTCAACAAGAATTTGAATTAAGTTGTTGGTTCATGAATCGTTGCTTTGTGAGGTATGACTGAAATATGCTAATAAAGAGATATATTATTCAGGAAAGGCATAAATTGCTAATTTTGACAACCTTTCACAAAGGCTTTGTTCGAATATAGCATGAACGGACATTTTTTACATTATTAAGAAACTAAATGATTCGTGTTTTGAAATTGTACGTATGCACAGTTGGTGCACAAACAATAGTAACAAATTAATAACTGTTCTCTCTTTTATTTCTCTTTTTTATAAATTAGCACGGATGAAAATGATGAATCAATTTGCCAAACAGGACGTAACGACCTGACCACGTGAAAAGGGGCATTGATACAATGTAATAAATTCACGTGTCAAAGTCAAGACAATTCACTCTACCATACGATACATTTGTCAACTCACAATAAGTATATAATAAATCATTCACCAAACTCATTTCCATTCCCAAGGTCTCATAAATCGTGATGAAATATGTTTCCACGAACGTACGTCATGGTGATGACGTCACACAATGAAATATATTGTGTGGCTGACGTATCGATACAGTGGACAGGGCATGAGACCGGAGATGAATGGGTGTATTGGCGACATGGGATTTTGTAATTTTACAAGTCTGAAAGACGTTTAAAGAATTGATTTAGGTGTCTAGAAATGTATTTGCATATTAAGAATTAGTAACCCGTCCCCGCTAACTTAAAATGCTTGTGTTTGGAGTGGGTTCCCGTTGATAGAAATTAAACCCGCAACCAAAAAACTATTAGGATCATTTATAAGACTTCTGCCCGACAATTTCAAGTTTTTTCTTATATTTCAATTAATCTCTATTGTACTGAAAAAACTTGAAATTGTCGGGCTTTTTGCACGTATTTATTCTTTGATTAAGGGTTTGGAGCGAGGACTTTTAATATATAAATTATAGCTAGATACGCAATTGTGATATAAAAACTGTCTATTTGATTAATTCACCTTTTATTCTTATGATTTGTATATCCAAGTTTCTTATGTAACGTAATTAAATATTAAGCAGTTAGTAAATAACTTCAGAGTGGGATCGTATCCCGACTGCTACGCAAAAGGTCTGGGTGTACTTTTTGTTCATGACTTGTATGTTTGTACAGTCCCCCTCGATACAGGACTTGACCCTACTGCGGGAGTCGTCTTAAAAAAAAATGCCGAAATATTTTATATTAGCTATTGAAACGAAAGATGCAGTGCCTATTACTTATACAAAAAGTGTAAAATACCTAGGTTACATAGATTTCTACCTATCATAGGACGTCCACATTGCAAAAGTAAGTAGAAGA
This sequence comes from Herminia tarsipennalis, assembly GCA_945859575.2. Taxonomy (NCBI): domain Eukaryota; kingdom Metazoa; phylum Arthropoda; class Insecta; order Lepidoptera; family Erebidae; genus Herminia; species Herminia tarsipennalis. The sequence continues at coordinate 2,065,480 of OX243836.2, read as the reverse complement.
GTATTTTCCTCATTGCAATCTCTTAAACGTCTTGAGAAGTTTTTACCATTTCAAACCAAAGTTACTCTTTTTATTATGCTGATATTAGTTTTCTAGATGCAAGGGAGGAACTCGTTGACAGACTCGAACGTCTGCAGAATTTGAGTATCCGCTTCATTTTTAGATTACGAAAATACGACCATCTCTCCGAATCTCGGAGAAATTTGAGGTAGTTGCCGATTCGTTAGCGTCATAACATGCACGTTCTCTCTTCTCTATACTATTCTTCACAATCCTACTTCTCCTTCCTATTTAAGTGTTTGCTTTTACTTTCTTGTGCCCAAGGGTAAACCCTGCCGTTCTGCCTCCTCTCTTAAATTACACACTTCTGCTTACAACTCCAGCTGTTACGACAGCTCCTTTATAATAAAAGCGGTACAGTTATGAAATTCTCTTCCTCATTCCTTACGCGACAGTCTCTCCATTAACGTTTTTAAGAAAAGAACGAAAGAACATTTTCTCTCTATCTAATTACCTAAGTATATATTATAGTATTTATTTATATAATATTTTATTAAAGTTATATTGATGTATGTAAATATATATTTATTTACAAGCGAACGTAGGAACGTTTCCTGTTGACATCAATGGGGACGAATTCTTTGACGCCTAAACGGTTTTGCCCACATTTTTTGTTTTATTTTTGTAAATATCTTATATATATATGGTATTATTATAGATATAATTAGGAATAGTTTAAAACGGAAATTGTACATAATTTAAATTCATAAGTAGGTATCTTATGTATACACATGTCTTAATCATATTTAAGGGTGTGGTGAGATGTTCTTAAGCATTTCTACTTTAGACGTAAATTCCACACTACATGAAATGAAGAACTCACTGAGAAATAAATACATGATGATGAGATACTGAGGTACAATGATCTCAAGTCGTGCAATGATCTCAACTTGTTTTATAGGGCTACAAACGAGCGATGTGGTGGAATATTGCCATAATCGGTACACTTGGCTTTGGCCATTCTTTTGACAAATGTCTCACACTAACGTCGACGCGAAGTAGCGTTATTATGACATACAAGCTAAGTGATCATAGCTGTGTTATAGTTATTGTGTATACAGACAGAGACATATATCGTTTAAAATGTTCTGTTGTATAAATCACTAGCTGTTGGCCGGGACTTTGTTCGCGTGGAAATATTGAAGAACAAATCTATCTTACGGATAATGTACCTTTTTTTCAGGATTATGAACGTTGTGGTCTATTACAAACTATGATCTAATTCTGTAACGAATTTCATCCAGATCTGTTCAGCCGTTCTGACGTGATTTAGCAACAAAGATACATCCACGCACCCATCCAAACTTTCGCAGTAAAATAGCACAGCAGCAAAACCCATTACAAAACTTTAAATTTCTTCAAGTCATACAATAGTCAAGGCACCTACATCAAGTGTAACCATTAAACAGAACAGAACTGCCTTAGTAATGCCTCGGTCGCCAATAACGACAGTAACACAATTCCCCGTGAATTTAAATTTACTTCTAAGTTACAGGAAATGTTCAAAGTATGCGATAAACGAAACATGTAGTAGATTTGCCGCGGGCACCACTATTTATCGATATAAGTTTTCTGCTACACGCTTTTCAGTTCATGCATTTGACTCGATATTGTCAATTTACAAGCGTCGGCGGTTTTACACGCATCGTGTTATGTTTAATTAAAACGTAATAGGTGTGATAATGAATAACTTGTTTAAACGTTGAATAAATTAATGACAGCAAATGATGTCCATTCACAAATAAAATTAAAACCGTCGTTTTCAAAAGCTTTTATTAAAAGTTTATATAGTTGCGCATGAATATTTACCTATATCAATAATAATAATTAGTAGTACCAAATTAGTAGGTATACCTTATTAGTATACCTAATTATTGCAAAATTGCTTTTAACACCGGCCAAGTGCGAGTCCGACTCATGCACGAAGGGTTCCGTACAATTATCTATACAACAGGTGATGCAGTAGGAGCTGAATGCGAGAAGCCGAAGATAGAACAAAGTAGCGTACAATTGGAGAGGCCTATGTCCAACAGTGGACTGCGATAGGCTGATGATGATGATGGTCTATACAACATTAGACACTTTATTATAATATAGAGCAAAAAAAGTAAAAAAAATCACGTTTGTTGTTTGGGAGCCCCACTTAAATATTTATTTTATTTTATTTTAGTACCTATTTGTTGTATATAGCAGCAATAGAAATGCATCATCTGTGAATTTTACCAGTGTAGCAAACACTGTTCAAGAGATACAGCCTGGCGACGGACTGACAGACAGTGGAGTCTTAGTAATAGGGTCCTTTCTTACCAATTGGGTACGAAACCCTAAAAAAAGAAACCTATCGAACTAAAAAACGATAAAGCCACAGCATTTTATCAGGAATGATGGCAGAACTTATTGCAGATTTTTTTAATTCTCAAGAATCGATTAATGCATAACATGATACTGAGTACTGGAACTTCATTTTATCAAAATCTGACCACCTTAAAATTTCATAATATTTTTTAAACTTGATTATTATTATAGTTATACGATCGAAAAAACCACTTAAAAACATTTATTATGGTATAATAATATAATCGGTAATTGCACCACAGGTGATACTATACTCATGTCATACTCAATTCATGTCAAATTTTAGCAGCGAAAACACTTATAGCGGTATTTTTTTGATGCCAATTATCATTGCATTGTTGTTAATGCAATTATTTTTTGGTGTAATATTTATAATAACAAAATAACAGAAAAGTGGCCAAATTTCAGTTGCGGGTAGTGTATCATGACCACTTCCTTGTTATTTTGTATGTGACTACAAGAAATAGCCAAAGAAATGCTTCCGCTCGTGCCTTGCGTCTCTACCAGGAGGTAGAATGACAATAACAGAGTCATGGCGTAGGTACTTAAAACTTTTAAAAGTAACGACTTCTTAGCTAGTTGGATACGCGTACAAGTATAGTTGAGCAAGTAGTTGCACATAACATTCAGACGTGTGGCCGGAAGTTTGCATGCCATGACTTGGAATAGTACAAGTAATACTGTGGGCGTTCCAGTTCGCAATAATGTAGTAAATATTTCATCGGGTGCATTGGAATGGTTTTCTTCGTATCTTCAGGGGCGTCAGCAGTCGGTTCGCATCGATGATACATTCTCTAGTTGGCGTGATCTCGTTGCGGGCGTTTCTCAAGGCGGTATTCTATCTCCTCTTCTTTTTTTCTTATTTATCAGTCTTTTAACTCAGAAAGTTTGATGTACGTATCATTTGTATGCCAACGATCTTCAGCTATACGCTCAGACAAAGCAGGATAATTTGAATGAAGCTTTCGATAACTTGAATCGGTGAATCGAGATTTGATGCCGATAAAGAACTGGTCGGACGAGTTTGGTCTTTCGGTAAATTCTGAAAAATGTCAAGCAATCGTTGTTGGCAGTCCTCACATGGTTAGTAGAATAGATTTTGATTCATTACCAACTATTATCTTCCACGGCACTGCTATTCCTGTTAGCCATGATGTCACGGATCTCGGTTTGCATATTGATTCCTCTCTTAGCTGGCGGACTCAAATTGCTAGCGTCAGTCAGAAGGTCACTGGCACTTTGCGGTGTCTTTATCGTCTTAAAAACTTCCTACCAGTTAATACAAAAGTAACGCTCGTACCTTAAACAGTTCTCTGCATCACCCTAAGGTTGACTGGTAGATAATGCCTAAGGCATTAAGTCCGCCTTTGTACAAATTTTGTGTGCAATAAGTTAAATAAATAAATAAAAAAATAAAATATTGGTGGTAATATTAACAAGACTAAAACGAGTTTTTAAGTGTAGAAAGGGTCTTTAACGGATTGAGATTTTTTCACACACATCAACATGTTCTACTGGTTATCTATAATGACATCATTCAAGAATACTGCTGGTGCAGAAAATCCTTCGTGAACCGCATACCCTAAATACCAGATTTTTTTTTTTCTTTTAAAATATAACTAGCAATGTGGGATTTTGGTCCCACTAGCAATCCTGTTAACCCCTCCAGCTAAGCTCAATGGCTTGTGTTAGGAGTGGGTTCTCGTCGGTATTATAATGGGTAGGATTCGAACCCGCGACCTCACGATTGCGAGACCGATGCCTTAGCCATTAAGCTACCATAATAACCAAAATGAAGCTAACTACATAGCACAACATTATTGTACATGGTTATCAGGACGGCAAGCGATGGGAACTTGTGCACGCATTATATCTATAATCTGGTATTTAGGGTATGCGATTCACGAAGAATTTTCTGCACCAGCAACATTCCTGAATGATGTCATTATAGATAACCCGTAGAACATGTCGATGTGTAAAAAATCTCGAAATAAGAAATAACCAAATAATAATTTTTTTGCCTATTGTCCTTTCTATAACATAAACGGTCAGTAACCAGGGGGCTTATACATGGTACATTCGCTCCGTGGCGAATATGCTGACGGCTATATGACGTCATCCCAAACGATCGTTCACAAGAAAATTAATTAAAAGGCTATGGTTTCCACCGCTAAAATAAAATTCTTTAAAAATAATATCAGCCATTTTTTTTTTCTACATAGTCTCACCGTTCGCTAGATTAGTGATCAATCTAAAAAATAACGAAGATACTGTCAATAGTGCAGCTTATCTACGCATCGATTTAGATTGACCACGTGATATATTTCAATTCCATACATTTTGTACCAACTAACATTTAAACTTTCGCATCGCATGATTTTAACTATTTCTTATACGGGAATTAAGGCGCATTATCATTACCAGGTTGCACTGGCCGTGATCACAAGCGGACTGGTCGAAACGTCAAGCAATTTTAAGGTAAATAATGCGCGTTAATTCCCGTAAAATAAATAGTTATTTTGTATAAATTTTTTCATAAACGACATCGGTATTCGAATGTTACTTTGCCTTAGCCCCCAGGGAGGAAAATAATATCATCAAGCGCGTGTCTAAATTTATAGAAACGTATCTTTTATTTTTCAAGTTAGGCTGTCACAAACCTTTAAATCACGACCAAATCAAATCACACTCCTTCAACGTGGAATCACTCAAACGCTCCCCATCGCGGTTCACAAGCAAACAGCAGGACAATTAATAACGGTGCTATCAAAATTCGTCCGTGCACCAGTTCTTGATATATTTCGCCAGAGATCCATTAGCGGTCAGGCGCCTCCACCTGACACATGACAAATGGTCGGGTTATAGCCGAGTTGTACGGTGCGGTGCAAGTGGAAGTGAACAGCGATATGAAATATAATAAACAATCATTATATTTTTAATGTTTTGTAGACCGTAGGTCTTCATTACGGGGACATCTTAGTTTTATTGCACGACCGTGTTGCAAAGGCCGTGGTCACGGACACTTAAGGGTAGATTAGGCGAAACAGGGTTCGGCTCTCTCAAAAATTTATATAGAAAACCTAAATATTAGAACACGAAAAAAATTGTGTCACTAGTCAAAAGAGTTTTTCTAGTAGATGATATAAAGAAATTTAAGGTCTTATTCCACAAGAAATTTATGGTTATGTCTGATTTCGCAAATAAATCTTGAAGTTGCGGAAAAATGCAAAAACGAGCATTTTCGTGAGTCATGGCGTTCGTAATCTAACATAATTATGTACGAACGAATATTCTACTTTATTTTGACCTGCGCTCCTGCGCACTGTGAAGTAATGGTTGTGTGCGGAAGACCGAGGCCGGCGATTGTGTCGCTGTGTACGTAGCGCTGAATAAATAATTCTCTCAGTGTAATGCCCCCTTAAATTTTCACGCAGTTAGGTATTGGACTTGTATGTTAGTGGAGTTGGAGGGTTAAAGTTCTCAGCGACACAGGGCATGTACTCTACTGCGGGAGTCGTCTTTGAAAAATTAAAATCCTATTGTAGGATTTCGGAGCCAAACTGACAAAAACGGAACCCTCATAGTTTCGTCCTATCCGTCCATCCGTCCGTATATCACAGATATTTTATAAACCGCTACTTAGTTCGATAATTACATAAAAAAAAAAAATTAAAGAGGGCACTCCATACATGTAAAAAGCACCTACTATGTGGCACATCACTCGACAGCTCTTTTCAGGTTTCTAAACGATCTTTTTTGATTAAGTATTAATGTTGGTGTTTTTTTGTTAATGTTTTTGGAAATAATCGCTACAAAAGTTGTGAAAATTGTGTCTCACCCCTCCCATCTTTTGAGCCGTGTGGCTAAAAAATATAAAAAACAACATAATCGAATACACCACCGTCTTTAAATTATTTCAGAAAAACTGCGCTTCTTAACATTCTACACACAACTTCTCTTATGTGCTATGAAGATACGCCCTTTTGTTGGGGGCACTTTTTTAGATCATATTTTGTATGTAGTGCATTTCTTTATAGTAACAGCTGCGGAAGCCTACACTGAGCATGGTCCTACATGCTCTTGCCCGGTTTTTTTCATAAAAATATTATTCTGTTATAATGGATTGTATATTTAAATATTCAATCTACACGGCCTCACAGGTAAATATTATCTACCCTATACCATAATTTTGAGACCTCGTGGAGAGATTTAGCTAAAGCATTACAATCTTCTGTTATTGTCTTTATATACTTCCTCAAGCCTTTCTCAGGTTTTCATACTAATAACAGACTATTCCACTCGGCTTAATTATTGTTAGTCCTGATTTTCGTCAAGACGCATTGTCCGCTTCTCACTCGCACTCAGGCGCACAATAATGTGCTATCTCAAAGCCCACTGTGATGGGAATTGTGATGATAAAGTACTCAACTGTGCTCTCACGCTAATGTGGTCTACGCTCTTTATGAAACATACCAACAATAATATGCAAATGTTTTTAAAACATTACATCGACTAGACAGGGGACTCTCAACTTTGTTGGGCGAATTTCTGTGGGAAAATTCTTGATAAGTTTTCTTTATTACATCGAATTTTTTCAGTTTCATGTTTTAACCTAGATTTTTAAACATCTGTATAAATAAAAATGAATCGCCACCAACACTAGAACGGCTGGAATAATCTAACTAAGTTATTTTTACCCGACTGTAAGGGAGGGATATGTTTTTCACGCGTATCTTGTATGAATGTATGTATGTAATATTCTTTATTACCTCGTATCTCACAAACCACTGATCGGATTATACAATTACGATGTACGTAAGATTCATCTTGACAGCCAAGTGTTCTTAAATAAGTGACGTTTGAAAAAAACAAATATGGCAGCTGTGACATGTCAAACTAAAGAGGTGTAAAAAAAAATGAAGATTGATACCTTAATTTTTTTTTATACCTTAATTAAAGGGCTCATCTTAAGCATTTCAAAAAAGTATAACATGATTATGACTGTTATACTAAAAAAGATTGGTTAGTTGGTAATAAATAAAATAACTAAAAAACCCGCCTGCACAAAAAAGATGGAAACAAGATCCCCACATCGTTATATAATTTCATACAGTCGGAGGCACTTTACTAAGTTCATCGAGATTCAGTAATGCTGGGATCTTTTTTGTGCAGGCGGGTATTTATTTTTCATTATTACAAATATTTGTTGAATGACATGGATGGAATGGAAAATTTGGGAAAAAAATAATAATTTATGCCATTTATTACAAAAATCATAACTTACAAACTTAACGCTGGCGAAGCCGTGGGAAGAAGTTAGTACAAAATAAATAAAAGTAGATGATACTTGTGGATTTGAGCTCCTTAGATCTAAAGCGTCCAAAGTTTAGACAAGGCATTACCTAAATATACAATGTTACCATCTAAATCACAATTTAACGCAGTTAACCAAGTTGTCAACCATTTTCAATTAAGAAAAGTTAAATTAATTTCCTTGTTTAGTTTTGTAAGTATTAAATATTCATTATTTTATGCCACCCAAGCTATGCGGAGATGTTCATACATAGCACAAGCTTAATAATGTGACATCTCACTTAATACATTTTGCTTAGACAAATTTACATTTTAGAAATAGCGATATGGTTTTCAATTAGTGCTTGAATGTATCTTTTATTGAAATCGTTGAAATATCGGTCGATACTGATGATATTGTAACCACTTTCATTTCTTAAAGCTATTGTCTTTGAGCTTAGTTGGAGGTGTTAACAAGATTGATAGTAATGTGGGACCTCATCCTACATTGCTAAAAAAAACATTTTCGTTAATGGCTCTACATTTATCCTACATGACCCAAAATAAGACATACAATAGAAAAGGGTTTCTATTCAAAGTGGGAAAATCCTATAAGTCTTTCTAGGTCAGTTGGGGTCACGTGTTTAAATCTAACAAGTTTTTTCAAGGAAAGATGAAACGTCGGACAAATATTGTGTCAATAGGAGCACACAAGGCTTATTATGTTGTGTGAAGCTACTATGTATGGCGCAATAACTATATATTTTTCGTCATCAGCCTGTGTCGGTCCACTGCTGGACATCCTCCTCTTCTAATTTTCGCCACCACATCCCGTTCTCTGTCTTCCGCACCCAGTCCATCCCAGCGACCTTTCTTAGGTCATCGGCCCACCAGGCTGGGGACCTTACGTTTAACAAGTCGCGGTCTTCAGTCTAGGACTCGTTTGCTCCAGCGGCCATCGGTCCTTCGGCAAATATGACTAGCCCATTTCCACTTCAGCGTGCCTAACCTGAGACCGATATCGGTACCTTTAGTTCTTTGTCGGATGACTTCATACGAATGCGAATTGTATTCTTCAAAGAAACCCCAAACATAGCTCGCTCCATAGCCCACTGGGCGACTTTAAATTTGTGGACTAACCTAACCGTAAGTGTCTACGTCTCGGCACCGTAGGTCATAACAGGTAGGACGCACTTCAAGGATTGCAGTAGAGGCGAAGTGAAAACTCGACAAAGTTTACTAAACGCTGCCCAACCCAATTGGATCCTTCTGTCGACTTCTAGCTCGAAATTGTTTCTACCAAACTGGATACTGGCTACTTGCCCAAGTAACTATTTATTATACGGGAATTAACGCGCATTGTTTACCTTAAAATTGCTTGACGTTTCGACCAGGTTGCACTAGTCCGCTTGTGATCACGGCCGGTGCAACCTAGTCGAAACGTCAAGCAATTTACGGTAAACAATACGCGTTAATTCCCGTATTATAAATAGTTATAATCATGCAACACGAAAGTTTAAATGTTAGTACTTGCCCAAGGTAGATATTTTTGGACAACTTTGAGTATCGACTTTTCGACTTAAATTGGTTTCAGCATGACATATTTATTTAGCATGACTTTGGTTTTTTTTTCAAATTCATGCCGAGACCCACACGTCTAGAGGCTCCATTTAATCTATTTATGGGAGAAAAAAATATATATTAAAAAATATATATATTTTTTCAAAATTTGTGTGACATGTTTTAAAGGTAACTTTATCTGTGTGATTCATTTGGTTGTATTGATTCATCGTTATGAGGATTATTAGCTCTTCTTCTTCTAACAAAGGGAAATTAATTTATTTTCATGCCTTTGGGCTCATGGCCATGGTTTCGTAGCGAGTCAGTTAGCATGCAGGAATATGATATTTTTGAAATATGCTTTCAACAGGTACTCGGCACGATAGGGTAAGCGAACAACAACAATAGGTGCTCACTTTGCATAATGGAACGGAAGAAAGGTAGCCTTAAAATATTTTTGGTAAACAGCTAATGAAATATAGGGTATGTGCGCCTCAAAAGTATATACCTACTTACAATAACTGAGACACATTGTACAGAAAGAAGGCAAAATGTGCAATATATAAATGGACATTTTCATTACAATTCTTTTTCACGAAAAATCTTATTAAATAAATTTATCCTAATCATATTTAGTTACTAATCCCAAAATTATTTATATAAAATATTTCGAATTGCTTCAGAATTATCTACAGGCAACACAATTGTAATTAATAAAAATAATTATAAACATTTATGCAGATCTACTTAAAAAAATATGAGTGTATAAAAATGCCCACATAAATGTTATAACTGCCAATAAAAGTAAAAAGATAGCGGTTTCAGTAGACGTTTAATTATTTAATACTGTTTCCTCTTTGTTCGCCAATTAAAACATAACCGGAGGGCTTTCCAATAAAATTATATTACGCACAGAAAGTCTCTTCCGTGTGTGAAATGTTCGGAAACATACGTATTTGAGCCATGAACATTCGCGGTAATCACACCTCCGGGCCGATATGCACGTTTAATTAACGGTCACACACTAAACTTATGCATATTTAAAAATAACTATAGGTATTATCTATCAAGTACTCTCTCTCTCTCTCTCCCTGATTCAGGTTCAGTACATCTGAATGGTCTCTCGAGAAGATTGACTCCCGACTTTCTTAGGAGTGGTGACAAAAACAAACAAATCATTTGCCATGAAAGTGGTGTATAATTTTACCGGAAACTTTGTCATGAATTTATGCAATTTGTCTAATTAACATTAACAACTTTTAAGTTATTTAGTAGTAGTAGTTATTAAGCACTACGGTCAAACTAGGTCACTACTAAATAGGCTAAATATAAAAAAATGCCAGACATATCAAAAACTACGACATAGCGTCTCCGCACCGCATAATTATTTCCGTGTATATTTTCTTCCACAGATGTGTTAAAACTTAGAAGGACGTGGGTTAATGAGAGGCCGCTCGTAAACGTGCGAACCTATCTGTGATGAACTACACTTACACACGACTCCGTCTGTTTATTACCCGTCTATTACATCATTTGAACCTTGATCTTACGGAAATCGTGCTAGCGATAGTTGTACAATCATTACTCCGTACGGATCTCAAATATTAAGAAAAACAGTCCCACTCAGGATTAATTAAGATGGGTAGTAGGTCAGGGTAAATGCATTTATAAATTGACTAACCAAACCACGATCACAAGAATTACAATAAATAAAATTATTACCTACAGTGCATGTGACTAACAAAATATTCCTATCCTCGATTTAACCCCTTGGGGAAATACAGGCGAGGTACTATCCTTTAGTAACTATTAACAGCCATACCAAACAAATATGTAACAGCGCACATCCTCCAGAGACAGAAATATGTCTAATGCCAGACTGCGGTAGGCTATTTGCAGGCAAAATGTGTATAACAACAATACTGGACCATCTAACGCTACCGCCTAAAACTATGTAATCCCTGAAGAGACAACGTACTTCAAGTAAAACTACACACTATTAAGTGAATGTATATTTTCACAGTTGCTTACCAGTTGTTGTATTTACATAATAAAGCGTTAGAATGTAAGGCGTGTTACACGGGGAGCTACCGAAGGAAGTTTCCGTTGATTAATCCAATTTCGCGTTTAACCATCGTGTGCCAACGCCTAACCTAATCTTTTATTTACGATCCTTTACTTGCTTATATAATATTTAATACTAAAGTAGCAGTGTGTACCCGTGTTTGTCTTCGTTAATGGTAATAAATATTAATTACGAAAAGGTGTGGTTTAGTCTAAGAGTAAATTCAGTTCATTTGTGTTCACAATTCAACATAAATCAATGGTTTTCCTTTTACCCTAAATTGAGTGAATTATTTTGTAATAAATATATTAAAACATTATTATTCACATACTTTAATAATTTAGTGCTATAAATTTGCATAGAACTGGGATCAGAAATTCGTGAATATGAAATCAATGTTCTCGGCATCATCAGCACTTGGCCTAATTTTAATATTAAAGTAATTTTAAATATTAAAGCAACTTCAATATCTCCAAAGTATATAAGGGGTGTTACTATGACATCACTAAATTATTATTGGAGCTTTACAACAGCTAAGTCATTTATCTTCATCGCCTGATCAGACCTTTTTATCGTCATGCGGACGCCTTGTATCTTTACAGAGTGTAACTATGGGTAATAAATAGGCGAGGGTAGGGGAACACCTCTCATTTGTGTAATTCTTAACCCCGGCATACAAAGAGGGATGAGATTGAACTCTTTGTTTAACTCGCGTCGTGCCTCTACAATGAATACATGTATCAAGTTCTTTGTATAGAACGAGCCTGTTTTGTTAGACCTCAGCATTGAGAATCGTTGTTCTTCAAAGATTGAGAATGACAGGCAATACTTATGTTGTGGAATGCCGTTATTAAGTTTTCAGTTAACATTTAAGTATATTTTTAATTTAATTTAAATTTAAAAATAATTTAATTGTACAATACCCCTTCATTCTTCATAATAGCAAGGATAGTCAAGTCTAACAGGTATCGACGTTACAAATTAATGTTTAAATAGGTTTAAGATAGTAATTTTATTGTGGTCTTAAGTCTGATGAATATATTTTATTACTATAATTATAATACTTTATTAATTATCTATATTAACTATATCTTAATATTAATATTATCTAGTGAATGTATGTTCTTCTTCCATTCTGTTTAAATAAAAGAATTATAGCTAATTAAAATGCTGTTGTTAACATATTATGTTTAAGGGGGTTTGATTGCAAAACAGATACTTATTATTGATTTCCGTATTCAAATAATGAATTACCTCTGTGTTCATTTAAGTTAAACAGATTATAGAAATAATGAACAATATACCAAGACTAAAAAGAAGAGAAAAAGAAATCTATTCCAAAATACAGAAACAATATAATCTATTCTTTTCAATATTCTTTGTCTCTGTCATTCAGAAAGCCTCATTTTGTTTTATACATTTGTAGTATACATCAAGCTAGAACATTAACCGACACGGCTCCGAACTTGTGATTAATAGAGTCCTTTGTGCCGAAGACAAAAGGAAGTAATGGCCACACCATGGGGTTATATTTTGATTTCTTTATAATGATAATTATGCCATAATTGTTGTTAGTTCACTACACGATTTGTAGGAAAATGAGGACAAGTTTTGTTGGGTTTTGTTGTATTATTGTCGGGAATGGATCTGATAGTTATAAGAAACTTGAATAATGTCATCAAAGGGACTTAAAATAGATTACATATCAGTGATTTAAATGCAATCACAAATTTTGGTACTCAGTCTCGGTATTATTTATGTCTGTTATTTGTATGTTTGTAATACGGTGTGTTGCTGTCTGTTGCGGGTTTTCACAAATATAAAGACCAAAAGACAATTACTGTACTAGGTGTTGTTGTGTAGTTGTCTTGTTCTCTTTATATACTTACCTATAGACCGATTTAAGTCTATTGACATTATCAGCACAACTTTGGAGAGTTTCAAATTCAACTTTATATTTTAATAGACTTCGTCCATGCTAAATTTCAAAAACGACATGCTTTGAAATTCAGCATGAACGAATTCTACAAACACTTGCATCCAATATTACGCGTATGTGCCATAAGTACCTATACGTATAATGAGTGATTCGGTCGTAGTGACATTAATATTACGTACAGCTCCTTATTACGCTAATTTTATAGAATAGACCTGACAAAAGAACCAACGAAATTGCTTGTTATGCCCGAAGTTGTCTTGAAAGGGTTACGTTAATCGAATTGCGTGACGAAAGCCTTTTTTATTGTCTTGTAACTTAAATACAATATTAATGTAAAACAAATTATTAATAATTGATCTTACTGGTAATAATGGCTCATAAATATAAAATCGATATTTATAATGCAGGCTGCATTAAATATAAGACCGTCGCGTCAGCTGGAGACTGGATCACTGGCCCGGAAATATGAAATTTTAATAAAACGCTACTGGATGTCGCAGTCCTTTTTAGTTACTTTTTACGATGTGCAAAAGAAGAATAAAATATATTGTGTTGTACTTGTAAAAATATAGGTGAAAAAAAAATAAAAAACTTAAAAATTTACGCTTAAGACTTCGAGAGCGAAACAATGGATTTAGTGATTTCAGAGCTCATTTACTTCAAAAAATGTAAAATTATTTTAAAAGAGGCGCCACCGGGTTTGGTTCTAGCTTCATGAGTGACCAGTCTGACAGTGTCTGCTTTTATATTAAACAAGCGGCCCGTGCCGGTTTCGCACGGTCTTTTCTGCACCATCCAAACACACAATATGCATGTATTACACATAATAATTATTATTAACATAATTCGAAAGAAATTATCTAAATTATAGTGGAAGCCATATCAAAATCCGTTGCGACTGAAAAAGCGACTTTGTTTTACACTATAACTAGCTGTTTCACGCGATTTCATTCGCCTGAAAGGTTTTAAAAGCAAGTCGGCGACGATAGAGCGTAGCCTGTGTGTATATGTTTGTGCCAAATTTAATCCAGACCCGTTGAGCCATTGTGGCGTGATTGAGTACCATCCATTCATCTAAGCTTTGACGTTTATAGTATTAGGCATATACATAGTAAGATTACTTTGTAATATGTATTATATTTTAGTGATAATAATACAGTAAGACTTTATTGGATGAACATTTTAAGTGTTTAGCCTGGTTTAGCGTTCATTACAGTTAATAGTCTTTACACAAAGGTTCACATAATATCTATAGCTTTTATTATCTCTATATCACACTCTTGGGTAACCACGGGTTAATCTTACCCATAAAACGTTAAACTTCATAAACCTTCAAAGTTAACACCATTATTCCTCGACGTATATTCAAACCACTCACCCTGTTATTGTACGAAAATGATTTATATCTGACATGGAGACCGACCACGAGTTTCCTGCCAATATACTGATAAAAACGTTGATAAACGAAAATAGAAGAGTTGTGGAAATAGCCCATTGTTCTAATTTACGACCACATTAATCAATTTTTATCTAAATTGGGTATAAATATAAGTCTATACGTGGCTACAGATTTTGTGGTTGTTGACTTATTGAGTATGGCGTTGTTTTTCAAAAGACAGGAAATTATTTTTTACCACAATAAGTGGTAAAAATTGTAGCGTTTTTAAATTTGTGAATGTATTTTATACGAATTCGTTAACATTTAAATTGTTTGAAATGAAAATTTGTAAAAACTTTATTATTTTTATCGTTAGAACTGTAGTGAAAACTGTGAACCAAATATTAAACTGTAAAAAAAATATTCAACAGTAAAAATATAAATTCTCAATATCAACGAATTTCGGGTGAGTATTAAACTTAGAAAATATGGCATTCTGTAAGACGTAGATGACATCATATCTTGTTACAAAGTGCAACTTTATCAACTTCAAGGAGCTTTCTGGCTACTTTACCTTGTATTTTTTCACATTCTGTGTATTGGTGCATAATTATAAATTTAGCTAGCATAGCTCGTCCTGTTGGTACACTGTTTAAATGTACGTTAATTAGGTAAGAAAAAATATTGACATTATATTTTTCAAAAACAATTTCCAGCCACCAAAGTGCAACTAACATGTATTTTAAAAGTGGGTGCAGAGTCACGACTGGCAGTGTAAACAAAGCGCAGTTAGTTAGCGCGCGGGTACAGTTGTGCTCACGCGAGTGTAGCGACACTTGTAGTGGCCATTATAACTGCATGGTTTTTTTTTATATATTTCATTTTTATTCGGCGTTATTAGAGCTTTAATTAATGTTTGTTGTTGTAAAGTATCGCTAGTTGAAGTTAAAAATATTAAAAGAGTACTTGTAACTAAGTTTTGCACTTATTGGTTATTTTTGTTACATTTTTAGGGCGTCGAACTTGTAGAACAAAGAAATATGAATACCAATGAAATGCTTCAATTTTTTTGTGTTTATTTGGTAAATTATAACATTTGATTTAGGATTATGCACATACTTATGACCACAATATGATAAATGATAATTATTTTAAAATCAGGTTCGTATCGTGGTGGGAATAAAAAACAAAAAAATAAAACTCGCATAATGCAATGAAACCCTATCACAAAATATCGAAAACAGGGAAGGTAACCTCGCACAAGGTTCTGAGCAAGATGATTTGAAATAGTCTAAGATCCTTGTATACGTATACGATGACCATAAATATGGCCTATCGCCCTACGGTTCAAGTTCATTTGCACGTTCTAAAACAATAAAGTTGAATTGATTCTGATTTAAAGAATGTCAATGAATCTACTAATGAGGCCAGATTCAAATGTTCTAATTCAAATGCAAAGAATACTCTTTAGTAGTAAAACAAGAAACCGTTTTATTTATTTATTTAATATTTACAAAAAAAAACTGAACACTAAACAAAACTAAAAACTGAAATTTTATAGACTTTCTCGAATTAAACACAGATAAAGATGAAGTTATTATATGTGGCTATTACAACATATTAATATGTTAACATCTTGTGTAGCCGCTATTTGCGTCTGTGACAGCTTGGTATATAAGTTCCGCTGGTTTCTCCACAACTCTTTACAGTGCTGTTCCAGAGTGTGTTCTTTCATTGCGGTTTGACCATCTTGTATCCATAAGAGATCCGGTGATTTTGCAGGTTAAGGTAGATATAAATATGGGTGCGAATGAAACCAGGCACGTGTCAACTTCGCTATGTGTAATGGACAGTTGTCTTGTAAGTAGCTAATTTGTGGCATTTCACTTTTCGGATAAAAAATATGGACGGCGGGCAACATTGCATTTTGGAGAACGTCTATATAGTCCAATCCCGATGCTCGTGGTGGCAAACAGTATAGCTCCCGAACACCAGCAGCAGCCATCCAACCATACAAATTTAAAGAAATTTTACCGGATTCTCTTTTGGGTATCATATGATCTGGTGTGTAACGCGTTCCATTATATCGCCAAAGATGTTAACGACCATGCTGCTTGGACTTAAAAGTTTTTTTGTTACAAAAAACAGTCCTATCTCAATTAAATAGCCTCGAGCTAAATTCAGTGTAGCAGTTTTGTGAGCGTCCATCATATACACGTTAATCTTGGTATAGTGCAAACCTAAAAGTAGTTTGCTCAAAATCCGTAACACAATCCAATGGGGTAGTTTTTAGATTATGTTATATTTTTAAATTAATTAATCATTAATTAGATTATAAGGGTGGAATCCCACCACCCACCCTCGATCTATGAATCACCATAACATAACCGAAGTAGTAAGAATTTTCTTACTCTTAATACAACAATCGAAATAGAATGACAGACCGCACTCAAAAAGAGAGACCGACAACCAAGAAAATTAGTGACAGGTACCCTCACCAAGTCGAGTGGTAGGCACCTCCGGACCCTTGACTTGCAATATTCCGCTTCCACGAAGTGAAACTTCGACACGTGTTTCGCCTCTACACGAGGCATCCTCAGGACATGTGGCACCAACTGAGCGCTCGTTCAACGTGTGTGGTTTCTGATTGTCCGAGTAGACACTTCAAATAATTCTACAAAATGTTTCGTGGGCGTAAAACTATTATTTTCGTATTCACGTTTTAAAATTGATCTTTCACTGTTTGAGATATTAGGCCGTCGACCGCTTCGGTGACGATCATTTAAAGTTCCCTCTTCGCCTTCACGCGTAATCCAGAGACGAACAGCTTGTCTGGATACATTTAAACACCTAAATATCTCGCTGTTTTTGAGGCAATCGTTTTGCAGTGCTATTATGTTGGCTCTCTCAGCTATTGATAAATTACAAAGCATTAGTCATTACAGACAAATCAATAAATCATTATTTAAATAACTAAATGTGATCAGAATCACTTATTTTTAAGTAAAATGACGGAAAAGCTTGGCAGTTGTTAGTGATATTTTCTTTTTTCAGTGATAAGATTATTTTTATAAAAGATTAACATGCCTGCCAGTATGTTGTCAGTTACAAACAATACGTCATTATTATGCATCTCTTTCGTTGTTAAGAAAGGTTAACCTTAACGCTATTTTGGCTAAAAGGGAACTTTTGTCAAAACTCGTAGACCATTTTCTTGCGTTACTCAAGTCCGTATCGAGGTTACTTTCTGTACTCTTGGTATTTTGTGCTCATATCAAAAATCCTTCCCTTCGTAGCGGGAAGTACAAATATTTAAATTGCGAACTCAACCGTTATGTTAAAGAGTTCTCTACTTTCTGAAGATTTAGACTAGATACTACAAAGTTAACAAAACACTACGGACATTACTATTAGCTGAATATATGTATCCTATTTGAACGGTAAACAAACATTGCCATTTAAATCTACCAAAGTCTAATGTATAAATAAAATAATACAGCCTGCGGCTTTCATTTAACAATAGTAGGACAGAGCAGCCCCAAGGGTGCCGTAGGGTTAAAACTAAAGGACCACGTACATCAAACAGAAGGGGAATGCAACCAACTGTTTCACTGACATCTTGCTAACATTGCAGGGTTTGTTTTTTGCTATTTGTTTTATGTAAAAACCTTTTGAGGTGCTCGTTGAAAAATTGTAACGTTCTAAATCGCACTTTAGTCACGACAATACAAAGAATCTTAGTTTCTATATCTATTAATATGTACGATGTTTTCGATAGATAAATAAGAAAATGAATTAAGGCGGTAGTATAAAAGTGACTGATTTTTTTTTAAACTAAATGCTGTGTCACGAAGCCTCAATTTTCAAAATATTGAAGCCAATAAAATGATACTTAACAATATATTTTTATCGCATATTAAATATTTTGAACATAGTTGAAAGTTCTTGATTTATTTTCATTGGTATTCGTATTTCCTATGAAAGAGTCGGAAAATAAAAACATTTACAAAATTGCAATAAATAAACCCATAAATTTTAATATACAAGTACTAAATTATGTTTAAATTTATTTTACTTCGAGCCAACTTCAGTCCCTCGACGCGCCCGAATTTCCTCAATAATAAAATATAAGTGAAGAAAATCATAATTACTGGAGTTCAAGTCAGGCACAGACACGTCGAGTAGAAGTAATTATGTTTTAGTAGCGCCAGTTTACGAGTCGCTCGGGCATGGGGCAGTGGGCACGCACTCGGCGCTGACGACGCGCGGGCACGCCTTTATGTCAACTGTCACACGCTTTTTAGACGGATGTTTATGAAACCAGATAGTTTTAAAAGTGTTTCTTACGGTTGTCGTTAAGATATAAGGGTGAAAGGCTAACTTATCGTGTAGAAGCGTAAATACGTACCTAACTATACCTGCATTTATAATAATTTCGTTGATAACCAATTCCAGTACTTTAGTTACCATTTTAAACATAAAATAAAAATAAACCTATATTTTTTAATGGCTACCTACAGTTAAAATAGACTTAAATGGTCTATGTTGTAAGGCTGAGAATCTTGTGCAATATTATAATGTTATCCTAACTGATTTCTTTGACAGCGGTCAATCTCATTTAAGACTAGCTAACTAGGCCAACAGCTTGAAATATGCATTCTTGTGACTAAATAAATTAACTACATAGCTAATAACGTGACCGGAGATAGATTATGCATTGTGTCATCTTGTCTTATTATTTTCATCAAATTTTGGACGCCAACAAACAGTGAGACTATCATTGATCCATTTCTCAGTATTCATAATTATCTATTCATATATTAATGCCATCCTCATAATTAGCGAATATCAACGCCATTAAACTCACAATTCACTGGTTGTTATACCGATACTAATCAAAATGTTATTGCAGTTTGTATATTATAGTAATGAAAGTGCATTAGCTGAGTAATCTATATTCCCGATCATATAAACTCTTTATATATCGATGGATACTTACTATATATGGATACTGCTTTGGATACACGCATATAAATAGCCACAATTATACACATTTATAACGAAGTCTTTTTGCATTTATTGGTAAATATTTTAAGACTTTAATACTCGCAATATTGATTTACCGGAAAAGCATTTTTTGATGCATACAACATTGCAATGCACATCAATATATACTTCTGTTCTGGACACTTATCGAAATTCACCACGCTATGATATAAAGTTTAAATTACATTTCAACACAAATCAAGATTATTTACAAGATTAAATTTCTGCATAGACATAAATAGCGATCGTCACACTGACCAAGAATTCGTTATATCTACAAGTAGCAAATCGGCAAATTAAATCGCGTAATCGTATAAAAAATAACGAAACAACGTAAGCACTTGACAGCGTCTGGATTATGTAAATTAATTGTATCCACGCTGCCACAGTTGTTTCACATTACCTTGACTCTATGACTTATTATATCAAAAGATATTGTTTTCCGTTTGAGCGACATTGCGCATACTCGGTGAAATAGGTACCGATTTGCCATTGAATGCAACATAATTATTTTACGTAATAAGTCTATCTGTTCTTAACTTCGGTATCCAAAATATCAATAAACGTAATAATCTTGAGAACATTAAGGGGTTAACTCTCGTGAAACCCCTTTTTGATCCGTTTTACTTATGAGATAATAATTTAAAATTAATTTCATTATGTTTACGCCGGCAGTAAAACTGTCGCCATATTGTAATTTCTATCCAAAAACTTTCCCACATTTTTGACAAATAAATTTTACAATAAAATAAGTTAAAGTTTCGACATGTTTCAGATTATTTCCCATGAAATATTACATTCAGGGCTAAAATTTGGAAATTCAATAAATATAAAAATATTTCTATACGGATTTGAGTTAAGTTTGAGGTTATGTGTCATTGAGCCCAAGTGAGCGGCCTGAATAAGTTTTATCATAATATTACGTTGTTTACCCGACTGGATTACTGTAAGTAGATTTTACATAATTACATAGTGCAAATGTCAGAAAGTCATGCCAAAGTACCACGAGAACTATCCATTCAGCGCAGCTTAGTTAAGGAGCAAATTACCAAGTTTAAGAATTACTTAGACAAAATGTCATCTTCAACTTTAACAAGTGTTGAAATTGATGAGTTAACTATTAAGCTTAGTATATTTGAACAATATTAGCGAAATTTGATGATTTACTGAGTCAAATTGAAGTCACAAATTGAGGAACAGGAAATACTTGAGAATGAGGTGGTGGAAGCGCTTGTTATTGCTAAGAATTTGTTGGACAATTCATCAATGTTAGGTTGATTCACATGATTCTGGAGTTAGATATATTATATGGTAGTATTCAAATTTTTTAAACTTCATGGTACATACTTTAAATGGTTTGAATTCTAAAATACAATTTTGGGTTTGGTTGACAGCAATTTCATATTTAGAAGGTGAGCTGCCACGCATAATTTATAATTTACGGGGTATTTTCTGAGAATTATATGGAAGCTTGGAAGCTACTACGTGAACATTATGGCAATAAGCGTCTTTTTATTAATTACCATCTAAGGTCCCGGTTCAACATACAAAAAATATCAATATATTAAGCAATCCGAGATGTCTCTGCGTTTCTTAGTTGATCATAGGACTTAAAATCTTCGTGCATTGTCTAGATTAAGTCAACCCACAGAACATTGGGACACAGTTGTAGTTTTTCTACTGTCCACCGGGTTTTTTTTTTTTTTTTTTTTTTTCTCTTTATTGGGTAAACTAACAATATCACAAAAACAAATGCTAAAGCAGTATTATCCAACAAGTTAATAATTGTGATATCCACACCGTTTACCACGGATAGGTATACATAATACATTGAGAGTAGGTAGTATTTTTATATATCAACATCTACACTACATACAAATGTAGTGCATTTTTATACAGTTTTATAATACATACTAAATAAAGTAAAATATGAGCACAGGTCAACTTAAGCCAGGTACTTGTCTATTAAGTTTCTTAAGTAATAATTGTTTGTATGCGCCCACCAAATTTCCATGAATGTCTATATGACTGAAGTTGATGTTATAACAGTCAAGTATGCGACAGATAGGTGAGCGTTTGCCAGCATTAGTACGCGATGTACGTATCGCGAATGATGGAATTGTACGACAAGCTCGTGTATTTATTCTGGTAGGTACTTTGTAGTTAATATGATTGATAACATCAATGCAGTCATATTTATTATGGCAGACGTCATACAAAAACATCGCCTGTAATTGTAGTCTCCTAGATTTTAGGTCTAGGAGCTTATATTTGAGTAACAATTTAGGATAAGATCGGTAGCTGTGACAGCATAGTTTGTAGTGTACGCAGCGAAGGAACTTTTTTTGCACTCTTTCAAGGCTATCAGAGTATTTCGTATACATTGGGTCCCAAATGGATACAGCATATGCAAGTTGTGAGCGAATTAAAGTCTTGTAAAGATGCAAATATGTATGCGGACGTTTAAAATCATTACTACTTCGTAAGACAAAACCATACATTTTATAAGCCCTACTACAAATACTATCAATATGTGCATCTAGTGTTAGCGTTGTATCTAGCGTGACTCCAAGATCGCGTATGGTCTGTACTCTATCAAGGCAATGGCCGCCTATGGAATAAGTGAATGTACTAATAGATCGCTTCCTAGTAAATGTGATTACTTTACATTTGTTGAGACTGAGTTGCAATTTATTATTAACACAGTAGTTGTTAAATCTATGCAGGTCTTCCTGAAATTTATTATGATCATTAAAATCATTTATAGTTTGGTAAATCTTCAGGTCATCTGCGTATAATAAGAATTTACAATGTTTAAAACAGACATTTACGTCGTTAATAAAAAGAATAAACATAAAGGGGCCTAAAATAGAGCCCTGTGGTACCCCGGACGTTATGAGTACCATATCAGACTCGTACCCATTGACAACGACCTTTTGCGTTCTATTTGTAACATAAGATTTGAACCACCTCCAAAGATTACCCTTTATACCATTAAAGGCAAGTTTTTCCAGTAATATCCTGTGATCCACCCGATCAAAAGCCTTTCGAAAGTCTGTATAAACGCTGTCTGTTTGCTTGTTATGGTCTAGATTATCAAATAATTCCGAGGTATATACTGTAAGATTAGTAATAGTGGTCCGTTTACAGACAAAACCATGTTGTTCCGGAATGACAAAGTTATGCAATAGAGGATATATGGTATTATGCACCAGCCTCTCCATAAGTTTAGATAATGTGGGTAGAATTGATATTGGGCGATAGTTAGCAATGTCATCTTTTGGACCTCCTTTATGTATTGGTGTTATTCTGGCAGACTTCCATACGGCAGGAAATGTGCCCTCCTTTAAACATTTGTTATATAATATGGCTAAGGGCTTGTGTATGGTTACGGCGGTGTTTTTGAGGAAGATCGGGGGGATATTATCCAGTCCTGACCCTTTAGTAGTATCTAGAGCCTTTAGTTCTTTAAGGACGTCTGCCTCTAACAAATGTATATCACTAATAATACTACTATTCGGAAATTGAGTATCTACGTCAGCTATGTGGTTTGTACAAGTAAACAACGTTATTTCTTCAAATGTATTGTCCAAAACACAAATTATAAATCACAAGTAGGTAAGACAGTCACAGAAGAGTAGGTAGAATTAACACAAGAACTAGACGTTGATAAACTTTCGCGATTTGTACACATTATGAAAATATATATAACTAGCTGTCCCGCGCAACTTCGTATGCGTAAATTTTCCCCGTTTTTGCAACTTTTCTCGTCGCTACTCCGCTCCTATTAGTTGTAGCGTGATGTTATATAGCCTATAGCCTTCCGCGATAAATGGGCTATCCAACAAAAAAAGATTTTTAAAATTGAACCAGTAGTTCCTGAGATTAGCGCGTTTAAACAAACAAACAAACAAACTCTTCCGCTTTATAATATTAGTATAAATAAGGGTCTTAGTCGCCTGAATAATTTAAGGTTAAATACCTTGTTTATTGCCCGACGTTTCGACCGTATTGTAACGGCCGTGGTCACGGGTAGACTAAGGGAGTCCACCCGTGACCACGTTGCAATATGGTCGAAACGCGACAGATGTTTCTCAACATAAGCTCTGTTCGAAATCCTTTGACAGGGGCATCCTGTGAGCGCTTGTAATATTGGTCCATGCCCTGAATGCAAAAAAAAGACAATCGTCTCTAGCATCCATCTGATTCAGCCATTGCTTCGAATTGTGCGGATTCAGATGTTTTTAATGTACGCGTCTCAGGCTTTTAATGTCATCTCCTCCTATCTACAGCTTTAATTGAGGTACATAATTCTGCTGGTAATCGTTGTGAAAAAGTGCGTCATTGTCAGATTGTGACAGAAACCAGTTTTATGACACAATCATAAAAAAATCGTCTTTTCCTAAATTCTATTCCTGCAATTTGTACAGTGACTAATAATATAATTGGTATTGGAAATCATTCTACATACAAAATTAAAGAGAGTTGTACAGTACAGTTGAAGTCGTTATGCAATAATTGTTGTGTAACTTTCGCAACGTCGACGTCGGGTAAATAAAAGGTTTAGTACCTTTAAATATTTTTCACGATTAAGTCCCGATAATATTCTAATACGTTAATAGTTAATTTATTCATTACAAGCAAATTCAAAAGGGAATGCCCAAAAGCAGTATCGTATGTATCTAAGTTGTGCCACAAGTTGATTAAACGTTTATTTCTTGTTTCTACTAATAACATTTTTAAATAATGATATGGAAACTCACTACATTTGCCGGATTAATAAAACGAAAATATTAGTCTTTCAGTTTATTTATTTAGTATTTTTTCGTATGAAGTTATTTTTAACGGTGGCAACACTATTAAAAAAATAATATCGTAATATCGATTAGAATTAATAACGATTATTATTAATTAATTATTAGAAAGTCATAGAATTACTAAATGTATTTTGGTTCTTGTAATTATATTATAATTATAAATACTTTAATAATTGTTGCGCCGTTTGAATGTAAGGAACGATAATATTCATACACCATACATTATTTAAAAAACGAAAACAAATTCTTTGATACCTTTAGATTGAACCGGCTCGTTTAAAAATAAGATCATACTAATGAATTATAATACTAAAATCGATTTGTATAGGATAGTTATTGTAACACTAAAACGTAATGTCACTTGTTTGTCTGTGCTTAATGTTTGTTTGGCGCCGGCGCATAAGAAAACAGTTTAAAACAAATTACGAGCCATGCCTGCACTCTCAACTAGCAACGACCTACATACGACGGAGCTGCAGACTCGGCGCCTCGTGTCGTCCCCGATCACGCCACGCCGAGATGACATAGATTCTAGATCTTACATACCACGGAGTTGCTGACTCGGCGCCTCGTGTCGTTGCCGAACACACCACGCCGAGATGACATAGATTCTAGATCTTTTAGCATAGGGCACTTCGGTACCACCATCGTCCGAGTCTAGACATACCTTTTAAATAATTGTAATTTCTAATATCGAAATTAATTAAATCTAGTATTACTTATACTCTGGTTTCTTTTATCTCCCGGCTGGCGTACTTACCCATAATTGGCGCAGTCGGTACTTCTTCGGGACAAATTCGCGGCGCGTATATTCCTAGAAATCGGATTTGGCTTGACTTCGCATAGTCGCCACCCGCGTTCGCTCCGAAGACAAGAATCTATCAACCTACGAATCTACACCGGCCGAGGGCGTATTCGAAAATCAATACGAGAACCAGACATGCAGATTTTTTATATGTAAGTACTTTGAAAGTTTTTCTTAGTGTTGCTTCCTTGTCCCTCCTTCAAAATTTTCCACCTACGGAAAACCGGAGAGACACCTGTCTCGAACCGGCAGGAACTTAGAAATAGGGATTTAGACAAACATAGACACTTAGATTTTAGTGATTTAGAGTTAGACGTATTCTTCAGTGAACAAAAAATGTCATTCACCGTAGATGAAATTTATAAGGCTGTTAGAGCGGTGCCAGAATTTGACGGCAACCCTAACGTCTTAACTAGATTTATTGCAATATGTGAGACCTTGATAGAGGCTTACATAAAAGATGACCCAAATTTTAGGTTAACTAATATTTGCTTAATTAATAGTATTTTAAATAAAATTACTGGCCCAGCCGCCGCGACGATAAACTCGAACGGCATTCCTAGTAGTTGGGCAGAGATACGTAAATTACTCGTAAATAATTTTGCCGATCAGAGGGATGAAACTGCCCTCTATAACGATATTGCTATGTCATTCCAAGGTAACAGCACACCGCAGGAATTTTACGACAGATGCCAGAACCTTTTTAGCATGGTAATGACGTATGTTACGTTACACGATAACGTGGCTACCACCGTACAAGCTAAACGCGAGTTGTATAAAAAATTAACATTAAAATCTTATATAAGAGGTCTAAGAGAACCTTTGGGCTCTCGTATTAGATGTATGAGACCCGATTCAATAGAAAAGGCTCTGGAATTTGTCAACGACGAACAAAATGTAATTTACCTACAGCGAAGAGGTGACCCAGTAAACGATAGGCACACCGCATACAGCGCGAATTACACGCCGCAATTAAATGGTGCAAAGTTTGCAGGTGAGGTTGCATCTACTTCACTTAGAGGTAATTTACCATATTTAGGTTCGAACGGGCATACGCCCACGCATATACATATCCCCCCGCAAACCTCGCAGTGGAAACCCGCGTTCAGGTTTGACCAGAAACAAGCTCACCAGCAGGGGCACTCGCAACCGCAGCTTGCCCCAGTTTCTGGGCCTAGCCGTACCCAACAGATGTTTCGCGCACCGCCACCGAACTATAACCCGCGTAGTAAGGTATTTAAGATACCACCTAGGAATGATCAACCATTCTCCTCAGGGCATAAGCCAATGAGCGGTGTCAGTCACTTTGTACCCAAATCCCTTCCACCGACAATGACAGGACATGATTGGCAAAGATCAGGGAACCCGCCATCTAACAATTATTTTAAATCGCGACAGGTAAACTTCAACGTGACAGCTGACCCTAATGACTCATATTACTATTGTGACTACGATAACGAGCACGGGGCCGAATGCACTGCGTATGACGTTAACTATACCGACCATTATAATGACTATAATTGCAATGAAGGCCAGCAGGAGTTTACTTATGAGACCGAAAACGATGACTCAAATTTTCGCGAGGCTATCCCGAATACCGAACCAAAATAGAATTAAATTTACAATCAAAAAGGGAACTTCGTTATGTACAGATAGCTAACCCTCCATTAAAATTACTTGTCGATACTGGGGCAAATCAATCCTTTATAAGCCCCGAAGCCGTCGAGAATTATTTTTCACATATACCTTTGAACTTTGACCCCTTCGAAGTAACTAATTCTCGTATGAGTAGTATACATAATTATTCTATTACGTTACAGAACTTTCCAGAGTTTTACAAAAGCAAATTAATTAAACTATTCATCTATAGATTCCATAATGATTTCGATGGGCTATTAGGGTTGGATATCTTGAATAATTGTCAAATAGATCTTAAGCATAACCTTTTAATTACGGAAAATGCTAGTATACCCATGCTACCTTACACTTGTAGAAACTTAAACTCTCAAGAAACAATACCCGCGCGCTCTAGTAAACTAGTAAAAATACAGATGTATAACTATGACGGCGACGTATACGTAACCGAACAGATCTTGTGCAATTGCATCGTGCACGAATGTATTACAAACGTTAGCGACGAAATAGCCATATTAGAGTTAGAGAACCCAACCGACACCGATATAATTATCCCGAACGAACGCTTAAACCATCCTTTCGAAGCGTATGCATTCAATACCGAGTGCAATAGCACTGAACAAGATCCTCAACGCGTAAGCCGAGTGTTGTCGCGCTTACGTACCGGTCATTTAAACGCCGAAGAAAAAACTAATTTAGAAACTTTATGCAGTCGTTATGCAGACATATTTTATTTAGATGACGAACCTCTTAGTTTTACTAATAAAATAAAACACCGCATTAGAACTATAGACGAAATACCGATTTATACCAAAAGTTATCGTTACCCCTTTGTGCACCGGAAAGAAGTTAAGGAACAAATCGCTAAAATGCTACGTCAAGGCATCATAAGACCCTCAGACTCCGCATGGAGCTCCCCTATATGGGTAGTGCCGAAGAAAATCGACGCGACTGGGGAACAAAAATGGAGACTCGTTGTGGACTACCGAAAATTAAATGACAAGACTATTAATGACAAATATCCTATCCCTAACATTACTGACGTCCTTGACAAGCTAGGAAGGTGTCAATACTTCACGACCTTGGACCTATTTTCGGGCTTCTACCAAATACAGACACATCCAGACGATATTTCTAAAACAGCGTTCTCTGTAGAGCACGGGCACTACGAATTCTTGCGTATGCCGATGGGACTCAAAAATTCCCCATCAACGTTTCAAAGGGTGATGGACGAGGTACTCCGCGGACTCCAAAACGAGATCTGCCTGGTATATCTCGACGATATTGTCGTATTCGGGACCAGTCTTCAAGAAATGATGGTAAATCTAGAGAAAGTATTTAATAGATTGCGTGACTCCAACTTTAAAATACAGTTGGACAAGTCTGAATTTTTGAGGTTGGAAACACCATATTTAGGTCATATCATTAGTGGGGAAGGTATAAAACCTAACCCCGATAAAGTTTTAGCTATTCAAAAATATCCACTTCCAAAGACCCCCAAAGAAATTAAACAATTTCTAGGACTCATGGGATATTATCGTAAATTCATACCCGACTTTGCTCGTATTACAAAACCTATGACGAAATGCTTAAAAAAATCAAAGAAAATAGTTTTAGATTCCGACTACATCGAATGTTTTGAAAAATGTAAATCCCTACTGACTAACGACCCCATACTACAATACCCTGACTTCTCAAAAGACTTTATACTGACGACGGATGCATCAAACGTCGCAATTGGTGCAGTCCTATCTCAAGGGACTGTAGGAGCGGACAAACCTATCTGCTACGCATCTAGGACTCTAAATGATAGTGAAGTTAATTACAGTACTATAGAGAAGGAGCTTTTGGCTATAGTATGGGCAACTCAATACTTCAGGCCCTATCTTTTCGGTCGTAAGTTCAAAATAATTACCGATCATCAACCACTTCAGTGGATAATGAACGTCAAGGAACCTAATTCAAGACTGACTAGGTGGCGCCTTAAACTTAGTGAATACGACTATACAATAGTATATAAAAAAGGCAAATCTAATACCAACGCAGACGCTCTATCACGAATTCAAATTAATAATCAGGAAACAGAGTCCTTGATAGTTCATCACACTGAAAAACCTTCATCTATATCGGACTCTACTACAGCTACCGCCCACACAAGTAATGAAAACCCCATCCTTGAGGTTCCCATAACCGAAGAACCCTTGAATAAATTTCACAAACAGATAAGTTTTACTATAGTAGGCGATATTAAAAGACGTCCAATCACTACAAGACCTTTTGACACGCATACGCACACCTCTATACAAGTGTCCGAATCGAACCTCGAGCAGGATGTAGTCAATGCAATTAAAGAACATATCAATCCAAAAATTAGAACCGGCCTTAAAATTACACCACCACTAGGAATGTACTCTATAGTCCCTATTATACAGAATAATTTTAAAAATTCAAGCATGAACCTATCCCTTACTAAACACGAATTAGAGAATGTAAAAGAGTATTTAAGGCAGCAAGGAATTATTAGAAATTATCACGAGGGTAAAACTAATCATCGCGGCATAACCGAATGTTACCTAGCACTATCTCGCGTTTATTTTTGGCCTAAAATGAAAGAAGAGATAACTAAATATATTAATGCTTGCGCTATATGCGGACAATCGAAGTATGACCGTAACCCGATTAGGCCCCAATTGAATATCGTCCCGCCAGCAACTAAACCCTTAGAAAGAGTACACCTAGATATTTTTACGGTACAGAATGAAAAATATTTAACATTCATGGACGTTTTTTCCAAGTACGGGCAAGCTTACCACTTGAGAGATGGAACAGCCCTAAGTGTCTTACAAGCTGTAATAACTTATTGTACCCACCACGGATTGCCTCTAACTATTGTCACAGATAACGGGACAGAGTTTACGAACCAACTCTTTGCTGAGTTCGTAAGACTTCACGGAATAATACACCATAAAACGTTAGCACACTCACCAAATGATAATGGAATAATTGAAAGATATCATTCAACATTGTTAGAGCATTTGCGCATACTACAATTACAACACAAAACTGAAACTATCGCTAATCTAATTCCCTATGCGTTATTAGCATATAACAGCTCAATACATAGCTTTACAAAATGTAGGCCCCATGATATAATTCGAGGTCATTTTGACCCACGCGATCCCCTAAATATAAACGTATCAGAGCACTTCATGCAACAATATATATTAAATCACCGGGAGCGAATGAAAATAGCATATAATCTAATTAATGAATCGTCGTTAGAAAATCGTACCAGCCTAATAGAAAATTGTAATAAGTCTCGTGAACCGGAAGTAAACTATGAACTAAATCAACAAGTTTTTGTTACTAACCCCCAAGCGAGTCGGCAAAAGACCGCAGCTCGTTATACGGAGGATATCGTACTAGCCAACCTACCAATACACATCTATACATCAAAAAAGAAAGGTCCCATTGCCAAAAATCGTCTGAAGCGTGTTCCTAAATCATCAAAATTGTTACAGATTACTGCTAACAACGACCGCCCACCTGACAATGACGCTCGAGATAAGACTTGATTACTTGGGTGACGGCCCCGGGTTGCTTCCCTTTGACCTTGGTCCAACTAAATTTATAACCCATTACCATCCATTTTTACATTACCTAAACCTGACTGACATCGAAAGTAGACTTAGTGCAGTAGAATCGCAACTAAACTTATTTGAGGCTAAACTGGATAGCGAAAAATTTCCATTGTATGAAGCTCAAATTAATTATATTTCTAATAAATTGGTAAAGATTCACGAGCAGATAGACAGTCTGGAATCACATCGCACCAAAAGAAGTCTCTTCGATGGCTTGGGTACAGTAATAAAAGAAATCACTGGAAATTTGGACTACAAAGACGCTCAAAAATATAATTCCGCCATTAAAATATTAGAAAATAATGAAAATACACTTTCTTCCGAACTAAAACAACATATAAGTCTCAATAAGGAATGGATGACACAAAACGATGTACTACTGTCGCAAATAACCGATAACCAACAAAAAATCAATAGTACTTTGGAGTCTGTCATCCACAGTAAAACTTATGACCAAAACTTATTAAAGTTTGTTAGGTTTAATCAACTTTTAACTATAATAAGCGAAAATGTGCAAGATTTAACGTCAGCATTAGTTAGAATAGAGGATAGTTTAGCTTTTATCCGTGCTTCCAGCACACATCATAGTATGATTAAATATGATATTTTAAAAGGTATGGTCAACCAATTAAAATCTTTATATAATGAAGAGCAGGTACTAAATATAGATTTAAGGGAATACTATAGAATTATAAAGCCAAGTTACTTCTACGCAGATAACAGAATAGTTTTTGTCTTTAAAGTCCCGGTCATTTCTCCTGGCACATCCAAATTGTATAAATTAGCAATCGTCCCTAATAAGTATTCTCAAAGTCCTATTCCACCATATCCTTATATAGCAACCGATGGGAAAGCATTCATGTACATAGAGGCTGAATGCCCGAAGTTCAATGAATTTCACATCTGTGAGGAAACTATCAACAATCGACCGAGAGAACAACGAGACTGCATGCAGAGCCTGATTGTGGACCAAGTCATCGACAAGACCTGTTCACCAACTAGGATAACCCTGAGCAAACAAGCCCTAGAACAACTGGACGACCAACATTATACTGTAGTGTTCCCGAAACCGGCAAAAGTAGAGCTACAATGTGACCGGCACGAGTATGTAATTCTCAATGGAAGCTATTTGGCAACTATACCAAAAACATGTCACCTTAGAACGGAGGAACTTACAATCGTCAACACGAATGACGTAGTAAAAGGACAGCCGCTCAAGATAACTGAAATACCCTACGCAACCTACGGCGACAACCAGTCTATAGCAATCCCGCACTTCAAGTTGAACACCATCAATCTGAAAAATCTGCACAGTATCGAGGATAAGATACTACTCCAGCATCCAATAGAGTTGCAACCTGTCGAGCAAACAGAAACATTGTACCATACGACCATACCTTTCTATGGAATATTAGTCGGTGCAGTCATACTCGTAACCGTCGTCGCAATCCGTCGCCATGTACTACGCACTAAGGTAGTAACAGTGCAATCACCACCCGAGGAGGTACTACGCACTAACGTAGTAACAGTGCAACCATCACCTGAAGATGCCAGATACTCTACACCAACGGCACTCAAACCAGAGAAGGATCCGGCAGCAACATTCTCGCTCAAAGTTCTCAAATAGTTGCTGTTCTAAGAGGGGAGGAATTACGAGCCATGCCTGCACTCTCAACTAGCAACGACCTACATACGACGGAGCTGCAGACTCGGCGCCTCGTGTCGTCCCCGATCACGCCACGCCGAGATGACATAGATTCTAGATCTTACATACCACGGAGTTGCTGACTCGGCGCCTCGTGTCGTTGCCGAACACACCACGCCGAGATGACATAGATTCTAGATCTTTTAGCATAGGGCACTTCGGTACCACCATCGTCCGAGTCTAGACATACCTTTTAAATAATTGTAATTTCTAATATCGAAATTAATTAAATCTAGTATTACTTATACTCTGGTTTCTTTTATCTCCCGGCTGGCGTACTTACCCATAATTTCGTCCCCGATCACGCCACGCCGAGATGACATAGATTCTAGATCTTACATACCACGGAGTTGCTGACTCGGCGCCTCGTGTCGTTGCCGAACACACCACGCCGAGATGACATAGATTCTAGATCTTTTAGCATAGGGCACTTCGGTACCACCATCGTCCGAGTCTAGACATACCTTTTAAATAATTGTAATTTCTAATATCGAAATTAATTAAATCTAGTATTACTTATACTCTGGTTTCTTTTATCTCCCGGCTGGCGTACTTACCCATAATTGGCGCAGTCGGTACTTCTTCGGGACAAATTCGCGGCGCGTATATTCCTAGAAATCGGATTTGGCTTGACTTCGCATAGTCGCCACCCGCGTTCGCTCCGAAGACAAGAATCTATCAACCTACGAATCTACACCGGCCGAGGGCGTATTCGAAAATCAATACGAGAACCAGACATGCAGATTTTTTATATGTAAGTACTTTGAAAGTTTTTCTTAGTGTTGCTTCCTTGTCCCTCCTTCAAAATTTTCCACCTACGGAAAACCGGAGAGACACCTGTCTCGAACCGGCAGGAACTTAGAAATAGGGATTTAGACAAACATAGACACTTAGATTTTAGTGATTTAGAGTTAGACGTATTCTTCAGTGAACAAAAAATGTCATTCACCGTAGATGAAATTTATAAGGCTGTTAGAGCGGTGCCAGAATTTGACGGCAACCCTAACGTCTTAACTAGATTTATTGCAATATGTGAGACCTTGATAGAGGCTTACATAAAAGATGACCCAAATTTTAGGTTAACTAATATTTGCTTAATTAATAGTATTTTAAATAAAATTACTGGCCCAGCCGCCGCGACGATAAACTCGAACGGCATTCCTAGTAGTTGGGCAGAGATACGTAAATTACTCGTAAATAATTTTGCCGATCAGAGGGATGAAACTGCCCTCTATAACGATATTGCTATGTCATTCCAAGGTAACAGCACACCGCAGGAATTTTACGACAGATGCCAGAACCTTTTTAGCATGGTAATGACGTATGTTACGTTACACGATAACGTGGCTACCACCGTACAAGCTAAACGCGAGTTGTATAAAAAATTAACATTAAAATCTTATATAAGAGGTCTAAGAGAACCTTTGGGCTCTCGTATTAGATGTATGAGACCCGATTCAATAGAAAAGGCTCTGGAATTTGTCAACGACGAACAAAATGTAATTTACCTACAGCGAAGAGGTGACCCAGTAAACGATAGGCACACCGCATACAGCGCGAATTACACGCCGCAATTAAATGGTGCAAAGTTTGCAGGTGAGGTTGCATCTACTTCACTTAGAGGTAATTTACCATATTTAGGTTCGAACGGGCATACGCCCACGCATATACATATCCCCCCGCAAACCTCGCAGTGGAAACCCGCGTTCAGGTTTGACCAGAAACAAGCTCACCAGCAGGGGCACTCGCAACCGCAGCTTGCCCCAGTTTCTGGGCCTAGCCGTACCCAACAGATGTTTCGCGCACCGCCACCGAACTATAACCCGCGTAGTAAGGTATTTAAGATACCACCTAGGAATGATCAACCATTCTCCTCAGGGCATAAGCCAATGAGCGGTGTCAGTCACTTTGTACCCAAATCCCTTCCACCGACAATGACAGGACATGATTGGCAAAGATCAGGGAACCCGCCATCTAACAATTATTTTAAATCGCGACAGGTAAACTTCAACGTGACAGCTGACCCTAATGACTCATATTACTATTGTGACTACGATAACGAGCACGGGGCCGAATGCACTGCGTATGACGTTAACTATACCGACCATTATAATGACTATAATTGCAATGAAGGCCAGCAGGAGTTTACTTATGAGACCGAAAACGATGACTCAAATTTTCGCGAGGCTATCCCGAATACCGAACCAAAATAGAATTAAATTTACAATCAAAAAGGGAACTTCGTTATGTACAGATAGCTAACCCTCCATTAAAATTACTTGTCGATACTGGGGCAAATCAATCCTTTATAAGCCCCGAAGCCGTCGAGAATTATTTTTCACATATACCTTTGAACTTTGACCCCTTCGAAGTAACTAATTCTCGTATGAGTAGTATACATAATTATTCTATTACGTTACAGAACTTTCCAGAGTTTTACAAAAGCAAATTAATTAAACTATTCATCTATAGATTCCATAATGATTTCGATGGGCTATTAGGGTTGGATATCTTGAATAATTGTCAAATAGATCTTAAGCATAACCTTTTAATTACGGAAAATGCTAGTATACCCATGCTACCTTACACTTGTAGAAACTTAAACTCTCAAGAAACAATACCCGCGCGCTCTAGTAAACTAGTAAAAATACAGATGTATAACTATGACGGCGACGTATACGTAACCGAACAGATCTTGTGCAATTGCATCGTGCACGAATGTATTACAAACGTTAGCGACGAAATAGCCATATTAGAGTTAGAGAACCCAACCGACACCGATATAATTATCCCGAACGAACGCTTAAACCATCCTTTCGAAGCGTATGCATTCAATACCGAGTGCAATAGCACTGAACAAGATCCTCAACGCGTAAGCCGAGTGTTGTCGCGCTTACGTACCGGTCATTTAAACGCCGAAGAAAAAACTAATTTAGAAACTTTATGCAGTCGTTATGCAGACATATTTTATTTAGATGACGAACCTCTTAGTTTTACTAATAAAATAAAACACCGCATTAGAACTATAGACGAAATACCGATTTATACCAAAAGTTATCGTTACCCCTTTGTGCACCGGAAAGAAGTTAAGGAACAAATCGCTAAAATGCTACGTCAAGGCATCATAAGACCCTCAGACTCCGCATGGAGCTCCCCTATATGGGTAGTGCCGAAGAAAATCGACGCGACTGGGGAACAAAAATGGAGACTCGTTGTGGACTACCGAAAATTAAATGACAAGACTATTAATGACAAATATCCTATCCCTAACATTACTGACGTCCTTGACAAGCTAGGAAGGTGTCAATACTTCACGACCTTGGACCTATTTTCGGGCTTCTACCAAATACAGACACATCCAGACGATATTTCTAAAACAGCGTTCTCTGTAGAGCACGGGCACTACGAATTCTTGCGTATGCCGATGGGACTCAAAAATTCCCCATCAACGTTTCAAAGGGTGATGGACGAGGTACTCCGCGGACTCCAAAACGAGATCTGCCTGGTATATCTCGACGATATTGTCGTATTCGGGACCAGTCTTCAAGAAATGATGGTAAATCTAGAGAAAGTATTTAATAGATTGCGTGACTCCAACTTTAAAATACAGTTGGACAAGTCTGAATTTTTGAGGTTGGAAACACCATATTTAGGTCATATCATTAGTGGGGAAGGTATAAAACCTAACCCCGATAAAGTTTTAGCTATTCAAAAATATCCACTTCCAAAGACCCCCAAAGAAATTAAACAATTTCTAGGACTCATGGGATATTATCGTAAATTCATACCCGACTTTGCTCGTATTACAAAACCTATGACGAAATGCTTAAAAAAATCAAAGAAAATAGTTTTAGATTCCGACTACATCGAATGTTTTGAAAAATGTAAATCCCTACTGACTAACGACCCCATACTACAATACCCTGACTTCTCAAAAGACTTTATACTGACGACGGATGCATCAAACGTCGCAATTGGTGCAGTCCTATCTCAAGGGACTGTAGGAGCGGACAAACCTATCTGCTACGCATCTAGGACTCTAAATGATAGTGAAGTTAATTACAGTACTATAGAGAAGGAGCTTTTGGCTATAGTATGGGCAACTCAATACTTCAGGCCCTATCTTTTCGGTCGTAAGTTCAAAATAATTACCGATCATCAACCACTTCAGTGGATAATGAACGTCAAGGAACCTAATTCAAGACTGACTAGGTGGCGCCTTAAACTTAGTGAATACGACTATACAATAGTATATAAAAAAGGCAAATCTAATACCAACGCAGACGCTCTATCACGAATTCAAATTAATAATCAGGAAACAGAGTCCTTGATAGTTCATCACACTGAAAAACCTTCATCTATATCGGACTCTACTACAGCTACCGCCCACACAAGTAATGAAAACCCCATCCTTGAGGTTCCCATAACCGAAGAACCCTTGAATAAATTTCACAAACAGATAAGTTTTACTATAGTAGGCGATATTAAAAGACGTCCAATCACTACAAGACCTTTTGACACGCATACGCACACCTCTATACAAGTGTCCGAATCGAACCTCGAGCAGGATGTAGTCAATGCAATTAAAGAACATATCAATCCAAAAATTAGAACCGGCCTTAAAATTACACCACCACTAGGAATGTACTCTATAGTCCCTATTATACAGAATAATTTTAAAAATTCAAGCATGAACCTATCCCTTACTAAACACGAATTAGAGAATGTAAAAGAGTATTTAAGGCAGCAAGGAATTATTAGAAATTATCACGAGGGTAAAACTAATCATCGCGGCATAACCGAATGTTACCTAGCACTATCTCGCGTTTATTTTTGGCCTAAAATGAAAGAAGAGATAACTAAATATATTAATGCTTGCGCTATATGCGGACAATCGAAGTATGACCGTAACCCGATTAGGCCCCAATTGAATATCGTCCCGCCAGCAACTAAACCCTTAGAAAGAGTACACCTAGATATTTTTACGGTACAGAATGAAAAATATTTAACATTCATGGACGTTTTTTCCAAGTACGGGCAAGCTTACCACTTGAGAGATGGAACAGCCCTAAGTGTCTTACAAGCTGTAATAACTTATTGTACCCACCACGGATTGCCTCTAACTATTGTCACAGATAACGGGACAGAGTTTACGAACCAACTCTTTGCTGAGTTCGTAAGACTTCACGGAATAATACACCATAAAACGTTAGCACACTCACCAAATGATAATGGAATAATTGAAAGATATCATTCAACATTGTTAGAGCATTTGCGCATACTACAATTACAACACAAAACTGAAACTATCGCTAATCTAATTCCCTATGCGTTATTAGCATATAACAGCTCAATACATAGCTTTACAAAATGTAGGCCCCATGATATAATTCGAGGTCATTTTGACCCACGCGATCCCCTAAATATAAACGTATCAGAGCACTTCATGCAACAATATATATTAAATCACCGGGAGCGAATGAAAATAGCATATAATCTAATTAATGAATCGTCGTTAGAAAATCGTACCAGCCTAATAGAAAATTGTAATAAGTCTCGTGAACCGGAAGTAAACTATGAACTAAATCAACAAGTTTTTGTTACTAACCCCCAAGCGAGTCGGCAAAAGACCGCAGCTCGTTATACGGAGGATATCGTACTAGCCAACCTACCAATACACATCTATACATCAAAAAAGAAAGGTCCCATTGCCAAAAATCGTCTGAAGCGTGTTCCTAAATCATCAAAATTGTTACAGATTACTGCTAACAACGACCGCCCACCTGACAATGACGCTCGAGATAAGACTTGATTACTTGGGTGACGGCCCCGGGTTGCTTCCCTTTGACCTTGGTCCAACTAAATTTATAACCCATTACCATCCATTTTTACATTACCTAAACCTGACTGACATCGAAAGTAGACTTAGTGCAGTAGAATCGCAACTAAACTTATTTGAGGCTAAACTGGATAGCGAAAAATTTCCATTGTATGAAGCTCAAATTAATTATATTTCTAATAAATTGGTAAAGATTCACGAGCAGATAGACAGTCTGGAATCACATCGCACCAAAAGAAGTCTCTTCGATGGCTTGGGTACAGTAATAAAAGAAATCACTGGAAATTTGGACTACAAAGACGCTCAAAAATATAATTCCGCCATTAAAATATTAGAAAATAATGAAAATACACTTTCTTCCGAACTAAAACAACATATAAGTCTCAATAAGGAATGGATGACACAAAACGATGTACTACTGTCGCAAATAACCGATAACCAACAAAAAATCAATAGTACTTTGGAGTCTGTCATCCACAGTAAAACTTATGACCAAAACTTATTAAAGTTTGTTAGGTTTAATCAACTTTTAACTATAATAAGCGAAAATGTGCAAGATTTAACGTCAGCATTAGTTAGAATAGAGGATAGTTTAGCTTTTATCCGTGCTTCCAGCACACATCATAGTATGATTAAATATGATATTTTAAAAGGTATGGTCAACCAATTAAAATCTTTATATAATGAAGAGCAGGTACTAAATATAGATTTAAGGGAATACTATAGAATTATAAAGCCAAGTTACTTCTACGCAGATAACAGAATAGTTTTTGTCTTTAAAGTCCCGGTCATTTCTCCTGGCACATCCAAATTGTATAAATTAGCAATCGTCCCTAATAAGTATTCTCAAAGTCCTATTCCACCATATCCTTATATAGCAACCGATGGGAAAGCATTCATGTACATAGAGGCTGAATGCCCGAAGTTCAATGAATTTCACATCTGTGAGGAAACTATCAACAATCGACCGAGAGAACAACGAGACTGCATGCAGAGCCTGATTGTGGACCAAGTCATCGACAAGACCTGTTCACCAACTAGGATAACCCTGAGCAAACAAGCCCTAGAACAA
Organism: Herminia tarsipennalis; assembly: GCA_945859575.2. Classification (NCBI taxonomy): domain Eukaryota; kingdom Metazoa; phylum Arthropoda; class Insecta; order Lepidoptera; family Erebidae; genus Herminia; species Herminia tarsipennalis. The sequence goes on along the minus strand of OX243836.2, from coordinate 2,026,271 downwards.
CTGGACGACCAACATTATACTGTAGTGTTCCCGAAACCGGCAAAAGTAGAGCTACAATGTGACCGGCACGAGTATGTAATTCTCAATGGAAGCTATTTGGCAACTATACCAAAAACATGTCACCTTAGAACGGAGGAACTTACAATCGTCAACACGAATGACGTAGTAAAAGGACAGCCGCTCAAGATAACTGAAATACCCTACGCAACCTACGGCGACAACCAGTCTATAGCAATCCCGCACTTCAAGTTGAACACCATCAATCTGAAAAATCTGCACAGTATCGAGGATAAGATACTACTCCAGCATCCAATAGAGTTGCAACCTGTCGAGCAAACAGAAACATTGTACCATACGACCATACCTTTCTATGGAATATTAGTCGGTGCAGTCATACTCGTAACCGTCGTCGCAATCCGTCGCCATGTACTACGCACTAAGGTAGTAACAGTGCAATCACCACCCGAGGAGGTACTACGCACTAACGTAGTAACAGTGCAACCATCACCTGAAGATGCCAGATACTCTACACCAACGGCACTCAAACCAGAGAAGGATCCGGCAGCAACATTCTCGCTCAAAGTTCTCAAATAGTTGCTGTTCTAAGAGGGGAGGAATTACGAGCCATGCCTGCACTCTCAACTAGCAACGACCTACATACGACGGAGCTGCAGACTCGGCGCCTCGTGTCGTCCCCGATCACGCCACGCCGAGATGACATAGATTCTAGATCTTACATACCACGGAGTTGCTGACTCGGCGCCTCGTGTCGTTGCCGAACACACCACGCCGAGATGACATAGATTCTAGATCTTTTAGCATAGGGCACTTCGGTACCACCATCGTCCGAGTCTAGACATACCTTTTAAATAATTGTAATTTCTAATATCGAAATTAATTAAATCTAGTATTACTTATACTCTGGTTTCTTTTATCTCCCGGCTGGCGTACTTACCCATAATTAACATAATAACAAATAGTTTTTGTTATTTCTCGTGTTGTGTATGATATTGTGGTTACATTATGTGAGTTTGAGATAGAGACTCCATATACATAGTAACAATCAGAAATATTTTGTGAGACAGAGACTCGTACCAATTGTGCCAATTGTGAAGTGATTGTAAGATAGAGACTCAAAATATATATTACTGCAAAGCCGAATTCATAGCCATAAACAAGTGTTACACATTATGTGTATACATAATTAATACGCAATATTATTATAGTTATGCCATATTTAAAAAAAATGTACCCATATAAATATTTCGATTTTCGAAGTTCATCCCCACCCATTTCAATTAAACCCGGCAAATTAGGTAAATCATTGTTGTTTTTTCTGAAAGTATATATTAATATCCACACAAATCAGTAGTTTTTATCTTATCAGTAGTTTGCACAACAAAACTTTTAGTGATACTAAGTTCTATAGTCATTTGAACATTACCCTTTACATTAAAATGATTGCATAACATTTTATTTATTTATTTACAAAAATACATACATATATTCATACATAAATAAATACATATATACAGACAAATATGTAAGTTACTAATGTTGTGATGATTCAGCTGATACATCAAGGAACAAAGTGCGTACCTTCTATTTAAAATTAAGGCGATTGGGTGCCATCCTAATTTCGGGGGGCAGGGCATTCCAGAGAGAAAAAGATTGAACTAGAAAAGAGCATCCGACGAATCCAGAAGAATGAGCAGAGCATAATAAAAGAAGCAGATTGTCGGAAGATCGAAGATCTCTACAGTGATTAGAGTGCAGGTACTGAAAGTTGGAACTCAAGTATGAAGGGGCATTAGGAGATTTAAGAATAGAATAGAGTGTAGTGAGAGCGCGTAGACTATATCGCTAGCTACCTAAAAGTTTAATGTAATTTTGAATTTCGTGTAATGAATGAATTAATGGGTCAACTTCCAAGGCGACCTATCACTTTTAGTTTCAAATTTCACCAATCTTAGCTAATATAATCCTTCTTAGATCGATATATTGATTGGGCTTGATCTTTTTTGGTAAATTTATTTTGGTAGTAAGAACCTAAAGTTACGCAATTCTAGGTTTGGTTGTACAAAATAAAACAATGGATGTACAAAATTTACAGGGCAATACTACATTAATTACCCAATAATAAACATTTTTTGGCTTTAAGTGGCTCTGAGTTAGATAACTCATTTCATTATCTTTGTCACATAGGTCAATATAAAATAAATGCTTTTAAATTGAAAGTGTGCCTTTATCTGACTCTGTAAATGTAAATTCAGAAAACATCAAATTCATATTTTTACTCGCGCATGCTTCTCACTTCGGCGACATTTGGGAGGCTTTCCACTTTGTTTGCAAGTGGAAGCAATTTTTAACAGCCCTCCAATGTTCGCCGGGCACCTTTTAATAGGCAGGCCATAACGACTGGACCCAATTTGATAGAATAAAAAAAACAAACTAAAAGGATTATGAACGCCTGCAAAAAATCAGAAACACTTTGGTATCTGCCCGCTGCAGAGATATTACAGCGGCGTTAAAGTACATGTCTTTCAATGTCATATTATAGTCATAATATAATAATAATAAATAACTACATATAAATACATTTATAACTAAGTATTTTAGCATTTATTGGCATTATTCTAGGGGTTTAATTACAGACAACATATAACATTGTAATGCATGTTCTGGAAACTTATCGAAATCCATCTCTAAATTATAATTCAACACAAATCAAGATTACGAGATTAAATTATAGTAAGAAAAATATATTTTTCAAATAAAAATACCATACGATTTTACTTAATCACTGTTTTTAGTAGTTAAAAGTTATCAAATATAAATTCGAAATTTCTAGGTCTGAATAATGTAAGAAGACCACGGAAGATGATACTAATTCCATTTACTGTAAGCTGCCACGATTTGACCACACCTTTCTGTTGATTGTTGTAGAAAGCACGAGGTATATATACAACACTGCTGGACACGGACGGCGCATTGATGTAATAACCGGAAAAGTCTACAAAGGCCGGACTGAATCGCACTTACGAGCGAAGTCCAGTGCTTTATAACTCAATCATAGTCCTCACGATCTAAGTATTCACATTTGATAACATCACGTTGACAATGTATAAACAAGTCTTATGAAAGTCGAATATATTTTAATGAATAATTAAGAAATATTTTTTAAACCTTGAGCAATTCATGTAAATTTAGTTAAAATCTTTTTAATTTACACTGAAAGAAATAATCAAGTACAGCGTTACTCGCGTTACTTTATTATAACACTAGCTTTCGCCCGCGGCTCCGCCCGCGTGGATGTCGGTTATCGCGATAAAAACTATCCTATGTCCTTCCCCGGGACTCAAACTATCTCCATACCAAATTTCATCTAAATCGGTTTAGCTGTTTGAGCGTGAAAGCGTAACAGACAGACAGACAGACAGACAGACAGACAGAGTTACTTTCACATTTATAATATTAGTATGGATTCCACAATGTAATAGAGCTGATAGTGAATTCCTCAACAATTAACGGCCCTGCATCGGGGTAAGCAATATTTTGTAAAAGGATTTCAGCTGTTGACTTAAGTCTATTGTAACTTATGTGAATTACAAACCAACCCACTAAAAAGTGAGAAATAAAAACTTTTTAACAAAAAAATATCACCGACTTCTAAAATAAATACAAGGCAACTAAAAAGCAATAAATAATATACCTAAAACAACAAAAACAAATTAAACATTTTGAAGTTGGTGCCGAATAAAACATAAAGACTACTATTTCATGGCACCAACTTCAAAATGTTTAATTTGTTTTTGTTGTTTTAGGTATATTATTTATTGCTTTTTAGTTGCCTTGTATTTATTTTAGAAGTCGGTGATATTTTTTTGTTAAAAAGTTTTACAGAAAATTATCCTATTGTAAACATGGAGACAAACATCCAAATATCAGCTTCATCATTTCGATACTTGGCAATCCACCACAATGCGTTTCAGACGCCATTTTATGCCACGCATAACTATTTTAAGGTGTCTACTGCCAGCGGTAGGGTTGATATGACTTCGGGCCTTCAAAAAAAGAGCCGCTACTCTTTTCTAAAAGGTCAGCAACGCATTTACTATACCGTCACAGATGTCCATGGGCAGCGATAATCACTTACCATCAGGTAAGCCGCTTGTTCGTAGTCCCTATCTCATGAAAAAACTGGCCGAGTACGAGTGGGATTCACATTGAGGATCTATCTAGACACACGGTACTGTATCAACCAAGTTGCAAAAAGGCGACTCAGCGTAGCGTAGTCACACGAAGCATTGTGACCCACATTGCTAGTAGTTAAAAAAACTTAGATGCCAAATTGCTCTATTGAGTCGCAAATAACAAATTATTAAAAAAAAATGAAAACTTAATGTAGGAGCTATGTATGATTTTTGAATTTCAGGAATAAGATCTCATTATCTCACTTATGTATTAGCGAAACCTTGTCGTGTTTTCACATTTTTGTTTTTGACGTGATCTAGGGAAACGGCTTGGTGTAAGAAATAGTAGGATATACTTATCCTAGATAGGGATCGAACTCACAACCTTCAGCTAAGCAGTCGGGGTCACTAAGCACTAGACCAACAGGCCAGTCGATTTACCACGTTATTTTCAGTCTATATAGTTTCTATCAAAATTGTAGGCTCAGTAGTTTCAAAGAGAAAGGCGCTCGATTTTTATAAAATTTATTGACACTTACACCAAGCCTTGCATTTGTTTTCATGTAACACTATACCGTTTTCATAACGGTTTTACAATTTTTGTTTTTCCCTTAAAATAAGTCTCATAATCAAAGTTAGACGTATAATAGGTGTTCCTGTAATCTAAAACTTACGAACTATATTTGTATTTTTTCCAAAATATCAGGCTAAGATAAGGGGGTCTAACTTAATCGGTCTAGTAGATTCGGTGAAAATTGACTATGACAGACGGACAGACAGAAACACGAGTGCTCCTCCATACGGGTTCCGTTTTTTCCTATTGAGGTACGGAAACCTAAATAGCGAAATAGGTAATTATTCTGTTCCGTTTCTTTAGTTACTCTATGAGTTACAGTTAGTCTTGCCTTGCTTATAATAGTTATTGTTCAATTTTAGTTAAGGTCTTCTTTTAGTCATCTCGGATATGATTAATGGGCGAATATTATTTGTATACTTAGGAATTATTATTTACAGTTGAAGTTGTTTTTGTTTTGAATTAATATTTGTAGTATTTATTAATTTGGTGTTTTTTTATGGGATTATTTAAGAAAGTTTGTTTTTATATATAACCCAATAAAAATATATAAATAACACTAAAAAAATAAAAATATTCGATGATCCATCGGAGAAAAACAAGTGATCTTTTTGTTTACACAAAATAAACGATAATAGGTCTTATCTTCGTAATTATTAGGTACTAGCTGTGCCCGCGACTTCGTTCGCGTGGAAGTTGGGTTTATATTAAGGTAGTTTAAAAACATATTGTAAACATGCTTCACAATGCTCTGTGGCATCTATGGATATTTGGGCCTAGCTTTAATCAGGGCCCAACATATGGCAGGGCAAGCCAAGCAAATGCCCAGTGCAGCAAAATGAAGGGCGATAAAGTTTATGGCGCCAGACGGTTAGAAGACAAATTATTAAAATTCCCACGACCACACCTCGACAAAAAAGTGATTTGCATCACATCAAATACTATTAATATTAAAAAATTCCCCCACCACGCGAGTACTGGGGCGGTTTCGAGTTAAATGAAGCTCGAAACCGCCCAATTACTCGTGCGAAATTTTGAGTTAAGGAGCTTCGATTCTGACTCCGATAGGTCGAACATTCCGATTGATTTTAAAGCTCCGACTCCAACTTCGGCTCCGACACTTTTAAATCGGACCTTTTAATCGGAGGTACCTAGCCGCTCTTTAAAGATAATTTATACATAGGTAATAACGGTATGATGGAAAAAACTCTCACAGATTCCCTATGATCGCAGGTTATGTCCTGCCCGAGCGATCTTTTCCGAGTCTAAAGTACACCTACTTTGTGTCCGTGTTTGTACCGCGGGAATGCAATGTTTTAAAACTATTTTGCGGGGGCAAAATAGTTTTAAAACATTGCATTCCCGCGGTACTGTGATGCGTGTTTAAACAAACAAACAACATTCAAACGTTTCTAAAAGATATACTCAGATATCTTTTTTTGTGTTTAAATACTATTTCTAAACTTATTTCAATATTTTTTTTCACTCACTTTAGAAGATTAAAATATTATTTTATAATGTCTACATTGGTGAATTTAAAAATAGGTGTGTCAACCTGTCGCAAATTAAGATCATCATATATTCATATCCCTCTACGTAAGAATTTCAGTTTTTTTTTTAAATCAATTTTCCTGATTTTTTTTAATTTGTATTTAAACGCCATCTATTTTCAAAACTGGATAAGTTTATTTTTATACTTAATGATTTTATATTAAACTATCATACATATTAAACGTAGGTAAGCAAGGTATTTAACCTTAAATTATTCACGCGATCAAGACCCGTAATACATATATTTTCATAATGTGTACAAATCGCGAAGTTTATTAACATTTGTAGGTAAGCAATTTTGGCACTTAGAAGAAATCGAATCACAGATGGCGCCACGTGTTTTATTTTGATGTAACGCGGACTTAATCTTTCATTTTTTTTAAGCAATTAACATTTATAAATTCTAGAAAATATCAAGTAATTACTGTTTATTTGTAATGTAATATTGTTTTTCATTTCTACATTTATAACATAATCACTATTCATGCAAAACAATGATAAAGGTGCCTATTGGAAGTGATTATTAATATGAAAATTTGTTAAACAAAGTAAACATGTTAAAGTCGAAAATAAAAGCTTGTATAAATAAGTATACATTTAGAAAAATACTTAAAAAAAAGAATAAAAATAATTTTAACACAACACAAAAAGAGACTCGCAATTAGGGAGTCGATCCTCCGACCTCGCTCGTTTAATACCGCTACTTGTGCCAATAGACCACCTCAGCTGATGCAAACACGGTTAAAATAGCTGATCTTAAGAAAATTGAAAATGTTGTGTTTAGCTCCTAATAGTTTTAGCGTGAAGTTATTGTTTCCATGGGTTACAATTGTAAATAATGTCTTATTGTGGAAAAAAATGTGAAAAACCATAATGGTTCGACAAAACATACGTTGCTGCTCACTCCCCATAGACGATAGCATAATGATTTATAGTGCAAGTAATGACCTATAGTATTTACAATAAAACTGCAAATGTTCATGAAGATCCGTCAAGTAGTTATTGTTTTATAACGATAAATAGCTACAGACATTATCCGTCATTGCTTAGCTCCTATGGGAAATAGCGTGATAAACTAAATAGCCTATATGTTAATCCAGACTTATTAAAATACACATACAAAATTTCAACCGAATCTGTCCAATAGTTATTGCGTGATGCGTGTTCAAACAAACAGACAGACAGACAGACATTTCTAAAAATGTAGGAATGTGTATATATACTCTTTTCGAACATTTCCCAATATTTTTTTTCACTATGTTCGGCCATGTACAGACACGTGAAATTTACAATTTTATTATATGTATAGATATAGATAGATAGCATGATTCAGTATTCACGCGCGATGGCTTATTACTCGTATTAGCGTATTTCATGTATAACTTTGGTGTTTCTATACCGATTTCTATTAGTATTATTTATGGAATAGTTAATTATGTTAACTTTTTTAATTAAGGATGACTGAGAGTGTTATAAACGTAAGAGTAGACAAATATAATCAGAAAGCTTCGAACTACTAAGCTATCGGGAGTTACACGTGATATTGTGAGTCAACCATAAAAGATAGACATAATTATGCTGTCGTGGGATATTTTTTAGATAATTTTAAGGAGAAGAGAGTTATACAGACAGACAGACAGACAGACAAAAATTTTACTGATTGCATTTTTGGCATCAGTATCGATCCCTAATCACCCCCTGATAGTTATTTTGGAAATATATTTCATGTACAGAATTGACCTCTCTACAGATTTATTATAAGTATAGATAAATACGAGTGTTACTATGACAACAAGTGATAGAGACGGGGCCAATTAAAATCGTTCCAATGACACCATTGGTGGCGCGACGAACGCCGAAAATCGTACCATGTGGAGGTAAAATTCGACTTAGATGGAAATGTCTCGGTGCCAGAGTTGGTAATGGCTTAGAGATTTTTTCCTCCATACATTTAAATTATGTATATTACATTACGTATATAAATTGGCACAAAAAAATCTTATAGATTTTATATACGTACATATAGATAATTACAATACAGTTGCACACAAATTGTTATATAGGTATTTAAAATATTTTGTAATAAAAAATTAAAATAATTCAGAAAATTATTTTATAACTTTTTTTTATTTTAAAAAGACGACTCCCGCATTTGGGTATAAGCCCTGTGTCGCGGGGACTTTACAAACATACAAGTCACGGACACAAAGTACACCCAGACTCAGAACAACAATTTGTGGATCACACAAAGCGTCCCGTGTGGGAATATTGAATCAATATTTATGAAAAAATCAGTTCTTTTGATTAACGAATGGTTCATTCACATCTTTAGCAACATCGAAGATCACTTGTCATTAATAAAAACTTACAGCGTGACAACAATGGGACAACTCCATGTGTGACGTGCATGGTTTGGAATTTGAATGCAGTTTTGCCAGATTTTCAGATTTAGTTATGAAATGACATGACCTCATGTAGCAACCAATAGTCTTCGAATAGCAGCCAGTCTACCACAAACTATCTGCCTAATAGGACCGTGCCCTAAAGTGGTGGAGTCGTAAATTAATGAGAGCGCATTAGTTGAGTCACGTACATTTCATAGCTTGTTAAGTTTTGTGGTGATGGCCGACACTAATGGACGACGTAACGTTAACGTTCTCAAATAAATAGGAACCGGGGTTCAGGCAAGCTTCTATGCAGCAGCGAGTGTGAGTGTGACGACGGTATGACTGAGTAAAAAGGTTATATTTGTGGTAGATATTAAATTATGAATGATTTTATATCAAAGGAGATGATGGTTGACGACAGGATACAGTTTATAAGGTTTCTTTTAAAATAGATACCTTATATAAGTTTATTAATAGCTGTGCAACATTATAACAAATTATTTGCGAAGATCAAATAGACAAAATTACCAAAGTAGTTATTTTGCTAAATAATATTTTTCTAAATCTAAAACTTGAAAACTATCCTGGCTCGGAAGTCACGCTCGGGATCTTACTATAATTTTCTGAAGTTAATATTAATAATAACATATTTTATTTTCGAATTATTTCGGTAATGGTATTTAATATAATATAACTGGAAGCCACAACTATTGCAACAGAAATAATCCATTTATTTTTCTGTGTTACAGACGCGTTACTGGTTATGTGCCCCGTGGGTCACATCGTGCCCTGCCTATATTAGCCAGCCTGTTTGGACGAGATAACACAAATGAATCGGTAATTTTAACGTTATTGCCCAATGTGCCCACCAGGGGTTTGGTAGTTCCTTACTCGTATGTTACAAATGAGAAAATAAAAATGTATGACGTGATGTCTTTGTCTAATGAGAACCCTGTAATGTACGCATCTGGATTCTTACTGTAAATAAATGTTTGCTGCAACGAACTGGAATATTAGATTAATAAAGTCATATCCTATGTATAATAAAATATTTATACGTCCCAAATTCAAAGTGAAATAACTAAGTCTTTATAAATATGTAACTGCAATTCTGTCACAATGCCGAGCGATATTAGACAATATTTTTGTAAACTCAGCAGCAATCGTCTTTATTTTTACTGCTTCCAAGAAGTATATTGATGTTGTGACTTAGCGTATATTTAATTAAAAGTAAACGGATACTCCTGTACAAATAGCAGAAATAAAGCGTATCTTTTCTGGGCTACTTCTATTTTGTTTATACTGTCCACAACGATAATGCAAATATTGAATTTATAACTTTCATAAAACGAAGTTAATTTAATATGACTACTTTCTACTGGATAAGCTACAAACAAGTCATCTATAACAACACAACCTACCACTTCTATAGACCCAATGAAATATTTAATAAGCTCGTAGTAAATCACTCCCTAGCTTTATGACTGCTACTATTTGAAAGTAGCTCGAACTATTCTAGTTTTAAGCTGTAGTTGCATCGCGGCTGATGACGTGTTTAATTCACGAATACTTGTTGTGCATAGTCCATTGCCGACTACACGAACTCATTAGCCGCGGATAACTTTTGCTACTTGTGCTGAATGACAAACAGTTGACCCACTTTGATTCCATTTTAGCTCGAAGCATACCGTCGCAATATCGTATCGAGCCAAATACTAGCGTCGACAAACTTGTCTCGGGTACCTACTCTTCACAAGACAACTAGTATTGAGTTGCAGAGGTATCATACAAGTTTTCAGTTAAGTGAAACCATCTAAGCTCTTAAGTCAATCTGCTTTAGTTTATGTGTTAGCGAAACTGGTCAAACATTATGTGAATAATACCTATATTATTCAAATAATAATAAGCAATCCAATTTAAGTAGATTTTCTTTTTAGCAATTATGGCCGTAGATGACTAATCCTCTACACCAGAGCCCTTAGAGCATGAAAGGAATGACGTCGGAATGGCGTCGTTGCGTGTGGAAAACTGCAAATCTCATATTTAAAAAAAACCGGCAAGTGTATGTCAGGCCACGCACAATGTAAGTTTCCGTACTCACCCCTGTTTTCTGTTGTTTTTGTATCACTACGTTATACCTACCTAATAATATTTTTCAATAGAACTTGTACGCAAAATTTTGTTACTTCTCATTTGATCAGCTGTTACTCGTATTATAAAGGCTACTTACTTATATATATATATAAGAAAAAAACTACTACCGATGCCCAACATCAACCGTTCAGCTGGCAGTGGGCGCCCCCCCCCCCCCACTGCCAGCTGAATGCACTTGACTCAAAATTTGCACTATAAAGCTTAATATTTTACAAGCCAATCCCTAAATCTAAAAAACCGGCCAAGAGCATGTCGGACCATGCTCAGTGTAGGGTTGCGCAGACTTGAATAATTGCATCAGCCGAAAAGCGTATGTTCTTGGCAGTTACGCCCTTTTGTTGAGAAACGCAGTTTTTTGGCAATAACTCAATGACAGTATATCTGATCTTATCCGAAATAATTTTAATTTAAAGTATTTATTAAGCGATATCTTTGTAATTTTTTTTTCATATTTTTTGGTTTCGGAGCGATTATTTCCAATAATATTCTCATAACCAAAAAAAAAAAATTAGAAACCTCAAGATGTTTTTGAAAGGCGAATGATGTGCCACACGTTGATATTTAGTGAAAAAAAATGTTTTCAACTTCTGTTACATGTATGGAGTGCCCTAAAAATATTTATTATTATTTAGCTATCAAACTAAGGTAGCGGTTACTACAAGACACCTTTTCACCTAATTTTATCAAGATTCATTGAGTGGTCTTTGAGTAAAATACTTGTGACATACGGACGGACGGACAAACAGACAGACAGATAAACGGACATGACGAAACTTTATGGGTTCCCTTTTTTGCAATTTTGGTTACGGAACCCTAAAAACCGGGCAAGTACATGTTGGGCTACGCACAATATAGGGTTCCATAGTCCACCCCCCATCCGAATAATGTAGCTTAAGAAGTGGGTTTCTGTTGTTTTTCTTACATACTTACAACGTTATATCTTCTTAATAATACTTTTTAAAGGATTTTTACGAAAAAATTTTACTTCTCATTTGATCAGCTGTTCCTTGTAAACTTATAGAGCCTACTTAGTGATAGCTTAACTATAAGGGTTCCGTTTTGCCATTTTGGCCTCGGAAAACGAAAATGGTCTTTACAACCCTTAACTGGTTTTGAAAGACGTATCTAATGATACCCCATACGATTTTTTTCTCACCTACCCCAGGTGAGAAAAAAATAACATCCCCACTTTACATATAGGGGAGGTACCCTCAAAAAAATGTTTTTCAAGATTATCTTTCAATTTGTCGCCATAAGTAATATGTAGATCCATGCAAAATTACAGCCTTCTAGCGTTTACAGTCTCTGAGATAAGTTGCGGGCGGACGGACGGATGGACATGCCTACGGAACCCTAAAACAATGGTTGTCTGGAAAGTCGTCACTTGTTCTTAACTTTTCCGGTTACGATACAGGTGGCCTCGTGTGAGCGACCCCGACTTCCCGAGCCACCAATCACTGCACTCCTAACCATCCCTGCCCATTGGTGTCCACTGTCGTTCGTTTCCTTTCCTGAAACTTGCGGTAGCATTTAGCGACTGGGTAGGTATCACAGCTCGGCTTAGTTTGATCGTATAGCAACTATGTTTTCATACCAAAGAGCTAATTAGCCAATATCCCTTCTTCTTACTTTCTTTCCCGCATGAGCTATCGGGTCATATTAATGTTCGGAACAGGCGGTGTACGAGTTCTCGTGGATTCGTAGGAAGTGACGGGTTAACGGGTGGTCCAGGGAGACCCGGTAAAAATAGTTACCGTCGGCCACCTGCCGGTCAGTAGGGGACCCGAACCTGAGAATATATCACCTGGGGGGCTGTCCCGACAACCGGCGAAAATCCCGCATACTCCTACCGTGCCGGAATCCCAGACCGAAGTGGATCCCGTTAGTGGTGTTCGAGGGGCACCGGGGGCTCTTCCATGCCACGCGTCAGCCCTTCACACAACTCACGGACCAGCCGGGACTTACGCCCCGCCCCCTTATCTGAGTATCACTGTGGCCCCATAACTCATCCCACCCCTTCTCGATATATCTCTCTCTAAAATCTTGCCACGCAACAAAAAAAAGAGAAGGCTTAACCCGGCGGACACCTATTATGGGGTCTTCTTAGCAACCTAGACGCCGTACACCACCACCTTGAGACGGCACGGCCTGCCTTGTTTTTTTTAACGGAACACTGTTTTAAACTACCGATATGGATATAATGCAGAGTAAAACAACTAACGTGGGTACTATGAAAGAAAAATATAGTAATCCCTAGAATATGTATAATATACAATGGCCTATTTTACCGCCGGATATACCTGTAATGTATTCTTTCAATATGTGATTTCGAGCATTCTCCTATGATTATGGAAGTATGTAATAAAATTGTATTGAGTAGTGCTACGAATAGAACTTAGGTTGATATGTATTATCATAAGACGTAGAGCAGAAGTAGTTTTGTATACAAAATCATATAAGATTTATTTTCTTGGTTAATGTTTTTTGTTTGTGTTATTAAATTTAAGCGTAAATTATTTTGGTAGATATTTAAGTTGTCATAAGATTTACTATTGATATTAGATCATAAACACTATATTATTGGAAAATTTTACTTTTGACAGATTCCTTGTTAAAAAAATATAGAGTGCCTTGGAGTGTTAAAATCATTATAGGTAGCCGTGAAGATTCAGTACCTTTCCTTACACACTTAATTAAATTCAGAGTTTCTTGTACCGAAATAAATGGTATCAGTAAGATTACGTCTATTACTTACGTGATTGTGGGCGGTGGGCTTGCGTGGACGAGACAGGGTAGTGTGACGTCACCACCTCTTCGCACCACGGCCTCCCACTGGCCGTGGGATAAGCTTCGAGGTGCTGATGCAACGCTCATTGCTGAAATAGATGTCGGGCTGAGAAACTTGCCAATTTTTTTTCTATAAATTAGTTATGAATTTAATTAGTACTAACGGGCAACGTCAATGTTGATTAAAGTACTTCTTCGTCTGTCACCAGTTAAGGAATCGAGCACCGAACAGGAATACTGTGCTCTTGAGTCTTCTACTCGGACTGAACGCACAATGAGCTTCCAGCCCTCATCTACTAAAAGGGTAGCACCAGCTGCAACGAGAAAAAAAAAAGATAATATAGAGGTAAAGTTACAAAAAGTATATCTGGATGACTTTCTTATAATTGCTCTCAAGGTATTTCGCCTCGAGGACCATTTTTGTTAAAGCTCCTTTGTGGTAACATGCGGAAAATTTGTTGTGAAATTGAGTTTCACCTTTTCCATTTCGAGAGTTTTGGTCCTCACACAATACTGAACATTTGCAATGAAAATCGATCGTCACATCCGTTGGTTTAACCGGAAAAAAAGTGAACTAAGTACTCTATAAATTGCCCAAAAACTTCGGACATAAAGGACATTGGCCGTCTTTCTATGGGGATTGGGCTAAATGTTGCCCAGAATAAACATATAGTGCATTATGTACCTTAGGCTAACACAAGCCTGTAAACGAAAGTTCATCAAAATCTATCCGAGGAGGTTTGAGAAAAAAAAAACATTTTTTGTTCTGATTTTTATTGATAAAGATTGACATCCAATGGCACGTTTTAATAATTAACGAAGTATTTTTTTTAAACAAATACTCAATTTATTTATTACAATCAATTATTTTAATACGAGTACCTTTGACGTTCAACTTTAATTTACATGAGGAATACTTACTTATCTACTCGACATTATACAATTAATTATTTACATTGATATTATTACATTACTTGTTTACATTATAGGACCTATAGTTATTTTAAGCGTACGTACGAGTAGCTTAATGGATAAGGCAGTACCTTTCGACCGGGTGATCGTGGTTTCGAATCCTGCCCATTTCATTACGGAATCCACTCCTAACGCAAGTTCATTGTTAGCTTAACTATAGAAGTTTATAAGAATATTAGTATTGGTTACTATCTGCACAATGCTGAAAAAATATTGTATCTAAAAACAGAGCAGGACGCATAATAACGTCTTGGTGCCTAGCCCACCCTAAAAACCAAACTAGACACATAATGTGGGCACAACTGCTAATCGTTATGCGACTCGTGAAACATGAGCAGCAATAGTTTCTTATGCACTTTATTCCACTATTTTCCTGATGTAGCAATGCTCGTAAATGTGAAACAAGGCATACTAAATGCTGACAGATCGTTATGATGTCCATCATATTGTTGGATAAGAAATGATCCTTTACCGCACACATGTTCAATGTAATAACTCGATGTGAGTATTATTATGTATGTGCTTACAGCGAAAAGGGAAGTTCTCAATTCTTCAGTGGTCAATTTGGGAAATGGAATAACATTATTCTGATCAACAATAGTATTTTCGAAATCTCTATATAAAAAAGTTCTTTTTCGGTTATACTTCTCTCGTCGACATAATCTGGTCTCTAGCTATATTTATAAATTAAAGTATGACACAACCTGGACCATCTTAAAAAAAATTAAATATTCCAAATAGTAACAGCATTTTGAGTCGCTAAGTAAGGTCCAGAAATCGGTAATATGCCCATCACATGTAATAAATAAAAATGGTTTGAGTACCTAGGTTTCTGAACTTGTGGAGGCTGTACGTAATTTTTTGACACAAGTTCCATCGCATTATAATAGCTTTTTCATTATTAGCGAACAAAGTATTACAAACTGCTAGATTTCTTTGTACAATATGTTCTTTTATCAAGTAATCAAAGCCCAAGTGGTGAAGAACAAAATCACTTTCAAAGCGCTAAAGCGCTTTCCCTAGCTGTTTTCATATTCCGTTCATGAGTCGTTCGCGACATATTAAAAAACTTGGTTAGTCTTTCAATCGATTTCCAAGATCTTAGTTTTGATAGCAGTATACCTAGTGCTGTCCATGGACGTCGGCATCCTTGTGCCGAGTGTAGTTTCATTAAACAATCTCTCGAATTCGTCACAAGTGCTACCAGTTCAATAAAATAATTCTGCATCATGTTGCTGATTAAGATTTTCGAAATCTATAATGTGATTTCCGGGTAGTTTTAACAATTCCAACATAACGAAGACTTGTTGGGGATTAAAATGAAAACAAAGATTTGGTGCAATCCAAAAGATCACCCCTGGGGTTGTCTTCTAAATGTTTTTGGCACACACGTGCATGCGCTGGAATATAATAATAATGGTTTATGCGCAATTTCATTTTCAGGGCTTTGAGTATTATTTGTACAGCTGATATCATCTTCCACTGCAGGAAGCGTTGAGCCTTCCTCGCCTAGCTCTTGTCCAACAACCGTGGCAGATGTGTTCGATGTTATTAAATAATATCTGAAACCGATTCAAATCATCACATATCACATAATGACTTCGAATTAATCGTAAATGACAAGGTAAAACTATAAAAATATTGCTTATTAACCAACAATTACAACGACATCTTAAAAATGTATTTATTCTAACTGTATCGCAGCCGCCCCTATACATGGAAGTTTCGGATAGCGGAATTAGGTAGTGTAATAGATAATGCCAATAATTTTATTTGGTTTCAATTTTACTGCGGTTTAATGATGTTGCACCTTCCTCACGTAGAGTTAGAGCTTGAATGATGTTTTGAACTGCATGATGATAGTTTTGTAGATGATCACGAGATAACATGTATCTTCTGATTATTTCAGAACACTTAGCGAGAGAATATAAATGTGCACATGCGAGACAGCATTTTTTCTCATAAGTCTCATTGTGTTGTAACTCTGAACTTAAACTATAGCTGATAAGCGTACATCAAAACCGGTTTTCGAGACGAGCGATATCACGTTTATTGGATCTGATCTGATAATCATGGAGTTACATAATATTTTGTTGTGCGTAAACATTTTATTAAAATAATTGTCAGAGCCTCCAGAGGCACAGCGTGCGCCCCGCTTTTCTTCTTTCGTTGTTTCCTTTGTAATACAAGTCCACGTGTTCTTATTTACCCCCTTTAGTCAGGCCAGTTCTAGACTAAACCTATAATAAAAGTTACCTAAAATTGTCACTAAGACCTTAAAAACAAAACGAAATACTGTTGTCCTCTCCATCTCTTTCAAAATAAGGGTTCTCTTTCTTAAATAGGGTGACCATGTTTTATGTACTTCTGGATATTCCCAAAAATGTTAAGCAGCGGAGCCGATTACTTTATAGGAAAATGCTAAATATCGAGTTACTAATCTGGACTTTATCTATTTATTTCAATTCAATCAATGCCTACTTAGATTTCTGTACTTTTGATAACATTTTTCAATAGGTATTCAAACGTGAATTTGTTATGTTTCATTTAATTTTATTTTGGTTAGAAAAGATAAAGCAGTTTTACATTCATTAAAACTTAAATTGTTTCAATATTCAAACACGAACATAGTTCATGGTAAATTCAGCAGAAAAATATGGTCACCCTGCTCATCAGGCGCTTAAAGCGAAAATTAAAGGAAACACACAACATAGTCATAGTCGCTGTTATCTATACTAATTTTATAAAAAGGAAAGATTTGATTGTTTGTTTGTATTGAATAGGTTTCGAAAGTACTAAACTAATTTAAAAAATCTTTCACCATTAAAAAGCTACATTATCGGTAAGTAAAATAGCCTATATTTTGTTGTTAAAAAATTAGAGATCCCTACGGAAATTGCAATAATGTTATTGGCGTGTGCAGCGAAAGCTATTCATGATACATCTTAATAATGTATTACATATTTATGGTATTCATTATTACCCACAAAAAAGTCCGCGAGACTTTAAATCTAATTTTAATAGATAAGTCACAATATGATGGCCATTGAAATACGGGTAGAATCGAAAGATGATGATATTCGTATCAAGTTATTTATTCTTATATAATTAAGTAGTTTCATAATTAAGGTTGATTTTTAACGCGTATATTTAATAAGAAAACCCGGAAAAGAGTATGTCGAACCATGCCTAATGTAGTGTTCTGCAGCCGTGATTACAAATAAATGCACTACATATGAAAAATACGATGTGTTTAATTGCACCCGCAGAAGAGCGTATATTCATGGTACTTAAGCCCTTTTGAAAGAAGCACAGTTTTTCGGTAATAACTCAAAGATGGTGCATACTAAAATTTTAGTTGAAGTATTTTTTTAAACGTTACCTTTGAGATTTGTTTATATTTTTGGTCTTAAAGATAAAGGGGGGGGGGGGGACAACTTATGGAGCAATTATTTTCAAAAATAATCACTTGTCGTATGATGTGCGACATGTTGGTGTTTGTTGACAAATGTTTTTTTTTTTCAGTATGAATGTATGGAGTGCCCTCCTTTAAATATATTTTTTTTATTATTTAACCATCAAAGTAAGTAGGTAGCTGCTTATACAAAACCTTTATGCTCCAAATTTAATCAATATTTTTCGAGAAAAATGTCAGTGACATACGGAAGGACCCTATTGTTGCCCTATGACCCCCCGGAATCTGAATTTTGCAATTTTTCTCGTAACTATTACGCAGGTAGCATTTTGATTTCACGTGATTCCACACTCGCAAAAAGGGGTCAAACAAAATTGGCTTTGTGGTAGTAGTAGTAGAGATAAAATCACACTGAACGCGGACGAAGCCGCGGGTATAAAATTCGTGTAGGATGACACCCGTGCGAAGCCGTGGCATGTAGGTACACTATTAGTACATAAAATGGTTCAAACATAAATTTATATACTTACGAGTGAAAAGAGACTCTGCATTCTCGGCAATATTGACTTTTGCAATTTTGCAACATTCTTGAATATATATTGTACAATTATTGTTAGATTTTCAAATACAAAATATATTAAAATAAAAACATTTCCCGCTTTAAATGTATCTGTGACGCCTTCGCCATATGTCATCATCTACCAATATAAAACTCCTTGACACGCCACGCACAATGTTGGGTTCCGTAGTTCCCCGTCCCAATAATGCGGCTTAAGAAGTGGGTTTTCTGAGGTATTTGTTTCAAACTACTTACAACGTATTTTTCAATGGAATCCGTACGAAAATGTTGTTACTTCTCACTTGGTCTGCTGTTGCCCGTTAAGTTGTAAACTACAAGGGTTCAGTTTTGCCATTTTGGCTACGGAACCCTAAAAACAACACTGTTACCATGAGACAATTACAATTTTCATCCTTTTAATTTGAAGTAATAATAGTTAACTATGTTTACTTTGTATTGGCTTATAAAAATTCTAATCTTCGAGGGTTCAAAGTTTTTTGAAGTTTTTAGTTTGATACGTTAGCGAAAAAAAAATTGGAAACCTTTTTATTCGTTGTTAAATTCACTGCAACTTACCCATATGATCCGTGGCAGGTAATACAGCGTCATCCCTGTACCAGGCGGCGACTGATGCGTGCTCCCTCAGGGCAGCCGGCGCCACGCACGTGAGAATTGCTGGTCCTCCGGCCTCCGCAGGCGTGGACGTCACGTGGACCTGCCAGTCCTGCCACACCACTGTAAACAAAGTACCACATTATATTATAAATATACAACATTTTTAACACGTTTAAAAGTACATATTTTACATATTGAAGGATTTTTTTATCCCACCAAGGAAATAGACTGACTCTTTCTAAGTAGTGCTTAAAAGTTATTGCTCGGTTACTTTAAGGAAAAGTTCGGAAAATTAAAATCATAATTGGGGTGTAAACACAAGAAAAACACAATATTGGGTCATACTGAAATTATAATATTAAATAACATTTCTTATTAAACCTAAAAATGTACACAGAAACAATAAAAAGGTAGACGGTAATAAAATAATCCAATAAATAAGCTCTCTAACACGCAAAACTCGAAAAGAAATAAACCGATAAACAAAACATTGTAAGTACACCAAAGTATCAATTTCAAACCAATCAAAAGAGCTTCTAAACAGAAATAAATTGAAAAAACAGTAGCTTTGATACCATCTAATTAACCGTGAAACTCTGTAACCGGAGAAACCGCAGCAATTGGGTTTTGCGGCAAAAAAAGAACGTGGAAAAATATTTGCAAACGAATACATCCGTGATTTCAGTTTATGAATAATTTTTGATTTGCTCGTAATATATTCGACGCAATTTAACATAATTTCTCTAAAATTATTGTAAATTTACTCACAATCGGCAATCTCAGAGCTATAATGAAATCAGAATTGATTTTAGATTTAAATATAAGTAGCTTTTCATGTCAGTTAGTCAAAATTTTTTCTGTTCATAAGCATTTACAATAATCCCTAAAAATATTCTCAGCATAGACTTAACAAAATATTAAGTAACGAATGATTTAATTTGTAAAGTAAGTAAATATCACCCACAATAAACAAAATCGTGTTTAATACACAACGTTTCTTTTATACCCGTTCTCAATTTGTCCCTTTTCAAAACAAGGGACAAAATAAAGGCTCTGAATCAACATTAGCCAGACGGTCCACAACTTTTAGTACATTTTTATTTTCCTTTTTTTTTTGCTAACTTTTTCTTGCATGCAGTGAAACTTTGTAGCAGATGCTCAGAAACTTTTGTGTTTCGTCCCCTTTACTAACTCGGTAACTTTTTTAAGCGTCGCTCTTGGGAAATCTTCATCTTATATTAAACGAAACAGTACTTAAAATAAGTCAATTTTCGCATATATTCACGTGGGGATAGAAGTTTTGTCTTCGAAACGTGTTAACTAGCGTGATAGATGGCGGTAATTATCTGGCTCCTTCTTTATATCTTTACGCTGAATGAAGAAGGAAATTGAAAGCCAATATTACCAAACTTGCTTTTACAAGTGTTTTTCAATACATAATGTTAGTAATAAGGCATAAGACAATTTTAAAGTAGTAAGTGATAATGTATGTTCTGTTAGGACACAGTTATTTACGTCAAATCACCTGTTCCTAAAACAAGCATACGACTGTTTATTTAAATAATTGCAACATCACTCTAGTTATTAAACAATGTATTCTAAGAAAAGTGTCACACAAGCTTGTTAACAGACATGTCTTGGAGTTGTTGGAAGTTGAAGGTTCGCGTTCTGTCGGCATGTCAGCGTGTGGCACGTTCCCGTCAACGCTTCTACACGTCGTCGTCGAGATGTCTTATACACGATTTCACATATTTGTGGGGGAAAAATAGTTAAGATGCCGATTTTAATTATGATCTCCAAATATTTAAACTTCTGGGATATCTAGCAGGTTTTCTTTTGATAAAAATGCTTTCTTTGTCAGGTTTTATTCATATATCACTACATAGTATAAAACAAAGTCGCTTTATCTGTCCCTATATCCCTATGTATGCTTAAATCTTTAAAACTACGCAACGAAATTTTGATGCGGTTTTTTTAATAGATAAAGTGACTAAAGAGAAAGGCTTATATGTACAATAACATCCATTAAATAGTGGAGAAATAAGGAGCGGAGCAGCAATAAGAAATGTTGCAAAATCGGGGAAAATTTACGCAGACGAAGTTGCGTGGGTCATCTAGTGTATAATAAATAAAATCGTTTCAATTGTTTAGCACTATTGTAGTGCCACAAAGAACTTCGGCAATCTCAGTTAACTAATTTTTAAGGTAGATTAAATTAAAGGAATTTCGGCAATCTGCCGAATTGTGTATTATCGATAGTACGATGACAATGATTTGAATAAGTTGTATCAAACTTCATGGCAGCTAGAATAGGTCCCTTCCTCCATCAGGCTCGGTTCACATTCACGACACGAACACGTGACGCTATACTATTACACCTAACTGGATCGATGTAATCATGAACGAATTTCGTACGGAGACATAAAATTAAGTGCTTTCATGTATAAGTATCCATTTTCTAGAGGTTACTTTGAAAACACTTCAGTACTTGATTAGATCTCAATTTATTTTCTTTTATCTCTTCCATCCTTATTTCTCAGTTATTGTTACTCCCAGAGGGAACATTTAATTAGAAAGTTATTTATAGAATTAATGAAGCACAAAAAGCTTCTGTTTCAGCCCATTGCAACTTTTTTCTACGTCATTAATATACGGATCCATAATGGTGAAGCTGGACAATAAAAAACAAATTTCTTAGCTAAAGTCCAGTATCTAGTATTAATTTATTTAAAAGATTTTTCGTCTTCTTCACTGGCGTTACCCACTCAAGTTCCTTATTCCAAATAGCTACGACTGCAATGTTTAACCTAATTTTTTGACTAATGTACATTTACAAAATAAAATACAAAACTTTATAGCCTTTCCAATTCTCAGGCCGGCGTTAGAACACCCGTCAAAAAACTTTTATGAAATTTAATAGTGAAATATTGTTGTCATAAGCGTAAAGTCGAGCACTAAGTGATTGCTGGCTTCAGCTCGAGCACCTAACTTGAGCATTATATGCATTGTTATGAACAGGCTTAATACTTAGAAATACGAAAGTTGTTTTTATTGTCTAAAGAGGCTTTTATACTTAACGATGTTGAATGTTTAATATGTTTTTACAGGACTTCTAAACAACTTCGGATGACAATTTTCTCTTGTTCTTGGCACCGTTTTATTAAAAAGTTAATTGTTGATTTACGGTAATGGTGTGATTCTGTTTAGATGTTTAGGGCTAGCAATGTGGTGTTTTAGAGTAACTAAGTTGTTAGTAAGTTGTTTGAAATGTGGTCGAAACGATTGCGTCAAGTCGCCCGATCTTTAAAGAACATAAATACATGATAATGATAGGAATATTTATTATATTCGTCAGGCAATATGGGATATATTTTTCAAATAAAAATAGTCCTCTAGCTGGCGGCCGGACAAGCATCTCTCTTCCAGACATTCTAGACGAGCCCACTCGAGGGGACAAGCCAACCCAACTGACCCTCGTACAGTAGTGCGAGGAGCAATAGTTTCTAGTGGTTACCAACCCGCCTACATTAGTTGGAGGTGTTGAAGACAACTACGATGGCGACAACGAACCAGTCCGGCTAGTGCGCTCGGGCTGCTTCCAACCTTTGGGACGGGTCTTAACCGCTAGACATCCCGACCACGCCAGGAGTACTTCATCTAGTGGATCTGTAGTGGTCAGCCCGACATATATACGCATAGTAGTATATCTTTGTATATTACTATAGTTAGTCACCTTCACCTAATAATTTTGTATACAGTACCAAATAAATAATCTGCCGCCCTCGCCCGCTTGTTCATTTTCCGCCCTTGAATATACTTAAACTATAATAGCTATTTAAAAGAAATGTATATTTAACTTACCTGTTTCTATAAGAACATAAACAAAGTGTTTTAAAGAAACTTTGAATTGATAGCTGTTTTTATGATTTGACTGAATATTTTAGTAAAGAAATTATATATAAAAAACATTTATATAATTGAGTAAATTTTAATTAATTAATAATCTCATGCATAATGGATATAATCAAGCAATAATATGTAGGTACTTGACTAAAACTTACAATAATAAAAAAATATTAATGGAATTAAAATTATGATTGATTTGTCATGCATTACATGTCTTGTTTTATTGCATGCTTAAATAGGTAAATTGTGCTGAACTACCTAAACTGTTAAATATGTTATACCACGATTAGTGCAATAAACTCAGATTAAAAACTACTAGATATGAACGATGTGACGTCATCAAGAAGATAGATAAGGATAGTTAATTAAGTTTCCAATAAAAGGATGAAAGCTTTTTTTCTGTCCTTATCATCGTAGCCGGTTTTTTCTGTTTAGCCCAATGAATTTAACGCGAGTTATGTTTATTCGAATATTTGTATATTTCACTAATTGATTGTGTACTGAAGTAAAGGACACGATAAAAATAGTGTATATAAATAAGTGTGAGGAATATGAGTGAAAATGTGAAAGAAAGGAAAACCAAAGGAATCACATTTCATTCGTAAGTATTACAATCTAGTGCCTAATTTTACACTGCAATGAGTTAAAAATATTATATTGCAACAGAATACATCGAGTATTATGCTTTGAAGTGGTCATCTGATTGAAATAATATGATAATATTGAAATTATAACCTCAGAGTAAAACATTTTAGTGATGCCTACTTTTCGGGTTAATTTTTCCCCAATCCTAGTCTCTAATGTTTTAATTCTAAATCCAAGTCTATAATGAGTGTCAGCATGAATTTCGATTTATATCTGATTTCATTCAAGAAAGATATAATGTAATTTATTTACTGAAAACAATACCTATATAATATTAATATTGATAATTGACAAGTTCGATTTTTTCATTGTAAATTGTACCTCTGAAATGAGGAGGTCTCACTTACTGGAATTTCTTGAGCTTATACATGAATGAACCGATCACGGGAACTTTTATCTAAGATTAAACAGTAAACACATGCACTTCAAAAACTGAGCTATAGTTGAAATATTTGGCAATCACTGTTAATAAACCTGTTTTTTCCTTTTAAGTTCCATTTTAGGAAGAAAAATTGTGTTATTATTAATTATGAAATTTATAAAACAAACAAACCTTAAAAATAATGTAATTTAAAAAAAAATATGATTTTTATAAAAGTATTTTATTCTAAGTTACAAAACGAAGAGATACTTTACGAAAGCCGACAGAATGACTTTGGCTGCCAGCCGTTCGTCAGAACTGGTTTTGGTTGGTAGTCGAAATAGTGTACCTAAACCACTGTCCACTATAAGTACTATATTACAATTACGTAGTTTTTTTATGACATTTCTGAAAACTTAGCTGCGCATTTTACACTTAAGTTGGAGAAATAAAAATCGTAGTTAATAACAGTGAGTGGTATTTGACCCATTGTGCAATTAATTCATATTGGTTAGGTACACAAGTAATAAATATATATCAATCGCTCCACAAGGCTGTCTTCGGCACGCTTAAATCATTGACGTCTCATATTTGACCCAATTGATCATATGACAAAATTACCATAAATAACAGGTAATGACTTTTTTCTGGCAACACCCAAATGTGGAAGCGAGAAAAACATAGGTAGTAGTAGTATTTGATCGGATGCAATAAAGATTATTATATTAAATTAAATGTATTTTGTGCTACATTCCACTCTTGTAACTACTTTTTAACTTTGACCCCTGTCTAGTGTATTTATTTTTATGAAACTTAACTCGATTTAGTGAGGTGATTGATATTCTGAATGTACTCAATTAGATACATTGGTATAACTATGTTTACCATTATGGAGATGATGGCATCCATTTATGAAGATAGCCCTAAAATCAGTTACTAAGCTTAAATATTTATTGAGAAGATTAGATACCGGTTTATTATATAAATATCATCAGATTAGTAAAACAGTGTAAAAAAGTTAAAAGCGCTAAATGGTGAGAACCCTTTCTCATTTCTAAATTGTAACTAAAATGTACAAAGATTTTAACGACGCCTGCGTTCAACCAGAGCAATTTAACCTAAACCTAGCCTAAGATTTATTTCCGACGATGAACATAAAATGTGGCCCTACAACGCTCTCGTTGAGATCGCAACCCGTAAAAGTGTCAGTGGAGAAAGGTCCATTTTGTATATTATAATGATTTAGTGAGGCCAAAAATGTTTATATTGATCTGAGGATTGCGGTTGCGTACTTTTAACTGGGGCTTCTCTGGCCTTCTGATGTTGTGATGTATGTAAGTACATACAGAGGCGAAACCATCCAGGTCAGACATAGTTTTTGTAAAATGAATAAAAATGTATGTAGTAGGTAGGTAACAGTTAAGACGGCACAATACGCAGGGAGAAATAGTCGTTATCGTATAACTAATCAAATGTTTTCATTACAATGTATCGTTAACTGCGCATAAATAAATACATACGTAATCATAATAGCCAATAAATATATTTATTTTGAAGTTAACATCTAAACACAAGACTGCCTTCGATATACTGAAGCAGGTACATTCCTACTGTGTACGGAAATCAATTCATAACTTCTCGAGTATTCTCAGACCTGTCGAACCCCTTTTTATCGTAAATGTATTTTAATTGGCTGTCTCTACGTTGCTTGACGTATCTTTGAAGGAGCACAAAAGTTGTAAAGCCGAATCCCTCCAAGTGGCCCTCTGGGTTCGGGACACTCGGTGACGTGTAATTCAGATAAAGTCGAACTTTCACAAACACTCGACAAATTTAATGAAAACTCGTTAATTCGCCGGCGACTAAGCGAAATATACGGAAGAGTTTTTGTGGCGATGACGTCAGATTTTATAACTGTAGTTTAACTACTGGAAAGGGTTTAAAAGTATCTTGGATTTAATCTAACGAAGTTAACTTAATCTAAACGAGTTGACTAAATCTAAACTAAAATTAAAGTTTTCGTTAAATAAAGCGTTTAAGTGAAAATGTTTAGGTAAAAACCAATACGTACAGCACAAATTACCTTGAGGTTAGTAATATATACGTCATATTCTAATCTTACTTATTCAAAAGAGGCTAAAAAATAAGTACCAGTATGTGCACCTGTAATCCCTGGCAACCCTCCAACCGCCACGTTCACTCTCCAAAAGCTGGGTACACAAACACGTTTACAAATTTACAAAATTAATATCCAGTAAAGTTTTGAATAACTGAAATGACCGGGGTCCCTGTGAATTTAATCCCGTCTTGCCTGTATGTATATTTGATTCAATTAAAACGTCCGATCTACCTCCGTTGAATATTTGAAGGCTTCGCGATTAGGCGTCTATGAACTAATCATGTTTATATTATGCTGATAGGGAGATGAGGGGTATTTTTGGTTATTATGGTACGTTGATAAGGGTCGGATAGGGTAAAACGGCTTATTAGGATATCATATAATAGGCAAATATATTCTTTAATAAAATAAATAACATGCGTGTGACAGATATGGCTACATAAGTAGACATATCTATAAGTAATTATTGTGTCCTAAGCAACGCGAACAATGTTTGCAACACAGAATAGTTTCAGACAGATAAATTGATATTGTAGAAGCAGGTACTTGGGTACAGTTTGTTTATATTATAATGACAAATAAATGACATGGCTATGCAAGTAGCCATGTCTATATCTCAATTGTGTTCTAAGTAATGTGAACAATAATTGTATCACGAAATAGGTTATGACAAAGTAAAAGTCCTTACAGATTATGTTGTAATTCACATGTAAATGACTTGAGATGATTATAACAGACTAGCCGACGCCTCGTGGTGGGAATACAGGGATTAAAAATAGCCTATGTCACCCGGGGTTAGGGTAGCTTCACAATGATTAAAGAAGTTTTCAAATACGTCCAGTAGTTTCGGAGCCTATTAAATACAAACAAACAATCAAATCTTTCCTCTTTATAATATTAGTATTTAACATACTATATGGTGCTTCTATAATCTATACGATTATAGAAGCACCATATAGTATGTTGAATAAATTAAAACAATAAATTAGCGTACACTTATCACAGTTTGTATTATACAGATTGGAATATCAAATAACCTTGTTGTAGTTTACTTCTTATATCGAAATTAATTACAGCGGTGGTGTGTATTGTAGCTAGAACTACACCAATAATAAATAATGATTTAATTAACACGATTTTACGTGTTAAATTATTTTATGGGTTAAGGTATAGCAAGTAAGAATAATCTTACTGATAATAATATCTGATAATAATATCATAGTACCCTCTAATTTTTAATATTTTATGATGAAGTTGTCCTATAAAAGGACTGTTAGACTTTGATCGAAAGATATTCTGACACCATCTTCTGACGATGAATATTAACCTATGTGGTTCTTATCAACTGTTTTACGTTGATATGGTTAACATTGCAATGATGTTGTCATGTGGATATACTTATTAAAGAGTTTGTTGTAACATATAAAATGTTTAATATTCTTGAGTATATCACCGAGTTTCTTATAGTACCTTGTGGTACTAATGTAGTGCTGTGTGGTACTATTCTAATGTTGTGTATAACATTATAATATGACTGTTTATGTGTATTGCATTATGTTACAGAGTATATCTATGGTATAATATTACCTCATTGTAATGTAGTTGTAACTTAAGAAATATTGTATGTCAAATGTTTATTAGGAGACGGGCTAGTTTCTTGTTGGCTTCTTTTCCTAGCCAATAGATCCTCTTGAAACCAACATTAGTATACTTATTGCTGAAGCCTTGATACAACCAGACCGAACAAGTTTATGAATATATGATACTTGCCATTTATTTCTTTGTATTATTTACCGACCTGGTTGTGTTAGATTACCTCTTAATGCGAAGCTTATTGATAAAGCAGTTTAAGTCCACATTTAGTCAGCATTCTCAGTTAACAGATAATCAAGTACCTGACATAAAAACATCCTGATGAAGTGGTTGAAGTAGTTATATATTTAGTTATCGTAGTTATATATTTGACTGCCTCTGTGGCGCGGTGGGAGTATGTCCGACTACTACACAAGAGGTCGTGGGTTCGATTCCCACACGGGACACCACTTTGTGTATTCACAAATTGTTGTTTCGAGTCTGGGTGTACTTTGTGTCCGTGACTTGTATGTTTGTATAGTCTCCACGACACAGAGCTTAGACCGTAATGCGGGTGTCGTCTTTTTAAAAATATCCTGACTTAATATTAAATGCAGTTTTAAAATACGATTTGTAGCAGTTCTACTTTGTCTTACACTGAAAGTTTATTATCATATTATGTTAGAAACTCGTAGAACTCTCTACAATACCTACAGATTCTACGTTTATTTTCTAACACGCGCTTCGGTCTCAGTTCTTTATATTTTAAAATTTTCTTAAACTGATATTTTTATAGACCAGGTTATTGATATGGAGTTCAAAATTATCGACTCCAAAACGACTACAAATTCACGGTGCATATGCAAAACTGGAAACAAAGGCACAAAAGTGGTGTGAAAAGTTTAACAAAGTGGTATCCTCGACACCTAACAACCTGTTCTATGTCGGTCGAGGGTTTGTCATTTACACAAAACTTTGTGTACCCTTTTGAGGATCAGAGAACCGTAATTTAGAACGTAAAAACGTTTCAGGTAGTCGCCTGTCCACGCTCTAAATGATAACGTTTCGTATTGAAACTAGACTGTTGTTACCTTCTGATGTTGGCGATCGCTTATTCTGTTTGAGACTCATAATGTGATGATGGCAGCATAGGTCGAATGATCGCCGTCATTGAGGACATATTACATATATGCGCAAAATAATAGCCATTACAAGTCATTGTCTCTTAAATAAACACGTCTACGCAGTGCAGAAATGTCAAGGCATGTACTCATGGAGTCTTGCAGTGGTCTAGACCGACTGCTGGTATTCAAGGATTGTCCAAATTGTCTGGAATGATGGAATAACATAACATACGCGTAACTACTCAATCAAAAAGTTAAAAAAAGTGAAATGAGGAGACGAGCAGGTAATGCACCTGATGGTATGGGCCATACCAGTATCAGTGCCACCCCAATCCTTGGCCAAGACGGTCTATGGCTTAGACCTGCCACTTGTGAATGTATCTGGTCATCAGTTTACGAAAATAAACACTCAGTTTCGATCAATTCGATTGGTACGACTATTGATTATCACTAAGTGATAATACACAGTTAAGCTCGCACATAATAATATGATTGTAGTGTCAAGTGATTATAAATATGTATAATATAAATAGGTTGCGCAACCTAAAATAATTATGACGAATATTAATTAAATTTTCAGTCTTAGCGACTCTTTCTAGTGACTGTAATTTTTGCAATGACTGGATTTAAGTTCGTGACTCAATTAGTGCTGAGATGCAACCAGACGTTCTAAACCATTCATTAGAGATAACATTGGGAACACTTAAAAGGCAGCCAAGTTCACAATCGGTGGAGCTGTCAATTATCTCACGGCCGTCGTTATGATAAAATTAATAACCGAACCTGAAGGAAATATCTTTATTATAATTGTGTAATTATCAAACTTGATGGATGAAATTATTAGTCGAGTTATGACAGGAACTTAATATTATGAGGAAACGTTTTAGAGTGGGTCTGTGAGTAAGTTGGGCGTTTTGTTTATCAATTTATATAAATTTGCGATGTTATTTATTTCTTTGAACATATTAAATAATATTTTTGAATAGCTTCGTATTTAAAGCACAGCTGCTAATTTAAAATGTGCTTGTCCTATTTACTCGTAATAATCTGATAAGTTTAGTCCAATCGTATGCTTTCTCTTTTCTTGGCATACCACACTAATCCTTTAGAATCGGATTGCTGTCTCATGGGAGACTTACATAAGAGCATTGATCTAAAAATGCCCTTGGATATTTATCTGATAGATAAAACACACAAACATTCTCAAGATAATATCAACGAGAACAAATCGCGTTATTTCCGTAAGAAATTTATAAGCAGCTAATTACTTAAAATACGTGTTTACTCAAGAATTTGCACAATCTAAGCGAAGTATAAATCGCTTTGCAAGTTACCTGACCCGAAAAATATTGTTAAGGAAATTAGGGAAACAAATTTCGTAAAATAATAACATGGTCGGAAAAATGTTTTTACAAATCCATAGAGCCGCCACAAATTATTTACCACACAAAATCGTTGACCGTAATAACGTAATCAGGAAGCATTGTGAACTCTTATGAGTATTAAAAGATACAAATTTATTTAACTAAGAGGATTTTGTTATGGAATTATATGAAAAAGGAATATTTAATAGGAACAGCTTTTATGCGGTTTGTTCTGATTACAGGACTTACCAGAATAGTATGCCAGGAAATGAAGTTTTCGTTATAGCCTTTTTTTTTTAATATGTGTTTGGAAAAAGAGCCAAATTTATCTACTTGTTTGTGCACTCAACTAGAAAATTTAAGATGTCAAATCTTGCCAAGTTTTCGAAAATAACAAAAAGTTTACCAGGAAGTGTTTTTGAAAGTAATGTTAGTGTAGTAGTTTGTTATAAGATTATGCCCGTTATACACCACAACCAATTACAAGCAAAAAACCTGCTATAAGTCAGCCTTTTCTCTAAATTAATTAAATACTGAAAACCGTCGATCATTTAACGCTGTTTCAGTAAAATTGTAAATTTCTAAAAAAAAGTATTCCACAAGTTCTCGTTTTATTCGGTTAGTTAATCCAACAATTCCAATTATTTCTTAATAAAAATTGTAGCCAGCGACTGGTAACTTTTTAATACTCTCTTTTACTGCCGTCTGGCATAACCGACTTTCATATTTTATTTTCCATTGACTTGATTTCAAATGAATTGTTAGACCGACTAAATCATCCAATGATGTTCACTTGTCGGTCTTGTTGTAATATCTGGATGACCTATCACTCAACACTATTGATTCCTTGTATCCAACTTAGATCGTTATCAATTTTACAATACATAAGTGTGAAAGTTATGAAGTAAAAACTAGACGAAAGTAAATTGTACCTACTGCTTTCGATCTAACTCGTATTGGAACACCTAAACGAATACCAGCACTAAGTAGGTTTTTTGGTATGCATTCCCCACGTCTCATTTGTATGTGAAACTTTGTGCTTATCTAGCGGACTGTTACTGTAACGTTACGCCACAACTGAAATATTGGTAGAACGTTCACGTGAACTCCACTGTAATCTACCCTGATTAATTAGGTGTACTGTGAAATATATTACTTAATTGAATTGCAGCCTTTAAGTGTTGGAGTACAAACTAAAAAGTTACTCGTATGGTATGAAATGAAGTTGCAAAGGAATAAAAAGCAAATTAATGTTAATCAGTATTATAGTGTTCAATAACAGTATATATAAGATGAAAAAACAAAGTTACCAAACAGTTTATTTAAAAAATATAAGATTTTTTCTTTAGGTACTGTCTGCCTATACAGAGAATTCAAGTAAAAGAATGAATTAGTAAGCACCTGAAAATTGGCAGGCAATTGTTGAAGGCGTTTCAACTGACTACAGAGAATACTATTTAGTTACCTCTCGTATGCATTATTTAGAACCCAAATACGGCTTTATTGTGAATTAATATTTAAACTTTACATTTAAGTAACGTTAGAAGAAATTTAAGACGAAAATTCGTAGAAAAATCATATCAATATAATGACTTGGAAGATTAATTCCTTGAAATACAATGCAGATAACACAGCAGTAAGGCAGTAGGCAGATGTGCTAAGATTTTTTTCCAAAAGCTAAGTAAGGCTAACATAAACTGGCAGTGCGTCGCAAATCTATTGAGGCACACCTTATAATACATTATTTTGTTGCTGTAAGGTTGGCTTCGATAGTTTGAACCAATGTGCGCACATCTTCAGAATAACTGAATGAATTTTAAGAACCGTTTCCATGAAACCAACTTTGCAATATACAAGAAGTATTCAAGTTAAATTAGCACCAAGTTTGGACGCCATTATGAGATACTACTAGTACCCACGTTAGTACATATTATCTCGATGTACACACGGTAAATTCTTAACAATGTAACCCGATTGAAACCGATGGGCTGTATGCGACAGATTAGATACAGGAATATACCATCAGTATCTTCAATATAAAAAGCAACACATACGAGTATATCGTATGTGAGTTAATATTGAATCCAGTTCAATTCGGTTACAAATAGGACTATCGTATCTGTCCCCCAGAGAGTCGTCAGTCGTACGGATTATACCCCGGGGTACTACATCCATTTGTGCCGTAATATTACTGTACCTACTGATATTATATGTGTTTTTCAGTTCAAAGGTTATTGGGATGTTTTCTTGTTACATTACATACATAGCTCAAGATGCCCTTAAAAATGTCATACAAAAGCCAGATTAGAACCACTCCAAGCGAGACTGCGGTAGCTTTGTGGTCAAAGAAGCAAACGGAATATCTATATTTGGGTCGCGTCTCACCCAAATCGATATTTCCTCTCAAATAAAAATGTTAATTTTAAGTCGTACTCAAATTATCCCAGTCACTATTATATGCTTTTGTGAATGAAGTTTCAGTATTCGGCTGTAAGTCATTTAATTGTGAGCCGACGACGCTGGAAAAGCGTTAGTGTAGGAGGTCCCCAACCCCTTAATGAAGTGTCATTTACAAACATTCAAATTCCAATGGCTTTGACCTAACAGATTTATTATTCCACATGGAAATAGAAGTGAATTATGTTTTCGATTTTTTATCTTTTATTTTTAGATTTCACATTTTTTAGAGAAATTGGTGATTGTATGACAATGGTTAATTGCCCTTCACACTTTGAATGGAAATTTGAGAGTATCATAGTTGTGAGCTTTTGCCCACTGCTTCGCCCGCGTGAATATCGGTTTTCAGAGCAGAAAGTAGTCTGTGTCCCACTACAATGTCCCATCTATTCAAAATGTACCTATGTTTGATAGAGCGGACTAGCCGTGAAAACGTAACAGCGAAACCGAGTTACTTAACACTTTAATTTTTACACACTCAGTTCTTAAACACTTAAAACAATTAACTGTATAAAAACGAATCTCGTTAGTCCAAGTCTTAAAAATTAAGAGAGTAATATTAGAATAGTATTTAAAGAACAGAATTATATTCTAAGTAATACTGAAGCTGACATCTAATTGACACTTAGGTTTAGTCCAAGAGTACATAATCACGTCTGTAAAGCTCATAAAGTATAAACATCAAAGTGGGTGATTTTTGCGTTCGTGACGGCACGGGCGCGATGCATGAATGCTTCCATTTCGGGATTAGCTTGTTAGCGCGTCGAGGGATGTGTCAACGTACACCAAATATACTTACGAAAATATCCGATAAAATTATAACAGGGAAAGTTTTTGAAAATGTTAAGTTAAATAAGATAATGTTTAAAAATTTACAAATGTCAGCTTTCGTTTGTGTAATATTTGTTCAGAATTTTGTTTTGTTGTTTTGAATTTTAGTACGTAATACCAAACGAGTCAATGACTTTTCTTGGTATCATCGATTATCGTCGTCGTTTATAATATTGAAACATATCAAATCAACATTTATTTTTGTACAAAACACTGTTACAGAGTGATGTTATTGAATGTACAAGTAAATATACAAGAAGGCGATTTGTAATATACTAATAACCTACCGCTACACCCTTTTTTACATTACACTAAATAACTTTATTTATATCGTATTTGAAATAAAGAAACACTTGTTGCAGCGTTTTTGGAACATCAACCCCTAAGGGAGGAAGGAAACTGACCACTGGTACGCTAACCCACTAGGGGGTTACAAGTTTGTGTGAAAATCTGTCAAAATTGAAGTTAGATCGGTGAAATTTCGTTTTAGGTTTTTTGGTTTAAATAAAGAAACACGTGTTTCAGTGTTTTTTGTAAAATCAACCCGCAAAGGGATAGTATTGGGGTTGCAAGTTTTGTTAAGCTCTAACCTAAGACGAGTCCGTCAGTTTTTAAGTTAGAACTGTGAAATTTCGAATTTACAAAAAAAATACAATTAAAATATTTTCCACTATTACATATACAATATACATTGTGTGTGGGAGCTCTTCTGTTAAGTTAAGTAACCTGTATTAGAAGACCCTCTTGACCGTGACTTACGTTATAAGAATGTAATAGAGTTGATATCAAATTAGGTATTATGCATTTGTAAATAAATTAACTGATTTCAACTAAATGTAGGTATTACATTAAATTAAAACATTCTTTCGCTGCGACAAAGATACATTGGGAATTAGAGTAGTCTAGATTACATATAGGTTACGTATTTGCCTTTTGTAATCAAACCTTATGGGGTAAAATAGATGTTAGGAGTTTGTATGAAACTTCATCAGTATAAAGTGAGATCTGTGAAAATTAGTGTTTTGGTTGTAAATAAAGAAACACGTATATTAGTAGCGTTTTAATCGAAAGCGAAAATCAACCCTTAACGGGGTAAAATCATCCACGCGGGCAACAGCTAATTAGTTTATCACTACATAGTATAAAACAAAGTCGCTTTTTCTGTCCGTATATCCCTATATATGCTTAAATCTTTAAACCTACGCAACGGATTTTGATGCGGTTTTTCAATGGATATTAAAAAAAAAGATTATATATATAACATCCATATATTTTATACCCGTGTGAAGCCGGAGCGGGCCGCTAGTAAATGTAAATGTTGTATTTTTTGTAATTTCATGGACCATGCCGCCGAAATAAGTAGAAATTACAAAGTTTTGAATACTTTGATACGAAATCTGTAATAATCCTAAACAAACAGTTTAAAACTAATATTATTCGGATATTTTGGCGGATATATTCCGTGTGTGACCGTCGTAGGTACACCACTAGTCGATACAAAACGTCCGGTGTCCGATGGGCCGTGAGCCGTGAGCACTTCTAACCTCTATTACGTGCATCCAGCTACACTGAATTTAGATACCATCAGACAGTTCATTGGCATTTGAGACTAACGTGAAGTAGATAGGTATTTCTTTCATGATTAGCATGATTATCTATTTGGAGTAAGTCATGTATAATAGGAGCTATGTACAGCTCCTATCATACACGACTATGACTTTATATATTTCATTTTTTTTACGAATTGTACTAGCAATATGGGTCGTGCATTACCGTGGCCTTAAATGCTTTGGGTTTCCACGGCTGGTGAGTCAACACTTTGCAAACTGATTGACACTGTGCGGTGTGTTTATATAGATTTTTATTTACACATCTATGAGTTTGTGCGGAACCCTCAGTGCGCGAGTCCCACTCGCCATTGGCTGGTTTGTAATTATAAAAACCGCACTGAAATTGGCTTATTAGGTTTCTATCTGCATTTATCATACATTTTAAACTTTAAAACTTTTTATTTTTTATTAAGAGTGGTTGCAAACTCGGCGTTTATTACGCGCGTGTGAGTCTGTCACCACTTCGTGTGTATGTATTACTTGACGTACTAATACAGGGAAATTGACGAGGCATAACGTAGTACAATATTATAAATCATCGCTATCGATGACGTACCTATCAAATGTCTACACATTATTCAAAGTAATAGTCAATTAATCAATAGATAGTATTAATGGGGCGCGATCACTCATGTTGAATGCACGGAGGACCACCCAGCGTCCGGTCGCAGTTGTAACTCATCGATGGTCGACAGTAAATCAATTGTTGTGATTAACGAGTTGTGTCCTGAGGACCACTGGCTAATAATACACTTGACTACTTTACTATGTTAAAGCTTAATTTGAACAAGAGGTAGTTCGGGTTGGAATGATATTTGTAAATTGATATTCTGCGAGAAGAGTCCAGTCCAGAGTTTTTTCGGCCCGTATAAGTTAATTTGTGAACGCGCATTATATAGTTACGGCAAACGAGCACGTCGAAGTGGGCTGAGACATGCGCTATTCGCTGACATATAGCGTGTCTGTAAACTAAGACGCGTAAAAAAAATGTGAAAAAGGCTTAAGCCAAACCAAAAATCTGAAAGCGTTTAATAAACAAGATTGCAAATCCACGCTGCGACCAATAGGACCTGCAGGATAGTACCACGCTGTTGAATAGGCCATTTATCAAGGAAGGCTATATAATATTGCGCTACGACCAATAGGTGCGGAACAGCTATGAAAAATGTTGTCAAAAAGGAGAAAATTTACGCAGACAAAGTTGCGCGGGTCAGCTAGTTTGTTATATATCAGCCTCTTATCAAATAGTTTCTATGTTTATTCACCACATCAGCATCACTAAGAACCGACATTGAGGAAGATTCTGAATATAATTGTCTAAATAGTTTGTCAACCAATGATAAAATTTAAACTCACCGGCTAAGCATACCCTCTGATTTTGGCATACAGTAATAACCCCCAGGGACGCTCGTGAAAGGCCAATATTCCATCGTGAAAGTTCATCGCCTGTAATGAACTATCGAGGGAATGGATTACCTAAGTCTAACTCACCGAACTGTCGTCTTAATTGCGAAATTGTTATCCCCTTACGTAAACTTGCTTGATTGGACTACGGTAGACTTCGGCTGCTCTAGTTAGTTAAGAAAAATAAATGTATTACTTGTGTGTTCGTTGCTTTATGTAAAAGAACATTATACATTTGTATTATACATTTTTCAGTTATATCTACTTACTTGAAACACATTTATATGAGTTGAGAATTAATTGTTGTTAAACAATGAAAAGCTTTTAAACTAATTAATTTAATTAATTAAGAATATGTTTGTAAATAACTCAACTCAAAATATGGTTACTAGGACAAAGTTAAGAATGCTTCTAACTTCAATGAAGTTGTAAAATATTAACGAATTTTAGCTATTTCCATCAACTATTCTTGGTACTCCACTCGCTGTGGAACTAGATTTTAAAGCAAATCAAACATAAATATTTTAATCACAACTTAGTGAATACAATTTGCTGTGAATAATTTTTAAACAAAACTTTTAATCAAATTCTTCGATCGACTTCTATCAACTTGAATGTCACTATCCAATTGGCAACGAGCATCATTATTTCATCCACCAAAGGAAAGACTTCAAAACGTAAGACACTCCGGTTAAGCTTTGAATTTTCACACAGAACTTTCCCCCTCGCCACAATAAAAGTTCAAATCAATTGAAACTCTGTTTGTCAACAACTTGTTACAACTGTTTTGATATCTTACTTATTATATTAACCTCAATTGTGTCACTCGTGAAACGGCCTTTAACAATGTAATTAAGTAATTATGATGTCCAGGAGCCGGCAAACACGAGCGAGAAGTTCAACATTAATTAA
The DNA here is from genome assembly GCA_945859575.2 of Herminia tarsipennalis. Lineage (NCBI taxonomy): Eukaryota > Metazoa > Arthropoda > Insecta > Lepidoptera > Erebidae > Herminia > Herminia tarsipennalis. The sequence goes on along the minus strand of OX243836.2, from coordinate 1,988,759 downwards.
TGTACGCTAATGGAAAGTGTAAAGGGAGATCTAATTTAAATTAAATAATTTTACTCTAAGAAAAAATTGAACTTTAAAGCTTAATATTTCACAAACAGATCCCTACATCTAAGAATAATCTTTACAACCCCTAAACTTTTTAAAGACCTATCTAATTTTACCCCACACGATGGAGTGGGTGAGAAAAAAAAATCACATTCCCATGGTTTTTCAAGATTTTATTCTTCCATTTTCTCGGCGTAAGTAATATGTGTATCCATGAAAAATTACAGCCTTCTACCACTAACAGTCTCTGATCTAAGCTGCGGACGGGCGGAAGGACGAACGGACATGGCAAAACTATAAGGGTTTCGTTTTGCCATTTCGGCTACGGAACCCTAAAAACAATATGAAGTTAGGAGGCAGCTCCAAGCTCATGAGAAGAAGCAAGATGGTAATTTAAATTAGGTACTAAGATAATGATTTTTTAAAGAAATTCTATTCTAAAATAGGATTTTAAACGTGAGCGTTGCTCTGAGTCCATAATGATATTATAAATACGAAAGTGTGTCTATTTGCCTATTTCTTTTTATAACCAAACGTCTGAAAGTATCATAATAAAATCTAAAGGCAAGGAGATAGATTATCATTGCTAAATTTCACGGGGAGGACATAGGATATTTTTTATCGCAATGACCGACAATCACGCGAGCTAACGTCAATATTCATACAAAGGTAATCCTGTTTCTATGTGTAATCCTGTAGATCGATGAACCGATTTCATGAAATTTAATTTATATCGCGATAATCGACATTCACGTGGGTGAAGTCGTAGACAAAAGCTATTGTACCTAATTAAAAAAGTCTAAACTACTTTAGTATAACTAATATAGAAACGTTTTATTCCAAGATTATGGCCATATTATTTCAAAATGAATAATAAATTAAGTTATTTGTATTCATTTGGTCCACTCAGGATTTTGATAATATACTTGTATATCAACCAATACAGGCCTATTAATTAATTACTACTAATTAAAAATACTATGCTTAAATTGTTTTAATGAACAAACATTTTATTAATGAACGCTGCATTCAGGCGCTGGCTGAGTTATTGTTTACCAATTATATCATTATATAAAGAGTTATTTTGATATTGGGCAAAAAACAAAACACGTATTGTATTGTCTTCTTATTTGCAGCACGATTGACTGCATTGAAGACAGCAAGAGACTCACTTAAAATGATGTTAATCCATCTTCTTTCCTACTAGCGGACGACTCGCGGTTATACCCGCGTAGTTCCCGTGGGAATACAGGAATAAAAAATAGCCTATGTCACTCGGGGTTAGTGTAGCTTCACAACGATAAAAGATTTTTTTAAATCCGTCCAGTAGTTTCGGAGCCTATTCAATACAAACAAACAATCAAATCAATCCTCTTTAAAATAGTAGTATAGAAGTATTGATATAGATATAGATAGTATAGATAACCATCTAAACTGAACTGGCCTGTTGGTCTAGTGGTTAGTGACCCTGATTGCTAAGCCGGAGGTCGTGGGTTCGATTCCCACCCAGGATAAAACTTTGTGTGATGGGCGCGATGGTTTATTCTGTGTCTGGGTATTTTCTATAATATGTATATATTTAAAAAATATTATAAGTATGTTTATCCTGGTTTCCATAGTACAAGCTCTGGTTACTTTGGGATCGGATTATGTGAGTTGACCCAAGATTATATATTTTACCACACCAAATGCGCTTTCGCAAAAACCCATTTGTACTGTATTACTGAAACCGATCCTTAGGTATTTCTTAACTCTAAACCATCAAATCTGGACGAGAATTTGTGAAAATAAATACAGTGCAGAAGCCGACCGAATCTAGATATTAACTGAAATCGAATTTTGGCTTCCGGTCTGGTTTCTCTCGTTCGTTTCGTATTATTCTAAGATCTGTTCCGTATTTCCTTAAATTGTAATAGTATTTCGATACTAGCTAAAACATTTCAACAGTGTAGTTCTAAAAATATTAATTTAAGTTTGGTTTTTCGGATCGATTGATATTGATTTATCTTATATATTTTAATGCTTTTAACATGTATTAAATACTCGTATATAGTATATCAAGTTGTCTAATATGAAACAAAAAGTACCTACCTACACCAAATCGCCCAGTTAATGTAATTACACATTGATTGAAATATTTTAACAGTAGTAGTAGTTAAACACTACAACAAGAGAACATTACTACTTATCTTCTTTGACATGAGCAAGGCGTTTGATTTTGTACAACATAAAACATTTTTGCAAAAATGTGAGAATTATGGCATTCGGGATCTAGCTCTCAGTTGGCTTGAAAGCTACCTAAAAAACCGTGAACAATATGTAGAAGTGACAAGATTAAATGAGGCACTTATGACTACGTCCTATAACTTTAGCCTTTGACGTTATACCTAGGTAGTATATTGGGTCCTCTTTTATTCATACTTTACATAAACGATTTACCAGTGATGACCAAACATAAATGCGTTCTTTTTACTGATGACGTATCTATTATTATCCAAAGTAAGACAAAAAGACGTCCTATAATAATCTTAATGTAAATACTTCTAAGACTAAATATAAACATTTTACAATTACAACAATTAATCATAACTTGACATGTGAAAATTAAATAATCGAAAAAGTTGACGATATTAAGTTTTTAGGTATTACTATTGACAAACACTGTAGTTGGAAACAACATATAGACAAAATGTGTAAGAAATTGATTGGTTTTGTGTTGGCTCTTCATACAGTAAGGCGTACTTTGGGACATACTACAGTACTAACTGCATACTATGGTTATGTCGATTCGATCTTGAGATATGGATTATTACTGTGGGGTAATTCAATTTGAAAAAATATATCATAAGTAAAGCTCTGTAATAAGAAATAGGGATCCTGCACGATTAATAGTGTCACGCTTTTCAACTGCACTCGGCCAGAAATAATATAATTATGTGATAATATGGATTAATATTAAACTACCTCAAGCATTAAGAGAGTTACCTATAAGACAATTAAAAAAAAAGTAACATAAGTAAGTGGCTTATTGACAAATGTTTTTATAATATCAATGTAATTTAAATGGTAGTAACAATTATTAAGGATTATAATTAAATTAATTTCGTATATTATTTAGGTTAAGATTAAGAAATATTGCATATCGGAAATATTATCGGGAATATGTGAGACCAGAATCTGACAAATATCTTAATTATGTATACCATGTATCAAGCAATAAAAAATCATTTAATTTTATAGTTACACTAGCTGACCCACTGTGCAACTTGTCTGCATTCTTTCTCCGTTTTGGGAACATTTTTTATTGATGCTCCGATTCTAATAGTTATATATTAGCCTATTGCCTTCCTCAATAAATGGGCCATCCCATACTAAAATATTTCTTTAATTCGAACCGCTAGTTAAAACAACTTCAGAAAACAAAAAGAAAATATAATGCAAATGGACTACAACAGCCTAAGACTAATACAAGCGTTATGAAAATATATAACTAGTCCAGCCATAAATACTGTTACATAAAACTTTCCTTTTTTTCAACTTTTTAATTACTTTGAATTTGGAACGCGTTTATTATTTTTAAAAGTTCTTTAGTTTTCGCGCTATTTCACATATTTTTTAATATTCATTATCAAATTACAACATGAATTGGGGTGTTAAAGAAAATAGGATTGCGGTGATCGCCTTGAACAAAGTGGTTCGTCAAAAGAGCCGTCGGTCATATTCTAGACACTTCAAAAGCTTGGTATCAGCCGTATGTTCGTTTATCGTACTATCAACAGATACAACACTTCACACACTTCCTCTGTCGAAGACCATAAAAGATCGCCCGTGTGCTGTTCTAACAACACGCGATCGGCAGCACGAATTCTGGCTTTAACAGCATTAACAGCCTTTGTAGTTCTAAACTACAAAGGCTGTTAATGCTAATTCGTCAAAATCGTATTAGGATCCAAAAAATCTTATCGCAAGAAATGAAGATTCCCGCAGATGAAAGGCTCGCGTATTATAAATCAAGACCTGAAGCTCGGTTACATCGAGGAGTGAGGCAAGGGGACGTTATTTCCCCGTAACTGTTCACAAATGCAATGGAGCTGCACTGGACTCGCGGTTATACCCGCGTAGTTCCCGTGGGAATACAGGAATAAAAAATAGCCTATGTCACTCGGGGTTAGTGTAGCTTCACAACGATAAAAGATTTTTTTAAATCCGTCCAGTAGTTTCGGAGCCTATTCAATACAAACAAACAATCAAATCAATCCTCTTTAAAATATTAGTATAGAAGTATTGATATAGATATAGATAGTATAGATAACCATCTAAACTGAACTGGCCTGTTGGTCTAGTGGTTAGTGACCCTGATTGCTAAGCCGGAGGTCGTGGGTTCGATTCCCACCCAGGATAAAACTTTGTGTGATGGGCGCGATGGTTTATTCTGTGTCTGGGTGTTTTCTATAATATGTATATATTTAAAAAATATTATAAGTATGTTTATCCTGGTTTCCATAGTACAAGCTCTGGTTACTTTGGGATCGGATTATGTGAGTTGACCCAAGATTATATATTTTACCACACCAAATGCGCTTTCGCAAAAACCCATTTGTACTGTATTACTGAAACCGATCCTTAGGTATTTCTTAACTCTAAACCATCAAATCTGGACGAGAATTTGTGAAAATAAATACAGTGCAGAAGCCGACCGAATCTAGATATTAACTGAAATCGAATTTTGGCTTCCGGTCTGGTTTCTCTCGTTCGTTTCGTATTATTCTGAGATCTGTTCCGTATTTCCTTAAATTGTAATAGTATTTCGATACTAGCTAAAACATTTCAACAGTGTAGTTCTAAAAATATTAATTTAAGTTTGGTTTTTCGGATCGATTGATATTGATTTATCTTATATATTTTAATGCTTTTAACATGTATTAAATACTCGTATATAGTATATCAAGTTGTCTAATATGAAACAAAAAGTACCTACCTACACCAAATCGCCCAGTTAATGTAATTACACATTGATTGAAATATTTTAACAGTAGTAGTAGTTAAACACTACAACAAGAGAACATTACTACTTATCTTCTTTGACATGAGCAAGGCGTTTGATTTTGTACAACATAAAACATTTTTGCAAAAATGTGAGAATTATGGCATTCGGGATCTAGCTCTTAGTTGGCTTGAAAGCTACCTAAAAAACCGTGAACAATATGTAGAAGTGACAAGATTAAATGAGGCACTTATGACTACGTCCTATAACTTTAGCCTTTGACGTTATACCTAGGTAGTATATTGGGTCCTCTTTTATTCATACTTTACATAAACGATTTACCAGTGATGACCAAACATAAATGCGTTCTTTTTACTGATGACGTATCTATTATTATCCAAAGTAAGACAAAAAGACGTCCTATAATAATCTTAATGTAAATACTTCTAAGACTAAATATAAACATTTTACAATTACAACAATTAATCATAACTTGACATGTGAAAATTAAATAATCGAAAAAGTTGACGATATTAAGTTTTTAGGTATTACTATTGACAAACACTGTAGTTGGAAACAACATATAGACAAAATGTGTAAGAAATTGATTGGTTTTGTGTTGGCTCTTCATACAGTAAGGCGTACTTTGGGACATACTACAGTACTAACTGCATACTATGGTTATGTCGATTCGATCTTGAGATATGGATTATTACTGTGGGGTAATTCAATTTGAAAAAATATATCATAAGTAAAGCTCTGTAATAAGAAATAGGGATCCTGCACGATTAATAGTGTCACGCTTTTCAACTGCACTCGGCCAGAAATAATATAATTATATGATAATATGGATTAATATTAAACTACCTCAAGCATTAAGAGAGTTACCTATAAGACAATTAAAAAAAAAGTAACATAAGTAAGTGGCTTATTGACAAATGTTTTTATAATATCAATGTAATTTAAATGGTAGTAACAATTATTAAGGATTATAATTAAATTAATTTCGTATATTATTTAGGTTAAGATTAAGAAATATTGCATATCGGAAATATTATCGGGAATATGTGAGACCAGAATCTGACAAATATCTTAATTATGTATACCATGTATCAAGCAATAAAAAATCATTTAATTTTATAGTTACACTAGCTGACCCACTGTGCAACTTGTCTGCATTCTTTCTCCGTTTTGGGAACATTTTTTATTGATGCTCCGATTCTAATAGTTATATATTAGCCTATTGCCTTCCTCAATAAATGGGCCATCCCATACTAAAATATTTCTTTAATTCGAACCGCTAGTTAAAACAACTTCAGAAAACAAAAAGAAAATATAATGCAAATGGACTACAACAGCCTAAGACTAATACAAGCGTTATGAAAATATATAACTAGTCCAGCCATAAATACTGTTACATAAAACTTTCCTTTTTTTCAACTTTTTAATTACTTTGAATTTGGAACGCGTTTATTATTTTTAAAAGTTCTTTAGTTTTCGCGCTATTTCACATATTTTTTAATATTCATTATCAAATTACAACATGAATTGGGGTGTTAAAGAAAATAGGATTGCGGTGATCGCCTTGAACAAAGTGGTTCGTCAAAAGAGCCGTCGGTCATATTCTAGACACTTCAAAAGCTTGGTATCAGCCGTATGTTCGTATATCGTACTATCAACAGATACAACACTTCACACACTTCCTCTGTCGAAGACCATAAAAGATCGCCCGTGTGCTGTTCTAACAACACGCGATCGGCAGCACGAATTCTGGCTTTAACAGCATTAACAGCCTTTGTAGTTCTAAACTACAAAGGCTGTTAATGCTAATTCGTCAAAATCGTATTAGGATCCAAAAAATCTTATCGCAAGAAATGAAGATTCCCGCAGATGAAAGGCTCGCGTATTATAAATCAAGACCTGAAGCTCGGTTACATCGAGGAGTGAGGCAAGGGGACGTTATTTCCCCGTAACTGTTCACAAATGCAATGGAGCTGCACTGGACTCGCGGTTATACCCGCGTAGTTCCCGTGGGAATACAGGAATAAAAAATAGCCTATGTCACTCGGGGTTAGTGTAGCTTCACAACGATAAAAGATTTTTTTAAATCCGTCCAGTAGTTTCGGAGCCTATTCAATACAAACAAACAATCAAATCAATCCTCTTTAAAATATTAGTATAGAAGTATTGATATAGATATAGATAGTATAGATAACCATCTAAACTGAACTGGCCTGTTGGTCTAGTGGTTAGTGACCCTGATTGCTAAGCCGGAGGTCGTGGGTTCGATTCCCACCCAGGATAAAACTTTGTGTGATGGGCGCGATGGTTTATTCTGTGTCTGGGTGTTTTCTATAATATGTATATATTTAAAAAATATTATAAGTATGTTTATCCTGGTTTCCATAGTACAAGCTCTGGTTACTTTGGGATCGGATTATGTGAGTTGACCCAAGATTATATATTTTACCACACCAAATGCGCTTTCGCAAAAACCCATTTGTACTGTATTACTGAAACCGATCCTTAGGTATTTCTTAACTCTAAACCATCAAATCTGGACGAGAATTTGTGAAAATAAATACAGTGCAGAAGCCGACCGAATCTAGATATTAACTGAAATCGAATTTTGGCTTCCGGTCTGGTTTCTCTCGTTCGTTTCGTATTATTCTGAGATCTGTTCCGTATTTCCTTAAATTGTAATAGTATTTCGATACTAGCTAAAACATTTCAACAGTGTAGTTCTAAAAATATTAATTTAAGTTTGGTTTTTCGGATCGATTGATATTGATTTATCTTATATATTTTAATGCTTTTAACATGTATTAAATACTCGTATATAGTATATCAAGTTGTCTAATATGAAACAAAAAGTACCTACCTACACCAAATCGCCCAGTTAATGTAATTACACATTGATTGAAATATTTTAACAGTAGTAGTAGTTAAACACTACAACAAGAGAACATTACTACTTATCTTCTTTGACATGAGCAAGGCGTTTGATTTTGTACAACATAAAACATTTTTGCAAAAATGTGAGAATTATGGCATTCGGGATCTAGCTCTTAGTTGGCTTGAAAGCTACCTAAAAAACCGTGAACAATATGTAGAAGTGACAAGATTAAATGAGGCACTTATGACTACGTCCTATAACTTTAGCCTTTGACGTTATACCTAGGTAGTATATTGGGTCCTCTTTTATTCATACTTTACATAAACGATTTACCAGTGATGACCAAACATAAATGCGTTCTTTTTACTGATGACGTATCTATTATTATCCAAAGTAAGACAAAAAGACGTCCTATAATAATCTTAATGTAAATACTTCTAAGACTAAATATATAAGTGGGTAGGTGTAGATAAGTGGGTAGGTGTAGGATAAGTGGGTAGGTGTAGGAAAAGTAGACACATTAGTGCTATTTAAATATTTAATTTAAATTAAACTAGTACATTATTTCTTGCATTTACATAATTTTCATACCTAGTTTTACACAATATCCTAGTACTTACGTTGGCAGAGCCTTTCATGCAGTTTCACTAGACACGCCCTATACCACCTACCAGCACACCACTTATTTCAACATGTCACAACTGAATGAAATCAGGACAACACAAAAAACACTTGAAGAGACCTTCAATCGGCGGATGACGGAACTTGAAGCGCAGCTGAACAGTGGAGCATCTTCCCGGGATACCGTCGCTAAAGTTGCTGAGGAGTTCCGCACTTTCCGAGAACTAATGTTCGATATGCTTGCTTTGCTTCGCACTCAAGTAAACGAATGTCTCAGAATTGTTGATGACATGGAGACCAGATCGCGACGCAAAGCACTGCTGTTCATCGGAGTTGCTGAGCCAGAAAAAGAAGATTGTGCCGCTACTATCCTGGACCTTATTCAGCACAAAATGAGTGTGAAGGATATTACGCAGTGTGATTTAAAGGTTTGTCATCGTATTGGTGCACAGAGTCGAGATCGGCCACGGCCTATACTCGTGCGATTTGCCAGTACTTCTCTGAGATCCGCTGTTTGGAGAGCTAAGTCTGCGTTGAAGGGCTCGTCAATTTCGGTTCGGGAATTCTTAACTAAAGCCCGACAGGCTGTCTTTAGTCGGGCTCGCCAACACTTTGGGATGAGGGCTGTTTGGACACTGGACGCCACTATCACCATCAAAGCGCCCGACAACAGCCGTCACAAGTTGTCATCGATGGATGAGCTGAATCTTCTGATGGAGAAGCATCCTCTGGCTGCAGCGAAGCCTGCAACGCGGGCTGGCGCCGGCGATGCGGGGTTGAAGCATACTTCATCTCGTAAATAACTTGTTTGTGTGAACTGTGCCGTGTTAATGTTTTGTTTATCTTCTTTCTTCGCATAGTGACGAGTTCGAATGCATACGGTTGGTACCTTCTAATGACCTGGTGACTACCTTGTTTTCTTTGTTTTTATACTTGCATTTATTACGTAGATTTATTTTTAACTTATTTAATTGCAACACCCACATTTTGGTTTTTATTTTGTAAATGAATGTTTGACAGTAGATCAATTTGACACTTGTATTCTTATGTCAGTCCAACCGGCTGCGTTCCGAAATTTGCATTTTTTTAGTTTGATAAGTTTAGTTTATTTGTTGTTTAAGTTATTTTCATGTTTTTTTTAATTGTGTAAGTTTAAGTGTAAGTGTCAGCTGGCGGGTGGTGCAGAAACGCCTTGTCACAAGTACGTGCATTTTCTTTATTATTATTTATTTATCATTATTTTTATTTAGTTTATATTATAGTATATATAAATCATAATTATGTCCGATAATGAATCGTTTCTATCAGCTAACGATTCCGTCAATTATTCATCGAGTGATTGTAGCTTCAGCTCCATCACATGTACACTTGGTGACCATTTGCGGGAAACGTTTAATGAACAACAGAAATGTTTATTCAATATCTGTCACATTAACGCGCAAAGTATCCCTAGCCATTACAGTGACTTAGTTGAGGCGTTCGCTGATTCTAGCATACATGCCATTTTGATTTCGGAGACATGGCTCAAACCTCACCTTCTTTCTACCTCCTACGCTCTCCCTGGCTTTATTCTCATCAGGAATGATCGAATAGATAGGAGAGGGGGTGGAGTAGCTATTTACCTGCGTAGCAATTATTCCTATAAAATATTGTCTTTTCCTAATTCCAGCAATTTCACTTTGGCGGAATTTCTTTTCCTTGAGGTTTGTTTCAAAGGGGCTAAAGTCATTCTAGGGGTGGTTTACTGTCCCCCCGCTGTAGATTACTTCTCCAGTCTTGAATCAATTCTGGAATCTATAGGGTCCGAGTATACTCACCATATCATCATGGGCGATTTTAATACTGATCTTCTGTCACATAACTCGTTTCGTTCCCGCAAGTTACTCCAGATCATCGAGTCTACCAGCTTTCATGTCTTGCCACTGCAAGCCACTCATCACAACTTGGATGGTATGGATACCTGGTTAGATTTAATTATTACCTCGGCTCCTTCTCTAGTCCGTCGTCATGGACAAAGTTTAGCCCCTGGTTTCTCTCACCATGATTTAATTTTTCTTTCTTACTCGCTTAAACCACCTAAACTTTGTCCTAAGATTTTAAACGTTCGTTGCTTTGGCCGGATAAATAAGGATAAACTTCAGGAGGATGCCTCAAATTTGGATTGGGATCCTGTATTCGACGCTCCTACGATTGATATGAAGGTCAATATTTTTAGCAGAATTGTAGTGGGACTGTACGACATTCACGCTCCATTCAGGAAAATTAAAATAAAACGTCCCCCAGCTCCTTGGATGACTAATGGCATAAGAATGGCTATGCGGCGCAGAGATCGGGCATTTCGTAAATTTAGAAAGGATCGTGATGATGTCAATTGGGCCCTTTATAAAACTGCAAGGAATCGGTGTAACCAGATGATTCGCAACGCTAAACGCCGACATGTTCTTAACAATTTGGATTCTTCTTCCCCCAAAAATATCTGGCGGTTCTTAGGGACTTTAGGAATCGGAAAACAGGGGCGTACTGATCCTCAGATGACGGTTGGTATAGATGAGATCAATGCTTATTTCACCTCCACTGCACCTATTGATCATCTAACCAAGCGTCGTACTTGCGAGTACCTAGCCGATCTTCCACGCCCAAACATCGATTTGTTTAATTTCTCTTCAATCACACCGGGCGAGATCAAAAAGATAATTTCTTCCATAAAATCCAATGCTGTTGGGCATGATGGTATTAGCCGTCGCATGTTAATTCCTATCCTTGACTTTCTTCTCCCTGCTCTATCTCATATCATTAACTTCTCTCTTGATTCTGGGACTTACCCTTCTTCTTGGCGCCTTGCCTTTGTTATTCCTCTACCTAAAATTTCGAATCCGACTCTTCCTAACCACTTCCGACCTATCTCTATTCTTCCTTTTCTATCTAAAGTATTAGAGTCCAGTATTTATAGGCAAATTACACAATTTGTGTATCATAACAACTTGTTGAGCCATTTTCAATCCGGCTTCAGACCTGGACACAGCACCAGTTCTGCTCTTCTTAAAGTGACTGGAGATATCAGGGCAGGCATGGAACAGACCAAAGTTACAGTTTTGGCTTTGGTGGATTTCTCGAATGCCTTCAATACTGTTTGCCACGATATCCTACTCTCTATTCTTTCTCATTTCATGTTCTCGTCTAATGCTTTAGCCTGGTTCTCGTCCTATCTTCGGGGGCGCCAGCAGTCTGTGCGCGTGAATGATTCTACGTCAAGGTGGCGTGATCTCGAGGCTGGTGTTCCTCAAGGCGGGATCCTTTCTCCATTATTATTTTCTATTTTTATTGATCTTATCACTAAGGTTCTTCAGTGTGCGTTCCATCTTTACGCCGATGACTTGCAGTTGTATGCCCAAGCCAGTGTGAACAATTTATCCGAGGCCATCACAAAGATAAATGCTGATCTTGATGCTATCAAGACTTGGTCTGACAGATTTGGCCTGACAGTAAACCCATCTAAGTGTCAGGCTATTGTGGTAGGCAGTCAACGAATATTAAGCCGATTTAACCTCGACACATTGCAACCAATTATTTTTAACGGGTCTACTATTCCTTTTAATTCTTCGGTCAGGGACCTCGGTATTTTAATTGACACCAACCTCAACTGGCAAGCTCAGGTTACTAGCGTGAGTCAAAGAGTGGTTGGTACCCTGCGGAGTCTATACCGCCTGAAGAATTTTCTACCTTTCAAAATCAAATTATTGCTCATCCAGTCGCTGATTTTTCCACTGATTGATTATGGTGATGTATGCTATCATGACCTGAATGCAGACCTCCTCAATAAATACGATCGACTTCTAAATAATTGCATACGATTTATTTTCAATCTCCGTAAGTTTGACCATGTGTCTTCTTATCGTTCTGAACTGAAATGGCTTCCTATTCGTCAGCGCCGTAGTTTGCGCGTTCTCACTACTCTCTATTATATTCTTAATTCTCCTACTAGCCCCTCTTACTTATCTTCTAATTTTCAATACTTGTGCTCCAGCCATGGTAGGGAGCTTCGTTCTTCCAACAATATGCTTCTGTTATGTCCTACTCATTCTTCTGGATTCGTCGGATCCTCCTTCCTTGTACAGTCTGTTTTACTCTGGAATGCACTGCCCCCTGAAATCAGAATGGCTTCTAATCGCTTCAATTTCAAGCTGAAAGTTCGTACACTGTTACTCGATGGATTAGCTGAATCTCAACGTTAGCCACATAAATGACTGTAACGTATGTCTGTATGTTATGAATTTAAGTTTATGTTTATTTGTATATAATGTATTTAAGTTAGTATATGTTTTTTGTATGTATGTAATGTATTTGAGTATGGTTATATATATATATATATATATATATATATATTTATAATCAATTGTATATATCTTAAATAACTAGCATTGGCTGTCTACAATCTGCACCTATATAATTTTATGTTACATCACCCAAAGGTTGGCTGGTAGAGAATGCTTTTAGCATTAAGTCCGCCTTTGTACAATATTTTGTGCATGAAGTCAATAAATAAATAAATAAATAAATATAAACATTTTACAATTACAACAATTAATCATAACTTGACATGTGAAAATTAAATAATCGAAAAAGTTGACGATATTAAGTTTTTAGGTATTACTATTGACAAACACTGTAGTTGGAAACAACATATAGACAAAATGTGTAAGAAATTGATTGGTTTTGTGTTGGCTCTTCATACAGTAAGGCGTACTTTGGGACATACTACAGTACTAACTGCATACTATGGTTATGTCGATTCGATCTTGAGATATGGATTATTACTGTGGGGTAATTCAATTTGAAAAAATATATCATAAGTAAAGCTCTGTAATAAGAAATAGGGATCCTGCACGATTAATAGTGTCACGCTTTTCAACTGCACTCGGCCAGAAATAATATAATTATGTGATAATATGGATTAATATTAAACTACCTCAAGCATTAAGAGAGTTACCTATAAGACAATTAAAAAAAAAGTAACATAAGTAAGTGGCTTATTGACAAATGTTTTTATAATATCAATGTAATTTAAATGGTAGTAACAATTATTAAGGATTATAATTAAATTAATTTCGTATATTATTTAGGTTAAGATTAAGAAATATTGCATATCGGAAATATTATCGGGAATATGTGAGACCAGAATCTGACAAATATCTTAATTATGTATACCATGTATCAAGCAATAAAAAATCATTTAATTTTATAGTTACACTAGCTGACCCACTGTGCAACTTGTCTGCATTCTTTCTCCGTTTTGGGAACATTTTTTATTGATGCTCCGATTCTAATAGTTATATATTAGCCTATTGCCTTCCTCAATAAATGGGCCATCCCATACTAAAATATTTCTTTAATTCGAACCGCTAGTTAAAACAACTTCAGAAAACAAAAAGAAAATATAATGCAAATGGACTACAACAGCCTAAGACTAATACAAGCGTTATGAAAATATATAACTAGTCCAGCCATAAATACTGTTACATAAAACTTTCCTTTTTTTCAACTTTTTAATTACTTTGAATTTGGAACGCGTTTATTATTTTTAAAAGTTCTTTAGTTTTCGCGCTATTTCACATATTTTTTAATATTCATTATCAAATTACAACATGAATTGGGGTGTTAAAGAAAATAGGATTGCGGTGATCGCCTTGAACAAAGTGGTTCGTCAAAAGAGCCGTCGGTCATATTCTAGACACTTCAAAAGCTTGGTATCAGCCGTATGTTCGTATATCGTACTATCAACAGATACAACACTTCACACACTTCCTCTGTCGAAGACCATAAAAGATCGCCCGTGTGCTGTTCTAACAACACGCGATCGGCAGCACGAATTCTGGCTTTAACAGCATTAACAGCCTTTGTAGTTCTAAACTACAAAGGCTGTTAATGCTAATTCGTCAAAATCGTATTAGGATCCAAAAAATCTTATCGCAAGAAATGAAGATTCCCGCAGATGAAAGGCTCGCGTATTATAAATCAAGACCTGAAGCTCGGTTACATCGAGGAGTGAGGCAAGGGGACGTTATTTCCCCGTAACTGTTCACAAATGCAATGGAGCTGCACTGGAAAGGGCGGGGCATTAACATCAATGGTGAATATATCTCTCACTTGCGATTTGCAGATGACATCGTCATCATGGCAGAAACGCTGCAGGACTTACAGCAGCTGGATTACCTGGTTGACTCTTCTGTACGCATCGGCCTACAGATGAACTTGAATAAAACCAAGGTCATATTCAATGAACATGTTCTACCGGAATTGACAGCGGTGCACGGCGCCGTTCTCAAAGTTGTACCCGTCATGACATACAGAGCCGAAACGTGGACACTGACGATACGACTGGTCCACAATTTCAAAGTTACTCAGCGGGCTATGGAAAGGGCTATGCTCGGAGTTTCTCTTAAGGATAAATTTGCAGAAATGAGGTGATTCAGCAGAAAATCAAAGTTATCGACATAGTCCACCGGATTAGCAAGCTGAAGTGGGAGTAGGCTGGTCATATTAGCCGAAGAACCGACAACCGTTGGGGTAAACTAGTTATTGAGTGGAGACAGGGTCTCGGCAAATGTATTGTGGGACGCCCTCGGGCCAGGTGGAGTGATGATTTACGCAAAACGGCTGGCTGGAGCTGGATGCGAGAAGCCGAAGATAGAATAAAGTGGCTTGCAATTGGAGAGGCCTATGTCCAGTAGTGGGCTGCGATAGGCTGATGATGAAGCTCGGTGCTTATCGTCGATATATAGGACATGTTGTAGTGATAATTTCTTACCTCGTATATATATATGTCCTTGTAGTGTTATTTCGTTCGCATTTCTGTATATATTAGTTATATATTTCGCCATTTTTAACATAATAAATATCTCTGTAAGACTTATTGTAAACATTATTTTTCATAAATCAAATCTGTCATGTCGACAAATATTTTCTATGGTTGCTATGACAACAAGATAAGCATAGAGTTATTCGTAAAGTATGGTCTACATTGTGAAACTGGCTGTGCGTAAATCCTAAATTAAAAATAAGTTAAGCTTTAAAATTTTAAATTGATTCTAGAGAGTTTTCTTTATGAATACAAAACCGAAGAAGAGTCAGTGAAGAACCAGCTCTCTAAAAGAGAAGGAGTGAAGAACGAGCTCTCTAAAAGAGAAGGAGTGGGAAATTAAGAGAAAGAGACCATTCCTACCGGCGCCGCCTTTCTACCTACCGGCGTCGCCTCTCTACCTACCGGCGTCGCCTCTCTACTTACCGGCGTCGCCTCTCTACCTACCGGGCCGCCTCTCTACCTACCGGGCCGTCTCTCTTATATACCGGGCCACACCTCTACGACGCGTCGCACCTCTACCTGCCGACGTCGCGCCACTACTCTGCCTACCGGCGCCGTGCCTCTACCTACCGGCGCCGCGCCTCTACCTACCGGCGGCGCGCCCCTACCTACCGGCGCCGCGCCTCTACCTATCGGTGCCGCGCACTCTACCTACGAGTGCCGCATCTTGACCTACCAGCGCCGCATCTCCGCCTGGACGCCGTACCTCTACCTACCAGCACTGCATCTCCGCCAGCATCGGTTCTAAATTTACCTTTAATTTTAAGTAGTCTTTAAGTTCTTGTAAATATATGTAGTCCTATCTTAAACCTACCTTTTCATTACACTACAATGTCCTAAATCAATATTTACAACTAAAGATAATGGTTCGATCAAAATGCACTCTGTCGCGATACGCAGGTGAAGAGAACAGAAATATCCTTTTTACCGATAAAAAAAAAATCGCGATTGAAGAGCACTGCAATAAGCAAAATGATAAAGTGTACGCTCACAATTCTAAAAAAGCTGCGCAAGTGGTCAGACAGGTACAGCGTGGTCATCATCCTGCGTCAGTGATGGTTTGGTGGCACGTGTCTTATCAAGGTGTAACAAAGCTACATTTTTGTGAAAAAGGAGTGAAAACTTCAGGCAAAGTGTATCAAGAGACAGTCTTGGATCGTGTTGTGAATTCTCTCAGCAATACACTTTTTAAAAATGTACCGTGGACTCTCCAGCAGGACTCTGCACCTGGTCACAAGGCACGAACTACCCAAGCCGGGCATGAAACCAACGTTCCAGACTTTATAAGAGCTGAAGACTGGCCCTCTTCTAGCCCAGATCTCAAACCTTTAGACCACAAATTATAGTCAGTTTTAGAGGACATGGTTTGCTTTAAACGACATGGCGACAATGAGTCTTTTAAAAAAATCTCTGGAGCAAGCAGTTGCAAAATTTCCCAAACAGTGCGTAAAAGGCCTGCATAAAAGCCAAAGGTGGTGAGATTTTAATAAATTTGCACATATAGTTTCAACTGTATTGCAACAGCCGTGGTCACGGGTGGACTGTAAAATACCTTGTTTATTGCCAGACGTTTCAACCGTACTGCAACGGCCGTGGTCACGGGTAGACTGATATTTTTTCTCACAATGTGTACAAATCGCGAAAGTTTATCAATATTTATAATACAGGCGTGACGTTTACATGATATTCATAACAGAAATTAATGTAAACGCTTATATAATTACTACACTACTTTTTACATACACGTGATCATTTATAACCACGGTAGGTTTATTCACATTCAATTTGAGTGTATTTCTATTAACAGTAGAGAACATTGTAATAATAAAACTTGATTAATTGCTTGTTAAACTTGTACGCTATGGGCAGCACACTCGCCGCACAAATGGTTTACTTTGAAAACAATTTAAAAACAAAAATTAATATATTGTAGTAACATTTTTTTGTATTAACATTTATTTATTTTATATCAGAAGATTCAGCAAAACTATTTATACGAATAAGCGATCCCACAAATGTAAGAGGACACCTCGTCTATAATCGTCAATAGTCTAAAGCAAAATCGCTATTATCGTCGGTTTTTTTCTCCGCTAATTTTCTTAAACTTAACTTTTTTAAAGTCCTAATGGACTTCCTATTCAATTAGATGTTTTACGGAATGGTTTATAATTGTTACATGGATATTTTGTGAATGGTAAGTGGAGGAAAGTCGTCGAACCTTCGCATTGTGCCCCACACGTGCCTTAATCATGTCCGGATCTCTCTCTTCAGTCGTGTTGAAGTATGTTCTCGCAATGTGCCACTTGTTGCGGTTTTAAGTATTAAGGAAATATTAGACTATTGGGGCTTCAATAGCCCCCAATCTCATTATCAGTGTGATCTAAATAACCCAACTTAATTGTCAAATTAGAATAATTAATTCGCCTGGATGTTGGTTTGGCTCGCAGTGGGAAACCCGCCTTTCGTCGTCGTAACGCGTTGTTCAATAGATAGGCTCTGTATACCGGTACCCATTGCTTACAAGCTACGATATGATTATATCGTAGCTTGTAAGCAATGGGTACCGGTATTTATGTAAATTGAATAATCGGTTCAATTTAACAACAGGAAATTCTCTCAGTCTATGTATATTCAAAACTCGTTATAGCAAGACTAGAACTGGACAGCTCGTTACCTCAAACCAAGCCAGAATGTTTCCTTTGTTGATTAACAAAGGAAACATTCTGGCTTGGTTTGAGGTAACGAGCTGTCCAGTTCTAGTCTTGCTATAACGAGTTTCGAATATACATAGACTGAGAGAATTTCCTGTTGTTAAATTGAACCGATTATTCAATTTACATAAATATAAATTGGTATAAAATAATCTAAAACATAAAGTAATATAAAGTAATCTAATCAGCATTCGATGAAACCAAAATGCTTTATCTGACGCAAATGAAGATATACAGTATTTTGAAAAAAGGACAAGGATAAGTGTATGATCACAAACTTATATTAATGAATAAGTAAATAAACTTTTTATAATTCGTATGGACCCGTGGTGGAACAAGTAGTGATAATGTTCTCATAAGTATTTTAGATCACGTCGACCATCTTTGGGCCAGATGGTTAAACATGCAGGAGATATTACAGTGCACTCCCTATCCCCTTCCTCTTAAATTTAATTAAGACCTGAACACAGAGATAAGGACTGTCGCTTAACAAGCTCTCTGTGACACGGACGGGAGTGTAGCATTCTTAAAGTGGCAGAAGCCGGTGGTTAACAAAAGCAGAGATGCTGCTGGTTTGAATTCCACCCATCGTACTGCCGACGTGAATCCTCTCCTAACGTTAATAGCAATGTGCGACCACAATGCTAGTAATCTTGTCTTTATTAAAAAATGTAGATAGTAAATGGCCACTCATATATCAACCAGGCAGTGGTCACGTTGGACATATTCAGCTTTAGATCACTTCCCCGGAATTCTAAAACACCACCAAGTTAATCTCTCTCTCTCTCTCTCTGCATACTGAAGTCTAAAGAAGGTATCTTTGTACGATATCTTTGAACGTCTTTATATTATTTCTAAACCTCTTCAAAACCTTCCCAAATTTCTATGTCATCAAAAGCAATGAAAACAAAATCTTCAAGGAAAGGCTTTTATACTGTATTGTGGATTAAAAAAAAACAAAAGGAATTGAATATTTTCTAATGGAATGTCTAATGGAATGTTTGAATGAAGAGGATATTAATTATTGTCAAAGAATGGTGAGTAGCTTTATATCCGAAGTATTTTATTAATGGCTACGTCTTGTCCTTGCTTTTCTCAAATAGCTTAGATAGCTGAACAGATTTAAACTCCAAGCTAGTATGTTTTTTTATTAAACTATTAATTATTATGAAAACAATAAAAACAACAGTGTTTCGTTTACTAAAAAAAAATAATAGTCCATATTACTCCCATAATTAAGACGAATCCAAAGACGCCTAACATGAAATCCTTCAAGACATTTGGGCTGTAGATAATGCCAAAGAAAGTAATATATACATAGGCTTGAAAAAGATTACCCTATTCCTGGCCCATTCGAAAAAAAAAATACTATACAATTTTCTGTATAAAACTTATCAAATACTTACATATACGAGTATTATGACCATAAACAATAATTATATTATGTAACTTAACCATGAAAAGAAACGTTTTCCTTCATTGCGATAATAAACAGACAAACTTTTCTTTTATTTCATTGGCATTGGGCCATTATCACACATTATATTGTTCAGTTACTTTAGTGCAGTCATTGGTTATATTTATGTCCCTAATAGATATTATTATGTAAAAAGAAAACGCTATTATGTTAACAATATGAGAGCTGTTTATGATTTGGCTACGTCTTCGTAGTACCATTGTTCTATCCAATTAAGTTTTGAGTTTAACTTAAAACATCATTGGTTCTATCTATCCATTTATATAAAAATGAATGTCACAATTTTCAAGAAAGATTGAGTAGGGGATGAACTGTAGTAGTCCCGCTGAAAGTTTACATTTTTGACAATTCATCGTCAATGTTGCTAAGGATGTGACTAAATCATTATTCATTAACCAAAAGAACCGAATTTTCCAACAAATCGATTCAATAAATATTACATTCTAGAAAATGTATACAAAGAAGAGTTTAGGTTAGGTAGTGTAAGGTTTATGAGAACAACAGCAAATAGTTTCAGAAAATAATAAACGAATGGTTATTCGTTTAGTTTATTTTCATTTTTCACTATCGAAGTTTTATTAAGCTAGTCAATTAAGTCAAGTCAATATAATCTACAACCCTTCATCTCGCTTCTCATTGACTCACAATAAATATAGCAATACGCTATACCAATCATCGTCATCCGTCATCATCAAATCATAATCGAAAGACTATTAGAAGTAACTTAAGTAGAACACAGCTTACAAAAATAGTTAGGATATGCCCTAAAACCAAAAAAACTCACAAAATTTCACTCAGAACGTAAAAAACCATGTTCTCTGTGCCTCAGGAAAATGTTTTTGGCCCACTTTTATTTATTTTTTAAGTAAATAATTTACCAAATTGACAAAACACAAATGTATTTTATTCGCAGACGACAGTACTATTATTTCTACGGGTAACAAAGATATATTTTCAGAATAGGATATTACCAAAACTCTAAGTGTTAAAAATAATAATAACCTAAAAATTAATATTGCTAAAACAAATTTATTGACATTTATAAATGGAATAAATAATAATTCAAATTTTGACATTAATTATCTGCATCAAATTGAGCAAGTAGACGTGACTAGTTGTTAGGACTAAATATTGATGCAAGTTTAAATTGGGTATCACATATCGAACAGCTGTGTCAAATATTACATAAATTTGCATATGCCCTGTCCTGTACACATTATCAAAAACTGTGGATACCTCGGTTGTGTTAACAGCATATCATGGTCATGTTGCACCTCTTCTAAGATACGGTTTTATGTACTGGTGCAACTCCACTGACAAAGTGGCATTTAGGGCGCAAAGAAGATGCATACGGGCTATTTTTAAACTGAAGCGAACTGATAGTTGTAGACCCTATTTTCTGCATTTTAATTTGTTAACTTTGCCTTATATTTATATTCTCGAGGTAGTGCTATTTGTGAGGGAAAACTTAAATCTATTTGAGAAACTCAATAATCGTAGACACAATATGAGAATACACATGCCTGCAAATATCATTTAGGGTAGACTGTCAGCCTACCCGTGACCACGGCCGTTGCAATACGGTCGAAACGTCGGGCAATAAACAAAGGTATTTAGCCTTAATAGCTTTGTTTATTGCCCGACGTAATAATATATTAACGCTGTTAAGACCCGTAGCTTATACAATTCTATAATGTGTACAAATCGCGAAAGTTTACGAACATATATAATTATTTTTCTTCTACTGACATTCATTTTCATTATCACTTATGTTTACTAATATAATTGTAACATTTATTAAATTTACAAATACAATAATTGCATTTTTGAAAGATAGAAAATTTAAATCCAGACTCAGGAATCGAACACGAGACTTCCGTAGCCAAACCGGGGCCAGAAGCGAACCACCTATCTGGACTATGTTACTAGATATCAAATTCTTCTATCTCTTAATGCTTACTAAATTTTTCTATCTTTCAAAAATGCAATTATTGTATTTGTAATTTATTGTCTTTGCCAAGAAATGCCTATAAAAATTACTTCAATATTCGGCCTGCGTCATCATAATTTGTTAAAATGCTCTCTGTAACGAAGCAATAACAAAAGCCGCGATAGTTCTTTAACTACCGACTAGATGTCGCTACGGGGGCCTAACCCGTAAGCATTAAGAGATAGAAGAATTTGATATCTAGTAACATAGTCCAGATAGGTGGTTCGCTTCTGGCCCCGGTTTGGCTACGGAAGTCTCGGGTTCGATTCCTGAGTCTGGATTCAAATTTTTATATCTTTCAAAAATGCAATTATTGTATTTGTAAAGTCTTTGGCAAGAAATGCCTATAAAAAATACTTCAACATTTATTAATTTTCTAATATAATTACTATAATTTCATTGATAGAAATATACCTAATGATGTGTACATTTGCATGCTGTTAAGCTGATCATGGTGATACGATTGTTAATAATATAAGATCTCATGTAACCCATTATTCGCAAATAAATGATTGAAATGAATTGAATTAAAAAAACATTAGGTAAACACAACGAATGGTTGAATTTATAGTTTTATTAGTTTTCCTAAGATCCACTCCCTATTACGAATAATAACTAGTTAAAGTGATTAATTTATCACATTTACTGCGTGACTTTGTCATTTTTCAGAATGTATAGCTAATATGCAAACTCTCGAATTAACCATAGGTACTTAGGTACTGCAACTTTACAAAACTGACCATTTTAATTGAATTAGGTGTTCGTTGTGTTTTGCCTTTTATATTGTTAATTATTGTATGTTTGTAAAGTCTACCTGTATACCTGTATGTACCTGATGTAGGGGTTATACCCATTTAGGTCAAACAATTTGTGATTTTAAAATATCAAAATAAAATACAGTATATCACCACTACAAGCACTTTTTATTTATTGAACACAGTATACAAGTACAATATAATAATTCAAAATTATAACACACTCACCTAAAAGCGTTATAATATTACACAAACATTGTAAATTATTCTAAATTGTATTTTATTTGTTACCTATCTATATATGTAACGCCTATGGCACAGGTTTACTCTAGTACAGGCACCCTGTATCCCTATATAAGATAATGACATCACATATCCAAGTAAACTTGTACAAGCGCAAGCTTGGGCAAGTTGGGAATTGTTTTTTTTTAAATTTGTACTAGTTAGAAACTTTCACATTTTTTTCCAACATACGTCACGGTATACATAAGGAAGTCATAACTTGCGCAATAACACTTGATCGTGTGTGGTTAGCTGACAAGCTGAAGACCGAATGACGCTGTAAAACCGTTATAGGACGTGCACGACCCTCAATGAGAAAATGATGAAGAAGAAAAGTAATTGTGAAAATAAGTGTAGAATACATGAACACAGACTTATAGAAAATTGCTATTATTAATTGCATTTAGTAGCAATTTTAAAAATAAAAATAAATTTGTATCATGACAGCGACAAAATTCTACAAAAAAAAGGAGGTTATTTAAGTAGAAAACACCAAAATATACCTTCTGTAAACATAAAATTCGAATTCCCATCGATTTTTGTTTACAAAATGCGCTTGCAGCTCTAGGCGGCAATACAGATCGCAAATATGACAAAAATAATCACAATATACTCGTATTATATACCTACCTACCGACTATGGTATTAAAGTAATAACTTTTTGTACAAAACACAAAAAAATACCTAAATTCAAAGTAGCTCTTCAGCGAATAAGGAATATTCGGCTGAGCTAGCAACCGACACGACGCGGCCACCGGCAGGCGGTAGGTATAAGTAACCGGTTATTTCTGTACTTATCTAGACGAGGGTGCGACAACTGATGGGCACCTTCGTTATTCCACTATCTCTCTATCTCACGTCACATTAAACCTCGATACAATTGAATATAAATAATAAATACAATACTCACTTGACTTTACTTTTTTATACCTATATTCGTCTGTCTGTCTGTCTGGTACGCATTCACGCTCAAACAGTTAAACCGATTTAGATGAAATTTGGTATGCAGATAGTTTGAGTCCCGGGGAAGGACATAGGATAGTTTTTATCGCTACAGCCGACATCCACGCGGGCGGAGCTGCGGGCGATAGCTAGTACTTATCACACTAATATTATAAAGGCGAAAGTTTGTGAGTGTGTGAGTGTGTATGTTTGTTACTTCTTTACGTCTAAACGGCAGGAGCGAATTTAATAAAATTTGGCATGGAGTTAGCTAACACCCTGGATTAACACAAAGGCTAATAAACCGCGGGTAACAGTGCGAGGCACAGCTAGTATATTTAAATACAATACATACTGTAGATAAATAACACCCAAACACAGAATAAACAATCGTGATTATCACACAAAGTTTTATCCTGAGTGAAGATCGAACCCACGAGCTCTGGCTTAGCAGTCAGGGTCACAAACACCAATAGGCCTGTCAAAACATTATTAAAACCACGGTTCCCTAATAGCAAAATTATTAAAACCTCGGTTCCCCAATAGGGCACCAAATTTAGTACATTGTACGAATGTTTTGACGCAAATGATCGGTAGGTAGCGTACATAATATCAAACGTAAAATAATAAAATTCTTTATACACTTAGGAAGCAAAGTACGACTCTTGTGAAAAGTCGTTCGCAAACAATAGGCAAAGCCCGAGAAAAAAAACAGGCAATAAAAACTCGCGGCCAGTCTTTTTAAATTGTCAATGTTTACAATGTTTCTCTGTTTATAAACTGTATATGGAGGTATGGTGCTGCCACTATTATATTATACACCATAATAGAGGACTGATTCAAAAACAAGAGGTCAAAAATATTAATAAAAATAGTACACGAGATTGGATATATCCGCCTCAATAGGCACATCATATGTGGATGCTTTGCACTTTTAGTTTTTTCATTATAAGTGGATGTTTCTATTGTAGAAGCATCTACTTATAATGTAAAAACTATATGTGCTTAAATATTGGGCTAATTAATGAATAATTAATAGGTGTTTTGCAAAAGATAGAAAAGAATGGCCCTCATTTATTACGCAGAATCTTTACTTACAAAAGTAAATGTTTTCTTAACTAATACCTAAGTAAAATTATCAAACGACGACAATAATATTCTTCTAAGTAAAAGACAATAAACTGTACAATAAAATATATTAATAGAGCAAATAACTAGATACATCCATTTATCTTTATTAATTAAATTATCATCGATTGAGTAGCAAGATCTTTGTATAAGATGTCTCATAGCTACGTTCTTAAATATATTTATTGGTAGACTCGAAATGCTGACTGGGATTTTATTACAAAATCTAACACCTAGTCCCATGAATGAGTTAAGAGTTTTATGGAGAATGAATTTTCCCACGCACTCAAAATATGATAAATAATTATGTTTCATAGTGTTGTTGTAGTGTTTATTAGGTTATTAATGTTCATGCATGTTTTTCCACATTTGTGTTTACAAGTGGCAATAGTTTCCCTAATATTTTATAGCGCGATGTTATATAGCCTATAGCCTTCCTCGATAAATGGGCTATCCAACAAAAAAAGATTTTTTTTTAAATCGGACCAGTAGTTCCTGAGATTAGCGCGTTTAAACAAACAAACAAACAAACAAAGCAAACAAACAAACTCTTCCGCTTTATAATATTATATAATATAGATTGATACCAAGCTAAAACGCAGTCGGTTAGTGTCGAATACTGCTGTTTTTGTTTAGAAGCAAGCACAGGTAACACGTTAAATTTGTAGAGATAGTCGATTTTTATATTTAGTGTTCATTTTATTACTTTTAAGCTATATTTATTTTTACTTTTGCCATCTATCAATGAATAGCAGAACTTTAATTGCTTTTTTAAATTAAAAAAAAAAAACATTTTTTTTAAAGAAAAAAAAATTCAAACATTGTTTTTTTATAATTAAAAAAAACACTTAAAAATATATATATATTTTTTTAATTGCTTATGTTGATAAAAATAATATGCAATAGTTTTACCGCGGCAGTCCCCGAGTGCCACACATTTTTTTTTTTATATTAAAACTATCGTGTTAAAACTTACTGTTACAATTTTAGCCAGTAGTGCAAAGTGCTATTATGATGATTATTGACATTTTAATTTAACATTATCTGTTATTGACTTCTGTATTTAATTATTAACATACATGCTATATATCTAATTGTAATTTTATATATTCAATAATTCTACAAAGATTACCTAGGTTTAAAGAAATTTATTTCTCATAAGAAACTACAGAGTTCACTTAAAATGAGATACAGTGCACTTAAAATTACTTAATCATTATTTTGCCTCTGGGGCGCAGATAGATATCACTTATGTTTTACAAATTCTCTTAATTTATTTTTAAATTTATTAATAGTGTCACACTCTTTCACTTCATTTGGTAAGCGGTTGTACAACTGTGCTCCCTCGAACAATATCGTTTTCTTTCCATAGTTGGTACGCGGGGTAATTAACTCAAGTTTATCTTTGTTCCTTAAGTTACGTGTTATTTCTTTTTTATGCAATTTTGTATTTGTGTGAATGGATTTTGTTATAATCTTTTTAACTAGAACGCAAGTACAATAAGTGTATAGTTGTTTAATATTAAATAATTGTGTTTTCTTATATAATTCATCTGTTGGCGTTAGGTAATTATAATGAAATAATATTTTTATTATTTTATTTTGTGTTCTTTGTAGGGTATTTAAGTGAGTGTCAGCGGCTGAGCCCCATATTTCTATTAAGTATTCTAAGTGTGATTTTACTAGGGAGTTGTAGATAATGATGCTTACTTTTTTCGGGATACAGTTTGATATTTTGCGTAAAGCTCCTAATACACACATAAGTTTTTCTTTTACGTAATCAATATGGGGTTTCCAGGTGAGTTTGTCATCTATCCATAGTCCGAGGTATTTTTCTTGTTCAGAGCGATGTATTATCTGGTTGTCTATAGTAAGAGGAGCGAACTGGGGTAAATGTTTGTTTTTGGCGGCGAAAATCATGTATGATGTTTTGGATGTGTTGATAGTTAGTAAGTTGTATTTGAACCATTCATTTAGTATGTTTAAATCTTTTTGAGCATCGGTTATTAAGGTGTGTATACATTTGTCAAAATAGAAGAGACATGTATCGTCTGCATATAATGTTAGGTGACCTGTAAGTCCCATTGTATTTATATTATTTATATATATTAAAAACATTAATGGTCCGATTATTGAGCCTTGTGCTATTCCGAAGGACAGTTTTTGAGTAGAACTTTTATAGTTTTCTATTTTTACTGCTTGACATCTATTTTCAAGATATGATTGAAACATGGTAAGGGCTGTCCCGGTGATACCAATGTTGCTAAATTTCTGTAATAATTTTTTGTGGCTCACTGTGTCAAATGCTTTTTTTAAATCAATAAATATCCCTAACGCGATGTTTTTTTGGTCAATATGAGTTTTAATTTTTGTTATTAAATCAGTTACCGCTGTAAGAGTATTGGACTTTGCGCGGAATCCGTACTGGTGTTCGTTTAAAATGTGGTGTTCTTGTAGATAATCATTTAATCGATTGTACATAATTCTTTCAAATATTTTTGATAGAACAGGCAATACTGACACTGGTCTGTAGTTTCCGGGATCAGTCCTACAGCCAGATTTGTAGATAGGAGTTACTTTTGCCACCTTCAGCGTGTCAGGAAAGATACCGCGTAATAAACATGTATTTATACAGTTTGTGAGTCTTTCAAGAATTACACTTTTTAGACATTTTATGGCTTTAGTGCTAATTCCATCTAACCCGGTACTGGTATTACTGTCTAAATCGTCAATAATTTTTGAAATTTCTTTTGAATCGCACGGTGTGAGTTGACTTAGCGCTGTGTTATGTGTTAAGGTTTTTTCATTCATGAAAATATTATTTGTATTGATATGATAATGTTTTGGAATTTGATTTGCTAATTCGGAACCTATTGAAGAGAAGAAAGAATTAAATAAGTCACAAATTGCATTACCTTCTGTTATTAGTCCAGAATCCGTCATTAATTTCGGTGGAGCACAGATGTTTTTTATTTTATTTATTGCCAGATTATTTATTATTTCCCATAGCTTCTTTGAGTCATTATAACTATTTTGAAATAAATTGTAATAATATTTCCTTTTTTGTTTCTTAATCATAATTTTCACTGTATTTTGTTGGTCTTTAAAAGCTTTTTGTAAGTTCTTATCATTCGGATTACTCTTCGCTTGGCACCATAAGTCGTTACGCAAATTAATTGAGTCGATTATACTTTTGTTTATCCAATCTTTTTGTGGTGGGTTATTTACTTTTGTCTTGTCTATCCTGCTGTTATGCACCTGTTCTTGAATGAAATTTTCTAGAGAAAAATAGTCACAATCTTCATTTTTAAATGTTATCTTTAGTGCGTTCCTGTATAATTTGTCGTAGTCAAGCGCCTTATATTGTGTTCTTTTGTTTACTACAGGCGCCATCCGACCGATTTCCAAGAATATTTGCTTGTGGTCAGATAAGGATGACTCAATAATCGACATATTAAATGAGTGGTTAACTATATTTGTACACACATGGTCTAATATTGTATTTGTACAACTCGTTTCTCGAGTGCTATATATTTTGTTTACTTTGTTTAATAATTCGTATCCTATTTCCCGTATGCAATTTTTATATCGTTTGACGTGTGTCTCCGCACTAAGCAAATCAATATTGAAGTCACCAAACACTATTGTTCTTTTCCTCCGCTCGAGTTGTGATAAGTATATATCCATAAAGTTGTTAACATTTGTTTCGCCAGGTTTATATATCGCACCTATATTCAAGGATAGTTTATCTATATATACCCATAAGTAGTGGTTGCCATTCTCAAAAAGTTCTTGTGTTACTTCGTATTTTATACTGTTGTGTATATAAATAGACACCCCGCCACCCTTACTATTTTGTCTATAATTATATATGTGATAATAATTCGGTAGATGATACAAATTAGCGTCGCTTTCAGAAGTAATCCATGTCTCAGTAAAAATGAGTAAGTGAATAGTTGTTGGTATAGCCCGTAGTAGACATTTAATCTCGTCGAGCTTTCCAGCCGTACGAATACTACGTAAGTTTCCGTACAGGAATCTTAACGAAGTTGGATGTTTAGGGACGAAGTTGGATGATTACCTACATAAATCATTAAAAAATAAAAAAAAGTATTGTCCAATAATTAA
This sequence comes from Herminia tarsipennalis, assembly GCA_945859575.2. Classification (NCBI taxonomy): domain Eukaryota; kingdom Metazoa; phylum Arthropoda; class Insecta; order Lepidoptera; family Erebidae; genus Herminia; species Herminia tarsipennalis. Next base: position 1,959,941 of record OX243836.2, on the reverse strand, counting down.
ATTAATTTAGTTATTTTATTCTGAAATTATGATTTTATTGTTAATATTATTTCATGAAATTGTATTGTCATTATTTGTGTGATAAAACGTATATGTCACGCTGATATAATAATTTTAATAATGTCACAATAATGGAATTCAAATTCATATGAACTGAATATTTATTGACCTCGCGGTTGTTCGCTAGTCAGAATGGGTTTTTGTTGATTACAAACTATGGGTCGCAGCTTCAGATCCCAAAACGAGGCAGGCAGGCACTTTGCGTGACTTATTTAATAGCCGTTTCTCACAATCGGTGAAAAAAACGAAAGTGCCAGGTGCTAGGACATCAGATAATCATCAATTCAAGGTGGGCCCGCGTGGTTGACGACGTGGTTCTTCTTTTAGAGAACAGGTCTTAGCCCTGTAATGGGAAGGTGATGCGACTGATTATCATATGTCTAGCAATTGACCAATACAGGTCCATGATGATGATAATTATAATGGTGATTCTAAAACGTGAAACCCGACAAACAGAGATACTTTTATAAATGTAACTTTCAGAAATATGAGTACAAATAGGTGCATACAGTTATACATCACTAAATCACTAACAATGCCAGTATATTGTGTGTACGTAGGTGAAGCAGTTCGGTCCGGAAGCTCCACACAATGAGGCTCAGGTTACGTTCGTTAGATCGTTACCAGCCCACCTCTCCGGTTCTATCATGCTGCAAATACTGCGTGTATAGAAAAATATTGTAGATATTTTGGAATCGCAAAATTTTAATAAGTGTTACTAAAAATTATTGTGTTGCAATTCAGAAGTTGGCGGAATACATATATAATGTAACATGCACGAGCCTGCATCTACCTATACTTCAATTACTCTGTGTCGGTTGGTACAAAAAAGCCGGGTTTTTGCACTACAGTTAATTACTAGGGCTTACCAACGACGGGTGCCTACAGTGTGGGGTGATGCAGTAGGTTAACTTGTGTATATATTATAATGTTTAGGTAAAATTAAGGATATTATTGCATTTGTATTGCGCAGTGTACTGAATTTCAACCACCGCAACGTATTTATTATAATGATTAAAAAGGCGAGGATTTCCAGACTTAGAGAGTTTGTAAAATAGTTATTTTTTAAATATACGTCTTATTAAAAAAAAAACATAACCTCCAAATAATAATAATAAAAAATCGAAATACTGCGCCCTCGCGGCGGTCCATTTGTTGGCGTGAGGGTGGCCGTATGAGATTTTTACGGCTCAGTATTTGAACAACATTGTATTATTCCATCTTAATGTGCATGTACTTTGTTCGAAGCATCTGTCGATCAAAGTAAAGTCCGTTATAGTTCAAATCACTCCTTTCTTTGATCCATTGAAACTACAACCGCCCCTCATCACTAAGAATGTAATCAGATAAAAATAATTGTACCCTAGAAGTCGGAAAACATAATGGCAAATGTAGATTCTCCTAATTTACTTTATGAATTCATTTCAATCTTAATCATTTTATTTATTTATTTATTTATTTATTTAAAACTTTATGCACAAAGTTGTACAAAGGTGGACTTAATGCTAAGAGCATTCTCTGCCAGTCTACCTTATTTTGTTATTTTCAAAAATGCAATTATTGTATGTTACTCTTAGGCTAAGATTGGTAACAAAATCCAATTGTTTAAGCGAGTAACTAACTCACTCAGCACAAATTGTTACAGTTATTATTAGCACGGCGCGTAATAACCGCGATGTTGTTTCAATTTTTAATACGCTTTTACGCTTAAAGGAAAAATATTAATTTTCAATTTCTAAGACGATTGAACTGGGTCGGTAATTAAGCTGAAATTAATTGAAGCACCGTCAAATATCGACGTCTGACGTTGTTATGACAAAATGTTTAGATTTACAGCCTGAACTGTTGTAGCTTGAAAGTTAAACTTGAAAGCTAATTGATTGATGGTCTATGTTGAAAGTTTTTGACTGTTTCTTACTAGGTATAATTATCTAAAGAGAAAAAATCGATATTCCATAAAATTTTATAAATTTTTCTTAGCGGTTTGGTTTTGGTAAAAAAATTATAAAATTTGTTAATTATTTAATGAAATTCTATAGTTTGCCTCTTCGTTATTTCCAAAAATTTCTTAATACAGACATCAAATTTAGTTATTACTTATATTAGATATATTTAATGAACTGACTGTAGTCATTTGTAAAAATTTAATTTTAATAAAACATAATTATTATTATATATTTCCGTTTACACACGTATTTTTATGTTCTATGTGTAGTTTTAGACAGTTTATTAGTATCGTGCTAATCGACAGGACGTGGTCTGGGTCAGTAATTACTGTATCAAGCATCTAGCCACGGGGCACAGCAAAGCTATTGCAACTCGTGACAAGATTAGCAACAGTTATGCACATGATGATGAAATAATTACGTTTACATAATAATGATAATAATAATAATGATCTCAGAGGTTAGTCAACTACGCAGGATATATTATAGTGCACGAGTGTATATGCAGACACAACTGCACTCTCTATTCCCTCACTCTCATAGTCCGATGGGACGGACATCCGACACGACCGAAGAAAGATTGGGCGCAGGTCGGTCCTGCGCCCAATCTCTCTTAACGTGCTCTCCGAGGCACGGAGAATATCCGAAAATTTCATTCGTGTATTGACCGGCAGTGGTAACGTTGCTTAACCTTGCAGATATCTCAATCGGCTCGGTCGCCACTGAGTTAGTTACTTAAGTAAAAACAGTATGTGCCTTATGGGTCAGCAGTTAAGGGTCAGGGTCAGTAAGGAGTCTATGCTATTATAAGATTGAAATGTAGTGGGAAGGGCTCTGTCTACAAGAGTTCCTAATCCGAAACTACGCTTTGTTTTTTATGTCTGTTTGTTTGTTCGAGCTTCGTGCAAAATGACAAAATAGATTCAGATGATATTTGACAAATTTATGAAGTTGAGTATATACATCTTGGTAGGATACATTTCACCTACAAACTTGGTACAACTGGAAATTATATAACGTACAAACTGTTTGTCGAGGTGGTTGAAATTCAGATGAATGCTCATCAAGAAACTTAAATTACATTTCTGTAAATAATCAAAATTGAAGGCACGATTAGAATAAGTAAAAGGACTTATTACGAGAGCAGCAAATATAATTTCAGTAAAGATTTCACACCAGCCTAAGTGAAGAGCACAAACTCCATAGATACGAGTAAGTAAATGTTTACAAATTATCTGAAATATTATTACTGGAGGGAACGAGCGGAGAATTTGTGACTTCACACTCAGTGAGCACCCCGGAACGGGGACGGAGCGAATTTATTTTTTGTTTCCTTTTTATGTGAGAGTAATTTGATTTTTTGTAGCCAGACTGATTAAAGGGAGGTGAGGCCAGAGCTAACTAGCTCTGTACTCACCTCCCTGGTTCTCACTCAGCTTTTGGAGCGGTTGCTTCTGGCCGATCCGAGCATGCCAAAGTGTGCAGCAAAATTCATATATTACCTCTTACTCAAGTTAATGATATGCCTCAGTGATACAAATGGGTAAACCAAAATTAGATGCTGGCGGTCAGATGAAGATAACCCTAATTGTGTATAAGCGATTTAATAAATTATGTAGATACATACAGAAACAGTCAGTTGCCTAGACAAGTGCTGCAACGTACAAAGATAAGACAGGTAGTTAACATCTTATAGACGCCAATTTCAACAGAATCGTGCTCAAACGAGCGAAAAATTGTATAGAACATACATACACGCACCGTCAATGCATATTATTATTACACGAATATTATTACTTTTAAATTTTCATTAGTCGTAAACCATTCGGATGTCGAGAATGGTGAATTTTGGAATAAATGATTTAATCTCGTCGATTTCATGATGAGTTTTTAATTGATTACACAAATTGGTATATATTTGTATATAACACAGCCTTACTCTAAAGCCTGCCATACGGAGGCTACTTAGATTGGCCATATGATGATGCCTCGCTCAGAGGCTTCTTTGCACAACACTAAATAACTTTGTAAGACAAGTTCCGAAAAATAATTGATAAATTAGCCCTTATCTACTTATCACCTGGTTTTAAAGTTATGACCTTAACCACCTATAAACTATTTTACTGGAGTTAAATCGATTGTTTTTGTGAGGTTTAGCCTCTAAGCCTGATATGGTGGTTAAGGGTTAATTTTTTTTACAAACTTATTTGGTGTAATATAAAGAAGCCACGAGCGGGAGGTTAGTAATATATTACAAATCACCCTTTATATAATAATATAATTATATTTCTAACAGGATAAAGAGATGTTTCGCCAGTAATCTAAAGCTATTCCTTACCACAACATTGTATAGTATAACACTCAATATAAAAAACAAATAACGTTTCTAAAACCTCGTACTTACACATGTTATAAATAAACATGTTCCCCGAGAGTTTTACTGAAGCACAAGGATTCGGTAAAACTTTGGAACATGCCTCAAAATATAAACTAAAAGATAATAACAAAAGTTCAAGGGCAGCTCAAGTTCTTAATATATAATAGTTTCTGTGTATCACTGACCTGCCTGCGTCTTCATATCTCTGGAGACAATGGCGCCATGTGCATTGTGGGCTCGGCAGCGATACACGGTGGCGTGCACGTCCTGCCGGTATTGCACCGCGCTGAACGGCAGAAACACCAGTGTGCCGTTGTCCAGAACTTGTCTGTGAAAGAAAGGACATTCAGTAAGATTTTGAGGGTAGATTAAAAGAGCAGTGCTTTTACCAATCAACGCTGATCGAAAGATAAAAATGATGAATAGAAATCCTATTCTGTAAATGTGCCTGTAAACGGTCAATAAAAATTGCATCTTGTTGGCAATTTTGTTGACCAAAAGCTTAGTATATTTGCAACTCTCTGGCTGCAATTACAGTTTTGTTGTCCAGCAAGACTCTGTAACTGCATTGCTGAGAAATTTTGTTCATACACGAGGAGCATAATAAATATACTGTGGCTAAATCTCAGCGGTTAATAATGATATGGCTGATACCGAAGCTGTTCTTGATGCAACAGCATTTACGGTTAAACAAATCGAAACCGAAAAAGAAAAACCCATCTAACAATGACAAGGAACTTATTATCGATAAATAAATGTTTCAAAACTTCACAAGGATGTCCAAAAATGACATCAAATATTTGTTGAATACTATTGCAATAAGGATCAAAAGGAAAAGAGATGCCGGTATATATCGTCTTTGTCCTCATATATATGTAGGTGGTGTATACTTTTTATACAGTAAGACACAATGTACCATATTTCATACATTATGGAAAATTATTTTCAGGACAATTTTAGTTTTCCCTCCACCAGTACCTATCCAAAAACATAGTACATGTCTATGTTTGCTTCTGATATGAAATGTTAATGTCTATAATGACATAGGAAGGCCTGGAACTGAGGAGGTAACAGCAGAGCAAAAACGATATACAGCGATATTGCATTAAAATAAAGCGGGATCAATCTAGACATTGAATACTTGCGACTACTTTGAAGTGTCCTGGCAATATCAACTGATTACACTGCAAGATTTCACCACGGCGAAGTTTATCAGCTGATTAAGCTATAAAAATACATAAGTAATTAAATCGTTTTACAGAATGTGCCAGTCACATAATTTTTTAGATACTAAACTTTGATAACACCTATACTCATTGATAAGTTTTTGTAAAGCTCACACGTTAATTGCATAAAATTTAACAACTTTTAAACAATACCACTGAAACAAATTACCTTGTTCACTCCATAACTTTATTCCTAAAACAACCCTTTCAGCCGACAAACTCATAAAAAAGTGGCCGAACTAATTTCACCGTAACCCGACCAAGAAAACGGTTCAATATCTTAAAAATTAAACTTTAGAAGACATAAAACAACCGCACTCGATTCTCTGAATTATTCTATTGGCTTTAATTTCCACGATAAAAAAGTATAAGACCGAATTAAGGAGGAATTGCAGCGGCTTTTTCAAAGAACCGCCAGCGTAATTGACGCGAAGCCGGCTCTTGTTTTTACAGAATATTTCAGAGTTATCGAGCGGCAGGTGAACGCTGGAAAATGTATAACTTCGTTACTCTCTCAACATGCGGGAATGTACTTATATTTCTCATATTATAAAAATGTGGAGGTTTGGTTTCGTAGTTACATATTTGATGATTGTTATTGAATAATGGCCTATCGCTAAAGAGAAAGTTCAAGATTGAATTTGATTTTGCACCATAAAATAATAATTGCAACTACTATCAAAATTATCATAAACAGAGGCTTTAGTAATATATATCTTGGTACTCATTACAGACAAAATAGTTTTAAAAATCATTAAGTTCTAAACAAACTAATCAACCTATTTATGAATTGCTCTCCAGACTTATATCATAGTTCTTTATCGTATTCATAATTCAATTGTAGATGAAATCAGATGACAAGGGCTCAAGCAAATTAGATATTCAAGAATTAAAGATTTGTATTTGTTTTTAAACTTTACAGCATTAAATATCAAACGCATCTCTACGCAAAGTAAGTCTTTAATAATTCTATTCCACGCCAGTTTTCTAAAACACCTGACAAAATCCCACATTGTGATCCAACCACAAAATATAGATAGAGAATCTTAATACTCCAAAAACACATATCAAATGAAATACACGGTCTGAATACAGAACACTTGCGTCACTGTTCTCGATTCCCGACTTAATACACACCTGTTACGTGTCCCCCAAGGTTCCGATTTTAATTCACTTGTGGAACAAATTACTGCCTCCCCTCCCTCTTATAAATTCCGTTTTATTATAAGAATAGCACAAAACCTTGTTTTCGAGGGACTGCGGCTTTAGGAGATATATGAATCGTAGCTTAAATTGTAAATAGGGTATTTCGTGTTAGGAGAGAAATGTGGAGGTAACAATTCTGGATTTGGTTATTTGTAGAACGTTCTAGAGTCATATGAGTCAGACAATAAAGTAGATTTTTTGTCTAAATTAGGATTTAGTTCACAATGATGTCATAGAATGTTTTTAATATAGGTCAACAGAAAACATAAAAAAAGAGATATGTAAAAAAGAAAGTGCCCTGTTGATATATACGACATAAGACATTATTTCATAACAAATTTCCATTTGTGTATACAAAAATATAGATACTTACTTGTAGTGATAATTCTTACCTCGTAAATATATATGTCCTTGTATTGTTATTTCGTAGCATTTCCGTATATTTCTCATTGTTGTATTTCGCCATTTATAACATATCTCTTATTAAATATCTCTGTAATACATATTGTAAACATTATTTTTGATAAATCAAATCTGTCATGTCGACAAATATTTCCTATGGTTTCTATGACAACAAGATAAGCATAGAGTTATTCGTAAAGTATGAACTACATTTTGAAACTGGCCGTGCGTAAATCCTAAATTTAAAATAAGATATGCTTTAAAATTTTAAATTGCTTCTAGAGAGTTTTTTTATGAATAAAAATCCGAAGAAAGGGCAGTGAAGAAACAGCTCTCTAAAAGCCGCCTCTCTTATATACAGGGCCGCACCTCTACGACGCGTCGCACCTCTACCTGCCGACGTCGCGCCTCTGCTACCTACCGGCGCCGTGCCTCTACCTACCGGCGCCGCGCCTCTACCTACCGGCGGCGCGCCCAACCGGCGCCGCGCCTCTACCTACCGGCGGCGCGCCTCTACCTATCGGTGCCGCGCCTCTACCTACGAGCGCCGCATCTTTACCTACCAGCACTGCAGCATCGGATTTCTAAATTTACTTTAATTTTAAGTAGTTTTTAAGTCCTTTATGTAATTATAGTCATATCTTAAACTTTCATTACACCACATACTTTTGTAAAATCGTCTAAAGGAAACGTAAAGATATGTTGCTTATAAAATTAACAAAGACGCACCTATGGTGCGTACCTTGCACCGATCGTGGTCAGGGATCGACTGATGGCAGCTTAGCGATGTCTGCGTGAGGGGTGGGGGATTTTGATTATTCCTTTAATTATTCTATTCGTAAAAGTAAAAAATCTAAATTATGAAGATCAGGCGACGGTAGACGATCGGTGCAATTCGATCGAAACGTCGGATAAATAAAGAGTCCTGATATATTCTAATATGTGTACAAACCGCAAAAGTTTAAAAGTAAGTAACAAGTAATAAAATAAAGCCGTACTAGGTATTATCGATAGAAAATTAGGGCGTAAGATTTTTAAACACTCGCTAATCGCGGGCTTATGTGGATCCTAAAGTATTGTTTATCAAATGTTAAACTAGCACACTGCTAGCCAACGGCAGATATCGTGTTTAGGATACAAGTCCATATAAAAAAAGAACAGCCAAGTGCGATTGAGACTCGCGCACTGAGGGTTCCGTACTAATTTATAAGTAGGTTATTCGATCATCACTGGGAATCAAAAATGCTTGATTTCCAATAAGATCTCAGTTCTGTTCTTAGCGATACCTTGGCATGTTATCAATTTTTTTAACGGTATCTTTGTTACAAAACAATATAGAAAGATTTAAGCTATATCAGACAACTCACACAAGACCATCTGATCGCAAACTGAGGAGAGCGTTTACTATGGCCACCAGACAACGGATACTCGTAAACATATACAGGGTGATTTTTATTATACTAATAAAAATCTCCTCCCTCTCGTGGCTTCTTTACATTACACCAATTAACTTTAAAATATTAGTTTTGAAAAACATAATCATAATTTTACCCTTAACCAGCCACCACTCACTTTTGTCACACCACCACCTACCACATGTTTGTGCGACCCTGGAGTAAAATTGTTCTTTTTTGTCAGGTTTAGGGTCTAAACAAATAACACATCAACAAACAATAAATCTCAAGTTTTCTCCAGTAACATAGCCTGCACCTGCAGACTATGAACTTTGGTTATGGCCATTACTTCAAAAACGGGTGGTGGATGGTTTAGAGGTTAAAATATTAAATATTTTTCAAAACTGATATTACTAAGTTATTTGACTGCCTCTGTGGCGCGGTGGGAGTGTATCCGACTGCTACACAAGAGATCGTGGGTTCGATCCCCACCCAGGATAAAACTTTGTGTGATGAGCACGATGGTTTATTCTGTGTCTGGGTGTTATTTATCTATAATATGTATGTATTTAGAAATATATAAGTATGTTTATCAGTTGTCTGGTTTCTATAGTACAAGCTCTGCTTAGTTTGGGATCAGATAGCGTTGTGTGAGTTCTCCCAAGATATTATTAAGATATTATTTGGTGTAATGTGAACAAGCCACGAGCGAGAGTTATTATTTTATTAAAAATTACCTGTATGATTCTATCAAGTCAATCAAAATCATTTATTCCCATACAAAAACCCCTCCCGAAGAAATAATCCTGGGTACTCGTATGATATAAACCTCAATGGGTACAACATACTAGGATATATTTATCCTAGGTAGGAATAGACACCACCAACACTAACCACTAGACCGACATTAGACGAACAGATCACTCGATTTATCACGTCACTTTCACACTTTAGACTTTCTTTCATTGTTGTAGGTTAATTTCAAAGTGAGGGTCGATTTTTATGAACTTTCTTGAATAACTTAAAAAAAAAACATATTTCAGGCCCTTTGCACCAAGCCTTTACTAGTTTTACCGGTTACAAACGGGTTTTCAATGTATTGTTCTGTCCCTAAAATAACCCTCAAATTCAAATGTCAAACTTCTGATATGTTTTCCTGTTATCTAATAATAATATTTTGGGACAACTCACACAGTGTCATCTGATCCCAAACTAAGCATAGCTTGTAGTATGGCAACGAGACAACTGATAAACATACTTATATATTTTCTAAATATTTACAATTTATATTATAAATAACACCCAGACACAGAATAAACCATCGTGCTCATCACACAAAGTTTTATCCTGGGTGGAGATCGAACCCACGAGCTACGCCTTAGCAGTCAGGGTCACTAACCACTAGACCAACAGACCATATTGAGAACTATCTTTTATATTTTTTCCAAAATATTAGGCTCAGAAATTTCGGAGATAAAATAAACCATGAAACAGACCACTTCCCCCTTACTCCCGTAAGGGGGAAGTGGTCTGTTTCATGGTTTTTCCTGAATAACTTTTGGACTAATTATTTTAAAATTATAAATATATATTTATATATATATTTCTTGTATGCGTGTGTATGTCACTGAACTCCTCCTAGACGGCTGGACCGATTTTGATGAAATTTTTTGTGTGAGTTCAAGGGGATTCGAGGATGGTTTAGATTCACAATTAAACCCAATTTACAAAAAAAAGAGTAGAGACGAAGTTCGCCGGGACAGCTAGTATATATATATATATATATATATATTTATTAGACATGGTATGTTGTAAGGATCTCTAATTTTTATATATTTTTATAATTTTGAAAATATATTTGAGATCCTCACAACAAGCCCTTTCATTTGATATGTTACACGATACAGTTAGTGAAACTTTTTTTTAAATTTCTTAGTTTGCCCCCCAGAAATGGCTGTTAAATTGAAAATTCTTCTTTTTACGTTACGCGTCTGTGTTTGGGTGATATGAATATATATGTGTACTAAATTTGAACTTAATCGGTCTAGTAGGTTCGGTGCAAATCGGCTGTGACAGATGGATAGACAGAAACACGAATGATCTTTTATGGGTTCCGTCTTTTACTTTTGAGGTACGGAACCCTAATGAAGGAGGCAATACTGTATCGCGTAGAGATTCCAACATCGCAGGGCCAAATAGGCAGAAATGAGTTTGTGTTATCTCTGGGGATGTGAATGTGGGTGGAATGTGTACAGTGCCTTATTTGTCCGGTAATTGAGCCCGTTTCCACTTTAATTAAAACTGACTGACTGGTATGTGATATAAGTAGATGTTAAAAGAGGGTCAGTGCCAGCCTGTTTGTGTCAGATGTTCATATTGATTTGTCTTTTATTCAATGCTGACTACGAGTACCTTCGTGTGAACGTAATTGTCATTTCATTAGCTACTAGTCACCTGCACTGTGTGTGAAGATATTCAGTGACCTTTTTTTATAAAAACTGAATCTATAGCGTAGTAGATGATGGTTATTGCAATAAAGTTCAAAGTTGCAATAAAGTTCCTCAAGGGAAGGTAGGTACTTACTTCATTACCAAATTTAATTAATCGATCGATTATGTTAACAACAAACAAATAAACTTTGTAGCTATGGTATATACCTAGTCTAGCCATAAATATTGTTACGAAGAAAAAACATTTTTTTTTATTGCAAATAATATTTATTACTTTTACAGTGTGTTAGTTTAATACATAAATAAAATACAATTCAAAATATAAAAAGCTTATTCGAAGTGGTCTCCATTGGCTGCAACACAGTCCTTTAAACGTTGAGGCCAGTTATCAATAGAAGCACGCACTCTTTCCATGGGAAAATTCTTCACTGCCAATCGTATGGATTGTTTTAGGGACTCCAAATTATCATGGCGTTTAGAGCAAGCCATACTCTCTAAAACTGACCATAAATCATAATCCAGCGGATTAGGATCGGGACTAGACGACGGCCAGTCTTCAGCTCTGATGAAGTCCGAAACGTTCACTTCCAACCAAGACTGCGTGGACCGAGCTTTATGACCCGGCGCTGAGTCTTGTTGGAAGGACCATACTTGGTTATTGAACATGGTGTTGTTAAGGGGTTTAACTACCTTCTCAAGAATGGTATCTTGATACACTTGTGCCGATGTTTTGATACCTTTTTCACAAAAATATGGCTCAGTCACTCCTTCATAGCTAACACCCCACCAAACCATCACTGAAGTCGGATAATGCCCACGTTGCACTCTGTCGACTAATTGGGAAGCTTCCTTAGAGCTTTGAGCATAAATACGGTCATTTTGTTTGTTAAAATGTTGCTCAACTGTAAAGATTTTCTCATCCGTAAACAAAATTTTTCTGTGACCTCCCTTTGCGTACCGCTTCAGTAGTTGCTTCGATTTTACCACCCTATTCTTTTTTAAATTATCAGTTAAAAAATGACCAGTGCGTCTCTTATAGGCTGCAAGTCCTAAGTCATCTTTTAAAATGCGTGACATGGTTCTGGGTGCTATCTTCATCTCCCGAGATAAAATCTTTTGCTTTCGGACAGGATTTCTTCGAATTCTTTACCTTACTGCTTTGACCACCATTTTCGTACGAACACTACGTGGACGGCCAGATCTTTTTCTGTCACAAACAGAGAAGGTCTCATTGTACCTATTAATAGCCCGGTACACAAACATTTGACTAATACCAAGCGTATGGAGAGTTTTAAAAATTACATTCGGCTCCATACCAACTTTGTGTAATGCAATCACAGCGATTCGGTTTTCTTTATCACACCACTCCATTTTAATATAGCAAAATATTGTACAATGTATTGGCGCCAAAATTAGAAAATACAATGAACAATCGTATAAAAATGACAGATTCCAAATTCAAATGTAATATCTTTCTTATTTTTAATTGTAACAGTATTTATGGCCAGACTAGGTATATTATATACTGCACTGACTTACTCTGTAGCTATTATACAAATTCCAAGAGTAGCCTTATACCTAGCTGGATATAAAAAGTTCTAGCTCGTTAGCAAAATAAAAGATCCATATATTTAAAATGATGCTCGAAGCAAAATGTTGAAAAAGCAGTGGTCCGCCTAAAGCACCGATACGATCATTATTCTGTCTCAGTACTCTCAGTTGATAACCAAAACCCCTTATTTACAGATGCTGAGAACGCAAATTAATTTATATCAGCTACGCAAAAAATAAAGATAAAAATGTTTAAGAAAGTGTTGTTTAAACAAGAATTATTAACAGATACCAGTAACATGTTTTATATTAATTGTATTACTAGTTGTACTTTTTTATTTGTAAACACTTAGGAAAATCACAATCTTAACAATTGTGATTTTCCTAATTATTTACAAACAAATTTAATAGCGACTGAACCAAATTGGATAAATATTTATTTTGTTGTATTCGTTATTGAGGAAAAGATTTGTATAAAAGATTATATGGCAAAATGCCACCCGTGCGAGGCCAGGCCGTGCAGTTAGTTTTTGAGTTTAAGTAATCATGGTGTACGGGAATGGAAATCCTTGGAGGTTAAGCCATGAGCAAAAAATAGTGAATAATTTTATTGCCATCAGTTAACATTAAATTGGCATACATTTTGTATAATTTCCGTAAAGGTAAAGTATTGGCAAATTTTAATGTTCCTTTTATTTCTTTCTCATATTTCTCGCTGTGTAATTGATGAAATATGAGAATATGTGAAGCCTTAATGAACGGATATTCTCAAAAGAATATATTTCAATGTATTCATGTGCTTTATTGTTGTATATTCAATTATATGTGAAAAATATGTATAATTTGAGTTTCTCTTTAAAATGTATTACATTTTCGAATTTTACAAGTTACTTTATCGTTCTTTTGCGTATGCAAAGAGTTAACGGATGAAAAACTATACATACCTTCCACTGTGTTTGTGTTGCTTTTGACATAGCGTTATGAAAAAAAATCTCTATTTTTTTGAGAGAAGAGAACTGTCATCCTGACTTTGTTTTAGCAAAATGGGCCTGAAATATAATAACTATTATAATCCACTTAATTTGTATTGTTTTAGGTTCACACAAGATCGCAGATGGCCCATGTCCACTTAAGTTTATGTCAGTGTTGAAATAGTAGGTACACACTATTTTCTTTTCACGCCATATATTTTAAATCCATTGCGACAGGCTAAATCTACCAAAAGGTTTTTGGCAAAAGTATAGGATTATGTATTACGTGTGTACATGTTTGTTATTCAAAAGGTATAACTTATACAATGCTTAGTTGTGGTCCTCTTTCAAGTCTAAACGTCGAGTACAATTTACAGAAACTTTATCCGTACCTAACTGAAGATATGGGTTGACATGCAACTCTTTTTACCCGCCAGTCACTTTGTTTTTGTTGAACACATATTTTTGACTCACAAAAAAGTGTGACGTCATCGCTCACGTTATTGACTGGTTGTTAAGCAACACGAATGGCGCTGCCGCCTGCTGATAGGCTGAAGTATTGTGGTCGTCAGGCGCATGCACCCAGGTCTACTAGAGCTGTCACATGCATGATTGTTTATTACAATGTCATCAATGTTTTGGCGATTGCAACGACATGTGATACAATTGAAAATAAAATAAATAAATAAATAAATAGGTATCACAGGCATGGCTGCTTATTCAATGTCATCAATGTTTTGTTTGTGAGGTTATCACGTAAAATTATCGTCCGTAAACCGACTTTACAGATAACCATTTTTTATAATTTGGAAAAAGTTTGTCATATTTACTTAATACTATAAAGCTGTAGAGTTTGTTTGTTTGAACGCGATAATAATAATATTAGGAACTACTGAGTCGAATTGAAAAAATATTTTACTGTTGGATGGCCCATTTAAAGCAGTAATGACAAAGTTGCAAAAAACGGGGAATATTGTCGCAGACGAAGTTGTGCGGGTCAGCTAGTATTACATAAAATACCTTTTCAATATCACTTTCCTTTGTAAACATCTCGTCTTTCTACCTATACAAAAACTGTCATTCAGCCAAATCTGGTTGTAATAAGCAATACGTTAGGGAATAAGAAACCTACCGAAAATACGAAGAAAAACCCACCGAGGGTTCCCTACAAATTTATAGGTACATATAAAAAATAGTTCAGTAATCGAGTCTAGCAGTTTTAAAATAATTGGCGTCACCTATATATGTATGGGGACACCCTTTAATCTTCAACTTTTTTATTTTTTGGAAATTTACCAAGTTTGTGCTGTAAGACCTTGCTTTTTAGGTCAACGGGAACTGACTCGACGCAAACCCTTAAAACCTATAGGGTACCTACTTTCGGTTGACCTGGAATTGTCAATTTTGGTTACAAGCAAGGTCTTACAGCAGCTGCAGTAAACGGAAAATTCCCAAAAATATGTAAATTTTTGTACTTACAAGCTTTCGCGAAAATCTAAAAAGTCTATATCTTTTTATCATGTTGACTCGAATCATTTTTTTACATTTATTAGGGACTATAGACCACAGTATTTGGTATAAATGTCAACTGGCTAGGTTCACCCGTTCCCGAGTAAATTGGTGGTGATACATGGACAGACAGATGGACAGACGGACAAGAGCGTGAACTTATAAGTAATATCTTGGGACAACTCACCCAACGCTATCTGATCCCTAAATAAGCAGAGACTATGAAAACCAGACAACTGATAAACATACTTATATATTTATGAAGACTTACATATTGTAGATAAATAACACACAGACACAGAATAAGCAATCGTGATCAGAACACAAAGTTTTATCCTGGTTTGGGATCGATTCCACGGCCTCCGGCTAAGCAGTCATTTTGAGGTACGGAACTCTAAAAACAAGATAATTTACTACATCGTAATACCTATAGTAAAATATTGTATCCATATTTACCAATATCTGTTCCACTCTATCACAGAGACTCTGCATACACGTGTCATTATTGAAGGGAACTTCATTTCCCGCGGGAAATTTGCGGATAACTCCGAGGTAACGGTATTATAAGAGATTTGCCGAAATTACCACGGCGGTTCTCTGTCGTGTTCTATCTATTACGTGACAGTTTTGGTTGCTCACAATACAAAAATTGCTTATGGTACCTTTAATAAAGCTAAACACAATAATATATGCCTGCCATATGCCTTTGGGTTTTGTATTTCGCTTTTAATGTTGCAATATTTATGCCCGTCTTGCTGCTAACTTCAACTTAAAAACCTTGTAGTAATTTAAATCTTATAAAACTGATACGATTTAACATACATTATTTATCGTACTAACCGTACATAAAATATTCTCACTAATGTGTCAGTAGGACGTAGAGTTTTATTCTTTTGGATATAGGTTTGGGAAAGTCAATAAAAAGTTAAACTGATTAGGAAACGAGTAGATGGGCAAAGTTAGTATGTTTTACGCCGAACTATTATATGTCGAAGCGTCAGCTAGTATCGCTGCGTTAATAATAATAATAATAATAATAAAGGGGTGGGTTTACAGAGGCTGGGAGCGTAATGACATGGACATGAAGGATGTGCGCCAGCCGGGTGATGACGTCACTAGCACATTCTGGCGTAGCATCTGGTCGGTGCCCGTCCGTCACTCCGAAGGAGATTGGACGCGTGATGTAGAGCGTTCGTGTTAGTCTATGTATAACAACAATGAAGCCAGTCATTATTGACATTACTGATGTAACCAAGGCGATGCAATTGTTTTCAAACGATTATACGACATATGCGACAACGTAGTCGTCCGCACACAGCGATGGAATCGCTAAGAATTTCATGCTCTTGTTGAAAAGCATGCATGCACTGGGTCTTCTCCCGTCGGTGTTGTACAGTAGATTACCAGCGGAATTTAGACCCATAACCGTGTTACCATGGATCCACGGTTCTTGGATCAGAGCCATCCTTCTTCTTCTTCCTACTAGGTACGGGGCGGATTTGGTAGGTTTTGACGTGGGCCTCCTCCAGGCTGAGGGTGTGGGTGTGTTGGCTTCCTCGTCGGCCCGCCTCTCGATCCGCGTCCTGTCCTGGCCCCCCCAGGTGGGTTATTAGCCCGGCTAGGTGGCCTTACAGCGATGCTTCCGCTTGGTCCTGCAATATTAATCGCCCGAGCAGTCGGCTTCTTATTATTCTGCCGCAGGTTTTGTGAATTCGTTGTTTGGGTGATAGTGGTAATGACACCGCCTACCTCCCTACCTAAGATTACATTACCTGCTGCAGTGGTTGCTGGAGTGTTGGGTTAGTTGAGAGAGAGTGAGGGGCAGTTTCCCGCTCCCTCTGACTCACGGCAGAGGGTCCCGCCTCCGCCTCTGTTCCGCTCGTAGCGCCTGTCCTGGGCTTGACCCTCAGGAGGATCGGCCGTAATCCAAAATACAGCATAAAGTTGCTGTCCTCCAGGGGTCCCATTGACGCCTCGTCAAAGGAGAAGGTCATTGTTTCACCTTTTCCCTCCGGTCTTCTGTGCATCACCCTCCACGAGTTGAAGTCCGGCGTGGCATTATGCGCTCGAAGGCGCTTAATAATACCCACCGGCTCGAGCTTCGCATCCGGTATCCAGGTGACTCCTGCCCTGGGTTTGGGGAGCTTATGCTCGTCAAGGACTGAGAAACGAAGCCACTCATGTGCTTAAAGATCCACCCCCGGGCGGCCTCATCAGCACAGGTTAGGAGTAGCCCACCGGCTCTGACCGAGCAGCCTCGATGCGGGGCGCGTTGCCACGTTCCTCCTCATCCATGAGCTCCGTCATTTTCACCTGCAGCTCCTTGATCTTTTGCTGGGACATCTGCCCTACAGCGTCGATGATTCCAACACGAACGGCACCTACCACCTCGCTGAAGGTCGATTTAGATTGCGTGGGCCCTTCAGCCCTCGCTACCTTGACCGGCTTCTCTTGCGATGAGGCGCTCTGTTCCTACCTAGACCTCTTCTCCGGTTTCGGCTTATCATCTTCCTGTGCAGCCAGATACTCGGGAACATCCCTCAGTGAAGTGGAGCTTAGGGATTTGGCCTCTTTGAAGCTTTTCCCATGCTTCATCCACCAAGCGAGCCTCCTCTTGGCCGCTCCAGTGAGCCTCTTACCAGGCTGTTTTGCTGCGCCACTACGAGTATCGCTACCCGATGTGATGCTGGACTTTTGGGTGGTAGAACTACTTGGTCCCGCCACTGCTATGTGTTGCTCCACGTTCACCGCTGGGATTTGTTCGCCTGCGGTTAGCTGGAAGGTAATATGCTCCTCGGAGATGTCTCCAAGGGACATAGCTGAGGAGGGACTAACGCACTCCTCCTCAGTAAGGGGACTAAAAGGTGGGCTAGCGATGACTAGCTTAGGGATGGGAGTTGGAAAAAGGGTATAAGTAATAATTGCCGAGTATAGAGATTGAAGTATTTTTAATGATTTTCGGAAAGCTAATATTATATTAAACAGTAGGTCGGATCTCCCTGTAAGCGTAGGTGGGGCAAGTGATAGCAGGGACATCGTTTATTTAGTAAAATCTCCGTTACAGTCTTCAGATAGGATAACTGATGGTATAATGTTACAGCTAAAAGTCATCAGGTCATGATGAGCTTAGTATTGAGAATTTGAAGTACGCTGACGTCCATTTACGTGTACTTGCGTTGTTGTTAGTAAAGAAGATAAACTTTAGAAGATAGATAAATAGTAAAGAAAAAGACTGTAGTAGATAGTAAAGAACAAGACTGGCCATTAGTCTGATATAAACAACTATTGGCCAATATCATTCGCTACTGTAGTGGCTAAGGTTTTCGACGGTGTGCTTAACTTAGAATTGGGCAAACATCTCAATCTTCATGAGGCTCTTCGGTTCTTCGTACCGGATAGTTACAGACATGGTTTCATATATAACTCCACAAAAAGTGAGTAACCATTTATTGTACGCCGACGATACAAAAATTTACTGGAACATCCGCTCACTAAGCTTTAGTCGCAAATCAAATCCCATTAAGTATGGATATAAGTTTGGTAATCTGTCATAGTTTTCCTTTTAATTTCTCTATTTATGCTACTACCTTTTTTTTTTACATATCATCCCTGGGGTGAAATCAAGGTTAAATCTTGATATTTCACAAACGGATCCCTAAATCTAAAATATAAATATTGATGCTTATCAGCCAGAAATTGTAGTAGTACCATTTTTTTAAACCTAATGTAAATGTACTTTATTTCATCAAAACATTGTCGGTATCATAATTAAATGAAATGAAATGAAATGAAATGAAATTATTTAATTCACACAAAATAGAGTACATAGTATATGGTCAGGTACATTTAGTGTCCTTCTATTTTGCCATAAGCGGCATGTGAAAGTACTTGTAGTTTTAACATTCAAAAACGATCATACACATACAAGGATCATACCATAATTATATTTAATAGAAAATGTGACACACCATTAATTCAACGATAGTTATATTAACAAATATAGTAGCATACAAATAAGTTTTATAATATTAACAATATGTGCGATTATTATTATTTTTTCAATTCACCAATGTTATAATAAGTCTTTTCGATCAACCAGCTTTTCAAACATTTTTTGAATTTATGTTGTGACAGTAGTTTAATGTCATCAGGTATTTTATTATAGATAGTTACACACATAGCATAGCAATTTTTTTGGTATAGAGTTGTTTTTGGCTGCGTGTCCAGAACAAGCCTATTCGGATTCCTCGTATTTCGAGGGAATTTGTCCTTCGCCGCAATAAATAGGCTTTGGTTACATTTTACAAAAACGCATACCTCGTAAATGTGCATGCATGGTAGGGTTAATATGGCAAGTTTTTTAAAATGAGGCTTACACGACACATCAGGAGAAATATTTACCATGGCTCTGATACAACGTTTTTGTGCTAGGAAGACTCTGTTTACGTCGCTAGCATTTCCCCATAGCACCAAACCATATCTTAGTACCGAGCTAACATAGCCATGGTATGCCAGCAGAGTCGTTTCTAGTGACGATGTTTTGCTTAGTCTATAGAGTACATATACGAATTTATGAATTTTATTGCATGTTAAATTTATATGTTGTTGCCAATTATTATGCTTATCCAATGTTATTCCTAGGAATTTTGTACAGTTGGTTTCATTAATTTTAATATTGTTGTAGGTAATATTTCTGTCAATTTGTTTTGATTTTTTGCCTTGGAATTGGATATAATTAGTTTTGGTTAAATTTACGTTAAGATTATTAAAGTCAAGCCATTGTATAACTGATTGAATTGTCTTGTTTATTTCAAAGTCATATGTGGTCAAATCATTGCATGTCAATATAACAGAAATGTCATCGGTGAATAAAATACATTTATGATCTATTATGTCAGGAAGGTCATTGATATAGATTAAAAATAATAAGGGTCCAAGCACACTCCCCTGTGGTACACCGCAATCGTTAGGCATGTACGGCGACCTGAAGCGTGTTATAGTTGCATCTTCACCTATATTGGTCAGTTCAACACACTGAACTCTTCCTGATAAATAGGATTCAAGCCATGAAAGGTCCGGACCTCTAATGCCGTAGTTGTGAAGTTTTTGTTTTAACAGCTTATGGGACACAAAGTCAAATGCTTTGGACATATCAAAAAACAAGACCGTAGTAGGAACCTTTTTATCTACATTCGAAATAACGTTATTTACTAGATTGAAAGCAGCCAGTGTTGTAGATTTTCCCCTCTGCAAACCGTTTTGTTCATCTTTGATAATATTGAATTTATTAAGATAACTAGTTATTCTATCATGCATAGCTCTTTCGAAAATTTTCGATAGTACTGGAATTAGGGTTATTGGTCTGTAGTTTGACATATCAGTTTTTTCACTTTTCTTGTAAACAGGTTTTACTAGTGATTTTTTTAAACGGTCAGGAAAAACACCTTGGTCAAACAATAGATTTACTAAATATGATAAGATAGGTGCGATAGCTCTAGCGCATTTTTTTAATATGACAGTTGATACCTCATCATATCCTACCGATTTGCTATTTTTTAGTGTGATAATTATTTTGTACATTTCTATAACACTTAATGGTTCTAAAAACAGGCTATTCTGTTTAGTAGTTTTGTTTGTGTTTTGAATACGATTAGAATCCTTTGTAAGGTTTATGTAGTAATTATTAAAACATGTAGCTATTTGAATTGTATCAGTTATTGACTGATTTCCTACATTTATTTCTTCGATGTGGTTGTTTAAAATTGAATTTTTATGGTCGTTAATGATAGTCCAGGCTGCCTTGCACCTGTTATGGGATTTTGAAATGACTTTTTGATTGCAATTCTTTTGTGACTCAAATAGGCAGCGTTTTAATATACTTGTGTATTTTAAATACATGCGTTTACTGGCCTTTAGTATGACAGCTACGTTTTAGTCCTTTCGATATCCATTTAAAGTCTCGGTTTTTATGATTTATTTTATGTCTAAGTACCGGAAAGCACAAATTGTAATATAGTAGAAAATCGTCAAAAAAGTTATTAAACGCTATATTGAAGTTTGGCTCATTAAATATTTCATTGAAACTGAGACTATTCATGCAGTCTATAAATTTGGATATGTTGTTAATATCATAGTCTCGTCTTGTTATAAATACCCCAGATAACAACTGTTTCGGCGTATCTATTACGGGTATGTTTAACATTTAAATAAAATAGACTAAATTTTGTTACAGCTAAATACAAATTGTACGGTCATTGGTATTCTATGTTTTTGTGAAACTTTTATACGGAAAGGATCAGAACGTTATTTAATTCTAAATAACTTTCCTCACCAACGCAGAGGTGGAACATGCCATTACCATAATGGTAATAAAAGATTTTGAGTGCAAACCTATCCACAATTTTACCCAACCCGTTGATGTCTCATTTTGAGTACTGTGTCATATAAATTATCACGATTAAAGTCTTTGTAGTTTGAATTCATCGTACACCAAATTCAAACTTAAATTTATTTTTAGAAAACCCAGTTAATGTTTTAAGGAAACTAACAAAACGAAATACACATAACATAATTTTATGTGGGGATTGGAACATTGACGCGACATATTACACGATATATTCTATTTCTTGTTTACAAAGGTAAACAAGAACTACAAAGAATTGGAATATATTTTGCAAAATTTATTTTAGAAAAAATAGGTCAACAACCCTTGCTTGTACTTCCAGTCTTTAAAAAAAAAAGCCTATACTGTCCATATTTTTAGATATGTCTAAGGCATTTGACTTTATGAATCACAAAATGCTTTTTTTAAACTAGGTCGCTATGGCATAAGAGGTAACGCTTTAATCTGTTTAGAAATTTATCTAAATAATCGACTACAATGCGTGAAATATCTAGATATACTGAATCTGAAATAAAACTGTACAGATCCACACCCAGGCCAAATTTATGTGGTGTTCCTCAAGGCAGTATAATACGACATTTTATATTTTCACTCTACAATAATAATCTCCCCAATGTTACTACCTATACCTGCATACTATACGCTGACGATATCACCCTTAGTATTCAACGCACAGATAATAATATTGCTAAATACAAAGAAAAAGTTAATAACACATTACACAGCCTAATAAAATGGCTACGAGACAACAACAACTACACGTCAACGTTAGCAAAACAAAATTGATTCAGTTTCAATGCTATAACAGCAAACGTCCGCAGCTAGAAATAAAATACGCAATTTTTTTGGGTAAAAGAATAGATACACAATACAATTGGAAGGGAGACATAGACGCACTGTGCGCTAAGATACAGAGATTTGTTTTAAATAAAATAACAATAGGTAAAGCCCAACCATTACATAGCTGTGTCCCTCTAATTAAAATATTTAAAATATTACCCCTATCAGCCTTATATATTCAAAATTTGTACCTCTGTACATAAACATCAATTTATTTGAGATGCATAATGACGTAGCAATCAGAAAGAGTCGTAAAACTCTTAAAATAAGTGTATCGCAACAGAGAATTTCATTGTTTTCCAAAATGTTTACTGTATGGCTCTTCGTACTTTTAACAAACTACCTAATATTTTTAAAACACTTAGTTCAAAATTTTAAAACCAAATATTTTAATTTCTTATTAGACATAATAATGTTACTATTTAGAATTTTCGAACGAAAAATTTGATACGAAATTTAAGATAGATTCTTACGCTACCTAAAACTCTACGTACAGATTTCCTATATTGCGGCTTGAGATGATCTATACCTATGGACCTATCTTGTCCTTTAATGAATAGCAAGTATCTGTAATTAAATCAAACACGATTAGTTTACGCTCAAACACACAATGATTGAATCTTATAATTAGTATTGATAGGTGATGTTGTCTAATGTAATATATAAATAGCAAGTCGCATAATTATGCTTTATATACAAGAAGCAACAGTCTGTAAAGCTGACAAAAGTTGTATAGTATTTTTACGAGGTTGAAAACTGATGAACTGTTTATTCGTTATGAAATCGTCTTTGTCAAAACTCATAAAATTGGTTACTTATGTATTTTACAGCAATTTTGTCTATCGTTGGTAATATAGCAATTGGTAATGTATAACATGAACTGAACTACTTCTTTTTTAGGGCTCCGTAGCCAAAATGGCAAAAGGGAACCCTTATATTTTCACCATGTCCGTCCGTCCGTCCACAGCTTAGCTCATAAAGCTACATTTGTGTTTGATATTTACGCATAATATGAATATGTTTCTGTTTTTGGATTTGGAACCCTAAAAATAGTTTCAAGTCTAAATGGGTTAACGCACGAAACGCAACCCGGATTGTTTCCTCATAATGTTCAATTACCGCTAGGATAAACCATCCTATTATCATCCGAACAAACAAAAGTTGTTGTCGATAACTTTTCACATAAATTTTTGTCGCCCCATTTGACACCTAAATGTAATTTCAAAGGGATGAACAAGGCTTTGTTTGCCATTTTGCGTTTGTTGCTTTTTATGTCGTACGTAATGGGGTATATTGTTAAAATATTTGTGATGTAGGTCAGAACATAACTAATTGACTTACATGTATAAAAATAATTGACTTTAATTCGTGACATTGCTTTTTCGTGAAATTTATTTGAAAAGTTAACTTCCTCCAATCGCGATATAGCGATTGAGGGAAGTTAAGGTTTCATATAAATTCAATCAATAAATTGTAACAAGACAATAAATAAAATAAATCTTATTCAATTTAGGACAGGTATCGTAATAGAGTACTTTCGGTAGTGAACAATACATTATGAATTTCGATAAAAACAAAATTGATGTAGAAATAAACATAGATATTCTAATTTTAAATCATAAATTAGCATGATTGTTTAATTAAATTAAAAGTTGATTTTTGATCTATATATAAAATGACATAAAACACGAGCCGTCATCGTGTGATGTAATATAGGTAACACATAATACGCTGTCATCGGTCACTCGAGTAAACTATCAGCGGAAGAAATGCGTATGGAAAGTGGCGCCATTTAGTGTATAAGTAATGGTTACGTTGCCTTATAAGCTAACATAGATGGCATTGCCGACACATTCTTCGACGCCGACAAACATCAATCTGATTGGTCTATGCCGATATTACGTCATAAACATGGCAGACAACATTTTCATTTGGCAGCAATAAAAATGTTTAAATTTTAATGTTAATTTGGAAAACGTGATTATTTTACCGAAATATTTGTTTGTGTGGTTTTTTATTATAGAAATTAATGTTAAAATATTATTTTCAACAACGTAGAATACCTTATTCAGATCAATGACTACCTGGCAGATCGAGAGACCAGAGTGGTTAACTTACATCACCGCTGTAACTCCTCCCAGTCTTGTCGAATCCCTCTCTTCCCCCTACTCGTCCCACCAGACTACAATAGTTGTGATAAGGGCGGCGAACCAAATCGTCATTATTTTTACAACTCTGCGTTTCACAGGTGTACTAAGTTAAAAAAACGGGTTGTGGTGCCAGCAGAAGGCAAAACATATACATTAACGTTGTGCATTTTTGAATATTTTGGCATATCAAGCGTTTTAGGTCTGAAAATTTTAGTGTGAAGGATGAGGCTCGCCTCAAGACGCCCTGTGTCAGGGATGAAATCAGTGCCATGCTTAAAGCTTGTAAAATGACCGAGAATCTGTGCAATTAAAATACTAGACTGTTCGAAAAACAAATCATTGGTGGTTAGACAAATATTACAGATTAAATTATAAAGAGAGCTTTAAAAACAGACATGTTTAGGTACATCACTAAAAATATAAATACATTGTACCTACTGAAATTGAAAGTAAGATCTACGAGCTATGAGAAACAACTACATATACGAAACAAGAATAGACTCAAAGAAATAAGTATTGAACTGAATTCTTAGGGGACCGTTCATTTGGTAAAAGCTTTCAGACAGATTTTCCCCGTCACATATATTATTTAAAAAACGTCACTTATTTAAATAAATGTGTATTTCTTAACATGTAACATACACATAAATATACAATAGAAAGATTTGATTTTCAACCGACTTCAAAAAGGAGGATATTCTCAATTCGTCTGTATGTTTTTTTTTGTTTGTTTGTTCACCGATTACGCAAAGACGGCTGGACCGATTTGGAAAATTGTTTTTGTGTTTGAAAGGGTATACTTCCAACTTGGTTCCATTGTCATCTGATCACGATCTGATGATGGGATTCTGGAGAAACCGAGGGAACTCTTAAAATATCAAAGTCACACCTACAGTGATTTAGGTATATTTCACAGTCATTCGTGCATTTACTCTTAAAAAACACCAATTGGTGAAGTGGAACTGATGATGAAGACCACAAATGTTACCATAATATGGTATTGAGTAGCACTTTATTCTCGTTATACTACTATTACACAATGTAATAGAGCTGATAGTGAACTACTCAACAAGTAACAGCCCTGCATCGGGGCAAGCAATATTTTGTAAAAGGATTTGAGCAGTTGACATAAGTATATTGTAACTGAAGTGAGTTACATACCAACCCACTAAAAAGTGAGAATTAAAAAACTTTTTTACAAAAACAATAATACCGACTTCAAAAATAAATACAAGGCAACTAAAAAGCAAAACATAATATACCTAGAATAACAAAAACAAATTAAACATTTTGAAGTTGGTGCCGAATAAAACATAAACACTACTATTTCATGGCACCAACTTAATATTTACGCGATTAAGACCCGTAGCTTATAAAATTCTTTAATGTAGATGAGTAGTTTGATGAACGGGTAAATGTACTAAATGAAAGAGATTCCTACGCAACGCAATATGTACGTAAAAATTAAATTATCTTTTAAATATATGGTTTGTTACGTCTTTTAGTGTTTCAGGGATGGAATAAGCGAGGAGATTAGGTCTTTTACTTATATAAATACTGTCAAATTACCTCTAGTAAAACTTTGCTTTATACTTTGCCGTATATCTACCGCTAAATACATAATATTACGGACGTAAAGTAATTTCCTGTTATTAAGGTTGGCAATCAATGAGTGTTGCCTACATAGTAATGTAAATGTCGATTTTAGTTACTTATAAGAGAGTGTAGTTGATATTACGTCCAATATGTCCTTATTATCATATATTTTATAAAATGTATAAATCAATAATATTCCTTATATGTTAAGAGTATTTTACTGATGTTTTGAAGGAGTTATCAGCCTCAATAAATTTCATGACGTGTTAAATACGCATGTACCTATGCGTTTTAATCCTGAAAAGTACTACGATCAAACTCGGTATCTTTTTGTAAAAGTTGTTCTACTCTCGTCAGTTCGCTAGTGTCTTGTGCCGTACAACATCCGTTCGTAAATTTTCGCGGGCCAGTGCTCAAAGGATGGTCTCGCGTTCGTTAGTCGCGCGCGCGTCACGCTTCGTCTTTGAAAAAGAACTACCGACGAATATACCTCAGATTTTTTCTAAGAGGTGGCGAGTGCCTGGGCTCCTGTTTATCATTTTATTTGATGTTGCTTTAGTTTAGTTGATGAGAGGAGAAAACTCTGTCTGCTTTTTAGTTATAAAAGCACTTATTAAACATAAAAGTCATACAAGTCGCTATCACGTGTCTCCCAACTTGGCTAGCACTAAACCAGCATTACCCAGTTGGGAAACCACTGTACTTCTTCGCGAGGTTTACCTTCGCCATTTTAGTCACGATATTTAGAATACACAGCATCTATCTTGATCGGAATAGTAAATATAAGACCGCTTTAACAGTTTTAAATGGCAAAAACTGTGAATAATAAGTTGATAGTAATTTTTAAAACATTTCTTGCCAATTACTTTAATAATACAATAAATGTATTTTTTATTATAATTGGTTAAAAATGCTCTCTGTAACGAAGCAATACCAAAGGCCGTAATAGTTCTTAAACTATCGGCTGGATGGCGCAAGCGAGGGCCTGACTTGGAGGAAAGATAAAAGAATTTGAAGATTAGTAACATAGCCCCGGTCAGATGGTTCGGTTTCGGCCGCGGTTTGGCATAGGTATGTCTCAGGTTCGATTCCTGGGTCTGGACTTTAATGGTCTATCTTTCAAAAATGCGATTATTGTATTAATAAGTTAATACTATCCGATTTTGGCTACGAGTGCCGATGTCGGTTATTAATCAGTTAATAAAGAAAAGCCTCAAAACTCTCTTTGTAAAACCAAGGCACTAAGACCGTGATTAATAATACTAAATACGCACAATTAAAAGTCGCCTCAACAACAAGCAACAATACTTAAGTACATATTTTTTAAAACCCTAAAAGTACAAGAACACTACCCAGCTCAATTAGGTCTTTAAACGTTCCTAACTTTGAGATCCAAAATAAACGAATGGCTAAACGGTCTGAAAAAGAAAAAATACAAAAGAACAAAATACATAATAGAAAGACAATTTCGTTGAAATCCGATTAAGTAAGGACTTCTTTTCTTTATTTCGTCGAGGATAAAAAAGTAAAACATTCATTTCGGTATCAAAGAGTGGGATGAGCCGGCTAATAGAGCTGCCCGGTAGAATCGAATAACTTAACTCAATTATATTTTGGTTGGTGAATTCACTTTGCGGTTTGAGAAACTCTTTTGAAAATTTTGAGAAAAAATACACCATTGAAAACAAAGCTATATTTTGACATTAAAGCTACATACGTATTTAAATAAATTAGGACTTAACCGCCGACAGATTATTTAGCGCCAGATTTTGCGGTTTCATGAAATGCCAACGCGGGTGTGACACGGCTCTCCAAAATCGCACTTATTATGCTGATTTTACACAAGTCTACAACTACAATTAGTTGTAGACTATCAGTGACGAATCGTACAAAACATACTAACAGGTACGAATGAGGTAATAGACAATGGTATAGGACCTCATTCGTACCTGTTAGTTGCAAGAGATCTTGGTATGTGCCGGCTCTGCATTGTTATGCAGAGCTCACAAATTATCGTTTGACAATGTGCTCGTGATACTCGTAAGCACCTCTGAAGTCGTTAGCTACGATATCTGCTTAGCATCAGACTACCTGGTTCCAACTTTCACCTTTACCTTTGATTATTTTTTTAATACCTTTCTTTTATATCATTCTGTAGCCTTAAATTTGTAACGTTGGGTTAAGATAAATTGGACATTGTTTCCCGAGGGTATTTCAGGATACAACTAAGGTTTTATGTCTTGTGTTGCGATGGTTCAGTTTGTTCACAGCTTTTCGGTTTTTCTATGTTTCTAAATGAGGATATCTTATAATTAATTAATTGGTAACGTTTTTCTGAATATTTTATTCCAATACACCAATCAGTTAACTAGAAGAACAAATGCATATAAATGTAGATACATGCATAGAACGAAAAAAAAAACATGTATTTCGATTAGGGTTTAGAAAAACAACTAACAAATGAATAAAGTTTAGCAAAATATTGTCTTCGATTTTTATTTATTTGTTGTTATTCTGCCGTTACTCTACTGTTAAAGACTGTTTCTCCAAGCATGTCAAACCGCAAAGTGACTACCCCAGCAGAGGCAAGACGATAAATAACAACTTTGTACATCACATAAAAAAACATCTTAAATGCAGACCCGCTACGTTCCGTCACGTCCCACAATGTTATTTAGAAGCATTTTGATCAGCAGTTTTCAAGTAGGTAATTTAAAATATTAACTCAAGGAATTCAGAGGCAACAAAAAGTAATAAATTTACGTCAATGGAACATTTTCTGTCGTCCTCTTTATATTTGCGCTTAACAAAAGTACAAAATTTAATTAGACTGAATTGCTTTAGGTTCTTTGGAACAAAACTGTATTTCATAACAGGATGCTTGAGACAATATTTTACAAACTAGTAACAGAAGCCCTTTTACAAAGAAATAATAGTCTATCTTGAACAACTAAGCATCCAGGAAATATAAATATGGGTTTCAGGGTTTCGTAGCTAAAATGGCAAAACGGAACCCTTATAGTTTTGCCATGTCCGTCCGTCCGTAAGTCACAGGCATTTTACGTAAAGACTACTCAGTGAATATTGATGAAATTTGATGAAAAGGTGTCTTGTAGTAGCCGCTACTTAGTATGATAGCTAAATAATAAAAATAAATATTTTTAGGGGAGGTGGGGGCACTCCATCCATATTACAGAAGCTGAAAAACTTAACTTTTAGCTTATATTAACGTGTTACATACATTCGACCGGTCTTTTAAAAACATTTTAAGGATTCTATTTTTTTTTTTTTATTAAGTGTATATTTTTGGAAATAATCGCTCGGTATGACCAAAAAATACGAAAATAATCGCAAGTAAGCTTATTAAATACATTAAACTAAAATTATTTCAGACATGATTGGATAAACCGTCATTGAGTTATTGCTGAAAACCTGCGTTTCTCAACAAAAGGGTGTATACCTTGAACATACGCTTATCTGTATTTCATTTTATTTATGATTGCATGTTAGAGGTCTTATATATTAAATATGTAATATGTACTTGAATATATTAAATATTATTTAAGGACATATTAATAAAGTTAAATTTTTTAGATTTTATCTTCCGCTATAACTCAAAAATAACTATGCACATCCAACAAATTCACGGTTGATGTAATATCAAATCTAACTTAAAACTATAAACGTTGTAATATTCACATCACTCTCCATGACAAGATATAACTTAAAATAAAGGTTCCCAACTCAGTGGCGAGTGACCCACGAAATATATTTAACTCGTCCGTTTCGAAAGACTACAAATTATGTAAATTAACAAAACTTTCAGTCGGACTATTATGAAAATGTCAGAGACCTTCACTTTTAGCTTGTCTATTTAAAAGGTGCATTGGGGAGTACATTTTATATAACTCGTTCCATACGTTATTATATACTCGTATTATATACGTTATTATATATAATACTTTTATATACTCGTTCCAAAGCAGTTCGAGAGATTAGAGGTGAAATTATTTATGGTTAGGTTAAAAATATACGCCAGTTTTAGCAAAAGAGATACGCCTCAACTGGTGGGTGCAACAACTAATACGGATCCCATTCTAGCACGGGATATCACTTTGCATGATCCATAAACGGATATGTGTTTGTAATGCCACGTTTACATATTTGGCAAGTCTCGACAAGTGTCCACAAACACAAGCTTGTGCTAAGCACCCCGTGTGTTTGGCTTGGTTTGCGTAACCTTGTCGCTGATCCGAGCTGGAGTAGATTTTTGAATACAGATCAAAGGAAGCTTGTGGCAAGCGCTTGCGACGTATTTACACGTTGGCGCCTGTTTAGTGTTGCTCATCAGCTCGCGCCAAACAGGTGTGTTAACGCTGCGCTGTGTAAGACCGCGTATTGATAATGAACAGTTGTTTACATTTTGAATGAAATAATTTGATAATAAAAACCAACCATTTTAAAAACACACTATAATTTCAATGTTCTTAAAGGAAGAAAATAATTTTTAAATTATAAAATATCCATCAATTTGTTACATAATTCTATTTTTATAACATAAAAGCTTGTCGCGAGGTCGATACCAATACCTTCAATGATTTGACTCTACCTAAAAACCAATGATCGACAGTACCTATTACATTACATATTGTCTAATGTGTTATATGCAAAATCTATAGTACCAAAATATCGCATTGTCGTCAAAGTTATACCTACTAACGTACCAAATTTGAGCCCAATCAAATGTCAGGAAGTGGTACTAATTTAGTTTCCGAGATTTGACCCACACAAACTAACACACAAACTAATTAACAGGGCAAGATAAAAGTTCGTAAATATGTAAAACGGCTATTACACTACCCTGAATCAGGGCTCTTAATCAAAGGTGGCCTTGAAATTTGTTAGAGAATTAGGGACCTAACTCTTATTACACCTCTCTTTTCAGGAGTTTAGGGTCCCTGAATTAGTATAGTGTAATAAGTCCATCAAGCCAAACGCAATAGCAGACACAGCTTCAATGTCCACGTCTGTCATGATTGCCTGTCTAGTACATACAAACGCACTCGCAAGCGTGTAAATAGCATCCAAGCGTTTGTAAACACTTGGAGCTTGTGGAAGTTTGCCAAGCGTCGGCAAGCGAGTAAACGGGGCATAAGGTAGCCACAAGAAAGAACCTCTGGAGGCAATTGTCACTTTAAATTTAATCTTAATTATTATATTTAAACATTCTCAATGCTGGGAGTCTCCCTCAGAACAGATGAAAAAGGTCTTCCATCTAAAAGAAAGTCCTGGCCGTAATTTATCGCATAAACCTAGTGTACGTGCCGCATTGTATTCGATATTTTTGTTTTTGTTCTAGACATGTCAGCTTTACGCACCTTGTTTTTCCTCCGCTCATTATAGTTTGCATTTAGATAATAACAGTGTAACTATATTAATCGGCTTTGTACAGTAAACAAAAAACTATATTCAGATATTTGGTCACATTGCACGTTTCGTACAAAATCCTAAATAATCCGTGTTCCATATAATACATTCGCGTTTAGTTGGAAAACCGCATCATAAAATTAAAACAGTATTAAGGTTTAGACATAACTAGTTTGTATATACGCTATTTTATTTTGTAGATAGATGATGACAGAATATTTTTTTTTTGCAATCAGCTAACAAATCACTTACCTGTTTTTATCATAACATTAAATTTCAGACGTTTTAAAAGTGTTTTAAAGAAACTTTTAATTGATAGCCGTATTTTATAATTTGATTGAATATTATCGTAAAGAACTTTTAAACAAAAAAACATTTTAAGTTTATATATTTTAGTAGTTGGTAGATGCATAAAAAAAGTAAATTGTAATTAAGTAATAATCTCATGAATAATGGACATAATCATAATCACAATGAATAAAATACTTGATTAAAACCTACAAAACTAAAAATAAACTGATTGGAAATAAAATTATGATTGGTTTATCACGCATTACATTTGTCGTGTTTTAACACTTATTGCATGCCTAAATAGGTAAATTTTGCAGAACTAACTATATTGTGAAATATATTGTAGCACTATGTACAAGAATTAGTGCAATACAGAAATTATGAATTATTATGATTTATTTGGCTAAGGGTTTTAAAAAATTGTATGATTCTGTTTAGAAACATTATTTTAAAAGATATAAGCTGTTTAAACATTTATTTTTAAAACGGATTTTGTAATAAGCTATAAGATATGCGTATTTGTCTTTACCTAGCAGAAGGGCGTCGTCGTAAAAGTTTCGGTATTTTAGGATAAAATTAGCAATAAATTATAACTACCAAATGTTACACTGATGTCCCTACTCTATTTTATAAGATAAATACGATTCCAAATCGTAGATTACTTTCACCATAAACCGCAATCTCCCAACGGTTGAAGTTCTTTATAGACGCTATAAACATTACTCAAGTCTTGCAACTTCTGTGACTTTCCTTCACCAAGCTTTGATATGTGAATACAATTCTGTTAAAGATTTAACTTGATTCTCGTAAAAAGAATATTGTCTTTCAATTTGTCCAACGACACAATGCTTCGCAAAACATTCTCACCACTTTCTTAGAGCACTGTCCAGTCTGCCCGCCCCGGATAAATCAAACGTCAGGACCCGAAGATTAACGACGACACCCGAACATTTACGAAGAACCTGCTGACTTAGCACAGCTTACATTGTAATAAACTCAATAGCTCATGTTTTAACTGAGTTGTGGGATAATTTCGAAGACAAACAGTAAAATCCTGTTCAAATTTAGGTGTGATCCTGAGGTTTCTTTGTGTTAGCTACGATACGGATTCAAGAACACGAGCTGAGGTAAATTGTGAGGCAGTTTGTTGAATTAACTACCAAATGCTGGAATCATTTGCAAGGTTATAATAAATTTAGTATTTAAGCTCCTTTGTTGCTTAAAACGTAACGTTACAACATGTGGGAGTTTACTCTTTGTGCATTTAACTTTGACAAATTGTTTAATTAGATATATTATTTGGTCTTCAAAATTTAATTTTTTACATTAAGTCTGAAGTACTTATGTTTTAAAATCAGTCGCTGTTAAACTTATAAAGTTACTTTTTTAATGAAACATCGAAACTTGAATCAGCCTTATATTGTAGTTGAATCCCTGAAAATAATAAGAAATTCTGAAAGAACTTGTATATGACAGTAGAAAATTTATTTGTGTGTACTTGAGAGATACAATAGATCACTTTAAAATAATTATGATTAAAACACAAGTGAAGTTAACAACCTACCCTCCGGCAAGTAATTATAATATTGTTGTTAAACATGGGCCACGAACCTGTAATTATACACATTAAGAAAATTAAATATCTTCTTGAGTCAGCGATAAAAACACTAATTATTTTAATGTTTTAAATTAATCTTAAGACATAAATCTTCTCATCCATAAAAGGCTTTAATATATAGCTTTATTATATTTCAATATATAGCAATATTTTTTTATACTTCCCTAATTTTACGCTTTGATTTGTTGATTGTGTCGGTTGAAATATATTACTTTGTGTAGAAATAATACAAACTGCTTCAAATTTAAACTATTTATTCATCCAAATCATTTAAATTGTCAATCATTATTCATTTAACATTTACCATCAGTTTAGACATAACTAAAGAGCTCTGTAAACGATCAAATATGTTTGTCAAACTTCACGTTTTCATCAAACAATAGCTAAAACGTTCAAACCAACCATCAAACATATTTGTGAAACAACGTGCCGATGCGACGATTAAAATGTTTGCCGCTTGAGATCTTATTTGAAAACCACCGCCGTTCAAATATGTTTGTCAAAAACCCATTAAACACAACGTCAACCCATTGTTTTATCAAACACTATCAAATTATTTGACGAACATGTTAAATTTGACAAACAATTTGATCGTCTACAGGCCACTTGACACTATTAATCCCTGTCACTATTTTACACGACACTTTCTGGATCTAGATCCAAACATAAATTCAACTTGTGTTTAGTTGGGCTTTTATCGACAGCAACAGGAAGATTTGTGGACAGGGGGTAGGACGATACCTTTTCGAACAGTGTTGCCTGAACAAAACACAAAAATACCACTATAACGGTAACATTAATTGTCACAACGAATCTGAACCGACAAAGCTAAGTTAAAAGTGACTAACAGATAACTATAGCTGTATGTATAGAGAAGACAATCAACTGTCGGCACTGCAACATTTCCTAGATAGTTCACCTCCGACAACGAATTCATAACACAAAGATAAAAAGGAAATTGAAATAACTACGGCAAAGGTCCCCAACTTCGAATAAAACATCACAACCTGCCAAAATAAAAGCTACCTTAAGATCACTGAATTACGATTCAATTTTCTGCTGCATATTTGTTTGTAAACAACACTAGGATATTCTCGCTTATTATCTTCATGGAAACCCATGATTTCTCAGTCCTTTAATGTTTAAAATTTCTAGGCAAAGCTAATTGTCGATTAGAAACTTTATTGGATAGAGATAAGGATTATAATGTATTGTTATAGAGGGAATTTACTTTCCATGGATGAGTAGTAGCACTTTTTAAAGGAAATTGTCTACCTGAGCACAGAAGTTTTGCTCGCAGGTAATAGCATGGTAGTGTAGCCTGTAGTAGTAGAATAGGTAAGTAATGAGTTTAAATATTTTATCAATCAACGGTACAATGCCAAATATATTGTTCTTTGATCGATACAACAATTATGTTTGAACTGTAATATTTTGTACTTACAACAGTCAGTCAACAATGTCAGTTTTTGACGAAATACATCAATCAAAGGATAGAACAATTCTATGATATCAAATAACATGTGACACGGTCGGGACAAAGAGTTCGCAATAAACTCTTTTAACACGAGTTCGACGCTACGATTGAATTGCATTGGGAACTGGGAATATTTGTACAAACCACAATATTTGCTGTAAATATGTCATTGCTACGATATTGTTATTTGCCATCACTATTATGGTCACTGTACTTACTCGACCTAAACTAGACTACGGTTAAAAGTTATAGAAAGGTTGAACTTAAACCAATTAATGTGTAAGTTTGTTTCCGTATGTTCCACAATAATCTGTAAAGTATCCATCTACTTTCGATGAGTTTGATCTCAATTATGGTCTGTATTGTAGTCGTACTTTTTTCCTTACAAAGAAAATATCAATTACCGATTTATTTATTTATTTTGTTAAAAAATGAAAATCTTACACCTGACGCTAGGTATAAACCACTATGGGTTTTCGATGATACATGTACGTACTATATTAAAGTAATTTGCAGAGCGTTTACGTTTTAACTAATTGTTTATAATGAAAAGTGCGTGTTTAACTGATAGGTACCGAAGTAATCATTTATATATTTTAAATAAATATTAACGTTTGTTTATGAAGGTTATTAGGTACCTACCTATGTCTACATAATAATCTTCTTGAAGTCAATATTTTGACATAAGTTATTTCATACCAAAAATAATAATTTATCAAAAGAGTCTACTCGTATATTCCCATAAACGCATACAGTGATCCGATCAACTCCAGCACTAATTGCCAGCTTACAGCGAAAACATGACCTAAATACTCCGTTGAATAACGCAACCAACAAAAATAATGTAAGCCTAACTGACAAACGTATAAAATTAATTTTCAGTTTCAAAACTGTATTTCCCAACACACAACATAGTCACGTAAATCGCATTTGAAATTATTTCGTAGCACAAACAAATTTTAGGACGTACATACACGGTACACGGTCGTGTCGGGTCCGTTGCGGGTGTGCCGGTATACGCGTAAAAACATTTTCATAATGTTGTTTGTGTTGCATGAACGATTTTACTGAGATGTCAATAGCTATTTGTTAAATAAACTCGAGACTGTTAATGTTAATTTTTTTTAAGATCCCTACAGGATTGTTTGGAAAAACAACACATCCCTACTTTGCATTGTTTTGGATTTTATTTAAACCATTTTGTCGGCGTAATAAAAAATATGTTCTAAGAGTCTTTACTGACCTTAGTTAACCTGGGGAAAGTCAGACAGACGGACAGACACAGTGAATCTACAAGCGTTGCTTATTTACTCTAACGGAACCCTAAAAAAGTGAATAATGTCACATAGATTTTTACAAATAAACATTACGTTAAACCAAAATTCACATGCAATGAACGACCTGCATACAACGACAAACACATAATATTTGAGCGTGCAATAAATCATTGATATTTGAGGAGCACTTAGCGCGTCCGGCTCGAGCGCTGTCCAGTGTGCACCCTGCGTACCGGCCAGGTGTGTGCCAGGGACGCAGCATTGTCCCACATAATGTCTTGTTTTGTTTCTCCTCATGTATATTCATAGGCGGATTTATACTCGCCCGTCCCCCGTCGCCCCCGGCCCTCTACCTGCCTGCGTTGTCGAACGAATTAACGACAGACTATATTTCATGGATGGTCGAAAATATTTCGGGTTTCGTCCCGTTCGTTTCATTATTGTGAATTGTTGGAGTAGGTACAACAGAAATATTGTGCCAATATATTTCTGCATTTCATTTTCAAAATAAACATTGACAGGCGGATACATCTCGTTTACTTTGTTGATGTTTATGTGTTACAATAAATTGAGGTATGTACCTCGTTTTTTAATAATCTGCAATATTGGTTTCTATAATTATCTGTAATCAATCACAGAGTAATCGATAGTAACATATAAGATGTACTTAATCTTAAAACCCTAAAAAACCACACCCCAGAGCGGTTTGTTTGTGTAATATTCTTAGGTTTGAACGTTTTTACGTATTTTAATTTAGTATTGACCGCTATCAATTAATTACCACGGCGGCGACATTTGCACCATTTTTATGTGTTTACAAGTAAAAAGGGCGCCTTAAAACCGTTTCTCTAGGCAACCTCTGTTAACCACTCAATAAACATACCGTACCGACTAGCCATTGGCTTATTTGTAGCCTACGCCTGCACCCTACACTGCACCGCCGACAAATTGTTACACAGTATGGCGGGTTAAATGTTTACGTAGTTTTAAGTTATAATAATAATAATAATAATATCTTGGGACAACTCACACAACGCCATCTGATCCCAAACTAAGCAGAGCTTGTACTATGGAAACCAGACAACTGATAAACATACTTATATATTTCTAAATACATACATATTATAGATAAATAACACCCAGACACAGAATAAACCATCGTCCTCATCACACAAAGTTTTATCCTGGGTGGGGATCGAACCCACGACCTCTTGCGTAGCAGTCGTATACAGTCCCACCGCGCCACAGAGGCAGTCAAGTTCCAATAAATGTTTTTATTATTATTATTATTATTATTCCCTTTTCGTTTGTCATGTCTTTTCAAAATTGCAGCCTATTTTTAAACCTGTACAACTAGATTTCTGAATCAAATGGGGATGTTAAGCAGCCGTTTACTTCCTACGTTAATAGGGTAGAGGCAACTGAGGGTAGAGTACTGTCAAGTCAAATAAGTTTCTTTTTAAGAAACGTCAAAACAATGCACCTCGTACTAATTTATATGAAATACAAAACAATTACGTCATTTTTTTGTATGGTCAAATCATGTAGTTTCAATGTTGGTTTTGATGTTTATAAATTCATGACAATGTAAAATGATAGAGAAACATTGCTTTCCAGAATATTTTTACAAATGCTATTACCTGTATAGTGTAAAATAATTTATTGT
The DNA here is from genome assembly GCA_945859575.2 of Herminia tarsipennalis. Lineage (NCBI taxonomy): Eukaryota > Metazoa > Arthropoda > Insecta > Lepidoptera > Erebidae > Herminia > Herminia tarsipennalis. Next base: position 1,922,104 of record OX243836.2, on the reverse strand, counting down.
TATTGTAGTCATCTACCCAATTCCTTGGAAGTGCTACGTCTAAAGTGTTGGTCAAAATTGATGTCAAAACGCTTTTAATTCCGTAAATAGAGACATTCCCGAATTTACAATTGTCTCCTTCTTTCTTGCGCTGACCTTACGAAATCGCTTAACCACGAGAACGTTTTTTTCTTCAAAAGTAGGCTGTCAGCAAGGTGATCCTCTCGGAGCAGCTATTTTTAGTTTGACAATAAACCCAACATTTAAAGTCAAAATTCAACGTTTGGCCAACGAAACCCTAGGAGGCAACTGTTTTTTTTTCAGCCATAAAGTCAAAATTTCAAAATATCCGTTTAGAATTAAATTTTTCCAAATGCGAACTATACTTTCATAATCAGTTTCCAAATTCTAATAAAATCATACAGAAATTTTATAATTTAACTTCAAACATCATTATAGTCACTTTGCCTTCTTGGGTCTCCCGTGTTTGAAGACTCATTTTCGTTTTATTTGCAGAATTGCATATGAAAAATTTAAAATTTTCTCGAAACGCCTTGGTATAAGCCTGCATTATGGTTTACCGTTACTAAAATTCTGTCTTTTCATACCAAAATTATTGTATGTACTTTGTTGCTGTTGCATGGAAATTTCAAAATTTGCTGACACCAGACTTTATGAGGTCAACTTTAGACTCAAATTTGAACATACAGCTCAGCGACAATACCTGGATCAAAGCATCCCTTCCCGATGATCCGCAAAATTTATAGTGTCTCTTTAAGAGCTTTTTTGTCTTCGGTCCACAGCTCAGCTAGTCTTATTGGTAAAATCCTGCACTCAAACAATAAGATACACGCTTGGAGAATGGTTAAAAAGCTTTGTCATCAGCATGACATACATGTTTTACATAAACTTGTAACGTTCGGGCACATTTTGACTTCTTAGAGTTTGCCATACTAGTCTACGAGGTACCCCGTTAAAAGCCTTCTCTAGGTCGAGGAAAACCATAAGTAAGTTTTTATTAAGCGCTCTGTAGTTTTCGGTCAATATTCTCAACGATTGTATGGCATCTGTAGTTCCCCTCCTTTTTGTGAAGCCAAACTGATTAGGGGTCACGGTGATTAGGTCAGAAAATTTAAGTTTTAAAACCTGTTCCCATATTTTTAATGTGTGTGAGGTAAGCGTTATTCCTCTATAGTTTGAACAGGACTGGGCATCTCCCTTATTTTTATAGATTGGAACGAGGTAGCTGTGTCTCCAGGAATCAGGGATCTTGCTTATTTCGATGATGTCATTTAATATATTGGTCAGCCAGGAAACGCCAGTATCACCAAGCTTCTTCCAGAGATCTGCAGGTACAGCATCTGGGCCGAGCGACTGATTATTTTTGATTTATTCATAGCGGACTCAATTTCTTCTTTTCTTTCGGTGGGAGAGGTATGAAATGTTGACTTGCGAACTCCTCATTTAGTACTGTAGTAAAGTATGAGTACCATCTATTGTTTGTTTCCGAATTAGTAAGTAAAAGATTTTTGACATCTTGAGTGCAAGCAAGGCGCCGATTTGCAATTTTATAAATCTCGTGGTTTTGGTTAGCGTTTTCCAGTTGGACTTACAAATTTTGGTTAGCTTTAGCTTGAGCAACTGTTTGTTTTGCTGCCTTCTTTGCTTTATAGTAGAGCTGTTTGTCGGCATCTAATTGCGTACTTTTGCCAAGTTTTGAACTATAATCTCTTTTGGGTGATTACTTCTTTCGTTTTCTTTCCCCTTGTATCCACCTTTTGCCACTCCAAGTACCGCAGATACTTTCGATGCAGTTGTTCTCGAGGTCATCCCATCGATCGCTTACTGATTTATCCCAATTACTGCCAATTACAAAATACTGACTGACTAATGGATCTACACACGGCCTAAGACGCTGATCGAAAAGACGTGAAATTTCGAGGACAAATTTCTTATTTAACGTAGGCATCCGATAAGAAGGGATTTTGGAAAATCATCTCCTAAGGGGATAAAATGGTGGTTGTCAGTTTGTATGAAACTCCGTTAGTATAGTTAGATTTGCGAAACTCGTATTTGGCTTTTTGGTTTAAAATATTAAAAAACGAGTTTCAGCGTTTTTGGAAAATCAACCCCTAAGGGGGTAAATTAAGGGTTGCATGTTTTTATCAAACTCCGTCAGTTTTAAAGAAATCTTAAAATTTTCATTGTTAAGAATATTGGCTTAATGTGAAGCAAAACGTATTTTAGCGTTTTTGGAAAATCAACCCATAAATGGGTAAAATAGGGGTGTATGAAACTTCGTCAGTTTTTAAATTAGATCTTTCAAATTTCGTATTTGGCTTTTTGGTTGAATAAATTAACACGTATTTTAGCGTTTTTGGAAAATCACCCCCTAACTTCGTCTGTTTTAGAGTTAAATCTGTGAAAGTTTTGGCTTTGAGGCACGTTTTTCAGCGTTTGAAAGCAAATCAACCCTTAACAAGGTGAAATCATCCACTTTGACAGACACTTTTTGGAAAAGTTAGTAAAAAAAAATATATATATATAAATAAAGATTGGATTAGTTTTCAGGTTTAAACCGTTGAACAGAGTGACATTAATGGATATAGCTAAGTCTTGGGAAAGGACATGAGTTAGTTTTATTGCAATAACCAACATCCACGCTGGCGGAGCCACGGGCGAAAGCTACTATATATATGTATACAAGATTTACTCGTTTAAAGGTAATAGACTTTATCAGTTTAAGTAACATAATGCAAACATTACGCCCACTAATGTGATATTTATGTCAAAACGAATGCCTAACTTTACATAGGGATGCTATTAAACACAGAGGGTGTTTCATCATCAAGGTTGGGCCATATTAAAAAAAACCTATGAGTACTCATAATAACCCATGTGATGTCTCACTGCTGGGCACGGGTCTCCCCATTAGAACCTACTTTAAAGATCCAGGGGGTATTTGCCATAATCGCCACGCTTAGCGAGCGGGTTGCTTTAAAGTATGTAGGGGACTCTGCTGCCCGTCCTGCGGTGTTTAATCTCTTAGTCGCCTTGACGAGACCCATGAGAAGAGATGGGGTACTATGAGTACGTACAATAAAAATATATATTAGTAGGTATGTTATTTTAGAAAATTATTTATACTAAGGTAAAAAATACTGAAAAAGATGTCGGGAAAAATGAATAGTGGAATAACTAACACTCAGTAACAATAACAAACAACACTAGTGACAATGCTTCATCCTCATCATCAATGTGACATCCTTATTGCCTTGATACTTGTATTGAAAGAAACACTTCGACAGGTGCATGTACGAGCATGCACGTACCAATGACAAGTGTCCTACACAGTCTACCCATCTCTATTGGCTGGACAAACTATCCACTCGGGTATTATTATTCTTGAGTCAGACTAACACGAAGGAAAATAATACACTTAAATAAACACTTTCCTGTTTCGTCTATAATTCACCGAGTGTACCACAACTTTTAATTCTTACACTAAGATTTTTCTTCTTTAGTGAAGGTTTTTAAGCTATGCACACATTGGTTTCCTATATCTCATTTAATAATATTCCTAATTATTACTAAAATGTTCGAAAACGTAAACATATAATGATTTGTTTTATTTATAATAATATTGTACAGCTGAAGAGTTTGTTTGTTAGTCTGTTTATTTGTTTGAATGCGTTAATCTCCGAAACTACTGGTTTTAATTGAAAAAATCTTTAAGTGTTGGATATCTCATTTATAGAGGAAAGTTATAAGCTATATAACATCACGCTATGACTAATAAGAACGAAGCATAAATAAAAAATGTTGCAAAAATTGGACAAGAGCATGTTGGATCATGCTCTGTATAGGATTCCGCAGCCTTGATTAATGCGTCAGCAGAAGACAGTATGTTCATGGCACTTACGCCCTTTTGTTGGGAAACGCAGTTTTTCCGATCATGTCCGAAATAAAGTTAGTCATTTTGGTTTAAAGTATTTAATAAGCGCTACCTTTGTAGTTTTTTTCATATTTTTTGGTCACACGGTTCAAAACTCAAGGGGGGACATATAATACAGGAGCAACTTTTGGAGCGATTATTTCCAAAAATATTTTTTTATGGCACCTCCCCAGATATAGAGGTTTTAGAAACTTTATTTCTCTAAAGAATAATACATTATTCGCTTAAAAGAGAAAATTTAATCTAAGATGAGAAAGATGATGATTTTTTTTTATAGATAAATTCCATTGAAAATTACTTATAATATATTTTAACGTTGTAAGTAAGTAAGTATGAAATAACACTGCATGACAGCAGGAGGGAAAACTGCGGAACCCAACATTTTGCATTGCTCGACATGCACTTGCCTGGTTTTTGATTAAAAATCCATCTCGTAAATCTTATAAAGGTTCTCGGATTATTTACATTTAGTGAAGGTATTAACAATGGACATTAATTATTTGATAGGATTTGAAGATTAGTGTATTTCTAATAGTGGGTTTGTTTATTTTTAGAATTAGGTACTGCGCATGGATCGACTAATGGATCGACCATTAGCGTTTGTCCACTGGTCATGTCATTACGTAGCCATCAAATACCCAATTGTATCGTCTATTGGTACCTACATAATTAAGCTATGTGGATAAGTCAGCCCGACGGTGTTTGCATCAGGTTAAATATCAATCAATCAATCAATCTATTTATTTTATTGTGAATCATAGGTACAGAGGATGTTATATAATAATAAATTAGCTCAGCTATGTTCCGCCATTTGGGCATACAATATTAATATAAAATAAAAAAAAAAACAGGTACATTAAAATAGTAATGAAACATAAAAGAGAAAAAGTCAATTAATATTAGATCAAAATTATGAGTACAATTATAATATCTATTATGTAGAGTTACATTTCATAAAATATCAATAAATTAACAAATTAAAATCATAGGACACAAAATAATAATAAAAAAAAACCTACTCACTCATAAATTTTCAACTACAATTTATCATCTAAGAACTCCTTCATAGTGTAAAACATTTGGTCACCAACAATTTGTGTAGTTTATTTTTAAATATATTCATAATTCCAATTTTGAATATATTTAAAAATAATAATATAATAAATATAATTAACCCATCTGAAAAAAAGCAAACATAAATGCCCCTACTCCTCTCTGGAACAGTTTAACGTTGACTTTATTGTTAGAGCCAAGCGTCCCCTCCCCTTTTTACAACTGGACTAAATTCTCAAAAAATAACCTGAGTAGTAGTATGATAGCAACAAAATAATAATATCAGAAAAAAACTCTGTAAAATATAAAAGTGTTTGTTATTTTATTTTACATTCGGTTGTTTGTGATGCCAGTGCGTACATACCTCAGGGCGCAACGGTACTGTACGAAGCGCAACTTCAGATTTACTGCAACTCTTAATGTTCCCCGCTTTGTTGCAGTTTTGCATTCTACCCGATGAAAATTTTAAATTGCGTAATGGTCTCCCATTGTTGTTCTTCGATGTTTTTCAAATAAATTTGTTTCGTTTTAGTGTTGTTGTTGAAAAAGCGACGATACAAATTTGTTTACCATAGAATAATTTGTTGCGCGAACGTGCGCTTTGCTTTGTCTAGTATGCAAATATTTTGATACGACTTTTTTTTCAAAATATCGTTTCTCTCAGAGTATATTGGACAGAAAGTCTACACAGTACTATATACTAGAAACATTCAAATAGTTTACAATATCAGTGTTCTATATTTTGTAAACTATCGTTGCTTGTAATTATACAATGATCTCTGATGTTCAATTACCTAACTATATCTTTACACAGACATCACAGTTTTATCTTCGCTTCAGGCTACGTAACAAAGTTGTGTATTGCTGTACAAGTTTTTGTTTTATAACTTATATACAGGAAAAAATAAAAAATAATTCGTAACTGTACAAAATATCATCATAATTACGTCCAATCGCTATGATAACATAATATAGACGTGCTGGGCGCGGCGCAGCACTGCTGTTGAGGTGAAAAAGTTATTTTCAGTTAAGGTAATAAACTATCTATCATAGGCAAGAAACGAAATATTTTAAAACTTACACTAATCATATCTCAGTATTCCTATAAGCCCCAACATGCGCTTTACATTGAGCAGAGCTAGAGGTTTTAAGCTTTAAAATAAGGTATGCTTCGTCTTTCTCCACCTTTGGGGTTTTTTAAAGCTACCGACTTTGGCAACTCTATGAGTTCCTGCGATAAAGTTAGTGACAAATATAGAGTTTATGCCAGTTATCAATTATCGAATTTATATTTGTATTTGGAGTTTGTGCCCGTCATGGAATTTGTATCTATCATGTCAGTCAACAAATATTCAACGAAAAGAATGTAATAAAAAATATGAATTGATATCCAAACACTGCATCAACTAGGTAATTGTTTTAAAAACTCAACTGCTGAGCAGATTTTATTCAAATTAATATTAGGTAAGCTCACACCCCGTGAAATGACGTTCTATACTTTTAGTCTTGCTTTTGTATGTTTTTAAAATCTCGAAACAACGTTAAAATGTAGTCAAAAATAGAACTGCACTCAACGAGTTATAATTCCACTTTAAAGTGTGTTTATACATATTTTCGCTGTAAGCGTATTTCATTCTTAATTTCCGTAACGTAGTGAGTTGACGTTGGTCTCACTATTAATTACGTCATAAATAGTGAGGACAAAGAGTCCCCGCACAAAGCCTTTGTTCTACGACGTATCACCGCGCTGCGTCGCTATCTTGTAACAGGGTGGCTAGCATTCACATAGTAACTATAGATGGATTTACATAATTGTGGTTTGTTTTTCCGCATGTATGTTGGTTATCGTGATAAAATTTGGTCTATATTCTTTCTGAAATGATAAGCTACGGCAATGATAAATCGGCCGAGTCATTCAAAACGTTCTTAACATCAAACTTTTAATCTTTTAGGGTTTAAAGAATAAAATTGTCGATTTGTACTGAACAAAAATAGTTCAGTTTAAATTGGCAATTTCATACTATTACCTACATCTTAGAAAAAAACTAGTTTAATTATTGAAACTCTTTTTTTATGTGATGTAACATATTTACTTATTCAAAATATTTACCCTCATTATCAATACATTGCTTCTATCTAATCGGAAGTTTATTTATGCCTTTGCGATAGAACTCTGAGGCTCTAGATTCAACAAACTGTGTGAAAGCTGTACAAAATGTAAAGCTTCCTGGAAAGAACTTTTTCATGCGATTTTTTAAGTCCAAATCTACATTATCTAATATATAAAATTCTCGTGTCACAGTTTTCGTTGCCATACTCCTCCGAAACGGCTTGACCGATTTTGATGAAATTTTGTGTGCATATTGGGTAGGTCTGAGAATCGGACAACATTTATTTTTTATCCCCCTAAGAGTTTGTTTGTTTGTTTGAACGCGATAATCTCAGGAACTACTGGGACGCATTGAAAAAATATTTTATTGTTGGATAGCCCATTTATCGAGGAAGGCTAAAGGTTATAACATCACGCTACGACCAATAGGAGCGGAGCAGCAATGAAAAATGTTGTAAAAAAAAAAAGGGAAAATTTACGCAGACGAAGTTGCGCGGGTCAGCTAGTCTAATATATAAAATTCTCGTGTCACAGTTTTCGTTGCCATACTCCTCCGAAACGGCTGGACCGATTTTGATGAAATTTTTTGTGCTTATCCGGTATCTATGAGAATCGGCCAACATCTATTTTTCATACCCCTAAGAGTTTGTTTGTTTGTTTTAAACGCGATAATCTCAGGAACTAGTGGGCCGCATTGAAAAAATATTTTAATGTTGGATAGCCCATTTATAGAGGCAATATAAGGCTATAGGTTATAACATCACGCTACGACCAATAGGAGCGGAGCAGCAATGAAAAATGGTTTTTAAAAAAAAGGAAGAAAAAAGAAAAAAGGGAAAATTACTATCTATTATTCATGCCCCTAAGTGATAAGGGTTGTCCACCCCTAACATTTATAACTATACTATAATATTAGAAGAGAGAGAAGAGTTTGTTTGTTTGTTTGTTTGTTTGAACGCGATAATCTCAGAAACTACGGGTCCAAATTGAAAAAAAAAATTACTTTTAGATAGCCCATTTATCGAGGAATGCTATAGGCTATAAAACATCGCGCTACAACTAATGGGAGCGGAGCAGCAAGGAAAAATGTTGCAAAAATGGGGAAAATTTACGCAGACGAAGTTGCGCGGGTCAGCTAGTCTAATATATAAAATTCTCGTGTCACAGTTTTCGTTGGCATACTCCTCCGAAACGGCTTGACCGATTTTGATGAAATTTTTTGTGCTTATCCGGTATCTATGAGAATCGGCCAACATCTATTTTTCATACCCCTAAGAGTTTGTTTGTTTGTTTGAATGCGATAATCTCAGGAACTACTGGGCTGCACTGAAAAAATATTTTATTGTTGGATAGCCCATTTATATAGGTTATAACATCACGCTACGACCAATAGGAGCGGAGCAGCAATGAAAAATGTTGTAAAAAAAAAAATAAGAAAAAGAAAAAAGGGAAAATTTACGCAGACGAAGTTGCGCGGGTCAGCTAGTAATATTATAAAACTGATGAGTTTGTTTGTTTGAACTCGATAATCTCAGGAACTACTGGTCCGAATTGAAAAATTATTCTACTGTCTAATAGATCATTTATCGAGGAGGGCTATAGGCTATATAATATCACGCTATGACCAATAGGTGCGGAGCACCAATGATAAATATTGTGAAATAAGGTAAAATTCACGCAGATGAAATTGCGCGGGTCAGCTAGTCACGAATAAAATGGTAGTCAGTTGGAGCAAAGTCTGGCAAGTACCGAGGATGACGCAGGTTTCGAACTGCAGTTCCTGTAAAGTTATAACGGGCTTCTCATGCAATGTGATGTCTTGCGTTGTCATGGAGCAATAATGATGGAGATTGATCTACGAGTCGGGGCGGTTTTACTGCCCGTTTCGCCATCATTGTTCGAACTTCGGTATCGTATGTTCGGTATCGGTGTTGTTATTGTTTGACCAGATCTAGGAAAGCTATAGTGAATAACACCACGAAGAGACCACCAAACAGTTAACATTTCCTTTTTATTGGTAAGCTTTACTTTAGGGCACTGTTGCGGAGTTTGACCTGGGGTCAGCCATTGCCTTTTTCATTTATCATTTATTTATTTATTTCAGGCTACTAAGGCCCATATCATACAAATACATAGGTACATAAAAAACTTAATAAATTAATACATAATTTAAACTACAATTATCGTAAAAAATCACTTTTTGTAACATGTCACAATTTGACCCAATATTCCTTCATTTCTGTACCGATTCAATAGCAGACTACCCAAATTTCAACAGTTTCTTTCTGCAGATCAGTCAAATTAAGAGGCACTCATTTTTCATTTTTTTTATATTATTGATTTGTTGAAAGTGAGTCAATATTGTAGATAAGGTAATGTTAAACCATGCCGCTAACTCCTGAAAAGTTTGAGTCGGATCGGCTTCCATCATCTACTTCAATTGAATGTTATTCACCTGTGTGGGCTGTCTTCCACGTGGTTCGCTCTTCAAGTCGAAGTTTACATTACGAAAGCGTTTAAACCAAAAATGCACGATGCGCTCATTAGCAGTCTCCTCTGCAAACGCAGCATTAATATTGAGAGCCATTTCTGCCGCGTTAGTTTCACGTCGGAACTAGTATTCATAAATTATTCGGATTTTTGAATTATCCATCTTTTCCATCTAATGCCAGACGAGTGTAACACGTAATGTAATACATCGTGTAATGTAACGCGATTATTATGGGAGGCACACAAAAGGGAGAGTAATGTAACGCGGGAAGACCTTAATTAAGGGACCACCTTTAAACAATTATAACTTTTGAATGGTTACTTTTACAAAATAATGGCCCTATTTACAATTTTTTGAGAACTTTTATTAAAGGTTGGCACATTCAAAACTGAAATTGGACATGGTCCCTCAATGAGAACGCGAGCGTGTTAGCACTGCGATCGATAGAGTACATTACGCGTTACATTTGTCTGGGCGCAGCTAAAGCTGAACAACAAAACAAAAAACAATTGAAGTCTTTTGCTTTTTGGACCACCCAATTTCCCACCTGAGCTATATTAACATTGTAGATGGTGGCGAAATTTACCTTTGTATTCTAATAATATTGTAGCAGTTTTTCATTGCTCTCCCTCCGTCTTACGAATTTTCGATCAGGGTCAAATGATCTACTAATTTTTGAACGCGAGTTTAACATTTTTTATCCATACCAAAAAAAGTGCACAAAGCCGCTTAAGAAGTTTTCACTTCCAAACTGACAAAGTTTGATAGAATCTTGCAACCCCTATTTTACCCACTTAGGGGTCGAATTTTTCAAAAATAATGAAACACGTGTTTCATTATTTTAAACGATTAAGTTAAACATTTCACAAGTCTAACTATGAGTACAAACTTACAACCACTATCTTAGGAGATTAATTTCCAAAAATCCCTTTTTGCCTAAGAAACACGTCCTCGAAATTTTACTACAATCAGCGGTTTAGGCTGTGCGCTAATCCATGACTCAGTCAGTCGGTCAGGATTTTGAATATTAGGTATATGTATATCGTGATCGATACCAAGACCTTCTAGCGATTAGACTCTATTCAATGATCGACAGTACTACCATAATAAGGTACTTTACAAAATTATATGTGATGTGCAGCACAGCATTAGGAAAATCTCGGGCCCTATCATCAGACCCCGGAAATTACCTAGGATCGGAGTACTTGTCAAGACGAATCAAATGGGCTAAACTTGCTAGATTTCTTTGTTTTAGTTTAGGAGTTCCTATGGCCACCTTTCGACTTCATCATAATATCAGGTTCATGGTACCATATTAACTAACCTTACATATAAACTAACTAACATACATACAGGTTTTTAATTTATTATGATATTAATAACTGTTGTCCTTATAAACAATTTATTTCCTGTATAAAATTGCAAAAGTATAATATTCCATACAGGGTATGTTAAATAAAAGCTGGTAAAAACGGGACAACGTATTTGACTACATTTACTGTCCTATATTTGGAAATCACTCAGGCATATATATAATTCTATTCAATTCAATCTACTTACTATGTCATATTATATGTATCTAACATAAATAGAAAACATGTTATACAACAGCGTATTATGAACAGAATGTATTAATAATTCCATGTCTCAATTAATTACAACATAAATAGCTAAACAAAAGAGTCGCGTACAATTATATCCTTTGTTTGAGTTTGTTGGGGAGTTGTTTGTTACCGCTTTGGTTAATTCATTATTGTTTATTATTGCGATATGTATTGCGTAAAAAGTACGTTTTAAAGATACAGCGTCATATTTATCACTTTGGTTTGCAGATAGGTGCATCTTAACTATGTGTATTTATTTTAAAGACAAATCCTACATTAGGGTACAGGCCATGTGTCACGGGGAACTTTACAAACACACATGTCACGGACACAAAATACTAAACTCGCAACAACAATTTGTGGATCACATTAAGTGGTGTAGCGGTCAGGGTCACTGACCACTAGATAGACCAACAACCCCAATCGTAAACGTAAACGAAAGTAATAATTAAATTAAAGAGATATAACTTAAAGCTGAAAGATGACAAGTTTCATAAGCGGATAGTAGGTATGTATACAGACATAAACAACAACAGTCTATGTATTGATCAAGGCAGTCTAAAACGCGTTCAGTTGGCAAATCACATTTGTACATAATCACGGGATCGCGTGACTGTCTCTGTGATCGGCGTGACGCAAGGTGTCCGAGCGTCTGGGCGATAACAGAGAAATACGAGCGATGTTCATCAGATACCACGGCAATACATCTTGTTGACGGCTTGTATCTAAATACTTGAAAAAACTATTTTTGTTTTTACCTCCGAAGAAAAAGGGTAGACCGAAGATCTAAATAAAGTTGCTGGTAGCGATTGAATGAAGAAAGCTGAAGGTCACATACCCATTTTGATGAGTCTGGAGTCCAATCACATGAGTCTATGTCCACCAATGGATAGACAGTGGAATATTGATTTCAGTGTCCAGTGATTGATTGATTAAAAGGGTATATATAGTTGTATTATCTGTCTAACCATTAGTCTGTGGCCGTCGAAACCAAAACCAGACAGTTCAATTTCACTTTTGAAGTATTAGTATGGATTCAGTGGTTTTAGGTCATACAGCTACCGAAATTCCATAAAAATATGAAAAACAATAAATGTCGGAAATGTTTGACATAAATAGTAAGAATTTTTATTATCTTGCATTATGTTCGTTCTTCGTTTTTGTACTGTAGGTACACTGATAGCGAACGTTGCGTCAGCACTAGCGCGACCGCCCTACAAGATATTATGCAGTCGCAGTCCGGTAACGGGACCCATATCCGTGACTGTATAACATTTTTACGTCGTACTAATGTCGTTCGTCGGTATTTATCTACGGTAGGAAGACATTTGTTTGGAACAAACATTATTTTTTACGTTGAGGGGTCCATGACTCAAGTATCAGTCGAGCGAATCGAGATATCTGCTAAGTTACCGCTGTCGGTTAATGGATGGGTGACCGTTTCTGAAAATGTAACACGGTAAGAGGTTGATCCTGCGCCTAATCTGTCTCTGGTTACCTATATCCAATTTCCGTCCCATCGGACTATGATCCAACTGAGAAAACACTTGTGTCTGGGCACATACCTAATTAACTACTATCATATCGCCTCCGTAGTTGACCAGTAGATTGGCCATCGCTACTGAGATAGATTCGGAGATATTTATTATTTTGTACGCCCCCAGTAGGTACTTGCAATATGAAAGTTCTTACTAACAAAATGTATCAGTAGATTCATGAATAGTATTAAGATTAGGTACCTACTACAGAAAGAAAACAAAACAATTGTTAAGTCAGTCAAATTACATTATTAACACATTTTTTAAGTATTTTTTCCGTGCAGTAAGTATAAATTTAGATACGTGGAACAATTAAAACAAAATTATTCACTTGTGTTTAAAAATAGCACATAATGTCAAAAGATATATTTGCTGCTACATTCACAGCGAAGGCGGATAATAAGTGCTACATAAAACAACAAGAGCGTTTGTATTTAATTTTCCTACGGTACTCTGGTGTTTAGTGTCGGTTAAATAAAGCATAATTTAACGAATATTTGCCAAGGGGGCTAAACAAAGTCAGATTCAAATAGCGAAATCGTTAATGGATAAGTATTGTAGTATAGAATTTGACGTTAGCGGTCCATAGACATTTTTTTATAGTTTTGCGAATGATTAGAACGGCGTTGGCGAATTCGCCACAGAACGAATGTACCTTGTATAAACCCCCAGCTAAATTTATGCGTTCTATGAAGAACAAAATTCACGAAGGTATAAACAGCTGGGCACAGAACTATGAAAAGTTTTTAAACTGTATCTCAATTATCTTCTACTGGTTTTTTTTAGGATTATGTTTATCATGGTCATCATTATCATTAGGTGATAGTGATAATGTTAATGGCGTCGTATAGAGAAGTCATAATATTCCCCTATGTATTGTTGTTTTAATTAAGTATAGCCAACAAGATATGGTTCAGAAAATATAACAACGAGCACGATTTAATTTCTATAGAACTAAATTAAGGTTTGTGAAAAAATATCGAAGATTACATTCACTGAAGACTTAAATCTTATAAGAATGTTAGTAATTACACTGAAATAAAGAAAACCATTAGTCGGTTTTCTTTTATTTGTAGCAAAAGCCTTACTAAATGTAAGAGGTTATTAATGAATTTGCACCAAAGTTGGCAGAGAGCCGATTTCTTTCAGTAACTTGACATGTGTGTTGGAGTAGAAACAATTACTTATTTTCTATGAAATGTTGTCAAACCAAAAAGTAAAGTTGATGACGTGAGATCCATGTTCAGTTTTGGACGACGCGACGCATTATTGAGACTGTAATTTTAACACATTTGGTTTTGTCGAAACCTGAGAAATGTTTGGAATTTTAATGTTAAGAAGCAGCATTAACAAAAATCAGCAACATGTTTTTATTCGGGAATTTTTTGCCAATTTCTGTTGCATTTATTAAACAAATAAATAATAATTATGTCATAACTAGTAGATCCGCGCAACTTCGCCTGCGACAATTTTTGCCGTTTTTTGCAACAGTTTTCATTGCTGTTACGCTCCTATTGCTCATAGCATGATGTTATATAGCCTTGTTCAATAAATGGGTTATTCAACGATAAAAGATTTTTTATTTCGATGCCACTACTAGTTACTGAGATATTCGCGTTCAGCCAACCAAACAAACAGACAAACCGTTAAGCTTTATAATATTAGTATTCGTGTCATAGTTGTATATTCGTGATATTGCCAACAAATTGTCATGTATGGTGAGATTTGCTTAAGCAAATTTTACCATACATGATCAATGTTAAACTTCTTGTTGGATAACATCAATGTTACGAGTATTTCAGTTACACCGGTTAATATCATTAGACACTAACCAACTACCCAGGAGATATTATAGTGCACAGGTGTGTGCGCAGACTTAAGTGGACTCTCTATTCTCTCACTCGCACGGCCCGATTAGATGGAAATCTGACGGGACCAGAGAGAGATTAGGCGAAGGGAAGATGGATTAACGCGCTCTCCGTGGTACGAAGGACTGCTATAATATATTCTCACAAAACAACGAAACATTATGGAATCAAGTATTTTCAATACATGGAGCACAGATGATTGAGAGATTAGATTGAGCACATATAGAAATAGAGTATCTGAATTCTGAAAATGAAAGCTTAAGAAAGATGCTAAAATGTAAAAGAATCAAGAAAAAACTAACAACTCAAGCACCTCGATCAAAACTAACTGCCGGTAATGTAAAAATAAAAAAAGTATAAAACAACCACGAAAAAAACAATTTCTGAAACAATTGTTACAAATAAAATTTGTTTAAAGGATCTTGAACTCGAGGTTGACGACTTAAATTTAAGAATAATAACTGTACAAGGTTTAATACAACTATCGCATCACAAAAAACAATTAAAGGAAAACTTAACAAAGCAGCCGCCTTTGTATAACGAGCAGGTATCTGATAAAGAAAATAACACGGAAAAAGTCATAGAAAGTAATACCAAACAAAAGTACAAGGTATTGGGGATTAACAAGGTAGAGGACTTCACCAAGCGCTTTCAATACTTCTGAGTAACTAATATGAAGTCTTCACATTATTTAAACCTGGTGCAAAATTATGTGATATACTAGAACCAGCAATAAATATGTCTTTAGAATTTACAAAAAACTACTTCATTTTTATTACTGCTGAATCTAATGATAATAGATCTAAAGAAACTTTATCATTGCTGCACTACACCTTTAATAAAACCAGACATACAAATGTACACTGAAATACCGTATAATAGGTCATTAACGAATGTAAAATGATTTGCTAAATATATATATATATATATAAATATATATATATTGGTTATAAAAACAACGATCTGTTGTATCTAAACAATAGTGTCAACAAAAATGATATTAACAAAAATGAATTAAATTTAAATGTTTCTACTCAAACTGATAATTGTATAATCGAGTCAGTAAGGGACGAAAATCATTTTAAATCATTTTATATAAAAGTAGCTGCTGGATGACCGAGCTTTGCTCGGTACTTTCAGGGTTCCGTAGCCAAAATGGCAAAAACGGAACGCTTATAGTATAATAGTCTGTTCGTCCGTCAGTATGTCACAGGCATTTTACTCAAAGACTACACAATGAATATATTGATAAAATTTGGTGAAAAGGCGTCTTGTAGCAGCTGCTACTTAGTTTGATACCTAAATAATAAAAATAAATATTTTTTGGCATTCTATACATTTAACAAAAGCTGAAAAAAAACAGCAAAAATCACTGTGTGGCATCATTCGACAGGCCTTTAAAAACATGTAAGGTTTCAAATAAACTTTTGTGATTGAGTGAATATTATTGAAAATAGTTGCCCCGAAAGTTACATAAATTGTTTCTCCTCCCCTTATCTTTTGAACTGCGTGACCAAAAAATAATTGTCAATCACTTTAGGTTTCATAGTTTTATTCTTAAAAAAGACATAAATGCCACTTACATAAGAATGTAAAATGGCCTTTATTCTTATAAGAAAGACTAAGAAATAGAAACAATTTAATATTGCCTCATGGTAGAAGGGTAAATTTTAAAACAAATATATATTTTTTAATGTACAAAAATCTAAAACCACTTACCAAATGCCATAAAGCCATTAGATCTACCCCGTTTTGAAAGAACGCTTAAAAAATGTTAATAGTTCCTTCTATAACTTTTAATATATTTTCCAATACCACAATTACTGTAATATAGGAGACTACTGGCAGGGACACGGGTAAGAAAGGTAAAATTCATTTTAATTTCATTTCAATAGGCATACGCTTGCCGCCTGCTTAAGGCAGAACTAAAAGATGAAAGACCTACTCGAGCCCTAAAAAGGTGTATGCTAGTTATCTGTTATTTTTAATGTAATTAATATAATTACTTGACACCTAAATTTGAAAACTTACGATGATAAATTCTTAAAGTCCATAAACTTACACGTTAGCTTTAGATAGTTTACCGGAGCCTGTGGGATTTACCCTTAAAATATAGCCCCTATTGTGTAGGAAATAGGTGTTATTTATTACGACACGTGACCTTGGAGCTGGTATGGGGTAAACAATTTATTTATAAACTAGTGCCATCTGGTGAAGTAAAGAAATATGGCTCTTATTATTTGATTGCTATCATGGGGTGCTGAAAGGCTTTTGTATCTATTTGACAGTAAAAATAATATGTGAGAGTTGGTGAAGACATTTAATTTCGTTCTTATCTATATTTAAGTTATACCATTATTACATACATGAATGTTTGTAAATATGGTTTATTATGTCTCCGAATAAAGATTCGAGCAGGTCGTGAGCGTAAGTATCAATCCCCCCCATGAATATGGGCCATGGCTTAGACCTACTACCAATAAAATATTTGTTTAAATTTCACTCCAAAAGCACTTAGTGAAAGATTTTTTTATTACTGTCCTGACATTTGCTTGATTTGATTTCTTTCTATTTTATGAATACGTACTTAAATGCGTGGTTTAGACTTATGCCTTGGCTTCTATTTTTTTTAGCATTATGGGTCACATAGTACCTTGTAGTATCTTGTTAACCAATCCAGCTGAGCAAAATTTCTGGTTTTAGAAGTAGGTTCACATCCTTAGAATCTATAATAGATGGGTTTCGAAGCCGTGACCTCTCATTTGCGAGTCTAGTTCCTTGACCCAATTAGATTTTAAATCCCTAATTAGTCTTAAACATCACAATCAACGATTCAATTTTCGATCATCGCTCAAAATACGAAATAAAATAAGTATGGTTTTATCATTAGATATATTGCAATAGCAAATACAAGTATATTTTTATTCTCGTGCAGTCGGTTCCTTCGACAGTATCAACTATTAACGAGGAGGTTCCAAATATAGCATAAACTATTGATCGTGCGAGATCCGGGAAACGGGAGCTCGTATTTAGATAAATGTATGTGGACCACCTATAGTGTTTATTCTAATATTGTGATATTGTATGGGAAATAATCTGCTTAAAGGTTCTTTTGTGTACAATATCGCGAAGGTAGTAATGAAAGGTATATTTAAAAAAAATCGTCACTCATCGGCGAGAGATAAACGAGGTTAAGTAATGGTACCACTATCGGTGCATAGATCTTCCACATCTCTGTAAGCAACAAAAAACTACGAGAATACGTTAATGATACCTAATCTCTCTCTAGTTGTGTCGAATGCGTTCCATTCAACTAGGGCAAGCTAGCATAGTTAACGAGTAAAGCATAGGTACACTCGTATTTGCGTACACACTTGTGCACTATAATTTCTTCTGCGTGGATGGCTATTGACTAGTCTCTGATGAAATCGGCCTTAGTGACTGAGGGTCACCACCTAGTTTAAAGATAAATATTAGCAACTTATATTTCAGATTGTGTCATGATAAAGTAAGTCTCTTAGGGCTTGATATGAATTATAGCTGACAGCTTGGAAGCGTCGCTAAAAATCCGAGGTTCTTCACAAACGGGACATAATTCAAAATACTTGTCTGATCGATAGACTTAACGAGGATTTGACTTGACTAGGGTATGAACACAATGAGTGTAAGAGAAACATCGTTTTTAACCGCTATAACAAGGTAGTATAATAAGTTTGAAGTCCCTGTGTGTGTCTATATCATTTTGTGTATTTTAAGAGTGGTAGGTAGGTATTATTTTGTGTATTTTAAGCCATAGTAACACCACAGTGTCAGTGAAATAGTAATGTTAACACATTACTGTGTTTTAGTTGAAGGGCACTGTAGCCAGTGTAATTACTGGGCAAATAAGCGCGGTACGGTGACATTCAGATATTTGCTGAACAATGATTATGGTGGCACTGATACTGTTTCCTCTTTTCATTTCGTTGTATAAAAGAAATATACTTCTTACCCAATCAAACGCGTTTTTGAATTGAAACTTAATTTACTTTCAGTGGTTCTAAACAATATTTCACTTAAATTCGTTCAGCTAATTCTCGCCGGTCGAAATGTTTATATTCGCGCGCTTGGATCTCGCCATAGGGTTTAAGAATTTTAAGGTCGAGAAGATAAACTTACAAAAGTATAAATCAATAATCAACTTTCTACTCATATCTGTCTTTGATTTTAAATGTGCTTACTGAAGTATAAATTTATGAATAGGTAGAAGCTGTAGCTTGTACTCATAAATTTCTAATATTCATATAATTCTAACCAAATATACCTGTGCTTTTTCTACGTTTTCTGATCGTGGGATGAACCATATGAGCCAGATTAATTTCCGATAACAAATCCGTGCAACAACATTATCTTTGAGGCTCAATTAAACAGCTGGAGTTTAGATAAACAAGTAATAATTTCATCAGCTTATTACCGATTTTGAGGGAAGTAGAATGCTTGTAATAATGCCTTTGGTTGCCTAAAACTGATGGAAATAACAGACAGACTGACAGTTAAAAATTACGGCTATAAGCATAAGGCCCAAGAGAATATAAATAAAATCAAGTCGACAGTACTTATGCAGGTGCTTTTAAATGGAAGTCCTTCCCTCAGCTCTGTTGACATTATAATATTGAATGTTAGTTTAGGCACTCGACTGACAGCTTTGTAATAACACGTAATTTTGAAACAAGATGGCTCGTGAAGGGACAGCTGAGGTTCAGTGAAATATTGTCTTGACTATACATGCTTTGATTAAATGGATGACAAATGAACTGGTAGGGCTTTCTACGTTATTTTGCGAATAGAGTATTATATTCGCTATTCGCGGTACTATTACCTTACTCATGTAGTAATAAAAGTAGGCTAGAAACTAAGACAATATGAAAAATGTGTGTGTCCATTCTAAAACGTTCATTAAAGAATCGCGTAGTACGTGAATTGTTGACATGATGATGAAAAGTTCCGAATCGGGCTAACTTCTGAGCACAAACTTTGACTGTGCTGCAAGTTAGGTCACTTGCTCTCTCGTTGAGAGCCTTGTCTTCCTTCTTTGTCTTCCTAGCAGTAATGGTTTTTTTAGTTTGTTTGTACTGAACATGAAGATTAGACATACGAAAAAGAACTCCAAAACTACAAGTATTCCGATCCTAGATAATTCCGGGGTCTGATGATGGAGCCGGAAGGTGGAACGGTGGTACTCAATAGTCAGGTAATTTAATTAATTTACCTACGTCCCCCCTCCCGTGTCTGAGCTCGTTAGATTGGTCTTGACAAGTGCTCTTACACTTGTACAATGTTCAGAGTTTAATGTTGGGGTCGGAAGGTGGTCATTGGTACTCAGTAGGTAGTCATTTTTTTTTTGTTTTTCTATAATATTTTATCGTTTTTAGTTACCTTTAATTCAATTTTGAAGTCGGTTATATTTTAAAAAATCTAGTAAAATTTAAAAAGAAAAAATATAATTAAAATGTTTTTTTTAACTATTTCTTTATTCCTATCTTTATTCTTTAAGTTCAGTATTTTCATCTACTTTCATCTGTAGATAACAACATAATATTAAACAACTAAAAATAAAGTAGTAGTAAGTACTTGGTGCATCACCCGCCTGCCTCAACAACTGTGAACTATTCAAAATATGTATCTACTACATATTTCATGAGCTCCACATCCGAATCCTCACTACCTCCAACTCTCGGCTTATTATAAAGATATACATTCACACCGCAACTTCTATTGAAACGGTATTCGGGTTGTAAAACATGGCGCGTTGCTTCGATATTACTTTTATTAAAACAGGCTTTTTGCAACCTAGTAGTATAATAGCACGACAATCAACTTTGGGTTTTTTCAATATTCATATTTTCAATACACTTAAATAAATTAGGTATCTGAATAGAACAATTAATTTTCTTTAATCTGAAGTTTGATAAAATATTTATTACAAAACAAATATAAAGACTACCTAAAGAATACTATCTATAAAAACATAACGGGGCCACGCACGATGTAGGGTTTTGTAGTGCCCCCCCCCCCCCTCCCCCATTCAAATAAAATGGCTTAAAAAGTGGGTTTTCTGTTGTTTTTGTTTCATACTTACAACGTTATATCTACTAATTACGTATGTTGCAGACGGAGGTCTCAAAAAAAACCAAAATTATTCAAACTAAATTTATTATAAAAGAAATTACAATTTTAAGTTAAAACTAAATGAGGTGATAATTGATCGAGGTAAGAATCAAGAATGCCGCGAAGCGCTATCCGATGCCTCGTGTAAGTCGATCGTTGACGTCAGCCTGTAGAGCTGACACAGCGCCTCGTGTCGTACGTGCGCCCGGCAACAATGCACCTATGCTGACCATGCGCCTTGCGTTGCCATGAGCCTTGAGCGTGTGTATGCATAGCGATGCGAAGTTAGCGGTTAACTCATATTAGCTATGCGTAACACCTCCCGCCGAAGAACAGCGACTGTTGAAGACTTTTGTCGTAAACTGAGCTGGAGGTGCATTGGAGTCGACTCTTGAAACAGTCGGGATAGCGTAGACAGCTTGAAGTTCAGGTTGTCCTCTACCATCTGGATTTGATATCTTTTCGACTTGTTTTAAGCGGTACTTGCGATACAAAAGGCCGCTAATGAGTACGCATGCACCTAGAAGTACAAGGTACATAGGAATGGTAGTATGATACAGACTGTAATCGTAATTGTTCGATTTCATCGGTGACTGTAGTGAGATTTGAGTGTTGACTTGACGAAGATTTTTCAGGTCCACGGAGTTTAGAGTGAATACTGGTGCGGTTAAGCCGTGTGGTGCCGGCTTAAGAATAGTACCACCCCATCTCTACCCGTGGGTGTCGTCAAGCCGACTAAGGGATTTCACCCCGGAGGACGGGCTGCAGCGTCCTCGGCGTATTTAAAGCCTTACTGCGATCGCCAACCCGCTCGCCAAGCGTGGCGATTATGGCAATTACCCCCAGGATCTACATACTAGTAGGTTCTACTGGGGAGACCCGTGCCCAGCAGTGGGCCATCATATGGGTTGATATGTATATGTATACTGGTGCGGTTAACGAAGCGACGGCTGTACTGTTCGGCAAGTCCATTAGTTTTAGCGCTTGTCCTTCCAGACGGTCGTTATTGTTAGAGATTGTGAATTCCGGCGTCTCTAGATAACATTCCTGTGGAATCACGGCTAAGTAGCTGCCTTGAAGGTTCTCGTACTGATGCTGGCCACAGGAGAGATGAATTTTTGTTAACTTCGGGAAGCTGACAGTATAATGTTTTTCGTCCAGTTTCTCGTACGCAGGTTTATCCAATGCTACGGTCATAGGTTTACATCGGGAGTCACGTTGGTGTGTAGTGATAAGATGCTGGATGCAGTCTAAAGAAGTCTGGCTCGGTAAATTCGACTTTTCTTCACAAAGAAACCATTTACTGGCCTTCGGGCATTCTGCCTCTATGTACCTGAAATCTTTCTCATGGTAGGCTAGGAAGGGACAAGGAGGAGCTAGAATTTCCTGATACTTATTCGGGATTATAGATAATTTATATAACTCGTAAATGGGTGACATGACAATAGGAAGTCTAAAAACTATAACTATATCGTTACCTACGTAATACGATCCTATCCTAATAATATCAAAATATTCCCTAATATCTAAATCTAAAACCTTTTCGTTACCGTATAAACTGATTAATCTACTTATAATATGTCGAATTGCTTTCGAGTCCAGGACTGAGTGGTGTACCGTGGAAGTCCTAGTAAAAGCTACAATGTTTTGAATTTTAGTTATCTCCTGGGAGATTAAGTCTGCGTTATCGCTTAATATTATAAGTATCTGAGCAAGATGCGCGTACTTGATGAGGTCATCATCGCGTGTCGCATCATTTTTACTGATTTTATTAACTAATTTCATCATTACGTTTTGGTTATCTACTATGTTACTTATGACCTTTGAATATTGTGTAGTCCAATTTTTAGATAGACTTATGTGTGTATTAAATTCTGAAATTAAACTATTCTGATTATCCTGAAGGGATTTAAAAATCTGATTGTAATGTACAGCATCTGTATAGTCGAGGTTCCCGGTTACACTTTTGACTACTGATCCTAGGCCGTCTATTAATCCTCTTTTGACACGATTTGACTCAAATGTTTCTAGTTGACCTAGGACGCTATTAAGCTTGTCTTTAAGATATGATATATGTGGCTCAAAAAGGGACTTAGTCTTATTATGCAAGAGTGGGCTAGTAGAATCTAATTGATCATTAACTGAATTGATTCGATTTGTCAAATATTGGAGATCAATATGTTGCAGAAAAGAATGATAATGAGATAAGATCTTAGTTGATCCTAACTTAAAGGGCAAAATTCCTGGTCCATCGTTGAGGCTTTCAAGTTTTATTTCCTGTGTTTGCGTTGTTCCCAGGAGGAGGTGAATGATCAGCAGCGTTCTGCAACAATTGGGCGGTTTTAGGGACCCTTTTAAGACGGGTTTTGGCTACTGGGCCTCGCTTCTTCTTAGTGTAAATATGAATCGGGAGGTCGGCCATAACTACGTCATGTGTGAATCGGGGAGCTAATTTCTGTCGGGAGGCATGCGGATTTCTAATATAAATCTGCTGCTCGGGAGAGTATTCAGCTTCTGGTTCCCGATTTCTATTTTGGTTAGTAGCCAGTCTGTCACGTGAGTCGTTTGAAATGTCTTGAATAGTATGATAAACTAAAGTCAATTTGTCTTTATGGTTAACCATGTACTGTTGTAAAAGTTGAGATGAAATGTCTACGTCGAAAGGGTCGCGTGGGTCAAAGTGTCCGGTGATTACTTCAATAGGTTTGCATTTTGTTAAACTGTGAATACTACTGTTATACGCCATTATCGCATATGGAATCAAAGTCACTACCGGTTCAGATTTTCTATTTAACTTCAGTATACGGAGATGTTCTAAGATTGTCGAATGAAATCGTTCTACTATTCCATTTTCGTTAGGGGTATGAGGAGCTATACGATGATGGTTAATTTTATGGAGTCTTACAAATTCTACTACAAGTTGGTTAGTGAATTCCGTGCCATTGTCTGTAACTATAGTGAGGGGTATACTATGATGGGTGCAAAAGTTAAGTAAAGCTTGTATTACACTGATAGCAGTACCATCCCGTAAGTGGTAAGCCTGAGCGTACTTAGAAAATGAATCTACAATGGTTAAGTATATTTTCGCTTTCAATAGTCAGTAGGTCTAAGTGTATAAGTTCAAAGGGCTTAGTGGCAGCTGGAACTAATTTAAGCTGTTGTTTTATGGGATTGCGGTCGTACTTTGCCTGGCCACATATAGTACATTCATTAATGAATCTGGTGATGTTTTCTCTCATCTTCGGCCAGTAATACTTATGGGACAGAGCAAGGTACGTTTCATTAATACCACGGTGATTCGTCTTACCATCGTGATATTTATTAATTATCTCCTGTAGCTTAAGGTACTCTCGCACGTTTTCTACTTCTCGTTTAGTTAGGGCTAAATTCATAGACGAGTTTTTAAAGGTTCTTTGTATGATAGGTATAATAGTGTACATAGATAAGTATGGATTAATTAGTAATCCAGTTTTAATTCTAGGGTGTACGTATTCTTTTATAGCGTTGATGACATCTTCCTCTAAGTTTGATTCCGATATTTGTACTGTTATTCGCGTATGGGTGTCAAAGGGCTTCGTAAAGGCTGGTCCACCTTTTATATCGCCAACTACGTTTAAGATAATTTGTTTGGTAAATCTGTTAAGAGGGTCATCTGTTATTGGGATCTCTAAAATAGGGTTCTCACTATCTGTATGTACAGTAGCGGTCCTAGAAGAGGACTCGCCAGCTTCTAGAGCTGTAAGAGTTCTAGATTCATCTAGCATAGGGTCTTTTTCAGACGGGTTAACTGCGATTGACATTAATTCTTCATTATTAAGTTCTATCCGAGATAGGGCGTCTGCGTTCGTATTGCTTTTACCTTGTTTATAAATTACTGTGAAGTCATATTCGCTAAGTTTCAGCCGCCATCTCGTGAGGCGAGAGTTGGGCTCTTTTAAATTCATAACCCATTGTAATGGCTTATGATCGGTAATAATTTTAAACTTTCGGCCAAATAGGTAGGGCCTAAAGTATTTGGTTGCCCACACTATTGCTAGCAACTCTTTCTCTATTGTGCTATAATTACATTCGCTTGAGTTTAGTGTTCGGGACGCGTAGGCAATCGGTTTATCCGTGCCTACTGTACCTTGGGACAAAATAGCACCAATGGCAACATTAGAGGCATCTGTGGTCAAAATGAAGTCTCTTGAGAAGTCGGGGTATTGCAGTATGGGATCATTGGTTAGAAGCGTTTTGCAGTGTTCAAAGCATTGAATATAATTTTTATCTGGGTTAATTTTTGAACCTTTCTTGAGACATTGAGTCAGGGGTTTGGTCACGCGCGCGAAATCCGGGATAAATTTCCTATAATAACCTAATAGTCCGAGAAAACGTTTGATTTCAGTCGAAGTTTTTGGTAAGGGATAATTCTGAATGGCTTGAATTTTGTTTGGGTTAGGTTTGACACCTTCACCACATATTATGTGTCCTAAAAATTCGGTCTCTAATTTTAAGAATTCGGATTTATCCATTCGAATTTTGAAGTTCGATTCTTGTAGTCTTTTGAAAACTTTCTCTAGGTTTAAAATATGCTCCTGAAGGGAGGTACTGAATACTATTGTATCGTCGAGGTAGACTAAACATACCTCGTTATGTAGGCCTTTAAGAACATTATCCATCACGCGTTGAAACGTTATAGGAGAGTTCTTTAAACCCATAGGCATCCTGAGAAATTCATAATGACCGTTTTCGACATTGAATGCAGTTTTATGTATGTCGTGCGGGTCCATCTCAACCTGATAAAACCCGCTTGCTAAATCGAGAGTGCTGAAATATTGACATTTTCCTAGTTTGTCTAGTACGTCTGTAATATTAGGGATAGGGTACTTATCGTCAATCGTTTTCTCGTTGACTTTTCTGAAATCTACTACAAGACGCCATTTCACTTTACCCGAAGCATCTGCCTTTTTAGGTACAACCCAAATTGGAGAGCTCCATGCAGAGTCTGATGGCCTAATAATATTTTGCTCAAGCATCTTATTAATCTGATCTCTGACCTCCTGTCTATGGACGTAAGGATACCTATAAGTCTTGGTGTGTACTGGAATTTCATCTGTTGTTCTTATTTTATGTTTAATTTTATTGGTAAAAGTTAGGGCTTCTTCCTCAAGGTAAAATACGTCGGCATAGTTAGAGCATAGTCTTTCTAAATTAACACGTTCTTCCGGATTTAAATGTCGGGTACGGAGTCTAGAAATTACTTCATAAGCGCGATCAGATAAAGTTCTAGTAGGCGTGGATTCTATATTATAAAGCGAAGCTTCGACCGGCCTGTCCATGGAAAATATGATATCGTTAGTTGTAGTGTTAGTGATCTCAACCCAGCCGCGGTTATTAACTACTTTTGTTAAACAATCGGCAATGTGACAATTACAAATGATTTGATTCTCAATTAGTGCATCTCCGTCTATAGCGTTAACTGGTAATCTCAATAATTTACTTGAATTAGCTGGAATAATTTCTTCGTATAAGTTAGCGTTACGCGAGTCATACATTTGAATGGGTATCTTAGAGTTACGGGTCACAAGTAGTCTGTTTCTGAGGTCTATGTTAGATCCCCATACGTCTAATAAGTCAAATCCTAACAGTCCGTCGAAATAGTTATGAAATTTATAAATGAATAATGTTATGTCTCCGTGTTCACCAAACTCAGGGAAACAGGGTAAAGTCAATGAGAAGTCATTCTTACTAGTCGCGTGTACGTTAGTTACTTCAAAGGGTTCATAGTTTAACGGGATATGGCTAAAATATTTTTCAACAGCTTCAGGGCTAATAAAGGATTGATTAGCTCCAGTATCTATTAAAAATTTGAGTGGGGGATTTGATGTCTGTATATAACCTAACTGCCTTTGAATATGAAAGTTGACCTCTATTTTGGCTTTTCGGATTTCGGTTCCTGCTGAAAATTTTCATTCTTAACGGGTAGGCTATTGTCGTTAACTTCTTCTACAGTCGTGGTTTCAAAGTAAGGCTGGTCTTGATAAAAAGTATAGTCTGGGTAGTCACAAGGGTAATAGTTTTATTCATAGTCGGTGTAATTACAGTCATAGTTATAATAGTCGTCGTTAGATCCATAGTCAAACTCGTTAAAATTTACCTCTCTTGTTTTAAAATAATTGTTAGGGGGTGGATTTCCTGATCTACGCCAGTCATGTCCCTGAAACCCAGTGGGCGGTAGGGGTCTTGGAACAAAGTGACTGACACCACTCATAGGACGGGGTTGGTTCCCGAAACCGTAGGCCTGCTGTTGTGGTTGAGGTCTATTATTCATTCTACATACATTACTCTGTGGGTTATAGTTTTGAGGAGGGGCACGCATCATCTGTTGGGTTCTCGAGAGCCCACGTGAAGGTTGCATCTGAGGTGAAAAGTTTGTTCTCCAACCTTGAGGAGGTTGAACCTGCATGGGGTGTTGACGCGAAGGGCCTGGCATATTCATCGGAAACTGTCTAGAGGGCGCGTTAAATGGCAAAGACTTAGGCATGAAATTATTTAAGGGCAAATGATTAGCGTGAGGGTGCGCATGTTGCTTGCTAGTGCTACCTTCGTTACGCTGTTGTAGGTATAAAGTATTTAGTTCCTCTTGCACAAATTCTAAGGCTTTTTCCATTGATTCAGGTCGCATACAGCGTATCCTGTATCCCAGGGGATCTTTAAGACCCCTTAAATAAGACTGTAATGTAAGTTTCTGGTAAAGTGTACGTTTCGCTTCTATAGTTGTGTTAAGTGTTTTATGTAATGACACATAGGTCATAATCGTGCTAAAGAGGTTTTGGCAACGTTCGTAGAACTCTTGCGGAGTACTAGAACCCTGAGACTGTAGGGATAAGTCACTATACAGAGCTGTTTCATCTCTATGATCGGCGAAGTTATTTATCAATGCGTTCCAAATGCCTTGCCAATTATCAGGTATACCGCTAGCGTTAATCAACCTGGCGGCCTGACCAGTTACTTTGTTAAGGATACCATTTATAAGAGCTAGGTTTGTTAATTTCTTTCCCTGCTCTATATCAAAATTAGCTATTACCAACTGATCACACAAACTAATGAATCGCGTTAAAATGTGAGGGTTACCGTCAAACTCAGGCAACAATCTGAGGGATTTATAAATCATATCTATATCGTTATGTTCCATAGTTTCGCTAATATTACGCCTTTCGTCTATTTCGCTAAGATAACTATTACTAGATCGAATACTACTAGAGCCTAACCTACTTTTCCTATATTCTCTCGGATGGAAAATCTTGGAAAATTAATCTAACAGCTGCCCGATAATATTAAACACGTTTAAAATGAATAACGTATCGAACAGAATATACTATGAAATAAGAGAAATAAATTAATATAGTAGTAAAGTACTAAAATCTGTAACGAGATAAGGTACACTTAGGATTATGGTGAGAGGGTAAGGACTAAGAAAGATTCAGAGTACTTACAGCATTTTCTTTGAGCCGAATCGATATCTGGATTCTCTCCTGGTCTGCAACTGCCGTAGATTCTGGATCGCCGAAGACGTGAACGATTCACTGACTCTATATTTACGACGAATCCTACCGAACTGCGCCAATTACGTATGTTGCAGACGGAGGTCTCAAAAAAAACCAAAATTATTCAAACTAAATTTATTATAAAAGAAATTACAATTTTAAGTTAAAACTAAATGAGGTGATAATTGATCGAGGTAAGAATCAAGAATGCCGCGAAGCGCTATCCGATGCCTCGTGTAAGTCGATCGTTGACGTCAGCCTGTAGAGCTGACACAGCGCCTCGTGTCGTACGTGCGCCCGGCAACAATGCACCTATGCTGACCATGCGCCTTGCGTTGCCATGAGCCTTGAGCGTGTGTATGCATAGCGATGCGAAGTTAGCGGTTAACTCATATTAGCTATGCGTAACATACTTAATAATATTTTTAATGGAATTTGTACAAAAATTTTGTTACTTCTCATTTAATCAGGTGTTACTCGTAAACTTGTAAAGCCTACTTGGCTGTGATAGTTTTCCTTTTAATTTCACTATATATACTACAATCGTGATTTTTTTCACATACCCAATATCTCTATTTATCCGTGCAAAATTACAGCCTCCTAGCAGCATAGTCCGACATGCTCTTGCCCATTTTTAAGGCTGCGGAACCCATTTGCAATTATTCACGCCCTTTTGTTGGGAAACGCAGCTTTACAATTACTCAATGACAGTTTATCCGATCATGTCCTAAATATATTTAGATAAAAGTATTTATTAAGTGCTACGTTTGTTGTTTTTTTTTTATATTTTTTGGTCATATGGTTCAAAAATAAAGGGGGGGGCACAATTTATTTAACTTTCGGAGCGATTATTTCCAAAAATATTCACTCAATTAAAAAAAATATTCAAAACCTTAAAATGTTTTTGAAGGACCTGTCGAATGACGTGCCACACGTTCACATTTGCTGAAAAAAAAATATCCCTAAAATATTTATTTTCATTATTTAGCTATCAAATAAAGTAGCAGCTACTACAAGACACCTTTTCACCAAACTCCATCAAGATTCATTGATTAGTTTATGTCAGTAAAGTGCCTGTGACATACGGACGGACAGACAGACAGACGGACATGACGAAACTATAAGGGTTCTGTTTTAGCAGTTTTGGCTACGGAACCCGAAAAACAATGACCAATAATTAAAATTTTCAATATTATGTTTTGATGTTTTAAAGTCTAAAAGTTTTTCGAGAAATTGTACACCATCGAGACGAGTTGAAAAAATCTGTGACTTCAGGCTTTATTCTTAATGTTATCCCTAAACAATTACAGAAGGTGACCAAATATCTATAATCTACATGACGTTCATCTCTATCATTTTATAGACTAGGGCACCAAAATATTATTTTAAAATTCGTTGCTTTAGATATCGTGCGTTATTTGCCTCGTTAAAAATTCTGTTTAAAATATGTCGTCTGAATATGATTCAGTTTGAAACCTCTGGTTATATTTTTCTGTTAAGCTGTCCGTAAGTGAGTGTGTGACATTGCATGATGTAAAGTATATATGAAATGCTGCTGCTGTTGGAAAAAACTTGTGCCAGCTTTTAAAAATATCTTTATGATCTTTTTCATTTAGAAATTTAATATTTAGTTCAGCACCAAATGGACTTTAATATTTCTATCTGATGATAAGGGGGCTTTTTTTTTTTTTTTTTTTTTATAGTTGGGAAATCATTGTCGCGGCAGCGGAGTTTCGCCCCAGTGTAGCGCCTCCTCTCGCCACTCGTAAGCGAGTGCGAGGGCTATCGCCTCCAGATCCCACGCCGCCATTCCGGCGAGGAGGCAAGCCGCCTCGCGGGAGACCGTGCGGTATCCCCGGATGACCCTGTTGGCTGTCACCTTTTGGGGCGCATTCAGGAAGTGGGCGGCTCGTCGCCCCAAAGAACGTGCCCATACTGGAGCCCCATATAGGGCCATCGACCGCACGATCCCCGCGTATAGCCTTCGGCAGGGGGCGTTTGGACCCCTCAAATTGGGAAGGAGCCGTTTTAACGCGGCCCCAGCCCGTTCCAATTTGGGAGCCAAACGTCGGAAATGCTCTACGAAGTTCCACCGGCTGTCGAGGACAAGTCCCAGGTACTTCATCGTCAACTCGACGCCGATGTGAACCCCCCCTACGGCCACCTGGAAACCCGGGGGTGGCCCGTTCCGTCGGCCATAAAAACACATGGCCTCGGACTTGTGCAGAGCCACCTCGAGACCCAGTCGCCGAATTCGGTTAATGACCGTCGCAACCCCGCATGCTATCGCAGCGGTCGCCGCTGGGTACGACATCCCCTGTGCCAGGACCAGCGTATCGTCGGCGTAGCATACTACGCTGACACAGCTGGGGAGGTCAGCACGCAGAACCCAGTCGTAGCCGATATTCCACAGTAGCGGTCCCAGAACCGAACCCTGTGGAACACCGCACGACATCTCTCGCCGGTTCCAGTCCCCGTTAGGACCGGGGTAGATGACGGCCCTGTCCGTGAGATAGGCCCCGACCACGCGACGGAGGTAGATCGGCACCCGGAAATACCGGAGTGCCTCCTCAATGCAACTCCAGGGCAAGGTGTTGAAGGCATTGGCAATGTCTAGAGACACTGCCAAGACGACCCTACCCCGGGACACCGCATCCCCCGTCGTAAGAGCACGGACGCGCATGATGGCATCGACCGTGGAACGCCGCTTGCGAAAGCAGAACTGCATCTCCGATAGATTCCGTCCAGCCCCTGACAGGTGCGCGACGAGGCGGTCTGAAATTACTCTCTCAAAGAGCTTGCCCACCTCATCAAGCAGCACTATGGGCCGGTATGCCGACGGAGAGTCCGTAGGGCGTCCTGGCTTCCGTATCAGGACCATCTTCCCCGTTTTCCAGAGAAGCGGGAACTGGCCCCTCTCCAGGCAGGCGCTCATAAGCCCCCTCAGTCGAGGTCCGAGGGCTTCTAAGGCCAGGACCAAGGCTTTTCCTGGAATGCCATCGGGTCCTGGGGTGGTATTCTTGGCCTTCAGCCTACCTACCGCCGCCCTCAAGTCAACCCCAGTAACTTCTGGAACGTCGTCGTCATTCGAGTGGTCCGCTACGGGGATCGTAGTACGCGGAGCCATGCACGGGGGAGTATGCTCTGCGCGCGCTGGGAACAAAGCGCTTACCACGCCCTCCACTAGCTCGGGTCGGAGACTCTGCGTCAGTGGGGGGGCCCACGGACGGAGCTTGTCCCGCACCATCTTATACGGGCGCCCCCACGGGTCCCTGTCGAGGGTCTCCATCATTTCCTGGCGGGCGAGGTTCTTGGCCCGCCTGACTGCCTCCTGAAGGGTGGTCTTCGCTGCTTTGTATCCCTAGCCTCCGCATTTTGAGGGCGGATGCGTAGCCTGCGATGTCTGGTGTACCGGCGGCGCGCAGCGACGCACGCCTCGCGTAGTGAGGCTAGCTCTCGCGACCACCAATGCACCTGACGCCGAGTGCGACTTGGCCGGACTCGAGGCATTGCCACGTCACATACCTGCGACATGGCCTTCTGGAACCACTGAGCCTCGCCGTTGACGTCGGCAGGCCTGTCCGGTGATGGCACCCAGGCCTGCACGATTGAGGCCTCCAGGAGCAGCTCTTTGTCCAGCCGCTTCAACGCCCACCGCGGACCACTTGAGGCCTGTGGCACCGGCGCGCTTGAGGCCTGGGCGGAGAAGTCGAACCGGATGTACCGGTGGTCGGAATAGGTCTCTACCTCCTCCACCACGCGCCAGTCCACTACGCGCGGCGACAATGCGGGGCTGGCGAACGAAATATCCACCACCGATTCGCCCCGCATTCGCACTAGCGTGGGAACAGAACCCTGGTTTAGGACCACCAAGCCTGTCTCCAAGGCCCAACCCTCTACCATCCTGCCTCGCACATCCGTGCACCGGGAACCCCAAGCCAAGTTCTTGGCGTTGAAGTCCCCGAGCACCAGCACGGGCAAGGAGTGGTACCTGGCAACGACCACACTCAATTCCCTGAGGGAGTTCTGGAAGTCAGCAAGAGGTCGGGTTGGAGAAAAGTAGACCCCCACTACCAAGATCTCCCCGAACCTGGCTGCGACACATCCCTGTCCCTTACTGACATTTTCAAGGGACGGGGTACCGGCGGCGGCTGACGACATAATGACTACCGAGCCGCTAAGATCCTCCACCCAGTCATCCCTGGGCGGGACAAAATACGGCTCGGAGACCACGGCGATGTTTATTGACCACTGCGCCATACTCTGGATCAAGAGATCCTGTGCGCAGGCACAGTGGTTGATATTCGCCTGGAGAAGGCGTAATGAGGCCATTATTAACACTCCATTACTTCCTCCCTGGCCCCCAGTGATGATACCGCCGCAGAATTTGCGGCGGAGGGCGTGGCGGCAGCAATGTGTGCGGCAGAATTGGCGGCGGCGCCGTCTGCAGCGGGAACTACGGAGGCGGCGGGGCGTCTCCCCCTATCCCTGGCTTTGGCCAAAGAGGCCGAAGAGGCGCAAGCCCCACTCCCTACCCGGTGCTCGGCAGGTTTGCCAGCCGCTGCACAGGCAACACAGTGTGGCGCGGCGTTACACGAGCCGGCCTTGTGCCCGGGCTGACCGCAGCGGAAACATAAGTCGCTGCGGTCCACCCCCTCGGTGCACCGAACACCCACGTGGTGCCCCACGTGGCACCGGAAGCACCTCAAGGGTCTGGGCTTGAGTAGTTTAACTCGCGCCGATATCCAGCCCACCAAAAGCCTACCGCGCTCCATTACGGCTTTAGCCGCCGTGACGGGGCAGCTCACCGTCGCGGTTCGCATGCCCGTGAAATTAGAACGGATGGTGCCCACCTTAACCTGCTCGGCAGGACACCCACCCACCCCGGCGACGGCAACTGCGACCTCCACAGCCGTGACGGAGTCGTCCAGACCCAGAACTCGCATGTCTGCGCGCTTCGTGGGCCTGGACACTCGGGCCTCTTCCGCATTTATGAGCTTTTCAGCCAGGGCGTCAGCGGTGGGACCGCTATCGGCACCGTAGACCTCTAGCATTTGAGCCCCCGTTGCGGTAAAATTTAGCCGGAGACCCTCAGTTATCCCAAGCTCCCGGAGGTCCACCTCCTGCCGCGCCTTGGAGATCACGTCGCCATAGGTCACGCCTCGTTTTTCTGCTTCTGGCTGTAGTGTGATCACTACAGCTGCAGACCTCGGGGCGCGAAGCTGAGCCGCGACGCGTTTCTCCTTGCGGCGCTGTCGTTGCAGCCGCTTTCTGGCCGCTTTGCGCACCCTCTTCTTCTCCCCAACCACTTGCCATTCGGTGTCGGTCGCGGGGGGCTTTCGAGTCGGGAGCTGGCAGCTCGCTACCTGGGTCGCCTTTTGGCCTTGGCGGTCCCGCTTACCTGCCGCTGCGGGAATCGGGTTGGCTGTGGCGGGTGGAGGCCTGCGTGCAGTCTGGACAGACTGCCCAGAGCCGGCTGCAACAACCGAGGTGTACGACCTTCCCCCCAACCCCAGCTCTTGTCGGAAGGCATCCAGCTCCCGCCGCACCAGTTCCAAAATTTGATCCTGTGGAGCAGGTGCCAGCTGGCCCCGTTTCTGAAGCCTCTGCTGCTGCTGCTGCTGCCACTGCCGCTGTTGTTGCTGCGGTCGTGATTCCGGGGAAGGCTGACTTTGGGAGCCAACATCTCGCAAACCGGCTAGTTCTGCTCGCAATTTCTCGTTGTCCGTCTTGAGAAGCCCCATTGCAGCCGACAAGCGAGCGACTTCCTCCCGGAGTCGCGCGGTTTCGCCTGACATTCCCGCGACGTGATCTTCTGCCGCCGCCATTATGGAGACCATGGCCGCGTCTATGGCCTTGGCCTTAGACGCCGTTCTCGTCTTAGGTCCCACGCTCTTTAGGCCGGCAGATACGGCCTCGGCGAATCGGGCCTTGGGGTCCGTGTTGGACCCACCGCTGGGGTCTGGTTCGCCGCTGTCCGTCAGTACATCCGACTCTGCTTCACTGCAGGAGGGAGCGGGTGTGCCGGGTCGTCCGGACGCCTTCAGTAGGCTTCTCGCGCCGCGCTGCGATTTTGAGGCAGTAAGTTTAGCCGTGGCGCGGCCCCTTCTGCCTGCTGCGTCCCTCGGAAATTTGGGCGCAGGTAGGTTCTCCTCGCACGAGGAGGGCGGGCGTTTAAAGGACGCCTGGTCCTGGTCGGACATCGAGTCTCCGACGTCCGACTGTGAGCCACCTCGGCTCAATGCGCTCGTCTGAGCGGTGGATAGGCATATGTTGCCCCCCCCAGATACGGCGGGACTGACGGAGCCCGAGGGCTCCGTGGTGGATTCTCCGACTGCGGAGCAGCCGGTACTACCCTGGGGAATAGTTTTGCCATCTGCCTTATTTATTTTTGTCCTTTGAAGGGTGAGGTCCCTGTCTCCCCTGTATCGTCTTTTTTTTTTTTTTTTTTATACCTCCCCATGTTTGCCACCTCACCCAGTCACGTCTAGTAACCAGACGCGTAACGGTGAGCGAGCCCTCCTACGTTATCTGGCAAGAGCGCCAGACAACACTAAAACCGCCTCGTGGTTTCGGCACGCTACGTGAGCTATCCATGAGGCCGAACCACGGAAAATTCCCCCTTCACGTACCAGCCCAGGGCTGGCACATCCTCCACGGCAGTCCCTTTGAACTCCGTCCTGTGTCCCGCTTGGTCTGGTCTCTCCCCTTGGACCTGTCCGGCATGAGTAGCTCTACCGGCATAGCTCCAAGGATCGTCAAGACACGCAAGCCCCACCACGGCGACAACGTGGGAACACGGGTGGGGAGCTGCCGGCACTCCTGGAGTGCAAGCCGTTGTTTTTTTTGTTATATGCACTAAACATTCATAAGCAAATAATACAAAACTGTTATTTATACAAACAAACATTTCAATTTTATTTGTTTGTATAGATAACTCTCAGGACAATTTGAATCAAATCGCCTATTATTTTATTGCTCTTCACTTTTTATACTACTAATGCAGTAAACAAGGTCGTTAAAATATCGCCTACACGTTGGCCACTAGTTACTATACGAGTACAGAAACTGCTCTGCTACTTACCTGTTATATACATATAATTATATATACGTAGGTAGGTATTTATAAGTACATACGTAGGTAATTTCATTTACATAGTGCGGGCGCTTGATTAAAGTTGGTATTAAGCCCGTTTAAGTTTTCGAGTAAAATGCTTATATAACTTTTCAGATAAATTTATACCGATTATTCTAATTACACTGGCTTCGTTCATAACCTAATAAATTGCTATGATACTAGTTGTTTAGACAACGGCTCATGATAATGTTTTGCGAGGCTTTAGTTGATAAAATAAACATTCTGGTGAAATTTACAATGTGACATTAATATAGAAAACCCAAACAATGTGTCTAGAAAATGTTAAATGAAAAGTTTGACTATGAGTACAGTCACAGATAATATAATACTATATACAGTGAACTAAACTAAAATAATTCAAGCGAAATTCTTTTGGTTTAGTTCACTGTAATCATAAACCTGTACCTACTCTAAATACAATGTATAAATTTATCCATGTCCGACGTAGGCATTCTATTAACAATGCTACAAACAATAAAGAAAATATTATACGTCAAACCGATTTCTTTTCGAATACCTATTATTGTGTATATTTTTGATAATTTTAGTAATATTAATCCAAATTCATGATTTTAGTACCTATACAATTTCTCCGAAATATGTAAATTTATTATCAACATTGTTTAAGTACACGTTAAAATCAAATGTCTAGAAATAAAAAAAACGTATTTGATTAAAAAACCGCTCATGAATCAAAAATTGGTTATCATCAAAATGGTTGAGTAATTTATCATCATAGGTGTGATGTTAAGAGATACTTATGTATACACTCGGTATACTTATATCACCCTTCCTTTTGTGTAGGAGTTCCGAAAGAGTTAACCGATTGTGTCATTGATCACTGATTAACCAATAAAGTAATTTAGGTTTAAAACAGGTGGGTATTTGTGGGTAGGTATGAGGTGAAGTCAAACGGTTTTTTTTTTTCAACCGCCTTCAAAAAGGAGGAGATTCTCAATTCGACTGTATTTTGTTACTCGCAGACGGCTAGACCGATTTGAAAAATTCTTTTTGTGTATAAGTTTGGTCCCATTATCATCAAAGTTCGGATCTGATGATGAAATCTTGGAGAAATCGAGAGAACTCTTCAAATATTAAAAGCATACCTATAGTAATTTGGGTATATTTTGTTGTACTTCGTTCATTTACTCTTAAAAAACTGAGTGAAGACCACAGATGACCAGCGGAACTATTCAATAATAAATACTGCGGGTTGCGATCCGAGTACCGTGTTGATACCTGATTCTTCCTTCCTGATGCCTTGTATGGCAAAGTGCAACATTTTATAAAAAGAAATGAGCAGTTTGAATTATGCTATTTTAAAATAAATCAACTACAAAGCAATACACTAAAAAGTAAGAAATAAAAACGTGTTTTACAAAAAAATAAAAACCCAGTTCCAAAATAAATATAAGGTTACTAAAAATCAAAAATTATTATAGGTACAACAACAAAAAATAATTAAACATTTTGAAGTTGGTGCCTAAAGCATAAAAACTACATTTCCTGGCACCAACTTCAAAATGTTTAATTATTTTTTGTTGTTGTATATTATTTTATATTTATTTTGGAAGACGGTTTTTATTTTTTTGTAAAAAAGTTTTTTTAAATCGTGTTTTAAAATGAATTGCAAAAACGGGGAAAATTTACGTAGACAAAGTTGCGTGGGGCAGCTAGTTCTGTCACAAAACCATACATAAATTCATCATTTTTCATCGAAGTTACAGGGGCGAGTAGTATTTGTGAACAAAGTAGAAGTAGACTTACTGATTTATTTAAAGAAAGTCTCTAACATTGCTCACGGACTCGTAAGCCAATATTTTCACCAAATTTCCCGTAACACCATAACGTGCGCCAAATGTTCGCTATTTTAAAATTTACTCGCAAGCCTTATTGTAATTCGAGGCACTTTTGGTGCAAAACAGAATTTTTCCTCTGGTGAATTTAGAAAGTACCAGATGTAGATTTGATTCCTCTTATATTATACAACATTTTTCCAATATGTATGTGTATAAAAAGATGTACTTTGACGACGAATCATAACTACGTCACTTTGTAAACCGAGGAAATCATATTTGCATAATATTGGAGTTTCGGTGTCAAAGAGCCTCGTTGGCAAAACAAATTATGAGTGCGGAAAGATTTGGTTTTGACCTTCATGAAATTATGAAATATAAGTGAAATTATAGAGATAGAAAAACAAATATAAACTTAGGTATCACGATAAGACATGTAGGTACATAAAAAAAATATATAAATAAAAAACCTGCCTGCACAAAAAGATGGAAAGAAGATCCCCTAGATAATTATATAATTTCATGCAGCCGAAGGCCATAATGAACCTCGATGAACTAAGTAAAGTGCCACCGACTGCTTTAAATTATATATCGTATAAATCCGTTCAGTGGATTGTGAGATATCAGGTAATAAAAATAATACATACATACATACAAGATACGCGCGAAAAACATAACCCTTCCTTACAGTCGGGTAATAATGATAACGAAAAGTAAAATATAGTATGTACACCAATGGCTTCGGCTAAAACCGGCCTCCCACTGCTCAGTTACCTCACAGTTATCGATAAATTACAATAGACGGGTGTGCATCATGACTTATCCCACTCACACAAACACGCCCGAGTATTAGCACATATGTATACGTCTGTTTCATAATTATAATTTGTCTAAAGAGACCGAAATAGAACACAATGCTTTGACTTCTGCGTAATAACATCTAAAAATAGATAAGCTAATAACACAAATCGATGTATCAGTTTAGTAAAGGGGTTTAACTATTAAATCATAAATATATTAATGGTAAGTGTTGTATGTCTAGTGTATTAGAAAACTTTCATATAAATACTAGATAGTATTAGATCGAGAGGCGAGTCGGCAGAACTGTGAAAGCTTTAGTAATGACAGAGTTCGGGTGTTGTTAAGCGAAACAGTATCCAAATAATAATACAGTGAACACTCTGGGATTCGAGTCCTACGTGACAACATATTTTCAAACAACCTCTGACAAGCTTGTACTACAAGCTATAGTTGCAAACGAGCTACTAATTCTATTTATGTTCGGCAACACTGCGAAACATAGCCTCCTTAAAAAAACTTTTTTACAAAAAAATATTACCGACTTCAAAAATAAATACAAGGCAACTAAAACGCAAAAAATAATATCTACCTAGAATAACAAAAACAAACTAAACATTTTGAAGTTAGTGCCATGAAATAGTAGTCTTTATGTTTTATTCGGCACCAGTAGATATTATTTTATGCGTTTTAGTTGCCTTGTATTTATTTTTGAAGTCGGTAAATATTGCTTGCCCCGATGCTTGGCCGTTAATTGTTGAGGAGTTCACTATCAGCTCTATTACCAATGTAATAGTAGTATAACGAGAACAAAGTGCTACTCAATACCATATTAAAGTAACTGAATCGCAAACTGTGAATTGAATAGGACTGCTCGTCATTTGTGGTCTTCGTCATCAGTTCCACTTCCCCAATTGGTGTTTTTTAAGAGTAAATGCTCGAACTACTATGAAATATACCTAAATCACTGTAGGTGTGCCTTTAATATTTTTAGAGTTCCCTCGATTTTTCCAGGATTTCATCATCAGATCGTGATGTGATGACAATGGAACCAACTTGGAAGTATACCCTTTCCAACACAAAAACAATTTTTCAAATCGGTCCAACCGTCTCTGCATAATCGGGTATTTGTTATTGTGTTTCAAAGAGTACACTTCTAAATTAATTCCATTGTCATCAGATACTGGAGAAATCGGGGCAACTATTCAAATATTAAAGGCACACCTATAGTGATTTATTTTTGTAATAATTAGTAAATATGTGTAAAGTACCAATTGGTGAAGTGCAATTGATGACGAAGACCACAGATGATCAGTGAAACTATTCAATATGTCACGGTTTGCGATTTAATTACTTTAATATGGTATTGCGTAGTACTTTTGCTCGTCATACTACTATTACATGTAATATAGGTGATGGTGAAGCATCATGTGAACTCCTCAATAGTTGACGATCCTGCATCAGGAAAAACAATAATTTTTAAAGTTTCAGCAGTTGACATTAGGCTATTATAGCTTAGATGAATTATAAACCAACCACTAAAAAGTGAGAAATAAAACCTTTTTTACAAAAAATATAACCGACTTCAAAATTAAATACAAAGCAACTAAAAAGGAAAAAAGCCGGACAAGAGCTTGTCCGGTGTGTAGGGTTCCGTAGCCTTGTAATAATTTCATCTGCAGAAGAGCGTGTGTTCATGGCAATTATTTTTCAACAATAAATGAATGTGGATATATCCAATCATGTCCTAAATAATATTATTTTAAAAGCACTTATTAAGCGTTACCTTTGTGATTTTTTTTGTATTTTTTGGTCACACGGTTTAAAAGTTAAGGAGGGAGGGGGACAAAAATTATGCAACTTTGGGAGCGATTATTTCCAAAAATATTTACTCAATCAAAAAAGTTTACTAGAAACGTTAAATGTTTTAGCAAGACCTGTCGAATGAGGTGCCACACATAGATGTTAGGTGTAAAAAAAAATAGCTTCTGTTACATGTATAGAGTATCCGCCTAAAAATATTTATTTTTATTATATAGCTATCAGTAGCGGCTACTACAAGACACCTTTTCACTTAATTTCACCAATAAAATGCCTCTGAAATACGGACGGACAGACAGACAGACGGACATGACGAAACTGGTTCCGTTTTTGCCATTTTGACTACGGAACCCTAAAAATACTACTACTTCATGGCACCAACTTAAAAATGTTCACTTATTTCTGTTGATCCATATTTTTTTTCTTTTTAGTTGCCTTGTATTTAAGTATGAAGTCGGGTATCATGAAAATATTTGGCCGAGGATACATCACTAGCAGCATTTTTATACTAATAAAACGAGGCACAGGTACAACCATACATGCTTGACGACAACCTGGTGTGGTCAAAATAAATATCAGCCTATCTCAACCTTCGGACCGTGAGTAGCATACTACTCACGGTCCGAATCTATTAGGATCCACAAGGCGTCAGAGGAGAAAATTTGGCAATACGTTAAGGTTACATTTGCACAGATAAAAAGTAATAATAATAATCTTGACTAACCTTAAGCCCGGTACATCATCAAGCTGTGCACCATCAGGTTGTTGCCAGGCGATCTGTGGCGAGGGGAACCCGTGGGCCGCGCATGATACCCTGGCGCCAGTCGTGTTTGAAAATACCAGCCGAGGAGGCGGCTCCATCAGGAACACCGGACCATGTTCTTGACCCTCGCCACCTGGAGTTAATGCATCACTTGTATTTTACTATATTGCGTCGATTGTTGTGTAAGAGGTCGTGGATTCGTTAGGTCGTAAAATTCTTTGTTTTTATGAGTCTGTACCTATTCTACCACCTATTTTTGCCACATAGCCACCAAGTTACCTACCATATGTTTGAGATAAAGGATTAAACGTGAGATAGGATAAGATAGATTTTCGAACGCAACATATAAAGCGCTAATCCCGATACCGTTCTCAAAATAAACTGGAGGCTCTTTTTAATTTGTTAAAAGTTTCACCTAAAGACATACTGTCGGTGCCGGATTACACATATAGCGGGACATTAGACATTTATTACTGAACAAAATTACATTTGTGTTGAAAATAAACCCTTAAAACTAACACACACACAAACAAGATACATACGAAAACTAAAGAAAATAAAAAAATAAATTATAAGAATAAATGGTTCCTAACTAACTTTTTTAGTAAAACAGTCATAATCATGTTATACCTTTTTGAAATGCTTATGATGAGCTCTTTAATTTAATACCCATATTGCAGTATTCGAAACAACTTTTTTTTTCACACCTCTTTATTTTGAAATCTCATAGCCGCCATGTTTGTTTTTTTAAAAACGTCACCTATCTAAGAACACTTGGGCGATTAAGACAAATCTAACGATGTGTGAATTGTATAAATCCGTTCAGTGGATTGTGAGGTAATAAAGAATATTACATGCATACATACAAGATACGCGCGAAAAACATAACCCTTCTTTACAGTCGGGTAAAAAAAGAGTAGCGAACAGTCTTTTCTTTCCTAGAAACTAACCGAATGAATGGACGCGAATGAGTCTCTTTTAAAACGTTGGCTTAAACGGGATAGTTCCTGGTTTAATCTCACAAGTCGAGGCCTTAGATACCTTTAGACTTATTTTTATTACGTGTATCAAAATATCCACCGATTTTACCTTTTCGAGCGAGAGCATGACAAAGGAGTCACAGGTCAAAAGTGTGGGTGGGTATTCGACCTTTAGACTTGAATGCTTTCTTTATAGTTCATTCTGTTCCGAATATATTTTTTTAAAGTTGCACCTTATGGTGGTATTAGACCTCTATTCGGGACCTTATTACAATAAATGTTGAGATCTGTAATCATTGTTTATTTTAAGGTCACATTTTTTATTATCTATCTATATATAATATCATTCTATGTCTATTATTTAATAAACTGGCGACTTAAGTCTTTCGAAAATTTTGAAGTAAAAACATGAGTAATAGAAATATAATATGAGTTGTTCCGATTAATAAAATCAGTATTTCCCCGCGGTGTCCACGTTAATTTTGATATTGAATTATATTTTGGAACCCGTTTCACCATGTTTGTTAAAATTCGTTCTTAGCGGATGACTATGTTGGTAAATTTTGTGTATTTTGACATTGTGACAAATTTCAATTTCCTTATACGTTCAGTGATTTATAAATCAGTCAGTCACAATTTTCTTTTAACCCATATACCGATTTTCACAACGGCATCGCAGTAGGTATTTCTTGGGTTATGTTCTCATAATATATATTATAGTACAGTAAAGCAGATTTTTTTTTAAGTTTGGTAATATTTCTAACCTAAATAATAAACTAAAAAATTGCCACCTAAAGGTAAATTCGGCGTTCTAAAATTGTTTTTTTTTTATCCTTTCTTCGGAGTTTGTAATAAAAACAATATAAAGGTACTACTTACTTCAGTTTTACAGCGATTAAATTCTAACTTAGCTACTTAATTATGATTATCATCCTGATTAAATTAGTCAGAAAAAATAAGTTTTACAATGAACAGTTAAGTTTTAGTAGGACTGTGAAAAACGATAAGTTGGTTGTTAAAAATGCCTGTAACAGAAAAGTACCTTTTACTAACTCGATGAACCAGTAGATATCTCGTGTTCAAAGTTGGAAAAAATTTGGTTTTAAATTGATGACATGACTTGGATAATAGTTTCAGTTAATCTGTCCTATTTGTGAATAGAGTTTATACGTGGATGGTGTTTGCCATTTACGCTAGGCTTACGGGTGCCGTGATTGTTAGACGCGCTCAGAAATAATAATAATAATAATAACCATTTATTTCAGGCTACTAAGACCCATATCATTTACATAAAAAAATGATAAACTAATACATAATCCTAACTACAATTACACAAATACGTAACTATAAAAAAACAATAAACTATACACGTCACTGGGATTGAGACGGCGGCGTCGTGGTTCGCGGCATGGTGTCACGTAACCTTCCATGAAAACGTCGGTACGCGACACCCTTTGGCCAGAAGTCCTTCTTAATAA
Organism: Herminia tarsipennalis; assembly: GCA_945859575.2. NCBI lineage: Eukaryota > Metazoa > Arthropoda > Insecta > Lepidoptera > Erebidae > Herminia > Herminia tarsipennalis. Next base: position 1,879,059 of record OX243836.2, on the reverse strand, counting down.
AGTCTTCATCTTTATCTCCCGTTTCTGTTGTACAACGAGGTGGCTGACGGTGCAGCCGTGGGGACGGGGTCACTATGCACACTTCCAGCGTATTCCGCTCGGTCAGCATTCGACGCTGGCGGCGATGTCGTCACAGCTGACGCGTAACTTAAATCTAGGCATGAACATACGACGGTGACCCAGATCCTGTAACAACGTTTCGCAACTCGTTGACTAGTTGGCCCAGATCTTCTACATTGGCTTCTGAAGCATCGTATATCCGCTGCATATCCGCGATGCTCGCCTTCAGAAAGACTATGCTTTCGGTAGGCTGGTGAAGTCGTTGTGGTCGAAGGTGACTTGGGGAGGGAGCTTGTTCAGGTCCTTCGGCACAAACGTAGGCACGTCGTCAGGATTGATCTCCTTCATCAGCGTGATGACTTCCGCTAGACTCTTCTTAGTCCTATCGCGACGATGAGACACCGTCTGGGCGGTCTTATTTAATACGCCGTGAAGTAGCCGCATGGCTGCAGCTATGTTATCCTCACTGGAGTTCGTGATGCAGATCTAGATAGCGGACACCTCTTCCATCACGTCCAGCTTCTGCTGCAGGAATGCCAGCAACTCGTTTACTACGAGCTCGTTACTCATGGTTGCTTACTAGCGACGGCTCGCCTCGCGCACAATGTGTAATGGTTAGTCACACATAAAGACATGTCCGCATTTGAACGCGGCTGACTGTAGACCCAAATATGAAGAAATAAACATAAAATATGAATCTCTTTACAAAAGGTATTTAAAGAGATTGATATTGATATGTTACACGTATTTTGCATGAACTAAATTAAGGCTATTATTTTCTTTCTTTTGCAAAACATATAAACTTATTCATTAATTAGCAGTAATTTGGCCAATATTTAGGCACATAATTATAGGTTTTAAATATTTTTTTCTATTTTTTTTGCCTAAGTCTTCTAATTTGGTATTTAATATATTGTTTTGTTTTTGATTTTCATTGTAAACATTAGCAATTTGAAAAGAGTGGCCGCGAGAGGCATTACATGTACATGTAGAACCAACTTTTCACAAGAGTAGTATTCAAATTCAAATTCAAATTCTTTATTGTACACAGAAAAAAAATATACAAACAATAAATACAAAATAAAAGTAAATATGTACAAAGGCGAGGTTAACTCAAAATTGAGTTTTCTACCAGCAAACCTTTGAGCTCTAGATAGTAGAAAGATAAACTTATAAAAGTAGTCGGAAGTGTAACAATAAAAGAAAAAAAAAGAAAAAATAGAAATTAAACCATATGTATAAATAAACAGTAAGTACATACTGACATACATAAACGTATGTTATTTCAAAATCATAAAATATACCTAAATAAATACATATAATATATATATATACATACCAGATAATACATACACTTACATATTAATATTACATAAATAAAATATTATAATACATACTTAATTAGATAGAGTGAAAATATTCTTTTGTCCTTTTTTTAAAAACGTTAAGAGAGAGGCTGTCACGTAAAGGGTGAGGAAGAGAATTCCAAAGCCTCACCGCTTTTATGGTGAAAGAGCTATCGTAACAGCTGGAGCTGTGAGCGGGAGTACTCAATAGAAGAGAGGAGGCGGAACGACAGGGTTTACCCCTGGGAACAAGAAAATTGAAGCGTTCACGTAGATAGGAAGGAGAGTTAGGATTGTGAAGAATAGTATAGAGAAGAGAAAGAATGTGTGAGTTACGACGCTGCCGAATCGGTAGCCACTTTAGATTTTTCCGAGATTCGGAGACATGGTCGTATTTACGTAATCCGAAAATAAAGCGGATACACAAATTCTGCAGACGTTCGAGTTTGTCAACGAGTTCCTCCCTAGCATCCAGAAAACAAACATCGGCATAGTCTATGTGTGGAAGTAGAAGAGATTGAGCAAGAGTAACTTTAGTTTGGAACGGTAAGAACTTCTGAAGACGTTTGAGAGATTGAAATGAGGAAAATAATTTCCTACTTATTTCCGTAATGTGGACATCCCATGAAAGATTTGAGTCTATAAAGACACCAAGATTTTTTACACTTTTTGTAAACGGTATATTAACTCCATCAAAAAACACTTGAGGAAGATTCTGGTGATCCAACAAATTTAACATATATCTGCCACCAATAATAATAGCTTGAGACTTATCTGGGTTGACTAGAAGTCCAAATTTTTTAGCCCATAAACTTACTTCTTCAAGGTCATTATTAATTGTAGTAACAGCACCAGTAATTTCATCAGCTTTAAAGTGACGATACAGTTGCAGATCGTCTGCATAGAGATGATACTTTGAAGATAGGACCTTTGTAATAGCATTTATAAAAATGGAGAAGAGAAGAGGAGAGAGAACACCACCTTGGGGTACGCCAGTGGTTAAATCTCGCCATTCAGAGAAAAGATCATCACAGCGAACAGTCTGTGAGCGACCCCGAAGATAGGAATTAAACCAGGACACTGCAGAAGAAGAAATATTCAGAGAAGCTAGGATGCCTAAGAGAAGGTCAAAGTCAACTGAATTGAAGGCACTGCTAAAATCCAAAAGAACCATAATGGTCAGTTGTTTGTTTTCTATGGCCAGTCTTATATCATCAGTTATTTTAATAAGGGCAGTTACAGTGCTGTGACCACGTCGAAAACCAGACTGAAAAGGGCTTAACAGGCCGTTAGAGGAGAGATAGAAAGACAGTTGGCTATAGACAATACTCTCAAGAACCTTAGATATTATGGGAAGAATAGAAATAGGGCGAAACTGAGATGGTATGGATGGATTCGATACTTTAGGCAACGGAATAACGTGAGCCTTCTTCCATGATGTAGGGAAAGTGTTTGAATACAGAGAAAAGTTTATAATGTGAGAAATAATTGGTGTGATATATTCTAAAATGGGAAGAAGCATTTGCAGTTGAATGCCATCCTCGCCTGCTGCTTTAGTTGATATGGATTGGATAGATTTCTGAATTTCTTCTTCTGAGACTGGATGAAAAGAGAAAGAAGTACTAGTCGGCAATGGAAGACTGGAAAGATGTAATAAAGTAGCGCATTTAATATTGTCTGGAATGGTAGTAGGAGAGCTAGAAAAATAAGCAATAAGTGCATTAAGGTCTATATAGCTCCCACTGTTGGGGGAGGTTTGACGAATGCCAAGGGATCTAAGAAATTGCCATACTTGTTTTGTATTGAGATTTTGAATGGAGTCATGAATGTGGCGTCTCTTTGCATCTCTACACATACGACCGCACCGGTTACGCAGTTTTTTATAAAGCAGCCAGTTATCTTCCGTTGGGAACTTTTTATATTTACGTTTGGCTTTATCCCTTTTAGCCATAAATGCTTTTATGTTTTCAGACAGCCATGGAGCAGGTAAATGTCTAACTCTTACTACTCTTTTTGGTGCATGCTTGTCGTAAATGGCCGTTAAGGTGTTAGTAAAAATAAGCACCTTATCATCAAGAACGTTGGAGTTATAGATAGGAGTCCAGTCAATGTTATTTACATCAGCTCTCAAACGTTCCAGATCCAAGCTGTTAAAGCTGCGAAGCAGGAGAATTTTACTCTTGCGCTTAGGAGGACGAATCTTATACGAGAGATATATAAGGTCATGATAAGAAAAAGAAGCGGGAAACTGTCCATACGTAACTACCTTACTGGGGTTAGAAACAAGAATAAGATCTAGAAGTGAAGGAGTACAGTGAGGAGCTCTGTGAGTGGCATTTAAAGGAAGAATTTGCATATTGACAGAAGAGACAAGAGAACAGAGTTTGCGACTACGTAGATCATCCTTCAAAAGACACGTGTTAAAGTCTCCGAGGATTATAAAGTGATCATAAAGCGAAGAGAAATATTCGAGTTTGGTTTCAAGAGCAGAAGAGTAATCTATGTGGCAGTTAGGGCTGTAGAATACACCTAGCAATACCTTTGAATGTTTAAAGTCGAGCTCGATAAACAGATGTTCAGCAGATTGTGAATATTCACTCGGTGACTGGTCAACACATTTATAAGGTATGTCACCTCTTAGGTAGACGGCAACCCCCCCACCCCCCTTGCCTGTTCTGTCATTACGCACCAGCTTATATCCCGGCAGAGAATATTGAGTTGAAGGAAGGACAGGTTTAAGAAAAGTTTCAGAAACAAGTACAGCATGGACTAGCTCGGAGTCAAAAGACGACAATAAATCTGAATAATGCGCGTGAATGCTTTGAGCATTAATGTGAACAGCGTTAAAATATTTGGGACAACACGAAAAGATAGAAGATAATTGGTCACGGAGGAGTACTGAATCATCGTCACTAAAAGCACTGGCGAAGCTCTTATCACTTGAACAAGAAGAAGAAGAACAACAGGACGCAAAACTATCTTCAACATCGTCTAACATACTATAAATATATAAAATAATATATATAAATATATATGTCTATAAATAATAAAAAAAAATAAAAAAAACTTAAATTTAGACTATCCTCTAAGCACTCGCAGGATAAAGTTACACACATTGGATAAAAAGGCCGATATTCAAAGTTACACAATTGCTTTTACACTAATATTACTAAACGACAAATAAAAATAAACAAAACGTCAAGTGACAATTGTCAATCTAAAATTAATGTAACCTACAAATAAAAATAAACTTACAATTGAAATAATAATAAAAGTAAATCATTTCGCCGGCCTGCGAGGACGCGAGATTGTACTCGATGCCCGATCTTGCGTCGATTCTGTTGCTGGGAATTTGAGCAGAAGTTGTTTAAGCTCACCTGCAGACTCGATCTTTTGCCTGGAGTTGTCCGACACTTGTACCACGATCTTACCATCAGATTAATAAGTAGTAGTATTTTGATTAATAAGTAAATAAAGAACTTTTATTATTATTATTATTATTATTATTATTATTATGAAGTGATATGTTTATAAAGAAGGTTCAGATAGTGATACAAACAAGGCAGCACCCGGTTCCTACTGCGATTGTTTCATCACTATGGATAAATGTGACCTAAGAACAGACATGATGTCTGACAGGGTTCAAATAAGTTAAGATAAGGACAGGGGGATGATGATTGATATTTCTGACAATGTTTTATTTTTGCAGAATAATTTTAGATTAGATTTATTAGGAAGAGGAGGCCTTTGGCCCAGTGGGACAACATGGACTAGTAATAATCTATGTATTAATACGCGAAAGAAAAATATGGTTCCCCTTTTAACGAAAACTTCGCGGACGGAGGAGTATGAAATTACGAGCGCTTATAGTTTACTAGCTGTCCCGCGCAACATCGTCTGCGTAAATTTTCCCCGTTTTTGCAACATTTCTCATTGCTGCTCTGCTCCTATTGGTCGATGTTATATAGCCTATAGCCTTCTTCGATACATGGGCTATCCAACAGTGAAATACTCGTAATTTTTCAATTCGGATCAGTAGTTCCTGAGATTACCGCGTTCAAATAAACAAACTCTTCAGTTTTATAATATTATTATACTCGTAGATATAGAGAAGGAGTGCGGAGTGCAGCAGTAGTAATTATTAATAGAGAAGTCCATTGCATTTCCAAATCCAGATCGGCCGATTGGATCTTCTATATCACTCTAGAGTTCACTGATATATTGTTTTTGCCATCATTTATTTGTCATCAGCTTGTAGCACCCTAAGGATGGTTAGCATTTCGAGATAATTGTAATTTTCAGTACTTCGAGCATACCAAGGTGCCTCTAATGTTACTCTTAGAATATTATTCTGAACTATTTGTAGCCGTTGCACGTTTCATTTACTTGCAGTGGCCCACAGCGTTCCTCACAGCTAGAACTATTGTCATCCGATTCACAAAATTTCTTTAAGTTTGGAGCTAATCTATGTCGTCGTTACTATTTGAAACTATGGCCTCTCGACTACAAATCCTAGGAATAGGGTACACTATTAGAACTATCCAATAGCTTGTTCAACATTTCGGCAAACCTAACACCGCAGTTCTAAATACCACCAATCACTTTCGCGTCGTTTAACGTCAAAGAGCTGATGTCATCAAAAGGTATTTAATTACGTTGAACAAAATTACACAAAAATGTTAAAAGGGGTTTGATCCTAAAAAGAATAATCAATTGAACAATTTCAAAGGTATCGTTTATCTAAAATGTATTATAGACCAAAAAGTTGTTTGAGTCAGTCGTAATGGTCATAACCGTGACAGTCTTACTTTAATCAAATTCAGAAATGTTGAATACTTTAGATATTAGACGAGGATTATTAGGCATTTAGGTTTAAAGCGGTTTTATTTAACATAGATTAGTATAGTTTGGAGAATGAAAAATCATTATGTTATTTAAGTACATAGATATTACGGAATTTTATTAAATAAGTACCTATATACTTCAATATCCTGGGACGACTTATGCAACTCCAATCTAATCCTAAGCTTGGCAGAGCCTGTACAACCGATAAACCTACTTATTTATTTTCAAATAATTTAAATAAGTACATACACAGATGGAACCTAAAACGTACTCAAAGATTTATCCTGAGTCTGACACACGACCTGAAGCTTAGCAATTAACCAACAATTCTTCAAAAAAATTAATTTGCTAACAAAGTTAACCCAAAGTCTAACCTGTTCAAAGCTTATTCAAACTATAGTATTGATGCAATAAGACACAAACTCAGAGACAAGAATTGACTCGAGACAACGTGACTACCAAAGTGAATGTGGCGCGTTTCATGTTTACTCAAAGCTATTCACGATGTGTCTTCGACACCTAGTCACTCGGTCACGTTCCTTTGGTTTATTTATAACAAACAGTACGTTGATGTTGTCTTTCAGAAAGGACATACGCTGCCCAGAATTGTTTAAGAGTGTTTGTTTTCAGCCACCATTTAAGCCACCTTCATATCAAATAATCCTGATGGTAGTAACTTTTGCATTTATAAGTAAAATAAGTAAAAGTGTAATGTTAATCTGCTTCAACCTACTTCACTACATTTTGTTTTCGGATATGAGTGCATTCAAATAAACTAATTGTTAACTTATTATGTTAGTTTTGATTTCATTTCATGGCAGCATCAGCAATGCTTTAGCCTACAAACTCACATCTGAAGTATATAAATATATTAAAATGTAATATTTAAGGGTTCGTTATACCTTAACAACACAGTGAAGAATTCTATAATTTTATCCAAACAAAACCTTTGGGCGTTTTCTCGGTTCGCCGGGTTTAGCCGAGATTTGTCAAATTAGACGTCGGGTTAACTACCTTAACGTGGTTACCGCAGACAGACAGACGGCCCGCTTGATATGTATAATGCGCGATTTGAATTTCAAACTCCATTCTCCCGTAAACTGGATTCAACTAGCGTTTGCCACAATGTTATGTTGAAATTAACATAATAATGTCACATAGCTAGCTTCGGATTATAGAATGTAAATTGGATTATCGTTGTTCCCAATTGTTGTGTTTTAAGTAATTGTTTGTGAGCAGTATCTTAAGCGTCATTAGACACTATTGTTGTAGAGATATTTGGAAATATAGAGGCAAGAATAAAGGTACAGAGAAGATCTACACTTGACCATGTGTAGGTACATAAACAAGCTTATGTTGTAGCTTCAACTACTGTAATACTCGTAATATAATGATGTCGTAATTCAGAAAATGAAGTGCCAGGAATTAAAACTAACACAAAGTAACGCAATCATAAATAACGAGAGACAGAGCCACAATGACCTAAAAACGAAAAAAAACACGGAAACACGCGACACATTTGCAGCAAAAATGTCACCTGAACCTAGCTCTAACTGGAAATACGAGTGTTATATTTCTTGTCGCCTTATATTTGGCTACACATAAATATGCAATTTTGAAGGCGACGCGACAAAATTCACAAAAGCATCCGTATCTAGCTGGTTTAGAGTCGAATGACAAAATTCTGTACCTACTGCAGCAGCTTGTTTGAGGTGCATTTGTGTGCTTTTCTTTTGGGTAGAATTTGAAGAACTTGTTAGTTTGTTTTCATGTGTCTACCAAGATATTTTGATCTGTATTTTTGAGCTAATCCACGCTGCCTTTGCGGTTGAATTATCTGAAGTTCTAAATATATTATTTACAAAGTGAGACATTCGCTTGGAAATTCAATAGTCTCAAATTAAAAAAACAAGAGAATAAACAGCCTACATTCATAAAATCAAGATACGATAATGTTTGACTTTATTACATCTTGTTATAATTGAGAAACAAATAATTCTATCCATAAACCATCGACCTAATGTTTAAAAAATACAAATATTTCCGAAGCACACCTTTTGCAACAACAGAAAGTGCGCAAAATTGGAGCTTTTAATACTTTTTATCTTGTCCGTGTCGTGTTTTGTTCATTTTGTGGATATCTGTGAAGTTTTGCTTTGTGTACATCGCACCGCCGTGCGCCCTGTCACACAAAGGACTTTTCTAGAGCCTTCTGATTGCTTTATATCACACTAATATTATAATGGCGAAAGTTTGTGAGTGTGTATATTAGTTACTTCTTCACATCTAAACGGCTGGAGCGATTTTAATAAAATTTGGTATGGAATTAGCTGACACCCCGGATTAACACATAGGCTATAAACCTATTAAAAATCTGCCATTATTTATTTAATACTAGCTGTGCCCCGCGGTGTTACCCGCGTAACACCGCGGGGCACAGCTAGTATTAAATAAATCATGGCAGATTTTTGATTTTGATTTTTTACAGGCCTGTTATGTAATACATAACAGGCCTGTACTTTTTGTACGCTTGTAGGTGTTATGTATTACCATAACACCTACAGATCTACAAAAGATAAGTGTTTGATTCACTCTTATCGAACACGGGTTGCTGATCTGGCAACTCCACAACTCCGCGGCTTCTTTAAGTGCGCTTCAGGGTTACTAACTTTACACGAAGGCGAGGCGACGCTGAGCTGAACCAGTCTACCAGTGACCACCGCCGTTGCCATACGGTCGAAACAACGGGTAATAAAATAAAGATATTTAGCCTTAAAATTAAATATTTACGCGATTAAGATCCGTAGCATATAAAATTGTATTAGTAAAGTTTTGCACTCGTGACCACGGCCGTTGCAATACGGTCAAAACGACGGGGAATAAAGACCCTTAGCGTATATAATTTTATAAAATGTAATACGTCCTGTAAGATGGGAGTTGTGTGTGATTTTTAGAATTTAAAAAGAATTTGAATTTCAGTTAGATTTAACTTCTGTTATTAGTAAAACCTTGGCACATTTTCACATTTTTGTTTATAACGGGATCTTTGTAACGAAACAATATTGAAAGATTTAAATTAAATCAAACAATTCACACATGACCATCTAATCTCAAACTGAGGAGAGCCTCTACTCTGGCAACCAGACAACTGATACTCGTAAACGTACTTATATAATTTTAAATACATATATTAAATCAATAAAAAAAATCTCTTATTCACTTAAGAAGCAAAATACTGCACTTGTGAAAAGTCATGATTCTACATGTCATGTAAAGCCTATTTGCAAGCAATAGGCAAAGCCGGCGAAAGGAACATGGCAACAAAAACTCGCGGCCACTCTTTTCAAATTGCCGTTGTTTATATGTTTGTTTGTTTATAAACTGTATATTTCTATATACTTATATAGGGAAAGTGCTCCCACAATTATATTATTACACCAAATTAGAGGACTGGTGCAAAGGCAAGAGATAATCTTTAACCTTTAAACGTCACATGTTTATAAAACGTTATTTAAAAAAAAACGATCAAAGCTTGAACATCAAAAAAGAAGACTTGAGATTTAATATCATCTAACAATGAACTAGAAATGATAGAAGAAGCTCAGGCGTTTGGAGGGGGATCCCTTCTTTTCTCATAATGTTCTTTGTCTTAATATACTTCGGCATAACGATTTTGGCACAATTTGTTTTGGCATAATAATACTTCGGCCTAATTTTTTATGGCATACCTTTTATGTTGGCACAATCATGTTAAAGACTAATTTGTGTTGGTATAAATTAGATTCGCATAACGTTAGTAGGCCTAATAACTATTAGCATGACGTTAGTAGGCCTAATGACTATTAGCATAATAATATTTAAGCATATAATTAATATAGGTAAATAACAAAAACAATTTTTATGCAAATTATTTATTACACATAAACTATGAAGATCATAGAATTTCAATTAGAATAATATAGATTGGGTTACTTTCTTCTTTAAAAATGCGTAGGTTAGGTTAGGTTAGAACTGTGACCTCTTATGCACGAGCCGAGCGAGCGAAGCGAGCGTGCCGCGGCAGCGGCCGGCGAGTGCCAGAAACGAACATGCTCTCATGGGCAAGGATATAAAAACCAAATAATTATCATTAAATCAACTTTTATTTATTACAATTACTAAAAAAAAAACAATTAAATTAGCGTAAATAAATTTATGTTTTAGGATATAATGCTTAAAAAAGTTATGCTATAGAACTTTATGCTTAATATATTTATGCATTAGAAGGTTATGCCTAATCATTGTTATGGTTTGAAAAAATATGCCTAAAACATTATGCGTAAGCTGTTATGCGTAATTATTTTATGCGAATATATAATTATGCCTAACAAAAATATGCTAAGTTATATAAGGTCTTAAAATTTTAGGCAAATGGATAGGGAGCCGTTTGGAGGATGTTTTGTATTTTAAAGAAAAATAAAGAGACGAATAAGGGACACATGTTTAGTACCATCACTCACGCACGCATGCCAAAAGGGTAAGTACGCGTTTCGAATAAAAAAATCTGACCTTGTCAAAGAAGTATGGAGGCTAAACAAGAATAAGGTAACTGACGCTCTTGATTAAATGTTAAAGCTGAAGTGGCGCTAAGCAGGACATGTAGCCTGAATGAATGATGATAGCTGAACTACCAGACTCACCATTTATTCTACTTTTTCACATATAGTTTTAAGGTTTCTGTGTTTGTTGTTGTTCTGATTTGACGGCGTTTAGAACAATTGGTAATCTGAAAGTTTTCTAAATGTAAAGTTAGAACATCGTTCCGTAATCAAGTTCCTGACAAAGGAAGTCTAGTCTAAGTAAGCCCAATCGATATAAAAAAACAAAGTTAAATGCTGTGTAAGGGAATATCTTTCTAATAATCTAATCTAATATTGGAGTAAGCAGTTTCGTTTAAGGCGGGAGTTCATTGACGACGAACCTTGCTCCGGCCGACCTACCGATGTACTCACCGTTGACTGCATCAAATAAGTGGAAGAGGAAGTTCTGTATGATCGAAGACTTTAAAGAAATAACGACAAGAACATGGCTTTCGAAAACTTCAGTTCTTAGGATTCATAAACATCTTAACATAAATAAAGACTAACTTTATTTATGTTAAGATGGGAGCCAGGTGGGTGACCAAACTTCTTTCGAGCTTGCAGCGAAGTGCGCGAAAAGGATTTGGTCAAGCGTATAGACGACACGGAACGGGCTTTTTGTAGTCAATTGTTACGAGGAAGGTTTTGTACTAGGATACTCTCTCCAAAAGAGAATCGATGGAGTGGCGTCGTCCTGTTGAAAATCTGCCTATAAAAAAGCCAAGGTAACGGAATCCACCAAAAAAATAATGGCTTCGATACTCTGGTATTGTCTCGGTATAGCATAGCCAAAATTATCATTATGATGGACATAACCGAAAGAAGTACTACGCCACAATTACTGAGCAGTCGTGGAAAACTTATTAGAGATGTTTGGCATGTCCACGATACTGCTACCGCTCATATCAACCCATATGATGGCCCACTGCTGGGCACGGGTCTCCCCAGTAGAACCTACTAGTATGTAGATCCTGGGGGTAATTGCCATAATCGCCACGCTTGGCGAGCGGGTTGGCGATCGCAGTAAGGCTTTAAATACGCAGAGGACGCTGCAGCCCGTCCTCCGGTGTGAAATCCCTTAGTCGCCTTGACGACACCCACGGGTAGAGATGGGGTGGTACTATTCTTAAGCCGGCACCACACGGCGAACCGCTACCGCTCACACTGCTTCAATTGCCAAGGCTACTGTTGTTAAATATGGCGTCGAGGAAATTCGCCAGTCTCCTTATAGTCTTGTCTGGCCCCTGGTGACTATTATTTGTTTTCGGCACTTAAAACAGACATAAAGGATAGAAGATTTTCTTCAGATTATGAAGTTAGCCGTGCGGTTTATGTCCATTTTGAGCACAGTACTTCTGAGTATTTTTACAAGGAGATAGAAATGCTTATTATGGCATCTGATATTAAGATAGATAATTAGACACAGTAACTTCGGAGGTAAGAGCCCTCTCTTACCTCCGAAGTTACTGTGACTAATTATAGAAAAGATCTGTTTTCAAGGTTTTTCCTGAATAACTTTTAAATCAATTACTTTAAAATAAAAATAAAACCATATTTGATAATTTTACAATAAGCCCTTTTATTTGTTATGTTACACGATACAGTTTCCATATTTTTTTATTTTTTATTTCTTACTTGGGCCCCCAAAGCAGACCCCATTTTCAAAATTTAGTTTAAATTAAAAAAATACCAAAGATAGTCAAAGTCCTTTGGTATTTTTTTTTCAAAATATTAGACTCAGTAGCTACGGAGATAAGGGGTCTATTTTTGAGATTTTTACTAAATAATTTAAATATATTTGACATCCTTCTTCTTACTACTTTTATTCACGTGTTTGTTTGGGTTATAGAAAAACATATTGTACCAAATTTGAACCTAATGGGTCCAGTAGATTCGGTGCAAATTGGCTGTGACAGACGGAAAGACAGAAACACTCATTGACACACTTGACATTGCCAGCTGAGCGTAGCTTCAATGTGCAAGTCAATTATCTTATTATCTTCTATTTACGTTATGAGTCTGTGTTTGGGTCACAGAAATACATAGTGTGTACCAAATTTGAACTTAATCGATCCCGTAAATTTGGCGCCAATTGACTGTGACAGACGGACAGACAGAAGCACGAGTTATTTTATAAGGGTTCCATTTTTTGCACTAACTATTTCGAAGAAAAACAAAATAGAAAATGTAGTGTCACTGTGTTGTATTTTTTTTACTTTCTTTACAAAAATAGACTCTAAATTAAAGTTTAATAAGTTATTTCAATTGCCGCATACACAGCGCGTGCAATAAAAATTACTTACATTATAATTTGTAACACCAACTATATACTTCTATCTATATCTTCTATACATATAATAAAACTGTAAATTTCACGTGTCTGTACATGGCCGAACTTAGTGAAAAAAAATATATGGAAATGTTCGAAAAGAGTATTTAAACACTTTGCTGCATTTTCAGAAATGTCTGTCTGTCTGTCTGTCTGTTTGTTTGAACACGCATCACGCAAAAACTACCGGACAGATTCGGTTGAAATTTTGCACGTGCTATCTAATAGATGCAGATTAACATTTAGGCTATAAATTATCACGCTTTTTCCCATAGGAGCTAAGCAGTAAGGGATAATGTCTGCAGCTATTTTTCGTTATAAAACAGTAACTACTTGACGGATCTTTATTAAAATTTGCAGTTTTATAGTAAATACTATAGGACATTATTTACACTATAAATCATTACGCTAACGTCTATAGGGAAAGAGTAGCAACGTATTTTTTGTCGCACCATAATGGTTTATCACAAAATTTTCCACAATTAGACATTATCTATAATTGTAACCCATGGAATACATAACTTCACGCTAAAACTATAAGGAGCTAAACACAGCATTTTCAAGTTTCATAGGAGCAGTTATTTTGACGTGGTAAAATGCAAACAGTATAGCCTCGAAGCTATGCTAGCGGACTTAGACAGTCTCGAATCTGATGTCTGATTATGTTCTTTTTGATTTTTTTTAAATTGTCTTTATCCTATTTTAATATTTTTCTCAATGTTTTAGTTATTTTTTCGACCGTAGGTAACTTATTTACTTTGGTTATTATTTTTTTATATTAAAAATTCAGTGAAATATGCACCTAGGTAAGTTAATTATAGGTATTGCATGCACTGCTGAAAGTAATGAATTAATCATAGTAGAAATGAAAAACAATATTACATTATAAATAAAAAGTATTCGACATTTTCCAGAAATGATGTGTTCGTCTAAAAAAAAGACATTACACACGTAAAAAAAACATGTAGCGCCATCTATGAAATCAAATTGTTCACCGTGATCAATTTGATTCCATAGATACACTATGGAATCAAATTGATCACTATGCGCTACATGTTTTTAAAATTGAAAACATTTATTAGGGTATAGGTGCTTGAGATGAAAGATTTGTTTCTTGCTGAGTGGCAACATTCCCCTATTTATTTAATTAAATTGCATAAATTAATAAAAAAACATTAAGTACTTATTAGAACTACTGTTAAAGAAACTTCACTGGTTTTGAAAGTAGATGGCGTTGTATTCAATAATGTTCTATACTTAGTAAAAGAAGTTTTAAAAAGAAACACATTGCTTTGATTTTTAGAAATGTTTGTCTGTCTGTCCGTATTTGACCACGCATCACACAGGTGCATCGGGGATCATGTTTTGGGGTTATGGTTGGAGATCACGTGTTCATCAATTCAACGATAATGACTGACTCAACATCGGTCAAGTGTGAGCAGTTCGGGTGACGGGAGAAGGGGGTGGGGGGTCGTTGTCTGTCAACCGTACCTTTAGAGATATCTGACATTTTTGCGGGCATGACACACATGACACGCTCTGTGTTTGTTTACTAAAGTGTTACAGCAGTTTTATATGCATTTCAGTTGTATATATTTGCAGACAAAGGAAAATCCTGAAAAAACATTTTATTACTAATGCGTTGTAACACTATATGAAATACACCCCATTTTTAGCCAAAATGGCAAAACAGAACCCTTATAGTTCCCTTATGTCCGTCCGTCCGCAGCTTAGCTCAGAGACTATTAGTGCTAGAAGGTTGCAACTTTGCATGAATAAATTACTAACGCCGTTAAAGTGAAAGAATAAAATCTTGAAAATCATTATTTTTTTAAGGGTACCTCTCTTATATGTAAAGTGAGATGTGATTTTTTTCTCACCTACCCCATCGTGTGGGGTATCATTAGATAGGTCTTTTAAAAAGCGTTGAGGGTTTGTGAAGACTATTTTTAGATTTAAGGATTCCTTTGTGTATAATATTAGGCTTTATAGTGAACATTTTTGTTAGAGTCAAGTGTCCCCCTGCCAGCTAAATGGTTGATGTTGGGTATGTTAAAAAAATCAAGGTAGTAGTATAAATACTAAAATTATAAGGAAAACTATCACAGTTAAGTACTTAGGCTTTACAAGTTTACGATCACATGGGAAGTAACAACATTTTCGTACAAATTCTATTGAAAATTATTAGGTAATAAGTAGATATAACGTTGAAAGAATGAAACAAAAACAACAGAAAACCCACTTCTTAAGCCGCACACCAAACTAACTATTTATTTATTTATTTATTTATTTATTGACTTCATGCACAAAATATTGTACAAAAGCGGACTTAATGCTAAAAGCATTCTCTACCAGCCAACCTTTGGGTGATGTAACATAAAATTATATAGGTGCAGATTGTAGACAGCCAATGCTAGTTATTTAAGATATATACAATTGATTATAAATATATATATATATATATATATATATATATAACCATACTCAAATACATTACATACATACAAAAAACATATACTAACTTAAATACATTATATACAAATAAACATAAACTTAAATTCATAACATACAGACATACGTTACAGTCATTTATGTGGCTAACGTTGAGATTCAGCTAATCCATCGAGTAACAGTGTACGAACTTTCAGCTTGAAATTGAAGCGATTAGAAGCCATTCTGATTTCAGGGGGCAGTGCATTCCAGAGTAAAACAGACTGTACAAGGAAGGAGGATCCGACGAATCCAGAAGAATGAGTAGGACATAACAGAAGCATATTGTTGGAAGAACGAAGCTCCCTACCATGGCTGGAGCACAAGTATTGAAAATTAGAAGATAAGTAAGAGGGGCTAGTAGGAGAATTAAGAATAGAATAGAGAGTAGTGAGAACGCGCAAACTACGGCGCTGACGAATAGGAAGCCATTTCAGTTCAGAACGATAAGAAGACACATGGTCAAACTTACGGAGATTGAAAATAAATCGTATGCAATTATTTAGAAGTCGATCGTATTTATTGAGGAGGTCTGCATTCAGGTCATGATAGCATACATCACCATAATCAATCAGTGGAAAAATCAGCGACTGGATGAGCAATAATTTGATTTTGAAAGGTAGAAAATTCTTCAGGCGGTATAGACTCCGCAGGGTACCAACCACTCTTTGACTCACGCTAGTAACCTGAGCTTGCCAGTTGAGGTTGGTGTCAATTAAAATACCGAGGTCCCTGACCGAAGAATTAAAAGGAATAGTAGACCCGTTAAAAATAATTGGTTGCAATGTGTCGAGGTTAAATCGGCTTAATATTCGTTGACTGCCTACCACAATAGCCTGACACTTAGATGGGTTTACTGTCAGGCCAAATCTGTCAGACCAAGTCTTGATAGCATCAAGATCAGCATTTATCTTTGTGATGGCCTCGGATAAATTGTTCACACTGGCTTGGGCATACAACTGCAAGTCATCGGCGTAAAGATGGAACGCACACTGAAGAACCTTAGTGATAAGATCAATAAAAATAGAAAATAATAATGGAGAAAGGATCCCGCCTTGAGGAACACCAGCCTCGAGATCACGCCACCTTGACGTAGAATCATTCACGCGCACAGACTGCTGGCGCCCCCGAAGATAGGACGAGAACCAGGCTAAAGCATTAGACGAGAACATGAAATGAGAAAGAATAGAGAGTAGGATATCGTGGCAAACAGTATTGAAGGCATTCGAGAAATCCACCAAAGCCAAAACTGTAACTTTGGTCTGTTCCATGCCTGCCCTGATATCTCCAGTCACTTTAAGAAGAGCAGAACTGGTGCTGTGTCCAGGTCTGAAGCCGGATTGAAAATGGCTCAACAAGTTGTTATGATACACAAATTGTGTAATTTGCCTATAAATACTGGACTCTAATACTTTAGATAGAAAAGGAAGAATAGAGATAGGTCGGAAGTGGTTAGGAAGAGTCGGATTCGAAATTTTAGGTAGAGGAATAACAAAGGCAAGGCGCCAAGAAGAAGGGTAAGTCCCAGAATCAAGAGAGAAGTTAATGATATGAGATAGAGCAGGGAGAAGAAAGTCAAGGATAGGAATTAACATGCGACGGCTAATACCATCATGCCCATTTAGTACACAGAAGACTAGTATTTATAAGAATAGAACAGAACGATTTTTATTTAGTACACAGAAGACACATGTATAGACATTATTATAATTTAACAGGAAAAGTCATGCTGAAGATAAAAATAAACAATAAATAAGACAGTAAAATAATAAAAATAACAATAGACAAAAAGAAAACAAACACAAATTAATAACAAAAAACACAATTAACGAATACATAGAGTCTGTATTTGGTACTTATTTATTTTCACGAAGCTTTTGGGTGTAGAAGCTATCAATAGATGAGTATATGACGATTCTCCGCTGCTGAGTCATATCGCGGTTCACCCGACAGGTTTCCAACATATTTACATAGAAGTTATTTCCTAACATAAACTACCTTAATTTAAACCCGACTTTCACGCGAACGAAGTCGCGGGCACAGCTAGTCAAGAATAAAGTTGTATAGGCTAATATAGGACATGATTGTGCTAGAAACGGTCTAAGTGAGTGTAAAATAGTTCCACGTTCCCTTTGACATGAAACCTTAAAAACCTTGTCGGCACAGAGTGGGTCGTGTCGTATTTCAGGAATTATAATTTCAAACACATGGAATAGGATAATTATAAATTTGTATGAAAAAAAAACATTGTTTAACTTAGAACACTAAGTTTTATATCGTAGGCGGTGTCTACTTGTCGAGAGTTGAATAATGTTAAGATAAAATATGTGACAGGAATATAATTTCAATGGTTAATCTATATGTACGTGTATATCTAAAATTCTTTTGTCCTGACTGCCTGAAGGATCAATGCACAGTCTAAACCGCTGATGGATTAAACGTGAAAATTCGAAGACGTATTTTTATACATTATAGGCATCCGATAAGATTTCTATAGGATTTTTGGAAATTCACCCCATAAAGGTAGAATAATGGTTGCAAGTTTTTATGAAACTCCGTAATTTGTAAAGTTAAATCTGTGAAATTTAGTTTTTGGCTTTTTGGTTTAAAATTAAGAAACGTGTTTTAGCGGTTTAAAAAAATCAACATGTAAATGGTAAAAAAGTCCCTAATTAGGATGCTACACTTTGTTCCTTTTTTTTCTTTTTTCTTTTCCTTTCTTCCCAAGGTACACCTCGGGAAGAAACGAAAAAACTTGTTGTCTGTCCGTCCATCAGTCCATCCGTCCTTCTGTCTGTCAAGTTATCGAGTGAAATTAAAACCTTTTGAGTACTCAGGTCGAAGTTGTGAAAAAATCAAACTTCTAAGTTAAAGTTAAAAAAGAAACGGCCACTTATACGCTATGGAATCAAAATATAAAGGATACTTTCCGTTGACCTAGAACTATGACATTTGGCTAGTAATACCGTCTTATACTACAAGTAGAGTTAATAGTTTAAAAACTATACATTTGTAATTAATCGTAAAAAATTTAGTCTTCAATAAACTGCGAGACTCGGAAATCATCATATGACTTCTCCCGCTGTGGGCACGAGCGGGAGGGCGTGTCAGACTCCTACTGACTAAAACCCATCTGTGGTCCTTCTTTCGCCCTGGTGTTCCAGTTCCAAAGAATTTTTGACATTGGTCCAGTAGTTTTAGAATTTTTAATGGTTACAACCATACAGAAATACAAATATTTTACCTCTTTGTTATTGTTGTATTAGTGTAGAAGTGTAGACCTGTACCTACAAATTTGTACGGAACCCTCGGTGGGCGAGTCTGACTCCTACTTGTCTCTTGTGGAGACAAGTGCGAGTGTGTGAGCGTCCTCGACACGGTGAGTTGCCCTCTGTTTCAAGTGCAGTACAAGTGCCCCTCGCCGATCTTAGGCTACCGATTCATGTTCATCTTGTCGTACACTGCATTCTGATATATCACAATCGAGGGTAACGTAAGAATGCCTAGCTCTCTGAAATACAGATTAACTGATGTGTCTCGTGATACTCGGGCGGTGGCTCGTACGCTTTTGCATCCTACATACATGTCGCCAGTCGGCTGCACGTCCCCAAAACTCAGCTCCGTTTTGCAGTACTATGTGCACCGTGGCGAAACAACAGGATCGCACCTCTCTCTTAGATAGAACTCGCGAAATTCTGCCCAGAGCGTAACACGCACTACCCAATCGACCGCAGACTTTATCAATGTGACTTTCCCACTTTAGGCACGCATCAAACTCAACCCCAAGAAAGGTAGCCCTTGATCCAAGAAAAGTAGTTCCAGGTGAAGGTTACCTGAGATAGGATCATTCCATTCTCAGACAAGGTCATTTGTCTTGCTGACCTTCCTGACAGAACGAAATGAATGTAATGAGTTCTTCTCAAGTTAAGAGCCAGACTGTTTGTGAGAAATATATACATACAATTAGTTGATTTGTGGTCTGGTTCAGTTTATGTTCTTATTGATCCACTGACACTACAGATGCAACATCGTCAGCATACATGAGGACTTATGCGTCAGTCACAGCGTCAGCAAGTAGTTTAGCAGCAGTAAAAAGAGTATGTTTAAGACCAACGAACCCGGAGCTACTCTCATCTCTGTCTTTATGGGATCTGACCTCTCTTCACCCCTGCTTCCTACCACTATTTGCATTCTGTCGCACAACAAGTCTGTCATCAATGTATGCGATGTGCCATCCATGCTGTAATTCCTCAGTTTAATAGCAAGCATGCTGCGGTTCGCAACATATCATGTGTTCGTATTCTTACACGGGATACAACCTTGTGTGATCCACCAATTGTTGATAAGTTTCAAGAAAATACTATTACTGGTGTTCTAATGAAATTTGCGACGTCCATTTTTATTCGTTTCTGCGTTATACTTTAACCGAAATATTTCCATAGAAATTGTTATTATCGTGAAAATAAATAAGAAACCCCTGTCCCCAACAAAAGATACTACTAAATTTAAGAGTACGACCAGACTTTACTCTTTGTAAAAGAGAATATATTTCTAACATAATAAACCATGAAAGCAATAAATATAAAAGAATATTCTAGATATGAAACAAAGGATTATTATAGCCAGAGTAAGTACACTCTGTCGGATTACTGTTTCAACTTGCTATTAGCAGAAACGGGGATGACGCAGTAAATGTTCAGTAGTAAGTAAATATCCTCACTAGAGTTGCGTACAAAACTTACTTATTTTGTGATTAAGTCAAAGAACTTAATTCACTTACATTACAAAATACAACGCTTATGACGTCAGAAGAAGTAAAGTTGTAGAAAGCACCATCTAGATTTTAAAATAAGGGCTACTCAAAATATGTCAAAATTAAGAGAAAACTGATGAATTGACTATTAATTTAAATCGAAATCTTTCTCATCTGCATAGATTTCTTTACGTGAAAATAAGTAGATGGACCTCTAATGTAAACAAAGGTAAAATATTTTGAGTACTGACTGGGTGGAGGTCACTATTATTTGGGTATGTAAATCAAACCAAGTACGTGTTCACGTTAGCTGCGTTTATTCACGACTGACTTACGTGGCGGGCGCAGCCGCCTCTACAGCGCTAGTATCCCTTACCTAAGCACTTACGTAGGTATATTGTCCCTACACAAGTAAATATCAAACAGGAAATGCGGTCTTAATTAAACAGTTTTCATGAAAATCATATGATAGTTTGTAAAAGGGACAGAATGTTCAGTCTGTGTACTCCAATTGTATCTATACTTTGATAAAGAATACTACCTTAACCGGGCGTCAGGTAAACCTAAACTGCGATTAAGTTTGTTTGCACACGACCTTAGTGCTACACTGCTCCTTATGTAGTTATTAGTCTAGACATCACGCCAAGGAACCCTGATTCGTCTTATATGATTGGCCTTTAGTAGACGTACTATTGTAACTTTAGACAACAAAAAGCTTTTTTTTTAATTGTTGAGAAAATACAGTCCAAATGCCAATTTTATTTTTCCTGACATTATTTTCTTTTCATTTATTGCAATTTTTTCACCATTGTCAAGAAAATGTTTGTAACCACGGACTGTTTATTAACTTCAAGTACATTATATTAAATTAGAAATAAACGGGGTCGCTTTAAAACAATAGCGGTCAATTCAACTCGTCATAACTCTATTCACTTTTGTTTTTTATATTAAAAAGGAACCCCTTTGCACAATGGGAAAACAAAACACAATATTTACATGAAAGTAAAAGTTTAGGAGTTCACAAAATAGGGAGCGCAACGTAAAAATATTGCTTTAGGCGTATTCGTACACCGACGTCAGTCACAATTTGTTTGCGATGGAGGGTGAATCTACTCGCTGGTACTTGTAGCTTGTAGTGGCATATGCTCAAAGGTTTCGCAAATCATTTATAGTGAAGAGGTGTCAGTATTTGTCTAGCAGTAGGTTTTATAGGTTCCTTGTGCATATTTTAGATCTTGTACACTTGTCATCTCTGTAGATTAGGTATATAAATAGATTATTTGTCATAAATCCAACAAAACGTATAATTTAATATAATATGTAGCAGAATGGGTCAAATACAGGTCGGTATGTTCATATGATACTTGTATCTAATTTTTCAATATAGTACGTACGTGATGTAGAATCCCAACACGATACTACTTTTTGTAATTGTAAAGCATTTTTATATGTATGGAGGAATACATTTCTGAAACAAAAAATTCCAAGTCGTATAGAGTACGTATGTGTATGGTAATACGGACGGGCGTAATATTTATTTTCTTTGCACTATGTACCTAATATTTTTCTTTATTATAATAATAGTATTCTTTATTGTTCAATAAACACCAAAATAGAAATAGGTAAATAGGCAAAATATAAGTATAATCGTGGTCTTCCCTTCAGACGTGATATTTTTTTGTTAAATATATCAAATTATATAAAAATGTAAAAATATATAATAACATAAAAAATGATTTGGTGCTATATTCACGCTACATGTCAAGCGGGCTATATCAGGCGGTCATCCAGGCCGTCATTTTGACAATATAATAATTTTGAGTAGTGTGCCGTTAGCTACGCTTTCAAGTACATACGATTTTCTGTGCGATCAAAAGGAATTAAGTTAGGCACAAAGGGAATTTCATCAGGTACCTAAATCATCATAATATCCAACTAAATCGTAAAATACAGTGCTTATGTATAAATCACTACTCACACCTTTTCACGAATTATTTTATTACTGACCTTACGTCATACAATTAAGTTGCAGTTGCAGTGCGAATCAAAATGTCATCATGATAGTTATGAACTCATTTCAAACGCATAGTACGCATAATATAATTTATACTTATATTTATTTCTTACACAATAAAATGTACATATGGATTTAACAACAATTATACACAAAATTAAGTGAGACTGGTCTCCAAGCTAGGTTAAAAACCTGTGTTATGGATAACCAAGCTTCCTTCTTAATGTGACAGAATATAATAATAATAATATGCAGGTGAGTGTGTGCGTGTGTGTGTATGTGTGAGTGTGTACGCGTGCGTGTGGGCCAGTACGTGAATGTGTTTATGTGGATGGGTGTGCAAGTGTAAGAATGTTTATACGTACCAACTACCTTTTTATTTAATTTAGCACAATTAGATGATTTTCTGTATTTAGTTAACACTCTGGAGTTTAGGGCAGGTACATTAGCAGTTTGTGGCTCGTGGTTAGAGGCAGCAGTGCATAACTATGTCCCGTGGATGATTAGGTGGGTGGCCACATTTGGTAAATGTTATATATTTGGTTTTTTTCCGAATTTAACGTCAAGACGTTTTCTTCCAACCAACCAGATACAATGTTGAAACCAACTTGTGCATGTACAAATTTGGGTGCGCTGAATATTATGCCGGTGTCATGGGCAAAAGCAGCGATTGATTCATTGGGCAATTGAAGACGACAAAGTTCATTTATGTAATTGAGAAAGAGGGTTGGCCCTAGGATGCTTTCTTGCGGTTGCTTATCTTAACCATTTGAGTTCGGTGCCTCATATAGTCACTGAGTAGTTTTAGCTGATTGCCTCTCACACCAATACTTTCCAGTTTTCTTATTAGGAAGGGAATAGAGACCGTGTCAAAAGCCTTGGCTAAGTCCAAGAATATAGCCAAGCATTTCACATTGATATCTAAATTATTGACGATCTGATCTGTAAGAAAGTGCAGCATTTCCTGTAGAAAGACCTGGTCAAAAACCATACTTATCTTGATTCTTCATTACTTATCTTGAAGTAAATAAACTATTATCAAAGTCACACTTTGTTAATAGTTTATTTACTTCAAGATAAGTTATAAGACGACTATTTATAAATATTTCTAAGATTTTGGACATACAGGGCAGTATTGAGATTGGCCTATAATTGTTGACACGGTCTCTGGGTCCCGCTTTATGTATTGGAATAACTAGAGCCTTTTTAAAGGCTGAGGGGAAAATACCATTCGAGATAGCTAGATTGCATATGTGTGTGAGAGGTGGTACAATGACATGCTTGAATAGTTTAAGTATCTTAGCGGCAATGTTGTCACATCCTAAGGCTTCACTTTTTAGTGACGAGATGACCCTATCAACTTTGGACTTATCTGTTAACAGAAGTGCAAAGGAATAAGGACTGTTATTAACGGTAACGTTAGGCTTAGGCAAGGCAGAGAGATTTTTTCAGCTAGATTCTTTCCTACATTCACAAAGTAGGTAGTTACAATAACGTTTATATGTTAATGCTAGAACTTGATTTTTTGGATGCTTATGAGTTTTTGTGTGTAATTGTCTCTACTACGCATACATTTTAATAGACCTGGGGAGATCCAGGGTTTGTTAATAGGTTTCCTCTTTGAAACTGTGATATGCTTGGTATTAGCCTTAGTACTAAAATTTGGGTCATTAGATTCATAGAGTTGATGAAAGTCAGGACAGTGACGGATGTTTTAGTGTCATGTCTATTATTTAATATAGAGAAGAGTTGTACAACTTTCTCAAAATATTGTAGATGGCTTATTAAATATTTACTTTATTAACTTATTTTTTTTGTTAAATATATGTAGTAGTAATATTTCGATTTGCATTTTTTTTTATCAATGTAATATGGAATTTTATATTTTTCAAGTAATTAAAGTGTAAATTTTAATAAAAAGCTCAAAATTTTACATAATGAGTAAAAAGAAGTATTCGAGTATTTTCGTTTGTTTTTGCATTTTCTGAGAAAATTTACCACAGTAATGTATATTTTTTACACCATCAAAAAGTAGAGATTTCAACGAACAAATAGCTTGACTTTTGAAAAAAGCAGATATTTTGACGCCAGAATTTTCGATTACAAATAAGGTATTTTTTCGATATTAAGTCGAAAACAAGGTGAAAAAATACATATTTAAAAAAATAAGTTTGTTTAGGACATGAAAAGGTAAGTTTTCACCAAATTTCGTGCAAAAACAAATGTTTTTTGTGAAAGATAAAAATAAAAATATAATATACCTATATAAATTTATAAATATATAAATTTTGAGGTTGTGTGAAAAAGTGTGAATACAAAAGTTGTAAATCTTTTTTTTACCTACAACTTTGCTTTTTTTCGATAGGGCTTGTAGTTTTGCCGGAAATCGAGATAAACCGTTTTTTATCCTTAAAAACCCACTCCTTTCCACTTCCCGAACTCAGATCGACCGTAAATTATTTTTACTGTCATTTTTTTTATATTCTCTTTCTTTTGCAATGGGTTTACAATTGCAATGGTTTCTACTATGTTTTTTTTTGTTTCAAAAATTATCGGCTCTAGTCTATTAGAGCCGGTACCCCTAATTATTATAATAATTAACCCCTAATATTAAATTTATATGTATAAAATCCACGATATTTATTATCACCCGCTCATTTATAAGTAAAGTATAAAAATTAACGTACGTTTTACATCCTAATAAGGCTTACAGATTTTGAGCTTTGGGAGGTTCCATTTCAACTCTCTAGATCCTTAACATGATACTAACAAAAAAAAACTGGGCAAGTGCATGTCGGGCCACGCACAATGTAGGGTTCCGTCATGCCCCCATTCCAATTATTTTGGTTTTCTGTTGTTTTTGTATCATAGTTATAATAATAATAATATAATAATAATAATAATTTATTTGCTAAAAATGCAGGTACATTAAATATATTGTAAGTATTAGAGTGCCATATTATACATTTTGTCAATTTAAGACATGCAAATATTAACTATACTACAATTTTATTAAACCAAAATTATTATTATTTTTATAACATTATAACAAAATAAATCTCACAATTAAAATTAAGTTACAGCGTTATTCCAACTTAATAATCATTTTCTATGGAATTTGTACAAAAATTTTGTTACTGCTCATTTGATCAGCTGTTACTCGTAAACTTGTAAAGCCTATTTAGCTGTGATAGTTTTCCTTTTAATTTCACTATATATGCTACTATGTGATTTTTTTCACTTAGTTACCCAAAATCTACCATTTAGATGGCAGAGGGGGGGGGAGACACTTAACTCTAACAAAAATTTGGACTTAAAAGATTATTTATGCTTTACACTTCAAAAGCTTAAGCGTAGGAAATCCGTTTGTGAAATATTAATATTTCACAAACTGATTCCCAAATCTAAAAATGGTTTTTACAACCTCTTAACATTCGGATCGGAACGGAGCGGTCGGATGGACGGACGGGCGGACACGGCGAAACTATATCAGCAGGTGTTCGGTTTTGCCATTTTGGCTACGGAACCCTAAAAGCAATTTGCAAACAGGTTGTTTAAATTAGCACGTATTTAGTTGAATCAAACTTCTAAATTTAAATTTGTATAGGTAGACCTCACACAAGTATCTACAGATAAACAGATAAAGTCCTATCTTTAGAGAACAAAGTCGCATCTACACTAGCCAATTGCTACCCTCAAGTTTGTACACACTTAGCTGAGATAAGCATCTCCCACTATCCCGGGTTACAAAGCAATTTAAAGTCCCCTGTAGAAACTAATTTCAACAAAGTGTGCCATGTTTTTATAGAAGACTCAAACGTTAACTTGTTACCAGTTTTATGTTTTATAAAACATTTTGCAGCTTACAGTTTTTTTCGGTAAACAAAGCTTTTGTTCTAGGATAGCTAGAGGGGTTAAAAGGTGAATGAACTCAGCACTAGAGATGACAGTTTTCGTTGTAGCTGACATTTTAGACCCGCGTTTGGGAGGAGCTTCTTTATTCATACCTGTGGCAAATGTTTCATTTCACTTTTCACATCATATTACGTCCATATAATTTTATGTCAAATTTGTACCATACATGCTTCTTGATTTATATTTGTATTATGTCGTTAAAGTTGTTTCTTTATTACCCGACTGCGCAAGAGGGATGGTTATGTTTTTCGAGCGTATGTATGTATATTTCTTTGGCACGCCCTAGAGCCTAGCGGCGTAATGGATTTTAGCTTGAGAGGTGTTGTTAAATTCGTCTTAGTTGTAAGAGTGACACTGGGTACTTTAAAATTTAAAAAAATTCAACCGCCGTAATTTAGGCGCCAATATATATTTATGTTTAAAAAAAAATCTTCAAAACGTATCAAGTGGGGTATCAAAATAAAGGATTTTAAAAGCTGATTTATAACTTATATATTTAAATATCATGTGATCGATCAACTATTAGCGAGAAAGGTAGCGTTGCATGCCTTCTTGCACTAGTGCTCGGGTAAAGCGCTGATGCTGCGCATTCCGTCGCGTCCGACCGTCACGATTATAGCAATAACCTAATTATCGACTGTGAATCATGTGTGTTAGTGAATAACTTATAAGTATAATAAAATAACGTTTTATAGAATATGCGTACGCCAAATAAAGTTGTCTTTCAGACTGACTTGGAACGTCAGCTGTTAAAGGAGGAACAGAATGAGCGCAAACAACTGCAACAAATGGTCAAAGACCTCAGTAATCAAATAAAATAATTGTAACAACAATTGAAACAACTACAGGGACAAAGAACTGTTACTGAAAAAAATTAACAGTCTAACAGCGAGACACGTCCTGAGACCATCCAGTTTGAAGATAATCTCGCGAGAGAAAAAAGGAAGTTGAATAGATCACTGTCCCCACCGTCACAAGGAGTCAGCTCCAGCAATAAGCAAGAGGAGAATAGTCTTTGGGAAAGAAACCATCCTCTCCGTGGTGGAGAGGATGGTTTCTTTCCCAACTATTGTAGTCGAAAACTATTTTGAATTATCAGAGGTTTTTGATCTCCTTTCAGCTCAATTAAATAATGATTTGTTTATCATAAAAATGATGAGCGGTGTTAAGGTGAAAGTAAACATCAAAGATTAAGAATCGTACAGTGCCATAGCTAAGTTTTTATTACATCAAAACTTTTTTACAAAAAATATTACCGACTTCAAACATTTCAACTAAATAGCAAAAAATAATACACCTAGAATAACAAAAACAAATTAATTTTCGGTATAAATAATTCGGTAATATTTTTTTGTAAAAAAGTTTTTATTTCTCACTTTTTAGTGGTTTGGTTTGATAATTCACTTAAGTTACAATAGGCTTATGTCAACTGCTTAAATCCTTTTAGTGTCAGTGTTCACTCTGTGAACTACTCTTCGTTGTCACTAGAGATACTAGCACAGAGCTACGACCCAACAAGATTTATTTATTTATCCATACTAAATTGAAAATAGAGAAGTAATTTTGTTTGTTCAATCATTATTTAGAAGCAATTTTAATTAAATTTGAACGGAAATGCTACTGGCAATTCTGTTTACAAAATTATATTTGGATTATTTTGAATTTAATATTTTGTGCCACTTCTTGCATAATCTTAAATACCTAAGTGAAGTCCTATTAAAAGCAAATTAAGTCCCTTAAGACTCACCGGCAAGTTGAGAAAATTGAGTTTGAAAGTGTAGGACCCTGATTGCTGCAACTTGCAAGGTTATAAGATAGCTGCAGGCTTTGGCGTAGTTTAGTTAATCATGCAGGTATTTTATTAGATAGTTTCTTGTTTAATATACTACTATCATTATGACAGAGCCTAATCAACTGAAGCTAGAAATATGAAACTTGGACAACGGACTCCAGCTATGAATAAGAAAGGTTTTCTGGGGAATTAAATAGGGATTGAAAAGTTGTTGGAAGTTTGCACGGATAAAGCTACAAATAAATGCATTTCTAAATTATACAAATTGCAAAAAAAAAACAGGATACTAATCTATCGAATGGTTTTTTGAAAAGGTGGATAGATATAGCTCTGTAAACTCTTACAAAAACAAAGCCTTCATTAAGTTAAATCCTGCTAAGGACCAACTTTTGTTTTCCTTGTAACCGAATGGCATGATGCTTCAAAACACGACGTCAGTAGGAAATCTAATAAGGGAGTTGAAGCGTCGCAATCCGATTGTCCTGGCAGACGGACGGAGGGTAACCCAATTTGTTGGCCGATGGAATTGACGGCCGACATGTATGACTGACGAGTTTGTTGCCAGTTTTATACTTGAGAAGTGTGTGTATCCACTCAACGTTCTGCGCATCATTTCATAAATTACGACAATTTATGTATCATAGTAGGAAAAATAACTACTTCGAAATTTTCAAATACATACTTGTCTTTATGACTTCTCAAAGGTGTTTCCCTCGCTGTTACACCACCACATCACCGTAAACTAAATTACGTGACAATAACATCATTAACGTTAGTTATATATTTTATTTCAGTTACATTTCATTATATAATTGTTGGAATTCCAATAATTGTTAACAACGTTACAGTACATAGCAGTTACGTGAACATGATAACATATTTAAGAAATTCGAAAGAAGATTTCATAATTAAACTTTTCCAAAATAGGTACAAAATAATAATGATAATAAAGAGAAAGGTACAACAATACCAGTTTATGGCTCACACACAGTAAATAACATTTCGTGTTCAAATCCCTAAGAAACAACAAATAAAACTTTTTATACTTTACCCACTGAAGCTTGTGGCAATACTCGCTAACTGTATTTAACTAAACGAAACTCTAACGACACCACACAATAAACTAACGAAACAAAAAAAGCAATATACCAAATCTTTTAATTCCCCAAGACGTTTATCGTGCGTCATTTCCCGAAGTTTGCCATCCAAAAAAGTACCTAAATGTGCAGTTTTAGAATTCAAAATTGTGTTTTGCGATATTCGGTTTTGGTTTCAGGCAAACACATTAGCATATAAACAAGAGAAGACAACAAGTTTCAGCGTCTTTCTTCGTGTCTAGAAGGTAATGAAAATGTTTTGCAAGCTCATTACATTTTAATAAAGCGGTGTGGCGCGCTATGAAATTTCATGTTATTTGGAAGACAGAGTGCGAAAACCGTATCAATTTTGAATGAAAGAGTTGCCTCTTACTTTGTTATGTTACCTATATACTGGGTTTTTGTTAAAGGCTATATTTTATTGCAGTAATTCTCGTTCTCCTCGCAATGATCATGAATATAAAATATGTAGATATTGTTTCGTTTGAAAATCAATAAATATTGTTTTCATCGAAGGCGTCATAAGTTTTCTTGCATTACTAACTTGATGTGTACCTATCTAAACTGAGTCACTCACTTATTATGAATGTCAAATATGTCAGGAAACAAGACACAAGGTCTCATCCACATGCTAGTAGCTAATTTGACTTCCTTGCCGAACACCGCGTAAGTACCTACTACGTGGACCGGTACAGACAGGGAATCAGTCTAATTGCTTGTGATTAGATATGTCGAAGCGTAAGCAATCATATACCTAATTGTAAAATATAACAACAAGTAAACCAAGAAAAAAAAATATAATACTTTGTATCAACTTCTTGTGCAAATAGGTACAGTCATGTAATTACAGTTTTCCAATGGTATTTATTTATGTTCATTTAATTTCACGACATGTCTGTAATTCCTCGACTCAATTTATCGGTACAAATTTTGGTCCGGAATTAAATCAGAATGTATAATGTGTGGGTAAATAATATAAATGCAAATTTTAAAACAAAGTCTTGGACATTAGAACAAATAAGTCAGTTGAGTGATTCGATAGCAACCTTCAACCCTTTTATGGTAATCAGTAGATTTATTTAAATTTAAATTACTTATCATCGAAATAAATTCACTATTTTTACTAAAAGACGAGTGTTATAAGTTTAACGTGTAACCTGGTTTCTGTGTGGAAGACGACTTTAAATGTGGTTTTCTTTTTTAACATTGCTAGTAATTTTATTTAAAAATAACTAGCAATGTGGGATTGTTGATCCCACATTAATAGCAATCCTATTAACCCCTCCAGCTAAGCTAAATTGCTTAGGTTAGGAGTAGGTTCACGTTGTTAGTATAATAGGTAGGATTCGAACCCGCGACCTCACGATTGCTAACCTATTAGACTACTGCCGCTTCTTCTATCATCATCGGCCTGAATCGGTCCACTGCTGGACATAGGCCTCTCCTAACTTTTGCTACAACGTCCGGTCCTCTACCTACCGCATCCAATCCATCCCAGTGACCTTCTTAAACCATCCACCTAGCTGCGGGCCGTCCTACCTTACGTTTAACAAGTCGCGGCCTCCACTCTAGGACACGCTTTATTACAAAACTAATTAAATTGAGGTAACTTCATTAGGGTTAAAATTTATTTTGCAGTGTTCCAGTTGTATCGTCCTCGCATCGTCCCTGTTCAGTGAACAATAAAAACTTTTATTTATTGTTCTTCTGTATTTTTTTACTGTCACTCATAAAATATACTTTAATATCCTTACTGATCTGGTTATTAGAGGCAGGAGCTCTACATTCACAAGTCATAAAGTTAACAAGATACAGGATGTTATTCTCAAGGGCAATAAGCAAATACATCAAATTTGACATGTGAAGACAAACGAATAAAATATGTAACGGGATGTTCTTAAAGTGTTATATCGAAGTCGGTTTCCATAATAACAGTCTTAAGATACGTTCCATCTGCAGAAAATGGAAGAAATAGTAGGTACCTTTTTTTTAAGGTTCCGTAGCCAAAGTAGCACAACAGAACGCTTATAGTTTCGTCATGTCCGTCCGTCCATCCGCAGCTTAGCTCAGAGACTGTAAGTGCTAGAAGGCTGTAATTTTTCATGGATACATATTACTTTTGCCGACAAAGTGAACGAATTAAATTTTGAAAAAAAAAATAAACATTTTGAAGTCGGTGCCAGGAAATGTAGTTTTATGTTTTAACTTCAAAATGTTTAAATATTTTTTGTTGTTGTACTTATATTATTTTTTGCTTTTTAGTTACCTTATACCATTTTTGAAGTCGATTTTCATTTTTTTGTATATATGTTTTTATTTCTCAATTTTTAGTGTATTGGTTTGTAGTTGATTTATGTTTCAATATCATAATCCAAACTGCTCATTTCTTTCTACAAAATGTTGCGTTTTGCGATACAAGGCCGTTGATTTTTGAGGAGTTCACTTGATACTAGACCATCAGTTCAATTACATGATTTAATGGAGGCATAGAATCAGGTATCGAACACGGTACTCAGATCGCAATATTTATTATTGAATAGTTCTGCCGGTCATTTGTGGTCTTCATCCTGGTGAGTCCATTTCACTTAATGGCGTTTTTTTTAAGATTAAACGAATTACAACAAAATATATCCAAATTACTATAGGTGTGCCATTAATATTTGAAGAATTCCCTCGATTCCTTCAAGATTTCATCATCACATCGTTCTGAGTGTCCCTCAGACTTGACAAAAACAAACTTCTATAGATAAAATATTTTATTAAATATTTTCATAGAACTACCAGTCTCTATACAAAGTTTTATGCGTTTTAACAAATTTTTAAATAATTTTTTCCAGTCCGCCGCATCACCTTTGATTGACCATGATAGACATCACCATGACCTTCTCGATTTTTTTATTTTAAGAATTAAAAAAGCGACACGGCGCCAGATCACGACCGATGTGGTGTCCAGGAAGTCCCTCGTTTTGAGCGGAGCCCGGTATTCGGTCGCTTGTTGTTCATTGCAGACAAAACTTCTGGCAGGCATTTTGTAGTATACCATTTGGCGTTGATGCTGGTTTGGTCTCGTAATGGAATTGAAACCAAATACCCCGTCAAGGTGAAGAAACTAGCGATCCAAATAATTCACGCGATTAAGTCCCGAAATATCTATACTAATATTATAAAGCGGAAGAGTTTGTTTGTTTGTTTGTTAAAAGCGCTAATCTCAGGAACTACTGGTCCGATTTGAAAAATTCTTTTTTTTTGGATAGCCCATTTATCGAGGAAGGCTATAGGCTATATAACATTGCGCTACGACTAATAGGAGCGGAGCAGCGACGAGAAATGTTGCAAAAACGGGGAAAATTTACGCATACGAAGTTGCACGGGACAGCTAGTATCTAATATGTATAAAAATCGCGAAAGTTTAAAAACCATAATTGTAAAACTTTCTCTGTACGGGAACCGAATCCAAAATTTTTGACACAATAGTCGTACACACTATTAATAGAAACAAAATATCACGACTGACTGGAACTTACTACTAACTGGAACTACTTATTTTTGTTTGGTGTTTATTAATTAATAAAGAATACTATTAATATTATAACAAAGAAAAATTTACTTCAAAGCAAATAAATATGTAATACGTCCGTTCCATTACCATACACATATGTATTTTACCCGACTTGGAAGTTTTTGCTGCTAGCGGTACAATTTTGACAAGTACAGAGTGAAGTTGTCGCGGTCGCGATTATCTTCTCATTTGAAACGCATAGTAAATGCAGACTAAAGTCAATAAGCATAATAAAAAGTTGTTCATAAAATGTATTAACATTTTGTTATTTTATTTTCATGTTCAAAATATTTTTGAGTGCTCTTAAAGCTAGTGTTTAATCAATTGAAGAATTGTAATCATGAATAATCTATGAAATGTTTGAATCAGTTTTGTTTACATTTGATGTATCATGATCAGTGATCAAAGGGCCTCGGCTCAATTACAGGGGAGCTAGTTATAGAAACTGGGGTTGAGACAAGCTTGTTTGAACTACTGTAACTAATATAACTGACATAACTATTAACAACAAAGCAGTACGATAATGGAAATTTTCGAGATTTGAGTTGGCATCAAAATAGTAATTATTCTAAGGGATATTTATTATAACGCGTAACAATTATATTATATTTTTATCCGCGATGGCCACGGAGACGGATACGGTATATGCGTTTGTGTGTGTGTGTGTGTGTTTGTGTGTGTGTGTGTGTGTGTGTGTGTGTGTGTGTGTGGAAATGATTTTTGCGTTGTATAAGTTTCATTCCCAAGCATGTTCTTAGCTACGTTTTAATGTTCTAGACCGCCAGGGGGCGCTAGAGTGCCCATGTTTCTCCAAAACGGTTATTATTATTTTTTCTCTGAGGTGGCTAAGACGATTTGAAAACGATATATATATTTATATAGATTTTTGCACCATATTAGTATCATTCCTGAGCATGTTCTACATGAGGCGTAGCAGTACACTTATTTGTTTCTAAAAAAGGGCCTAGTTCTTATTTTCATAATTAAAATGGAATATATATATATATAAATTAGTTCCATTACAATGAAATGTTTACTCTCTATATGAGTAAGTACTTCGTATATGTTGTAAAAAAATCTCTAAAAAGTTTGGAACAAAAAAAAACATTGGATTGCCATTCAGTGACCTGTCACATGCACAAAAATATGGGATCCCCTTTATTCGCATATTTTTTTATCGTAAAATACTTTCGCATAACGACTTTGGCATAACTGTTAAAGACATAACAATATTTTTTGGCATATTGATCATGCATGCATTTGGCATCATGTTTTAGTATGCATGAATATCGTTTAGGCTATATACATTTAGTCTAAATTTGAATCGCATGAAGTTACAACGCGTATTTTTTATTCGTATAACAGCTATTAGGTATAACGGTAAAAAAACTGTTAAGAGCATGTCGGACCATGCTCAGTGTAGGGTCGACCCGTGACCACGATCAGTGCAATTCGATCAAAACGTCCGTGGGGTAAATAAAAGGTTCGTACCTTTAAATATTTCACGCCATTAGGTCCCGACTATTCTAACATGAAAGATTAAAAACAATTAATCCACACCATATCAAAGAGTGTACCAGCAGAAGAGCGTATGCCCATAGGACTTACGTCCTTTTGTTGAGAAGTGCAGTTTTTGGCAATAACTTAAAAAGGGTATATCCAATCATTTTTTTTAAAGTCGACTCCCGCAGTAGTCCTTTATCGCGGGAGGTTTTACAAACATACAAGTCATGGACAAAAAGTACACCCAGATTCGGACAACAATTTGTTGAACATACAAAGTGGTGTCCTCTTGCGTAGCAGTCGGACACACTCCCACCGCGCCACAGACGCGTTTTTTATTAGGCGCTACTTTTATAATTCTCTTCATATTCTTGGGCTATATGGTTTAAAAGATAAAGAGATAAACTTTTTTATTAAAGTTTTTATTTCGGAGCAATTATTTATAAAAGTATTTTTAATCAAAAAAGTTTTAAAAGTGTTTTTTCCAATGATGTCCATATTGCTGTCGTCTGATTTACCATATATTCATGTATTGTTTTTGAGTAAAATGCCTGTGCCATACAGGCACTCTGTCTGGACAGACAGACATACAGATAGTCAGACGGACGTGTATGATGAAACTAAAAGGGTGTACCTACTATTCCCTTTTAAATTGTGATAGTAGGTTAAGGTGCGGCGGGGGTGGCCCTTGAGCCACCCCTAAGCCTCTAATGTGTTTATTTTTAACACAAATTTTAACAATACTTACCTTTTCCATATGCATTTTGGCTGTTAGTTCGGTAGTAAGTCGAAAATTACATTTAGGTGTATAATTCGTATCGCATTGTTGTTATGCCATGTAGCATTATGCACTAATAACGTTATGCGTGTGTAACATTATGCAAGAAAATATTATACTTTTCAATCATTATGCCAATATACGTAGTTACGTGTAACAAAATTATGCGTAAAGATTAATGCGAAATAATGTTATGCGTAACGCCTATTAATGCAAATAAAGTTATTCCATATCAAATTATGACAAAAAAAATTATGCGACCCAATTTGGAACCCAAAAATATTTAAGTAGACCCCGACGGATTTTCTTCGGTTACTTACCTCTTGTTGGTAAGGGGGTTTATTATTTGATTCTTTATACGCCAGTCGTGGGTTTTTTTTTAAATTGTTATTTTGTTTTTTATTTTGTATATGAACCATTGCTTAATATTAATTAAATCATAGTAAAAGTCTTAATGATTTTAAGAGCGTTGTTCCTGAATCACAGGCAGGTTCATCTTGAGCTTTACTTTTTAAATTTTAGCTCCTTGGGTTTCAACGAAGAAAAACACATACACCGAAGGAACCGCCATTGATTTTTACTTACACCTTTAAAATGTTTTGTGTATGTTTTAGTTTATCTCCGGTCGTGTTGGATTTCCGTCCCATCCGGCTATGAGAGTGCAGGAATAAATAGTTAACTTGTGTCGGCGCACACACCTGTGCACTATAATATCTCCTTCATCGTTTGACTAGTCTCTGTTGAGATTAGCCGTCATAACCGACATAGGTTAGGAAACTATTGTGCTGTGAAATTAAATAGTTCAATCACTAAATGCCGTAGCAATATCACCACAATAACATTCGCATTGTAAGAACGCATGTTTTTACTTTCGTAAATCACCAAACCACATGCAAAAAGTTATTGCAAAAACTTCTACATTTGTTCCTTAACAGTAAGTGTTATCTTTGTGAATAGTTACGATAAGGATGTATGTTCATAAAGGTAAACTAACCTATGAACTATTGAAATTTATAGTGTGTAGACAAATAGAATATGATCTATTTGTGTACCATGTGTTTAATAAGTAAATAAATTACTTTTTATGTCACAACAATACAATCTCTCTAAAGTGATACCGACAATGTACAAAGAGCGTAGTGTCTCGTGATTTTTCATCGGTTGTCCCATCAATTAGCATGCAAATTGGATCCACTCGCTGATAAGGCCCGTGCGCGTAGGGATGTCACTCTTTACGTGAACATTGTCAATTAAGAGGTTCACAAGATTTTTTAAAGAGCTCTGAAATTAAACACTCTGAATTCATGAATAAAAATAATTAAATTTTGGATCATTAAACCAACAATAACATTTATTATAGGAAAAATTGGATGTAGTTTAGCAGAAAGAACACAACCCGCATTAAAGTGACATTTGAGTTATTAACGTTTAAATTTCAAACATATACATATCGGAGAATTATTACATTGATTTCGCGTGATTTTAATCGAAACAATTAGAACTGTTGACGGATTATACCTTGCTCAAAGTATCCGTGTTCATATGATCGATTAGCATAATGTTAATTCTAATATTGAACCGCTAACAGCTCATACCGCCACCTTGGTACTTCGACATATATTTGATAATGCTTTGTAGAAATTGTCCGCTTGTCTGTGGAGTATACCGGCTCCCGGTAAACTCCCGAGACGATTTTATTTCTGAATAAAATAACATCATTTGAATGTTAGATTTTTTGTAAAAACAGTCTCTAAGCACGACCAAACTAAAATCGTGAATAGAACTTAAAGTTATTTTTAATTGAACCTCAAGTTTGTTTCTCTAATAAATCAGTTTATTTAAATTATTATTGGTCGGCAAGTTTTCTGTAAGGTAAAATAAATAAATAAAAATAAAATTTAGGTCATAAATCAGTCGGTAAGCTTTTAATTTTTTTAGGTCGTAGTACGATTTGGATATCCCCAAAGTGTGGTTCTTATTTTGACTACAACAAATCAATTTTAATATAATTCAAGAAAATTATTAAAAAGTAGGAGATTAGAAATAACTTAAAAATATAACAAAAGCTCCAAAATGCCCCTGCCTGTGGAGCATACCGACTCCCGGTAGGTATACAGATCACCCTTTAACGATGTTTTCGACTTTACACAGTTAAAGGTTTTCCAGTGGAATGCGGGACTTGTTTGGGCAGTACAATTATTTAGTACGCGAAGTCAACGGCAATAGCCGCCATATGTCTTTGTAGCTATGAGTTCCGAACAACCTATAGCCAACGAGTTATTGGCATTTCTACAAAATACCATGGACGAAGTCAGCATTTTGTAAATCTGCACGTCGAACTTCTAATAAGAAGACATAAACGGTGGCAAAAGGCTGATTATCCAAACCCTTGAATAAATCGACCAAATGCCTCCCCACAAGAGAGATGGAACTGAGAAGA
The DNA here is from genome assembly GCA_945859575.2 of Herminia tarsipennalis. NCBI lineage: Eukaryota > Metazoa > Arthropoda > Insecta > Lepidoptera > Erebidae > Herminia > Herminia tarsipennalis. Next base: position 1,841,519 of record OX243836.2, on the reverse strand, counting down.
GCATCCAGGATCACCTTGCTGAAAGGTGCCAGCTTTCGTGGCAAAGAAGCTGCGGAGACTGCCCCCTCATCACTTTCGACCATGTCGACGTTCCCAGGCTAGCCGAGGTACAGACCAAGCTGGAGGTGCCAGAAAACACCATAGGTGAACTACATGCCGAAGTAGTATTGTTACGCAACGCTGTTTATGTAAGTAGGTCACCTGATGCCTCCAAAGTAAACATCTGTCGCGAGACGCCAAATGCATCGGCCAGTGATTTTCAGTCGCCAAGTTGCGTCACCGAATATACAACTTGTAAACGATGCATCACGTTTCGCCGCTGTACGCCTCTCAAATTCGTGAGGGGCGATAACATGCGTAAGAACGTCAACTTCAAGTCATGTGGAAACGAAGCAAAGGAAGCCCTCCAGCCGCAACCAGTGTAGTACCGGCGTGACGGTACATCACGCTACAAAGGCAAAGGAATATGTCGAGTACTACAGCGATTTGAGGAAAATTGTGATGTTCTTAAATAACTCCAAAGCTAGCGGATACAATGCAGTCCGTATCGACATTGTCAAGTTGACATCATTTTAGAACTTCTTCTGTACATTATTATCCTCTCATTGAAACAATATTCCCTGACACTTTGAAAATATTAATAGTGAAACCACTGTACAAAAGAAAAGGTGATAAAAATAAATGTAATTTTAATAAACATATTTAAAAAAAAAATGAGTAAGTATTATAAAACAAGATAATAAGTTTTATTCATCAGCAAAATGGTTTTCGTAAAAATAGAAGCACATCATAAGCAACATTTTAATGTAGAAAGTAGTGTACTGTCTATAAGAGGTTGATGCAAAAAGTCGCCAGGTACGGCAATAGAGCTATAGCCTATAACTGGTTAAAATCTTATTTGTCAAACAGAATGCAGAAGGGACGATACTTACATATATCGTGTCACAATATTTACACTACAACTTTTGACAACGACTTCCCGAACACTATTATAGATAAATGTGTATTTGCAGACGATACCTACCACGGTCATTTTATAAGCCAATGATAAAAATACGAACAAGAAATAAACGCGGCGCTAAAAACACCAATAAATTGGCTTGAACCAAATAATCTAAGGGTTAATCTTGGCAAGACATAATTCATGCAGTTTCATACACATCGATTGAAACCACTAAGCATGAATATAACATATAAAGGCATTTCCTTAGGAGAAACCGATGCAGTTAAATTTCTTGGAATAACACTAGACAATAGCTGCTCTTGGAAACTACTTATAAGTGATGTAGTAAGATAAACAGTTTTGTTTACCCTTTAAGACGTATCAGCTGCGAAGTGTCTAGAAATGTGGCGATTATAGCATATCATGCCTACGTATCCTCGATAAGGCTTTCATAATGCAAAAAAGGTGTTTAAGGGCTTTATTCGGGTTAGAACAAATAGGATCTTATCGTCCTTTATTTAGAAACTAGGTGTATCAGAAAGGTGTGGTCATATTCAAGGGTTGGTATGTGCTTATGATACTGAGTGCACATACCTAATTTTATCAAATTGGAGTACCCTAAAAAATATTAATTATTTTTTCATGAGTGAAAGAGTTTTTAAATAAAAAAAGTATGGCTTCAAAAGTTCTATGTCATAATAATCAAATCGAACTATGCACCAGGGGAGGTATAATTGTTATGCCATACGCCTTTCAGTACTGAATTTTGACAAAAAGAATAATAATGCAACTAGCTATGGCACCATGGTAGATGCAATACTGATAACACACCCTATCCGCTGCTGAAATTTGACCACAGCTTTCTGTTACACGATGTATATTAGAATGTTGTGCATTGTCATTCAAGCATAAGAGTCTTTTTCAAGTAGCTACCAGTTACTATGCTCCTCAAACAAACAACAGCAACAAGCTTTATAGACCTAAGACAAAGCTAACATTAACATCCAACATTAGCTATACAGGTAATGTGCAAATACTAATTAGACTATATTTGCAATGTGTTACAATTCATTTTAAAATAATTATTAAGCCAATTTATAACTAATTATTGTAACAGAGGAGGAAAAAACATAACACCATGTTTTTTCTTTTATATTATTTGATTATATATATTTTATTGCTATTTTACTAGTAACATCTGTAATAATTAACAAAAATGCACGCCAATCTGAAGGCAGAATAAAATGTATTTTAATTTAATTAAGAACTTTTAAGCTATTGCATAGCTTCTATCGCGGGCCTTGAGCGCGGGGACCGAATCCAGAAATTCCGTAACGAAAAAACCTCACGCTCCCCACTCCGACGGGCACAGCGGTGACACTTTTTAGTTTTGCCATCTATATAATGCCATGCCATCTGAATAGCAGAACTTTTAATTACTTTTTTTTTTAATTTAAAAAGAAAAAAAAAGAAAAATAAAAATATTTTATAATAAAAAAAAAACTTTAAAATTTTTTTTTATGCTTTTTTAAAAAAAAAATTAAAGAAAAAAAAATTAAAAACATTGTTTTTTTTATAATTCAAAATAAAAAAAAACATTTTTTTTTTTTTTTATTGCTATGTTGATAAAAATGCTATGCAATAGCTTTACCGCGGCAGTCCCCGAGTGCCACACATTTTTTTGACTTTTTGTAACTTACGGTGGCGGCGGGTCTTTAGAACACCATTACTTCCGGTTTCCCCTTGGATTGTAGTTACTTAGTATTATATATATAAAGAACCATGTGTAGCAAGATACATTTTTGTATCGGGCTACCTCTGAAAATTTTTAACTCTTCGAATAAGGTACCAGAGGGTACCTTATTCATGCAATAAACGATTTTGATGATTTTGATTTGACCTCCGGATCAAGTCGATGTGGACCTTGAGGGTAGAGAAGTTAGTTGGAATCCCGCCATAGCGCCAGTTTCAAGCCGTTTATGGTGCGAGTACCCACTAAAAACATCTGTCCATCTCTATGAAGGAGTACTTTTGGCCGAAAGGTGTAGCGTATCGACGTTTTCGTGGAAGGCTACGTGACACCACGACGCGAAACACGGCGCCATCGTGTCAAACTCAACGTCGTGTAGAGTTTTTAACTTTTAATGTGTTTTTATTAGCTTTTAATATGTATTAGTTTATTCTATAAAATTTCAATGTATTGAATATTTTTTTTATGTATTTGTATAATATGGGTCTTAGTAGCCTGAAATAAATGTATGCCGATATATATTATTATTAAAATATATTTTAAAAGATTAGATCATTATAGTAAATTTTAAAAAATCCTTGCCGTATAGGTTAGTTTCCTTACCACTAAATGTAAAACTTGTCTTTTTCGCCTTTTGTGACCAAATTGTGGATTGAGTCCTTTCTGCTAAACTACGTGCAATTGTTCTAATGAGACGTAGTTGTATTATTTAGTAAACAGTGTTTTAATTTAGGAAATTCCTAATTTTGTTCAATAATGTTTGGGATAACTCACATATGAGCTAAAACTAGGCAGAGCCTTTACTACGGCAACCAGAATCCAGTAATCGAACGTTCACTAACCACGCGATCAACAGGCCAGTTAAGCGTGGCAACCCTGGCCAGTCCCACACATATACAGGATGTATACATTCCGAGTATACATTTTAAGCGGTAAAGAGGATTTGCTTAATAAAACATCGGATTTATTTAATTCCGTGACCGACGGGTGTTCATACAAGACTTAATTAAGTTGCGGCTTTCATATTTTCGGAATATCGGTCGGTCAATTTTAGGTTTGCTTCGGTTTATGATTTATGAATTAGATTACGTACATCGGATATAACAATTTTGTGAATCTACTACTTAAAACATTTAAAATAAATGTTTTTCAAACTGTATAAGAAAGGTTATGGAAAGTTAATTGAAAGTAAACTTGAAAACGTTACTAATTGCCAAGTTGGTGTTATGATTTTCGAAAATAACTTTCGGCTATTTTATTTTCGCACAATCCTCTCGAATCAAGTGAACTCATTCTTACCCTTACGAAACCATAATCTAACCGCTTAACGACATTTCATTTCCCCTTCGAAAATCCAAAAGAACATAATAGCCCACGAAAACGTAATTAAGCCTTGAAATGCATTGAAAATGATAATAAGTTTTTTACTTTAAATGTTTTAGACAAAGGTTGTGAAGATAAAGGGAAGGCAGATTCACGATGACTGAGATAAGTTCAAGTGAAATGTCACGGGAAAATTGAATGGGAGTTCAGGTCGAGCCTTTTTATACAAGCCTTTGTTTTGAACGTCCTTTGTTCGGGCCGAATGGAGGTTTTTTCGGAACGTGATTTTGGTATTGGATTGATAGTTCGTCCAATTGTACGCAGTCCGTATTTCAGGCTTATTAGATGTTCAATCATATAAGTTATTGAGTTTTCTCGGAGTAGTTAGTGGATTTATTGTTTGAGCATTTTTGGTTCAGTGATGAAAGCCTTACAAAAAATATATTTTGTTTAGTAAGTAGAGATAACAAAAGTATTGAATACTAAGGTATAAAACATTTTTTATTTTTTTTAATAAAACATTCTTGAAAAGTATATTAGCAGTGATATTATCCGTTATATTGTTATGAATAGCAGCATATTTCACAATGCAGAGTATTTGCCTCAAATGTTGAAGTTATAGAACCTGGCGGAGGCATCTGTCTCCTTAGACTTCCACTTTACTTTTTTATTATTACGAAACGTATTTTTCTTGTAATAACATTTGAAACTTCTTTTTATAACATTTTTACTGTTTTTATCTGAAGGACATAGTTGCTGGTGGAGCAAATGACTCCTAGAGTAGAGATCACGACTTAGCAACCGTAAGGAAAGATCACCCACAGCCAGATCAACCGAAATTCATAAAGAATGTCTATGTCTTAGTGTATATAATAGAGGTTGATGATGAATTCATTATTTCACTTGACTTAGTAAAATTGGCTTAATAATTCCCTAATACGTTTTTTTGTATAACTAGCAATGTAGAATGATTGGTCTCATATTACTAGCATTTCTGTTAACCTCTTCAGCTAAGCTCAATGGCATATGTTAGAAGTGGGTTTGGCGAGGTGCTTCCGGTGCATGAGCGCGGCGCACCTGCACCCACAATGCACCATCAGTTTTGACTGCAGCGGGCTTTCATCCGCTGCGGTCAGACCGGACACAAGGCAGCTGTATGTTCCGCCGCTCCCCACTGTCTGGCGTGCGCATCTGGCAACCTGCCAGTCAACCATATGATGGGATAGCCGGGCTGCACGTTTCTTAGGGCTGCCAAGCCGCTCACGGGAATAGGCTGAGCTCCGGCTGAAACTCGCACCCAGGCTCCTGCGAGGACTTTATCTCGTGAGGGAAGGTGGTGGGGCCAATCTGCTCCGTCGTCAGCAAACCGGGCGACGTCGAAGTGCAGTCGCGCGTGATGCCGCTTGGTGGGGCTGTGAGCGTGATGGACGGGGAATTTTCCCACGCTCGTAGCTTTTCGCGATGGCAGCGTTCTGTGTGTACCCAGGGTGCCCCAGGAGCTGGAATGCCCGGGGCTTTGCCGCTGGGTGGGTCGCCGAAGATATAGTAAGTTCCGGCGGCCTATTCGAGAAGGCGGCGAGTTGGCACACGACCGATTTTTAGTGGGGGCAGGTCCCACAAAAGCTCTAGTGTCTGCCCCGGGTGTTCACGTCGGTAGTATAATGGTTAGGTTCGAACCTGCGACCTCACGATTACGAGTCCGATGTCTTAGCCTTTAGGCTACCGCCACTTATAATCATCGTATTGACCTTATATAATTTGTTTCTATTTAATTTGCATGTCTTACCACGACAGAACTAATCTCACGAGGTTTGTATTAAACTTAACATAAACTTTTACACTGTGTGCTAAGACAGCTCGTCGACTCGTCAAGTTTTAAATTAAATATTAGGTACTTACGTATGATGGTTTTCTGCTTGCTTAGTTAACGTATTAAAAGTTTGTTTTATTTGAAATTTAATATTCTTTAATCACTCAATGCCAACATTGCTATTGATTATAGAGGCGGAGAAAAAAAACAAAGCAATAAAACCTGCTTTTTGAAATTTGCCAATATTCACAATGTTTGTTTGTTTATAAGCTGAACATGTGCTTGAGATGATATTATTACATATGTGATGTCATAATGTTATACTTCTCACAAACGTTTCATAAAAGAAACGACTTGACAGTCAAAATACCCAATTATAAGATGGATATATTTAAAATTAGGTTATTATAATTACAGTCGATAATGAGCTCATGTAGTTCATAATCGTTTAACAACCCTTGTTGGAACACAATCTGCTGCTAATATTGATTGGTACCTGCTTGGAGTTAATCCGTAAACTTAGTCAAGTGGCTCTAGACGAGCCACTAAGTCCCTCCGACTGCTCCGCCAGACTGCTTATTAATTGATTCACTTAAGAGACAGTATGTAACTTGCTACTAAGTTTATTGAGACAATGTGGTTTAGTTTCGGATAATACAAAGATAAGTAATCTTAATAGACTAATGATAGAACAGCAAAGTCAAATATTGTTGTATGAATTACGAGATTCGAACCATCGAGATTGCCCAAGTCTAAATCTGGGCAAACGGAAGTTTTTATTAGGTGAGGTAAATAAAAGGTTTGTACCTTGAAATAATTCACGCGATTAGGTCCCGATTTATATGTTTGATATTTATTATAAATTGCGAAAGTATAAAACAATAGAGGTATGAGACGTTTCCAACCAAACGGTTAAATAAATAATCTTTCGAACGTGTAACTCTAGAAACCCATTTGTAGTTCCTAGTCATACTTACTTACATAAGCACTTCTGTAGTGCCATGATAGAGTACCAGTACTCAGTGTGTTTCATCTCATTTTACATTTAAAATCTTAAGGGATGTATTTTAGTTACTTCCATATCCATCCCTATGTAAGACCTCCAAAGCGAAAAATAGAAAAAAATAGACGAATCCCGGACTCCTTGACAGGCAACATCAATTATTGGATCACGTGACGTCACGTGTTGTGGCTTCTTCAGGGTGCCAACAAAACCTTATTGAAAGGTTATCTGTCTGTTCGTCAATCTGCCCATCCGTCCGTCCTTGTCTCGCACGGGATACAATATACAATAAAAATAAAATGAGGAATTTGGAGTTGAAATCCCCATCCACCCTACAGTCCTGATTTAGCTCCCTGTGATTTAGTTTTGTTCCCGTTAATCAAGGAAAACAATAAAGGGTTCTTTTAAGAGGCCGTAGCCGCCTATGAAGTCACAATTTTGGAAATATCAGATTAAATGGCAAATATGATTTTGGTTTAGACGAATGAAACTTTGCTTAGAAAATGAAGGAGAGTATGTCGAAAAAATAGTAAAATAAATATTTTTCATATCTTGTTTAATCTTTCCTTGTCTCAAAACTTGTCGACTTACTTACCTACAAGAAAAGTGCTTTTATAGTTAAATATTTATAGTATCGAATCTAGAATTAATTTTTGCAGTAAGACCCATTATGAAGGATTGGCTGAACAGAAAACATGGCTGTCTTACATACCAGCTGATAAAGGTACTCACGAGGCATGGTTGTTGTTATTAAACTTTCGCGATTTTTATACATATTAGTTATATTTCGGGATTTAATCGCGTGAATTATGAACCTTTTATTTACCCGACGTTTCGATCAAATTGCACCGATCGTGGTCACGGGTCGACTGATGGCTGCTTAGCGATGTCTCCGTGAGGCGCGGGGTTTTTCAACTACCCTCGCCTGGTCTTGATAATTTTGATAATTTGTACTGTCGGTACTTCGTCGGCTACGATTGCATTTGCTGATAACAGGGTTCCAAGATGGTGAGAGCCGGTATCCATCTTCTCGGTTGAAGTTCTTATACTTCTTGATCTCAACCGCCTCGCGTATTATCCTGGAATAATAGTGGCGATCGATGGAAAGTACCTGTGGCTTATGCAATTCTATCCAGTGATTTGGTCCTGATTCCAACAAATGCTCAGCGATAGCAGACTTGTAAACTTGATGGTTTTTTACATGTGATATGATTGTGATATGTTCCTTGAACCTGTCTGCGATTGTCCTTTTGGTCTGTCCGATATAGGAACTACCGCAAATGCAATCCACCTTGTACACGCCAGGTGTTTGGAGCGGAATAACATCCTTTGCCGTTCGTAAAAGCTTCGAAACCTTGGAGTGCGGACTATATACAGTCTTAATGGAGTAACTCTTCAATACTGTTTCAATTTTGTCCGTAACTCCTTTGATGTATGGCATGAAAGCTGGCACTTTGTCGGCATTTACCTCTGGTTTTCTGCTCTTTGGACGTTGAAGGTTATGCTTGTATCCGTTGCTTCTTAGTACCTCCCGAACGTGTGCAAGTTCACCCTCCAAGTGTTCGGGGTCGCAAAGGGCGTATGCTCTGTTTGTTAAAGAAGCTTCAATGGACTGTAAGTGGCGCGGATGATGGTGTGAAACGCGTGCAGGTCGACAACTTCTTCTAGATGCTCCATCCAGATGTTGGCCATTACCGGTGCTACTGGACTAACCATAGCCACTCCGTCGATCTGGAGGTAGTGCTGTCCACGGTAGAGGAAGAAGTTACCCTCTAAACAGTTGCTCAGTAAAACAATGTACTCTTTCTTTTTCGCTTAGGTACTTTTGATTTTTAAGCCTAACATCACGATGGAAGAGCGTCAAGCGTTGAGAGACCTGAGTAGCAACCAGGACATATTAGTGCTTAAGGCTGATAAAGGAAACGCCACCGTTGTGATAAACTCCAGCGACTATGATTGTAAAATAAGGAAATTGTTAAGTGATACTTCCATCTACAAGCCGGTGTCATACAACCCTACCGCGAGAGTTACCAAACGTTACCAGACGTTGTAAGTGTGTAGAAGTACCGACAGTACAAATTATCAAAATTATCAAGATCAGGCGAGGGTAGTTGAAAAACCCCGCGCCTCACGGAGACATCGCTAAGCTGCCATCAGTCGACCCGTGACCACGATCGGTGCAATTCGATCGAAACGTCGGGTAAATAAAAGGTTCGTACCTTTAAATGATTCACGCGATTAAGTCCTGAAATATAACTAAGAGGCATGGTTGCTTTGGAAAGTACCTGCACCACATAGGCCGGACTTCCGAATGTCACCACTGTGGGAGATGTAGAGAGGATACGGCACTGCACATTTTGACGGAATGTCCAGCTTGGGCTGAGCAACGCCACGACCTTGCGGTAGCCATCGGAGTCCAAAGCCTCTCGATAGAAAGTGAAGTAACGTCGATGGCACGCAATGAAACGTAGTGGGTATATGTCATACCTTCTGCCAGGAGGATATGAGCGCCAAGGAGGAGGCGAAGAGAGAACGGGAGAGAACTAGCTCACGTCCGTCCCGGAGTAGACGAACGGGGTGTCTAAGAGCATTAAATGATCTTCGGCCCCCATAGGCTTTGGCCTGAGGGCGACAAGGAGGGCAACTTGTCGTCCTTACAGACGTAGGCCCGAGATGGTGTTGCGACGTGTTCCACGCGCACCTTTGGCCACGAAGTGGGAATAAAAAGCCATATTAGCCGTCGTAAAAATCGAATCTCCTAACCTGGGCGTTCAACTCGACTTAGTCAGTTCATATTTTGATTTGCAGGGCATTGATTCGACCGCTGCAATACCAGTGCAGTTAAATTATTTAGAAACTTGTGGTACTTACCCATGGCAAACAAGATGATGAGGGCGGATACGACCCAGGAGCACATGATGACGTCACTCGCGGCGCTATGTCACATCGTACACTCACTGCTTAGGCCGCTCTGCTATCACATACGAGTACGGGGCCTGCAACAAGGACTGCTGTTAGTTAATCAACGACAAAAAATACTAATAAATAGCAAGCACTTTACTTGGTCATACCACACTATAGCACACAACTGGTAAACCTTTTGAACTTTAAAATATAAATATTACAAGATAGCTTTCGCCTGCAGCACCGCCCGCGTGGATGTAGTTATACGGATACCATCTACATCCTTTCAAATTTAAGTAAGATTTATAATTTATTAGTAACGATGTTTATCGTAAATTCATACATTTACTCTCACTAAAATAATAATCGTCAAGAATATTTGGTTTTCTTTTTAAGGTTTTTACATTTCTTAAAGTTACGGAATAAATTTACAGCCGTTGCATGCATTGCTGTCAATAGAAAAACGCAACTTAATCCACTCCAGAAGTGAAATGTTTATACCCTGTGATAATCCAATCGCAATCAAAACCGTTGAATGCGATTCGATACTGTTCGACTCTAGACGCACAGTTTGTCTGAATCCCGACCAGTTACCTACTGTATTCACAAAAGAAGAAACTTGAACTAAAAAGAAAAAGTAACTCCTTAGATTACTTGTGATTTCTTACAAACATTTCTAAATACGGTTTTTTAATTAATAAAACATTTAATGTAGGATTTAAATGATGGGCTCGTATGCAATTAGTCAAACAACGACTCCTTAAGAAATGTCAAAACGCAAATTTTAAATCGAGTTTTCATACAAATGCCGGACAATGACGTCACTATTTTTTCGAGTCAAATCACTTATTTTATGAATAAATCCAATATAACACAACATTTAATTGAAATTTAATTGCGAACTAAATTAGTCTTTTGGATTGTTTTAGTAAACCTAGGAAACCTATTATGTTAACCTGAGATAAATTTGTAAACAATTGATTTGAAATAAGTAAAGCACCATAAAATAATTTTGCGCAAATTGGAAAACTTACAGCGTCTATTTTATTGGATACCCTGGACAAAATGTATCAAACAAAACATTTTAATAGCGCCTATACGGATATACCTAGTCATAAATTACTGCAAGATACGTTTGTGTGAGCCTCAAAAATAAACTACATAAAATGTGAACCGTATATTATGATTTTATAGTTTGGGTAGAAAAAACATGCGCAATATTATTATTGTCTTATTTAATTTAAAAAATCCAGGTTATTGAGTACAAATTAATTACTGCGACAACGATTACGCCCAACAAGCTGGTAAATATGTGTAAAGCAAAATTGTTTGTAGGTAATTAGGTATCTTTGCTCCCAGAACTCGCGTGCGTGATGGAGATTTTCCCCGACTTACGGGAATTAACTCCCCGAGGTCGTTAAGGGCATTAAGGAAAGTGAAATAGGAGTCTATTAAGTTTTTATGCAAGGTTTTCCAGAATGGCTGTATATTGAGTTATGTTTATGCTATTATAATAGGTACCATTTATTTTATTGAAAAAAATATTTTTCTATAATAACTAAAATTTTGCGTACGTATTTTAATAATGAGTATCGCGAGACATGTTTCTTTTTGGTTTCAACTCACTTAAGTTGTAAAAAAAACATCAGATTAATTTGTTTAAATAATGTGTGCTGCATTGATACAACTAACAAATAAGTACAATGTTACAGACATGAGCTACTCATACCTACTACATAATACTCTATATGCGAAAAAGTCTTCATCTTTTTGTTATATTTTCACATATAGACATTTACTCGTGAAAAGATCTTACTCAAATTTGACAAGGAGATAGATACAATCCTCGAACATTTCATTGTGATAACCAGCATCAACGCAAGCGGAGCTATGGGGAAAAACAAAGAAGTACATAAAAATATAATTATAACTCGTTATATATTTTGTTGAGTGCACCCCATAAATCTCTGTGACAAGTTAGTAAAACGAAACGCGGGTTTGATAAATGAGTGCGCGCGAGTGGAGGTTCGTCTTCATTTCACTTCTAGCTGTTTTACGAGTTGGCAATTTGATGGAGAGGAAGGGAAGGGAGGTTTTATGGCACTATTTTAAGTTGAGTATTGAAGTAGGAATAAGGTTATTCTTAGATTAAAGTTATTACAAGTTGTAGTTTATGTAAACATACTGAGCTGCCTACCAGCGTGTAATATAAATATGTCTCAAGGTACGTATAAATATTAAATGTATATTCATATAATAAGTTAGATGGGTTATAAGGGTAGAGAAACCAAGTATAATGATAATAAACTTTTAATGACGTAACCCGGAACCGAAATGTGCCGAAATCGAGTATTTCAAACATGAGCCGATTTTCTCAGTCTCAGTCTCATTCACGGAGACGCGGGGCATCGCGCGTGGCATTGGGTGGCGCGACCCGCACTGAATTCAAATCTATGGCGTTGTATGTATGAGTGCGTTCACGGAGAAGCGATTGTCCACGCGTTTGTTTGAAATGGGTCGATTTTTGCGGCGGAGTATAAGACGGTGTTACTTGCCAATTTTAAAAATGCTAGGTCAACCGGGAAGTACCCTATAAATTTTGATTCCCTAGCGATTGTCGAAATATATGTTTTTGCGGTAAAAACGGCCGTATCTTTTATTTACTTTAACCTAGGTTCACAGCTTTAAGGGATCGTAGACTTGAGTATATGGTTTTAATTTCAACTCGGTAGCTCCACGCGTTCCCGAGACAAACGATCTTGACAGGCAGACGGCCCGACGAACGGACGGACGAATGGACAATAAAGGGATCCCTAGGGTTCCGTTTTCTCCTTTTAAGGTACGGAACCCTAAAAATAGCAATTTCCTATCTTTAGATTATAGATAGCTATGGTACGTCATTAAGTACTTGGATTGAACCATTTGAATTCTTTTTTAAAAAACTAATCAAAAATCAAACTACTATTTATAACGGACATAGTGTACTAATTTCAATGTGTTTTTACCAATTCAAGCAACGTCTGGTGCGAGAAATTAGTTAATTAAGTACAGAGCTAGGGTACGAGTGATTCTTAGTTTAGCATATATAACAATTATTTAAATTGATTATGTAATGACAAAAAGGCCCTTTTGAAGTAGTAGTACATTAATCCATAATGTCTTGTTGCTTTTGAATACCGCTGACAAGGCGCTAGCAACTACCAGTGGGTCAAGTCACGTATTTAACGCAGTGCAAAAAAAATGTCTTTATTGTCATTACACTGTTTCACTTAACTAGATTACATATGAAACCGCCTTTTAAGCAAGGAATTGCTTGTAGTAGGAGATTCCGCTCTTCTATTATCAGTAATTCTTAAACATGTGCAATTTTATATTACTACTAAATATTTAGTGCGAATTAACATAAAAACTTAAATAAACAGAATGGTTTTAGCTTTCCTAGTTTTAATTAGATATATATGTGTGTGTGTGTGTGTGTGTGCACGCGTGGTTAACCAGTTATCGAATTGAAGAATTTACGAATTTGCCCTGCTGGATTGTCTTGGGATCGGTAAAAATACAATTTCTGTGTTTACGGTTAAAATAACAGTTTTGTGTTAAGTCGTTAATAAAGATTCTATCTCGTCGTAGTTTTTTTGTTTGCAGTTTAGTTTCGATTTAAACAACCATTTTCGTATTCTTGTAACTTTGGGATCGATCTTAAAAAGGTTTGCGCACCGTACTAGAATGTTGTTATTGCGCTCTCGAGACGCATACTTGACGCAGTCGTATTTGAGATCGATCCCAAAGTTACAAGAATACAAAAATGGCCGTTATAATCGAAGCTTAACTGCAACTGAACTGCAACTGTACGGCTTCAAATACGTGAATTGACCCCCAGAACGGTTAGAAGAATCAGTTTTGTGCCCTACTCATACAATTTCACGGAAAGGTTTTGGTTTTACGGGGCTACAAAAACCGCACTTAGCCCCCTGATTGGGCCATTGTGCGTTGTATACTTATCCTGCCAGTTCCGTCACTCCAGCCACCCAAGGCACTCCCAGAAGCTCAGCAATCCACTCAGACCGCTGCACGCCTCCGGGAGGGATGATGTGGACGACAGAAACTGCGCCCGGTATTCGGCCACACTGCTGCACTCCAAAATCTCGTGCTGGGGCGTTTCCTCAGTTTTAATGCATCCTCTTCAAAGCGGGCCCCGTCAGCCCGATGATGTGGAGGTGCTTGTTTAGGGGACAATGACCCGTAAGGATGCCGACAACCTTGCGTAGCTTGTCCCTTTGAAGTTTAATGAGGCATCGTGAAAATCTCTTTGAAAATTCCAGAATCGCCTCTTTGGTTTGTCTGCAACCGCTGTTATTTCTCTATTCCGCTGCATGGCTGGTTTTCATTTTTTTACGCAGCAATGCACTTGACCCAGTGGGAGGGGGACCAGCGGCTCGGGGCCGTAGGTTGCCATTCTGGTGCCCTGCCTCGCTAGTTCATCCGCCGCGTCGTTACCGATGGAGTTGCTGTGCCCCTTGGTCCCCTGCAGAGTTACCTCATTTGTATAAAAGACCATCTGTAGCGCCTCGTGGCATTTGTGGATGAGGGCTGAGTTTATAGGTTTGTTTTTAGGGCTTGTAGCACGGATACGCTATCAGAGACGATCTTGAAGCGAAGATTTTCCAAATTTTTGGACATGATCGCCTGTGCCGCTCTGGTAATGCCAATACATTCAGCTTGGAATATTGTGCTCCCCTTGTTTATGGAGGTTGATATTTTTATGTTGAGGTCGTCTGAGTAGACACTAGCTCCTGTCACTAGCCCTGGGAGGTTTTGGAGCTGTCGGTGTATATTCTGACTTCGTTTAACCCGGAGCGGTCAGCTTCTTCGGTTTTAAGCCTGATTTTGTATCTTTGGTCGAAATTCTGTGTGTTTGGGATTCTATCAATGGGGGCTTCTAAAAGTGGATGTTCTTTGAGTATATTTGATAGAATTTCCACATGGATAGGGCCCCTGTAACCTTTCCAGAGGCCATTTATTTTATGTCTGAGTGCCGCTGCTGTTACTGCTTCTACTATTTCAAGATGCAGTGGTGTTAGGTTGAGAAGGTGTTCCAGCGCAGCCGACGGTGTGGTTTTCATGCATCCGGTCGCTGCTACGCACGCCAGACGCTGCAAGCTTTGAAGCTTGGTCTTTGTAGTTGTCAGTTCTGTTCTGGGCCGCCATACAACTGAGCCGTAGGTGATGGTCGGTTTTATTATTGCAGTGTAGAGCCATAGCGTGATTTTTGGGTTGAGTCCCATCTTTTTCCCACTAGTCTCTTACATTGCCAGAAGGTGATACATGCTTTCTTTGTTTTTGTTTCGATGTGGCTCGCCCAAGATAACTTGTTGTCAAGTATAATGCCCAGATATTTTACTTGCGTTGTTAGGACGAGTTCCGTTTTAAAGAGCTTCGGTAGTTTGAGCTCAGGTAATTTTCTTTTATTTGTGAAGAGGAAAGGTATGGTAATTGGTATTTATTAATACTTTCCATTGACTTGATGACAAACAAACTGTATTATGTAAGTACAATACCTAACCCCGTCAAATCTTCAGAAAAACGTACTTACTTTGGTAGATGTCAAGTTATTTTAAATTCTCTGCATTAAGTTAAATTAATAATGTACGGTTACGATCAAAACTTTGTGAAGTTTTAAATACTGTCGAGAGCATAAAGCCATTGACCTTACAACGAGTTACTTCGTACTGGTATAAGACAGGTAATTCTCCTAAAATTGATATGCTCCTAAAATAAAATCTGTTATGAAACTGAGATCTGAGTAAGTCAAAGAGGAACAAAACTTACGGTCCTCGTCGGAAAAATTAGTTTAAAAAAAAACTACGCGGACGAAGTCGAGGGCAAAACCTTACCGAAAACGGAAGGACACTTTGGCACTGAAACTACATGAGTGCGGTTCGAACAGTAAATAAGTACACACTGAACTTGGTTTTATAGATATTTTATGTTTATATCGACGCCGCCATGATGGAACTTTTATGTCATCTACAGAACTTGCTCTTGTGTGAAAATATAAAATAGTTTTATATGCACTTCAGATTTGTCTTTGTTTCAGAGTATGCGACGTACGCGAATCTTTTATTTCGTAGTGTATCTTGAATCTTGATCTATTTTTTGTTTTAGATACTTGTAAATAAAACCGGGCAAGTGCTTGTCGGGCCAACGACGGACGGACATGGCGAAACTATAAGGGTTCCGTTTTGCCGTTTTGGCTACGGAACCCTAAACATTGAAATAATTTAAACCAACATTTTTTGATCAAAAATAAAAATTACAGTATGATTTAAAAAATTAAAAACCCGCCTGTCCTTGTAACTGACACAAATTCACTAAGTTTTGCAACTAATATTGTGAAAAAGACTTATTTTGCCCTTTAAAAAAAACATTGCATTTAATATTTTAAAAAAAATAATAACTTAGCCTATGTTACTCGGACTTATTACGATTCTAAAACTTTGGCGTAATAGTCAAAGTCAAAGTCAAAGTCAAATATCTTTATTTCGTAAAATCAGGTTAATGATTATTTGAAAACGTCAAATTAAAACATACTAAAAAATTTATAAAATTGTTTGAATTAAATTATAATAAAAATTTAATGTTTGAAAAAAAAAAACAAAATGAGGTTAGGTGGCAGTTCCAAGTGTAAAGCTCATGAGAAGAAGCTGCCAAGAAACTCATGTGCCACTCTTTTAAAATCATCAAGTTTTTCCTTACAAAAATAAATTTTACTGAATGAACCATTGTGTTTGGTGAGTGTAATCGTTTATAAAATAAGGATAACTAAATAATAATACTATTTGTAACTCTAAAATGAGTATATATAAACGTATTCAGCAAACACAATACTTCACTTCTTACAAAGTAAATATGTATCTAAACATATAATCTTAAAGTACATTTTAATAGCCTGTGAGAGAAAGCAGTTCAATCCCAAGCGTTTTTGTCTTCCATATAATCAATTATTGAGTAGTAACTTTTCATACACAATTTTTTCTTAATGGTACACTTAAATTTATTACGACTTAATTTTTGAATATCGCTAGGGATTTTATTGTAGAAACGTATACATTGGCCCCGAAATGATTTGTTTACTTTTTGTAACCTTGACGCTGGTACAACAAGTTTATGTTTGTTCCGCGTGTTAATATTATGTATATCACATTTCTTACAGAAACTATCAATATTTTTGTGAACATATATAAGGTTTTCATAGATATACTGACATGCAACAGTCATGATATTGATTTCCTTAAATTTTTCTCTAAGTGAGTGTCTACTACTAAGATCGTAAATTGATCGAATAGCCCTCTTCTGCAGAACAAAAATGGTTTGAATGTCGGCAGCATTCCCCCACAGTAGAATACCGTACGACATTAAACTATGAAAGTAACTAAAATAAACTAATCGCGCTGTTTCAACGTCTGTTAGCTGACGAATTTTTCTAACTGCGTACGCTGCAGAACTGAGTCTATTAGACAATTCACTTATATGTGGGCCCCACTGAAGCTTAGAATCTAAAGTAATTCCTAAAAACTTTGTGGTCTCTACAGGGTTCAACTCATCTTCTTTTATTTTTATAGTGGTTTTTACTGGTTTCACGTTAGGTGTTATAAATCGAATACATTTAGTCTTGCCCTCGTTTAAGAGTAAATTGTTAACATCAAACCAGTTAACCACTTTTGAGATAGCCATATTTACATCTTCAAAGTCTTTTTGCTGGCGTTTTAATTTAAATAAGAGTGATGTATCATCTGCAAACAGGACTATCTCATGATTATTATTTACTAAATATGGTAAGTCATTTATGTAAATTAAAAACAACAACGGCCCGAGAATAGAACCCTGTGGGACTCCCATTTTGACCACAGACCCCGGGGAGCGTTTACCATTAACATCAACTTTCTGAATCCTGTTACTCAGATAGGACGTAAGAAGATTCAGAGCTGTGTTTTTAATACCATAATGTTGCAATTTCCTGATTAATGTTTCATGCAGAACACAGTCAAATGCCTTGGATAAATCACAGAAGACGCCTAAAGCATCTTGCGATTCCTCCCAGGCGTCAAAAATATGTTTTAAAAGCTCCACACCAGCATCGGTTGTAGAGCGACCCCTAGTGAAACCAAATTGTTTAAAGTGTAATAATTTATTTTTGTAAAAGAAGTTCTGCATCTGATCATATATTATTTTTTCAAAGATTTTACTAAATGTTGGTAGTACTGATATGGGTCTAAAATTAGTGGGGTCAGACATACTACCCGATTTATACAATGGTATTACTTTACTATATTTCATTAAATCAGGAAATACACCACAATCTATACATTTATTAAATATAAAAGCCAAGTCCTGCGCGATAAAAGAAATTATAGACTTAGTAATCACAACTGAGTTACTCCAGAGGTCGGTAGTCTTCTTAACATTAATAGAATTAAAAGCTTTTATGACATCTATATGTGTAACATAATCAAATTGAAAAGTGATGTCACTTTTATTAACATTTTTAATCAAGATAGACTCAGCAACAATAGGTGAGGAATTCAATGACTTTGTAGTGGAGACTGGAATGTCAGTAAAGAATTTTTCAAATGCAGTGGCTACTTCTATGTCCGATGGGATGGTTTTACTATCTATTTTAAGACAGTAATCATTATTCTGACTTCTGACTCTTCCGGTCTCACTATTTATAATATCCCAAGTCATTTTAATTCTATTATCACTGTTTTTAATTTGTGAACTAAGGTAGCAAGCTTTTGCTGTTTTGCAAGTCTGCCTAAATGTTTTAGCATAATTTCTTACATAAGCTTGAAATCTTTTACAACAGTTATACTTTCGTTCATCATACAGCTCATATAATCTTTTTCTACTTTTATGTAGGCCGACAGTAGCCCACTCACTAAAAGTTGCATTCCCCTTAACCATAATCGTTTTGGGAGTGAAAACCGAATCGAAATTATGACAAAATTTATTAAAGAATGTTTTATATAAAATGTTAGGATCACTGTCCTCATTCAACAGTGGAGGGTTACAAATGAGGCGGCTTTTGAAACTCTCAAATCGACTGACAGTTTTAGGGATAACAGTTATACATTTTTTAGTTACTTTTCTACTTTTAATATCAAAAGAAATAAGTTGACCACAGTGGTCAGAATCCAATTGATTAATTACTCTCTTGTTATCTACAATAATATCTGTGAATATATTATCTAAACATGTGGCTGTAGTGGCAGTTATGCGGGTAGGCTCTAAAAATAAATTACACAGATTAAATGATTTGAATAGAGCTAAAATCCTCATACTTGAAGTAGTATTCTCTAATAAATTAACATTAAAGTCGCCACATATTATTACATTTTTATTAAGGTTTGTTACCTTATGCAAGACTTCATCCATAACATCTTCAAAAATATGATATTGTGCTGAAGGTGGTCTGTACACAGTCAATACAATAAACCGCTTCAACTCTACACAGGCTATTTCTATGCTACGTTCAACAGAGAAGTTAACAATATCACGGCGTTCGTTGAATTTAAGATTTTTATTTATTAATATTAGTGAACCACCATGTATAGCCAGTTCCCTGCTGAACGAACTGCCTACCTGGTGATTGTTGAAATTAAACATGAACTGATCGCTCTTTAGCCAGTGTTCAGTAATACATAAAATATCAATAGCTTCAGCATTCATGAACAATTCCAATTCCAAGTCTTTTCCTGTCATTCCTCTGATATTCTGATGCACCAGGTTAATTTTATTAATATAACTATTGTTCTGTTTTGACATAACAGAATAATTTTTAAGTGGTAGTGCACAAGTATGTGTGCAAGAGGTACTCTCTATTGTCTTAAAATTTAATTTAAATTATTCGGTATGTCAATATTATAATTATTATTAATACATAAATTATCATTATTAATGTCAGGTGCTTTAGCCAAATTGTTGGCTAAGTTAAAATTAATGTCATAATTTTGTTGCTCAATAGAAGCAACTTGAGTAGCCAAATTCTTGGCTGAAGTATTAATATAAAAAGATAGCGAAACAGCTATCTGTCTTTTACAACTATTTTTAAGATAATATCTATCTTTTGTCAAATAAAAATATTTACTAACAAGTTTGTTAGTGTCAATAAAATGAAATTTATTATAAAAAGGTCCATTAATTTGGCATGTCAGTTGATGCATAAGGTTATTCAAATTATATCTAATAGAATTTTCTTCCTGTGATAATCCATTACTCAGGGGAAATGAAAACATAACAATTTTTTTTACATTTAAATTGGACAACTCCTCAAAATAATTTAAAAACCTATTTTTGTTTACATTTCCCCTATCACCGACAAAAATAGTTATAGTGCTGTCCTGACTAAAATTAGATCTTAAAATATTTTCCATGATATTACTATAGGACAAAGCAGGCGTGCAATTATTGATGATTCTAGTTTCTCCCGTACTCAACTTTGACATTAGGGATCCAATGCCCTTACCAATTTCATCACTATACATCATAATAGTACTTAATTTAAAAGAACTGCTAGTTTGTGCTAAGTTATTATGGAGTGCTGGCAGTGGAGAGGGATCAAGTGCTAGCGATTGGCAATCTAGTGATAATCTACAAATTGGACTATGCCTACTTGTTAAAGGAGTTGATTGCTCATTGTTGCAGTTGCAAGAGTTGACCAGCTTACCTATAGCCAACACCTGCTCCCTGCTCTGTTTTGCAGTTACTTCATATTTCATTGTTAGAGTCTGTAATGATTCATGGAGGCGATCAATCTCTAATTGCATAGCCCGTGTATCCTCAACATACTGCGATGAGACATTGTCCAGCTCCAGTGAATACATTTGAACCTGATCGATTAGTTGCAATCTCTGTCTATTTAATGCCATGCTATCAATAAAGAATTTGTGTTTACTAATTAATTTTTTTGTTTTTGTAATATATTTCTTAATTTTTATATACTTTTTAAGCTTATTTCTGCTGCATTTAATAACCTTGACAGATTTATTAGACTTTTTAAATTGCACGGGCCCATCCTCTCCGGTAAGATCGATAATAACTGAGGAATGTAAGTTACCAACTGCAGCATCATTTATGACCGGGCCAACCAATTCACTGAACAAGCTATTGTTACACTTTACAATATGATTATGTTTATCTGACTCAAGTTCTGATATTTTGTTGTGCGCTTGAAGTAGTTGTAGTTTCAAGGAGGTTATGTGGTTAAGAGTCAGTGTGTATTCATCCATACAAGCATCAAAGCTGTCTACTGTGCGTTGGAGTTTGTCCCGGTCATTTAGGATATTGTTATATTCAGAGTGCAACTTTGCCAGTTCATCTCTCAACCGTTCATTCATGTTTAAAACGTCTAACAGTTCTTTTTCATTGCCCTCTCTTTCCCTATTAAGTTGATCACATCTTTCTTTGGATGCCTGTAGTTCCCTCAAAGTCAGTTGTAGTTTAGTTTGTTCCTGACGAGCCAAGGCTTTGCGAGTCATCATTTTCACTTTAATAACAAGTTAAACAGTCTATTAAATTAATGCCAATAAAGGTGAGATCAAACAATAGGAGGTTATGTATGGTATTTGGCATAGAAACAAAACTTAAAATCCTTAAAATCGTTACTAAAACAGTTTGTAATGCAAATAAAACATAAATAAATACCGTACCTTGTAAGAGAAGACAATAATACACAAATAATCCTTTAAAAAACCTTTGCCGGTGTCCAACCGTCACTTCACAAGATAAAACTTTTAATTTTGTTTGTACACTTATAAACCTGTTAAACTTTTGTACGCTTACTTGAAGTTAATAAAAACGTGTGAAATTGGTTTAATAAACAAGATTACTATTAGATTTTCAATAAATTCAATTAATTTAATCGGGACAAATTTGAATCAGCTGTTACCTCGAGGGTTGCCACAGGAAAATAAATAAACTCAAAAAGATACATGTTGTCAACCCTGAAAGTATTACACTACCTTACTTGGGGCACTCGTGGCGGTAGATTAGTTTTTCTAAAATGCAAATAAACTTCTAGGCGAGAGTGAAAAAAAAAGTTTAAAAACGTGCTTTGTTAGAAATGTATTTTTCCACAAATTTGTGTCGACTAGGATCCAAGACTGCAATATAGGTGCTAAATTTTTTTATGTAGTTACCGTTATTTTAAATTTCACCAGTTTCACTGTACCGTGTACGGTGATGAAATTAACCACCCGCTGGCTACTCAACCCCGAGATGTCATTATGTTTAATAACATTATTTTGCAACTTTCTCAACAGAGCACTATCAATGACATAGTACTCAATTGAGAAATTCCAAATATTGTGTCTACTACTTTTCTAGTTATAATAAGTATTGTGAGTGAATCTATTGGACCGATTAAGTTAAAATTAGGTACACATATGTATTTCTGTACAGAATGAAAACAACGCAAACACAGACGTCATATATTTATATTTAAGTAAATAGTTCTAAATATAATAATATAATAAAAAAACTATGTATTATGGGATACTAGCGGCCCGCTCCGGCTTCGCACCGGTATAAAATATATGGATGTTATTGTACATATAAACCCTTCCTCTTCAATCACTATATCTATTAAAAACCGCATCAAAATACGTGGCGTAGTTTTAAAGATTTAAGCATACATAGGGATATAGGGACAGAGAAAGCGACTTTGTTTTATACTATGTAGTGTATGTAGTGTAGTATGTTAAGATCAGAGAATTGAGGTGTCAATCTCTAATATGTGTGGTTTAAAAGTTTAAGCGTAATGAGAAGCTGATATTCTAAGTATAGTTCTAATAAATAAGTACAGTTGTTTATGTTTTATTTAATATTAATATGTAACACTTTTAAGGCTAACATCATCTTTTAAGGGTATGATTTATCTGATTGTTGATTCTAATTATGTTATATTACTGTAGATGTAATGTAATGTTATCTGTTTTGATAGATGTATTGTCTTGTATAATCCTTACAAACTGGTCTGCAGAAGATGTAATAGTACATTTCAATGGTCTTGTTTATTTGTTATATTACTGAGTTTATCTTAGGCTAATTTGTAGTCTGTGTTGTGCTAAATGTTTTAAAGCAAATGATTATGAAAACTAAATCATGTATATCAATATATTATACTTACTTGTCCTTCATTGATTCGTATTATTTGAACCTATTGATCAATACAACTTGAATTTGATATTCATACACTGAAATACTTAAACACCTAAACCTATTGACTTTAAAGTCAAGTAATATATGGTAATTATAATTATTTAAAATAAATCGATCCAAATTGTTTCGTTACAGGGAT
Organism: Herminia tarsipennalis; assembly: GCA_945859575.2. Classification (NCBI taxonomy): domain Eukaryota; kingdom Metazoa; phylum Arthropoda; class Insecta; order Lepidoptera; family Erebidae; genus Herminia; species Herminia tarsipennalis. The sequence goes on along the minus strand of OX243836.2, from coordinate 1,818,429 downwards.
CCCGTTATAAACAAAAACTGGACAGGTGCATGTCGGACCATGCTCAATGTAGGGTTCCGTAGCCGTTACCGTATGAAAACATCTGATTTGAATAATTGCACCAGCAGAAGAGCGTATGTTCCTGGCATTAACGCCCTTTTGTTAAGAAACTAAGTGTTTCGGCAATAATTAACATATGGACGAACAGACAGACGGCCGGACATGACAAAACTATAAGGGTTCCGTTTGAGCCATTTTAGCTACGGAACCCTAAAAAGGTTAAAATATGTCAAGTTGGTTAAAGATTGCGCTAACAATAAAAGTTAGGTTTAAAAATCAAAGAGTAATTTGTTTTTTTTTTTAATTCGCTTCTATCTCCTAGCAATATGGGTCGTACATTACTGTGGCCTGAAATGTATTACGTAACCTCGCCTGGAGTTTCCCGCGTTATTAGAATCACACACCTATTTATACGGAACCCTCAATGCGCGAGTCTCACTCGCCCTTGACCGTTTTTTTTTAATTAACATGTATTGTCTTACTTGTAAACACATAATTATGTATTTTCAATGACTATAATGTGTGTGTGTGTTTTCAAAAACTAGAGTAGATCAAGCACTAGAGAGGCAAGTCTAGAAGTGTGTGGCAGATACCAGCAGTAAAACAAAACATGTTAATTAAAAAATTTTTAGAGGAACAAGTATGTACCTGTTCATTGATTACATACTACATAAATAACTGCTAATGGTTCGATTCCTATACGCGACATAACCTTTTTGCGATTCATATTTTTTTGTATCCCCGCGATACACAGGTTGCCCTTTAGTGCAAGTGTAGTTTTATCTGTCTTTTGTAAAAATAGTCGCTAGTGAATACTGCCTTATCGCTAAGCTCCACTAACTGCATCATTAACAAGTCCTACCCTTTGAGACAGAACTGTTGAACTTAACGAATAACGTGGTTAATCCCTGTGAGGAAGCAAAACACGTTGTGAACTTAACTTGAGCCTGTGAGGCTCAGGAGAGCCACAAGCAGCTTATGGGAAAGGACTTTCACTTTAACAATGTAGTTTGTGAGGATATTGATTTGTTTTGTATGCCGCTGTCTAATCTTTTAAACGGATAAGCTATAAGAGAATTTGGACGTCCAAGCTGGTCTTAGTTACAGTCTCATCAGATGTAGGCGCTAGGTCGGCATGGCGTGCTTGATCCGAAGATAATTCATTAACCGACTATAGATTGTCTCAGTTTTGATTTGTTCTGTCTCTTAAGGAAGGGATAAGTTTTTCGCGCGTATCTTGTATGTATGTATGTAATATTCTTTATTACCTGATATCTCACAATCCACTGAACGGATTTATACAATTAAGACGTCGTTAGATTCGTCTTAATCGCCCAATTGTTCTTAGGTTTGTGACGTTTGAAAAAAACAAACATGGCGGCTTTGAGATGTCAAAAATAAAGATTATATAGAGAAAGTTGTTTTTAATACTGCTATATGGGAATTATTAGCACATCTTCAGATTAGCATTTCTACAGATTCGCATTATTTCGGATTCGCATCTCTTCAGATTAGCATCTCTTCAGATTCTCATTTCTTCGGAGTCTCACTTAATCAGAGTACAGTTAAATAATAAAATGAATATGTTAAAAACAAGATAATATATTTAATAATTATTTTACAAATGAATTAATATAGTAATACACTCCGGAATGGTTATATCTCCAGATATGCATTTCTGAATGATTTCGTATTGCTCTTGATCTTTACTTGACCTTTTAGGCTCAGAATTATTCTTTTTAATTCTGAAATCTTGATACTTTGCTTCCTTTTTTAAAAGAGAAATGAATAAAAATAACTTAGGGTGGATACCAATTCTAATTCGGAGACGGTGATGCCAGCCTTCTAACGAGCTTGTTGTCTTATTTTTTTGTTTATAGCAGCAACCATTGATCAAAACATAACATGACGTTCAAAAACTGACATTGAAGTCACAGAGATGTGTGATATTAAACCATCCAGCCGGTAAACACGGGATCAAAAAGGTTAGATTCGGTAGATGCAATCTCTTTGCATTAATGAATAAATCCAAAGTAATATTATAAATGTGATCATTTATTCATTACCTTAAGCTTTTCAAAAAGGACTTTATTATAATACTAAAAAAGTTAGTTAGCAACCATTCTTTTTTCAATTTTCAATACTTGACAATAGCTGTGATAAAAGTTAGTTGTTACATCGATTTCATCCTACAACTACTAAAAAGTATTAAAAAATATATATAAAATTAAAAAACCCACCTGCACAAAAATGATGGAAGGCAGTCGGAGGCACTTTACTAAGTTCATCAAGATTCATTAATGCCGCCGACTGCATGAAAAAAATAATTGACAGTTTCTTAATAAATAATAATGATAGAATGGCTATTTTGAAATGTCACACCCACAGTGGGAATTAATAACATTATACGACTATTTCTGGTTTCGTGTAAAGAGAACATGATAAACCAAAGAAAACATGGGTGGCAAGAACTATATTTTTACAAAACCAATTCTTCTACCTATACCTGTCTTATTTTAACACATTATTTTTACGTATTGCAATCAGAGTGATAGGGGATAATGAGGCAGATATATACGTTTTATATTTAACTAGCTGACTCGCGCAACTTCGTATGCGTGAATTTCCCCCGATTTTTATAACATTTTTTATTGCTGCTCCGCTCCTATTAATTGTAGCGAGATGTTATATAGCCAACAGTAAAATTTAATTCGGACCAGTAGTTTCTGAGATCATTTTTCGTTCAAACAAACAAACAAACTCTTCAGCTTTATAATATTAGTATATCCATACTCTAATCCGAGAGGGTTTAGTTCAACTACTCATAGTCAAGGAATATTGGTCTGAATAAATTTAAACTCTGTTGTTAAATATTTATACACAATTTACAGCATTCGGGTATCCAACTGCCTGGTGTGATACATAGTTTGAAAAGGTAACATTTGCTTGCGAATCGTTAAATAAGTGTATTTGAAAACTGACGAACATTTTCATTCCGCGACTTTACAAATCGCATTTTTTCAAGTAAATTCATTGTTTGTAATAGTTTAAGTTCCGATTTACGATGGGTTCACGTATCTAATAGAATAAAAACCTTTAAATAATAAAGATTTAAAAACATGTTTCCTTCTTTGATGAATTGCATTTATATATATAATTGTTATTCTATTCAGGAACACTCGGCAGTGACAGATACTCAATTAAATTCATACAATTAATTAGCACAGCCATTTTAAATTCACCACGGAGGCCAATATTTATGGGGACGATTGCTGCTACATTTACAATTACTTCGAGACGATAAGTATTCAGTGTTAGTACCGATATTTAACTAATGGTAATGTGGGGGACAGGGTGATATGTCCCTCCAAATCAGGATGATGAAGAAAACGAGTGTTTCACTTGCACGATAGTTTGTTTATTACACAGTTTTTACATTTACACGAAAGCAACAGGATACAGTTCGGAAGGATGAAATATAGAATAGGCGAAAGTCTAGGATACATAAACGCAATAAAATAGGTCAAGCGAGAAAGCATGCGAGTAGCACGTCAGCGCGGTAGCAGGTATTATACCGACTGGCCGGCGGCGCGCTCTGAGGAATGCAGATGGGCGTAGCCCACTCCCGGTGCGCGGGAGCAGGACAACAAGTCACCCAGCTCAGCGCGCGTCGCCGCGCAGCGAGTGAATTAACTAATAACAAAAAATATTGTTTCGTCCGCGAGTACATATTTTATTATTAACTTAAAAAATAAATTTTACAAATATACGCTACATCACCCACCCCCAGAGACCGTGTCTACGGGCGATAATAATCGGGAAAATTAACCCTACGACCGGACCTGGTCGTCCGATCGGTAACTTTGTCCCCAGTATCGGTTAATTTGGTGATTGGTGTGGGTTTGTGAGTGTTTGTTTGTGATGTGTTTGTGCTTGTTTGTGTATCATGAAATATGTATGCTGGTTTGAGTCTATCGATCGAAACTGACACTTTATTACCTTTGACGAGTAAGATGAAAGTCTTGTCACCGCGTTGTATGACTTCGAAGGGTCCCGTGTACGCCGGCTTGAGTGAACCAGTCGTCTCGTCCCTGAGGAACACGTGACTTGTTGAGCTTAGATCTTTGAAGACGAATATTGATTTGCTTCCGTGGCGTGACGTAGGTACAGGTTGTAGTCTCCTGGCATACATCCTTAGGCGTTCTACGTAATTTGTGATGTCCATATTGTCTTCAACTTCTGGGTGTAACATCTCCCCTGGTAACCTGAGCGTCTCGCCATATAAAAGCTCGGCAGGTGTAGCTCTGAGGTCTTCCTTGTATGCGGTTCTTATACCTAATAGTACTAATGGAAGGGACTCCACCCAGCTTTCATTTGTGTGACACAGTATAGCCGCTTTCAGCTGCCTGTGGAACCTTTCTATGAGCCCGTTACACGAAGGATGGTAAGCTGTAGTGCGCCTATGCTGAGATCCAACTATCTCTGACAGGTGTCTGAAAAGTGTTGACTCGAATTGTCTGCCGCGGTCAGTTACGATGCTTTTGGGACAGCCAAATCGTGCGAACCAACCGCCTACTAGTGCTCGGGCCACTGTTTCAGCTGTGATGTCTTGTATGGGTATCGCCTCAGGCCATCGCGTGAACCTGTCAATGGCAGTGAGGCAATATCGAAAACCGTGAGATGGTGGTAAAGGTCCTATAAGGTCTATGTGTATATGCATAAACCTGGCTTTAGGTAGTTGAAAAGAACCGGGTCGTGAAGACACATGCCGAGTGATTTTTGCTCGCTGACAAGGTATACAGCAACGGCTCCATTCTCGACAATCCTTTTTTATGCCGGGCCAGATGTATCTCTCTGTTACCAATTTGACAGTTGCGGTAGCACCTGGGTGGCTGAAAGAATGTAAGCTTTCGAAAACTTGACGACGATACTCCTTTGTGACGTATGGCCTGAGGTTCTTGCTACTCTCGTCGCAGTACAGTTCGGTGTTTGATCCCGGGACTTTGAATATCTTCAGGCGTAACGAGGTGTTGCTGTTCAAAAGCTGTTGAAGCTCTAGATCCCCTTCTTGAGACTTGGCTAATTTCTTTAAGTCTATCGGTAGGCTTACTTCTTCAATACGAGAAAGACTGTCAGCAACGACGTTATCCTTGCCTGAGATATGCTTTATGTCCGTTGTGAATTGAGAAATAAAGTCTAGGTGCCGAAACTGTCTCGGTGAGCAATTCTCCTTTCTTGAATGAAATGCGAAACAAAGAGGTTTGTGGTCTGTGTAGACTACAAAGTCTCGTGCTTCGACCATATGTCGGAAATGTTTGATGGCTTCGTAAATGGCTAGAAGTTCTCGATCATAAGGTGAATATTTACTCTGACTTGGGCTTAACTTCCGTGAGTAAAATGCGAGAGGTTGCCATGGCTGCTTGTCCTTGCACTGCTGCAACACCGCGCCTATGGCTGTGTCCGATGCGTCCGTTACCAGCGCTAGCCTTGCTCCGCAGTCAGGATGTACAAGCATGGTGGCTTTGCAAAGGCTGTCTTTGCAAGCGTTAAAAGCGTCGAGTTCATTGGGTGTAAAGCTAACTGGATGTGAACCTTTCACGGCACCGGTCAGCAATTCGTTCAACGGGGCTTGATGTTGTGCTGCATCTGGTATGAAGCGCCTATAGAAATTTATCATACCAAGAAATCGACGAAGTTCCCTAATAGTTCTCGGTACGGGAAATTTCCTAATAGCCTGCACTTTCTCGGGTAGCGGCTTGGTGCCCTCGGCTGAGACACTGTAGCCCAGAAATGTAACTTCATCTGCTCCAAAAATGCACTTTGAAGTATTGATTACTACTCCGTAATCCTGAAGTCTTTTGAAAAGGAGACGTAAGTGTTGTTCGTGAGACTTTCTATCCTTCGAGTGGACTAAAAAATCATCAAGAAAAGCATAGCAAAACTCTAAGCCTCGTAACATTTCATCTACAAATCTTTGAAAGGTCTGACCAGCGTTTCTGAGACCAAATGTCATATATGGAAATTCATAAAGCCCAAAAGGGGTAGTTATTGCAGTCTTATGGATATCCTCTGAACTGACAGGTATAAAATGGTACGCCTTAACTAAATCAATCTTTGAAAAAATTGTAGATCCTGCAAGACTTTGAGAAAAATCGTGTATATGTCGTATGGGGTATTTATCGGGTATTGTCCTGGAATTTAGTAGACGGTAATCGCCGCATGGTCTCCATCCGTTATCCTTCTTCGGTACTAGGTGTAATGGAGAAGACCACGCTGAATCCGACGGTCTGGCTATGCCATCTCTCAGCATAGTGTTAAATTCGGCTTTCGCTATCTTTAGCTTGTCAGGGGCTAACCTACGTGGCGTACACGAAACGGGTGGGCCTGGTGTTGTATTTATGTGATGAAGTGTATTGTGTGTGGGGGTACGGTGTATGCCTGGTGGTCGTGTGATGTCGGGGTATTCGCGCAGTATGTTGTGGTATGTAGAATCACCAAATATTACCTTTACTGAGGGTGCGGCGTCGGTCGAACGAACAGGTGAAGCCGGGGTGACAAGCGTAGTATTACCATCCCGTAGGCACTGGTTCCTGCAATCGACAATTAAATTATAGTGAGACAAAAAATCTATACCAATGATTGGTTTGTTTACATCGGCTACGACAAACTGCCAACAGAAATCCCGACGCAAACCTATATTTAATATTAAATTAATATACCCGTACGTGTTTATTAAGGTACCGTTAGCTGCACTGAGTTTATAGTTCGTTACTTGCTGCGGTCTTGGCAAGACAGACCGTGGAAATACACACAAATCACTTCCGGTGTCCACCAGGAACCGTAGTTTTGTCTTTTGGTCGGTGACGAATACACGACCGATGTTTGGGCAGTCGTCGGTCGCGCTTACTGACTGCCCACGCCTTTTCCCGACGATTGATAGTCACAGGGGCGAACACAACGCTTCGCCTGGTCGCCGAATCTGCCATGGTACCAGCACACAGGTTGTTTTCGGTAGCTGGAGTGCGACCGTGAGGAATTTGAACGGCCGCGTTCGCGGCTGCCACGTCGATCCGGTCTTGAACGACGTCGTGATAATCTTTCTACCTTTGATGCTAAACATTCCACCTGTTTGGTTAATTCGGCGATAATGTGTAGACTGTCGGCGGGTCCGCTCGGGTACGGAGCACATGTCACCGCTGCAGACGCTACTTGAGGTGTCACCACATCGTGAATCCGGTCGGCTAGCTCTGCCAATTCTTCAAGGTTGGCCTTCGGTTGCGAAGCAATAATGGTCTGCGTACCACTCGGCAAGCGACTTGCCCATATGGTTCGCAAAAAATCGTCCGGGACGCCTGGGCCGGCTAGATTCGACAAGTGCCGGTAAAATTGGGACGGTTTGCGGTCTCCAAGCTCCTCGTGCATGAGCAGTTGTTTCACCTTCCTCTCCCTCGACGCGGAGAGGCGTTTGACGAGTTCTGCTTTCAATTTTTCATATTTGTTGGTGGCGGGCGGAGATGTGATTATGTCTTCTACCTCACTTGCGTACTGGGGATCTAAATGGCCGATAGCGTAGAAATATTTCGTGGCATCCGTGGAAATATTCGCCAGTACGAACTGCGCCTCCAATTGCGAGAACCACAACGCCGGTTTTTCTGGGTAAAATGGCGGTATGCGTACGCCCACGCGGCATGTTTCTCGAATGTTCTCGGTTTCTACTCGCTGAGTGGTCTTGGGTTCCTCGTTCTCGTAGTCTGACATCCTGCGATCACGTCGGGGTCACCAATGTGGGGGACAGGGTGATATGTCCCTCCAAATCAGGATGATGAAGAAAACGAGTGTTTCACTTGCACGATAGTTTGTTTATTACACAGTTTTTACATTTACACGAAAGCAACAGGATACAGTTCGGAAGGATGAAATATAGAATAGGCGAAAGTCTAGGATACATAAACGCAATAAAATAGGTCAAGCGAGAAAGCATGCGAGTAGCACGTCAGCGCGGTAGCAGGTATTATACCGACTGGCCGGCGGCGCGCTCTGAGGAATGCAGATGGGCGTAGCCCACTCCCGGTGCGCGGGAGCAGGACAACAAGTCACCCAGCTCAGCGCGCGTCGCCGCGCAGCGAGTGAATTAACTAATAACAAAAAATATTGTTTCGTCCGCGAGTACATATTTTATTATTAACTTAAAAAATAAATTTTACAAATATACGCTACAGTAATGATAAATTTTCCGGAATTGAAAATCTTTCCGATCGTTCAAAACAAGATGCCATTGAAAGCCTTGAGACGGAAAGACGGGTGTACGGACAGATGGACAGATGGACAGACAGTGAAGTTTAAGTATTAGGGTTCTGTTGTTACTATTTGGGACCTATAATGGAAAGATCCGGAACTCAGTATAGTGCAACTAGATCAGTGTTACTACCATCAGGTTCATAGATCACACATCTATTAAGATTAGCCGCGTTACCGAATTCGTTTTAGATCTAAGAGGATATATCTATTTAATCTCTTAGTTTTATTTTGCTTCTGATATAATCTGCAAGTATATTTTTAGATATTTTAAAGGTTCCATACCTCAAAAGGAAAAACGGAACCCTTATATGATCACTTTGTTATCCGTCCATCCTTTCCTTCGTGAGGTCTCGAGTTGAAATTAAAACCATATACTTATTCTTATGAAGTTGTGAAAAAATCAAACTTCTAAGTTAACGTAAAAAAGATACAGCTGTTTATGCTGCAAAAAACGTATAATTTGACAGTCAAGGAATCCAGCCGTCGTAGGATCACTCCTTTGTTCATCGCCCAAAGTAAGGCGACGGCGCTTGAACTTGCTATGCCAACGTAGATGGTTGATTTTGAAGATCCTTCATTATTAAAACCCATATGAAGTCGATCAAATGACTCACGAGGTTTTAGGCCACATTTAAAATCATAGAAAATCATCACATGAAAATGTTCTCGATGCAGATCCATTATTAAATGAGGCATTTGCCAAACTTCTTGGCAGTATATGATTAGGTATAAATGAGACAAAAGATGTAGTATAGTCTGGTTATAATTATCTAAAGGTGCATCTTATATACTAACGACTTCGTGTTGATAACAGATAGTAGAAACATTTAATAGATACTGAACGTGCGATAAGGAACATAAGATTGTGATGTAGATTGTAGATACAGCACAAAGATATTGTACTGTAACAGTACACCCCCCTTTAAAAAAAATTATGGTAATAGTGTTTACAATATAAATTTGACCTAGACCTTACTAGTTATTTGCTGATGTATATAAATAATAATGCTATTGTACGCGGTGGAATTTGATGACGCCTGTCATTAGTTATTTGCTGATGTATATAAATAATAATGCTATTGTACGCGGTGGAATTTGATGACGCCTGTTGTGGTGTGATTTGCTGACGTCTGTAATTTTGACTTAGCTGTTGCACGAGTGTTTATTATTTTTTTCCGTTAAACTCTTCATTCTTCTGTCCAGTGTTTTCATTATGCCGTAAATTAGGATCACGCCGATTGTTAAAATAATCTGTCCCATTGCAACATTTCTTGTCCACCGTAAGTCCTCCTGGATCAGGTTACGGAGTTGGTCCGCTTCGTTTTGATTGAGGCAATTGTCTGTATTGTATGTTATCTGGTCCTTAGAACTTTGATTTCCCATTTTAGATGTCTTGTTGTTACGAGTAGTTGTGAATTAATGGTATATGTTAAGATCTATGTTAATATATATACGAATAGCTTGCTTATATCAGCGATTTTTTATAGACGTACTACTGGCTTTACTTTACGTCCCGATCGTGTAGTGTACGTGTGTGAATGCCTGTCGCAATCCTTTGAATCTGGCACGTAGTTTGATTCGTCATTGATCATGAAAGCTGGTTTCAATCTATCAATTGATATTAATTTTTGAAACTGTTGCTGTTCTGTTTCTTCGTAACAATCAATTAAACGTTCCTTGATGTTTTTGTATTTATCTGTAGTCGGTGGTGAAGTGATTAGGTCACTAACTTGTAGTATTTCTTCCTTGGATAACTTTGCTATTACTGTACAGTATTTGTATTCGTCTCCTTGCTTCTGTGGTGCTAATATGGCTTCTAGTTGCGTGAACCATAATCTTGGTTGGTCTTTCCAAAATTCCGGAATGCGGGATAAAACCGAGGTGCCAGCAGCTACTTCAAGTGTTCCTTGCTGATTTATGTTCGCCTTGCACGGTGATTGTGCCATGTTTCTTGCTGCGTATTCGTTCGTCGGGGTCACCAATTTTCCAAACTTCTTGGCAGTATATGATTAGGTATAAATGAGACAAAAGATGTAGTATAGTCTGGTTATAATTATCCAAAGGTGCATCTTATATACTAACGACTTCGTGTTGATAACAGATAGTAGAAACATTTAATAGATACTGAACGTGCGATAAGGAACATAAGATTGTGATGTAGATTGTAGATACAGCACAAAGATATTGTACTGTAACAAGGCACGATATTTTGATTCGGATCTCGACAAAATGTGGAGGGAAAATCGAAATTCGAACAATGCTATTTTTACTTTAAAATAACTATTTTTTTCAAAATAATTTTAGGCGGCTAGAGCCTTATACCTAGAAACTTTCTTTCGCAAAACTTTCTGAGTGGCCTGGTATCAGTCAGATTAACTTGTAAATGATTACTATGAAGCCACTAAATTAAAGAGTTATTTAATTATAGAGTATCTTTTGTGTAATTATATTTGAGTAATTTGATGTCATTATAAAAGAAATATCATCCACGTATATAATGCAAGGGCTTAAGGTTACGCTTGGCAAGTCATTGATATAAATTAAAAACAGTAGAGGCCCAAGAATACTGCCTTCGGGCACCCCTGTGTTATTAACTCTATATGAGGAACGTTGTGTTTTCAGTTCTCTCGCATTGTTTACACTCATAATTACTACACACAGTTTTCTATTCTCTAAGTATGAATTTGTCGTGGTTTGATGATACGAGCCATTTGTCACCACTGATACCATAATTTTCTAATTTATTAATAATAATTTTTGAGAAACAAAATCGCAAGCAAATTTCTTATTAAAGAAAATGCCAGTTGTTTTCTTTTTACTATCTAAGTTTTCATCGATCCTACTAACAAGATTATAACATGCTTGAGTCGTATTGTTCATTTTTCAATAAGTTGTGCTTCGTTACGATGTCATAATATCCGCTAATGCGTCACTAACTCGAATACTTTTGAAATTATAATAACATTTTTTTTTTTTTTTTTTTTTAGTTATTATCTGCAATCAGTTTCAGTACTATAAGCAGATGTGTGGAGAATTTATTAGTGACTTGTCGAGTGTGTCCTCCAGTGAGAACATCTACTCAGTAGTTGCTTGCTACTGGAAATTCAGCTTGCTGTGTGCAGACTCAGGATATCTTTTCTTTTTAATCGCTTATGGTAGCCTGGTTGGGTTAGTGCGGCGGCTAATTTATTTGGGTGGTTTGTCAGCCTTGACTGATATTTTACAGCGCTACTCTGGATTTCCTCCCTGACAGTGCTCATTTGGAGGTTATTGTGTATTTCCATGTTTGTTACTAGCCATGGTGCTTTTGATATTGAACGCAGGTTGACGTTCTGCATCCTTTGTAGAATGGAGATATTAGAGTTGCTAGTGCTGCCCCAGAGTTGTATCCCATACATCCATACTGGCTTGAGTATAGTCTTGTAGATTAGTAGTTTGTTGTCAATAGACAATTTGCTATTGCGTCCCGTCAGCCAGTACAAATCTTTGTATCTTATTTTTATTTCTTCCCTCTTGGCTTTTATATGTGGCTTCCAGGTCAGTCGCCTATCAAGATGGAGGCCAAGATATTTAACTGAAACCTTTTGTGGTAGGGTTTTGCTCTCCAGCTGCACAGGAGGACAGTTGCCTTGCCTGAGACTGAAGGTTACCTGTACAGATTTGTTTGCACTCGCTTTTATTCTCCATTTGTGGAGCCATGTGGTAACTAGATCAAGCCCTTTTTGCAAGTTTTCTGAAGCCACTGCAGGATCTTTGTTACTGGCAAGAATAGCCGTATCGTCAGCGAATGTAGCCGTGGTAACATTTTCTACTTGTGGAAGGTCTGATGTGTACAGAATATACAATATGGGACCCAATACTGATCCTTGGGGATCTCAATTTCGTAAAATTTTGAGGTTGCGCCAGTTTCTTTCACTTGGAACAACCTTTCTTTAAGATATGAATGTAATAACAGGTAGTAGCAATGTGGAAGGTATAGTTTAATCTTATATAGTAGTCCTGTGTGCCATACCCTATCAAAGGCCTGTTCTATATCAAGGAACACCGAGGAGCAGTACTCCTTGTATTCCAAAGTACTTCTTATGTGGTTGCACACTCGGTGCACTTGTTAGACTGTGGAGTGCTCTTCACGAAAACCGAATTGATGGTCTGGTATAACGTTGTTTTTAGAGAGAAGAGGAGTTATCCTTATAAGCAGCACTTTTTCAAAAAGTTTGGAAAAGATAGGTAAGAGGCTGATAGGCCTATATGACGAAATCTCATTCATTGGTTTTCCTGGTTTACGTAGCATTAGAATCTGTGATATTTTCCAAAGACTGGGGTAATACTGCACTCTAAGTATTCCATTAAACAAGATAGTGAGAAATACTATAGCCTTTCTCGGCAACTGCAGCAGTACTTCTTTCGTTATTAGGTCGAACCCTGGCGCTTTTTTATCTTTAAGCTTTCGTATAGTCCTGTAAATTTCTTTTGGCGTTACCAATGTAGGAGGGAGCGAGAGTTGAAAGTCCTGTTTCAAGGCAGACTCAATATCAATATCTGTGCCTGGTTGGTTGTTTTTGTTATGAGGAGTGAAGACCTTGGATAGATATTCGGCAAAGGCATCAGCTTTTTCTTTAGGCGTCCTAGCCCATCTGCTATCACTAGTTCTTATAGGGGGTTTCATTTCCTGCGGTCTATTATACGACTTTGTAAACTTCCATAGTGAATAGTTTGTAGATGATGTGGCCGTGAGGGATTCCAATTTCGTTTGTAGAGTGGTATCATGCCATTGCTGTATTGTTTCCCTTAACCTTTTTGCCGCAGTATTGAGTGCAATCTTGTCCAACCTGTGCCTACTAAGATGCCAGACGCGGCGCAGCCTGCGTTTTTCCAGTACTAACTGCCTTATTTCCAGTGGAAAATTTTGGGATCGTTTTTTGGGCCCCATAATAGGTGTGTACATCCTGCAAGCTTGTTGTATGGCAGTTGTTATATATTTACTGGCATTTTCTAAGTCTTCAGGAGTTTTTAAAGGAACTTTGAGGTCTATTGTGTCCTCCAGATGTTCCCTAACGCAGTGCCAGTCTGTGAACCTGTTATAGAGCATATCAGGGATGTCATATTCAGTAGGCAAGTAGCCAATTCTGAGAAGTACTGGAGTATGGTCAGAGGTACTATCGTAGCATGACGTAGCCAAAAAGTGATCTTGAGGTAGCCCTTTTGTAATAAAAAAATCTAGCAAATCAGGCGTTTTGTTGTTATCTGTGGGCCAGTATGTTGGTTCACAGCTGGATATTGCATTTAGCTTGTTTTTGTCAAGGCTCGATTTTAGTTGTCTACCCCTTGTACTTGTTAGTCTGGAACCCCAGAAGGTGTGTTTGGAGTTCCAGTCTCCACCAGCGACAAATCGGTTACCAAGTGTCTGGAAATAGCTTGTGAACATTATTTCAGTAATTTTATGCCTAGGGGGGCAGTATACTGCAGAAACATTGATACTACCATTATTTGTCTCAACAGCTATCGTAGTTGCTTGTATGTAACTAGTTTCGAAGGAAGGCATCAGATGATGTTTGATGGTGTTCTTTATAATGATTGCTGTGCCAGCATGTGCAGTACCGTCTGGATGACTAGTAAGATATGTTGCATATCCTCGAAAGAATATGGTAGTGGTAGTAGTGCTGTGAGCTTCAGATATTAACACAACATCTAGATTGTGCTCCTTCAAGGCAAGCTCTATTTCGTGTGTGTTTGGCGTCAATCCATTCACGTTCCAGGTAGCCATATTGAGGGTGGTCATTTTGTCAATTTGTCAACTAGTTTAGTTATAAGACCCATCAAGGTACTTTGTTGAAGGATTAGATCAAATTTATCAGATTGTTTCATAAGAATTAATTCTAGAGTTTTATGTGTTGATTGTGCATCTGAATGTAGATTATATTTCAGTGCATCAGCGTACGATTCATCTTTTGATGTTAAATTCTTATGGGGTGGTAGTATTTCTACAGGTCTCTGTTTAGTTATAGAATTATTTTTATTTTCTGATCTAGGTGGTTTTGCAGTTCGTCTAGCAAGAATTTCTTTATAAACCTCGCACCCTTTATAATTAGCGGGGTGTGGGCCTTGACAAAGAGCGCACAGTGCGTTAGTAGATCGATCTTTCTTGGGACATTCTGAAGTTTTATGAGACTGCGCACATTTCACACAACGATACGGTCGCATGCAGTAGTTTTTGGAATGGCCATATTGTTGGCACCTTTGGCAATTATAATAATATGAAGTGTTATCTGTAATTACTAAGCAACGATTTATAACCCTTTTTATATAATGATTTCACATATTTTATTAATATTTTTTATGACGGTTACTAGTAAAATAAAAAAAAAACGAATTTGTCAGTAAAGTATTAGAGTTAACAACCGTTCTTAAAAAAAATATTTTATACTTTTCCTACAACAAAGTTTGTGTTCGTCGTGGGTTTTGTCAAAATGTTTAATTTTGTTTTTTATATATATTATGTAACTGCTAAGAACCGTTTTCTTCTTGTAGGATTTCATGGTTCAATATTCCAAATTGCAAAACCTCACGTTTTGCTGTTTTACTATAGACAATAAAATGATTAATACAAGATTGTTTTCGTGTTGGTTGAGCTAGATGTAATATCAAATTGAATTTTTTTGACAGGTTTAATAACTCAGTTGACTCTTTAATTAGTTTATTATTCTCCAATGTAGGTCGCTTGCAATTACTACTTTTTCCTCCCCATTATATATAATTTTACTTAATATTCTTTCAAGTTTTTTGAAAAAATATAGTAATGTCAGAGTTTGGTGTTCTATTAGATATTATATTTCGGGACTTAATTGCGTGAATTATTTAAAGGAACTAACTTTTTATTAACCCATTTTTTCGATCGATATGCACCGATCGTCGTTCAATTAACAACTTTAGATTTATATGTAATTGCATAAATCACAATGGCGAAGTATCGATTAATATTATTTAATGTTGGTGGTGACGTCAACGCGTAATTCTGCGGTGAACCGGTAATATATCGTAATTATTATAAACCGCATGCTCATAATGTCGCAACACAATGTAATGAGGACTCACCGCAATGTGCTGCAGCTCTGTCCGAATTACTTGTTTTTTTCGCATATATCTAGGAAAGTTATGTATATGATTTTTAAAAAGTACTTTATGATAAATTGTAATGAAAAATAATTACGTGTCAATGATTATTTATTATTAAAATATACCTACTATACTATACTATAATTTATTAAAAATTATGTTTCAGTAGGTACAAAGATTGTAAAAAGTTAGGTAGGTAAAGATTGTAATTATGTTTGGCTGCGGCAGCAGGTTATGTCCACAACTACAAGGCCGATTTTGATAATCTTTTATAGGTAGATATCTTGAAACTAGAGAAAATAGATAAGCGACCCTTTATAACCAATGCAAACGTGGGCGAAATCGACATAAACAGCTAGTTTAATATAAATATACCATTAAATGGTAATGATTCAGTAATAAATAAAACAAAAGTCGTTCATTCTTTCATTCAAATATTAATAATTGATTATTCCGGAACAAGCTAATTTTAATGAACGTTGACATAAACAAAGCAACAACTGACTCCAGATAAGTACTTAACGAATCATACATAAGCACTCGAATTGCACCAGTATGCACTCGAGTGAAGCGAGAATTCAAAATTGAATGGATCAACACACACACACACACAGGACAAAAACACACAGTAACACTGAGGACACACAAAACAGACACACAATCACAGCCAGATAGTCTGAAAGACTTTTTTTCTTTTCCGCATCTATCTGCTTTTGCGATGTCTCGTATTTATGTTGGCTGCCAATACCAACATAACTTTACTCTTCAAAAAACCCATGTTACTTAGCAATAAAGTTGAAATTGGCTTGTTTTGTTAAAGTTTTAGTGTATATAGATGGGGCAGTCACTCTTGAGCCAGAGAGATTCATTATGCATGGCAGGACAAGAGATAAGGCCTTAAATAATAAAATAGATCTATTGAAGCTGACAGCAAATTTGATACGGCTAATTATTTAAACGTGGGTTTGTGTTCGGTTGTTTGACTGATAGGAACCCTCCTTTCAATCAAACAACCGACCATCAACCCAATGACGTATAGATTAAATTTTAAGTTCATGAGGTAATTTGTAAATCAATGATTTGAATGATAAAGAAAAAATCTTAAGCTTTAACTGCACCACCTTGGTGGTGCAGTTAAAGTTTAAATGACGTATTATTTTTAATTTTCGTCATCCATCCATCGTCACAAGCTTTCGCGATTGAACATTTTCAAAAAATTTTATAGGTAACATTTAACCGACTTCAAAAAGGAGAGGAGTCTCAATTTGGATGTTTGTAATTTTGTATGTGAATATAATAGTAATAATGATAAATTTATTTATTTGTCCCATAGCGGTTTATTCCGAACTGGTACCATATAAATTTCATCAAGATCTGATGATGAGTTTCGGAGATAGACAACGAAACTCCTCAATGAATGTCAGCAAATCAATCATGATTAGACAATTTTTTGGTAAAAAAAAATCAATTAAAACAAATCTATCAATTTGTAACATTACATCATTTGAATAAAAAGTGGATACCATTAGTGAGTATGTAAACCTGATGCTAATAAAATAGTCTATCACATAAAACAACTCATTTTATAATAGATTAGCTATTTCACTTTTGCCTTTGGGAGCAAGCAAGTAATTGATGTACAATTAGGCCACTCAAAATAATCACTCAGCTTGTATAGTTGAGAGTGTATCCAACGTAACCTTGCTTCTGTGAAATAAAACTAAATTACCACCGGACCGCTCTTTATATTCCTTTTAGTCCCCACTGTACTCTAAAACAAATAGAAAAGTATTTTCTAACAAAATACGTACATATTTCAAAGTTAATAAAATAGATGTACGTGACAAAGTCCCTGACGTCTAATTTGAACTAGTAGATGGCCTACGGCGTAGATTCGTAGCAGGTCTACGAAAACAAAAATAAATTGATTGGGTATATACATAGATAACAGTTTGTTTGCTGTGTTAAGTTTACGTAAGTATAGAAATTGAGTTACAAGGAAACTTAGCACAGGCTAACTGATATAATAGAACCGGTAGTTCTTATAATCACATTTTCCAGCAGGTAAAACGGCCACTCTATTACATCTCAAGCGGCCCGCCATCCGCAACAAACTTTGCACTTAAAAAACAAGACAAACGCGTCCTGTAACGTGATTACCGCTTCCGATGGCCGTCCCCAGTCACGTCACGTAGAACCCCCAGTGATACGATAGTGCGTGAAGGCTGTGACCCAACCGGCCTTGCAAATTATTGGATAGTACTGAACCAGTCATATTTTAGTATGTTTGTATTGTATTATTGATGCATTGTCCCTACTGACTTTGTATTGTTGTTCAATCCTATGTATGATTCAAAAATTATTGTCTTCCATGTAGAACTTGTGAATGCTGCTAATGTCTGCGCATACGCTTGTGCACTAAATATATCCTGCGTAGTCTCCGTGAGATTACCGAACCGTAACCAATTTCGGTAAGGAGATTATTATAACCAATATCATATTTAAATCCACTTGGTCACACCTCATATTATTATGTTACATATTGTTTACATAGACCAGTAGTAATTTTCGATGTTCAATGAGTTTCTTTTTCCTGCACCTCATGTATCCGATCAACTGAAATTCGAGTCCAAAAGAAATTTGCTAACAACGCATGACTGGACTTCCAATTCTGTTATTTATATACAGGAACGTCCCAAGGATACAAAGTTTAAACTTATCGTTAGTGATCGCATTTAATAAGACTTAAGTCATTCTAGAGCATGTCACACGGCCCCTGTACCCACCGGTAGTTTAAACCAGTAGTAGTAGGTTCACGGGTTACGTTCAGCCCGCTATTTAGATCTAAAATAGTTAAAAAGTCCTTGGCTAGCAATTCTAAAGTTTCCCATACCAACACATATAATGGCTCAAAATACCCTTTATTTTAACACGCTTATTTATAGCACCCATTAATCAAATTATACGCATGAAAAAATTACACGTTACTCTCAGTTTGTTAGTGAAATTAGACGTAAAAGCAAAGTTAGAGTCTTGCTTGCTCTTTACACTCTGTTCACATTATGTCTGTTGCGTGATAGGTAGAGCACTCCTGTAATATAGCTTATGGTATGATAAAAAGACAAGTCAGAACTTGTGTGAAATTTCTTTCGAAAAGTGATGCGATACGAACTTGTTATTTCTTTTGCAAAATAATGGGATGAATTAACAGTTGGCGTGATCTCTCGACGGGACCAGTGGATAGAGCAACTTTAATTTTCGTGTGATCGTCAAGACATGAGTGAAAATTAATCATATATTTTAGAGAAAAATCAGGGGGCACGGTAATGCCCCCAATAAGACGAGACAACGAGAGCGCAGAGCACTACTCACCTTTTGTCAAAGCGTTTCGTCGTATTTATTAAACATGCCAAGTTTCAAAGGTATAGCTATTATTCTTTATAAATTATTAATACCTAAAACACAAAGATTTTGTGACTCACTTACTGATGATCACCGAAACTGTTATGGTACTTTCTGAAGTCATAGAAAGCTGAAATTCGGTGTGAGAGCTAGGAATAGTACACAAATAACTTAAAAATTAAGAAACCTGTATATTTCCTTTTTCTTTCCCTTAAAATAGGGGGATGAAAGTTTGTATAGAAAGGACCTTGAGCGGATACTTTTTACCTACCAACTAAAAAGTGGCGATTATACAACAGCTTCATAAAATAATTCTAGATTTTTATTGAAAACACAATTTTTCTCAAGAGCATCGGCATTCATGTATTAAAAATATAGATTAATACAGTGCAATTCAATAATGTCGTTAATACGTATAATTTTTACTGAATAAATATTCTTATATAAATAACTAGCTATCGCCCGCGGTTCCACCCACGTGGATTTTGATTATTGCGATAAAAACTAACCTAGGTATGTCCTTTTTCGAAACTTAACACATTCGCCTGCACTGAGTCATACAACGTGAATTTTTAAGGTTCCGTACCTCAAAATGTCAAAAAAGGAAATATTACAAGATTGTCTTGTCTTGTCTGTCTGTCTTTGTGTCACCACCAATTTGCTCAGGAACGGGTGGACCTACTCGTAACAAGTTGAAGTTGATACCAGATACTAAAGTCTATAATTCCTATTAGGTATATAAAAATCAAGGTCCTGAGTCAATAAGGTAAACAGATATGGGCAAATTTAGATATTCGCGAAAACTTGTAAGTACTTTTGCCCATATCTTTTTATCGTGTTGTTAAGCTATTGCATAGCTTCTATCGCGGGCCTTGAGCGCGGGGACCGAATCCAGAAATTCCGTAACGAAAAAACCTCACGCTCCCCACTCCGACGGGCACGGAGGTGTGGCTTGAAGGCCGTGCATCGTCTAACGTCGTTTCATTTTGTACTTATGATTCTGGCTGCAAAAATCATAATAGCGCGATTCAGACCGTAGTACATTTTGTATTGAATAGTAACAAAATTAAATACAGCGCCATCTATTGACAATAAGTTACCTATTGTCATTTTAGTCTTCCCCTTTCTTGTTGTTTCTATTATAAAGGCCACAGCAAAGGGCCACACAGGAGTTGTGGTTATGTTTTGGTTTGGGTGTTGGTTCATTTTCCACCCCATTGTGTTGTGTTATTGTATTATTATAAGTAGGTATACTATTTTATGTTCTGTCGCTGATCTAATTAATATGAAGACAATATTGTTTTACGCGAGTTTTTAAGGCCTTGAGCGTGGAGACCGTATCCAGAAATTCCGTAACGAAAATAACCTAACACCCCCCATTCCGACCGGCACAGCAGTGAAACTTTTTAGTTGTTTGTTCTTAAGCAGAACTTTTAATGACTTTTTTTTAAATAAAAAAAAAAAAAAATTTAAAGAAAATAAAAATTAAAAACATTGTTTTTTTATAATTAAAAAAAAAACTTGCTTAAATTGATAAAAATGCTATGCAATAGCTTTACCGCGGCAGTCCCCGAGTGTCACACATTTTTATTTTTCGGATTTTTCCCTTTACTTATTTTGTAAAACCTTGCTTTTAACCAAAATGGATAATTCTAGGTCAACCGGAATCTATAGGTTTTATATTATTTTATATGGTAGTTCCCGTTGACCTAGAAACACGAAATTTAAAAAGGAAGACTTTGCTTTTTACCAAATTTGGTGATTGAGCATATATAAAGGAAAAATTAAAGGGTGTCCCCATAATATATAGGTGACGCCAATTATTTTAATACTGCTACACTTGATTCCTGAACTATTTATAATATGTACCAATACATTTTTACGGAACCCTCGGTGGGCAAGGCCGACTCGCACTTGACCGGTTTTTTCCACTTCATTGAACACAACGTGTATTTACGTCATTTATAAATATGAATTTTTGCGCACTACGTCTTATAAGACGTAATGGCACTTGGCAGCATTATAATGCTGCCAAGCGCCATTGTAAATTCTCTATCTTTAAATTACCGAATATCTAGAGCCGCAACGCCGTAAAGCAGAGGAATATCGTTCCCTACTTTAGTCGCCGTCCGCCGCATTGCAAACCGCGCGTGTGACGGCATTCGTTCAGGTGTTTGTGTTGAAAAGAACAATTTTCTCGATTTATAGTAAGTATTTTGTAGTTATTTTTGTGTGAACTATGTAATTTTAAGACGTGTTAGTTTTCAAGCTACTTGTCACTAAAACAAACATTCATAAACATCACTAAAAACTGTTGATATCTGCTTAAAATTGAAGTCTTTTGACGAAGTGTAATGTCGCGAATGGCCTCCGGTTGTTTAGAGAGCAAAACATTGTACAACGTAAGGTCAAATTGTATGGCATAGTATTGTACCTATAATAAAATTTCCGATGTGACACAATTGTCATATCAGAAATCTAATTAGTCCGAACGTGCTAAGCTATCTCCGCACCAAATTTCATTTTAATCGATTATAAAATCGAATCAAAAACGAAATTTCACAGATCTAACTTTAAAACTGATGGAGTTTCACACTATCTTGCGACGGAGTTTCACACAAACTTGCTATTATACTCTCTTATGGGTTGATTGTTCAAAAAACGCTGAAACATTTGTTTCTTTATTTTAAACGCGAAATCTATATACAAAATTTCACCGATCTGACTTCAAAACTGACGGAGTTTCATGAGTGATCCTAGTATTACGTTCTCTACAAACTCTACATCGTAGTCAAAGTGCATGGCTTGGCCGTTTCGTAACCACTGTTACGAAACGGCCAAGCCATGCACTTTGACTAGGGAGGATAGGAGCATAGGAGTGTCTATGTCACTACATAGACACTCCTATGCTCCTATCCTCCCTACTATAAATAGAAAGTATTGACTTAGTAGACGTTGTTAATTTTGTACCCAAAGGTCCTTGAGTAACAGAACAGCCAAGCCACACGTTTTGACTACGGTGTAAGGTGCGTAGAGAACATAGGTCTAGGATTCACGTAGAACGCTATAGCTTATGTTGAGAAGTAGAAAGTATTAGATTAGGGTATGTAGAGTTAGGAGCTTGACTTTCCACAAAATCTGATAACTTTTTTAGAGTGGTAGCAATAGCTAACTTCTCGTCTTGACGTCAATTTCAACGAAACTGTTTTCGATGGGATAGTTATACCTGACCCGCGTCCGATGAAGCGCTGTACAGCGTAAACTAATCACTATTCCAGTCACACAGAAAGCAGTCGCGCCAAATTCAAAAAACAACACGACAATAATTATGTAAAATGGTAGAAACGTTGAGCAAATAAATCACATGCTCCGGCACATATTACGTGATTTATTTCATTACTGAACGTCGCAATTTTTTCTGGCTTAAGCTTAGCACTGCCTTATCCGATTTACAACGAGAAATTGTTTCAATATTTTCCTTCATATTGCGTATATAATTATGTCGAATAATGTTTGTTCTTATGTAATACACAAAAGAATAAACAACGGTATTATCATAACTTGTGTTGGAATATTTTGGGTGCGTAGCTTTTAAAAGTTAAAAACGATTGTTTGGTCGATTGCAAGACTGAAGCGCTACTTGTTATAGGATCAATATTTATGAAGCATACAACTTAACATTTTATCAACTAGGTACTGGAATCATTCATTAGCAAATGACGGTTGGATTTGAGAGTAGCATTGGTAGCATTTCACGTTGATGCATGACTGATCCATTAGTTAATACAACATAACTTCTCACTACTATAAGTATCCGTTATCCACACGCTATCATCTACACTCGCGGGTCTTGTTGGCACCTATGCCTATGTTCATTATGTTCGCCTTATTTTAAAGAAGAGCCAAGACCTCCAGGTCTAGGTTATCATTAATTAATCATTTGTCTTGAGCAGTAAAAGCCTACTGGCCTGGATAGTGACTTGTAAAACCTTTTTTCTTTCGAATTTTATGTTCAGTACATAATTAAATAGATATATAGTACTGACCACAAGTGTTGTATAAAGTTATTTATTCATTGAAAACCATGTTAAGTTATAACATTTCTTTAATCTACCGTATGTTTTTACACATACCCAACATCAACCATTTAGCTGGCAGGGAGGGGGGGGGGACACTTGACTCTAACAAAATTTTTCCCTTCAAAGCTTAATATTTTACAATCGGAACCCTAAATCAAAAAATCGTCTTCCCAATCCCTAAACGTTTTTAAAAGACCTATCTAATGATACTCAACACGATCACACCCCTACTTTACTTAAAGGAGACAATGTTTTTTTTTTGTCGGCGTGAGTAATATGTGTATCCATGCAAAATTACAGCCTCCTAGCTCTAACAGTCTTTGAGAAAAGGTGCGGAATGACGGATGGACGGGCGGACGGATGGACAGATGCACGCAAATGGCGAAACTATAAGGGTTCCATTTTCTTATTTTGGCTACGAAAACTTAAAAAAGGGGATTCAGTTATTAAATATGTAAAGTTACATTCTGTTCGTTGGCCATTTTGAAGCCATTTTTGAGTATTTCAGTCATTATCACTGTCCATATTTATAGTCAACTAGCTTTCGCCCGCGGCTCAGCCCGCCCTAATGTCGGTTATCGCTATAAAAATATCCTATCCTACGTCCTTCCCCGGGACTCAAACTATCTCCATACCAAATTTCATCTAAATCGGTTTAGCTGTTTGAGCGTGAAAGCATAACAGACAGAGTTACTTTCATATTTATAATATTATATAGTATGGATACTGAAAGTAGTTTAAATGATAACCAGCTGCCCGGCCCGACTTACCCATGTAAGTCGTGTAAGTGGGCGTAAGTCGGGCTGGCCAGTTTTAGTTTATTAACAAAGACAAAATAAAAGCAACGCATTCAGTTCTTATCGCCACACAAGTTGTAAAACTCCAGTAAAAGAAAATCGTGAAAGAATATCGCTACCAGAATAGTGTTTTCAGTTTTTGCTACTTTTGTAAGATTACAATCTATGAACTGAGTTAGTTATGTTTATGCTCAAACTAAGTTTCAAAAGTACTGTCGGCAATAAAGAAGCGGTATCATACAATTTCAAAATAGCTGAGCTCTAAAACGAATGGCCAAATCATGTTTATGTTAGGCTTTTTTTATTCATCAAGATTATAATTATGTAGGTATTAATTGACCATGATGATGGTCTTCTTACCGATTTCAGTCACAGTGGTTAATCTCATCGAGATTTTATGGTGCACAAAACGTATGCTCAGGTCAGGCGCAGGACCTATGGTTTCACATATACGTTGCTCCCCGAGGCACAGAGGGGTATGACAGTTTACAAAAACGATCATCCAAAAAATCTATGAACCAACAGTGGTGATGTTGCTTAAAACAACTATGTACCTACATTCTTGCGAATAAATGATTTTTGATTCGCTTATGTCTTGATTTGCTCGGTCACCACTAAGTCACAAACCACTCAATTAAGTAATCTTCTAATATATAAAAAACTCGTATCACGGTATTTAGGGTCGAACTCCTACGAAACGGCTAGACTGATTTTAATGTTGTTTTGTATATTTGGTAGGTATGCAAATAAAAAGGCCGTAAAGTATTTTTTTATATCGCGTTTTTATATAAATTGCAAAAACGGAGAAAATTGTCTCAGTCGAAGTGGCGACGGCCAGCTAGATTGAACACTAACATATGGGAGACATTTGCTGAATGAAAAAACCTGAATGGCATCGTCAAGTCAAATCACAAGAGCTTAGGTTTTGTGTAGTTTATAGTCCATGTCTGACAACCGTAAGTCATGACATACAATGTTACTTGTTTTTTTACGATTTCTTTTAGTGACCTCTTCCATTCTGCGTTTATTCTATTTTGTATTTCTTTTTGTCATTTAGAGGAGAAATTGTCTGACCAAGATAAGTGTTACGGTATATTTACGTATTCGATAAGGTTGTTGTAAATTTTATAAGTGTTTTAGATTGGTTTGTAATTAGTTTTATTTTTGCTAGGTTAATTTTTAGGACTATTTATGGCTCTCTACTACAATTGTTTGAACATAGTTTCTAGTTGATTTAGGCCCTTTGAGATAATTATGAGGTCGTCAGCAAACCTAAGATGATTCAACACTACTCCGTTTATCCTCATGCCGTAAAAGGACCAGTGATTTTCATACTAACGTAGGCAAGAATAGTTAAGGTGATTAGGGGTCACCCTGTCTAAGGCACCTATCCGACCAACGGCAACAAAAAGAGTAGCGAGTAGCGATTTATCGCTCAAGAAACGTACATACTTAGGTACCTAGATCCCGTGTAAACAAAAGAGATACAGATATTATTAGTTGATCGCTCACCGGTCCTACCTCTGGCGAGTACTCGCTTTATACTGCATATCTTTTGTTTACACGGACAGGATTTACAAAATACATCTGCTGTACCTACGCTTCTTGAGCGATAAATCAGTGGGACAGGTGCCTAACGCGTCTTGAAATAGTTCTCCAATATTTTCTGTTTTAATTCTTTCTGACATTATTATATAGATGTTCACTATTTTCATGTTTCAATGAATCGAATGTTTTGTAAGGTAATCCACATTCCTTTTATTTTTCGGTCACTGGTTTTAACTATGTAAATAATGATCTATTGTCGAATAACCGCTGCAGAAGCCTGCCTGTTAGTTAGGTTGATTCTCGTCTAAGATTTTCAGGATTCGATACATTAATATCTTTGAGAATATCTTATATATATTAGACGTAAGACTAATAGCTCTATAGTTGTTTATATCGTCTATGTTCGCTTTTTTGGGAAGCAATATTATTGTAGATAATAAAATCCACTGCGTTGATATTTTCTCTTTTTTGAGAACTTCCTTGAATATTCTGTACAATGTGTTTGTTAGAATATCTGAAGCCCCTTTCAATAATTCGTTTGAAACACCATCTTCCCTTGTTGCTTTTAAAAATTTTTGTTTGGGTAGCTTTCTGCTATCTCTTCTTCATCTGGTTTGTAACTAAGCCAGTCTCGTGGTAGAGTATGATCGTTTTACAGGTTTTGATAGAAATATATTGCTGCTCTTAATATTTCAGACCGTTTTGTTTTACCCTTCTTATCTTTTGTTGTATTATCATTGGTATCCAGTTTGTATATTCTTGTAGTTCTTTCCTTGTCTTTTTAACTCATCCAGTAGATAGTTATGGAACATTATTCCATCTTGTCTTTTTTTTTGCCTGTGATTTCTCATATTCGATTTTTCTGCCTCTGTGGCGCGGTGGGAGTAGAGAGGTATCCGACTGCTACGCAAGAGGTCGTGGGTTCAATCCCCACTCAGGATAAAACTTTGTGTGATGAGCAGGATGGTTTATTCTGTGTCTGGGTGTAATTTATCTATAATATGTATGTATTTAGAAATATATAAGTATGTTTATCAGTTGTCTGGTTGCCATAGTACAAGCTCTGCTTAGTTTGGGATCAGATGACGTTGTGTGAGTTGCCAAAAAAAAAAAATTGTTAATTATTTTGCTCACCTCTGTTATTTCTTTTCTATCCACTGATTTACATAGTCTTAAACTTTGTCTCATCTTAATCAAATCTTTTGCTTCTATGCCGATTTTATCTTTTACTGTTTATGTTGTTTTGAATCGAGTTTTTGGTCTTTTTAAGTATTTTTTCTGGAATGTTGTATTTTTCTTGTACAGTGTAAAGTTGGTGATCGTTGTTTTGTAGGGATTGTTTTAATCCAGTAGGGGTAGTACCAATTGTTTTTCGTTGTTTTTTCTATACATTTTCGTGATTGTTTTTTATGGTGCATAGAAAGTGTTCCACGTACCATTCGATGATGCGAATTAAATTCGGTAGTATCAATATCATGGAACATTTTGAATTTGTTCGTAATTATAAAATCTATCTCGTTGTTTCATTTGGTGATACCCACGTCCATTTATTTTTTCTGTTTTTGTTGAAATAACTATCTTTTTTTTTAAGATTAAATTCTTGCACAAAGTCCGTTGTTTATACGTCCATTTGGCGATACCCACGTCCATTTCTCTTTTCTGTTTTAGTTGAAATAAATATGTATTATTAAAAATAATAAATATTTATTTTAACTTTTATTTTGATGATTGCACAAAGTCCATTAATCTTTCCCCGTTGTTGTCCCGCTTTCCGGATGTGTATGGGCCCAAGTAGTGGTTCTCATTATTGTTTTGATTTCCTACAATGGCATTTAGATCCCTCATTACAATTACTGTTTATGCACTGTTTCTATGATTTGTCTGAGGTTTTGATAAAATTGTTTCTTTTTTTTTCTTGCTTTGACCTTTACAACTATAATATTCTGAGCATAAGTATCCGATAAAATATTCTGCATTTAGAGTGTTTCACAACTTTGAACGTGTTCAGTAACTTATGTTGCCAACTGCACAAGCTTTAGTTGGAAGGCTTTCCCGAAAACGAGGCCATTGTTTTCAACTGCATTAGCTTTTAGTAGTGAATGGCGTCCAATAGTGTCCAATCACTGTCTGTGAGACAATTGCGGTAATAGGAGCGTGTGGCGAGCCTTTGTGACGACAATAGATTCTATGTGTGTGTACGTATGTTGGTTTTTTTTATTTTTTAGTATTTTGTTTGTTTTTGCTTTATTAATGTATTTTACTTGGGTGAATATTGTTGTCACCGTTTGATAATGTTACTAAGGTACTAGTTAAGAAAATTATTTACTTTTGTAAGTAAAGATTTTGTGTGAAAGCTCATTAAGTTTTTACATAGTAAGTGGATGCTCCTACTATGTTGTGCCCAATCTCGTATACTCTTCTTATAATATTTTTGACCTCTTGTTTTTGCATCAGTCCTCTAATATGGTGTATAATATAATGGTGGCGGCTGCATTTACAGTTTATAAACAAAGAAACATTAAAAACTTTGGCAATTTGGTGGCCGCCTGTTGTTTTCTCGAGGTTTACCTATTGTTTGTTTGCGAACAGGCATTTCATGTAAATATAGAATCGACTTTTCGCAAGTGTAGTATTTTTCTTACTAAGTGAATAAATATTTTTTTATTATTATTATTAGTGACGATTTGATAGAAAATGGAAAATTGAAAAAATAATCACTTACTTGAATAGACACGTTATATAGACACTTTCTATTAAGTTATTGTACCGAAACATTCAATTTTGTTAAGAATACCAAAATTTAATGGAATATTATTTAGTTTTGAGTCTTGGGATAGACCCAAAAATAATAGTTTTCGGAACTTGTCCGACACATTGTCTTGTGGAGCCATAAAGTTTAATTACTTTGATTACAATAATCGTTACATATATGAATATAGGAGGAGAGTTTATAAGTTTTAAAGATAATCTTTTGCTAAGTGAAATAAGGAAAGTAAATCCCTCTGTTTAAATGTCAATAAATTACATTTCTTTTTTTCTTCTTCAATATCCTTCTTATGTCAAAGGGTAAACACGTATTAAACTACAGTCACAATGAATACAACAAAACATTAGAAAAATATTTGAATATTAGTTTCGTATAGCCGGTTCGTTAGTTTGCTCATTTTTTACACTGCATCAAAGCAAGTATCGCCATAATACTTACTATCTCGATCACATACATCATACATAGTACAGTTTGAAAAAAACCACGCGGTCCGAGCAAGGGTTACCTAATAAAAGTAAATTACCTACTTCTTTCTCTACTATCAAAAGACATCTCCTCAACAAATTAGTGTGAAAAAATAAATGAATGAACGTTTGAAATATCGTAGCTTTAATGTAATGTACATTAAAGCTACCATATTTCACACAATACCGCTGCTATTCCAAAATTTTCATAATGTATAGATAATGTGTTTTAGAACTTCATGGATTTATAACGCATCAAAATGAAATTTAATAGTCGTATGCTCATATTCACCATTCGTATTCACAAACATAAAAACATCACCTTAGTAAATTAATCCATCCTTGTAACAAACTAACAGAAAATCAGGCGTTAACATGCCATCTAAAACATAACTTTCCGTGTTTAATGCATTTACGATAAACCGTGCATTTTGGATAAACTGTGGTTACAAATTACATACCATTAGCCGCCAGCGTTCCTAGTCATTAACGTCGACACACACCTAACTGTACTACATGTACTGTACAAACGACTGCTTGTGTCTCTTTGACACACTTTAACATTAAAGATAACAGCTCTTTGGGGTTTGACGCAATATATCGCAGCATCTTTTGTTTATATTAATAAAGAGAATTCATCGAAATTCAAGAAAGATTTCAGCCTGAGGTTCAAGTAATCTCTAGAAAATATGACTAAATTACACCATCTGAACCAAGTATACTTAAGATCAGCTGACATATAATACAAAAACATTATAAATAACCTCAAATTTCCGCAAAACTGACGCCCGAAACGTTTCGCGGAAGTAAACTTACACAACCCTAAAATATAATTGACGGGTGCACTCGTAAAGACTTTAACCCTGCATTCCGCCGGTCACACTTAATTACTACGTACCTATTTTAACGCGATTTTTGCCGTGCCCTTTCGCACAAGCGGTGGTATCGGTTGGCAGGAGAGGGATGGACAGAGTGGATGGTTCGGAGCGCGCGGGCGAACACCCGCCGGCGGTGGCGGCACGAGCCTGACTAAATCTGTGTCCCTCTCAAGCCGGGTCAGGTCAGACGTAGAGCCGCGTCCAGAGGGCCAAATTTCCTGAATAAATTGTGTAAATATTTTAACATGGACCCGGTGTTTTCAGCGGCAATTTGGCGGGACGCGGTGCGTTCTAACAAATTTGTTGCTGTCCCTACGAATTTTTATTGTGTCCGATTTGTTTGGCCGCACATGTAAATACATAGGGAGGGATCGTCTAATTTTGTTTGATGTTTCACTTTATCGGATCAGTCAGATGGATTACTTTTTTAACGTTTAGAAAGTGTGCAGAGTCATTCACCATTAAAACCAAGTTTATAATTAATAATAATGTCCTTATTTATCTTACATATATCCTTCACCTAATAGTGTCAGTTTTACAAAAATATATTACATAAGTGTTATCATATTTTTAAGAACATAGTAGTTCCGCATGTTACGTAATATAATGAGTCATGTCGCTGATCTTAAATTAATATATGTACCTAATCATATTCGTACCTATTTACTACCACAATCAAAGTATTCATCCAATACCTATTGTGAGACTAAAATCAATCTAGTTTGAAGGCGGCCCATTAACCGCTTTACAACCAGCGCCCGAGTTATATTTATGTCCTGAATACACTCAAGAGACGTGTTGGGAATAATCGAAAGTATTCGCAATCTTGGTATAAGCTCTTCGCGTCTGTAAACTCCACATAATCCACAGCCCGAGTCCCGAGCAAACAATCGTACCAACTCAATCAGCGGCCGTCCATATGGATGCGGCTTTATTCAGCATCCCACACCCACATACACATCCCATTCGTACACACGCACACAACAACCGCATCCTTCGGAGAATTTGATACATATTTATATGTGTGCAACATGAGTAGCTGCGTGTGTACACGTAGCACGAGGGTGTGCGTTTCCCTGAAAATGGCCGCCGTGGAAAGCGCGCATGCGTTCCAAAACAAGTGACTTGAGCTGTCATAATATTACCTGATGTTTGAAATTGACTCTTATTCTGATATGCTTAAGAGTGTTTAGTAAGTTTTGATGTGAAAATAATAGGTCGGTAGAAAACACGGCGGGTTTTTGAAGTTCGGACTTGAGTAAGGTAAAGGACACTTCTTGACGTTGGTAGCGCATAGAGAATTAAAATGAGTGCTTGTAGAGCTACAAAACTTAAGCGCGGTTAGAACGGCAAAGCTGGTGCGTCGGCTGCACTAGCTTCGTTCCTTACCGCGACGCTATTCAACAACACCATTTGTTTTGTTGTTTGCGTTGCTACGAAAGTCTAGTTAATATAAAGAACCACCGTCTTTGCCTTTGGAAAACTTTTTTAGAATTGAGAAATTTCTCTCGTCAGCATTGTAATCAAACAATTTGTACCTTAGTATTTATAACTACTATTGTTTAAAGAGGCTTTTTAATAATGCCCGCCTCATTATAACCTAATCTTAATTAACTAACTAATATCTAAAATTTACATTATTTTTATGTACCTGCTAATAGATTATGGATAAGTAATATTTTATGGGGTAGAGGCACTCACTGCTGCAGCTACCATTTTGTACAACAATTTGGCTTCTAACAAGTCAGGCGTTGCTAATATTAAGGCTCCTATGTAATAAATGTTTATTCTACAATGAGCTGTCAATGATTTAAGAACTTCTAAGAAAGTTAAGGTTCCAGCAGTTTATCGAAAAAAACGACGCATTTCTCCCACTTAATACTTACAATAGTTATCCATTAATAAGCGGCAAAATAGGAAGGTAATAAGGTAAAAGTAAAGTATACCTAACAAATCATGCAATGTTTAAATTATATTTCACGTCGTTATGCAAAATTTTGGGTTAATTAGCCCTTTTGTATTTGCACAAAATACTTGTCGTTTTTCACCCGTCTACAAGTTAGGCTTATGTTTTTCGCGCGTATTTTGTATCTAGTGTAATATTATTTATTACCTCATAGATATGTATATACAATTACTAGCTGTCGCCCGTGGCTTCGCCCGCGTGAATGACTTTATCCAATTAAGGGTTGATTTTCGCTTTCGATCAAAACGCTAAAATACGTGTTTCTCTATTTACAACCAAATCTTCAACCAAGCTCAACACAAAATTTCATAGATCTTACTTTAAACTAATGGAGTTTGCCTGCAAGTAGTAATATGTAGATGAAATAACGCAGAAACGTAATATAATATGCACTTCCTGATTATTTATTACGCAAAATCAACGCAACACGTACGTATAAAAAATGGTTAATAAACATATCCAAGTTGTTTAGAATTTAGTTAGTTCTTAGGGGAATTTAGTTTGTTCTTTACAATAACAGCTTCTAGGAGGTTATTGAGTTTCAGTTTGCTGGATAACTTGTATATTACAGGTTTTGGTTGTTTCGACGATGGGTTAATTTTTTGTACCCGGGTGCCGGATAAGATTTCATGTTCTGCAATAGGATACGAAACAGCTTGGCCTAATTGTATCACTAATTGGACAAAATTTTCCTGTTCATGTTCTGCGCGACAGTGTATTTCTACATTGTTTTGGCGAGCTTCTTACTCTAAGTGCGAAACTCGGCATGTCATATCTTTCATTTGGAAATTGAGAGAGGTATTTTCACCGCGTAAAATTTTGAGCTTCTCCGTGCATGTTTCTAGACTTGCGCTAAACTCGTCGTATCTTCCACTTATAAATATGATAGTGTGTTTAAAATCAGCGAATTCAAATCGAATTGCCGAAAACTCTTCCATAATTGCATCTTTAATGGCGGCACGAGTTTCAGTTTTTGTGATAGTCGCAATATTTGACCGCTAAGCATATTTTGATTAGTCCACGCTTTGAGTAGTGCGTTTTGTGGTGGCATTATTGGTATTGTCTGACATTTTTGTTTTATGCTAGTCCTCACAGATTCTGTAAGCGCCGTACAATTGGCGGCACCGCGTTTGGCCACGTGTGCACGATGTGTGGTGACGGTTTGGTTTTATCAAATACGGATAAAAATTGAATATACACACTATTTGTACGTATATTTAGTGCATCTTAATCACGTTATTAACACTATAATACACATTATTTCTGGAGCAATTCAACTTTGATGTTGGTCGTAGTCAGCGTTGCCAGGAAAAGAAAGACATTGATGACATTTTTATAAACTTTAGCGGACCATAATACTTCAGCCTATCAGCAGGCGGAACGTAAATAAAAAAAAATATTTTTGGATTTTGAAGTGTCAACACTTTATAATTCAAAATTCTTTATTCACTTAGGATGCAAAACACGTCGGGACGGGATTCTACATGTACATGTAATGTCAAGTTCATGCTTGCACCCGGTCATGGATTTATAAGACGTTATCACGCGAAAATTTATTATGTCTAAATATTTTCGCTTTTATTGTCTAAGTATTTAAGTATTTTGGAACCAGTAGGTAACAGAAAAATTATTTCTATAAAATAAAGCTTTTCACAAATTTCTCGATGAAATTATGAAAAACCGGGATAAAATAGCACCAGTGTGTACTTTATTCATGGACCTCACAAAAGCATTTGACTGAGTGGATATTGTAATTTTAAAACTTCTTTTTTAAATTAATTATGTCATATTTAAATGATGGAAAACAAGCAACTTCAATTACTGAAGTGTGTCAAGTGAAAGGTAAGGAACTAATTTACCTGTCTGACAATAGATTGGTGAAGTATAGTTTGCCCCAGGATAGCGTCTAGCGCCCTTTATTATTCTTAATAAACGTAAACGATTTTCCAAAAGTCCTCACCATTGGTTATTTTTGCAGATAATGGAACTGTCATGTTTTCCGATAAATAATCTTTATCGGAAAACTACTAATAGCCTAAAAGTAACATTTTTCTTACACTTTCTCAAATTGTGGATTGGTCAAAGGTATATAACAATAACCTTATAATTAACTTAGACCAAACTAAAATATTTAGAAACCGCATAAGACGTTTTATTTATTTAATATCTACATGTTAGTTTAATATTTTGTCAATCCTACCCATTGCTCTACCGACGTGACCCACTCCTAATATAAGTCTTTGAGCTTAGTTGGAGGGGTTAACAAGATTGCTAATAATGTGGGACTCAATCCCACATTGCTAGTTACCTCTTTTATATAAAAAAACTTTTCTGGTCAGTTTCCGTGATTGCCATCCAGGACGGAGCTGTGCTAAGGTTGTTCTCGCCTTGGCGATTTTCGAAGCGATATCCTCTTCGGTCCCTTCACGGTTTCTGACCCTACGCTATCGAGGTAAATGAATTTGTGGACTCCTTCCACAGCCTCTGCGACAATGAGCAACGGCAAGGAGTTCGTCGCGGGTGTTGACTTTCAGTCCCGTCTTCTTTGCCACTCGTGGTAACTCGACGAGAGGCGAGATGTTACTTTTTAACCCTTTTAGATATCACGGAATTCCTAAAATCAAACGGACATTTTTCTTACATGGTCATCCAAACCATAAAAAGGCTTAATCTGCACTATGGGTGTCAAAGTCTCTGTGAATACAAGAAATAAGCACAAATTGGTAGGTCAATAGCATAGGCTTCATAAAACTTATAACTCATTCATGGGACTAGGTGTTAAATTTTTTAATAAAATCCCAGTCAGCATATCGAGTCTACCAGTAAATAAATTTAAGAATGTAGTCAAGAAACATCTTAAACAAAGAGCTTACTATTCAATCGATGATTATTTAACTGACAAAGATAAATGGATGTAGTTCGTTGCTCCCTATTAATGTATTGTGTTGTATAGTTTATTGCATTTTACTAGGTGAATATTGTTGTCACAGTTTGATAATGTTACTTAGGTACTAGTTAAGAAAACAATTTACTTTTGTAAGTAAAGATTCTGCGTGATAAATTACGGCCATTCTTTTCTTTCCTTTGAAAAATATGTATACTTATTCATTAAGTAGCAGTAAATTGGCCAATATTTAAGCACATAAAGTTTTTACATCGTAAGTGGATGCTCCTACTATGTTGTGCCCATTGAGGCTGATGTATACGATCTCGTGTACTCTTCTAATATTATTGACCTCTTTTTTTGCATCAGTCCTCTAATATGGTGTATAATATAATGGTGGCACCACCTTACCTGCATATACAGTTTATAAACAGAGAAACATTGTAAACATTGGCAATTTGAAAAGAGTGGCCACGAGTTTTTATTGCCTGTTCTTTTCTCGGGCCTTACCTATTGTTTGCGAACAGGCATTACCAGTAAATGTAGAATTGACTTTTCACAAGTGTAGTATTATTATTATATTTTATTTTTTTAACTCCCTTTTGGGGGTAAATTACGTGGCATGCGGGCCTAAGCCAAGTATGACACGTTAAATGGAATATGTTGATGATAAAGATGATGATGTGAGAAACTTTCGAGTGATGCGGCAAGTATTAAGAATAATAGCTTTTTGTAATAGATGTATTGTATGAGTGGGCATGTGTATTATGTCAATGCTTTGGTTAAGCGTTTTCGGTACCACACCAGTTGGCGACAAAACAATTGGGACTATGTGTACTGTGTGCGCTTTCCATTGGGTTTTGAGTTCTATTGCAAGGTCTTGATATTTTGATAGCTTTTCTAATATTGTAGATTGAATTTTATGAGTGTTGGGGATAGCTATATCAATAATATATACGGTATTAGTAGTTTTATCATGTATGGTTATATCAGGTCTATTGTAATGTACTGTTTTATCGGTTATTATAGTTCGGTCCCAATAAATTTTGCACGTTCTGTTCTCAAGAATGGTGTCTTATTATTATTATTATTATTAAAGACTGACAGTAGGTACACGATTTTAAATAATATATACATACCTACTAAAACGAGGCATAGAACAAACTTAGCATATAAGGTCACCCAATGTTATTTATGCGTCTAATTCAATACAATATACAAAGGAAAAATAAGAGCTCTTTTTAAAAGTAGTTGACTTGTATGGAGTAATAAAATCTACGTCGCTCGTAAAAATCTTACTTGATACTTGAATTAGATATTATACTTTAATAAACTAGTTAATAAAAGGAATTGTAAACGAAGTAATAATTTATAATATCAATACAATAATCGTGTAAACTTTACCTTTCCATATCTCGCAATATCTCCAACACCGGGACACTACACTTCGCGAGTGCTCGAGCCGAAAGACATACAACACGTTATTGTTCGGCTCAAAGCTAGCGTTATTGACAGCGTTTTAGCGAAGTAATATGGCTTTGCCGCTATTTAACGTAGTATCACCGAATAATTTTAAAAAAATACTTATCAAATAGGCAGTGATTGATTAACTAGCAAAACTTTTTTCATACAGATTTAGTGTAAAAGAGGTTAGAGCAGCTTGACTGCTTTTTAGAAAAGTATTTTCTGTTAACGTCCCTCTACTTATGTTTTATATGAATTATTATTGATCATCATACTGGACTAAGTGGCAGTTAAAGTGTTTTAACTGCTTTGTTGCTTAGTCTAATATAACTTCCTATTATTCTATACTATACTTCCTTATAGTTAAGTATCGGTGTCATTTTTTTATTTCGTTTTTGGGCAGTTAGAGTCTTATACCTTAAGGCGTGGTTTA
Organism: Herminia tarsipennalis; assembly: GCA_945859575.2. NCBI lineage: Eukaryota > Metazoa > Arthropoda > Insecta > Lepidoptera > Erebidae > Herminia > Herminia tarsipennalis. The sequence continues at coordinate 1,782,297 of OX243836.2, read as the reverse complement.
GCTGCTTTCAAGCTAAGGAAATTACAATAATATGTCACTTAGCGCCGTTAACCATTTCGTGTCTCACTAATAATTATAAAAACCAATCTCTTACACAGAAAGATAGAGAATTTAAAAATATTTATTGTAGCATGTGGCTTAATGGCCTTTTAGTGGTAGGTTGGCAGAATAATTTTAGGTTAGATAAAACTATTACCGCGTACCTACCCACTCGGTTTTCTCTACCGCAGGCGATAGTGAATGCAGCTTCGGTTTAAATAGGTCTTTACGGAATGATATGCCAGATTAGGTATTGCTTTTTAAATAAATAAGTTGTTTTTTGATGTAATAAAAAATTATTAATATTTTGACGTTAACATACAAACTACGTCACACAAATACCAACATCATATTACTATACGCCTACATTTAATTTTCAAAAGTCCACAGTATCGTATCGTAGTCACCCAGCGTCCCTCTATTATTCCTGTTTTACTCTTACCCATCATAGCGTGGTGTAAAATAGCCTATGTTATACTTTTAACGTTAATAAATTTAAAAAAACCGGGCAAGAGCATGTGGACCATGCTCAGTTTAGGGTTCCGCAGCCTTAAATAATTGCATCAGCAGAAGAGCGTATGTTCATTGCACTTACGCCCTTTTGTTGAGAAAAGCAGTTTTTTGGCTAAAACTTAATGACGGTAAATCCGAACATGTCCAAAATAATTTAAGTTTAAAGTATTTATTGAGCGCTACCTTTGTACTTTTTTAAAATATTTTTTGGTCACACGGTACAAAAGTTAAGGGGGATACAATTAATGCAACTTTCGGATCGATTTATTCCAAAAATATACACTCATTCAAAAAAGTTTATTAGGAACCTTATAATGTTTTTAAAAGACCGAATGATGTGCACGTTGATGTTAGCCGAAAAAAAATCTGCATCTTTTACATGTATTGAGTGCCCCTCTAAAAATATTTATTTTTATTATTTTGCTATCAAACTAAGTAGCAGCTACTACAATACCTTTTTACCAAATTTTATTAATATTCATTGAATAGTCTTTGAGTAAAAAGCCTGTGACACACGAACGGGCAGACAGACAGACAGACGGACATGGCGAAACTAAAAAGATTCCGTTTTTGCCATTTTGGCTACGGAACCCTAAAAATTATCGTAAAATGTGAAACTACAAATAAATTAAGCTGTGTAATGTGGACTTTGTGTAACGATGACACCTATGTTACTAAATAAATGAATTAACTGACGATGTGGACACGAGTCAAATTACGGGCGACAAACCTTACATCTACGGACGCGTTGCCCAGCTCCGCCTCGCAGCCACCTGGGTAGAATCTCGTTAAGTTGGACAGTACACCAGCGGCTGCATTTGCGTCGAGGTCAAGTGACGAGTTCTTCTCCCCGGCGACGTCACCAAAACCCGCGCGTCGACGAGGGAAAGGAAGCACCAACCTCACTGCGTATCGCAGTTGCCTTTGTTCTTTGTTCAATGACTGTCAGACCAAGTGCGTGTCATCCAGCGTAAACGTATTTTGGGTAATATTGTACTTGAGAGGCTACGCACAGCGCTGCTCCATTATGCCTACCTCATCGGATGTAGATGCCAACCCTGCAGTTTCGGTAATGATTTTATGATATTATGATATGATTTGATTACATAAGATGCTGATGAGGAAGTGGATGATGCGGTTGCAGCTGTGAGTACCCATTACAATAATCTACTGTTACCGTGACAGAATTAAAGAGGACACCAACTTCACCATGTCACCCATAAACAACATTACTTAAACAAAACCTTTAAACAAATCTAAAACACTAGAAACATTGGACATGAGTGCCTTCCTTAACTCCTCAAATTCTCAAGAGATTTTAGGAAAACGCATGAAAATTTTAGTCATTTATTATAACTTTACAGAGAAGAACGAACGAAGAGCTTGGATCAACAATCTTGTCTTTAAGGCAACAAAAACTAAATGCTTACTATCTAAATCCACTGTCAAAAACACTGCTACACTACGGGTCAGACCATGCGGGTAACAAATTGATGTGGTAAACAATATAAAATCCCTTGGGGTTGAAATAGATAATCTACTAAACTGCAAACAAGAGATATCATCTATCACATGCACAGTGAGTTCCACATGTTGCAATTAGAAGCCTGAGAGACATCTTAACAATAGCTTAACTTAAAATGGTATATTTTGCCATGGTCCAGTCAAAAAATTGCGTTAGTATTCAGTTTTGGGGAAAAAGCTACGATTATAATGTCAACTCAGCATTTGTAATTCAGAAGAGAGCTATTAAGACTATGGTATCCATTAGACAGATCGAATAATGCAGTGCAGGGAACATTTTATTAATTTGGAGATTCTTACAGTATGTCCATGTCTATATATTTTAGTACGCAACCTTATGAAAAATCTTCACAAATATGAAAGTGAAATCTGACTGGGAAACAAGACTTGGTACTCGTCGAAAAGATTTTCCAATTATGTTACGTCCTACGTTAAACGTGGTCCAACACAGTACAGGCTGTTACATTATATAACAATCTCCCTACTGATCTAAAAATTATTAATAATAGTCATACATTCAAGCTTAAATGGACATGCATGGTGGAGCATGGTGAAACACAATACCAATGTAACAACTATATTTAAGACACTTGTATCGCAAGAATAAATGATTATGATTATGATTATGATAATTATATTTATTAAAAAAATGCGATTATAGCATAGACGAGTAACTCAGAGATAGAAATCAACACTTATGCACTTATTACATAAAATATTATTTATTTGAATCATTATGCATGAATTTAATCCTTGTTAATTCTTATTATTACATTTTAGATTTTTTACATTTTAGATTTTTTATTTTATTATTGGAAATTATTAGATAAATGTTTTATAATATTTTATTTTAATAATTGTTTATGGAATGTTATTTATAATAATGTATAATGTTCTTAATAATAAAAGTAAAATTTTCTACACAAATGTAAATTTGTTATGAAGTAAATGTCTTATTGAGGAGCACTTTTGAGGATGCGCTTCGGGAATATAATATGACACAGCCAAAACTTAGGCCTCGTTTACCACGTTTCCCAACTCATAGAAAAAACATAGCGCTGGACTCACTATTAGGCAGTCATCTTGACTCCTGCAACAGCTCGACAGATGCGCATTCAATCCTTTACTGTGCTGCTGTAACGGCTTGTCGTGTAGCTCGGGTAAAATTTCAGGACACGACTACCCGATCAAAACCTGTTGTTCCAACCTGGCAGTTGTGAAGCGAGCGTTTATTGGGGACCGGTATCAGTCCACACCAATTTATCGATCGCGTCACGGCGCGCATTGACTACTTTAAACAAAAAATCTATGCATGGGCAAACCGTTTTCGGCTTGAAATGGAATTTGGTTAAAATGGCTACCTAGCTCACATGCCCACCTTGCCTCTTAATTCCAGTTCTTAGTGAATTCTGCTTTGCTGCCAGGTATAAAACCCGAAAGCTTCACTCACTTGCTCCTTTAAACCCGTAGTGCCAAGGATCTCAAAAACTACAAAATGTCACCCTCTCAGAATGGATGTAGGCGTAGGACCCGTGAAATTAAGGAGCTTCTCCACGAGGAGACGGTTCCTGCGAGCCTGTTGGTTGATGGTCATGTCTATGAAGACATGACCATCAACCAACAGGCTCGCAGGAACCGTAAGAACCCGTCGACATGTTAGATGGATTACAAGAAGGCCACACTGTGCCACATACATGGCTCATGAGGCTGCGGGAGCTGTATAAAGTTAATGTGACTCTACGCACCCATAAGATCATGTATGGGGTACTTCAATAGCCTGAGTGTCGGCGGGTTCTAGGTCGGTAAAGATAGAGCGCAGCATTTACCAGGGCGACAGTTTGAGTCTATTGTGGTTTTGCCTAGCTCTTAACCCACTCAGTACACTACAGGAGAGTTCAGGGCTGGGCTGTATATTGCGGAGAGGAGGCCGGGGTATATATCACCTTACCGTAACTGAACTTCAGTAACTCCATCAGGATGGAATTATATAGATGAATGTGCGATCATGCATGTAAAGCAGAGAAGGGTGGTGGAGTCAGTGAGCATACAGCTTGCAAATTCTACTCTACTTCGGCTGCAAATACAGATAAGAATTAGACGTTGAAGGTGCGCTTCTTTCGGCGTCTAAAAAGTCCTTAATAGTCTTCTTTCTGGTGGCAACAAAGTACGCGCCTGCAACGGTTTGGTCATGCCATTAATAAGGTACTCATTCGGTATATTTAAGTGGATCCAGACCGAATTGGATGCCTTGGACAGAAGAGTTTGAACACTGCTAACCGCATATCGAATGCATCATCTGCGTTAATTAGTGATGAGGTTGTATATCCTTAGGAAGTGCGGGGGTCGTGGTTTCCTAAATGCCAAGACCCTCCATAACCGCGAGGTATGTAAACTCAGGGAATATTTTCTCCACGTAGACGCTAATATGCACTGTAATGATGATGGTTGCCGTGGACAACAGGTTTAACCCGCTCTCTCTGGCGAAAAAAAACTGACATAACTAAGTAGCCAGAATAATCCATCAACAACTTGCCTTGAAGTATAACCTTGTGGGAACAGAGGTACCATATTACAGGTATGTACCCGACCCAGTTCTCGAGAATGGTCGTGCTATATTGTATTAGGATCGGTCTATCATCATTAATAGGACTATTGTCGCCAATAATAGATCGATTAGAGCGCCACGCAATGATTGTTGACGTCACCATTCCGCATGATGATAACCTCGTGAAGGCAGAAAAAGATAAATAATTATTTTTTTTGGACTTAACCCGCGTGATTGTTGACATGTGGGATGTGAGTTTAGCAATCATTGTGCCGATAGTCGTTTCCGTCCACGGACCAATCGCCAAGAGCCTCATACAACATCTTCACAGGCTCACGTTGGGTAGCTAGGTCAAGGGTCTGATACAGAAAGCAATACTCCTTGGCACGGCACGCATTGTGAGAGGGTTCCTCCCTTTCACGGTTGTCTTTCTTACCGGCTGACGCAGATATTTACGGGCCATGGCTGCTTCGGAAAGTACCTGTTCCGTATAGGTCGAGAACCAACGACCAACTGTCACCACTGCGAGGGCTGCAACGAGGATACGGCGCTGCACACCTTAAGAGAATGCCCAAACTATGATACTATCGATGGTACGAAACGAGAGGTCATGGGAATCTGTGGATACATTCTGCCACGAAGTTGTGAGTGCCAAAGAGGCGGCAGAGAGAGAACGGGAGAGGTCCAGCTCATTCCCATCCCGCAGCAGACAAACGGGGCGCCGAAGAGCGTTAAACGACCTTCGACCTCCATAAGTGTTGGCCTGAGGGCGACAGGGAGGGCAACCTGTCGTCCTAACAGAAGAAATGCGGTGTCGCGACGTATTACGCGCGCCTCCTTACACAAAGTGATAGTAAAGCCGCCAACGTAAGCAACACCGATGTCGTCATTCTACGATGACCGAGCTGATATATTTTGATGGTGGAGGCACCAAATCCGCAAGGGACACCCTCACCCTCGGCCATAGGCTGTTATGAAGGAACACCGTGTGATTTTTAGTCGGTTCGACTCCGACATACCCTCTTCTACGTGCCCTCGTAGGAGTGGGATCCGTGGGCATTTTTGCACACGTAAAAACAAAAAAAAAAGGGTTTGGAGCTAGCTTTGGAGCCCCAACCACCGGTATCTTGGTCCGTGTACCCGGTACCAATGGGGTCACTATTTCTATATTTATTTAGTTTATATAATTATATTTTTATATGCATTTATAATATAATATGAAAAATAAACACTCTAGGAGTGCAAGCAGAAGTGAAAACTTAAACATTATATTACATACTGATGAAATCTCAATAATGGTTTGCGACCTTACTGATATAATAATAAAAAAAATGAAATAATAAATCACAAATCAAAAAACCAAAATAAAAAATTAAAATAAAAAATAATCTTTACTCGGACTCAAACTGTGGTCTTCTGGTTTCTGGACCGCCCGATTTCCCACCTGAGCTATGGTAGTAGCGAAATTTACCTTCGTATTCGTAATGAAATTGTAGCAGTTTTTCATTGCTCTCCCTCCGTCGTACGAGTTTTCAATCAGGTCATGTGTCCTGACGCGAGTTTAACATTTTACCCATCCAAAAAGTGCACAACGCCGCTAGAGAAGTTTTCACTTCAAAAATTAAGGATAAAGAGATAATAATAATATCATGGACAACTCACACAACGCCATATGATCATAAACTAAGCAGAGCTTATACTATGAAAATCAGACAACTGATAAACATACTTATATATTTCTAAATATATATACATAAAACCTTTGCCCATACTTAATGTCTGGCTTTTGTTCCAGCATGTAAAAATGGCACAACACGGTATTAAAAATGTTTTTTAAAAGGACATCTGTTTAACGATCGCTCTAAACGCGACTCCCAGCGGCTAGCGTGTGCAACAGTTTATGTATGATTTTTAGACCTTTTGGTCGACGCGCTTGCCACGCCCACATTACCTCTCTATTTACTATAAATTTAATCCTCCATGTGTTATTCCACTTGTAATTTCCACAAGCTGATGTAAAATCCATAAACGCAGCTATCAAGCGCTCTCCAACCAGAGACTGTAAAATTTTATGTTTGATCTTCTTCAACGAGTTAGAAGAAATTGCTCCGAAGCGCTACTGTGGCGCTACCAGGGGAATAAAGAATTTAACCAATTTTTATTTATATATTCATTTGCATTAATGTGTTACCTACATATTACAGATCTTTAAAATACATATTATTGAATCAGCACACTTGTCAATAATGGCATGCAAATTACATTATTGGTATAGGCACAGATAATATAATACTATACTAGTAATAGGTAAGAACAAATTACTCGTATCAATATTTCAAAGAAATATAATTAAAAAGTAAAATAGTATAAAAATGCACTCTGGTCACATCTGGTCACTTATATTTATTTTTACCTTACAACATGCTCGATTAAAAACTTAATGAATAGGCATTTTTTTTGGACACGTCTTATAGTTTCCGAAATTTTCATGCGCAGCGGTGTCGTTAGCCACTGTGACGTCATTACACCACCACTCAAGGCGCGCTCGAATCCAGAACGGAGTGTATGATTTTGGCGTCGAAAATTGTTAAAACATCATAATATTGTGCTAGTGATCAAATACAACTATCGATACACCCGATTTTTTTTTGCTCCATTGGAACCTAAAACCCGCAATAAATGGAGGAAAATCATAAAACGTCCCGATCCCCTCGGAGCTATTATTAATGTTTATTGTTGCGAAGATTGTTTGATTTTGATATATGTTCATAAGACATATGGACTGCCTCTGTGGCGCGGTGGAAATGTATCCGACTGCTACGCAAGAGGTCGTGGGTTCGATCCCCACCCAGGATAAACTTTGTGTGATGAGCAAGATGGTTTATTCTGTGTCTGGGTGTTATTTATCTATAATATGTATGTATTTAGAAATACACACATCAAAAGTGTCTAGGGATCAAGCATTTTTATGCGTATTTCTTGAGATTGAGATGTGGCTTTGTAATAAATTTATGATTTTATAAATTTATATGGATCCTTTTTGGTGCATTTCATAATTTGAATCAGGAACTGTGAATCAAATTCGAGTAAAAGATGAAAATCAGCTGTCAATATTTTCCCTATAAAAACATACAACGCATTGAAGACATTATTAGTGCTACTGTTTCCCTACTACTGATTAAAACCAACGTTATTATGGAGCGGCGACGTCATTTAAGCAGGGAAGAAATGCTCAGAGCCGTGGGAATGATAGAAGCTGGTTCCCGGCAACGTACTGTGGCTTTAGCTCTGAATACAAGTCAGAGTGTTATCAGTCGACTTTGGACACGTTACCGAAGCACTGGTACCGTGGCTGAGCGCCATGGAGGACGGTATCGCTGCACCACACGGAGACAAGACCGATACATTCAAATCTTAACTCGAAGAGGTCCAACAATAACCGCCATGATGTTAGCCGTGAGGCTTCATCACTCTTCAGGGAACTTAATTAGCGACCAAACAGTCAGAAAGAATGCAGCATGAAGTGAACCTTCATTCCCGAAGACCGCTACGGGTACCACCTATAGCAATGCACAATCGTAGGATTCGATATCAATGGGCTCTTGAACACAGAAATTGGGCAGAAGAACAATGGCGTTTCGTGTGCTTTTCTGATGAGTCTCGTTTTGGTATGAGACCGGATACAAGACGTATACGACACTGGAGAACCCCTGGACGCCAACAGCGATTAAAATCCTGCCAGGAAGTCCATCCTTATAGTGGTGGAACCATCATGGTATGGGCGGGTATTTGGATCGGCGGAAGAACTGAGTTGATTTGGATCAGAGGCAACCTCAACGCTCAAATTTATGCTGAGACGATTGTATCAGACGTCATCGTTCCTCTACAAGTGCAAATCGGTCCCTTATTTCAGTTAATGCATGATAATGCACGACCGCACACCGCAAGAGTTGTAAGACAGACTCTCGCCGCAGCTAACATCAATGTCCTGCCCTGGCCTGCTCAGTCGCCAGACTTGAACCCGATTGAGCATGCATGGGATATGCTACAGAGAAGAGCTCTGCCGAATATGGAGGGTATCCAGTCGCAAGAAGACCTTTTTTTGTTGTTGCAACGAACATGGGCGGCCATTCCACAGCGTGATTTGGATGAACTCATTTTGAGTATGCCAAACCGATGTTCTTGTGTTGTTAGTGTTCGCGGTAGAAACACGGATTATTAATTGTTTAAGTTACCCAATAAAGTTTTAAAGAAAACTGTTATTTCAGTCTTTTTTTCGAACTTTAATGTTAGTGGTTCAAATGTCAAAAATCCCTTTATTAGGAAAATGGCAAATTTCTTTATTAATGCAAAGGTGACTTGGTTTATCGTTACTGTGACAAACGAAAACACTTTATTTGATGAATCCTTAAAGAAATAAAAAAAAAAAAATCAATCAGGAGAAAAGTTATTGCAAAAATATATGTTGATCCCTAGACACTTTTGATGTGTGTATATAAGTATGTTTATCAGTTGTCTCGTTGCCATAGTACAAGCTCTGCTTAGTTTGGGATCAGATAGCCTTGTGTGAGTTGTCCCAAGATATTATTATTATTATTACATAAGTAAAATGCTATAGGCTCAATAACACGTTAATGCTTTTTTTATACAACTAAATGAAGAAACCAGCAGATTGTACGTCTGATGGTCGCGTGTCACGCATCGCCCTTATCAGTATCAGTATCACCCAAATTCTGGTTTGGCAAAGATTAGAATGTCACCGTACCGTACCAAGTTCATAAGTCTATTTTTATTAAGTTCCTCTCTGTAGGAAATACGCGCACAAATCATTTAAATAGGTTTTGCACTTACACCTACTCCTCGTATGGCCAAATAATCGAAGATTGTTGAAAACTTATGGGCTACAATTAACCCATCTATTTGAGGCATGTTTTCAGATTGTCTTTTTTCAAAACCGTCATTCGTATTTCCTAAACCAGTGAAATACGAAATTTTATAGAACAGACTGCAAAACAGACCATTTTTTTTTTAAACTTGCAACCCTTATTTAACCCTCTTAGGAGTTGATTTACCAAAAAAATATTTTTTTTTTTTTTCGTTATCTTAAACCAAATCGTCAAATACAACATTTTATAGACTGAGATACGGCTGCAGATTCGCATCGTTCATCGAGTATTGTAATAAAATCATGTTTTTATATACAATCATAAAAGGGGCAATATGTTTTGACCAGTCTGCCTATCAGATTTTGCCCGCTAGTATTTTTAATTAAATAAATATTAATCGACTTACTGGGAAAAAAAATCTCACTTGTTATTACAATGAAATATACTCTACTTTATAGAAATAGACGTAGAGAACTTGAAAAGCAATAGGTGCCTTTGCGCACTTGCCCGCAACCCCTTCGCAGCCAGGTGTAAGCAGGTAACATTTTGTTACGTTATTACGTTCATGGCGTATTTTCATAGTTTATATGTCAAATTAAAGCTATTTATTTCCTGTACATGATAAACTACCTCTGTCTATGCAAAAGTGCTCGCAGTCGGAGTTGCCAGCTATTAAAGTTTGTTTAGAGTGAGACAGACTTATCGCTCTACATCATTCGTTTGACAAGGATGGCGATAGCCAGCACTGCTGTCGTAATGAAGAATGCAGTAACTGTCAAAAAGCATTATTTAAGTTATTTGCTTGAAATGACAACGTAAGCCTTACACTATCCAATAATAACAAAAAAAAATGAAAAGCAAATTGGAAACTAAAATTTTATGAACATAAAATGCAGTAATTAGATCAAGTTGTTTACATTCTGTTGCCATTATTATAATAAACTAGCGGAACGCTTCGGCTTCACACGAACTTTCTTCATCATCTATACACATAATTGACCTTCCAGTCCATAAAATAGTTCCACAGTCTTGAGCATGGTCGTGTAGGTATCAAAGCTTAGAAGTCTAATAAAGACGTCTAATTCGTTGTTTCTTATCTAATAATCCCTTTTTGTGATTGTATATAAAAACATGATTTTATTACAATATTCGATGAACGATGCGAATCTACAGCCATATCTCAGTCTATTACAACTGACAGATTTTCATACAAACTTACAACCTATATTTTACCACCTTATGGGAGGAATTTCCTGGAATCCGTTCTCATTGGATATTTACACCTATAAAAACTACAAACCGAACATGCAATGGTAGGGTCAACAAAATGAGATCGCCACTATACCGTCCGCGAACTGCCGCACTGAGTGTCAACTAGCTCGATAACCTCGGACTGTCCCAGCTCCAGAGGCGTTCGCCTATTAACATTCATATTGGACACTCGATGCACTGCAGTTACGTGCAAATTGAACTGATTGTTCGTTGACATATTATTTTTAACAGCAAGTTTAAGAAGCGATAAAATTCAGCAAATTGCCAAATTAAGTAAAGATGACTATCCAATATTGTCATCTTTACTTAATTTCACAATTTGTACTATAAACAGTATATTTGGGTACCGCATGATCTCCCTGAGAGAAACTTAACGCAACGCGTTTCCTTTTTGTGATTCTTTGTTGAAACGTAACAATTCCGACCAATTTCTTAAACGGTTCATTACGGGTGATGAATAATGGGTCACTTACGATACAAATGTCCAAAAAATATCGTGGTTCAGCATGGATAAGCCCAACAGACTGACCGACCTGACGGACCTGACTCGGAACAAAGTGATGCTGTGTGTATGGTGGGATTGGAAAGGAACCGTCCACTATGACCTTTTGCCGCCGGGTAAAACTATCGATTCTGACCTCTACTGTCAGCAACTTATGGGGTTAACAGAAGAGAAACCGGCGGAGCCGATGAATAGGAAGGGCGTGGTGTTCCACCATGAAGACGCCAGACCACACTCATCTATAGCCACTCAGCAAAAATTGAGAGGTTGGGATGTGTTGATACATTCTTCGTATAGACCTGATTTTGCTCCATCAGATTTCTACCGATGTCGGTCACATCAGAACTCTTTAGAAATCATAAAGTTAATTTCAAAAAACACTGTGGAAACGTGGTGTCAGATTTTTTTGATAAAAATCTCAATTTTTTTACAGCAATGGGATCATGGCACTATCCACATATTATACATAAGTAAAAATGTATTCCTAAAAAATGTTATTTTCTGAAAAATACGAAAAACTTTTGCCCCGACCTTATTATTACATATCCATAAATTTCATTTTTTCATCTCGTATAGCAGAACTCTAATAATCTACCCGTAATAAGCATGTCAATATATTTTTACAAGTAAACATTTAGCTTACTTGGTTGAGCGAGAGTTATGAATAGTTAAAAAGTACTCAAAGTAAAAATAAAAACATCATATTCAATGGGTTATTACATTTTCAGCATAATAATCATTATAGATTTGTTAATAACTAGTTGTGCCCGCGACTTCAGTTGTCAGTTGCAGTGCTCTTGCTATAAACGTTAGCGTAATGATAAAAGGTAGTCTAAGTTACTCCTTATATTCTCAGCAGTTTGACAATGAAATTCCCGTCAAAAGCCCTCAAGCAATAAATTGTAGTTCTTCGTTCAGAAACACTGTTTAACAGAATCAATTGAATATTGACTCTCAGTCTTTTTATCCAATTTGTGTAAGGTGCATAGAGGATAGACCGAATATTTAATATATATATATATACTATATTATAGTTTTCACCAGTAATTATTTATAAACATATTATATATTTATTTAATTTATATTTACACTGTGTTAGATGATGTAGATAATAGTTTTCGATCCTGTTGTTTTTCTTGTTCAGATGATGAGAGTTTCGCTAGCGCTTTTAGTGAGGATGATTCAGTACTCCTTCGTGACCATCTATAGTCTATCTTTTCGTGTTGTTCCAATTTTTTAAACGCCGTTCACATTAATGATCAAAGCATTTACGCTCACTATTCAGACCTATGTCGTCTTTTGATTCCGATCTCTATCATGCTGTTCATGTCTCTGAAACTTTTCTTAAACCTGTACTTCCATTGACTCAGTATTCTTTGCTGGGATATAAATTGGTTCGGAATGACAGACACTTAAAATTGCTGTTAGAACACACCTAGTTCTGTAGCCCTAACTGTCACATAGATCGTGAATATTATCCTTGGAGACTTCAACACCTGTCTGGTGAAGGATGATGTGCGTAACCGCAAACTCAGTTCTCTTGTCTCTTCTATCAATATGGCAATTCTCCCATTAAATACTACCCACAAGGCACCTCACTATTCTCCTTTACTTTTATATCTTACTAGCTGTCCCGCCCAACTTCGTCTGCGTAAATTTTCCCCGTTTTTTAAACATTTTTCATTGCTGCCTCGCTCCTATTAGTCGTAGCGCGATGTTATATAGCCTATAGCCTTCCTCGATAAATGGGCAACAAAAAAATATTTTTTTAAATCGGACCAGTAGTTCCTGAGATTAGCGCGTTTAAACAAACAAACAAACTCTTCCGCTTTATAATATTAGTATTGATTCTTGTATCTAACACCAATAAGGCTGCCACTTATAGACAACTTCCCGATTCTTTCTTTTATCATGACCTCGTACATCTCTCGTACAAGATTCGTTCTGCGAAGCACAAGAGTAAATTTCTCCTTTTTCGCAGCTTTAACAGCTTAGATTTGGAGCGTTTTAGGGTTGATATGAGTAACATTGACTGGACTTCAGTCATCAATTGTGATAATCTGTATGACAAAGTGCGTATTTTCACCAACATAATTATAGTCATTTGGCTATAATTATGTTGGTGAAAATAAGCATTTTAATTAAAACCAACATAATTAACGGCTGTAATTATAGCCAACATAATTATAGCCAAATGGCTATAATTATGTTGTTTAAATATGACAACCGAAAAGACAGGTTCGAGTCGAACATTTACCTGTACCTTGGTTGCCTGGTAATATTAAACAAGTTATATCAAAACGAGATAAGGCCAAATGGAAATATAAAGAGTTAGATAATTGTCTGCTATATAAAAAGCTTCGCAACCGGTGCAGTCATATGTGTAGAGATGCAAAGAGACGCCACATTCAGGACTCAATTCAAAATTAAAGCAAGTTGGCAATTCCTCAGACCTCTTGGCATCCGTCAGATCTCACACAACAGTGGGAGTGATATAGCCCTCCGACTACCATCTTTAATAACATCAAATGCACTTCTTTATGCTATCACTTCAGTCTTCCATTGCCAACAAGTACTTCTTTCTCTTTTCACCCAGCCTCGGAAGAAGAAATTCAGAAATCAATCCGGTCCACTTCCACTAAAGCAGTAGGCGATGACGGCCTCCAACTACAAATACTTCTTCCCATCTTTGAGTATGTTACGCCAATTACTACTCACATTATAAAGGAGACGGGGATATATATAAGTTGAAATATGGCTTAAAAAATGCGTTATATTGTTCTGTTTCAAAATATAAAAAATCAGCTCAATTAACAATCTGGGAGACGGAAAGTCTTAAAAATAAGTTTATTTCGCTGATGAAAAGTATCGATTACTGTGAATGATTTAAACAATTAAACATAAAACCACTTACACCGGATGATTGATTCAATCAAAGTAAATAAATTCATTATAAATAACACAATGTTCAGTTTAAAATAACCAGAATATAAATTAATAAAAATAAATCTAAAAATCGATGTTCGTTTACAGATCGATTTATTGTTTATCAACTGTATTTTTAATCTGTGCTTACTGTGACAGCTACTTGACTTTCAATCTATGATCACTCACTCGTATCGTATCGAATAGTGCGTCTGCGTTTTGAGTGTGTTATAGTTGTGTTATTGATATATTCCCCGACCAGCTGCAGACTGCTTTCTCTCTACGGACTTATTTCTTGCTTAACTTGTGCGACCCTTGCTCCTTAACGGACACGGATAACCTTGTTTACTCCTTTGACTTTGGCTCGTTATTTTGGATTTTACGGACATCGGATATTCGGACGGAGATCGGATATTGACATCACGGATCAATGTGTGTATTGTGGCATAGCAACTAGTCGTTGTAATACACTGGGCCGGCGAGCTTTAGGTAATGAAACAATAATTAGTAATTAGTCAATGGCGTTCACCAGAACTGTAAGTAGGTACAGCATATCTCACTTTAGGTATGTTTTATATAACGGAGCAACACTAATGCTTAACGTTTTAATATGTGGCGCCTTCTGTTAAAAATTAACCTACTGTACAAAATAAATAAAATAGATCCATAAGCACATGAAGATGGTTTACATGTAATTTAAAACTTAAACTGACTGTATATTTTGCAGTAATCATGCGTTCTTTTATTTTAAAACTATTCACATTTTCAGGTAAACAGCAGTGACTACATTAGCCAAGCTTATTGGAATTTGTCAATTATATGGTACCTTGGTTGGGCTAGGTACCAAAGTAACATAGTTCCACCTGCGCACTTCTTAAACGATATTTTGATCGTAATTGAAGATGAATAAAAATAATCGTAAAAGTGTTGTTTTTTTATATTACATCCTTGTCTTCGCTATCGTTTATTCTACTTTTGAGTTTCCTTACATTCTCCCACTTAATACAATACAATATAATAAAAACTACAATGAATATAGTAAATAACTGTCTATTAAAACCAAATAGCAATCAGCTGTTTAGTAGGTATAATTTGCTGTCAATTTGTTGCATAACCTCACTTTTACTAAATCTCTTATAACTCTGCTCTCAGATTGCCAAAATCAGCAGAATTTTCAGAAAAGGTTTTATAATATATAAGCTCTCAATTGACACCATTCTCATCTTTTTACACCTAGGCCCGAGAATGTATGAAAGCATACCCGTCTCCTTTCTCTTCTTTTTAAAATTCTTTTCCAACATCATGAAAAAAGGCTCATGTCTTATCCCTACCAAAAGTAAGTAACCCTTCTGTACCATCCCAGTTTCGACCAATTTCTGTTCTTCCCATATTGTCTAAGGTCCGTGAAAGTATTGTCCATAATCAACTGTCTTAGTATCTCTTCTCTAATGGCCTGCTAAGCCCATTTCAGTCTGATTTTAGTCATGGCCATAGTACTGTTACTGCCCTGGTTAAAATTACAGATGACATGAGACTGGTCATGGACAAAAATACCTCACCATTATGGTGTAATTACATTTTAGCAGTGCCTTTAACTCAGTTGATTTTGACATTGTTTTAGGGATCCTATCTTCACTGAATATTTCTTCTTCTGCAGTCTCGTGTTTTAATTCTTATCCTCGCTCGCAGTCTGTCCGATCCGATGATTTTTTTTCTGAATGACGGGAATTGACCGCTGGCGTACCCCAAGGAGGCATTCTCTCTCCTTTTCTCTTTTCCATTTTCATAAATGCTGTTAAAAAGGTCCTAACTTCAAGTTTTCATATCTATGCAGACACCTTGCAACTATATAGACATTTTAAAGCAGAATATATAGCTGGCACTGTAACTGTAACCTTAAAGAAATCAGCTTATGGGCAAAACAATTAGGACTTTTAGTGAACCCTTTAAAATCTCAAGCCATTTTTATTGGTGGTAGATATATGTTAAACCTGCTAGATCACCAGAGTGTTCCGGAGGTGGTTTTAAATAGAGTTCCTATTACGAAATAGTATACTATATACAAAAAGGCCGTGTAATGCCGTGTGGTGCCGGCTTAAGAATAGTACCACCCCATCTCTACCCGTGGGTGTCGTCAAGGCGACTAAGGGATTTCACCCCGGAGGACGGGCTGCAGCGTCCTCTGCGTATTTACAGCCTTACTGCGATCGCCAACCCGCTCGCCAAGCGTGGCGATTATGGCAATTACCCCCAGGATCTACATACTTGTAGGTTCTACTGGGGAGACCCGTGCCCAGCAGTGGGCCATCATATGGGTTGATATGTATACAAAAAGTGTAAAAAACCTAGGTCAATACATAGATTCCAATCCATCATGGGATGTCCACATTGCAGAAGTAAGTAAAAGTGTATTCTTCTCATTTCGATCTCATAAACTTCTTCAGAAGTTCTTACCATTTTAAATCACAGTTACTCTTGTCTAATCTCTTTAACTTCCACACATAGATTACGCTGATGTTTGTTTCCTAGATTCAAGGGAGGAACTCGTTATAAGCTAGAACGTTTGCAGAATTTGAGTATCCGCTTCATTTTCGGATTACGAAAATATGACCATGTCTCAATCTGAGGCGGTTACCGATTCAGCGTTGTAACTTGTACGTTCTTTCTGTTCTCTATACTATTCTTGACAATCCCACTTCTCCTTCCTATTTATGTAATCGCTTTGACTTTCTTGCGCCCAGGGGTAACACCTGCCGTTCTTCCTCCTCTCTTCTATTACACAGCTCCAGCTGTTACGACAGCTCCTTTACACCCAATTAAAGCGTACGGCTATGGAATTCTCTTCCTTATTCCTTACGCAACAGTCTCTCCATTAACGTTTTTAAGTAAAGAACAAAGAATATTTTCTCTCTTTGTCATTACCTAAGTGTTTATTTAAATAATATTTTATTAATGTAATATTATTGTATGTAGGTATATATTTATTTATGTATAGGTGTCTTATATTGTAGTAAATATATTTATACACATGTTCTATATATATATATTTAAGTATGTATTATTTTTTATCATATCTATAGGTTTAAAAAAAAAAACGACTGCAGTAGGGTACAAGCCAAGGTCACATATTACAAGGATATTGGAATATAAAATAAAAGAACGGAGCAATCATCACACATGGGACAAGAGTAAATATACATATAGGTGTAACTTACTGACCAACTCAGACTGCACAATACAACAATTATGTATGTTAAAAATAAGTTAATTAATAACTAATTAAAAGTTGAACCAGATTATAGATTCAAATTGTCCAAGATATAAAAAAACCAGATTCAGTCGAAAAATATTTTTTATTATATTTTATTTTAAAAGTTGTCACAACGTGATATTGTATTATTTTCTATGTATGTACATTAAAGATTTTGAATTTGAAATTTGTTCGCCGTTTGAAAAATTAAACAGAACTGGTATGTACTACATCATCAGCCTATCGCAGCCCACTGCTGGACATAGGCCTCACCAATTGAAAGCCACTTTGTTCTATCTTCGGCTTCTCGCATCCATCTCCTGCCAGCCACTCGGCGTAAATCATCACTCCACTTGGCCTGAGAGCATCCTATACTACGTTTGCCGAGACGCGGTCTCCACTCAAGAACTCGTTTACACCAACGGTTGTCGGTTCTTCGGCTAATATGGCCAGCCCACTGACACTTCAGCTTGCTAATCCGGTAGACTATGTCAGGCATTTCAAATAGGTATAATATGATTATGACTGTAATACTAAAAAGTTAGTTAAGAACCATTATTTGAACCACTAAAAAACCCGCCGTGTATCGCTCGCCACTTTTGCGAACGGGCCGCCGGAATTCGCTATACCGTCGGCGGCCCGCCCAGCGGCAATGCCCGGACACGATGTTGTTGCGTTTCGGGCATTTCACACCTACGCGGCCAATGGATACACACAGGGCGCCGCACCTCCACGGGAGGCTGCAGGCGGGGCAGATTACCCCGTACACCCGCCCACAGCCCCACCTAAGGCGGCATCAGGCGCAGATATGCGCGCCGACGCCGCCCGGTTCGCAGGCGACGGAGCGTATCCGCCAGGGAGCTCTCTTCCCTGACGCGCTCCGCCGCCTCCTTCTGCAAGATGACGTCCTGGCAGAAGGATGCGACCGCATTCCACGACCCCTCGCCCCGGACCATGGACAGAACCACGGCCGGCAACGAGAGGTCACTTTCGACCACTGCGGTGAGAACTCGACGTTGCCCCTCCCAAGCTGGACAATGCTGGAGCTTGTGCTGCGCCGAGTCCTCACCGCAGTCGCAGTGGTGGCAGGCGGGACTCGGTTCCCTCCTAGCGACCGTGTGCAAGTACTTCCCGAAGCACCCGTGCCCGGAAAGGCCCTGCACCACCCGAAGGAAAGGGTCCCATGCTGCCGCCCTGCCCACTCCTCCAGGACCGGCCGGAGCGCCTCCACGGTTCTAACACCTGCCCGTGGAGCCTCCAGCCGGCCCTGCCACCGGGCCATGACTGCCCGGTGGGCCTCACCGCGCCAAGCTCGTAGCTCCTCGGGCAGGGGCACCGAACCCCCTGCCCGAACAGCCACCGCCCGCCGATGAACTTCGGCGAGCACTTCCGCATCCAAATCCCACGGGGGTGTGCCGGCTAATGCGCACGCCGCCTCTGCAGACACTTGTTTGTGAAGGCGTTTGATGGGGTTGCTCTTCAACAGCCGAATAGGCTTGTGCTTCGGTGGCCGAAGACGCTGAAGAAACCTGCGCCACACGGGCGGGTACCATAATGGCCCGAGTCAAAACCGCCGCCGCAGAACCAGCCGAGACAGAACTGGCCGGTGCAGTGGTAGCCGGGGAAGATCCAGCACCTGCCGACATGTCAGCCCGTAGTTGTGCGAGCTCCACGCGTAGCTCACCTAACTGAGCTTCTAAGCGGGCGTTGTCCACTCGCAGTCGCAGGGTTTCCACCTCTGTAGCTGCAGCACGCTGAGCCAGCGTATCCACTACTTCCATCATGGCCGAAGCAGAGGCCTTCGCAAACGTGTCTTTCAGGTTTTTTTAATTAGTGGCCTCCCGTTTGGAGAACACAGAATTTGATGCAACTGTTGCTCCTTCAGTGTCCATTAACGACGCGGGTGTTTGGGGGCGTGAGTAAGGTGTTAACGAGCGTGTTGTCGCCCCGGAACCTCCCTTACTTGAGGACCTAACCTTTCGGGGGACACGAAGGTCTACCTCAGTTAGCTCCTCATCATTATCAGGCGAGCGGCTGCGTTCTTGTTGCTGCCTCCGTTTTTGCACGCCGGAAATCTGACAAGCTTGGTCAGCCACATTCCTGTCCCCCAACAGCTCTAAGTCGCAGTTGATGAAGGACGCGGAGCCGCACCGACTCCTGCACGTCTAGCTCCTCGTAGAAACGGTGAGAACTGGAGACCCCGACCTCGATATTCGGGACTCCTCCTCCCTCCGCGCTGTTTTTGGTGCCAGATTTACCGCTCGGCAACGGGCGGGTGTGTCGCTGGTTGACCCCCCCCCCCCCCTCCCGAAGTACGCAGGGCTGCCGAAGCCGACTGGCTTCGGGAGGGATTCCCCAAGCAAAGCGCGCTCGGGACCCTCCTAGATACTATATTATCATGGACCTTCGACATTTTCGCTAAGTTTTAAGACCTTCGTCTAGCCCTTGGGACTGAGATCCCCTCAGCCATTCATCCCATTGCCAGGCACCACAAGCGTAGGATTAGGATATTTTTTAAAGGGGCTTACTTCCCCGCAGCTCACAAAAGTGGGCTCCCGTTCCTGTCAATTCAAGGTTACGGGTCGGGCCGATCGATGGTCTGCATCAGACCGTGTCCGACATCTATAAATAAATGGCGAACCCGCCGCCACTCACCCTTCCTTCGAAAGGCCCGGGGATGGCCCTACAATCTTCCCTTTTTGCTCGGCGTCACAACGCCAAGGCCGCCACGATTCTCCATGAATCCCCTCAGAAAAACGAAGTAAAACAGAGAAAAGTGACGGTGGTTTCGCGAAAAGCCGCGAACCCACCGGCACACGTTGCCCAGGGTGCACCACGAGGAGGTTCGGAGTCCGTGGACGATTTCATTGAAAATTTAAAATTTTATTTGCGTGATTAATAAAATCACATCGAATGAGGAGAAAACATATTTATAGCGGCTTATTTAGATGGACCAGCGCAATCCCTACTAATATATAAATGTGAAGTAAGTTTGTTTGTTACGCTTTCACGCAAAAACTACTCAACCGATCATCATGAAACTTTGTACACATACTCTTGGAGGTATTAGAAGTAACATAGGATACTTTTTATTAAGAAAAAAAAATATTTTTTATAAAACCGACATCCACGCGGGCGGAGCCGCGGGCGAAAGCTAGTATTTTTATAAATCAGTCGTAAAAGATTGTGAAAGCTTTAAAAGCTTAAATAATTTATTGAAAATAGAATTCCGAAGCCATGTAGACTATACGGCAAAGTTTTAAAATCAGGCGGCAGTGGAAAATATTATGTAATTTTTCTACGAACTGTCTAATTCAGCCAAAAAGGGTAAAATTGATGGTAATTATTATATACAACCCTACAGCACTGCTAGGCAGGATTTCCATTCTGGTTTGAACCTTTTTGAACTCCCTCAGACGGAGGTGAAACGTCCCCTTCATGCGCTTAAATGCGTCCAAATAAGCGAAAAAAATGTTTGTGTTTTCACGGCTACTTCAAGCCATACATACTACTGCCTACCTTCTCTTTTAATCCAACCACAATGATATAATAATGTAGCTACACTTGTGTGTATGTAATGTTTGTGTAGATGTACTAATTGGTCGACCACAGTGCGGCGGTTGCGAGATAAATTGCGCCTGCCATATGCCGGCGCCGCGCGCCGCAGCCAGTGCTCAATGCTAGCAAGCTATACGCCTTATAACTACTGGACAATCCGTATTACAAAGGAGGTTCATTTAGGTACGTTTGTGAAAATTGTAATGCCCTGAATCGAGCTCGAATATTTTTGTGTATGTAACAGGCTAGGGAATCGCAGACCTTGACGGATTTTCTTTGGTTAGGTACTCACCTCTTGTTAACCTTGGGTTTTATAATTTTTTTTTAGGTTTTGTTTTTTATTTCAAACTTTTTTAGGTTTTAGGTACTTATTTTTGTTGAGAGTAAACATTTCATTGTAACGATGTAAAGTAAAAAATATAATCTTTTTTATTATTAAAGATGAACTTGACCCTTTTGAGAAACAAACGCGTGTACTGTAGTGGTCCTGGCGGCCGTAGCCAAAATGGCAAAAACGGAAGATTTATTAGCATTTGCGATACTTTCGCCAAATTTATACTACTGAAAGATTCCATACATTTTGTAACACATAATATAAAAATTGAAACACCTCGCCTTTAGTAGCAAATTATACACTTTATCAAAATATCAACTTTTTTTATTAAAAGTACATTTTTTAGCGTTTTGACAAAAACTTTAAGTACTATCGTAGAATGTATCACTTATTACACTAAAAGTACAGTAATACACATAAAATTCTTTATAATACTTATAACTAACCGAACTTTACTTTTTTAACTTCTTTTTTAATAGTACCTACCTAAGTGAGTATATTAAGTATGTCCTTAAAATAGGTTCGGGCATACAAAGTCACTACGTGAATTTCACTTTTCTAAGCCGTTCCAAGCATTCTTTTAGTGTGATGGACTTCTCTAAATAATCATTCGTTATTTTCATCAGCCACTCATCAATGATTTTCATTTTCTTCTGGCGTATTCTTCTGAAGGTTACGTATATGTTATTTTGCCGGATACGAATATCAAAATCAATGCTTTCTTTGCGTAGACATCATCATCAGCCTATCGCAGTCCACTGCTGGACATAGGCCTCTCCAATTGTACGCCACTTTGTTCTATCTTCGGCTTCTCGCATCCAGCTCCTGCCAGCCGTTTTGCATAAATCATCACTCCACCTGGCCTGAGGGCGTCTTACACTACGTTTGCCAAGCCGCGGTCTCCACTCAAGAACTCGTTTACCCCAACGGTTGTCGGTTCTTCGGCTAATATGGCCAGCCCACTGCCACTTCAACTTGCTAATCCGGTGAGCTATGTCGATAACTTTGGTTCTCTGCCGGATCACCTCATTTCTGATTTTGTCCCTAAGAGAAACTCCGAGCATAGCCCTTTCCATAGCCCGCTGAGCGACTTTGAACTTGTGGACCAGCCGTACCGTCAGTGTCCACGTTTCGGTTTCGTATGTCATGACGGGTAGGACGCACTGATTAAAGACTTTAGTCTTTAGACATTGTGGGATCGACGATGAGAAGACTTGACGTAGCTTACCAAACGCTGCCCAACCCAACCAAATTCTCCTGTTCACCTCGTCCTCGAAGTTGTTTCTACCTAACTGTAATGACTGCCCGAGGTACACATATTTTTGAACAACTTCGAGAACGGCGCCGTGCACCGCTATCGGTTCCGGTAGTACATGTTCATTGAACATGACCTTGGTTTTATCCAAGTTCATCAGTAGGCCGATGCGTACAGAGGAGTCAGCCAGGTCATTCAGCATTCGTTGCAGGTCCTGCAGCGTTTCCGCTTTGATGACAATGTCATCTGCAAATCGCAAATGAGAGATGTATTCATCATTGACGTTGATGCCCCGCCCTTTCCAGTGCAGCGTCTTGAACATATCCTCCATTGCATTTGTGAACAGTTTCGGGGAAATAACGTCCCCTTGCCTCACTCCTCAATGCAATGATATAGGCTTTGTTTGCTGATTCTGTACTTGGACGGACATGGTGGCGGCTTCGTAGAGACATCTCATCACTTGGACATATCGCCAATCTACTTGGCATCGCTGCAGAGACTCCAGAACGGACCAGATTTCAATCGAGTCAAAGGCCTTCTTATAGTCCACGAATGCTAGACACAAGGGCTGATTATACTCCTGGGTCTTTTGTATAATCTGCCGCACTGTGTGGATGTGGTCTATGGTGCCATATCCGCTCCGAAATCCAGCCTGTTCCGGTGGTTGGAATTCGTCAAGTCTTCGCGCAAGGCGGTTCGTGATGACTCTTGAAAACAGCTTATAGACGTGGCTTCGAAGAGAAATAGGTCGGTAGTTCTTCAGCCGGGTCTTATCTCCTTTTTTGAAGAACAAGACGACTACACTTCTACTCCACGCCTCCGGAGTTCTTCCTTCAAACAGGACAGTACGGGTTTACCTCCAGCTTTTAACAGCTCTGTTGTAACGCCATCCTCTCCAGGGGCTTTTCCATTTTTCAGCTGTTTAAGAGCCAGCACGATTTCGTCAATGTTGACTTCTGGCAGGTCTTCGGTGGACAAGGGGTCGGAGCAGCCTTCTTCGCGTAAATAACTTTCATCGCCTTTATTGTGTGTGATCTTTTGGGCGGTGTAAAGTTTTGTTTACCTGACGAAAGTTATTTGTATCCCTTAACGATTTAATTATTTAGTTAGTACACTTTCATTTAACAGGTAGGGTTTAACTGTATTCTGTTTTTGCCCACCCACTATTCTGTTGTTAGGATTTATTTTTCTCTTTGTTTGATTGACAGCTTCAACATGAGACATGACACAAAACTGATGTCCAATTGATTGCGTTTAGAAATGCACTGTTCATTTTGTTTGTTGCGTTTAGTTTATTGATTGCATAAAGTTTATTGTATTTTTAAATATTTTTTGTGAGTGTCGGCTGGCGGGTGGTGTAGAAAAGCATTCAAAATAGTCACGGTGTTAGTAGAAGTAGAGAAAAATTATTATTATTTTATATGTAAATATTTACGTAAATAATATTTATTTATAGAAATATTTATTTAAATCATATATAAATTTATTTATTTTATATTCTATATCTTATACAGGGTGGAATTTTGTAATGCCACCTGGAGGGGAAGTACTCTTAATACTTTAGATAGAAAATTTTACTCAAAGGAAACATTTCTTTATTTTTGAAAAGAAAAAAAACGGCATTAAAGATTTTTAAAAATTCGCTTGCCGCACACGGTAATCGAACCGACTAAAATCTGTAAAAGTACCGTGTACTTTTATTGCATTGATTGTTAGGGTCAATAAGGATGAAATCTCTTTAACAAACTTCATAAATTGAATTATATGAAAACAATTAAATTTTAAATTAATTTAATTATGTACAAAAATTTAAACTAACTAATTAATTGCTCGAAATGGGCTCCATTTTCTTGGATACACAAATTTATTCTTCTAACGAATTCATTTCTAGTTACCTTCAATAACGTATTGTGGTGAATGTTATAAATCGTATTCTGAACTTCAACTCTCAACTCGTTTACATTCTCATAAGATTTAGTGTAAATTTGATTTTTTACATATCCCCACAAAAAAAAATCTAAAGGGGTGAGATCTGGTGATCTCGCAGGCCATCTGATTGTGCCGTTTGTACCAATCCAGGTATTAAAATGGTTATTAATGTAGGCAGTAGTGATTCTGCTGTTATGGGCTGGAGCACCATCTTCATCATCAGCCTATCGCAGTCCACTGCTGGACATAGGCCTCTCCAATTGCACGCCACTTTGTTCTATCTTCGGCTTCTCGCATCCAGCTCCTGCCAGCCGTTTTGCGTATATCATCACTCCACCTGGCTTGAGGGCGTCCTACACTACGTTTGCCGAGCCGCGGTCTCCACTCAAGAACTCGTTTACCCCAACGGTTGTCGGTTCTTCGGCTAATATGGCCAGCCCACTGCCACTTCAACTTGCTAATCCGGTGGGCTATGTCGATAACTTTGGTTCTCTGCCGGATCACCTCATTTCTGATTTTGTCCCTAAGAGAAACTCCGAGCATAGCCCGTTCCATAGCCCGCTGAGCGACTTTGAACTTGTGGACCAGCCGTACCGTCAGTGTCCACGTTTCGGCTCCGTATGTCATGACGGGTAGGACGCACTGATTAAAGACTTTAGTCTTTAGACATTGTGGGATCGACGATAAGAAGACTTGACGTAGCTTACCAAACGCTGCCCAACCCAACCGAATTCTCCTGTTCACCTCGTCCTCGAAGTTGTTTCTACCTAACTGCAATGACTGCCCGAGGTACACATATTTTTGAACCACTTCGAGAACGGCGCCGTGCACCGCTGTCGGTTCCGGTAGTACATGTTCATTGAACATGACCTTGGTTTTATCCAAGTTCATCCGTAGGCCGATGCGTACAGAGGAGTCAGCCAGGTCATTCAGCATCCGTTGCAGGTCCTGCAGCGTTTCCGCCATGATGACAATGTCATCTGCAAATCGCAAGTGAGAAATGTATTCACCATTGATGTTGATGCCCCGCCCTTTCCAGTGCAGCGTCTTGAACATATCCTCCATTGCATTTGTGAACAGTTTCGGGGAAATAACGTCCCCTTGCCTCACTCCTCGATGCAATGGTATAGGTATTGTTTGCTGATTCTGTACTTGGACGGACATGGTGGCGGCTTCGTAGAGACATCTCATCACTTGGATATATCGCCAATCTACTTGGCATCGCTGCAGTGACTCCAGAACGGACCAGATTTCAATCGAGTCAAAGGCCTTCTCATAGTCCACGAATGCTAGACACAGGGGCTGATAATACTCCTGGGTCTTTTGTATAATCTGCCGCACTGTGTGGATGTGGTCTATGGTGCCATATCCGCTCCGAAATCCAGCCTGTTCCGGTGGTTGGAATTCGTCAAGTCTTCGCGCAAGACGGTTCGTGATGACTCTTGAAAACAGCTTATAGACGTGGCTTAGAAGAGAAATAGGTCGGTAGTTCTTCAGCCGGGTCTTATCTCCTTTTTTGAAGAACAAGACGACTACACTTCTACTCCACGCCTCCGGAGTTCTCCCTTCAAACAGGACAGCATTAAAAAGCTTTTGGAGCTCCCTCAGTACGGGTTTAGTTCCAGCTTTTAACAGCTCTGTTGTAACGCCATCCTCTCCAGGGGCTTTTCCATTTTTCAGCTGTTTAAGAGCCAGCACGATTTCGTCAATGTTGACTTCTGGCAGGTCTTCGGTGTAGTGGCGTGTTAGAGTGGCTCTAGGACCCTCATTTTCAGGATCAGGTCGAGATGCATGCGAAGCGTATAACCGGCCATAGAAGCTTTCGACTTCGGAGAGGACTGCCGGCTTCGAAGAAACGACTTCTCCACTTGCTGTGGTCAACTTTGTCAGGTGGCTTCTTCCAAGAGATTGTACGAACACTTTTGACCCTCGGTTCTGCGCGATCGCTCTTCTAATCAAAAGAGTGTTGGAGCACCGAAGGTCGTGTCGTATAAGCTTGTTGATCTCTTGGTTTAGAGCGCGCTTTTCCGACGAAGTGACGGGTGGGTTTTCACGTCATTCCTTCATTAGCCCTAAAGTCCTTTCCGAAAGCTTTGACTTCTTGCCCTTACGCTGCATTTCACAAAATCTCGTACCTTCTTCCCTGAGTATCCGAACCACATTTACGAGCTTCTGGTTTACGTCTGTTGTGGTTTCCATGGCAGCAAATCGGTTATCCAGGTTTGACTGGAACGCTTCGGATCCTATCATGGTTTGGAGCAAAGTAGGTCGAAGCCTGGACCTCATCACACGAGCACGTTCCGCCTTGAAGTCGATATTCAGAGAGCCTGGGACAAGTCGGTGATCACTACCGGTATTAAACCTGTTGATCACGGTGACGTCTCTGAATATATGCTTTTTGTCCGTCATGATGAAGTCGATTTCATTTTTCGTCATAGTGTCGGGGCTTTGCCACGTCCACTTCCTTTGGGGCCGTTTCTTGAAAAAGGAGTTCATCAAGAAGAGCCCCTCCCGTTCGAGGAAGTTGACAAGCATTTGCCCCCTATGATTTCTGCTTCCAAATCCATGGGATCCTACTACCAATTCGCTGCAATTTTGTACTCCCACTTTAGCGTTGAAGTCCCCCATAACAACGTTGTAGTGGGTCTTAGTGGTGGAGTGGAGGGCCCTCGATATGTCATCGAACATATCCTCCACTTCGTCGTCTGGATGTGGCGAGGTCGGTGCGTACACTTGCACTACCTTGAGGCTATACCTCTCGGTGAGCTTGATAATGAGGTACGCTACCCTGTTCGACACGCTCGACATTTCCACAACGTTGTCAGAAAGGGACTTATTTACCAGAAACCCAACACCACCTTGGGATTTTTGGTCTCCCTCGCGGAAGTACATAAGGTGACCTGACTCGAGGGTTATGGTGTCCTCTCCCTCTCTTCGGACTTCACTTAAACCGAGAATATGCCACCTAATCTTCCCAAGTTCCACCTCAAGTTGTGCCAGATGCGAGTCTAGCCGTAGCGTGCGTCCGTTATACGTCGCCAGGGTCAGTCGGTTGTGGTGGCCTTCCGTAGCCCGGAGATTCTTAGCACCCCCCGCCACACCGTTACCGTGGACGCCACCATGTCCAGGAATAGCGTGACTGCCGGGAACTGGGGGCCGTGGCCTTAGTGCTTCGTGCATTGGGGTAATGCCCATAATCGCCACGCTGGGCAGGCGGGTTGGCGATCGCAGGGCGTAGCTCTCGCATCAGTGACGCTGCTGCCCGTCACTGACCTATTACTTTAGCTACGCCTTAAATTGGGATGGTTATACCGCCATCAGCCGGTCGCCAGAGCCTCGTTCGTTGTACAGCAGGATGTACCGCGTGCAGGTGAGGTGGGCTTGGACCGAAAGATGGTGATGCGCCCCCTTACATCCCTTTGCGTAGACATGATATTAAAAAAT
Organism: Herminia tarsipennalis; assembly: GCA_945859575.2. Lineage (NCBI taxonomy): Eukaryota > Metazoa > Arthropoda > Insecta > Lepidoptera > Erebidae > Herminia > Herminia tarsipennalis. The sequence goes on along the minus strand of OX243836.2, from coordinate 1,754,321 downwards.
ATAAACTAGGATGGCCCCTTCCAACTGTCTTGTTAATGCGGTTGTGCCATCCCTAACATGCGTTAATAGTTCGGTGTCCATTCCCATCGCAGCTGATAAGTGACAAAATATCGCGGTTCGTCCATTTTTTTCTTTCAAATGCAATTATTGTATTCATAAAGTTTTTGGCAAGAAATGCCTATAAAAATTACTATAATATTCGCTCAGCGATATCAAAATTTGTTAAAAATGCTCTCTGTTACGAAGCAATAACAAAAAGCCATAATAGCGCTTGCGAGGGCCCAACCCGTATGCAACAGGGGAAGAGAAATTTCAAATTTAGTGACATAGTTCAGGTTAGATGGGCTTTCGCGCTCCGGTAAAGCGATCGGAAGTCTCGGGTTCAATTCCTGGGTCTGAACTTCAAATTTTTCTTTCAAATGCAATTATTGTCTTCCATTGTTTGATGAAATAGTTGATAAATTCATTCCACATTGCGCTGTTTTATTTAACTTCAAACTCTATTGTTAAAAATGCTTCAGGTATATGTGTCACTGGGAGGTGAGCCACCGCTGTAAGCAAGAATAAAATTTGTTCTCCATTTTCAACTTCAGTGATCTTCATTTTCTTAGCCTTTTGGCGAAGGGCCTGAGCGAAATGAAAATAACACCCTTTGATATCGGCAGCTGGATATACCGTTACAAACGCAACTGCAAGTTTATAATCTGACTGAAAAATGTATGGTGTCATATTAGGTAAATGTTGTTTTGACCAGATGAAAAAATCTGATGTATCTTTTTTTTATCCGGCAATAATGCGAAGATGAGAGGGATGATCTTATTGCCGGATAAAAAAAAGATACATCACATTTTTTCATCTGGTCAAAACAACATTTACCTAATATGACACCATACATTTTTCAGTCAGATTATAAACTTGCAGTTGCGTTTGTAACGGTATATCCAGCAGTGCAGTTACCATCACTTCCTTAATACCCGTGGATGGTATATAATTGTGAAATTGGTTTGGGAACGGCTTTGAACGTCCCATCGCCGAAATAATGAGAAATGTTTGCTATAGAATGCCGTGCTTTCATGCTACAAAAAACAATAATTTTATCAGAAGCTCCGTCCATGAATAACAAAAAGTCTTGAGCTAGTCTTTGTGGAATGATAACATCTTGAAGTTGTTAAAATGTGCAACGGTGAACCCTGTAATGTTTTTTTCTAATGCGATACAGAGTATCTTTTACTGCCTCGAAAGATGGTATAACATCATCATATTCGGAGTCCGATCTATAACCCCTCATGAAATCATCAAACACTTTTGGAATTGGACGATAATCGTCACAGATGGCTTTTTTTAGGCCTTCCATAATTACCTTCAGTTTGTATTGAGACATATTTGGGATACACTAGTGATCACCCTCCCTTGTAACTGTCCCATCAGTTACACACCAAGTAGTAGAGCCACTGCACATATAACCGGAGCATCGCCATATTTCAGTTCCACCTTTATTTGTTTTAATTTTGTTATAACGGTATGCATCTTTCCATAACACTTTTCTACCATTACTCATTAAAATAAACTTAATATTTTTAATCTTCAGAGTTATCCAGCTCCAGGATTTAACAATATTGACATCAATGATAGGTACCTAATCAAATCATTGTCATAATTTTGTTTTAAAATCTATCATAGAAAGCACTTGAGACAGCGTGTAAGAATGTTGACAAGATATAAAATAAAGAGTATGGAAATTGAAGTAAGTGACTGTACAATAGTATATATTATTATACTGATACTAAAATGAGCTAGAATAGTAAGTAAACTGCTAATGATTCGTAATACCAAATAAAAAGTATATGATTTGCTACTAAATGCAAGGTGTTAAAATTTTTATATTATGTGCTTTTTTACAAAATGTATGAAATGTTTACAGTAGTATAAATTTTGCAAAAGTATAGAAAATGCTAATAAATCAAACGGAACCCTTATAGTTTCATCGTGTAGTTTCATCATGTCTGTCTGTTTGTCCGTCCGTATGTCACAGGCATTTTACTCAAACACTATTCAATGGATATTTATGAAATTTAGTGAAAAGGTGTCTTGTAGTAGCCGCTATTTACTTTGATAAGCTAAATAATAAAAACAGTAATAAAAACAATTCTTTATGGGGGGGCACTCCATACGTGATTTTTTTTTCAGGAAACATCAACCTGTGGAATATCATTCGACAGATCTTTTAAAAAAATTTAAGGTTGCTAATAAACTTTTTTTATTATGAGAATATTTTTAGAAATAATCGCTCCGAAAGTTAAAGGGGGGGGGGGGGGCATAATTGTGCCCACCCTCCTAAGGGAGGGGGGCACAATTATGCCCCTCCCCCCCTTTAAAGATAAGTCTTTTAAAATGTGTGACCAACAAATATTTAAAAAAATTACAAAGGTAGCGTTTTACAAATACTTCAAACAAAATATTTTTTTGAGTTATGACTGAAAAACTGCGTTTCTCAATTCAATTCAATTAATTTATTCAATAAACAATTATACAATTGTGTCCGAATGTAAAAATAAGAATAACAAAATGATCATAGTAAAAAACACAAAAAGGTCGAACATAAAATGAAATTCCGATATAATTAAAAATTAAAATTCTGAGTAGGTATGACAAAATAAAAAGTTATTATAATAATATAATTAAAGATAAATAGTTTGACATATAAATGTTTAAAAAAAATTACGATTAATATTCACAATTTTATATATTATTAATGTCAAGTTTATATATTATTAATAACACAACCAAATTCATCTATTGAATAATAACATTTATCCAAAAGAAAAGCTTTGAGCCTTTTTTAAATACGTTTGTTTTATAAATTTCCTTTTTTAAAAGCAATTAAACAATTTTACAGCTCTAAATTTAATACAATGTTTCACTATATTTATTTCGGCTCTATCTTGTTACTCAGACACATTCTCTTTGAACTTCCCCTTGCTTTTCTTTCATCTTCTTTTTTAAAATCCGTTATTTGTTTATCCAAATAACTTAGTACTGTCAATAAGTAAAGACTCGGTACTGTAAGAATTGAAAATCTTTGAAAATATTCCCGACATGTTTCCCTCTGACGAACGCGAACAATTGTTCTTATTGCTCTTTTTTTAAGTATAAACGCTCTTTCACAATTATATTTATAACTATTACCTCAAAATCGAATGCTGTACCTTAGCCTCGACTCCTCTAAAGCGTAGTATACCGTTTAACTGACTTCATCTCTTATAGTCCTTAGGGCAAAGCAAGCTGATGATATTGACGCATGAGCGTTCAACTCATGTTTCCAGTTAAGCAAATTGTCAATGTGAATACCCATATTTATAGACTGTACTAGATCTATTTTATTTTCATTTAGTTTAATATCTAAAGTATCGTTATTACGAGATGTAGATTTGAATAACATGATATTCGTCTTATCGGTATTAATGATTAATTTATTCGCATTGAACCATTTCTGAAAGGAATCTAGTGCCGTGGTTATTTTTGTATGTAATGATTGAATATTATTTCAACAAAAAGGCGTAAGTGCTATGAACATACGCTCTTCTGCTGATGCAATTATTTAAGGGCTGCGGAACCCTGCACTGAGCATGGTCCGATTTCTGAGTTTCCTTTGAGTAAAATTTTCTAACTCAAATATTAAGGGTACTTTCCCTCCAGGGGGCATTGGTTTGGTCTACCCTGTATTATATGTATATAACAATGCCTTTAGTTCCGTAGCCTAAATGGCAAAACGGGTTCCTTATAGTTTCGTCATGTCCGTCTGTCTATCTGTATATCCGTATTTCACAGGCATTTTACTCAAAAACTACACAATTAATATTGATAAATACAAATACAAATAAAAACAATTAATTGATTTGACATAATGTGATGAAATTTAGTGAAAGCTATCTTGTAGTAGCCGCTACTTGGTTTGATAGCTAATTAGTAAAATTAAATATTTTTAGGGGGGGTACTCCATACATGTGACAGAAGCTGCTTTTCAACCGACTTCAAAAAGGAGGCTCAATTCGTCTGTATGTTTTTTTTTTTTTTTTGTATGTTTGTTCACCGATTACGCAAAGACGGCTGGACCGATTTGAAAAATTGTTTTTGTGTTTGAAAGGGTATACTTCCAAGTTGGTCCCATTGCCATCAGATCACGATCTGATGATGGGATCTTGAAGAAATCGAGGGAACTCTTAAAATATTAAAAGCACACCTACAGTGATTTAGGTATATTTCATAGTGATTCGTGCATTTACTCTTAAAATCACCAATTGGTGAAGTGGAACTGATGATGAAGACCAAAAATTACGAGCAGACCTATTCAATATTTCACAGTTTGCGATTCAATTAAGTACTTTAATATGGTATTGAGTAGCACTTTAATCTCGATATACTACTATTATACAATTTAATAAAGCTGATAGTGACCTCCTCATCAATTAACGGCCCTGCATCGGGGCAAGCAATATTTCGTAAAAGGATTTGAGCAGATGACATAAGCCTATTGTAACTTAAGTGAATTATAAACCAACCCACTAAAAAGTGAGAAATAAAAACTTATTAACAAAAAATATTACCGACTTCAAAAATAAATACAAGGCAACTAAAAAGCAAAAAATAATATACCTAGCTAGAATAACAAAAACAAATTAAACATTTTGAAGTTGGTGCCGAATAAAATAAAGACTAATATTTCATGGCACCAACTTCAAAATGTTTAATTTGTTTTTGTTATTTTAGGTATTTTATTTTTTGCTTTTTAGTTGCCTTGAATTTATTTTTGAAGTCGGTAATATTATTTGTTAAAAAGTTTTTATTTTTAGCAAACATCAACGTGTGGTAAACATTTTAAGGTTTCTTATAAAGTTTTTTGATTAAGTGAATATTTTTACTTATCTTTTGAACCGTGTGATCAAAAAATATACAAAAAATCACAGAGATAGGCTCTTCGGACATGATCGGACATAGGTACAGCCAATGAGTTATTGCCGAAAAAAAAGGGCGTAAGTACCATGAGCATACGCTCTTCTGCTGGTCCAGTTATTTTAATCGTGTTTTTTTATAAGGCAACGGCTCCCCCTTTTTTTATTTAGCTATCAAACTAAATAGCTGCTACTACAAGACACCTTTTAACCAAATTTCATCAATATTCATTGAGTAGTCTTTGAGTAAAATGCCTGTGACATACGGACAGATAGACAAATAGACAGACAGACGGACATAACGAAATTATAAGGGTTCCGTTTTTGCCATTTTGGCTCCGGAACCCTGAAAATGTATCCTTACAATAATCTGTAGTAGTTCTTACTTATAAAATGTGACACAGGTCTGGCGTTGACCACAGCTAGCGCTGTACTGACGGTTTAAATTAATAAAATAAACTACTTTTTGGCATAAAATAAACTGAAATTATTTTTTTACAATTTGAAATGATTGTAAGGTACGGATCCTACAATCATTTCAAATTGGTAAGGTATAAAGGCAGACTTCTTCTCACCAGAATGAATCCCAAAGGGGTAGGTTACTTAGCTCGATACAAGCTTTATTACAATACTTAAAGACTATACTAAAATTTAAAACTTTAGTTAAGAGATTTTATAATAAAAACATGTATTTATTTGCTCTAATCTCTAAAACTATTTTGATTAATTCGTATTTATTTAATTTTATTACCTCCACCAAAAAGCAAAAAAGAAAATTCAAGAGTCTGAATAAAAAAAATAGACTAGCAAAATGTTATTTACTAGTTAATACAACCAAAAAATTATCAAATCCTATTTAATGGTAGAAGCCATTAATTAATACTGTAAAGTAAAATCTTCTTTTAGGTCTAATACTCTTTAGTAAGAATATTAGAACAATGACTTTCCCTAAAAACATTTTTTTTGCAATATTTCGATAGGTCTTTCAAAAACATTTTAAGGTTTCTAATAAACTTTTTTGATCAAGTGAATATTTTTAGAAATAATCGCTCCGAAAGTTGCATAAATTTTGTCCCCCCCCCCCCCTTAACTTTTAAACCGTGTGACCAAAAAATACGAAAAACCCACAAAGGTTGCGCTAATATGTACTTTCAAACTAAAATTATTTCGGACATGATCGGATATACCGTCATTGAGTTACTGCTGAAAAACTGTGTTTCAACAAAAGGGCTTAAGTGCCATGAATATACGCTCTTCTGCTGATGCAATTATTCAAGGCTGCGGAACCCTACATTGACATGCTCTTGTTTTTTCTAATACTGTTGTCAACTGGAAAAGGTACAAAGGTACGATTTGTCTGATTGTTGATTATTTTTGTTTTTTAAAGACGACTCAGTAGGGTACAAGCCCTGTGACACGGGGGTCTTTACAAACATACAAGTCACGGACACAAAGTAGGTACACCCAGACTCGAAACAACAATTTGTGGATCACACAAAGTGGTGTCCCGTTTGGGAATCGAACCCACGACCTCTTGTGTAGTTGTATTTAACAATATAGATATTATACTTAGTTCTCCTTCTTTGATTCGAATTATTTGAACCGCTTGATATTGAGCACGGGGTTTACTACATCTGACTTATAATTATTACAGTCTTACAGTAGGTTACATTAGATTTGAGACATTAGATAATCACGTACCTAACTACTTTAATATATCCTAACATAGCAATTCTACAATAATTGTGCAAATTGTGTAATAGCTTTTAGTGTAGGACAGCTACGACTAATTATTAGTCGTAGCTGTCCTACACAAAAAGCTTTATAAATTCTGCTACAACTTGCTACAATTCCTTGATTTTTATTACACGTCAAATTATTTGGTTACCAACTATCGGTACTTATATATTTACAAAAAAACGTTTGCACACTGTCATGTTGTATTGTTTTGGTAAAGGGTACTGAGTACACTTGCTGATCATGGCTCCCTAAGAAATTAATAAAAGTTTTTCATTTACAATCGCCTGTGCTACCTTGGCGTAATGCTTATCAATCAAAAGGCCCTGGATCGTTTGTGCTGTTTAACAACAAAGATTTACTTTTATTTTCATATTTTTGCTACTATATCTTTTAAATAAGTAGGTTTAGTTTTTTAAAATGAAACCTATCTAGATTGATTTAACGCCCTCGAAACACCCTGCATACTAAATTTCATGAAAATCTTAGGAGCCGTTGCCGAGATTCATATTATATATACCCAGGATAAAACTTTGTGTGATGAGCACGTTGGTTTATTCTGTGTCTGGATGTTGTGTACCTATAATATGTATGTATTTAGAAATATATATGTATGTTTATCAGTTTTGTGGTTTCCCTAGTACAAGCTCTGCTTAGTTTGGGATCAGATAGCTATGTGTGAGTTGTCCCAAGATATTATTATTATTATGTGCACAAGAATTGCCCGCTTAAAGGGATTAGATTTGATAAGCTGATTTTGCCCGTTAATGTTGTTATCAAAAACATAGGTTATCTTTGTTCGTATAAACTAAGGACATAATAATGGCAGCGTGAGCGGAAAACTAGATAATTATCTATCGATGGCTAGTTGCCAGGCTGCGAATTGAAACATCGTGTAGGTTGGCAGTTGGCACTTCGGCGCCAAGTCGAGGACGCAAGAGGCCATGCCAAGAAAACTATTGATGAAATGCGCCATAATGTCACTGAGATTACATCACTGAGAAAATTGGAAGAAATAGGAGTAGATAATATAGTGCCTAGTTTGTGGTTTATTTTAGTTTATTGTTTCTGATGGTGTTTATTTTACGACAATGGTGCAGCAGACTATTTATATTGCTAAGAAAGACTATTGGTATTAGTTAATAAACTATATCGACATGAATTGTAGAACAATATTATCCTTGAAAATAAAACAAAATACCGTTCTGTATTTGCCCAAGTCACTTTCTTAGATCACCAGTCTTTAACAATTATTGTATTTTGTTTTGTAAATTTTCCTTTATTGCCCGAATCTTACAATATTTTGTATAAGGGTTTTTAAGCTATTGCATAGCTTCTATCGCGGGCCTTGAGCGCGGGGACCGAATCCAGAAATTCCGTAACGAAAAAACCTCACGCTCCCCACTCCGACGGGCACAGCGGTGATACTTTTTACTTATGCCATCTATCAATGAATAGCAGAACTTTGAATGTTTTTTTTTTTAATTAAAAAAAAAACTTTTTTATTAACTAAAAAAAAAAAAAAATTTATTGCTTTTTTTAAATTAAAAAAAAAACAATTTTTTTTAAAGAAAAAAAAATTCATACATTGTTTTTTTATAATTAAAAAAAAAACTTAAAAATATATATAAATATTTTTTTAATTTCTTAAGTTGGTAAAAATACTATGCAATAGCTTTACCGCGGCAGTCCCCGAGTGCCACACATTTTTTTTTTTCATAATTGTTAAATTATTGTGTTTTGTTTTGTAAATTTTCCTTTATTGCCCGAATCTTACAATATTTTGAATAAGGTTTTTTTGATGTTCAAAACGGAAATACGGAGAAGAGATAAAAGAAAAAAACACAATCAATATTGTCCTATTTGAACGAAATATTGAAACCACACTGCAAAAACCTATTTCTGAAATCTATCTTTTCCTACACGACATCGATGTAAAAGGGGTGTGTGAATGAGACAAAATCACAACTTTCAATATTATGCACATAAGAAGTAGGGTTCAATAAAAAAGTGCTACGAATCAATCGATTTATTTTCGTTTCCTTTAAAATACCTATTTACAGTTAGTAAACACACAGGCAGTGATAGTAACATAAGATTGAGTAGGTCTGTTATTGCTATTGCTAACATTATCTTAGAATTATCAATTACAAGAGTACAAAACAACCACTTATTTCAATAATAAAATAAAGATAAGTACAGATAGTCTGAACTCTGAGAATAATTTCAATGAGACTGGTTATTATTATTCTACTTTGATAGATGTTAGGGTTGATAACGGCAACTTTGATTGATATAAGTATTCGTATTTAGATAAAGCCTGAGTGACCTACTGGAACTTGACTAGGTAAAATAGAATAATTTTGAAGAAGTACAGAAGAACAGTTTACACAAATAAATACTAGTCATGGCGAAAATTCAATGGATTGTCTGCAATATAAATACACTTAAGCTGCTGTTACTATTAGTCTATCAGAGTAGGGCATGAAAAATGTAGTATTATTATTTTCAAAATAATAATTCGTTTATCAGTAACGATTGGCAGTAGATTTTTTCAATCACATCACAGAAAATCTTCTACATATAAAATACATTAAATACAAATAAGTTTTAATAATCATAAGTTTAATATTAGAGCACTTGAAAACATTCAAAATACGTATAACACACCAAATTATGACAAAAATGGTTACAACGCCATCTGTCGAACTCCTTCGTTCTTAGTAAAATCGTATTTTCTTTTAACTAACAATAAAATCTTCTTGTACTTATTTTTATTGACGTTACTTAAACTATTAACTACTTTTTACAATCCGTCAGATATGATTAAAGTTTGTTTATTTGACTATGCATTGATGAATGTAGGAGAAAATTTATTCAGCTATGGTTCGACTACAAAAATGAGACCTCAAAAACAACTTATTTTCAAAAATGTAATTTTGTGTTACCAAATAGGCCGCATTATCTTTTTTCAAATCCAACACAGTACAAAACATCCTAAAATATGTACATTTTGTTCGTTTAAAATCTCTTAGACTAAAACGATAAATTAGATAAATAACAATGTAATAATATTCGCTTGTAGCAGTCTTTATTGTCGTCGTCATTTATACGTGTATCGTAAAATCTCTTCTCTCTTGTTCCTGCCGCTGTTGGTATCTACAACAAAATAAAATATATTAGTAGGTAAACCTAAGTTATCTACTGATATTTAAAGTTTTTGATATGTGCGCTCTCTAGTTACTCTCCTTGATACTAAAGAAAACATTCACAACGTTAAGGAAATTGAGGCTAGTAGGGAAAGCAACCTGGTTCTCAGATAGTACTTATATTGATCGCTAGATGTCGCTAGTGTTACTCATGCGACAATTTTGAATCTTTACCTCCAATAATTCGAGATATTTACATTCAGATATTTTCTTTCGGATGGTGTATATAGACATAAAATACATTGTGTGCAGATAGTGGAGAAAAGTGCAAAAAAAGCCAGAGCGTCCCGCTAGTAGCTAGCGGGAAGTTCCAAGTGTCCCGCTCGATGATGCAGCCAGTTGTGACAGTTAACACTTTATTCTTGTATCTATTTTTTTTAAAAGAGGAATATACACACGAAAGAAGAGACGATAAATATTTAAAACCTGATATATAATTTATTAGGCCGGCTCCAGACTTTGCCCCCAATGCCACTAATTCAACGTGTAGATCTAGAAAATTGGCCTCAGCTTTAGCGCGAGCAATTATTTAGATCCGCAACTTGGACGAGTGGTGTTGAAGCCAGCGTGGGGTCGACCTTAAATACCATACCATACAATTACCTATGGCGATGTTTACCTAGACGAGGTAGGCGCGTGGTGGCGGCGCGCGCGGCGCCGTGCCTTGTCGTTAGCGCCGCGCACCGACCGCGCGTCCGCCGACTCCGCGCTGCTGTCCGTCACCGCGCGGAATACCTCCTCTGGAAAAGACCAGAAACCGAATTAGTAAATTACATAGCATAATATATGTCTGTCTATTTTGCTGAGACCAAATAGGAAACCACATTACCTTAACAAAAACAAAAAAGACCTCATGTTTGCTCACCTATTCGAAATGAATTCAGTACGCTACGACAATCAATCTACAAAACATAATAAAAATAAAACTGTTGACGGCGCAGTAGCCTTTTGCTTCAGTTCAAAAACTGGACAAAGCTGAACATTGTAATGGGTTTTTGTCTTGACCTCAGAATGAGGCTTGTCTTATATAATTAATTCACAACAGTGCATACCTTTCCCAGGCGTTACAGGCATCCTGTAAGAAACACTAGAGTTGCACTCCGCACACGGCGAGCCGCTCGAGTCAGAGTCAGACTCTGAGCGACGAACCATCAGCGTCATCGCCCGAGAGAGCGTGTATTCATCTGAAAATGGAAATCAAGCTTGACTTTAGAACCTTTTAAGCTATTGCATAGCTTCTATCGCGGGCCTTGAGCGAGGGGACCGAATCCAGAAATTCCGTAACGAAAAAACCTCACGCTCCCCACTCCGACGGGCACAGCGGTGATACTTTTTACTTTTGCCATCTATCAATAAATAGCAGAACTATTAATGTTTTGTTTTTTAATTTAAAAAAAAAACATTTTTTTTTATAATTAAAAAAAAAAACACTTAAAAATATATATATATATTATTTTTTAATTGCTTAATTTGATAAAAATACTATGCAATAGCTTTACCGCGGCAGTCCCCGAGTGCCACACATTTGTTTTCTTTTGGACGTACGAGAGATTGCCTTAACTATGTGCCTACTAAAATTGTACGAATGCTTCATTTTCCTGCAGAAGTGTATGTATTTGGATAGAAAAATTCCCCTTCGGCCACATTCGAAACTAAGTTTCGAAACCGGTTTCGAAAACAGAATATTTTTTCTTCTTTCGAAATTGGTTTCGATAAAAGAATAATACTTCTTCTTCCGAAACTGGTTTCGATAAAAGAATAATATTTCCTCTTTCGAAACTCTCAAATAAATAAAGAGATTCAATACATGTATAAAAAATAATTTAATGTCCACTAACACATCATGGCACTAATTATAAAACAAAAGTATTGTAGGCTTATGTAGGTTTTTCAATCATGTAACAATTTTTAAAATAAAAGTCAATAAACGAAAGTCACTTAATAGTTCATAGTTCAATCAATCAATAGTTCACAATTTCGAAAGAAGAAATAATATTCTTATTGTTTTTAAACTTTCGCGATTTTTATACATATTAGTTATATTTTGGGACTTAATCGCGTGAATTATTTAAAGGTACGAACCTATTATTTACCCGACGACGTTTCGATCGAATTGCACCGATCGTGGTCACGGGTCTTCTTATCTTACCACTTTTCACTAGCTTATGATATCATTTGATTACCGAATAAGAGGTTCAGCAGGAAGTCTGTGATCTCTGGAGCTACTTTGACCAACCTAAATTGAAAAATATATGCGGCAGTTAGGTGTGACGTGTGATACACGTACCAGGTTGTTCATGCGCGTGCCTGTGCGCGTGTCGCGGCGGCGCGGCCTGCAGCAGCGGCGCCTCGGCGCGCCCGAACGTGCGCAGCGTGCCGCCGCCCGCCGCCTCCTCGACCGTCGCCCCCGCTGCGCCGCCTGACATGCTGAACGTCGCGTATGGACTTATTTCGTACATCTCTGGAACAGCATGCGATACGTTAAGACGTTTTATCATGAAATCAAAACAAAATGTTGAAGCGGCTGTAGAGTCCAATGGTTAAGACAAGTGTGAATTACCTTGTTGCTCCTTTTTGCTAACAGGAAGCTTGATAGGTGATGAGGTGTACACTTGTTGACAGTTGCGTCTGTTGTCTCTCTTCTCCACTGACTTGTCCTCCTCCTCTGATATGTCTCCTTGCTCATAGCCCTTTCTAAAGCACGTCGTCGATGGACTGCAAGCCAGTGACACATTAATCAGCAATAAAATATCACTATGGAATGTAGGGTTCGAAAAATTTAGAAAGACGAACCTTCGTTTATATGCAAACACAGCCAGCAGTAAGAGGGCAGCCAACAAACCGCACGCAGCAGCCGCTAGCACTGCAGTAGCCCGCTCCTCCCCCTCTTCACCTCCGGGAGGAAAATGTGCTGGAGCTGGGATTCGCTCTGAAATATTTACAAATTATCATAATTATTTTCTAAAAAATCAGCTATAACTTAAAGCTCCAGTCCGATCAATGGCGGGAAAGCGAGTGGCGATTTTATCGTATGTAATATGTGTTACATATAGTTATGTGTTAACAAAACGAATTATTTACTAAAAAACACGCCTTTGTAATTAACTGAACTAAGAAGTCGTTTTTTTTATAAGTTTAAAAAATCAAGTTTATGTAAGTAAATAATATACCTGAATATACTTAATATATACCCTGACACCGACTGTTTTCGTTCCTCATGTTAGCGAAATGGAATGAAATTCGTCTCGTCAAAATCCGCTCAGCCGTTTCGGAGTTTACCCGGAACAATCAAACAGACAGACAGAAATAATAATGATGTTTTTGTTATAAGTACCCTATATAGGTTGATTTGTAATATACTAATAAAGTCCAGCTCGTGGCTTCTTTACATAACACTAAATAACTTTGTAATATCACTTTTGGAAAATATTTAATCGATTTTTGAAACATCGATTTTACTCTGGGATCTCACAGATGTGTGGTAAATGGTTATGTGACAGGTATAGTCCGGTCAATTTAGACAATTGAAATAAAGAAAATTCCGACAGAGCCAAATCTGCGTAGAGACCTTAGGTTTACCACAAGGAATAAAGTGTCAAAAGTCTATTATGTAGAACGTGATTCTTACAAACGCAATATCTGGGAAATAGTGGTGAGAATTTTAAGATCTACAACTTTGCTTTGAAGTACTTTTTCGATAAAACTTACCGTTTTCGAGAAAAATCCAAAAAACCTAAAATTTTGACCTTGGGCTCCTAATAACTCCCTTAGCACACATGGGACTGATGGGGACTTTTAACACTTTATTCCTTGTGGTAAACCTAAGGTCTCTACGAAGATTTGGCTCTGTCGGAATTTTCTTTATTTGATCACTATTTTTATGTCTAAATTGACCGGACTAGTAGGTGAATGGTTAGTTTGTAATATTATTTTTAAAAATTATATTAAGGAGTTATTTTTATTAGTTCATTAAAAATCATGCTGTATACTTTCATATGTAATTAGTAAAAATACAGATTTTTGACATTACAAACAGACACCTCAATTTTATTTATTTGTATAGATAAACTCATAGACTTAGGCACGCTAGATATATTGTAGTCTATGTAATAAATTTATTTTTACCAATATCTATCAATCAATTATTTACATTAATTGACATCCAGCATCCCACGCATTTTTACGATGAAATGATTTTCTACTTTGAATTATTTTAATATACTTATTTTATATTTATATTACTTACTTATACTTGATTTTTTGAACCTACAGAAAATTATTTTTTACTTTTTAATTCGATAATTTTACTAAAGCGTGTTTTTAGTAAACAATTCATTCGTTATTATAACTTTTAAACTTACGCGTTGCATTATAAATACAATTTGACGCGGTAATAAACGCGTTTAATCTAGACTTTAAGACGCCCGCCCTGCCCCCCCAGTCAGCTTGTGACCACGGTCGGTGTAACCCGATCGAAACGTCAAGCATAAGGTAAATAACTTTACCTAGATTAAACGCGTTTATTCCCGTGTCAAATTGAATTCATTCGTTAATATAAAACATGTCCACAACACATCTCCACTCTCTCGGCGATTGTTGCGAGTGTTCCGACCGCGGCGCTGAGCGATTGTTGCTAAGCGATCTATCTTTCATAGCTCTCATCGCTGCGAGAGAGCGAGTTCTCGCCAGCAGTGGAAATACTCAACGATCAACTATTAATATTAATATTTCTTGTGATTACATGGGATCTTCATAAGTACGTACGTTTCCTGAGCGATAAAATCGCTACTCGATAGTCGCTTTCTCGCCATTGGTCGGACAGGTGTCTTAGAGCCATTACGCAGAATAACTCATTGCAAGTTTAGGTCAATTAGTCGAGCGGGTAAGAAGGAGACGCCGATAAGACCACATGGCCGTACGCGCTCGAAGACTAAGCGCAACTATTAGTATTGATGCTTGCTACAGTACTTTTATTGTATATAAAGTGGCGAGAACATAGCGACATAAACTTCAGCCCTGGATACATCTTAGCGTTACTAGGTCGTGTACCAAAAACCAATCAAATCCGTTTAGTAATTTAGTCCGGGCTGGGACGCTCTGTAGCGTCAACCGGACAGGTCGATGGTGCGGCTGAGAGGCCACGGACTATCAACAGATCAATGACGTCAGGTATATGGTCTGATCAGTACGGGTAATGCGTCGGGACTTCTGGTCCTAGCCCGTTTCGGCGTGGAGGCGGCGGCCATCTAGGCAGGTGAAGATGGAATTCCACGCCGTGTGCCTCGCATTGAAATTGCCCGCAATCACGGTCGAGATTGGCGAGTCCAGCAGGATGTGGACATCATCCATTTTGAACCGGACGCTTGGCGGCTTGTAATCGATGTGGCGTACTCACAGGTTACAGACTTCCACGCCGAGGGCATATGACGACTGCAGAGTTGGTACTGGCAGCAATTGGTGGACGATCCGTCTTTTCACTAGAACTGCTAATCCCCTGTACGCGGTTTCAGTGGGGGAGATGTGCTCCTCTCGGGACACATAGTACCCTGGTATCTTCAACTTGGTACTAGGCTTGAGGTGCGTCTCGTAGATGAGGGCAACATCAACCTGCCGCTGTGGGACAAGCGACTTCAAAAGCCGGGTCTTCTCAACTTGAATAGCAATGAGCATTTTGTTAATCGCTGGGGGATGAGTGTGGTCCTTACCGGTTTCGGCTCTGCAACCCGCTTCGCCTTCGTACCCCAGAGCGGGCAGCGGATACAAAATCAGTCGAAAGGTCAGGGTAATCATTACGGTGCGGAGACTCATAACATCGCCATTCAGCCATTTAAAACAGCGCCATCAAGTTTTGTCTTGTCGAACTATACTTCGTGCTTCTTGCTTTATGGTGCAGATGGCGATAGTAGTCTGATGTTTGTTTATGTTAGTGTAACACACCTAAAAATCATTATTCTAGGAATGGTGCAAATATTTTTTGATATAAAACTTTGTATATAAAAAGATAAATCAATATGAATCGTCATATTCGTATAGACAACGATCAAGACTCTGAGATCATAGCATTGCGCTCGGAGAATTCCAATTCAATCGCTGTGAAACAATAGAAAGGAGCGACACATAAAAATAAAACACATTTTTTAATTCCTCGGTTATGTCCTACGCCGTACTGACCGGAACATGATTGATAAAAATGTGTTTTTGGGTTAATATTAATGAAATATTATTAATTGTAAATATTTTTTTTTAGTTTTGTTTGTAATTACGATTTATTCAATTCAAAGAATCGTCGGATCGGAATCGGATTTATTCAAGAGTCGTAAACTGGAGATATTTTTTCGCAAACTTGACGGAACTCTTAATTTTTACAATTCAATGTGTTTTTTTTACACACATATATATGATTGTTCTTTTTGATTATTTTGAAGTATTCAATAATGCAAAAGTCTTTCATGACATGGTAAATTACGCGCTTGAAGTTTCTTATTACTCGTAAATGAATATTATTACTTGAAAAAACTAATTCAATTACTCCAAGTGAATGCCTCTTAATGAAAAATGCTATACAGCTTATTTCGGGCAACTTTTTAATACGGCAATACAGGTAGCGCTGTGCAATCATTAAAAGTTTCATTGTCTTCCTTGCACAACAAAATAATTAATAAAAACTGTTCACTTACCACCCGTTTCAGTCAATGTTGAAAAATAATAATTTCCTAACGTAGTTCCAGCGGCACTTGTAGCTACCACCTTCAAGTGGTACCACGTCGCCACAAACAGCCCACAGAAGACGGTAGGCTGCGCAGCTGGTGACACAGTCTGAGTGACCCAGGACGACTCCTCGAAGCTTCGAACTGACACCACAAATTGAGACAAAGGGCATCCGTTACTGTCCCAGGTCAGAAGGTTGAGCCGAACACAAGAACTGTTAGTCGTGATCAGGTCCTTTTCTGATGCTGCTTTTGATGCTGCAATTAAGATACTTGTTTTACTACATAAATAATTTGTATCACTTATGCACATAAGATCGGTCGGTCGGTCTAAAGAAATATGTGTATTTAGTATTTTGTTGGTGTCATAAATTCTCTTTTATTTAACTGTCTATTTTGGTAGCAAAATATCTACATTAGTATTAGTATCAACATATTCAAAAAATAAACTTTTAACTTACGTCCTCCTTTAGTAGACACTACGAGATCTTCGCTAGGCGGTGACGGACCCACGGCATTGTGTGCAGTGAGTCTGACTCTAAATAAAGTACCACAGGACAGTCGCTCCAGTGTGTAGGAGCGTGAGTCAGCAGGTAGACGTGTTGAGAGCCATTTGACCTCATCTGAACGAGAATGCTCGATCAAGTAACCTGCAACACAACATTTTATTATTTTTTTGAGGTTTTATAGTTATTTTGGTATTAGATCAGTGTGTCAATTCATTCAAATTCAAATTAATTCATCATTTGAATTTGAAGGAATTGACACACTTATCGTTCAGATCTTGCAAGATAGTTTCCAAGTTTACCATGTATGCTGGAGCCTCCAGAGATGGGCTTTTCCCACACAAGGTGCAGCCTGGCAGGGGCGGAAGCAGCCAATCTGAGCACAGGGCGGCCCGGGACGGCTAGTACACGCAGCTCCCACGTGCTTCGCTCCTCTCCCCAAGGGTTTCTGACCGTGCATGTGTAGTTATCCGCAGAGTTTCGGTCTACGTCTGTAATGAGATGGAAAAGTTGTGTTTTACTGTAAGTCATAACAGTAGAGCTGCAGCGAGTCTTATACTCTACTGCAGAATGCCTGAACCCAGTCACTGGCGTATATCAAGCTGCGTAGAAGGTTATAGTCATAAGCATAAGCTTTGCTTTCTATTGTCGTGGCCAGATCGTAAAATTAATTTGAAACCATTTTATTTTTGGAATGTAATTCCTTATCCCACGATATCATTATAGTCCTCACGATCAAAGGGTATGTTTCGATATGCACTGAAGCATGGTGTGAATTTAGTATACTGTGAAGCTGTTCCTTTTTAGTAAGCTATACTGATTACTATATAAAACGGAACGCAATTCAGTGTACTGTCATCCACGTTTATATTTTTAAATGTACAGTCAAAATGGAATTTCAAAACTATTGAATGACATTTGTGGCAAAATATATAATGCTACAATGTTCTAAAAGTAAGTGATATGAATAAGTTACCGATAAATTGACTGATTGTACTGTCACCAAAACTTAATGATCAAAAACGTTCTAAACTAAGTGAAAGAGTCAAAAATCATATGTTGATGATGGCGAATTGATATTCAAAAGTATAATTATGACAGTGTTAAAAATTATAACTTTATGAAATCCTGTTTTTTGACATTTTTAGGTCAATTGCAACCGACTTTCAAAGCAAATGTCAAATTTCATAGTTCGTAGATGGGTTACGCGGATATATTTCTAAGACTGTTGTTATGAATATTTTGCAGATCTGAGATGAATTCTGGCAAATGTATGTTACGGTTGAATAAATGTCAGTGCTTTAATTGTAGAACTTGCGCATATTACTGAACGGTCTCTAAACGGATATATCTTTCGGAAATGTAAGTTTTTTTCGAATACAACGGAATGCGCTATAATGCGGCGTTCTCAATATTTATACAGCACGGTTTTAAGGTATTTTAAATGATTTAAACTTTGACAGCCTGACCTGACTCACAGTGGCGTCAACTGGTGAGCACAAAAACGTTAGCCCCCATTTCGACACATTCACCCAAAAACTTTGTGAAAATATAATAATATAATTATAACAATATGTCGAAGTGTCAGGGTGGCTTTGTGAGCTATTAGAGGCTCAATATTCGAATTAACATTATGGAAAATGGTAATCGATCAAATGAACGCAGATACCTCGAGCAAGGTAAAGTCCACCTACTGTTCTAATAATTTCGATTACACAAATGCCACTGCATCACTGTCCCTATCCTATAATCACACTAAATAAGACCAACTGCCCCACTACCGGCACTTCAAATATAAACGTCAAACAAATGTCACGCTATCATAGCGGCCATGTTTTAAATGAGTCAATAGACTTTCTTTCAATCAAAACAGATACTGGGTAAACGGAAATCAATTATTCTCCGACATACATATAAAAGGACAAGCTGACTGATTGACTGACATATCAACGCTGGGCCTAAACTATAAGAGTTAGAAACTTGAAATCTTTATAAGTAGGGGAGCACTAAGAAATGATTTTTAAAAATTCACACCTTAAGGGGGTAAAACGATGGTGCAAAATTAGTATGAAACCCTGCCGTTAAAATATTTTGGTAACAATTTGGCATCCACGCAGGCGAAGCCGCGGGCATAAGCACTAGCTTATACTAATAATAAGCCTTTATTCAGGCAATTTTAACAGTTTTTTTTTTTTTTTTTTTTTTTTTTTTTTTTTTTTTTTTTTTTTTTTTTTTTTGTCTGTTTGCCTATTTAGAGCTATCGCTATTAAATAATGATTATATTGCAAAAAAATAAACAAGTACATACCAAATACCGACTGTTTAGCTATTGGTTTACCTACTGTGTTTTAGATATTTTTATTATTGTTAATAATAATATAATAATAACCTGGCAACACTTAAAGAGTCATGACGTCTAAAATATATCTCAGTCCAAATAACATTTAAATTTATAATTTTACAAGCTTTTACAAACCATACAATAGCCGCAAAAAGAAAAGGAAACCTCATTAACCATTTAATAGTAAATTTACGAAAATTACACCTATTCCGATCAAATTCAGTTAACCAAACATAAACAGAATGACAGATCACGACAATATGTCAAGCAAAACACATTACAATTATAAAAGAAGAAATCAATAGACCAATAATACGAAAATGATAACAAGAAGTCGCGCCAGAGCACAAGATGCACAAACTCCACCCCCGGACTCGTCGCTCCGCTCCGCCTCGCAAACACGGGAACCGAACGCTACGTCGACACCAACCGTTGCTGAGGCGTCGAGCTCGTCGAGCGACGAGTACTTCTCCCCGCCGACGTCACCACCACCTGCACGCCGCCGAGGGAGAGGCCGGCCACCTACAAGCTTGGGACCCAGAGGCCCACCGGCCTCAAGCAGGGCCCCCGCTGCCGGTGGTAACGTGCGCCGCATGAGATGGACTCAATCCATTAATGAGAACGTCATGCGGGCATATTATGCGGCTACAGAGGGGGGAGCCAACCTTACTGTGTACCGTGAACGGATGCTGCCTCTGTTTCAGGTGCTTGAGCCGACTGTTAACGTTACGGCACAACGACTATCGGACCAAGTGCGGGCCATTCAGCGCTGTCATCTGCTGAATGAGGCTGCACTTGAGAGACTACGCTCGGAGTACCCCCAAACTAGCCGCGATATCCCTGCCCCGGTCCAGGTTTCTACAAATGTAGTTGACTGTGAATCTACGGGGCCGGATGCCGCGACTATTATGGTAAGTACTCAGTACAAAGAGGAGGTTAAGGCCGCTTTGGAATGTGCGCTTCACGAGTATCGGTCCACGCCCCACAATATTAGGCCACGCCTGCCTCGGTTGCCTATGCATAGACGGAACATTGCGCTGGTGTGTGCTCTTGATTCACTATTGCCTACTTACCTAGACAATAGCAAAGACCTCGGTGATACCCATTCGATCCTGTATTGTACGGCTGTTGCGGCGTGTCGTATAGCAGGTATTAAGCTTTTAGCTGAAGCCCCTACTATACGACCAAGGTACGCCGTACCGGCTTGTCAATACAGGATTGAACGCCGTATTACCGAGGCAAGGGTACTCATTGGCAAGTTGTCCTGCTTCAGGACCGGGAACACTCGTCCGAGAGTGATGCGCTTTGTGAAACGGGCATTCTTGGGGACTGGAATCAGCCCTCAAGATTATATGTCACGTGTCACAGAGCGCATCGACTTCCTGAAGCAAAAAATTTATGCATGGGCAAACCGAATACGCAGGTATAAAAAACGCGTGGACAGGTATAACGTGAACCGCATGTTCCAAAGGGACCAAAGGTGGGTGTATAGAGACTGGCAGCGAACGGACCAAGGTGTGGATGACGGGCATTTACCGAATGCTGAAGCGACAAGCTTGTTTTGGCGCAACATTTGGTCGGTGCCTGTCATACACACAGAGGGGGAATGGATGCGTGACGTTGAACGAGCGTGCGAACTTATTCCAGAAATGGAAGATACCATTATTAATAGCACAGACGTAGCCAGTGCAGTCCGTCCTTTGTCTAATTGGAAATCTCCAGGCCCAGACGGACTGCACAACTTTTGGCTAAAATGGCTACGCAGTTCGCACGCTTGTTTGGCATCACAATTCCAGTCAGCCCTAGAATCTGCGTCGCTCCCAGCCTTTATGACTAAAGGAGTGACCCACCTGCTCCATAAGACCGGTAGTACCTCGGACCCTAGTAATTATAGACCGATAACTTGTTTACCATCGATCTATAAACTTCTTACATCCATTCTGAGAGCTAAAATAAACAAACATACACACAAACTCCATCATGTGTACCTCTCAGAATGGATGTAGAAGTGGGGCCCGGGGTACTAAGGAGCTCCTCCTCATTGATACGACTATAAGCCAGCAGGTTCGTCGCAACCGAAAGGATCTATCGGCATGTTGGATAGATTATAAGAAGGCGTATGACTCCGTGCCACATACATGGCTTCTGAGGGTGCTGGAGTTGTATAAAGTTAATACAACTCTACGTACCTTCTTGAAGTCGTGTATGGGGCAATGGAATACGCTTCTTACCTATCCAGGGTGCCGAGGGACCCAAGAAAGTGGCGGCGTACCTATAAGGATTGAGCGGGGTATATTCCAGGGTGATACTCTGAGTCCCCTTTGGTTCTGCCTAGCACTGAACCCACTTAGTACCTTACTAGTAGGTTCAGGGCTAGGTTGCAGGTTGCGACGTGGTGGTCAGGTTATATCTCATTTGCTTTATATGGATGTCTTTGCTCCCACCAGCTCACAGCTAATAGCGCTACTGAAGGTGACTGAAACCTTTAGTAATTCTATTAGAATGGAGTTTGGTGTGGACAAATGTGCAGTCGTTCATATAAAGCGAGGGCGGATAGTGGAATCCGAAGGGACTCAACTCTCGGATTCCATTCACCTAAGATCACTACTCGCAACTGAGACCTATAAGTACTTGGGTATGTCGCAGGCGCTGTGCATAAATGAGGTTGACATGAAACAGCTGCTGCGGGAACGTTTCCTGGGCCGCCTGAAAAAAGTGCTTAATAGCCTTTTGTCAGGTGGCAACAAGATCCGGGCCTGCAACAGCTGGGTTATGCCACTTCTTATGTACTCCTTCGGCATACTCAAGTGGACTCAGACTGAATTAGACACCTTGGATCGAAAAGTCCGTACACTGATGACGTCATACCGAATGCATCACCCGCGTTCATCTGTAATGAGATTGTATATCCCGCGGAAGTGTGGGGGCCGGGGTTTGCTAAACCTTAAGTCCCTTCATAACCGCGAGGTATACAATCTAAGAGAATATTTTCTCCATGTGGACGCGGGTGTGCATCGGGATGTCGTCGCGGTGGATACCGGGCTAACCCCACTCTCCTTGGCTAAAGAGAACTGGCGCAGGCCTGTAGTGCTTGGTGTCAACGAGCGCAGGGAGGTATGGCAGAGCAAGGAGCTTCACGGTAGGTTCTTTCGGGCTCTTCATGGACCCGATGTGGACCTACTAGCGTCCGTGGCCTGGCTACGGTTCGGTGACCTTTTCGGTGAAACCGAGGGTTTTGTCTGTGCAATTGCTGACGAAGTTATCATGACGAATAACTACCGGAAATATATCCTGAGGGATGGCACTGTTGACATCTGTCTGCCTGTCACTGACCCGGTGAGTCCCTCAGACATATTGTTTCCGGCTGTTCACGTCTTGCTAACGGCGAGTACTTGCACAGACACAATCAAGTAGCCAGGATAATCCACCAGCAGCTTGCTCTAAAATACCACCTTGTGGACGTTGAGGTACCATACTACAGGTACGTTGCTGAGCCAGTTCTCGAGAATAGTCGTATCACGTTGTACTGGGATCGCTCTATCATCACAGACAGGACTGTTGTCGCAAGCAAACCTGATATTGTGCTGATAGACCGATCAGAGCGTCGTGCAATGATCGTCGACATCACCATTCCACATGACGAAAATCTCGTGAAAGCCGAAAAGGATAAACAAATAAAATATCTGGATCTGGCGCACGAGATTGTCGACATGTGGGATGTTGATTCGGCGATCATTGTACCGATAGTCGTCTCCGTTAATGGTTTGATTGCCAAGAGCCTCGACCAACACCTTGAGAGGCTCGCGTTAGACGGTTGGATCAAGCGCTTGATACAGAAGGCAGTACTTCTGGACACGGCTCGCATAGTGAGGAGGTTCCTTTCTTTGGAACCGTAACCACCGGTAGCTTGGTCCCTGTACCCGATGCCGGTGGGGCACTATTTTTAATATTTTTAAATATATTTAATTTTTGTTAGCTATATTTAAAAATGTAATTTATATGTATTTAATTTTAATAAAGAGAATAATAATAATGTTTATTTCATATAAACAGGTTTACATTTAAATGGACATTGTTGTACATTGTTTTATCTTATAATTAATTTAAAATCACAGCTGTAATCGATACCAACACCCTTGCTAAGTTATCGTAATAACTTGTATAAAAGGTGCTGGTTTTTACCCCTAAGGATGTTCAAATTTAATATTAATAAAGAGCCCTGACTTAATGTACAGTATATTGTTGTTTGTAATATATGACATAAAACTTTTTTTTTAAAGACGACTCCCGCAGTAGCATGCAAGCCCTGTGTCACAGGGGACTTTACAAACATACAAGTCACGGACACAAAGTACACCCAGAACTGGAACAACAATTTGTGGATCACACAAAGTGGTGTCACGGGTGGGAATCGAACTCACGAACTCTTGCGTAGCAGTCGGACACACTACCACCGCGCCACCCTCTGTGGCGCGGTGGGAGTGTATCCGACTGCTCTACAAGAGGATAATATTAATAGGTTCAATAACTTTGTATCCGTGATTTGTGTAAAGTACTTCGTGAGTTTGTGACACAGGCTTAATTACTATTATTATATAATAAGAAACAAACTTAAACTGCGATGCTGTAATACGAGTTCAAACAAACAGATAGACAAACAAACATTTCTCAAAATATAGCAATGTGTTTGAATATTGAAAAAAGGAAAAACTACAAACAGAACATTATTCCATCAGACTCGAACCTACGACATCGTCGTTCATGTCCGAAAGCTTAAGCTCGAGACCATTTTAACGACTACGATGTTTATTAAAATACTTAAAGATGTTGTGTTAAGCTCTTTAAAGTTTAAGCATGACGTTATGTATTTCATGGGTTACAATTGTGAATAATGTCTAACTGTGGAAAATTTTGTGATAAACCACTATGGGTCGTCAAAAAAATACATTGCTACTTACCACCAATAACCCTTAGTGTGATGACTCATAGTGTAAGTGTAAGTAATGACATATAGTATTTACTATAAAACTGCCAAATTTCATGAAAATCTGTGAAGTAGTTTGCGTTTTATAACGCAAAACAGCTAGAGACAGTTCCGCTACTGCTTAGCTCCTATGAGAAATAGTATGTTAATCCAGCGCTATAAAAATACGCCTGTAAAATCAAAACCGAATCTGTTTGGTAGTTCCTTCATGATGCGTGTTCAAACAAACAGACAGGCATTTCTAAAAAGCATGTTTTTAAAATACTCTTTTCGAACATTTCTCAATATTTTTTCACTATGTTCGGCCATATACAGAGACGTGAAATTAACAATTTTAATAAATGTATAGGTGATATCAATTTACTCTTGAATGTCAGTTGCAATTCGCCAAAGAATGACAAAGTATAGGATTTCATAAAGTTATGATTTGCAAGACTATCACTTACTTTTAAATGTTAGTTGCAATTCGCCGAAGAATGCAAAAATAAAAGATTTGACAACTAAGAATGCAACAGGCAGGCTTCATCAACATAAGATTTTTAATTCTATCACTTAGTTTGAAACGTTTTAGATCATCAAGTTTTGGCGACAGTACGATCAGAATTTATCGGCAACATAATCAATCACTTACTTTTGGAACATTGTAGCCTTAGTTAGATTTACCTTCCGAATTTAAATATATAATAATTTTGACATTCCGTCTTTTCATGTAATTTTGCCGCTGACTGTACAAATTATAATTTTTTTTTATTTAAAAATTAATTGCATAATCTCTGAATCAATGGAAGTAATTTAAATTTCTGGCTATTGATCACGTGATCAAAATACTGAGATACACCTGTGTTCCGAGTACAAAAATGGCTACGATTTATGACGTCACATACTACCCAAGGATACTACGGCAGTATACTGTCAGTCATAACGGAACGAATTTCTCCTCAGTAAAAGCACTGATTAGTGCTCACAGTGTATAACGGAACCTTTGATTAAATAATATCTAGATTCCTAATCCGGCATCTAAAATTGAAGCAAAGAACTGTCAAAAAGTAGGGTCAAGTGGATGTACTTTTTGACAGGTAAAAAGCCGCCATCTGAATGTTCTAGCCATAGTTAATCTAGCGCGCCATTTTTCATAGAGATTCCATTACAATGAACTTAAATTTCCTATTAAGTCGTGAAATAAACCTTATATTAATGCTGGGAATATATATTTTCTACAGGTGTAAGATGGCGGAGTACCAGTTTAAACCTACACAACAACACTACAGCATTATTGAATAGCACTATTTAAAGTATATTTGATAAAATAAATTTAAAAATTAAATTTTATGTTTTATTTGTTCGCGTTTTATTTTAATAATATTATAATGAAATGAAAGCAATGTCTATATTAACTAAGGTTATTTTTTTACACTTTTGTATCTTAAATAATCAGGAAGAATACCACATCCACTTTTCGACAACGATTTTAAAAGCAATCCGCTAAAATGCTTAAGACGAGCTTTTGTGTAAATACTAGCTGTTCCGCGCAACTTCGTATGCGTAATTTTCCCCCGTTTTTGAAACATTTCTCGTCGCTTCTCTGCTCCTATTAGTCGTAGCGCGATGTTATATAGCCTATAGCCTTCCTCGATAAATGGGCTATCCAAAAAAAAAAGATTTTTTCAAATCGGACCAGCAGTTCC
This sequence comes from Herminia tarsipennalis, assembly GCA_945859575.2. Classification (NCBI taxonomy): domain Eukaryota; kingdom Metazoa; phylum Arthropoda; class Insecta; order Lepidoptera; family Erebidae; genus Herminia; species Herminia tarsipennalis. The sequence goes on along the minus strand of OX243836.2, from coordinate 1,728,203 downwards.
TGAGATTAGCGCGTTTAAAGAAACAAACAAACTCTTCCGCTTCATAATATTAGTATAGATTAAATTAAAACGTTTTTTATAAGTTTATTACTTGTTATTCATAGAAATAATAAAAACAATCTTGGCTTAATCCCTACTTTATTATAAACAATAGGTACTTTTTTCTGTATTCGTAACAGTTTTCCCACATAAACGGGAGTACCTACTCGGCAACACTACTAGTCTTAAAAAAAACCGTACGTCAAAGACCGTAACTTAATTTCTTTTATGGCCTTTTTGAGGGAATGCTGCATCTAGACATTATTAAATCAAAGATCGGAATATTACGAAGTTTTATATTCTCTTTGGATCGGAACATACACTAAGTATACACAATTGACAATTTCACGTTGAAAGTTATCGGAAATTCGAATATTTTTTATTGAATTTATATGGCTCTCTGAATATCGACTTCAAGGCGGAACGTGCCCGTCTGATGAGGTCCAGGCTCCAACCTACTTTGCTCCAAACCATGATAGGATCCGAAGCGTTCCAGTCAAACCTGGATAACCGATTTGCTGCCATGGAAACCACAACAGACGTAAACCAGAAGCTCGTAAATGTGGTTCGGATACTCAGGGAAGAAGGTACGAGATTTTGTGAAATGCAGCGTAAGGGCAAGAAGTCAAAGCTTTCGGAAAAGACTTTAGGGCTAATGAAGGAGCGACGTGAAAACCCACCCGTCACTTCGTCGGAAAAGCGCGCTCTAAACCAAGAGATCAACAGGCTTATACGACACGACCTTCGGTGCTCCAACACTCTTTTGATTAAAAGAGCGATCGAGCAGAACCGGGGGTCAAAAGTGTTCGTACAATCTCTTGGAAGAAGCCACCTGACGAAGTTGACCACAGCAAGTGGAGAAGTCGTTTCTTCGAAGCCGGCAGTCATCTCCGAAGTGGAAGGCTTCTATGGCCGGTTATACGCTTCGCATGCATCTCGACCTGATCCTGAAAATGAGGGTCCTAGAGCCACTCTAACACGCCACTACACCGAAGACCTGCCAGAAGTCAACATTGACGAAATCGTGCTGGCTCTTAAACAGCTGAAAAATGGAAAAGCCCCTGGAAAGGATGGCGTTACAACAGAGCTGTTAAAAGCTGGAGGTAAACCCGTACTGAGGGAGCTCCAAAAGCTTTTTAATGCTGTCCTGTTTGAAGGGAGAACTCCGGAGGCGTGGAGTAGAAGTGTAGTCGTCTTGTTCTTCAAAAAAGGAGATAAGACCCGGCTGAAGAACTACCGACCTATTTCTCTTCTAAGCCACGTCTATAAGCTGTTTTCAAGAGTCATCACGAACCGTCTTGCGCGAAGACTTGACGAATTCCAACCACCGGAACAGGCTGGATTTCGGAGCGGATATGGCACCATAGACCACATCCACACAGTGCGGCAGATTATACAAAAGACCCAGGAGTATAATCAGCCCCTGTGTCTAGCATTCGTGGACTATGAGAAGGCCTTTGACTCGATTGAAATCTGGTCCGTTCTGGAGTCTCTGCAGCGATGCCAAGTAGATTGGCGATATATCCAAGTGATGAGATGTCTCTACGAAGCCGCCACCATGTCCGTCCAAGTACAGAATCAGCAAACAAAATCTATACCATTGCATCGAGGAGTGAGGCAAGGGGACGTTATTTCCCCGAAACTGTTCACAAATGCAATGGAGGATATGTTCAAGACGCTGCACTGGAAAGGGCGGGGCATCAACATCAATGGTGAATACATTTCTCACTTGCGATTTGCAGATGACATTGTCATAATGGCGGAAACGCTGCAGGACCTGCAACGGATGCTGAATGACCTGGCTGACTCCTCTGTACGCATCGGCCTACGGATGAACTTGGATAAAACCAAGGTCATGTTCAATGAACATGTACTACCGGAACCGATAGCGGTGCACGGCGCCGTTCTCGAAGTTGTTCAAAAATATGTGTACCTCGGGCAGTCTTTGCAGTTAGGTAGAAACAACTTCGAGGACGAGGTGAACAGGAGAATTCGGTTGGGTTGGGCAGCGTTTGGTAAGCTACGTCAAGTCTTCTCATCGTCGATCCCACAATGTCTAAAGACTAAAGTCTTTAATCAGTGCGTCCTACCCGTCATGACATATGGAGCCGAAACGTGGACACTGACGGTACGGCTGGTCCACAAGTTCAAAGTCGCTCAGCGGGCTATGGAAAGGGCTATGCTCGGAGTTTCTCTTAGGGACAAAATCAGAAATGAGGTGATCCGGCAGAGAACCAAAGTTATCGACATAGCCCACCGGATTAGCAAGTTGAAGTGGCAGTGGGCTGGCCATATTAGCCGAAGAACCGACAACCGTTGGGGTAAACGAGTTCTTGAGTGGAGACCGCGGCTTGGCAAACGTAGTGTAGGACGCCCTCAAGCCAGGTGGAGTGATGATATACGCAAAACGGCTGGCAGGAGCTGGATGCGAGAAGCCGAAGATAGAACAAAGTGGCGTGCAATTGGAGAGGCCTATGTCCAGCAGTGGACTGCGATAGGCTGATGATGATGATGATGGAATAATTTATAACCCACCGACAATTAATCTAATTTGATCAATATAATTTATTTTAAATCATAACAATCCAGTACAGCGTTATAGTTTGCATAAATACGAGAATTACCATGACAACCAGAAATAATGATGAGGCGATTCAAAAACGTTCGAATGCTGAACCAAAGAAACCGATTCATACTAAGTATTATGAAAATATATTTATTACGGGTCTTAATCGCGTGAATATTTAAGGTAAAATACTATTGCGCGACGTTTCGACCGTATTGCAACGGCCGTGGTCACGGGTAGACTGGTTCAACTCAGCGTCGTTATCACTCACTATTACGGAACTGTCGGTACTTCGACACACAACACTAAGGACATCTGCTCACTGGCGTGCAATGTTTGTGTATACACTTGCTGATCACGGGATTTCACGGTGTTGACCGCGGCCTAAAATAGGACCCGTAATATATATTTTTTTATTATGTATAAAAATCGCTACGGCTTATCAACATTCTAAGTGATCGAAAATAAATTCAAATTAAAAAGCACAGTACAGGGTTTTGTAATTTTTTAAAAAAAAGAGTCATTCATAGTTTTTTACTACCCAAAATTGCCCCACGCGCCGCTCGTTACCACTGGTTAGAATGCTGGTATTTCATGATTATTTGACGCGCTTTTTACACACAGCTAACAGTGGCATTTTCGACCGTAAGCGACGTCTCTTACTTGACTACTCTAAGGCAAAAGAAGAGACACTAACTGAGTATAACAAGAAAGGATCCATCTATGAGGTAGTTGTTGTCGTGCTGCAGAGGAGGTGCGGGGCGGCGGCGCGACCACGCGCGGTGCGGAGGCGGCGCGCCGGCCGCGCTGCAGCGCAGGCGTGCGCGCCCGCCGGCGCGAGCCTCCACCCGGCGGCCGAACGATGTGATCTTGGCTGGGGCTGCAAAAACGAGTGTAGGATACGTGACTACGAAGCAGAAAATATCTAGAGTACCTACAGAAGGTAACATACTCACGGACACATATTGTCAGAACGCCTTCCAAACAAAACTTTTGTAAAAAGTAAAAAGCTAAAGTTGGCCTAGTGGTTAGTAACCCTAACTGCTAAGCTGGAGGTCGTGAGTTCGATTCTCACCCAGGATAACACTTTGTGTGATGAGCACAATGGTTTATTCTGTGTCTGGATGTAATTTATCTTTAATTTTAGAAATATTTAAGTATGTTTATCACTTGTCTGGTTGCTATAGTATAAGCTCTGCTTAGTTTGAGATCATATGGCGTTGTGTGAGTTGTTCCAAGATATTATTATTATAAAGTGGTCTGAAGTACCTAGTCTGTAAGTCCGTGTCCGTGAACAATGTATATTTATTCGTCGCTCGAGGTACAGACTGACAGAACTTTTAGTGTTTATTAATTTAATAAAGATGATTGCTAATAACTGCACATTGTTTACTCTGCGAACATGCACTGATATTGCCGCGCACCTTAAAAAAGCCCCGGCGCAGTTAGATTTGCTAAATCAGTAACCCGTATTCGATGAGAATGAATCAAACAAGATGTGAGTCTATTTTTACAAAATGTATGTAACAAATAAGCTATATGGAACCTGGTCCGGGGCGTGATATCTCTGACGTTGTAGCATCCATTGCTACAACGTCAGAGAAATCACGCACGCTGTTTGATATACTATACAGGCAAAACAATGGAGGAATCGATACTTGTTAGATTGAACTCTGACTTTGACTCGATCGCAAACACATTTCATTAAGTTGTGTCACTGCACTATTCTATGACGAGAAAATACTGTCCATATCGAGCAACTCGATTTCAACGATCACTACTCAGGGTGAAGTCATAGAGATAATTTAATTAGTTACCTCTACCACTCGGCTTCTTAGCCACGATGGCGCTCATTTCCCCCTCCCCGGACGCTGTGGCTGCTGTCACCCAGAACTCATACATTTGATGCTCTTGTAAGCCTCGAACTTCTATTTGATATTCCTCTTCATCATCTTTATGAAGTACAATTATTTGGGAATGTTGTCCAGTCCTGTTTAAAATAATATTATTTTATGAAAAAACGTTTTGTAATAAAGAAGAAGTTATAAGAAGATTGATGAGGATACGAACCTTTGTGGTCTGTTATAAACGGTATAATGTTTGATCTTCCCGTTCTTCTGTAGCGGCGCCAGCCAACTCACTATAACTGTATCTTCCGAGTTTGGTACTGCCTTTATATCCATTGGAGCTCCAGGAACTGAAATATTATGTTTATATTTAAAATATACAACAACTAACATTGAAAATATTGGTCATTTGAAAATAATAACTTATAATTTTTTTTTCTTTTTTGGATCAAATTAAATTATTGGAAAGTAACGACAGACATACCAAGTATTTAATTTGATCTTATCATTATCAACATTTATTGTCAAAATGTGTGTAGCAATCTTGTATGGGCACTTGGAAAATACCCATTGATGAGAAAAATAAATTTCCAGGAAAACATAGTTGTTTTAACTCACTGTCTTCATGTGTGATGCAATAAACAGGTTCGCTGGCAGGTCCGGTGCCAGCCGCAGTTCTCGCTCGTATGGCGATGCTGTAGTTGGCTGCACGTTGTAACGCTTGCAGAATGGTCTCCATTCCTCCTGAGCGACGAGTTTCTACCTGACTTTCCAATTCATCAACGGTCTGTAAAGTATGAAAATATTATCAAATCTACTACTGTATTAAGGAATATTATGGTTATTACAGAATATTCAAGTCAATCAAGGTCTACTTGCAATTACAATAACACCTTCATCTCCTCTGCCCGTTAAAATGATTATAATATTATAGAAACATACAGTTTATATCTACTTTTTAGTTTAATTACCTCATAGAGTACTTCATATCCTAGCAACACTCCGCCGCGCATAGCTACAGGTGGCGGCTGCCACCACACCCGTATGGACTGCGCAGAAAGTGATTCGCAGCGAACACGTTCTGGAGGTCCTTCAGGTGCTAAAGATAGTAAAAAAGTAAGCTGAGACTCAATCGACATGAAAGAACGTGACGTAAGTTACGGACAGCAGAACGGACGAATAAGTTGGAGGCTATTACTGATTAAATATCTATTTCAGATCGACGATATTTTTGATGTTATACGCCATCGATAATCCATACTTACGTGATTTTAAAATCATTTCAAATTATTTTTGAGGTTATTTACCAACCTCCTTCTAATGTGGTAGCAGTGAGCGTAGCGCCAGGTCCTGCACCCACTGCATTAAACGCGTTGACCCGTACAGAGTACTGTACGTTAGTTCTGAGCGCAACGAGCACGGCGTGTGCTGCGCCCCAGCCTGATGCTGTCAAAGTCGATGTGTGGTTGTCCGAGGAGGCAGACTCGTGCCAAGATATAACATAGCCTAGGAGCTCGCCATTCCACGACTCTTGTGGTGGTGCCTGGAATAAATAAAATATGGATTCGTATCACCTTAGGTGAAAAGGAGGTGGAGACGGCTACTTTTGTGCTCTTCAGAAGCCGGGGCTTAGGCGGGAGACAAAGCGTGAGCGCACATTTTAAGTTTCGTTAATTAAGTTTAAATAAACTATGCATGTTTTATGCTAAGTTAAGTATTTCTGTTTTAGTTTTAATGTGCTATTTTTAATATACGAAGATAATTTTAAAATTATTTATTTATTATTTCAATATTTTTTCCAACAAATTTAATTATTTGTTAGAAAAAATATGTAAATACTATGATATTAAATATTTATACCTGCCATTTGACGAGAAGTTCTCCTGGCGCTGTTGCTTGCACTTGTACGTTGTGCGGTGGCTCTGACGGGGCTGCAATGGGTAAAGATTTTTTTTATATATTGCATTGATTAGTCCCTAAAATCATGACTTAATAATTTTAAAGACACACTAGGCAAAGGCTGTATGTTTTCATCTACTAAAACAGTCCTAACATAATTTACCATGATGAAGCTTTAAAATTATCCAACTTATCTATAATAAACTACCGCAAAATCACTCACCTTCTTCTAAGGTCTGAACAATGACAGGATCCGAGTATTCGCTGTCGCCGATGGCGTTGACTGCTGCGAGTCGTAGAGCATATACGGTGGCCGGTCGTAGTCCTTCCACGCGATGCTCAAGATTAACCTCCGAGCTAGAGTTCGGGTTCTGTCTGAAAATAATTTATTAGCTGAACTTAACTTTTGGTAGCCCAATACAGACACATATTTTGGTATTTATAATGTTCTAGTAGAATCTCTTATAACAGTTACTTGATTGATTTGTGTAACACACTTAAATTCATTCGTTTAAAAGCTACACTATCTCAGATAAAACAAAACGCAACATTTATTGTCAAGGGTAAACGTAATCCAAGTAAGCTCGTGTTAGGTATGACCAAAACATAACAAAAGTTCACGCTAGCTAATACATCAAATGATGACCAACAAACATAAGATTCTCCTGCGCTATTTACCTCTCACTAACTCTATCGGCTGGTATATCCCTGGTTGGTGCATCAGCCCAATCGCCAGCGTCTGGCCTCCTCGAATCTCCAACCACTCGATATTGTAATCTGTATAACAATACTTTGGCATTCCCATCGTATCCTTTTTTCCAGGAGATGGAAGCTCCTCGCCCAGAGCGGTGAGAAATGTGGAGGCCCAAAGGTGCTTCCGGAAATTCTGTTAAAAAAACAAATTATCATAGGTCTATGATAATTTATCTGAATTAAGTTTTTTTTTCAAAGACAAAATGGTGTGTTACCTTGTACAGCGAGGTATATTAGAAGTTCATCCCGCCCGTAAGCATTTTCAGCACGACATCGATATACTCCAGAGTCATGGCGTTCGGCATGTGCGATATTGAGTTGTGAACTTACTCCACTCTCTAAACGTTTTTCAGATACTGAAACCCTGGGAAGAAGGAATTTTAATTGACATAAAAAATATAATTTATTTTAACCGGTTTAGTTCTGTTAAGATCTAAAAGAATATTACTCTAAACATTCTTTGGTTTAATTAAAGATATTTTCTAATCCATTACCTATAAGTTGACATGTCCACTCTTTTCATGTTGTGCGTCCATTGGAGTTGAATGGGTGGATCACCACGGGCATCGCATTGTAGAGACGCTTGGGCTGTTCGTTTTACAGTCATGTTTCTAGAAGAGAACTCAAAATGGGCTGGCTCTGGAAATATATGTTTAAAAAATCGACTTAATTGTGTGAACTATAAATATTGACACTTAAAAAAAATAACAATGAGTTCAATTTTTTACCATTAACAGAAATGTCAATAATTTTCGAGAGGCCTCGGCCGATTCCGTTCTCAGCTCGACACATGTACTGTCCCTCGTGGTGATGCGCGGCGGGAGCTATACTCAGGGATCCGTTGGACAGCACCGAAAACTGTAGGTCAAGATTTGATACCGGCCGGAAGTCTACACCTGTACCTGGAATTAATATATCTTTAATTAGTGGACTGAATGTAAAAATAATTTTGACAATAAACAATAATATATTTTAAGTAAAACTAAAGTCAAACCAATGCACAGAATATACACCCACCATGGCCTTTTAGCCAAGCTATTCTTGGCTCAGGATATCCTTTGGTAGCGCAGTGAACTAAAATTTGAGTGCCCAAAAGGGCTGAAATATCTTGAGGCTCATACAACCACGATGGCGCAACTGTAAAAATATAAACATTATTGCACATTGCACCCATTATAAGTGTTGCAAAGCTTATTATTTATACCTATTTAAATCTTTTGATCTCTAATTATAAACATTTTGTAAAAACCCTCGACGGACGTTAAAAAGACTCAAATAAAATTTAAAAAACTCCCAACTAACAGGAGGAAAGTAACCCAAGAAAATATGTCGAGTTCTCCGTGGCCGTCGTGGGTAAAAATCAATGATGATGGATTACCTTTAACCGCCAGTCTTGCAGTGTGATTTACTTCAGCAGCAGAATTACTAGCCACACACGTGTACTCCCCGCTGTGTTTTGACGTCACGTGAGAAAATATAAGGAAGCTAAACTCATCCAAAGACTTCTCTTGAACCTGAATGCAAATTTATTTTTTTAATAAGATGGATTATAAGCTTAAAGTATAAAGTTGTCAAAAATACATGCCTGTAAGGTAGATGGTATATGTTGTCCATCTTTGAGCCAAGAAAAGTAAACGGGCTTATCACCAGAAGTGATACCACAGAGGACTTGTATTGAGCTTCCTTCTACTAAGTCTGTAGGGAACATAAATCCAGCAATTTTGGGTGGATCTAAAAGATTTTGTAAAAATTAGTTTACACTAAAATGAAAGTAATTTTCCAAGCCAATACTAGTCCAATCCTTACTTCTGACAAATATTTGGACATCCTTTTGCGCATACTGGCCAGAAGGTGAAGACACTCTGCAGGAGTATACTCCAGCATCAGCTGGTTCTGCTGGCCATAATAACAGCTCACCACCAACTCCTGATAGAGCCCGACCACCTGTGGAACTTAAATCCATGCCTCCACGCTGCCAGCGAATCTCACTGGAAGTTTGAAATTATAGGTTGTTATTTAAAGAAACAATGCAAGAAACCGATGCAGTATTCTTGATGAAAGATCATGCTAACACAATTGAATATAGGTATTCATTCACATTTACAGAATATTTGTATTAAAAATTAAATAATCTTTAAACGTGGAATTACAGAGATTGTGATAGGGCAATCAAGTTTGTCAGAAAGGTAGTAAATAAAATCTAAAATTTACTTGATAGATAACTACACAGTCAACTATAAAAGGAACAAGAGGGAACATTATACCTACTAACACTGAGCTACAAAAACAAACAAAAATGAAACTTATAATTTTACTAAGCAAATGCACCTCCATCAACCTGATTGGAAATCCGGAGTATGGACAGAAGATGGTAGTGTTCACCCCGGCCACCACGCGTATCGGTCCCACACTGCGTATTGAGGGTTGACCTGCAGAGCATTAGAAAAGACGGAACAAAAATGTATCCAAAAATTGGTAGATAGTGAATATTTTTTTTGTATAAAATATTCATACTAACACTAAGTTGCTCAAAGTTTAACTAATTTTCAAAACTCTAAGTAAAAGCTTTATAGTTAAATATATATAGATAGTTTTATCATTCTTCATATTGCATGTATGGGCTCATAATTATAATGACATACAACTAACCATAAACATTCAGCCTGGTGGAATGTTCGACGGCTCCTCTAGAGTTATGTGCCCGGCAAGTGTATCGACCACCGTCTTCAGGTCGCACTGACGTCAGGTTCAGGTAGCTTACCACGTCTCCATTGGAGTTCATGAATTGGGTTATACTCCTGTAAAAAAAGTATGTCAAGTTGTAATATGCTTTTTCTAAAACGTAGGAGGAGTATTCTATACCCCAGCAACTTTGTTTCAATTCTCATAGCTACAAATACATTATTTTAGCGGTCTTTACTGGGCTCAAATAAAAGTCACTATCTTATATGAAAGTCAATTTATCACAGGCCCAAACGAGGTAAGAGTCAATAATTTCGCACTAATTACGAATAGTGAATGGAGAGTTATATCAACAGGCCTCTATTTTTCGCCAACTCTTTATTCTGTCACAGATTCAGAAGTTACATGCATTATTTGAATCCCGCGTAATGTAATCTATCCAATACTATGGACGGCACACGAGCGAGACTGTAATGTGACGCGAATACGTTCGCACGTCGAGCGCCTTTGTGTTCGCGCAAAAAACCTACAGCTGATGAATGAGTTCGAGCGCCGGTGCGAGCGTTACATGTAACGCTTGTAGTGCCATCCACACGCAGAATTTGCATTACTTTACACGATAGATTTCATTACGCGTAACACTTGTCTGGCGCATCCAAACAAGTGTTACGCGTATTGAAATTCATAAACAATTTAGGCAATTTTTAACATAACTAAATTTTAATTATAAATACTAGCAATTAAGCCAACTACGATAACCCTTACGTGACAGATAAATAGTTGGAGCAATGGAACAAACAAACGAACCTTTGTGGTGTGTTATGCTCTTCCACGGGCTGCCCATCTAGTAACCAAGTGAATCTTGGAGGCGGAGAGCCGGAGGCTGCGCAGTGGAGAGCGAGAGATGGCCCGGGATGTAGTGCCTGCTCTATAAATGTGTAGTGAAGCTCTGGTGCTGTATCTGAAACCAACAAAATGGTTTAGAAGTTAGGAACAAGCTTGTTTAACAAGGTCAGTATATCGACGCCTCCGTGCAATATGTCGATAATGTAGTATTATAGACTTTATACATACCACACCTATGTAATTTTTATTAAATATTTTCTAGTGATATTGTCATTAATATGACGACATACAGGTTTATTAGACGGAAGAATAAATAAAATATTACGTCAGCAAATGTACTGTTATACATCAGTACATAATAATGTATCATATTTTATTTCGGTAACATGCACATACTGGATTATTGGCGTAAAATAAACTCTAAACAGTTGTTGATAAACACCAACACATGGTGTTTTTGCGAATACTTGAAATTGTCTTTTTTAAGATAAGGTGGTTTCAATCAAAAATCTACTTAACGCAAATTACTAGACGTAGACAGCTTCCAGACGTGATCAAACGATCGAAAATTACTACAACCACGAAAAAGAAAGTTTTTTGTGCTGCCAGTTTTGAAGTGCAGTAATTCGTGCAATTGCTGAGGCTTATATCCAGCAGTGGTCTGGAATTCAATGGAATATGTACAAATATATAATAATTACGCGCGAGTACAATACATCATTAAACAAAAACAACTATGTATGAGTGCGTGAGACGCGCATGCCTACGCACCGCAAAATGTAAACAACTTGTTTGTGTGACGTTCCCGAATCTGGTCTAACAAAAAAATACTAGGCTGTGGTCGACTTTTCTACATTAAAGAATTTTTATATAAAAACGCGGTCTCTCTACGCGAGTCAGTTTAGTTTGAAATACGATCTCAAAGAGCTAAGTGCAAGGCGATAGTTTGTGAGTAGTGTACAGTGTTTTGTACAGTTATTTAGTGTTATAATTAGTTAATCAGTAGACATTGTAATGAAATAAAATGATCTTTATTTGCATGAAAGATGATAGTGTACAAGGTGTTATATCTAACAAAACTATCACAAATTTCGTCGGATAACCCAATATGCAAACAGTTCACAAATAAGTGACAAGATATGATTATAATATCATAATGCTTAAACTTCTAAAAATATTAAAATGTCTCAAAAATTTGTCAATAAATTAATGTCAATAAATTTAAAAATAGATTAAAATTGGTTACTTAAATATCATGTCAATTGTGGCATAATGTTGTTATATTTATATACTTAATCAAATAATCCATCCAATAATTAACACAATACACAACATATTCAATTAATAATAAAATACTTATGTCACAATTTGAAGAGTTCATCTACCTACTATAGAAACATTTTTCTTGTAGCCCATCACTGAGCACTTTTTTAAATTTCTTAACTGGCAATTCTCTTAAATAGCCTTTGGGATTCCATTGAATATTCTGATTGCCATGATGTGACTGAATGAATGGCCTCTATATTTTCACAATGTAATACCATATCTTCTTTAACTTTAATTATATCTTAGGATACCTAACATTTGTTTCGGGCTTTTGTCATAATTTTAAATTCATATTCATTCTAGATTTTATTGTAATGCATTTCCTTAAGATTAGACTATATTTCTTATATATTTTTTTTTATTTTAACCTTCAATGTATAGCAATGGTATCTTAGCTCTCTTTTGTGTTTCGTAGATAATTTTATGCCTTTTGTTATCCATTTCGGTGTTGTGGAGTTACTATTAAATTTACGTTTCTCAATTGGGAAACATAAATTATAAAAAAGGCAAAAGTTATCATAAAAATTTTCAAATGCTTTGTTTATATTTCTTTCTAATAGAACCTCTGACCATGTTAACGCTGTTAGGCACTGTATAAACTTATTCATATTTTCCCTACAGTAATCTCGCGTCTCAACATATCAGGTTTCAAAGCGTTGCTTTAAATTAAAAACTGGAAACGTCAATGTTTGACAAGATTTGTGATCAGAAAGATTGGCATCGTGTGTAAGACCTTTTGCGTCGTTTAAGTTACTCATAATATGGTTTAGCCTTTGCGATGTCCGTTCACATATCGTGCATGGGAGAACAGTGGTGGTCCGACCGGGTCCCAGTTGGTAGACAGACAGGGAAAATGGACCGCTCGGTTTTTGTTTTTTATCGAATTACTCGGATTTTAATTGTAATTCATGTTTATTTCTTATTTGTGACTTATTTCTAATGAAATAAAGGATTTTTTAATAGTTTTTTAAAATTTAATTTGTGATAAATTTCAGTCCATATATGAGTTTAAAAAAAATGTACAAGAAGTGTACTTTTAATTTCTCAATAGCAATAAAACAATACATTACTTGCACCTTGTGTTTTACTTTATTTACTTATTAATTTATTAAGAATAAAACATAATAAAAACATCACATACTATAGTATTTTTTTTTTTCACTTCACCTGCATATATAAAAGCGGGCAGCGTGTGCGCCCGCCATCTGTCGGATAAAAAGCGGTGTCGTTTGTATTTTATGTATAATAAACTAATGTTATTATAAACAAAGGTCTATTATATATAATAAGTTCAGGTTATCAACTACACGTTATGAAATCCGCACATCTGTGAATTGAATAGATTTTAAATATGAATGGAATAAAGAAAGTACTAAAATTTGGGTCGTAAAACAGTCGGTCAGCTTTTGATTTTTTTCAGGCAGAAAAATAATTCCTGGTAAAAAAAAAACCTATTTTTAGGTTCTATATAAAATTATCTATCTATTACGAAACAAAAAAAAATGTTTCTAAGAAAGATTTGAAATATACGCCGCCAAAGAACAACCATAATCTACCTGCTTTGAAACAAAAGTTCATACTAAAGTCACCTCTATGTCAATGAGGACAGGGTTGCCTTTACGCGACTAAAATCCGGTCGATGAGTACGATGGCTCAGTTTTATTAATATATTTAGCTATTTAAACAAACATACACATTTGAAATTGTTTTAATTTATTTTTTATTAATTAGGGCTTCATTTAAAAAAAAAATACTTTGGATTCTGTTCACGATTTCATTTGAATAAGACCTAAATTAAATGCCGTACTTTAGTTTTTTTGGGGGTGTAGCCGCACTTAGCGACTGTTTTTACGAAAAATCTAAATTCAAATGATATATTATTATTTATATCCAAAATGAAACTATTATAACCATTTTTCAATATTTTATTATTTTCTTATCATGAATATCAAACTTTTTATATGAGATACGATCAAAATATTGAAACCGCCGTCGTATTTTGAATGATAATTTCGCGCATTTTTTGTTCTGGAAGTGAAGAAGTAAAGTTTGTATTAGCTTACCTGTAAATTAATTCTAATTTTAGGCATAACAGAAAGGGTAAATAATATATCAAAACCTTTAATAAGAGCAAGACACAAAATCTTTGCTTAACAACCGGCTCCCGGTTAGTGGACAGATGTCCCTTAATTTACTAATCAACCGGCTCCCGCTGTGCTGACAGACTAGAGGCTATGCATATATGTTTTGTCTAGTAGGTTTCAGAATATGAAGTATTATGTTAAAGTTTACAGCTAAATCCTTCAAACGCGCACTTGCCGCACTGTTCTCGAGTGTGTTTATGTTAAGGTCTCCCGTAATAATAACATTTTTGCGCATTTTTATGACTATTTGATTAAGTATTATGTCAAGATTCACGAAGAATATATTAATATCACTATATGGAGTCCTTTATATGCGTAAAATAATACAATTAATCGATGGAATTTGAATGCTGCATATTTCTATTGCGCAACATATGTTAAAGATCTGTAATGTATATGTTTTCTGACAAGAATGCATACCCCACCTCGATTTTCATTGCACCTTGAGAATGAATTTGCTAGGTGAAAATTTTTAAGTAATATATTTGCTACACTACCTGACCAAAGGTTTCTATCAAACAGACAATGCCTATATGAAATTGCTTTTGTAACAAACTATCTATACAAATCTCAAGGGCTTCGAGTTTATCTAAGAGACCAGCTATATTTTGATGTAAGATAGTAAATGACTTATTTATAATATTATGCTCGAAAAACTGATAATCTATTATGATACTATTATTTTGTTTACTGCTTTTGAGAACCTCAAAGTAATATGAAATGGTGTTTTTTTTATAAATACAGCTAAATATGGGATAGTGCCTTTTTTTGGCAATGATTTGATGCGATTTTTATACATAGTTGTATTCTTTTTAATATGAAATGTAAATGATTTGATATAATTAATGTCACAAAACTTTGTGTCAATAATATTTTTTTTTGAATAAATAAGTCAAGTACTGAGAGTGGTTAAACAGGATGTAAATTATCAAGGCTTGATAACTCACTTGGCTGATCTTGGAACAATCACTGATTGTATGTAACTAAGTTGAGGTTAAAATAAAACAAACAACTAGTCACTTGATCTGGTATAATTGTTCAATGTTCTACAAAATAGGTTTGGTTTATATACAGGTCTCGGTAACGAAACCATATCGCGATTTAAAATGCATGCTAACACCATCTATCGTACTAAAAGTAAAACTTAGACCATTGTATTGATTTTGCTTTAAACACAGGATATAGTTATCTAGTTGTACAAAGTGACACATACGCGATTTATTTCATAATCGCTTCAGACATTTGTTATTTGTTTTTCATTCAAATATTTCGTATAACACTTATTTCATAACATTACATGTTTTCAATAGGTTTAAAACCTCAGATACAGAGTGAATAGTAACTTTGAGGGGTTTGTATCATTTTCCCCTACACAAATTAATGCAATGCTTGGGGTCTCTTCAAAAGATAAAATTCACAACGAGGTTATCCGATGTAAGCTACGACTCCACCCTGATAAGGTAAAAAGGCAGTCTACCCGTTGGATGGGTAGTCTGCCTTTGGTTAGCGTTACTTAGCTCGTTACAAGCTTTATTACAATACTTAAATAAAAAACTAAATTACGGTCAAAACCACTTACCCAAGCTCGTAGACGGGTGTTATGACACCAAGCATATAATATGTTCCCTACCTAACCCCAAGGCCTTAGAGCGCGGTAAAAATGCATACCCCAAGGCCTTAGAGCGCGGTAAAAATGCATACTATATATGACCAGACCTGCTCTATAGGGCCAGTTTGGTCTGCAAATCACTCCTTAACCATGTTTCTTTCAATATAGTTTTTGCTTGGGGGACGGGGCACACTAAGGCGTCGTATTATATCATATGTACCAATTACACCAAAAGCACATTTTTATTCAATTAACAAGTTGAAAAGTAGTACCTATATTGACAGGTGGGACTCGCCCTGACGTAGTGACGCGACGTTCGAAAACGCAACGTCGATACAATCAATTAGTACAAGTCGATTATTATAGCGAAAGTCAAAGTTACCGACATAGAACGCAGGCTGAACACGATGAAGTGGCTGGCCAAATTTAACTAAGGACCTATGGCCAATGGAGCAAACGAGTCCTAGAGTAAAGATTGCGACATTGTAAATGTAAGGTAGGACGGCCCTCAGCTAGATGGATCGACGACCTAAAGAAAGTCGCTGGAATGAATTGGACGCGGAAGGAGGAGGACCGGTGGTTGTGGCGTTAATTAGAAGATACCTTTGTCCAGCAGTTGAACGATACAGGTTGATTGATCGATTTGATTGAAAATAAACTCCACTAAAGCTAAAGTGATTACAGAATACCCGAAATTAAAAATAATTGAACGAATACAATTAAAATTGCCTGATTTCTCTTTGGTCTAGTGCAGGTTGTAAAGTGTAGTGTGCAGTGACAATAAGCTTCACTAAATTGACACTGAAAAATAATTTCATAGCCTTATTACGGCCTGCAAAGTTTTCTTTGGAACAGCGCCATCTAGTGAGGGGCCGACCTGCTCGCCATCTACTGTCGACTTATTGTACTACGACCTAATCAATAATGTCAAAGAATTGTGGTCGATGCCATCGCTTTCTGTCGCAGACTGAGTCCGCCAGATGTCAGGAGTGCAGTGTTTATTTTCATCGACGTTGCGCTGCCTTACCTCCTGCAGGTAGCATTTCTCCCTCCTGGCAGTGTCCTGGATGCATAAAAAATAAAGGCAATGGAAACAGGACCTTGACGCCTACAGAGCTCGACTTACCTGTACAACGCAGTTCTAAAGACAAACAGAATGCAAATCACCTAGTGAGTTCAGCAGAGTCGACCCAAGATCTTGCTATAGAAATTACGGACGAGCTGAGAACGTTCAGGAATCACTTGCGCTCTATAAATAAGGATTTGCAACTCTTTAGAGACGAGTTGGCGGAAATTAGGGCGACGGTAAATGCATGTCAGGAAAAAGTAAAGAACGTAGAGGATAGGGTGAGCGCCCTTGAAGAGCGGCAACCATTTCGGTCCGACAATCTGGGCGAAACTATTACGCAGCTGCGTCAGGACCTTAACGACCGGGATCAAGAGTTGCTGGCGAACGACATTGAGATCGCCAACTTTCCCGAGAGCAACGGAGAGAATCCTGTGCACGTGGTCATGCAGATCGCCGTGAAGCTCGGCATGAGCATTGAGGAGCGCGACGTTGTGAGTGCCGAGCGCGTCGGCGGCCGCCACCTCGTGGCGACAGACGCTGAGGGCCCCGAGGCGCGACCGCGCCCGATGACTGTGCGTTTGGCACGTCGCGATGTGCGTGACGACATGCTTCGCAATGCGCGAGTGCGGCGCGGAGTAACGTCAGAAGGTTGCGGACTACCGGGTACTCCGAGGCGCTTCTACATCAATGAACGTCTCACTAAGTCGAACCGCCAGTTGTTTCGATTGGCGAGAGCCGCCGGCCAATCTCGAGGATGGAGGTTTGTGTGGGTTGCGCGAGGTCGCATCCTCGCTCGCAACAAACCAGGAGACCGAGCCTATTCGATCCGATGCGAAGCCGACATCGACCAGGTTTTTAGCCGTAGTTAGTTATAAGCTCTCTTTGGTAAAATTGTTAATTATACATAACCTTAAAATTTATATAAAAATATGTTATTTTGGTAAAATGATCTGGCTACTAAATTCTATTGACTATTTACAATATAAATATAATATTTACATTATATACAAATATAAAAACTTATATATTAATAATATACAGCACCTCACTTATAATTTTATATTATACAAAAAAATACATTTATTCAATATATTTTGGCTCTTAGTTCTACATGGTACAAGTAAATACTTGCAATATAAAAACAATATATACAATATGTAAAAATCTGTAATTAATTTAATATTACCTTATCTCACATATTATACCAATTATTTTTTACATAAAGCACTACATACAATAATTATATACAAAGAGTTTATACATTTTTATCTATATTCTACAAAATTTAAACACAAAAAGAGCATACCACTATCCTGCACAAATGGTTAAGACTAAATATTTGAAGGTAGGTTTATTTAACGCTGGGTCGCTAGGAACACGCCACGACGAATTCTTATTAATGATGGAAGAGCTTGCTCTGGATATTTTAGCTATTAATGAAACGTGGCTGCGAGTAGGTGAAGAGGGCCGCGCACCGATAGTCCCTAATTATCGGCTGCGACATATTCCAAGACCGCTGGCCGTGCGGGGAGGCCGAGGGGGAGGTGTCGGCTTCTATGTGAGGCGGGATCTCGTGGTTCGTACCCTTAAACATCCGGTGACGCCTAATGTAGAACAAATGTGGCTAAAACTCACTATTAACAACATACACTTAGCTATAGGCACAGCATACAGACCGCCATGGTTGGACGCAAATATCTTTTTGGATGCTATCACAGACACTCTGACTTCCTTCACAGGGATTGACAAAACTATACTTCTGGGTGATTTCAATATCGATTGTTTAAGCACCACAAACAGGAATACTGCTTTACTTAATAACTTTTTGCACTACTGTAGCCTTAACCAGGTTGTACATCAGCCTACTCATTTTTTAGCCCAGAGTGAGACACTAATAGATGTTGTTTGCACTGATGCCTGGATTAATGACCTCTCTGTTCTGCACAAGCCTGACCTAGGAAATCATGCCATTATATCTGTGCAGTTTAAATTTAAAATAAGTAAACCTGATCCACAGTGGATCTGTTTCAGACCGTTTAAGGACATAATTTCGGATCTATTTCATAAAGACCTTTGCAGCCTGGACTGGGCTTACATACTGGGCGGGGAGAATGTAAATGGCATGGTGGCTATGTTGAATACATTTATAAACACTCTTTTCAATTTACATGCACCTATCACTAAAATCCTAATTAAAGAAAAGCCCTACCCATGGATCACAGATACTATCAAAGAAATGGTTAAATTACGTGACAGTTATCACTCACGTTTCAAATTAACAAGATCTGAATCACATAAAAAAACTTACAAAGATCTGAAATATATTGTAACAACAGCAATTGATAACGAAAAAAGAGCATATTTTGACACACACATAAACAGACATATTCAAAACCCTAAAAAACTATGGAACAACTTAAAATCAACCATTGCAATTGGTAAACAAAAAAAACATACATTACCAAACATATTTAATAACCCGGAAGAACTAAATAAACATTTCCTGAATGTACCGGGCCTTGACACTGTAAATCTCTCTGACTTGATTTATTTCGAGTCCAACAGGTTCCACAATAACACCTTCACTCTGGAGCCTGTCACTGAGGATGTAGTTCGTTCGCATATCTACAGTCTCAAATCAAATGCTCTTGGTATAGATGGTATTTCATTACAGATGCTATTGATGACCCTTCCTCAAAGTCTCCCGTCTGTCACTGCAATTATAAATAAATCAATTATTACATCAACCTTCCCAGATATATGGAAAGTCGCAATTGTTAAGCCTATACCCAAAATCCCTAACCCTACAGTTGCCAAAGACCTTAGACCAATTAACTTACTCCCTTGTCTGTCCAAGGTCTTGGAGAGGGTGGTGTGTACCCAGTTGAGGAAATACTTGGAGAGGTATAACATCTTACCTGTAAGACAGTCTGGTTTCCGTCGGGGACATAGCACTGCAACGGCTCTCCATGATGTTGTTGACAATATTCTGGAGGCTAGGGACCAGGGTATGGGTACTGTGCTGGTTTTGCTTGATTTTTCCCGTGCATTTGAGACTATTAATGTTTCTCTTCTTCTTGCTAAGCTCTCTTACTACGGGTGTAACTCTACAACAGTGAAGTGGTTCCATAGCTATCTGACTGACAGATCTCAATTCGTCCAAATGGATAATGATGCAGACGGCAATACAACCAGGTCGTCCTGTTGTCGGGTAAACCGTGGTGTTCCTCAGGGATCTATCCTCGGCCCCCTCTTATTTATACTTTACAGTGCCGATGCTACTAACCATATACTAAACACCCAATTTCACATGTATGCAGATGACCTCCAAATATATTTATCGTGTTATCCGGAAGACTGTCATGAGGCAATAAACAAAATCAACCTTGACTTAGACAGAGTATCTGCTTGGGCAAAAAGTAATTCCTTAGTCCTTAACCCTGATAAATCCAAATTTTTGATATTGGGCTCAAAGGATTGCATCAAAAAGATAAAAGCCTCACACCCTGTGGTAATGGTTGATGGTTGTCCAATAGAGCAAGTATCTGAGGCTCGTAATCTGGGTTTGATAATGGATGGTGAGCTTCACTTTGAGACGCATGTGCTTGAAGCTGTTCGAAACTGTTTTTACCGTCTCAAACTGTTGTATCGGATTCGTCAGCATCTCAGTATCGATTTGCGAATTACCCTTTGTGAAACTCTAATTTTATCTAAATTAAATTACGTTGACACAGTGTATGGTGCATGTATCTTGAAAAGAACACAAAATGTGATACAGAGAGTACAGAACGCATGTGCTCGGTTTTGTTTTAATGTGCCGCCTCGTTCACATGTCACTCCATTCCTTAATTGCGGGAATCTCATGAAGATGGCTGCTCGCAGGCATCTTCATTTAGCTTCCCTGCTCTTTGGCGTTATTTTAAACGGTAAACCTGATTATTTGTATAGTAGGTTGACTTGGTCAAGGGATCTTAACCAATACACGACAAGGGCGTCATCGCATCTGCTAATCACCTCAAGGCATAGAACGACCGCTTTCAGGGGGAGTTTTAGGTATACCGCTACGAAATGCTGGAACGACCTTGACCCTCCACTGAAAAATCTGAAAACACGATATTCCTTTCAAACAAAACTGAAACAAATTTTATTAAATAAACAAAAACTAGGAATTATAAATTAGATGTCTGAGTTAGGTACTTACCGGTGGTAGCTTTGAAACGTTTTAGTTGTACTCATCATATCGTAGTTTTTAATTGTAATAATATACATTTATATTTATATCCTTAGTCACATATACAGTACATGATGATAATATTTATTAAGTTTCCCCGTAATAGTGTTTAATATTGTTTATTTTAAACTTTTCCAACTTTCCTAGACTTTTCCTCTAGTCGAACAGTCAAAACTCAAACCAATCAACTGAAAGCGTACCTAGCGACGCTGCTGATTGGTTGATCGCTTTTACAGAGGGAGGTTGAATGAACGTTCGGAAACTGGTTCGGAAATTTATATTTCGTGTTTTTTTCGGTTGTTTTATTTTAATTACTTGAATTTTTCTGTATGTTTTATTTTAGAAACAATTATTTATTTATTTATTTATTATAATCATTTATGGTATAATATTTTTATGTATCTATAGTTTGGTAGCCGGGACCTACGAGAATACCAGCGTTGCGGTCACAGACCGCAACATTAGCTGACGTAGGTACCTATTTGCTCTCGTACATACTTATTGTTAATTAGATGTATGTAATGTTTTTATTATTATTCTTGTGTATTCTGTATTATTTCATAAGTATGTATGGAAGGTCAAATAAATGTTTTTTCTTTCTTTCTTTCTTCTTCTTCTTTCTATTAATTGATTTATTCTATAAATCGAAAAAAAAGATACCCCACACGATTAGGTAGATAAAAAAAAGAATATGTAACCCTTAATCATTTTTTTACACTTTTTTTACCACTTTGTCGGCCTAACTAATATATAGCTATAGCTATATTCATGTCAAATTACAGCTTTCTAATACTAAGAGTATCTGAGCTAACCAAGGGACAGACAGGCGGACGGACGGACAGAGCGAAACCATAAGGGCTCCTTTTGGGATTTTTTCCGCGGAACCCTAAAAAACGGTTTTATTTGATGCACCAATATTTTCAATATCCTCGCTCATGGAATAGATATTCAATAAAGAGTAAATTATTTCTTCTGTACGTTTACGATTACCGACCTATTTGCACGGACAAGGTGTCGATAAAAAACATTTTTTGAAGAATCTATTCCTTCAAGGTTTTTTAAAAACAGTTTTTAAAAGCCTAGAATACGAAATGAAATGTTTACCGATTGTATTATTTTAAATCCGTTTTCTCTGAGGACGTTTATTCCATTTGCGTAAATGCAAATGGAATAAACGTCCTCAAATTTTAAAGACATTGGGCTCGCGGTAGTGCCTTTGGCAACCATTGTTATTGAATTGAGACAGCTTATAACAAATACTGGAGTTAAACAATACCTGTCGAGCCTCCTTGTTTCCTCAAGTAACAATGTAATCAAAATTGAACAAAATATTTTCATTATTATTATCGAAAAGACCGCATCTATCAACTTTCCGCATCTTCAAATGTATGACGACCCTTTATCAAGGATTACAACGTGGTTTCTGACATTAGCGGTGGATTTATCGCACTCGTGATAATAGCAACATATCATTGCTTATGTGAGATGTTAGATATTGGATGATGCGAATAAAGCATCGTGTTAGGAATGATGTCTCTGTCTGATAGACCTAATTCGAGAATCTGTTAGACATAATTTTGCCTAAACCCCACACTACGGCTTATATTATAGATAAATTACAGCCTCTACAGTCTCAGAAAAAGGTCTGTATACCTGCAGTGGAACGTCATAAGGCTGACTATATAACATATTATAACTTGGCTTGACACATGTGCACTCACTTCGTTATTCTAATAATTATTAGAATATACCTAAAAATACAAACGTTTCATCTGACAAAACCCGCTGGTTGAACGAAGACTACCAACCAGGTTTATGTAGAATTATTCTAAAGATTGTACATGCAACTAACATAAATAAAAACTTCTAAAATAACACTCCTCCGGGCATAGTAAGGCATAAGGTAAGGTACAGTTGTTCCTAAATTTATTTCAAAACTTGATAGTCCGTACCAGTGAAAATCACTCAGCGTATAAATTTAATTAGCAGCACTAACATAATAACGTACGAATACAATAGCTGCAGTCGAGTTATGAGGGTCTGTGCTGTGAGCGGCCAGCGTTTCTAACAGCTTTATTATCATGCCGGACAGCCTGACGTACCATATATCAGCGTGTGGTGTAAATGTATAGATATATCAAACGATGTTATAGACTTACTCTAAAAGTGTGAAGAAGAAATACTTATATTCTCTTGATACTTTTTGTGACGTTCCAAGATTCATTTTTGTAAAAGTGGTTAAGTGGTGTAAACATTTACGATAAAAGTGTAAAACATAACAAAAATTCGACAAAAATACAAAAAAAGACGCAAAATATGGCAAGATATTTAAACCATCGGTAAATTATTACAAAATACAACGCGCACTATGTCATTTTGTACAGTTATGTTAGGTTCCATAGGCAGCTCTTTTTTTTCACTATAGAGAAACACAAATGTCAAATAAGTGATCTAAGTTGGTTGGTAATCAACCACTTTCAAATATTTTTAAACTCGCTTCATGTTATTCACTCTTCCAAACATTCCAGTGTTGGCTCGGTGCCCACTCACAACGTTGGCTCTTGTAAATGTTGCATCGTTTCGAGCATTCATATTAGATGCCTGAGCTGATAGTCGGCTAATTGTATGATTGTGTACGAAGTGATCTCTAAGCGAACCTTTATTTATTATTCGAATGGAAATACTGCAAAATTATCCGAAAACCAAACTAGATTTGCACACCAAAATGAACGTATTTTTTTACAACTCGATGCTTGCACTTTACAAAACATTTTGGCAATCAAAATTAAATGTTTTGCAAAGTGCAAGCATTAGATGTGAATATTAAAATACAGTCAGTTACGTAGGTCGCTCGATATGTTTTAAAGAAGAAAAAACAGTAGAGCAAATATATATTTATTTGTCATAGGTATAAGAGACCTAAGTACATAGATTGAAAAATAAAAGTAGGTAATCTGCAACAGATAGGTATATTCAGCATATTGCTGCGTTGTGTAGGAATACACCACAGCGCTGATTTTTGTAAATTTGTGAAATTGCAAAGGAAATGGGCCACACCGTCATCCGTTTACCACCATATCATTGCCATTACAATGCAATAGAACTAATCTGGGCTCAAGTCAAAGGTTCGTATAATCTAAAAAAACATATATAAAAAGCTTACAAAGAATGTAGCACCGCCTTTCACAGCGAACAAAATGTTGACATTACTACATGAAGCTTGTGTACATGTAAATGCTGATGATTGGAAAAAGGTAGTTGAGAAGACAAAAAATGTGATTCAAAAAGATTGGGAGCGCGATATTCAATTTGACAACATATGCGATCAAGAATTAATTATTAATCTACAGGACTGCTCCAGTGATGAATCAGAATTCGACTTGGAAGTTGATCTCGGCTGTACACCATTTGACAATTAAACTTTTAAATACCTTCAAATTCATCTTTCATTTCCTTTTTTCTTTCTTTCAATATCGTTAAAATGTATTTTTTTTAATAAACTCATTCCATATAAATATCGATAAAATACGAAAGACGTCCCATACCTATTACATGTCATTCTGACAAACGTCACAGGTATCAAGCTATATTTTACGAACTATAGGTATTACAATTTATGTTTTAAATGAATCCCTCCAAAACATTTTTTTTTACTACAAATAATAAAAAGCGAAAACGTCTTGTAATCAGAGGGAAATACAAGCTGACCAAAGATGGAAGATCAAACCAGAACGGCACTTCTCGATGGAAGTGCACGAACCGTGATGTTTGTTCTGCCTCAGTAACATTAAGTAAAGATGAATGTGAGATAAAACGTGAAACTAAGCATTCTTGTAGACTGAACAAAAATAAAATTAAAGTTACAGAGTTAATTAATAATATGAAGCGGGAAGTATGTTTTAACTTGCACCCTATCGAGCAGATATACGAAGAAATGGTGCAAAAATTTGTGGAATGTAATGATTATTTTCCTGTAACCGAAATTCCATCATTTGCCTCGATAAAAAGTACACTATATAGAGCACGAAAACTCTACTTGGGCACGGATTCACTTGTTTTCAAGAAAATAGAAAACGTAAATATTCCAAAGGAAATACCAGAACATTTCAAAGTTATTGAAGATGGAGATAGAGAAAAAATTATAATCCTGTGCTCTGAAACTGCAATAACGGCGATAAAATCATCAAAATTGTGTAGCTAC
This sequence comes from Herminia tarsipennalis, assembly GCA_945859575.2. Classification (NCBI taxonomy): domain Eukaryota; kingdom Metazoa; phylum Arthropoda; class Insecta; order Lepidoptera; family Erebidae; genus Herminia; species Herminia tarsipennalis. Next base: position 1,702,991 of record OX243836.2, on the reverse strand, counting down.
AGTGGTGACGGTACTTTCAAAACTTCTCCACTTCCTTTTCGTCAACTTTACATAATTCATCTAGACATATTTTCAGACCAAACAACAATAAACGTGTTCCCTGTTATATACGCATTTCTACCAAACAAGACACAAAAAACTTACACGAGATTAATTAACTTAATAAAAACAAATCTGCCCGTCGTCATAAAATCCTATAAATGTGATTATGAAGTTGCCCAAATTAATGCCGTTAAAGTAATTTTTTCAAATGTTAATTTATCTGGATGTTATCAACATTTCAATAAAGCAGTCTGGAGAAAGGCAAAAGATTTGAAAATAGCTAGAGTCCCAAATGACGATAGGAGTGCACGAAATATAGTTAGAATTTGCTCTGATTTTGTCTTACTTCCACCCTTTTCTATGCCACAAGCTTGGAGTGCTATTCAAAACGCAGCACCAGACACAACAAAAATGAAGTTATTTTTAAAATACTTTAAAGAACATGGTATGACAAAAATCACAATTTGATAAGTTGCGCGGCAGACACTCATCGAACCACCAACAGTTGTGAGGGTTACCATAGTCGAATAAATTCGAGATTACCTCTAAACCCAAATTGGTACTTAGTATTCTGTACACTTTTAAAAGAAGTACAACATTACGACAGCAAAATCGAAAGATATATGTTATTTGTGCCATTTAAGAAGAACAGGCGGACCAGAGATATCATTTTCGATAGAAAATATTTATCCTTATTAAAAAAGCGTGAAGGAAAATCAATATCCCCAATAAATTTGCTTAAAAAAATAAACTTCTTTAAATTAAAACTGGGTTTCAAGAAGTAAAGAAAGAAGACAATTATTACGGACGAGTATTTACTTTTTATGTTAAATGTTTTGATGAAGTGTCATTTGAGTTAGTAAGTTTCAATAAACCCATAACTAAACCTTTTACTGTTTCTTTTTTTTTCCAAAATATAATATACTCGTAACATTCTGCAAGTTCAACTTATTGCAAATTCAACATTTAAGGATTTAACATTCTGCAAATTCAACTTTTTGCAAACTCAACGTTTTAGGAATTCAATTTTTTGCAATTTCAACATTTATGTATTCAACATTCTGCAAATTCAACTTTTTACAAATTCAACATTTTCGGAATTCAACTTTCTGTTCCTGGAGGGTAAAAGTAGGAAAGCATGATTTAAAAGCATGAAAAATGTAATCCGCTGCTTTTATCTGTTGACGCCGGCGATTCGACACTGACATAAAAATTTGGTCAATTGTCTAAATTTTAAGGTGCCGCTTGCTGAACGCTTTTTGCTTAAAACATAATTGTGGTGTACGGATCATTAAAGTTTCTAGGTACATTAATTAACTTACCCTTGAAATGAAACACTGAAATGACTTCTACAAAATATTATCTAGAGTTGACTTCTACGAAAACCACTTCTACAAAAATTATGTCTAAGAAATGAGATTTATTAAATCACCTCTACGAATGTAATGTATACAAAAACGATTTCTACAAAAATGATACACTACAAGTTTTTTTTTAATCGATTAAGTGAAGAGAAGTGCTGGTTGTGACTCGAGACATTAGTTCAAAAGTCCTTACGAGTCCAGAGCTGGTCGCTCGCTTAGTTGTAGTACGAGTGCAAGTACACGCGCTGGTGTTTGCACGCAGGAGGCGCGGAGGTGTCGTCGCGCTGGACGCGCGCGCGCCCGCGCCCGCACACGCGCACGCTCGCCGCCGCCGACGACGACGAGTTCGCTGAACTTATTGAAGGTATCTCGTCTCTTAGGGCTTCTACTTACACCAGCTGAGAATTAACCGAGCAGCACATGATGTAGGAGTGCTAAAAATTTATATAGTCCAGACAGGTCTATATGTCATTCAGCGTATGAAGTGATTGACATTAAAAGATGTTTCAAAATTCACCCCCTAAGGGCATTAAATAGAGATCTAAAGTTTGTATGGAGACACAAGATCCACGCGGGCAAAGCCGCGGGCGAAAGTCAGTTAATATAAAAGGAAAGTTTTAAGGGTCTCAAATAATATGTTTTAAATTTTTTACTTACTGCTTTTATTAGTAGACAAGGCGGGGGCCTTGTCTTAATTTTTTCTATACCTTGATGCTCGCGAGTTGGGCCCTCGCTTAATTTTTTTCTATTTGTAAAGTAATTGGCAAGAAATGTTTATAAAAATTACTTCAATCCTTCAATATGTTTCGTTAGAGAGATAGATTTCTGTGATAAACGAACTGTTTACATATCTACACTTTGTTGGGAGTACTCAGTGCGCGAGTCCCACTCGCAATTGGCTAGTATTTAAATATTGATAAACTTTCGCGATTTGTACACATTATGAAAATATATATAATACGGGTCTTAAACGCGTGAATAATTTAAGGTAAAATACCTTGTTTACTGCCCGACGTTTCGACCGTATTGCAACGGCCGTGGTAACGGGTAGAGTCTACCCGTGACCACGGCATATATATATATTGTCATAATGGCTAGTATTTTTCTTAATACAATAACCGATTGCCAAAATTTCTGGAACATTTAACCACCACATCCATGACCGTGGTGCCTTCAATGAAGTCTATATTACAACGGCCCATACAAAGCTCGTGACCCCCCCCCCCCCCAGGTGTAGAGAGCGGTGACGCGGGCGACTCTCTGGGCAGTTCGTCGGAGAGCGAGCTGCGGCTGACCAGCGCTCGGCCGGGCCTCCGCGCTTAGTGACAACGAGTTCTAGATATATTCTATTTAATGTAAGTAGTTTGTTTTGTGTGCTTACCCAGAGGATTCCGGGGTTCACACTCACCCCCTCCCGAAATTGGAAAAAATGTAGGTACACATGTTGATAAAATTTCGCGATTTGTAGACATTATGAAAATATATTTATATATACTAGCGGCCCGTCCCGGCTTCGCACGGGTGGACATGGGATCCCTAATTTTTTTAGTAATTGCGAATATAAATTGAAATGTAAGTGAACCGTGTGCAATTTGATCCAACTTGAAAGATAGGATAGCTATCTTTCAAGTTGGATCAAATTGCACACGGTGTGCAAATCAAATTTAAAATCGGTTCAGTAGTTTAGGAGTCCATCGCGGACAAGCAACGTGACACATGATTTTTATAATGTATAATTTTAATTTTAGGTAAGATCCTTGTTTATTGCCCGACGTTTCAACCGTATTGCAACGGCCGTGATACATACCTTAGTAGGTAGGTATTTTACCCTAAATTATTCACGCAATTAAGACCCGTAATATATATATTTTCATAATATAGGTACACAGTATATATTTGGCCTATGTTTAGTCAATTAGTCACTCCTAACACCACTAAATGAGCTCAGATGGAGTGGTTAATAGGATTGCAAGTAATGTGGGACCCACATAACCAGTTATCTTAAAAAGAAGAAAAAGAAATTGTACCACCTAAAACTTTCCCCAAATTACAAAAAATCGAACCCCGAAAAATGATTCTGGGTACGTCCATGCTTTATTTTGTTTGTCTTTGCAATCGTCAGATGTTTGTGTCTATTTTAAGTAAGTACCAAGTACTTATACCTCACCGACACTTTAAGGGCGTCCTCGATGATTCTACCATACAAACACACATCAGTAATTTCTCTTCTGTTTATGGTCTTTGTAATTTCGCCAAAATAAAAATTGTTGAAATTGTTAAAATTCTTAAATGTTTTAATGTTTATCACTTTCTAAATATTAATTTATTTTTAATTATGCCTGTCTACAAGTCTAGTTTATGATAAAACTAATTGATATTAATTTTAAGCTTTGACTTACGACCTTAAACAGAAGAGATCAGATCACTTAAGCGCGTTTATATGGTAGAATCATCGACTAGGGCGCCCTTAATGATGTCGTTCTATATATTTGGTCAGGAAATGTATACTCAATAGTTCCTATACCTATTCGATAAAACGCAAATCTGCTGAATTGTTGTCCTATTGTTATCTACTTTTATATTGTGTTTTATATCTTTTTTGATTCCATTTTATAACTATTTAAAATTCAAACCTCCTTTAATGTTGTTCATGTAATGTTTTTGGATTAACTGAAAAACTATGTGTGTAATTTCTGTACGATGTACCATTTCTGATTTTATTTTTAAAGAAATTTTGTGTATGATGTAGCATTTCTGATTTAATTTATAAAGAAATTTTAATTTATTAAAACAAGAATTCTCCATAAAATATATATATTTATTTCGTCTCATCTAAGCAATGTTCCCACAATAAATAACCCGACACGAGCCGCGAAGGCTAAGCAGTCACAATACAATCCACCGTAGACCCTACAGTTATAATATACAAAACCTAACATTACTATGTTTATTTACAAATTAACATATATCTTTACAGTTTCTAAGTTTGTAAAATAATAATTAATTCTTTCAACATAAACAAAATTCTTACCGTTATATTAGTAATCTCTAAGAGAAGTCTATGTCAGGATTAGTGTCATTACGGGCTAGGCGTATTTTTGACGCGTGTACAAGTGATTGATTAAAATAGCTTTATAATTGTTTAGGTAATTAACAAAGCTTAAGTAATAATTGCCAACTGAGTTGATAAAAGTAATTATTTTGCAATTATCGCTAATGTATAACTAAAAGGAAAATTGTAAAATGTAGTTGTCGTTCTTTTTGCTCTCACTTAGGTTATACGCGCTGAAAATATGCCCAATCTACAATGGCACTATCTTCAAGGTAGACGCACATTTTAGTTAGCCACGGCATCATATTAAATACTTTTTGTATAGTTGCTACTCCAATTATATTATTTGGATAGAGTTCAACCGCAGCACTTCTAAAATGTACGTCGCGTGATATTTAGTGAACTTAAAAGTTAGAGTTAAAAGAAAATACGATGGTAACGAAGTTGACATTGGAAAACTTATTCTAGAGAAGACAATTCAGACCATAGAATAGATTATTATCTACCTGCCCTGTTCTCAGAATTTCATCTGGGAACAGGGCAAACACGGCAGAATTCATAATAATCGTAATATCTTAAGTACAGTAAGTTTAACTATAAAAATAAAACTACTAACATTCTAAGTTTTACTTACAACCTTAGTAGAATAAAAATCTTTATGTGAAATTGAGCAAATTTTTGATGGTAATATTTACACCAATCATAGGGATCGCAATTTGGCACCGTTTAGGTACAATGGACTTTCTTTTTATATGTACAAACATACAACCGACAATATCGTATAGATTTATACCTAAAGTGTACATATATAGAGAGTTTTCATTATTTGTTATGAAAAAGCAACTTGACTTACGTAGCGGTTTAGCGTTCCATGGAACTAAAAATGATAATGAAAATGTCCCCATATATGACACATTCTTGTAATTTAAACTAGATAAATAAGACTTAAAGTAGAGTATAACACAGATATTTGACGATACGTACATTTCTTTACAAAATCTTGTTAGTAATGGGTTAGTAAAAGTAACCTATGTAATATGTGCCCATTAATGTAGGTACTTTGTAATATTTGAGAAATATTTATGCAAGTCAAAAATGGAATATTGGGATTTAATTAAGTAAAATAATTAATACTTAATTATCCCAAAAATTAATACACCATTTTGCTCTTAATTTCTGCGGTCGCCGATCGTGACGTACTTCTATTATATCGCATGTTTTCGTGGATTTTATCGGCGAGGTCGCATAATTTATCTAATCCTAACTCTTCGGATACTGCTATGATTGACGTAATTTCTGCTGGGAGTTGTCGAAACCACAGTAGGCGAATTGTATCTTCATTGATCTTGCCGCAGCCTGCTTCCTTCATTTGTCTTAACAATTGAGACGGTTTCTGATCTCCGAGGTCCATTTCTGAGAGGAGTTTGTGAAATCGTCGATGCTCGCTTTCTTCGTAACAGCTTATCAGTCGGTCCTTGATAGTGGTATATTGTTTTTCCGCTGGAGGGCTTGTCAGTATATCACTAACCTGGTGTATGACTTCTTTTGGTAATTTTGCTATTACCATGTTATATTTGTACTCTTCCCCCTGTTTTTGAGGTGCCATAATTGCCTCGAACTGGGCGAACCATAGTCTTGGTGAGTCGGTCCAAAACTGTGGTAATTTTTCTGAGACGGATATCGCTGCTATCGTCTCAGTGCTAGCGTCGCCCTTGATAGGAGAAGCTGGTGGGACCATGGTAAATTTTTGTTATTCCGCGTAATACTGGCCTCTTGAAATTTTAGCTGGTGAGACCCGCTTGTGGGAAGCCAACAAAAATGTGCCGAAAACGTACTACACTAAATTGACCGATCCTATTCCTATTCTGGTAATCTATTGTTTCGCTGGATTCGCTGCTGAAAACCAAATTGGGTACCGATCGACTCGGAATTATATCAGCACTAGCTAGCAATAGATCACGTCGGGGTCACCAATTATAGCGTATTGCTATATTTATTGTGAGTCAATGAGAAGCGAGATGAAGGGTTGTAGATTATATTGACTTGACTTAATTGACTAGCTTAATAAATCTTAAACCTAAGTATTTATACACGTAAAAATATAGGAAGTAATATTATAATAGGAGGGCGATTTGTTTATTCAGCGCCTCTTAGCAGTACGTGTAGATTGCGTAATTTATAAATAATAAAATAGACAATTAGGAAGTGCAATCTAAACACGTACTGGTGTTTCATTATTTGGTATAGGAATATACTATGGCGACTGCCATAACTTCAATTAGTAGATTAATAGGTAGCGCTTTAGTTGTTTTCACTTTTATACTTCTTTTATTAAGTGAATAATATATTATATTCCATAAATTGTGCCCCCTCCCCCCTTATCTTTCGAATCGTATGACCACTAAAATTAAAAAAAACACAAAAGTTATCCATAATAAATACTTTAAACTGAAACTATTTTCGACATAATCAGATATACCGACATAGAGTTATTGCCGAAAAACTGCGTTTCTCAACAATGCCATGAACATCCACTTTTCTGCCGGCAATTATTAAAATCAGATTTTGTAGTGCATTTATTTGTAATAACGGATGCGAAACCCTACTGGGCATGGTCCGATATGCACTTGTCCAGTTTTTGTTAGGTATCTATTTTGTTTTCGGTTTATTTTTTTTTTAGGAAAATATTTTATTTATCAATTTTTAGATTAACTACCGTAAATCGGTTAGTAATCTAAAAATTAGATCGTAATAAAGTGTAATCAGTTTAGCTGTTGATTTTTTTAAGTGCATTAACGCTTGGTTATGGGTTTGAGGTATTTTCCTTTGACACCGCACCCGTAGCTCGTATAATTAACCGATTTTAATGAAACTTACAATAAGTGACACTGCGTTTTAGTTATTTTTGGTGTTATGTACAAGCATTTCATTTTATCCCCGACTTCATACGCGAGACTAAGCAACTATTGTCTCATTGATTTTTGGCTTACCGAAACTGCTTACCTTCATTGATAGGTTAAAATTTTTGATGGTGTGAATCAGACATGTATTTTATGTGTGATTGTATTTAATTTTATGTTATATTAATGATATTTATTTTAACAAAATCATCCTTAATTTTATTTAATGGATTACCTATGAATACCCTTATAATTATTTAATACCTTATTTAACTTAAAACGTAACTTTTAACTTACACCTGATAATAATCTGTTTCTTAATTTTGTCATAAATAAACAAAATTAAGTTAAAATTGTGCACACAATAAGAAAGATATGAGCAAAATCGATCTAGAGATTATCACGATAATAAGGTAGTTCCAGCAAACTTTGGACAATTTTGTACTTAGTAGTAAAACAGTTGGACAGACCTGCTTGTGCTAGAAAATATGTTTTTTAGAATACTTTAAAAGGAAACGGAACCCTTCGTTGTCCGTCCGCCTATCTGTGTCTTTGTCTGTCAAAACCCTTTTTTTTGAACGCAATCAAGAGATACAGCCATTTATGCCACATATTGTAGCACTAGCAATGGAAAACTCGCAACAGTCGCAGCTCGTAAAAGTCGATCCGAGGTATAGCTGGATAGTTTGTATATAAAACATAAGATACAATATTTTTACCCATAATAAACTATTATAAATCCTGAAAAATGTGATATAATGGCCAAAACTTCGGTTAGCGACTACTATTTTAATAATAAAAATATACTAATACCGACCACACCAGGCGACCTGTTCTCGAAAATAAAAAATATTTTGTTGTAAAGTTATTGATCGATGTAATACCAAATTTTTTTTTAGTAATATGTGATTCATAAGGGCTAATATTAATACTTCTATGAATTTATCTGTTGCAATGTTTGGGTCAGTTATTTTATAAAGGGAGTTAAAATCTATTTAGATTTTTTTTGCGTCGAGTGCTACGAGGCTGTTTTATGCAATGGTGGAGGTAGTGGTGATTTGGGCCTTTTGATATTTTATTCATAACAGGGAAGAGTAGTCTGTGATATTAAATTCATAGATAAATAAAAGCCTGAGTACTGCAGGTATAGTAGATAAAAATAACCATATTTGCTATATAGTTTATAATAAACAACCAAATTCTAAAAATCTCTGGTGGTCGCATACTCAATAAACTCTCATCATTATTTCAGTTTGCGACTGTTGTTTCTCTCATACTAAATGATGGTGGCCGCAAACTAATTCTTTATTTCAGTTCTGTGGGCTAAGGACCACCTACTTTCACCCATTTTTTATAGGTAAATTACACAAAGTTCCTTCAAAGAAACTGGTGTTCGCTTACCAAAAAAATGTATCCTTACACTTTTACAACGTTACCCCCTAACTTGTAGCAATCCTGTATGAACCATTAGAATTATTCCAAGCAAAACAAAATAATGCTGTATTCGTTGAATTGCGGTCATATGGTAGCGACCCAGCGTTTTTTATATTATTTATAATTATATGAATTTATGTTACCGACCACTGGATTTCATTTAAAAATAAAACATAATATGTTTTATTTTATCCAAATGGACATAAATAATTACGACAACATAACTGTTTCACTAATTAAACATCTAACTTCGATATGAAATGACTAATCAAACTTGAGTTTAAGCATCGCGCGCCATATTTTTTTTCAACCACGCACTTCTGGGCAATAGGTTAAATCATTTGTTTCAAACTGTCTAAATTTTTATACAATAACTATTTAAAAAACGCGTAAGATTTTTTTAAATATTGTGTTCTCTACAAATTAAATTATCTTGATTTAAAGAAACTTAGTCCGTGAAATGGTGCAACCGGCGACTACCCTAGGTACTTAATCTACATAAATAAACTACCACGTTCTTGTTAAGTCTTGAACTTGGTTTAAACCATAATGATCAGTAACAAAACATTGTCATGACATTACAGAGTAATTAAAATACTTCTAATATTAGGCAGAAATATTTTTCTTTGAGTTTTGTCTGGATTCGTTTTAGTCTTTGACAAATGCTAGTTTAATGTTTAAGAGTTGCGGGGTGGGTCTCCAGATGGCGCTAATCATAATTATGCGTCGAATGCCCAAGGTCATTGGCGAGTGTTAAAGTTTTAAGCTTTGTACCTACTCTATATAAAACACCGTAACAATTATCAGAAAAACTTCACGTCATGTAGGTCTTTTTTAAATGATAACTAGCAGTGTGGGATTGTTTGGTCACACATTACTAACAATCCTCTTAACCCCTCCAGCTAAAATGGCTTGTGTTAGGAGTGGGTTCACGTCGGTAGTATAATAGGGAGAATTCGAACCCGCGATCTTATGATTGCGAGTCCGATAATTTAACCATTAGGCTACCGCCGCATGTTAATTAACTTACAAATTGAGTTTGCTTTGTTAATGTTTCTACATTTAAACACAATATATATTTGAGGCGTGCAAATATAATTTTATTTTCACATTTACCTAAATAATCACTCATCGTATCGTATCTTAATCGATTATCATTAAAATAATGAAATCATGTCAATGATAGAAATGAATGGAATTGTTGTAATAATAAATTTAATTATGATAAAAAACATAATAGTGTAAAAATAAATAAATTTTAGCATCAATGAATTGTTGCGATATATTATTTATTACTAATGTCAATTTATTCATTCTCGGCATGTCATAAACTCATTCAGATAATAGAAACATTTCTCATTTAACCAATCCATTAATTGTTTTTTAAACATTGTCTTTGATCGTATTGGGCAATTTGTTACATACCTTGATTGCATTTAGATACTAGTTCCATTTATACTATTCTAGTCTACATTTCAGTATACAAAACTTATATTTATTTCTAGGGGCTACATTTCGCTTAGTTGTATCTATATGTTATGTAAAATATTCCGGATATTGGCGTACAAATAAACATACTTCTTTAATTGCACGCCAATATCCGGTAGAAATGGTAAAATATTAAATTTGGTAAACAAGGGTTAGCAACTGTCTGTAAGCCAGGCACCATGTATTGCTCGCACACATTTTTTTTGGACTCTAAATGCTTTTCCAATCTCCACCGAATTACCCCACAATAAAAGGCCGTATGATAGTAGTGACGAAACATAGCCATAATTATGCACTGATCGCCGCTTCTGTTGACGCCGCTTCTGACTCTTGATCTTTTTAATGCGAACGTAAATCTGTCAAACTTGTTTGTTTATTTCTATTATTACACTTACGTTTACCATAAAAACATTTTTACAAAAAAATATTACCGACTTCAAAATTAAATGCAATGCAAATAAAAAGGAAAAAATAATATTAAACAACAAAAAAATAATGAACATTTTGAAGTTAGTGCAAAATAAAACATAAAAACTACTATCTCATGGCACCTCCATCAAAATGTTCATTATTTTTATGTGGGTTGTCTTTGGGTGATCTCACTTTTTAGTGGGTTGGTTTGTAATTCATCTTATTGAGAATAAATGCACGAACCACAATAATAGGTGTGCTCTAAATATATGAACAGTTCTAACTATTTTTCCAGGATGCCATTATCAGATCCTGTTCTGATGCCAATGAGACCAACTTGGAAGTATATTTATTACTTTCCCTTTCAATTACAAAGTTATTTTTTCAAAGCGGTCCAGCGGTCACGTAATCGGGTACATAAAAAAAAACAGCATACAGTCGAATTGAGAACCTATTCCTTATTGACGTCAGTTGAGAACAAAAATAATACTTAATGAAACGGGGGGGAGGGGGGATTGGAATCTCTTTCATTTACATACAAAGCCAAAAAGGTAAACCGCCGACTAATGAGGAAGCCGAAGGGGTTTTTTCTGCTGCTAGCTAGATTGACTTTAAAATTTACAGAAGTTTGGCAGGCGATAGTTTAGGGCTTTATATGTATGTTATTTTCTTCACAAACATATCGAACTGACTACTGACGGATTTAAGTTAATTTTTTAAGAACTGCAGCCCAAATTACCCCACGATACAGGCCTTCTTCCTTTTCCTTGCTTTATCTACCTTTTCCAAAAAATTGATTAGATTGAATTTGTTCCGTCCCGCTGATATCGACATTAAAGACAAGCGGCGGGATTGGAAACCCTAGTTCGGCCAGCGTTAATATTATTTCGCGTCAGCATCTTGGAGTGAGGAAGCTTTGTTGTCATTGGATCTCGGGTTTGCTCACATTCATTGAAAAACAGGCCCGTGTTAGTACCCTTGGTGCCGCGAAATGCGTCCACGATTTGAAGACAGAACCTGTTTCGGAAATCATAGAGAACGACGTGTGGAATTATCAATAAGATCTGGAAAATGAGAGACAGTCATCAGAATGGGTCTTTTCAGAAGGAAAGTTACCGACAAAACTGCAAAGACCTCGTAACTTTGGTAAAAAAAAAATATAATAATAAAAAACCCGCCTGCACAAAAAAAGATGGAAACAAGATATAATTTCATGCAGTTGGAGGCACTTTACTAAGTTCATCGAGATTCATTAATGCCTCCGACTGCATGAAATTATATAATTATGTAGGGGATCCTGTTTCCATCTTTTTTTACGCAGGCGGGTTTTTTTATTTTTATAATTTAGTTTTTTATTTAATACGTTTTAGTGGTGTAATATGTAACTGATTTACTTTTATCACAGCTATTGTCAAGTATTGAAGATTGAAAAAAGAATGGTTGCTAACTAACTTTTTTGGTATTACAGTCATAATCAAGTTATACCTTTTTTAAATACTTAAGATAAGCCCTTTAATTTGATACCCATATTGCAGTATTCAAAACAACTTTTATTTTCACACCTTATTTTAACATCTCACAGCCGCCAAGTTTGTTTTTTTCAAACGTCACATATTTAAGAACACTTGGGCAATTAAGACGAATCTAATGACGTCTGAATTGTATAAATCCGTTTAGTGGATTGTGAGATATCAGGTAATAAAGAATATTACATACATACATACAAGATACACGCGAAAAACATAACCCTTCTTTACAGTCGGGTAAAAAGGTGACTAGTTTAGTTTTCTCGCAGCGAGTATGTATTGATACAACACTATTGGAGTATCATAGATCTTTTAAATGGGAATAGTATACAACAGTAGCATTAGGTACTGAAAGTTTTCAAACTCTGATAAGGACAAGATTGGAAAAAGTGTTTATAGTTGGTTTAGGCGAATGGAACTTTGAGGATTTCGAATCCGGGCAAGAGCATGTCGGACCATGCTCAGTGTAAGGTTCCGCAGCTTTGAACAATTGCATCAGCAGAGGAGCGTATGTTCATGGCACCTACGCCGTTTTGTTGAGAAACGTAGTTTTTTGGCAATAAGTCAATGACGGTATATTTGATCTTATCCAAAATAATTTTAGTTTAAAGTATTTATTAAGCGCTATTTTTGTGATGTTTTCATATTTTTGGTCACACAGTTCAAAAGTTGAGGAGTTCGTTCGTCCGCTTGTGACCACGGCCGGTGCAACCTGGTCGAAACGTCAAGCACTTTTAAGGTAAACAATGCGCGTTATTTTCCGTTTAATAAATAGTTATAGAAACTATAAGGGTTCCGTTTTTGTCCATTTTGCAAACGGAGCCCTAAAAATGTGAAATAAATATTATTGTGTAGTTTTTTCTTGCTCAAAACTTATCGAGTTATCTATGTGTAACAGTTACGACATTAACTGAGGCACATAATGCGATCTCTTAAATTCCTCGTTCATAAAGAAACAAAGATTTTTAATATCATATCTTTTAAACTATTTTAATACAAACAAATCTTAAAGAGTTTAAATTAAATGCGCCAGCGTGAAAGTTGTGAACAAACTATTCGTTGGGAATGTTGATCTTAGTGAGAATTAAGGCGAGGCTTAGCTGCCTAACCAGTCCTTTCAGGCTTCTCGTTTATATAACAAAATGAATGACAATTCGAATTATCTCGACTCTCTCTTTAAGCTTGATGCAAAGGGTTTATAATTTATTTATAGTTCCTCTATGTGTGTTTTTAAGTTTATCCAAAACTAGTTCATGGATATAATCATATTCTCTGTGTTAGAGTTTGAAAAATCTGTCGGTAATTTAATCATTTTAGCATTTAATTGCTGCTGTGTTTCACAACTTAAAACTGAATGTCCGTCTGTAGAAATAATCCTATAAAGGTGTTTATCTATGGTAATTTGGTATTTTAAAGATCACGAATCTTGTTAATTTTTGTGCATATAGCACAAAAATTGTTTCTGTTTTGACGTCTTCTTTATTTTTCTGTTTCGTCGTCTTATTTATTTCAAACCTGATTTTTCTTGAACAACTTTCCACGTTCTAATATAACTCTCAGACCCCTTATCCAATTAATTAAGCTGGTCAAACAAACAGCAGTATAAAATAACAAAAGCCATATCTCACTACGTTATGGTGTAATCCTGCCTGTACGTTAAATATATGGCATCATAGATCGTCTCTATTATTCCATTAGACCGATCCGGATTATCCCGTAGTTTGACTTACGGTCTGTCCGCGACATTATTGCGAGAATTATGGCCACCATAACCGACTGTGGACTCGACGGGGACACTAGGTATAGATAACTTATGAAGTTATAACTTAACTATACCTAGGAAGGTATACACTAGGTATAGTTAAGATATGACTTCATCGCTCGTACATATTCGTTGTACAATTATATAAGTTTTATATAAGTTAACTAGCCGTCGACAGTGGATTCGTCCGCGTAGATGATTTTACTCACTTAAAGGTTTATTACTTCTTTTGATCAAAACGCTGAAACACACGTTTCTTTATTTACAGCTACAAAGACAAATACGAACAATTTTAAACTATGATACTGATGTAACTTCAAAACTGCGAAGATTCATACCGTGCCATATATTTATTAACATATATTCTTGTTTCATGATTACACGAAACAAGAATATCTGTTAAAAACTATATGGCACTTCTCTCTTTCGTTCTATAATGAGTTAGGTGTAGATTACTACACTAATGTTATAACAATGTTAGTTAGTGGATGTAGAAGTTAATCTCTGAAACTAGCTGATTATGATGAAATTTGGTGCGAGAGTAACCTGAAGATGACCATTTTTGTACCATGATGACAACCTACATTAATGAAAGCAGAGAGACGCGAAACATTTTGTACATAACATAAAACACAATGGCATTATTCGCATAATACACTGAGTAGCCTATTATAACTTTTTGGAGTCCCGTCTTCTATAGTTTGTATTTGACAAACAAATCTTATAGTATCAGATAATTAATCAATGAGGCAACATTGTTTCAAACCTCTTAGGGAAGTTTGGGCAATCGATCCGAGGAACAATGGCAACGTCCAATCCATGCCGTCTTAATACATCGGAACTTAGGCTCGGTGGGACCAGAACTATTCAGTTTCACAATTTATTGCACCAATAAAGAAAATCGACACTTTAAAAGTCAAGTTACCTACCATTTTTTTCACTTAACATATACTTAATACATATACCCCCTTATCTATTCTATAGGTACATTTATAATCACTTTTCCTGACTGATTGACTGATTCATCAACGCAGAGCCAAAACTGCTAGGATTAAAAACCTGTCATTTTGGCAGTTGATGCCTTTTATGTTATAGGCCTTCACTAAGAAAGGATTTAAAAAAAAACGTTATTTATGGCAACGTTGGCATAGCGAATTCAAGCGCCGTCGTCTTACTTTGGGGTATAATAATAATAATATCTTGGGACAACTCACACAACGCTATCTGATCCCAAACTAAGCAAAGCTTGTACTATGGAAACCAGACAACTGATAAACATACTTATATAATTCTAAATACATACATATTATAGATAAATAACACCCAGACACAGAATAAATCATCGTGTTCAACACACAAAGTTTTATCCTGGGTGGGGGGATCGAACCCACGACCTCTTGTGTAGCAGTCGGATACACTCCCACCGCGCCACAGAGGCAGTAATTTTTTTTTTTTTTTTTTTTTTTGGTATTATTTTTTTTGTATTATAGTCATGAACAAAATAGTCGTCGTCCTACGACGGCTGTCACGGAAAAAAGGCGAATTATATATGAAAAGATTCAGCATACACTGCAGGTTGGTTCGGGAAGCGTTCGATTATTTAAGATTCTACATGAACACCTTCACAGGAAGATAATTTCTTGCTGGGTGACGCACAACCTCACCAAAGCTCAGAAGCAGGCACGTGTGAAGTGGTGCAGTGATATGATCCAAAAGTTTGAAGCAGGCTCATCTTGGTGCATTTACGACATTTTGCTAGGTGACAAATCCTGGATTCATCAATACGATCCGGAAACAAAGCGTCAGTCGACAATTAAGCTGTTTTAAAACGGACTGACGCCTACGAATGCGAAGCGAAAGAAAGCGCCAGGAAAATGTTAATCGCTAGTTTCTTCACTTTGACGGGATATCTGGTTTCAATTCCATTACAAGACCCAAGCAGCATCAACGTAGAACAGTACACCACAAAATGGCTGCCAGAAGTTTTGTCTGCAATAAGCAACAAACGACCGAACACCGGGCTCCACGGGGTACTGTTTCACGCGCCCGCGCACTCAGCGCTCATAACGAGGGCCGCAGTGTGTGACTTATATATCCTAAAATAAAAAAAAAACAGCTGAAAGCTGCTGGCAGTGTTTGAAAAGGGCCGGGAAGAGGTGTCTGCGGCGGAAAGGAAAAAATGTTTCCTAAGTTGGTTCAGACAGAGAGTTCTTTGAAAAGATTTAATTAAAATATTTTGTCCATAGAAGTTAGTTTTATAGTTTCTGAAAACTTTGTAAGTGTTTTAAGTGTCCCATGTATATACGAGCGGTATTTTGAATACGCTTGGTATTTAAACTCATCAAAAAGGTACGGCCAGTCAAATACAATAAGTCGGTGAAGTACATTTATTTTTGTACAGAAGTAAAGGTGTCAGGAAACCAATACCTACAAATTTCAATTCTCGATTGGAATTTCGAAACGGCGCGCGGCGTTGGATACGTCTGACTACAGTGACTCTAAATAACTGACAGTGCAAACAATGACGTTTATAGTAGTTACTTTTATTCAATCAATCACTTGGTAGAACGGTAGGTATCTCGTATTGTACGTAGTTGATGATATATTTGTGCCGGGGTCAGGTCCCAGCTCGGTCCAGGCGACGTTTGCGATAGATCACTCTCCGTAAGGGTTGTAGAACTTTGGTGCCCAAGTTATAAACGATACCTATCGTAAAGGACTCACCGTAAAAATGAGGCATTCAATGAGTCACCAGAGTGTGATCTTATACCAGAAGACAATTGTTTTGTCTTCTGGTATAAGATCACTATATTTCGTGTTGTCTTAAGTGATGTAACATGCCTTAATTTGTAATATTAATAAGCCTTTTCTTACAGATCTGATTCTTTTTTGAGACATTCGTGTAAAAAATTGACCTCATTATGATTGTCCAATATCCGCTACAGCTTCCTATTTAGATCTTTGTTTGACCAGCCATGGCGGTCTGTGACGTATAGCCGGTCCAGTCATTACTGCTCCCGTTAATCAATAACCCGACGACACACGAAATCGCTGCACTGCACTCCGCGAAATTACACCATTTGTAATTACACGCCGAAGTGACCCCTGATTGGCCAATCCACTCTCAAAGGACGTTAATCGACCAATCAGGAAGCAATTTTCATTTCCAGAAACATTTTTTTCTTTTGTTTTATAGCGATTTTCGTGACGTTTAACTTTGTTTATTTTGAAAATTGACTTATTATAATCATTATATTATGATTTGCATAATTTCACCAGCAGAAGAGCGTATGTTCATGGCACTTACGCCCTTTTGTAGTTTTTCGGCAATAACTACATGAGGGTATATCATCTTAAATAATTAAGCATTTGTCATATTCCTTGGTTACATGGTTCAAAAGATAATCTAGGTGCAATTATTTCCAAAAATATTCAATTAAAATATTAAATTATATAAAAAAATTAGAAACCTTAAAGCGTCTTTAAAAGACATTTTATTTTTTGTCATATTCAGGTAATGCTTATGGACAGGGGCTTCTTGCTACACTGGCAAAATCTCTCGATGGTGGTACTCGAGATTTAACCGGGGCAGGCAACGCAGTCGACACAGCGTCGTGCGGGCTTCCAACCATTAAAAATTGTACTCGTAATAGTAGTAATTTATGCCCGTATTTATCCAACAAAACACAGGTGACGTCTTCAGTGACATTTCGTGGGTGATATCAAACGAGTTTTATAAAGACAGAATTAAAAGTAAGTACATCCAAAATAGTTTAAATACTTTATATTATTTTTCATATATGTTGCATTTCTTTACATTCAGAAAAGTAACATTCAAGAAATATATATATAATATAAAATCAAAATTTGGTCCGATTATTTTTGCTATTGTTAATTTTTCAAAGTTTTATAAAATTGTAGCTATTTTATGCTGTCGTAATATTATTTTTGTCCACTATTTTTAAATTTATTAAAACTTTCTGTATATAAAGGAACATTTTAGCGGCTTACCGATTGCTACGTAATAAGTAATACTTGGTTACTTTGGTCAAGGAAGTAACGAATGTTACTTGTCTATTAAATAGGTTTTTCTAAGTTATTATTTAAAGAACTAGCCGTGTCTCAATGAAGTAATTGCTAAGATTTTCTTGCCAAGTTTTATTGGTAAGTTGTCTCAATGAAATATTCTCTTGAAGTAATAAGTATTAGTTAACTTGTTTATAAAGATGTTAATGTTAAATAATTTACTAACATATTTAAACTTTATATATACACATTATACTTTTGATTTAGAAAAGTGGAACAATTATGGCAAATTGTGACTACCGAAAACCGATTTAAAAAAATGTAATAAACGGCTGATGTTCTTTTAATCGGATAGATAATGTAAAGAAATTTAAAAAAAATAGTTGTAGAGAAGAACAAAATATAATGTGATGTGGTAATCCTTAAAATACTATTACGGACTGCCAGGTCCTAAACAAACACGTCAGAACGCCCTTAAAGCAAACCATTAATTCTAAATGAACCCTTGGCATCGAACTCAACATTTACTGAAGAAAATTAATTCTAAAGGACCAGCTATCGACTCTTTGTGTGAAAAAGTGATGTACATATGTAGACTGTTGGTTATTGGGCCGATAAATGCATACTACTTTGCTTAACATCTGAGAAATCGGCATTAACTAATTACCATAAAATATATTAAAAAATGACTAGTTCAAGTAATAATTGTATTTTTGTGCCCTGACGTTTGATTGATTCGTTTAATCATCAGCGCCAGACCAAGCCAGTAGCTTGTTTTGCCTTGATACTAACTATAAATACAGTTAAATTGAAAATAATCGAAATTATAATTGCATTCGAGTAAAGATAAGTGGAATTAATTATTTCCGAGAGATGGAACAATGAATGACGGAAACGTAACAAAATTGATTAGGGTTCACCGCGTTCATGAATACCGATAGATATTGTAACCTGGTGTTTTCTATTACATTTATGAGTACATAAAACTCGTTTCAGTATCGCGCCATAAGAGCATGTCTTATTTTTTTTTAATGTGAGAGGTTTAGTTTAAGGAAATTAAAAAAAAAAACAAAAATTCTTATCTAAACGAAAAAATAGGTACATCAAAACATGATGGTAATGACAATATTAAGCTTTAAAATTTAAGCAAACTGCAGTATTTCATTCATAAAGTATTTTTTTATTCTATAATTTTTCGCTTTTTAAGGAATTGCTCTCAGTAAAACAATTTGATACTAAGATCATGGCAGTTGAATTCAGCATTGGCATAACGAACTGAATGCAAAATAGTGTTATTATCTCAGAACACACATATAACTAGAATCAGTCAGTAGTAAGTCAAAGCGTGTCTCCAATGAGCGCACCGGCGCGGCGCTGGTTGGAGCGCACGTGATATTATTCAACGTCCGATCGCGGCCGCATGACGTCGCGTGTACTACAACAAGAAATGCCTAATTGTGCAGTTATAAGTTGTAAAAACTCGTCGAAGAATATAGACCGTATCAAAGGAGGTGTATACTTTCATCGCTAAGTAATTTTGTTGCTCCTTAAGCTAAAATTAATTTTAAAATGATTTATTTACGTTTTTGAGTGATACTACTTCGATAAATTCTCATTGGCGTATTTTTACTCTATTCGTTTTACATTGCAGTTTCAATTAATGTCATCAGGTGATGTCATCGTCTCATACGTTGAAAGTACGCAATGAAATTCAAACCATTAAACAACACAACAACAAATAAATGTCGTAGTACAGGGGATTGTGTCTTTTTTCTACAACTAGTGATGTTATGTTTAGGCACTTTAGATCGATTTCTTCAATCGCGAATTGATTGCGCTCGATATATGAAACTGTTATCCTCCAGTTATCCGGAGGAACGAGAATGCATTTTTGTAATAACTACATAGGTACCTATATTGTTATGTTTAAGGACAAAGGTGCTTTAGTGTATCCCTCAAAGGATTCTATACAAATATGCAAAGTTGCTGAAATAGTTATAAGAGAAATAAAAAGTAAATCACAAAATTTTAACACCAACCCTAAAGTATAATAAAACCCTAAATGAAATAATATTTTTAATTGCAAGATTTTCCGTTGTTTTATTAATAATAATATTTTTAATTGCATAACCATCCATCAGTTTGATCAAGCACCTACTGAAAACCATTTAGTTAATCTAATAAAGGCAATAGCTGATGTATACATTGATATACGTTTACATTATCTAATGAGAAATTTAAAACTACGAAAACACAAATATGTATTAAATTCGTCCTGTTTCAAGGTCAATAATTTAGTAATTAAGAGGTATTTACTTCGGTTAAATCAAAATCAACGTTTATTTTGTTTTACTGTTTTATTAAATGGTACAGAAAGGGTTTGGAGCGTATTAGGGGTTCTTTAATTTTGATCCTTCAATTTTGTGGGCTTACGCTGTTTGCGCGATAATTTAATTTCATACTTTTTATAACTAAATTTTGAAGTCGTATAGCATAGTGATATTACATTTGAACGTCTCCGTGCTTCAGAGGGCACGTAAAAAGTATGTTCAGGCTGTTATCATCTCGCTAACAGTCCTTAGGTCATGTCATAATGGGTGATATGTATAATTCTGACACAAGGTTGGCCACTCAAAAACAAAGATTGTAAATTTTATAATGAAAGCTGATTCTGTGATACTCTCAGAGGAGTCAGCCAGGTCATTCAGCATTCGTTGCAGGTCCTGCAGCGTTTCCGCCATGATGACAATGTCATCTGCAAATCGCAAGTGAGAGATGTATTCACCATTGACGTTGATGCCCCGCCCTTTCCAGTGCAGCGTCTTGAACATATCCTCCATTGCATTTGTGAATAGTTTCGGGGAAATAACGTCCCCTTGCCTCACTCCTCGATGCAATGGTATAGGCTTTGTTTGCTGATTCTGTACTTGGACGGACATGGTGGCGGCTTCGTAGAGACATCTCATCACTTGGATATATCGCCAATCTACTTGGCATCGCTGCAGAGACTCCAGAACGGACCAGATTTCAATCGAGTCAAAGGCCTTCTCATAGTCCACGAATGCTAGACACAAGGGCTGATTATACTCCTGGGTCTTTTGTATAATCTGCCGCACTGTGTGGATGTGGTCTATGGTGCCATATCCGCTCCGAAATCCAGCCTGTTCCGGTGGTTGGAAATCGTCAAGTCTTCGCGCAAGGCGGTTCGTGATGACTCTTGAAAACAGCTTATAGACGTGGCTTAGAAGAGAAATAGGTCGGTAGTTCTTCAGCCGGGTCTTATCTCCTTTTTTGAAGAACAAGACGACTACACTTCTACTCCACGCCTCCGGAGTTCTCAATTGGAGAGGCCTATGTCCAGCAGTGGACTGCGATAGGCTGATGATGATGTATGATGTAAAAATGATATTGATCCTACCTAATATTCCCTACAATTGATTAGATATAAAATTATTAAAAATAAATAAATGCTTATGTCGTTTAATTTTACCTGTTTTTATATTTATTTATAAGAATGATCCTAGTAATCTTAAAATGCAAAGTTAATGAGGCTTGATGGATGGATGAATGGATGCTTAGTACCTACTCTTTCATGGGAAAACGGCTGGACCGATTTGAACCCGGCAAAGAACACATGGATTGCTTTTATCCCGGTTCCCAAAGATTTCATTCAAAGTGTAAATTTAGTGTAAGTTCGGTGGAGCCGCGGGCGGCAGTTAGTTAGATAATAATCTTGTGCTAACTTGACGGAATTAAAAACAGCAAATATTTTTTTAATATAGCTTAAAACAAAAGAAAAAAATATGAATACATTATAACGAAGGAATTTTGTTAATTATTTTTTTTTTTTTTTAAATAAAGCAAAAAAATTGCGTGAGTGAAAAATACAACGCAATTGCCCCAGTTGACTTAATCATTTTCTTTTTAATAAAAAAAGTTTAAATTAAATAATTCAAAACAGCAATATCGAATCGAATTGGTCGATTTAAAATCGATACCTACCCTGTTGGATGAATGATGTCTTGCGATTGAAACGATTCTGTTTATGGTAGGTTCATCACTAAAACGCTCGCGTGACGTCATGCGCAGTGGGGATAAAGTGGCACGCTCTGTATTCATACTGTTACAGGAGCATATGGCATCTAGCTAGATCTATTATCTTTAATTATTATCCAAAATTTTTTTTCATGTCATTGCATTATTTATGCAATGACATGAAAAAAAAATCATGATTGTAAGCGCTACTTATACTCCGTACACTGTCTAAACGCGGCTAGTGGGAGCGAGGTCTGTCACTGCTTGGGATTATTCTAGAAAACAGCTGGTATATACTACGGTAAATACTTACCGCTAGGCAATATACCCGTTTGCACCTGCCGTATAAAGTATTATTATGCTGTATAAAGTATTATTATGCTGTATAAAGTATTATTATGCTGTATAAAGTATTATTATGCTGTATAAAGTATTATTATGCCAACTAAATAATACATCCATGAGATTTCGAATAAAATACTAAGTGAATTGAGTGACAATTACTTTACCTCCAAGCCTGAGCTCAGCCGCTGCCTGCGCGCTGTCCATGTCTCTCTCAGCGATGCACTGGTACATCCCCCGATGCGCCCTCACAACGCCGTGCACTCTGAGGACCCGCTCTCCTCCCCCCACGGGCACGCCGTCGTGTAACCAACGGACACGAGCGTCGCCACCGTCTACTGAGCAGTTGAAGGTCACTGAACTGCCCGAGTTGGCCACCTGTGGAAAATAAAATAAAATGGATTAGGAATATTGATATATTATTTGGATTTTTAGCCAACAGCCAATTTTTCAAATCATGACATGCAAGGGTGGCTCTTCAAGAAATCAATAATTAATCGTCAATTACTTAACTGAGAAGGTAACAATATCTAGTAAATATATTATAGCAGCACCATGCGTACCTGCGATATCTCCCTATAAATCCTCCACATGTCATGTTATATCCAGAGATATACTTGTATTAATTGATATAGAGTTTATAGAGCCTGATAATGTATTTTAACAGGCTCTCTATCTTTTTAAATAAAGAAAATTTTACACTTAAAATTAACTAAATTTCTTAATTACTTAACTTACCCAATTTCCTTTGTTATAATTTCGTAATTTAATTGTTTTGATGGCTTATTGCGTTTGTACCTAAGTACTGAAGATTCAGACTTCGTAGAATGAGTTACCATAGGGATAAGGGAAAGCAAGTTTTGTTTATAAACCTGTACAATGTCAAGGTAGGTTATGAGCGAAAATAACTTTAAAATGAAAATCTAAAATAATTTACTCTTTCCTTCATAGACATTAGCTATTTACAATAACAGCTATCAATGTAAATGTAACATAATTAGCTTAATCACACAAACTGTCCAAACTCTCTAAGTGCACGACACGAGCCGTCTGACGTCAAGACGATGCGAGAGAATACGTCTTCGTGAATAATTCACGGCATCACCTAGTGACGTCACGTCAGTCCAACTAAATTCGATTATTAAGACTGGCTGGAACAAAATACAGTACAGGGAAACGTTGTTCTTTTTCCTTACTTCATCAAAAATACGTGTACTTTAAATGTTTAAAACAGTACGATATTTTACTGAATACCTATTTGGAATAAGTTTATAAGAGTCGAAAGATAATTATGGACATTATTCAGTGAAGCACCAAACTCATCGCAACATCGTCTCCGACTCAAAAGGCGCCCAACTCTGAAGATACACTTCCAAATTCATCAAGTACGCACAGAAAGCTATTAACAAACTTTTGATCTTGAGATAAACGAATGAAAACACTTTTGTTCAGGCCCTTAATCAAATTATGTACAGCAATATTTACTTGTGAATTAAATTACAGTGAATCAAGCTCACTTTATTAAATTTGACGGACTAAGACGCAGAATTAATTAAAAACGAGAATAAGTATTTATAAATGAAACAAAATTCGTCGGTTTGCTAATTTGATTCTGACAGAGAACATTTTTCTTTTATAAATACTTTGTGCTGAATACGAATATAGTTTGTGTTGTACGAAAATGAATCTACGTTGGTGTGACTAATGTTAAATTAAATTTATTGTATTTTTTTAAATAGGGTTAAAGTTTTAAACAGAAGAAATAAGCTTGTGAAGTTGTGCTGAGGGAAGAAATAAGATTTCAACCATGAACACATAGAACTGACTGTCAATGGATCACACAATTTTTATTCCGTGCGGAGATCAAATGTTTCTGTTTCACTTATTTAAGAGGATTACTATATCATCTACTCATAGTTATATTTCAGATTATATTTTAAATTATATTTCAGCAACCATATATGTAGTTACAAAATAATAAGCAACAGTCGGTATTAAAATACCAAAATCAATAAATATTCAATTTATAATGAATAACAGCCGTTTTCACATTAAAAGGGAATCTAAATTCTATTATTTTACAGTCGCTAAATAAACAATTTAAATAAATTCAGCGAGGTGCGACTGCCAGCAAGTTGAACGCGGTTAACTAATTGGAAGTACTATTAATAATATAGTCGTTGTCTCCCTATATGAGATTAACGCAACACTCTGAGGGCATAGTAGCAGCTCTTGAAATCCTTATGACACCAATAAAAAATGTCTCATGAGGGTGAAATAACAGCACACAAACCGCAGAGCAGCTTTGTGGCGACCTGAATGTGCATGGCGACACTGCGGTCCCGATGCCTCAGGGAGTCGGTCAGGGCCTCGTCTCCCGCTTGCATTTACTGGCCGGCGGGAGTGAAACACCAAGAGCGCTCGCAGGACACTCAACTCTGTCTTGCCTTAATCGGCCGGCCAGAGGGAGGTCGCCAGAGCTTTTATGCTCGGGGGTGGAAGTGTCATTTTTAAGGGCATAACTACGGAGAAACCCGCTCACGGGCCTTCTTCGTGATGGTGAAACCGGCGCCGCATATATATATATATATATATATATATATATATATATATGTTCAATAATTCCCGCTAGCATCAGCACCTCGCTCTACCATGTCAATATTCGAAGTGCGCGGCGCGCGGGGCTGGGATCACATCGTAGCGATGTGTCTCGACTCAACGGTTGTGCTCTGCATACTTATATTTCAATTTTTGCAACGTCAGCCACCGGTGACGGGAATTTAGCTGCTATATGCGAAACACAGACGTAGGAACAATCGCGTTACTCTTTATATAATAATGGAAAACGTTAGCTGTATGTACGTGGCTGTTTATTCTCCTGACATACGGATAATGCGATGACGTCAGTTGACGTCAGTGTATTGGTCACGTATATTGTGACGGGAAACATTTATATCTGAATTTGTGTTATAATGTACAAGGTTTAGTTCCTTCCTTATAATAACTCTCTCTCTTAATCTTATTTTTTTCAAGTTCTATTTCGGTTGTTCTTGACTTTTACATAAAAATACTACACTTTGTAGGTATACGGGTAGTTTCTTGTTCTTGATTAAAACAGTTTTGTATTAAAATATTACTATAAATCTCGAGATAATTTTATCTAGAAGTTAAACAACAGCACAGAAGTTAAAACCAATGACGACTGACGCAAGTTTTATAAATTCGGTATCTGCACGAGACATGACATTGCGTGATCCACAGAATGGTAATACTAAAAGGCCCTACGTGTTTTCTCATATTTTTTACAAAGTAGTTTTTATAAAATGTAACTAAAGACACGGGGTATTTTGCGGGTGCTTCCGTTTTAAACCAACGAATATTTTATTTTGATTTCTACCAAAAACTTATCCGTTTACAACACATAGTATTTTTATCGTATTTTACCTAAAATATATTCAGGTTTCTTTCTATTTCAATTTAATATAGCTTTTATAAAAATTGTTATAAATTTAAATTTGGTATTTAAAATTACATACCGTGTGCCGATTTCGTCAGTTGAATCCCCGCGGCAGGGGGAACGCTCTATTATTATTTTATTTTTAAAATCAATAAAAAATCACTTCTTACATAAATCAATCAGTGCCCTCAGAAAATTAATAAAGATATGTGACGAATATGCAGTATAGAATAGTAACGCGGTTAAGAGCAAATTACTGCCGTTCAAGGCAGGTACTAAACACTATCCTTTGTTACCGCCTAATATGCAGTATAGAATAGTAACGCGGTTAAGAGCAAATTACTGCCGTTCAAGGCAGGTACTAAACACTATCCTTTGTTACCGCCTGTCTCACTAAATAAAACACCGCTCGAGATCGTGTTGAAGTTTTAGTATCTGTTTAAGGCACTGGGTAAACGCGTATCTATTAGACGACATGGACATAGAGAGGGAGTGTAAGGCGCTGGCAGTCAGAAGTAATATGTTGATTCGCAGGTTTGCGAATGTACAAACAGGGTTAAGGTCACCTTTAAGTTTAAGGCTTCCTGCCAAACCTTTTACACTTTCAGCCTTTAAGAAGGGTTACAGCGTGTTAGGCCTTCAGTACAACAATACGTTCAAGGCATTGATGGGGTTGCCTCGTTACTGCAGTGATTCAGACATGTTCGCCGAGGATCGGGTCGACGATTTTTATAGAGTCAGTACATCCCTATAGAGTCGCATGCGCGATAGCCCTAACAATGTGCTAAAAATAATGGCGGCAAGATTTGACGATTAAATTTTTAGATAATATTGGACAAGAATGCATGTGGCACCGTCAAATCGTGCACGCAAATAATTGTATTTTGTTCTTGTGTCTATGTTTATTGTGTTATTTCTGTATCTAATAACACTAGCTTGTAAGTCATAAGGTTGTTTCAATGGGTGATTTTAATAGAAAAACCGAGGAATGTTAAAATGGCGAAGAATACACTGTAGGAAGATACGGTTATGGCAACACTATCCACTCAAACAATTATAGAATATATATATATATATATATATATAATATATACCTAAATAAAGAAAACTGCTTTTAACAAGGCAATACAAACAAACAAACACGAAAAGAGTTCACAGAAATAAATAAAACTCCTAACAAATTTATATTAAATATTGTTACGGATTTTTTTAAAGAGCTATACACAAACAAAAATAATAAACATGCTACGACTATGACAGAAAATAAGCCAGATACTGAGCCTATATTGCCTACTCTAAAAGAAGAAACAAAAAGAGCTTTTATTAAGCATGCAAATCACCAATGGACTTCTTAAAATAGCCATGCCGGTAATTGTCCCTAAAAAAACCAATTTGTTTAAATAAATATTAACAACAGTAGTTATACTAGAAGATTGGACGAAATCAGTGATAGTTTTGTTGCACAAAAAAGGAGACAAAGAAGATATTAACAATTATAGACCAATAAGCTTAAAGTCTAATATATATTAGTTATTTTCTAAAATACTATTGTTCAGACTAACTAACACCTTTGATGAAAATCAGCTGTGGGAGCAAGCTGGATTTAGAAGCAACTTTTTGACCATTTACCACATACACGTTTTACGCCAGATACTTCAGAAATATAGAGAATACAACAAAACATTAATAATAATAATAATAATAATAAAATTTATTCATAAAGTATAGGTACAATAGCATAACTTAGGTACACTTATAAATAATAAACGGCACAGTTGGATATTTGCCTGAACTAGGTTGAAACCTGTGTTTCAGGCGAGAAAGTAAAAAAGTATTTAAAATAAATACTTTCTGAAACTAAAACTAATCTTAACTAAAAATAAGAACTGTTAACTAAATATAAAACAAAGATAAATAAATTAACTTATATTATGCTAATTACATAATTAGTGAGAAATTTGAGCCTTTTTTGATTTTATTACTACCAGTAAATCCTCCGTCTCTTCGTATGACATAGCTTGTAATTGCGAACTTATGGCTATTTTACAATTAAAATAATTAAGATGATATATATTTATTATTCGGTTTAATCTGTTATACAAAAAAGAGCCTATAAAATTAAAAAAATCTGTTTGTAAATGTATATCTTGAGGTAGAATTAGATGTGCAGACTATATCTTTTCGTCTCTTGTTAGTAATGTCAGCATTGAAGGTGAGCAGCTTATGTTGTTTTAAAATGATATTTAGTAGGAATAGCTGGCGAACAGTCAGTACCTTACAGCATTTATAGAGAAGGAAAGTGGGAAATAGGAAAGGACGAAAGGTAGCTACTTTTAAAACTGCTCTCTGAGCTTTCAAGAGGTAGTATAACGGTTTTTAGTGCACCACCCCACATTATTTTTGTTTCGTAGACTTCAACAAGACGTTTAATTCCCTGGAACACCACTACTTATGGGAATCATTAGAACAATAAGGGGTCCATAAAAAATACATGAGTATACTTAAAACTATTGATGCCAAAAACACAGCACAAATAAAACTAAGGTCAGGTGAAGAGTCCCCGATAGAAAGAGGCGTCGGTCAAGGTGACCCCATTTCGCCGAAGATATTCTCAGCTGTGCTCAGCTCTTGGAGTTGATCTTTAGGAGACTGAGTTAGGATAATTTCGGACTTATCGTGAACGGAGACAAACTGAGTCATTTAAGATTAGATTTTGATTATTAAATACTTGACTTGAGCAATTATCAGACGAAAAGGCAAATGCAGGGCTCACAATAAACATAAAGAAGATAAAAGTAATGAGCAATTTCTCACAAAAAATGCTATTACAGTTAATAATCAACAGTTAGAAGAAGTAAGCGAATACGTTTATCTCTAGGGCTAATTAATATCACCGAAAAAAAATAATAGAAAGATGAATAGCAAACACTTGGAAGAGATTCTGGTCGTTGAGTGAAGTAATGAACACAAAGAAAAATGCCTATGGCAGAGTAATGAAAAGTCTTTAATGTCTTACATACGGATACCAAACTTGGGCCTTAACTGAACAACAACGTAACAAATTAAATATATGTCAGAATGGGATAGAGACAAGCATATTGAGAGTAAGAAGAAGGGATAAAATACAATTAAAAAATATTAAAAGCAAGACTAAAGTTTGGAAAAGTTCAATCAATATGCAGAAAAATAAAATGTCGTTGAACAGGACATATGCTGAGATAAAAGAAATGGACCAGAATAATAACGGAACGGGAAGACGACTTTAAGCAAGTGGCCGGGCCGAAATGGTTATGTACAGCAAAGGACAGAAACAAATGGAAATCCTCAGTGGAGGCCTTTGTCGAAAGAGAAGCTGTTATGAGGAGATACAAGTAGGCATAGTCCAATTTGTAGATTATCACTAGATTGCCAATCGCTAGCATGTGATCCCTCGCCACCGCCACCACTCCATAATAACTTAGCACAAACTAGCAGTTCTTTCAAATTAAGTACTATTATGATGTATAGTAATGAAATTGGTAGGGGCATTGGATCCCTAATGTCAAAGTTGAGTACAGTAGTCAAAATTGCATGCCTGCTTTGTCCTATACTAAAATTAGATCTTAAAATATTTTTCATGATATTACATCATGAAAAATATTTTAAGATCTAATTTCAGTCATGACAGCAGCATATAATTATTTTTGTCGGTGATAGGGGAAATGTAAACAATAAAAGTTTTTAAATTATTTTGAGGAGTTGTCCAATTCACATGTAAAAAAAAATGTTATGTTTTCATTTCCCCTGAGTAATGGTTTATTAACACAGAAAGAAACACTATTAGATATAATTTAAATAACCTTATGCATCAACTGACATGCCAAATTAATGGACCTTTTTTCTGCAGCGTACGCAGTTATAAAAATTGTTGAAACAGCGCGATTAGTTTATTTTAGTTATTTCCATAGTATAATGTCGTACGGTATTCTACTGTAGGGGAATGCTGCCGACATTTTCGTTCTGCAGAAGAGGGTTATTTTATTAATTTACGATCTAAGTAGTAGACACTCACTTAAAGAAAAAAATAAGGCAATCAATATCATGACTGTTGCAGGTCAGTATATCTATG
This sequence comes from Herminia tarsipennalis, assembly GCA_945859575.2. NCBI lineage: Eukaryota > Metazoa > Arthropoda > Insecta > Lepidoptera > Erebidae > Herminia > Herminia tarsipennalis. Next base: position 1,673,044 of record OX243836.2, on the reverse strand, counting down.
AGAACTTTATATATGTTCACAAAAATATTGATAGTTTCTGTAAGAAATGTGATGTACATAATATTGACACGCGGAACAAACATAAACTTGTTGTACCAGCGTCAAGGTTACAAAAAGTAAACAAGTCATTTCGGGACCAATGTATACGTTTCTACAATAAAATCCCAGCGATATTCAGAAATTAAGTCGTAATCAATTGAAGTGTACCATTATGAAAAAACTGTGTATGAAAAGTTACTACTCAATAATTGATTATATGGAAGACAAAAACGCTTGGAATTGAACTGCTTTCTCTCACAGGCTATTCAAATGTACTTCAAGAATATATGTATTTAAATATATATATATATACACTTTGTAAGAAGTGAAGTATTGTGTTTGCTGAATACGTTTATAAATACTTATTTTCGAGTTACTAATAGTATTATTATTTAGTTATCCTTAATTTATAAACGATTACACTCACCAAAAACACTGGTTCGTTCAGTAAAATTTATTTTTGTAAAGAAAAACTTGATGATTTTGAAAGAGTGGCCCATGAGTTTCTTTTCATGAGCTTTACACTTGGAACTGCCGCCTAACCTCATTTTGTTTTCTTTTTTTTTAAACAATCATAATTTTATATTTTTTTTATTATGTATTAATTTGACGTTTTCAAATAATCAATAACCTGATTTTACGAAATAAAGATATTTGAGTTTGAGTTTGAGAGATAAACCGAATGTCGAGAATATGTTAAAGTTTAAGTTTAATAATGTTTTCTTATCTCTATTGTTATCATTGTTTGATTTTCAAAAAATATTATATTTTTAAGCTCCCGGTGTCTGAAAACCCACTCAGTTGTTAAATATCTTCTCAAGAGTAACTTTTTACATATAACAGTTAGAGCCCTTGACAAATGTTGTGTCTTGTTGATTAGCGTTTCAGAAACTGCTATTAAGACAATTCAACTTAAATTGATGTAGGACATAATTCTATTGCTGACGTCATAAAACCAATATCTTTCTTCTAGAGCTGTATTTGTATTTTACTCTTGAGTTGGGTTGAACACGAAATAATATTTAAGAAATAAATTATTATTATTATTTACCTGCAACTGTGGATGTACACTAACAACAAGCCGGGAGCGCACTCTCAGCCTTGCGTCTCTCCGTAGTTCCCCAAACTGGTTGTGCGCTCTACAGGTCCACACGCCTCCGTCAGACAGCTGCGCGCGGCGGATGATAAGCACCTGCTCCGACACCGAGATCCTGATGCTGTTCGACACGGGGCTCAGCCGCCCATTCGAGTGCCGGAACCAGCTGTAATGGACATCATGTTATTTGATTCAGGATAATATGTATGTGTTTGTGAGTGTCAGCGTACAAGTTACGCACAATTAAGCTCTGATGTAAAAAGTGACGTTTTATAGTTTTTAAACCTCGTGGCCATTAAACGCTAGAAAGTCATATCAATTCGGTTCAGCTGTTTTTATGATATTTAACTTTTGTGTCATATGTCAGGGTTTTTTTTGTGTATGTTTTAGTTTATGTTAATATGAAAAGTAGCCACAAAAATGTTAAATTACTTTTTCCAACTTTGCTACTCTAAGCTACTGGTAAGAATAGTTATATAATGGATGGTAAATAATGCTGTACGATTTATGCTAAAAGATATTTAGATTATATTCTTAATTCAACATTGTCCATCAACTTTCATAACGCTGTGATTAATCACGCCGCTGCAGTATAAAAGTGAAACAAAGTATGAGCTGATAAGTTGTTTATCTTTCTTACAAGTTCTTCAAGTAGAATTACACAATAATCCCCCTGGACTACCGCTGCACATGCCTCATAGTCTTGCTTATTAAAAAACTTTTATACTGGATTTTGACATTGAATTAAAACTTTAGGCAATTATAAAAATATGCGACGAGGAAAATATACACATTCACTATACGTACATAGTAAATAGCAGGTTTTATTTTAAACTTGTCAATCCTACTTCCTGCTAATATTAGGTATAAATTCGAAAGCTTGGGTGGATGAATGTTGTTATTTTGTCAAAATATTTTTTGATTAACTTTTATTTATTTAAAATGTTAATAATGCAATATATACAAGACATTTAATAACTACTCTATATTACATCTATATCAAATTCTTTGTCCTGACTGAGTGATGGATCAACGCACAGCCTAAACCGCTGATCGTAGAAACGTGAAATTTTGAGGATATATTCCTTATATAATGTAGGCATTCGAAAAGTAGGGATTTTTACATGAAGGGATGATACATTCCCTAAGGAGGTGAGAGTGTATAAAACTCCATCAGTTTTTAAATTAGATTTGTGAAATTTCGTATTTGTCTTTTTGGTTTAAAATAATCAAATACAACCCATATTCAGAAAACTTTTTTTAAAAATCAAATATAACCCGTTTTTTTTAAAAATCGGCCCTTAAAAGCAAGTTTTTATCAAACGCCGTCAGTTTTAAATATAGATCTTTAAAATTTCGTACTAAGAATATTGGATTAAAACAAAACAACACTAATTTCGGCGTTTTCGGAAAACCAACCCCTCTGGTGGTAAAATATTAGTGGCAAGTTTGTATGGCACTTTGTCAGTTTTAAACCAAAAAAAATTGCCACGACTACTTCACTCCTTTATGGGTTATTTACTTTATTTTAAACCAATATTCTAAATACAAAATGTTAAATAATAATAATAATAATAATTTCATTTATTCAGACCATTGATCCATTAAGTGTTAGTAAAACAATATTGAAATATAACAAACACCTTAAAGACTAATGTTAGTAATAACATAATCATAAAATACTACCGGATGTACTCCATATGAATACGGTCACACCGATTCATGTATGGGCAGTCCAGTCTTAGAGAAATCATTTTCAGAATACTGTTCGAGCTGGCCCTAACTCTGCGCACCAGAGATGTGCATTTCTTGCGAATCGTTGCATAAAAACAATCCGTGCGTGCTTCGGCAAACATCCCTGATGCACTGCAGCGTCGGGGCAGCCCCAACAGCATTCTGAAAGCATTATTGTACAAGACACGGAGGGCACTGTACGATTTTTTATTGTAAAAGGCCCACATGCTGCTCGTATAAAAAGACGTGCAGTAAGCTTTAAAAAGAGTAATTTTAGCTTTAGCGGAGCACTTTGAAAATCTACGAGCAATCATGTTTGCTCTAATAGACAGTGCCCTTCGTTCCCTGTCAATGTCGACATTGTCCTTGAGATCGGCCGTTATCAGGTGGCCAAGATACTTACACACTTGTACTCTACATAATGGAGTGCCATTGAGGTTTATATGTGGTAGGTCTCTAACCATTTTGACACCACCAATCCCAAAAACAATACACACACTCTTTTTGACATTGTAAATCAGGCCGTGGCTAGCCGCATAGGATTCACAAATGGAGATCAGTTTCCTCATACCACAGACCGACGCACTCAGCAGCGCCATGTCGTCAGCGTAGCTAAGGTTATTCAAACATGCATCATCCACATGACAACTTACATGTTGACTGCTCAGTGTGACGATCAAATCATTCACGTACAGGTTGAAAAGCGATGGCGAGCTAGGCCCCCCTTGTCTCACCCCGCATTCCATCCTGTACGATTCAGAAAAAACACAATTGTTCCATCTAACACTATTGACCTGGTTTCCATACCAATATTTAAATATATTGGTTATTTCAGATGGAATATTAATTTTCTGCATTTTATTCCACAAAATTCCATAAGAAACCAGGTCAAAAGCTCTAGATAGGTCGAGGAAACAGCCAATGACAGGCGTCTTGCGATCAATAAAGATCTAACTTATTTGTGTGTTATGTTAGAATAATTTAAAGTCTTTAATTTCCGATTAGGTTACTGCACCTACATATTCCATTTCTACATCACCCTAAGGTAGAAAGGCAAAGAATGCTTTTAGCATTAAGTCCACCTTTGTACAACTTTGTGCATGAAGTTTTAATTAAATAAAACAAAAAAACCCCTTATTCGGTGAATGGCAGATTCTGGAAATGGCAGATTCTTTAAACGGCAGATTCTGGTAATGGCAGATTCTTGAAATGGCAGATGTACAGTCATAGTCCTTGCTCGTGTACTTGGGTACTATTTTTTTTACATTTTTATGGTTCAGGAAAAAAACTTCAATACCAGTTAAATAGTTAGCGAAATACATTTATTGCACGACATAATCTTCTTAAGCACTCTGTTGTCGAAATATCACCTTGTAATGTACATTGTATAATTTTCTCAATCATGTGATCTTTTTCCAGGTTTTTTTATTACGTTTTTTTCCTTTCTTAAAAATATCATTTTTCTTCAACTTTAGATCTCGAGTGCGTGCTTCCTTTTTTAACAATTGAATAAAAAAATATAGACTTGGCTTTTTAGGTATTATACCATTAATTCGGCGGTGCCAGCCTTCAATAGCATTATTTGTGCGAAAGGTTTGATCATAGCAGGAAAATACGTCGTACGTTACTAATTCCATCCACTGTTTAATAAAGTAACTTTTAAAATTAAGAAATACATCTGTATTTGGTGCCTCCTCGCAGATACCAAGGAATGCTTCTGGTATCAGAATTTTAGGCAAGAGGGCTAAATTTGCAAAGAGTTTTGTGATGTGAATTCCGTCTGGAGTGCTATTCAGTCCTAATTTTCTGCTCATTTTCCAAACTGCGTTACTGTAGTGGTAAAAGCAGCCTTTTACATGCACTCCTGGGTATATTAATTTTACAGCGTTGATGGTGGAGATTTCATAATCGCAATGATATGATTTTATAAGCACATGGAATTGATTTTTTAATATTGTAAACATACGTACGTAAGTGGCTTGATTTTTGTTTGGTAAAAGGATATATAAAACAGGAACAAAATTAACACTATCACAATCGTTAGATAGATCAATATGTAAAGAATAGAGTTGGTAAAAGGGGCTTGGCACAATTCGAAATGTACCATCTCCATAAAATGTATCAACTGTTTTAATTTTTATTTTAGCCTCTGGAGTGCAAAATATTATAATTTTGTCATCGACACCGTCATCATAAGCAAAAAAATCTCCAACAAGGTGATCGGGTATCAACAAATCTTTGAATGTAGTACAGGTAGTTCGGCTTCTTTTTAGATATTTGCAACGTGCAAAATATAATGCATCCTTTTTCATTTTAAATGTTGGTATATTGTCCACAGGTATTTTATGGGCAAAATCATTGATCTTATTTTCAAATATTTTTTGAACTGGACCAAGGTTGGAACATACCTCTTTCTTGCACTCGTCCATCACTTGGTCTATAATATTTTGTGTCAAGTTAGGCATGCAGGCGTGGGTGGCTTCTTTAATAATATTGTTTTTAGCGTCTAAAGTAATAGAGGCACTGCATTCGTTTTTCTTATTGCAACGATAATTATATGTACCACACATGTTTTTTTTAACGAAATTATATCGATAGCCAGCATGTAAAATAACTGCTTTCCCTTTTTGGCTCTTGATTAATTTTATTGAAGATACCTCACTACTGGGTCCAGCTCTTGGTGAATCCATATTGCAACACTTAAACATAAACAGAATGAGTGCGAACTAGACAAATTTAGCGAAAATGTTGACAATGACATGTGACAAAGTAATTGTATTTCAAGTGGCCAGTACCCATTAACGTGGTTGTAAAGAGGTTGATAAAACGTATTAAATTAGTTTTAGTGCAACTTGTTGATTATTTACATTTCAAACAGCCTGACTGTACAATATCTGCCATTTCAAGAATCTGCCATTACCAGAATCTGCCGTTTAAAGAATCTGCCATTCACCGAATAAAGGAAAAAAACTAATGGAGTTTGATAAAAAGTTGCAACCCGTAGTTCACCCAGTTTAGGGGCTGATTTTCCAAAAATCCCTTTTTATTTGATGCCTACAATAATGTAGTGAGACGTGAAATTTCGAGGACTTATCTTTTATATATATAAAACAAAGTCGTGTTAGTTACACCACTTATAACTCAAGAACAGGTGGACCAATTTTTATGATTTTTGTGGTTTTGGATATGTATTCGTCCGGAATAGGGTAATACGTATTAAAAACACTGGAAAATTGATAAAAAAATAAAATAAAAGAAAATAATATTCCCATACAAAATATTCATGGGTTTCGTACCTGTCAACCATTTCATGTTTATTCCGGTAATATGGTAAACTCTCTTTTCAAATTAAAGGACATATTTAAATAAAGGTTTTGAATCGACAAGATATATCCAAAGAATAGTGTCAGTAATAAAAAGGGATTGACATATTTATCGGTTGTCAAATATTTATGCATGCGTTTGAATAAGTTCATGACCTTTGGTGATGTTCAATAACAAAAAAGTTTGTATAACATTAGTTAAAATTATTTATTGAATTGATTAGTTGGGACAGTTTTTATCATTATTGTAAGCATAGATTGATGGGATACTTTTACAAACAACGGTCACTCATGTACCTATTGAACGTTGCCTATAAGTCACGAGTCACGAATTCCTTCGTTATCAATACTAATATTACGAGTATTTATCTGAAGAGTTTGTTTGTTTGGTTAAACGCAATAATCTCTGGAACTAGGTACTGGTTCGAATTGAAAGATTATTTGTGATTTCATTTGATTTTTAGTATTGTATAGCTTATTTATCAAAATTGGGGGAAAATGTCGCATACGAAGTTGCGCGGGACAGCTAGTTCTTTATATAAATAAAGAATAGGTCCTAGAATTTTCACGTCTCTACGATTATCGGTTTAGGCTGTGCCTTGATCTATCAATCAGTTAGTCAGTCCGGACAAAGAATTTTATATATGTAGAAGCGTCAGGGTAGACGTATGAGCTATTAGCGGCTCAATATTCGAATTAACAGTATGGTAAATGTTAATCGATCATATGAACTAATCATTTCAATTATACTATACAAATGCCACCGCATCACTGACCCTATAACCACACTAACACTTTGCACTATAAAAATAGTGACAAGTCTATCAGTAGACGCGTTGTCACTTTCGACTTCGGCAGTCTTCGATTAAGACTGCCGAATTAGACTCACTGTCCCACTATCGGCACTTCAAATGTAAACGTCAAACTTAAGACACGCCATCTTGCGGCGGCCATGTTTATATGAGTCAGTAGACTAGCTTTTTTATCAACACAGATACTAGGTCAACGGAAATCAATTAGCGTTTTAATAACTCTCTGACATATAGATTTACAAAAATATATATTAAAAAGATTTTGTTAAAAATTACAGAAATGTAGTTTATATGTTACAGAAAATATGATTAATACAAGATTAGGCATAAAAACTAGTCATAATAAATAATGACAAAGTCACGTGACAAAATAATCATTACCACTAGTTATTATTCATATTCATCAGTGTTTGATCTTAGGAAAAGTATCGATAAGTATGATGATGACGGGTGATAATAAATTAACGATGATGATTGGTGATGATGGTTGGCAATAATTATTGGTAACGATGATTGATAAATGGTATTAATGGCGACACTGATGATTGATGATGATGATGATCAACAAGCGTCAACTTGTATGGGTCAAACTTTATCGCCCAGATCTTAAGAATCGCATCTTCTCTGGCGCTGCGGGAAGTGCAGCCTCTTCGCCCTTGCGTAACAAAGCGCTGGCACCTATGCTTGCCTTTCCTCCGCGCCTCCGGTTCTAAATAACACCCTCAGGGTGTCACAAACAAGTACCACTTGAAGTCGGGGTGAGCTATTTCGGTTTTGTCAAGTAGTTTTGAACTTGATTTACTACATACCTACTACTCGTTTCGAATTAAACATTATACCCATTTTATTACTTTACCTAATACTTCCTGGATTATTATACACAAATCCTAAAATGCGTTTTTATTATGCATAGTTGCCAGTGACTATATATAATCACTAAATTAATCAAATGTACAAATGTAAAATAATGCGTATAACTAGAGATAGATATACTATGAAACCATAGAATAGAAAAAGTCGCACATAAAAACTGAGTAATGGAGCTCTATATATAATATGGATTTTTTATTAACATATACCTGTATGTCGGTGGTGGACTGCCGATCGCACAGCACACCAGGCGTATGTCACCGCCTTGTGGAACCATCTCGTCCTCTGACACAGTCAGCATTCTTGGTGCCATACTTGAGGTAGCGTCTTCAATGTGGAACAACAAGAAACATAATTAATTATTCATAGATAAAGTTTGTTATCCGATAACTCGAAGACGGCTGGACTTATTTGATTTTTTTTTTGGGTTTACTAAGGTATACTTCCTAATTGGTTTCATTGTCATCAAATTTAGGATCTGATGATGGGATCTTGGAGAAATCGAGGCAACTCTGCAAATATTAAGAGCACACCTATAGTACTTTGGGTATATTTAGTTGTAATTCACTCTCAAAAAGCACCATAAGTGAAGTTGATCTGATGATAAAGGCCAAAATTAAAACCATAGATGTCCAACGGAACGACTCATTAATAAGTATTTTGGGTTACGATTCGATTAATTTAATATGGTTCGTCACAATGCACCTGATACTTTGCTTTCATAGCATCATGTTATGTATGACTCTCAGTCAAGTATCGGGTTCACTCCTAAAAATTTACGGCCTTGTATTGGGACAAGCAATATTTTGTAAAAGGAAATGAGCAGTTTGGATTAGGCTATTGTAATTTTAAAAAATACAAAGTAACATACTAAAAAGTGAGAAATAAAAACTTTTTCACTCACCAAACACAATGGTTCATTCAGTAAAATTTATTTTTGTAAAGAAAAACTTGATGATTTTAAAAGAGTGGCACATGAGTTTCTTGGCAGCTTCTTCTCATGAGCTTTACACTTGGAACTGCCACCTAACCTCATTTTGTTTTTTTTTTTTTCAAACATTCATAATTTTATAAAATTTTTAGTATGTTTTAATTTGACGTTTTCAAATAATCATTAACCTGATTTTACGAAATAAAGATATTTGACTTTGACTTTGACTTTGACTTTTTAACAAAAAAATATTAAACCAAGGTAACTAAAAAGCATAAAATAGAATAGGTACAACCACATAAAATATACAAATCTCGAAAAACTTAAGAATACGAAAGTATACTAACGTGAAACAGTGACCATAGCCGGTGAGCTCTTGCGCTTCTCTCCGGTGAGGGTGTGCTGCGCCTCGCAGGAGTACGAGCTGCCGTCGTCGGGGCGTGCGTTCCGCACCACCAGCACATCGCCTCGGCTGCCACCCACTATGTACCGCCCGCCTGGGAACAACAAACAGTACTGTATTGAGATCATTTAATTGGGACTACCTTGTGCATGCCGGTAATAGCAACCATTAAACTTGAGCTCTCTAATGTACCGCGCGGCCAGAAAGACGAAGATCAAGCTGTATGGACGGTTTGCGAGTATCTAACCAATTTCGATAAAACGTGTCAGTATTTAAATTGCAATAAAGAAATTAAAATCGAAAAAATGTTCGCCTTTAGAACCCCATTAGTTGATACTTTAACTTACACATCTTCAATTTACAGACACAGTTGCTTTACAATATTATATAATACGAGTAGCAAACAAGATAAGACACTACAAGACAGACTTTAGGGTGAACTTTTAGGGAAAGAAAGGGTCTAGTTTTTTATTCTTGTCCACGCTAGTTAATTCTTTGGATATAAGACATATTCGGTATAAAGAAGAGTCGCCGTCTCTTAAACAAACAAATTTTGATACGGTTTTAATTGAACTGTACCTACCTACTATAATTGAGTAGATGACTATAATGAAAATATATTATTATACATTAATCAGGCAATTGTGCGCCTTAACATGCTTTAAACAAATAAGGTCATCTATAATTTAACGTGTTTAAAAATAACTGCTTCTGTGAGTTCGGTGACGCGGCACTGCTGCTGCGCGGTGCTGCGCAAAAGGTCGTTTGTTCGATTCTCACACGGGACACCACTTTGTGTAATTCGAATTCTTTGTTACGAGTCTGGGTGTATTGCGTGTCCGTGAATTGAATGATTGTATAGTCCCTCAGGACATAAGGCTTGTTACCCCACTGCGAGAGTTGTCTTTTTAAAAAAAAACCGCCCAAGTATGAGAGGGACTCGCGCACTGAGGGTTCCGTACTAACTTATAAGTATTTAAATAGTTCGATTAACACGGGAATCTATCTAGTCACACCGCACTGTATCAACCAGTAGCAAAAGGGCGACTCATCGACCGTGGTTACATGAAGCATTTTGGGCTAGGGTAGGGCGACCCACATTACTAGTAGTTAAAAAAACTTAGTTGACGAATTGCTTTATTGAGTCGTAAATAAAATAAGTAAGTAAAACTATTTAAAAAAATTAAATACAGTTAGATTTCACTTCTGTTCTTAGCGAAACCTTGATATGTTTTCTCATTTTTGTTTTCAACGGGATCTCTGTAACGAAACAATATTCTTCAATATTTATCAGACAACTCACACAAGACCATCCGATCCCAAACTGAGGAGAGCCTCTACTATGGCAACCAGACCACTAATACTCGTAATCATACTTATATAATTCTAAATACATATTATCAAATCAATAAAAAAGAATCATTCACTTAGAAAATATACACTAACTACACTTGTGAAAAGTCATGATTCAACATGTACATGCTTGCGAACAGGCATTACGCCTGTTCGCAAGCAATAGGTAAAGCCGGCGAAAGAAGCAAGGCAATAAAAATTCACGGCCACTCTTCGAATTGCAGTTGTTTACAAGGTTTGCTTGTTTATAAAATGTATTTATGTAGGTAAGGTGCTTCCTCAATTATATTATGGGTACAACATATATGAGAGTAGGTACTGGTGCAAAGGCAGGAGAAAAAATTATATAAAAAAAGAAAACTTGAGATTCAATATCCACTACAAATCGATAGAAGAATCTCAGGCGCGTGAATTTCTTCACTACACTGTCTATGAAAATAAAGAGACGAATAATGTCTACAAATGTGTCCATTATTCGTATCTTTATTTTCATAGACATGTCACACTATAGACTTTCATTTTTGTAGACTTCATCAGAGTCAGTTTTTATGGTTTTTTATATTAAATAATTTAATAGAAATCCTTTTAACAAGCTCTTTCATTTGATATGTAACACGATACTATCAGCGAAACTTTTTTTTTATTTCTTATTTGACCCCTCTAAAATTACCCCCAAGTTTAAAACTCAGACTTCTTATAGATTTTCCTGTAATCTATAGGTTAAGAACTATCTTTTACATTTTTTCTAAAATATATGGCCGGAGCTTCGGAGACATAAGGGCGGGGTGGGGGGTGGTCTATTTTCATGGCTTTTCCTAAATAATTTTAAAAATACCAACATTAAAAGTAAATAAAAAAATATATATGTCGATACACGATACAGTTTGTATTAAATATTAATACAGTTACAGTTTGCATTTGCAATCTGTTTTTTTTAATTTTCTAGTTTGCCCTCCAAAAATGGCTCTCAATTTCAAAGTCTTCTATTTACGTTATGTGTACCAATTTTGAACTCAATCGGTCTAGTAGATTCGGTGCAAATTGACTATGACAGACGGATAGACAGAAACACAAGTGATCCTATAAGGGATACGTTTTTTCCTTTGGAGGTACGGAACCCTTAAAATATATATCCGTCAAAATAAATACTAAAAAGTTTAATGACCCACGGTTCCATACAAATTGGTAGGGAACGGGTCGTTTTGAGTCTATAGCTAATGTACTGTGGCAGGTGCGTCGGAAACTCGACCGGCCACTCGCATAAAGCCTCATTTAATTGTGAACTGTTTGTCTTGACGTTCCAAAACTATGAAATAATGACGAAGAAGAAGATCGAAAAACAATTGAGAGAATTGGACCAAGCGTCAAGACGAATGGTCAAGGAAAAGAATTAATATGTAAAGAAATAATATTACAAGTTATTCAATATATAATATCGTTCTGGGCTTAAGAAAGTGTTTGATTCCTCATCCCCGAGAGCAATAATCCCGGCTGCGCACCCCAAAGCCAGCAAGAGGTTCACGTCATTTTGCATGCACTATGCATTTTGTAGAGCTAGAACGAAAGTCCGTGTGAATACAAGGGCGAATAGTTACATAGTAATAAACTACCTGCGCTTATTATGTCTTTGCGTCTAATACTATTTAATCTGATATCAATATATGGACGAGCATAGTATGAGACCGTATAAAGATTATCCTTGTCAACACTCACCAAATTCCTTTTGTGATATATTTTTCAAATCCCCAACATCGCCACATACGGTGTACGTCGAAGCAATAATCCCACCTAAAAGCATACCAGCAAAACAAACCCACAGATCAAATGTACAACAACAACAATCTATTACGATTGTGTCAGTAACAATACCACGCAGGTCAAAGACCGAACTAGCCTTTCAACAAACAGGCTTTCTATTTGATTAAACTGCATTCGCTTTTACCCATCCATCAACATTCACGAACTAGGAGGAAGTCTCCGAAGTGACGATGGGAGACTCGAGTGGGGAGAGGCCTAGGGGGAAGTAGTGAAACGCTCATGACTTTGAAATTAGGAGACAACTTCGATCGAGTGCACTTACCCATTTATAGCGGGGGTGACACCATTTGACCGATGACGGCGTCCTCTTTGTATTGGACAGACGTGCACAAGAATCTTTCTACACTTAAAAAATAAACCTAGCTGGACCGATTTATCGCCCTAACCCCCTGCGTACTCGTTACGTTTCAAATATATATATATATATATATATATATATATATATATATATACATATATATATATATATATATATATATATATATATATATATATATATATATATATATATATATATATATATATTATATATATATATATATATATATGGTATAATATACTTTTTATCATACTAGCACAAAACTTCTAGTAAAAAACAATTTAAAACTTAATAATAACTGAAATCAGGAAACGACAGGTTGGAATTAAATTTTTTGAATTTCCAATGTTCACAATGTTTCTCTGTTTATAAACTGTACATGCAGGTAAGGTGCTGCCACCATTATGTTATACACCATTTTAGAGGACTGATGCAAAAAAAAGGTCAATAATATTAGAAGAGTACACGAGATTGAATACATCAGCCTCAATGAGCACAACATAGTAGGAGCATTCACTTACGATGTAAAAACTTTATGTGCCTAAATATTGGCCAATTTACTACTACTTAATGAATAAGTATACATTGTTTTTCAAAAGAAAGAAAAGAATGGCCGTAATTTATCACGCAGAATCTTTACTTACAAAAGTAAATCGTTTTCTTAACTAGTACCTAAGTAACATTATCAAACTGTGACAACAATATTCACCTAGTAAAATGCAATAAACTATACAACAATACACATTAATAGGGAGCAACTAACTACATCCATTTATCTTTATGAGTTAAATAATCATCGATTGAATAGTAAGCTCTTTGTATAAGTATATGTACTTTGTATGTCTCTTGACTACATTCTTAAATTTATTTACTGGTAGACTCGATATGCTGACTGGGATTTTATTAAACAATTTAACACCTAGTCCCATGAATGAGTTATGAGTTTTATGAAGCCTATGATATTGACCTACCATTCGTGATTCGTGCTTATTTCTTGTATTCGCAGAGTGAATATTACTATTTTTGTTATATAAGTGTAAGTTTTGTTTTACAAATATAACGTTTGCATATATATATATTGTGATGCAAGTGTCATAATGCCTATCTCTTTAAACTTTTCTCTAAGGGAAACTCGTGCTCCTAGTTGATATATCGCACGCACTGCACGTTTTTAAAGAATAAAAATAGTTTGTATATCAGCCGCCTTGCCCCAAAGCAATATGCCGTGGGACATGACGTTGTGAAAATAACCAAAATATACTAGTCGAGCTGTCTCTACATTCGTAAGGTGTAACGTAACTTTGCTGACAGCATACGCTGCAGAACTGAGTTTTCCTGCGAGACATGATATTTGGGTGCCTCACTGTAACCTATTGTCTAATGTAATTCCCAAAAAAACTGTTGAGTCGATAAAGCTAATCACCTCATTATTTAAAATTATACTCGTATTAGTACTTTTCACATTCGGCAAACTAAACTTAATACATTTATTTTTTTTGGGTATTAGAAGTAGGTTGTTCGTTGTAAACCAATCTTGAACTAGTGCGAGTATTTATTATCAGTAGATCAAGTTAGTAAGTAGTTTAGATCACTCTAATGGCATCTTGTGAATTTTCCCAGGCACTAAAATTATAGCCTGCATCAATTGTAGAGCGATCCTTTGTGAAACCATATTGATTGTGATGCAGTAGATTATTAAAATTAAAGTGTGATTCTGACTGCATAATAATGGCCTTTTCAAAAAATTTAGTAATAGCTGGCAAGATGGATATTGGTCTAAAATTATTAGGGTCATTCTTTGATCCGGATTTAAATAATGGTAATACTTTACTATGTTTCATCAGATCAGGAAACATGCCGGTATCAACACATTGATTAAAAATTATAGATAACTATGGCGCTATGCTCGTAATTATACTGTGAATTAATTTTACTGAAATACCCCATAAATCAGCAGAATTTTTAAATAAAGTAACTTTAATATTTTAATTATTTCACTGGGGTGTATATATTTAAAAGCAAATGGTACATTGCATTCATCCACATTATCTCTCAAGAGTGATTCGGCTTTATCTGGGTAAGCGTTTAAGGAGCTGGTTGTGGTTAGTGGTATGTCAGCAAAGAAATCATTGAAGGTTTGTGCTAGGTCTTAATTATCAGTAATAGTCTTATTGTTAATTCATAATTCAAAGCTTTTATCTCGAGACTTTGACTTTGCTTTCCGAATTAATAATATTTCAAGTGGCTTTTATTTTATTATCAGATTTTTTAATATTTCCACTAATAAGTAAAGCTTTGGCACATGCACAAGCTTTTTTAAAAGTTTTTGAATAGTTTCTCACATACTGAATAAAGTTTTATCAAAATTAAATTGTTTCATACCATATAACTCGTACAACTTAGCTCTACTTTTACAAATGCCGATAGTTGCCCAATCACAAAAGCTAAGTTTAGAATTATTATAAAAAGCTTTTGATTTAAATATGTTATTGTATTCATATTTGATTATATTAAACACTGAGGAGTAAAGATAGTTCGGATCAGAGTGGCTGAAATCTATACTGGTAATATTAGCAGAACTCATTCTCATGGCCTACATGTTATCTTATCTATTTTGGCCACTGTGTGTGAGGGAAAAGTGACTTTCTGCCGACAGTGATCTGATGTTAAATCACTCAATATTACCTCATTAAAAAAACTACAGTTGCAGAATATATTATCTAAGCAAGTAGCAGAATGTGATGTAATTCTTGTTGGTTCATTAAATAAGTACAGTAAATTAAATGATTTAAATAGATTAACTAATCTGGTAGACAAAGATGATTGTTCAAGTAAATTTACATTGAAGTCGCCACACACTACTATATGCTTATTACCGTAACTTACCCTTTTAAGCACATCTTCCATTACAGATTCAAATAAGTTAAAATCACTCAGTAGTGGTCGATATGCACAAACTATAATATATCTCTCCAGCTCCCCACATGATAATTCTATAGTACGCTCAACAGACAGATGTACTATATCCTTGCGTTCCTTACATTTAATACTGTTGCATACAAATATCATAGACCCACTACCAATGTTCAGTTAAGCAACAAATATCAACACTGTGCTTTTTTAAGAAACAATTCGAGTTCATCTATTTTGCTGGATAAGCCTTGAATATTTTGGTGAACTACAGTTAGACCACCTGTGGGCTTGTCCATTGTTTGACTTACTAGTTTAAACTAGGAGTCTTAATAACATTCAACGTAAAACTGCTAACACTAAATTAATCCTGCATAGTACTGTTTGTACCTAGGTCAGGGTGTAAATTAAATGCTAATAACTTAGCAAGTTGTCTTTTGTAGAATGTGGAAAGATACATTCTATCTTTCGTTAAAATAAAATTACAAATAAATGTATTCGTGCCAACAAATAAAATATACTTACTATGTAAGTAAGTACTGTTATATAATAAAAGATTCAAGCTCTGTACATGCTTGTTTTGTAAATCAGATACTGACGGCGAATAAGGTAGACTACATAAAATAAACTTACAACCTACTTTTTCATGGATGTATGTAATAGTTTCTGTTAATTTCATTATGTCTCTCTTTGTGACTGAGAAGCTGTCACCATATAATACTATAACTGTTGACCTATTATCTAAGGTGGTATTATTTAATTTACTAATTAAATTACAAAAATTTGATCCTAGTGAACAATAATTTATGACCCTATACTTTGTGTGACCTATAATAAACCTGCTAAAATCTATACCTAATTGATCAGAAAAAATTACAACTTTATTTTCTGTAATATTCAGAGTATGCTGGTCAGATAACAATCCACAGTCAGAGTCAGACTTACTGCGTTTACTGTTCTGCAACTGCCGTGTATTGGTGTGATTGTTGTGTTGACCGACAACCTGTGGTAGTGAGCGTAGTGTATTTATTCGAAGCTGCGGAACCCTACACTGAGCATGGTCCGACATGCTCCATCCCGGTTATTTTACTGTTGGATAGCCCATTTATCGATAAAGGTTATAGGCTATATAACATCACGCTACGGCTTCCACCAATAGGAGCGGAGCATCAATAAAAAATGTAGCAAAAAGGGGGAAAATTGAGGCAGACGAAGTTGCGTGGGTCAGCTAGTAAATCTTATTTGTAAACAAATTGACATATTGGTGGAGGAGCGTGCTAAGTTTGTTACTGTGCAATCTGTGATGTAAATCAAACGTGTGGAAACTTACAGAAAAGTAGACATATAATGAAACTACGTATTTGTTAGGAAGAGAACATACGGTTTAGAGGCTGAAAATACAGTATTATGACGAAAAAAATGTACTTGGCCTGTAGTTATAATTATTAATAATAAAGTAATAAAAGCACCATCAGTCGCAGACTAGCCTTTAGGTTTACCTGACTGTACTCAGATAAACATAAAGGTTGGTCTGCGTCTCTGCTGCTGATCTGCCTGTGCAAATGAAAAACGGAGAAACTAAATAGAAACAACCAGAAGTTAAACAAAAGTCTAGGTTATTTCTTACCCTTCCATATATTATACGTTTTATTTTATAAAAATGTCCCAAATGTATCTAAACACAGGATGTATATTAGTATATTACAAAACTGGCAACACTTGTGTGCGTGAGTAGACGTGGTGGAGCGTCGCGCCGGCCGTCACCGTTTACGATCAGATAACTTTCAAACGGGAGTTTTTCAATGAATTCTAAATGTGCGACTACCGAGAATGCTCTCCACCGGCCGCTTTGTCTCGGATCGTCGACTGTTAACTGATCGCGTCGATACTACAGTCGCAGGTTTTATGACTTTATACAGGTGACCTTATGTATTGTGATTTATTTATGTTGGTATGCATCTCTTAGTACTATGACTACGGAACTTAAAATGGTCAAAATTGCCGTTGACTTTCTATTTATTTAATAACTATAAAAAAATCTATAATGTAAAAATAAATTCCTAATTCATTCATTCACTCGTCAGCGCCCAGCTTAAACTCTGAAACCTGAAATTTTGCAAAGAAATTTTTTTTATAATGTAGACCAATGGATTTAAGAAAACTCATGCTTAAGGAGTGAATAAACTAAACGCAAGCGTAGCTGCAGGAAAAGCTGTTGAGGTTACCTTCATACGTTGGGCACTCGATAAGTTTTGTTATGCTCGTAATTAAAAAAATGTAACGCAACTGTATTATATATTTTTAAACAGGAAATTAATTTAAAAATAGAACGTAAGTAGCCAGGTAGCTGTAGTTTAAAAAAACTATTAAAAAAAAAACTGACTCCAAAAAATGTACGAATTACAAAAAAATATACCCAAATTGCTATAGGTGTGCCTTAAATATTTTAAGAGTTCTCTCAATTTCTCCAAGATCTCATCATCAAATTCGAGGACAATCTGGAAGTTATACCCTTTCAAACACAAAAATATTTTTCAAATCGGTCCAGCCGTCTGCGAGTAATCTGCGAACAAACATTTAAAAAAACAAACAGTCGAATTGAGAACCTCCTCCTTTTTGAAGTCGGTTGAAAAGAATAATGATGTTCCAGTCATTAACTACGACGGAAAAGAGAAGGTATATGTGTTTGGGGTGAGAGTTTTTTTTGTGTGCACTCCAATGTTGCCATATAACTCAATTACGGTTCGTGGGATTCAGATGCGGATTTCTGTAAAGGGTGTGTAATTTGTCTGCAATGGTTCTAAGATATATTAATAGGAAAAGCATAAAATAACACTTTGGAACCCCCGACCAATAAGGGGTAAGTAGTACGAAGAAAATTCGTCGGAGGCTGCTAATCGCTGGTCTGAAATTAACTAAAATATTTCAGTGTGTGTTATATTTGCGTGCTATGATATTTTATGATTTTAAATTTGATTCCACTGAAGATCCTAGTTACTTACTTGAACTTTTACAATCAGCGTTAGGGGATTCTGTCCTATCTTGAGCAACAGTTTTTAGATTGTTCAGTGAATTTAAAAGGCGTTAAACGAACCTCGAAGATGACCATAGAAGTAGTCGCCACAAACGGCAGTGACTGCAGAAAATGGGGTGAAAACTGAAATGATGGTGCGAGAAGAATTACTTATTCGGACATCGAGAAGATTCTTGGCGTTAGTTTGAGGAGCGTTATCATTATTTTTAGGAAGCTTTGGTGTCGCTAGAACCCGCATTGGCTCTCAGACACTGTAAAACAGACCGGTTAGGATAGGTGCCGTGAAATGTATCTACGATTTGAAAACAAAATGTCAAGACGTGTTTCAGAAATCATCCCAGGCGACAAAACCCTCAGAACAAAGGCGTTTCTTGAGGAATCCAGTGTTGAAACCTTGCCCCGTCCACCGTACAGTCCTGATTTATTTTTGTTCAAAAGGATTTATTTATGTGTGCCGTAGAGGCTATAGCCGCCTACGAAGTCGCAATTTAGGACCTATCGAATCAAGACTGACAAAGCTGTTTTAATAGTCTATGGGTTTAGGCGAATGGAACTTAACATAGAGAATTAAAGTGAGTATTTCGAAATAATGTGAAATATATATCATAAAATTATATAAACTACGGGTCTTAATCGCGTAAATATTTTAATGTAATGACCATTTTTATTGCCCGACGTTTCAATCATATTGCAACGGCACAAGTAGACTGATTCAGCTCAGAGTCGCCACCGTGAAGCGCGGGTTTCAGAAACTATACTCGCTTGATTTTAACACCCACTATAACGAAACTATCGGTACTTGGGCACACAACACTAAGGACATCTGCATACTGCATGCCGAACAAACAATACACGCCGTATTGTTTGTTCGGCGGTGTGTACATGTGTGTACTTTACGGTATTGTCAAAGGGTTGAAATTTACGTGTTTTTATTTCTACCGCTTCCCGGGCCATACTCAAGTAATAATGACGGTCTGTGGACAGGACCTATGGTTTGTGTAGTTCAATCCAGTGATTGGATCCCGCATCCAGCAATTGTTTCGTTTGTCTGTCGGTTCGTTACTGCCGCGATATGTTCCTTAACCCTTTCAACTATGGTGCATTTGGTTTGTCCGATATGGAAACTATCACAACTGCAACCACTTTGTAGACGCCAGGTGTCTGTAGAAGCATTACATCCTTAGGAGTACGTAAGTGCTTAAATACATGGAAGTGCGGACTATATACAGTCCTAATGGAGTATTTCTGCAGTACTGTTTTAACTTTATCCGGCACTCCTTTACCGTTCTGTAGAAAAGCTGGAGCCCTGTATACCCTCGGATGTATGGAGTTCAAGTCTTTAGCAAATTATTCTAGTTCCTGTCTACCGCCCTTCATAATGCAGAACACGTCATCAATGTACTTTTTCCACAGTTTGACCTCGGACAGTTGTAACTCGATTGTTTCTTCAAAATGTTTTTTCCAGATGTTGGCGAACACCGGCGCGGCGCCACTGAGCTGCCCATGTTGCCTTCCAAATAGTTTTTCAGAAAACAATGTACTCATCGAGCTTTCTCTCGATGACGTCAAGGCAATCCTGAATGGGAAAATTGGAGTAAGGACTCCACATCAATTCTTACTATCACGTCCTCTGGTTCCACTTTCATGATCTTAATGATGTCCACATAAAGGCAAGAATCCTTTACAAACGATGTCGTTTTACCTGTTTTAACTGCAAATGTAATGAAAATACGTCAGCAGAATTGTGAAATTTAGGTTACGACAGCTGCAGAGGGTTAATTGTTTCAAGAGACGAATACTCGCGTTTTTTAAAATCCCTTCGGAGTGTGGAATGTCATTACGCGGTTTGATACGCACTGCCGCCGTAGGTACTACATCCGACGCAGGATACTTTATTAAAAACGTTAATGATGTTTCTAACCGCACACCTTTTATACGAAGGAATTCTAGTTCTTTCATTTTGTTTACAAATTTCGCCCCGTATCAGTTTGCTATAAATGTTGATAAACTTTCGCAATTTGTACACATTATAAAATTATATGTACTTCAGTTCTTAATCACTTCAATATTTTAAGGTTATGACGTTTCGACCGTATTGCAACGGCCGTGATCACATAATGGTTAAGCTCATTGTTGCCTCCGTGAAGCGCAGGTTTGGGAAACTACCCTTGTTTGAATTTTATAACTCACTTTTGCTACTATCGGTACTTCGACACACAACACTAAGGATATCTGAACACTGGCGTGTAATCTTTATTTAGCGGAGTGTGCACGTGTGTATTCCATGATGTTGACAAACGGTATCCATCTTCTCGGTTGAAATTTACGAGTTTTTGGATTTTAAGAGCTTCCTGCGCCATCTTGGGGTAATAGTGATGGTCAGTGGAGAGCACATACAGTTTGTGTAGTTCAATCCAGTGATGGGATCCCGCATCGTGCCTTAAACGTTTCCGCTATTGTGCCCTCGGTTTGTTGTAGGAACTACTACAACTGCAATCCACTTTGTAGACGCTACGTTTGTAGATAAATTACATCCTTAGGTGTACGTCGGAGCTTAGCTACCATGGAATGCGAACTATATACAATAATAATGGAGTATTTATGTAGTACTGTTCCAACTTTATCCGTCACTTCTTTCACGTACAGTAAAAATGCTGGAGCCCTGTCAACCCTTGGTCGGGAGTCTCTCATCTAAAACGTCGTGTGCGTTCTCTGTATCTGTTTTGCTTTAGTAGTGTTCAGTTTTACCTCCTGAACATGTCTGAGCTCACTTTGAAATGTCGAACCATAAAAACTTATTTAAAGTGTGCAAGTCGCAAAAATAATATATCTTGTATAGTTTTTTTTTTTGTTTCAAAACTTATCAAGTTTCCTCTTTATTCAAGTTTCCTCTTTATTATAGAACAATGACGCATTTTAAAAACAAAAATATGCGCTAGTATCCCTTTGAATCGCGACACAATTAAATTTGAGAGTGACTATGATCCGTGACGCCACACACACGAAGCCTTGTCCGACGGCGTGGAAGAGTATAACGAAGTTTTAATTAACACACGCTCTTGGGCTCTTTGTGTCGAAACAAAATAAATAAACAGTTATTTTCCACTATTGAATGAGTATTACAATGTTTCTGTTCAGGGGAAATTTGATAAAGATGTAAATATCTGTTTCAGATATCGAAAGATTTTCTCTAATATATTATTACTAGCTTCCGCCAGCGGCTTCGCCCGTTATATAATTATAACAACTATCTGTGTACCAAATTTCAACCAAATAGATTAAAAAGTGTGTGCTGTATTGATATATCAGGCAATCACAGTTTCCTCCTAAGACTCTTAAATAAACAGATAGCTGATCCCCGCAACTTCGTCTGCGTCACATGAGAGGGCTAGAGAGAGTGAGCATGTACATTGTTTGTATGTCTGTCATTGGTAATATTTTTATATTATGAACGTTAAAAATATTACATAGGCTATTTTAGGGTACACCACACTATGATCGGTAATAGTCTAGGTGACTAAGTACGATACGATACTGTGGCCTTTTAAAATTAAATGTAGGTATATAATTTTACTTAGACTTAGACTTGGTACGGTTCCCTCATAACCGCCCAAATTGCACATCATTCCGTAAAGGCTTATGGTACACTTTCGCAAATAAATGCATTATTTTAGAAAAAAATTGATTACCATAAAAAGGAAATAGTGGGTCAACCTTAAAAAGTAGGCATTTGTTAATTAATTGTTAAGAAATCCGTCATACATTATTGTTGTGTAACTTCAACCGTTTACGCAGCGCACACAGCGTAAGCTCTCAAAAGGAATATTTTTTCCCCGTTTTTGCAACATTTTCATTACTGATCCGCTCCTATTATTCAGAGCGTGATGGTATATACCCTATGACCTTCCACGATAAATGGGTTATCTAACACATAAAGAAATTTTCATTTTGAATTAGTAGTTCCTGAGATCATCACGATCAAACAAACAAACAAAGATTCATAATGTACTAGTTGACCTGCGCAACTTCGTCTGCATACATTTTTCCCATTTATGCAACATTTTTCATTGCTGCCCCGCTCCTATTGGTCGTAGCGTGATGTTATATAGCCTATAGCCTTCCTCGATAAATGTGCTATCCAAAGTAAAATAATTTTAAATTCGGACCCTACTGGTCCGAATTTAAAATTATTTTACTCCTGAGATTATCGCGTTCAAACAAACAAACTCTTCAGCTTTATAATATTAATTTAGAAGTATAGATTATTGAAAACTGTGAGTTATAAAACAAAAGAAAATACAGGATATTGGATCAGTTTCATTTACTAGATTGCCTAGTGCGTTTATTGCTTCTTATAAGCTTTGAACTTGCAACTGCCGTCTATATTATATTTAAAAAAAGATGTTTTCAAACATTCATTGATTTGATTTTATTAATTAACATGAGTTCAATGTAGTATATATATATATGTAAGAAAATGTTTGTTTCATTCTATACAAAAGAGAAATCATATTATTTTATTAATTAATAAACATTGAAATAAATAGCAACATAAAGTCTGTGTTGCTAAGTCTCGGCTACTTCTTAAAATACTTACCTCACTTTATACAAAACATAAATATTAATTTATTATTTAAATTAGTTTCTTTTGAAGAAATTTAATCTAGTAGTGACAGTAAAAGTAGAATATGAATAACAAGAAAATATACTCTTAAATAAAATAAAAATGCTGTGATTTACTTTTAATTTCATCTGAAAGTTAGTAAAGTACTTTTGTAAGAATAATTTAATATAAGGTGTATGTTAAAGGAAGATTTGTTTTATTTCTTTCTTTCAACGTTTACTGGATAACTTTTATTTCTTTGAAATCTTTAGTTTATCTTTGAATCCCGTCAGTATGTTGCCGTGAAATTTGTTTACCCCAGAAGCGAACAACAAACAACGTAATATCGTAACAAAGAAGCTAAATGTGTATCTACCCTAAAATGGATAAAAAACAGGCAACAAATATATATATATATATATACCTACTGATGGTAATCGAGCTATCAACAAACATTTGCCCGAGGACCCGAAAAAATCTAAATGGTTCTAAGGAGAGATAATAATGTCGTCTAGAAATTAACTGATCCTTTATCGCCGTCTTAACTTGTTTCATGTCGGGTTTATGAACGTCGTGTCATTCAAATAGCGATAAAAGTGAATGTCAAAGTAGTTAAATGAATGTATATAGTTGGGACTTACGCTGCGACTCAAAGGGCCCGGTTATATACGCTGCTGATAACTTGCGTCAACGTCTGTCACGGCCCGATAACAATTCGTAAAATGTATACTCAAATGAACTGACGTTTTTTGTAATTCGATCTAGTAAAGTGTATACCTTATATTGATGGTGGTTGATGGTTCAGCCTTTCAGATTTAAATTAGAATTACAAAGAAATTTAACACTAAATACCTATACTTTGTAGACTGTACTAAATTACTGACACAGAAGAATGGATTAATTATCAATATTTATATACACACTTGTAATTAATTGAAGCTACTAGATTTTACGTTTGATAACGTTTTCACAATCAGTACGTTTGAGGCTTACATGTATACAGACGTTGTTGTACTATCCTGGATTGAAAAAGCTTTAAAATACTATATATTAAAGTTTCACTACACAAACATACTGAATACAAACTAATATCTAAAACAACTTAACGTAATATGTAATATGCATAGAGTTCTAATCTCACTGTTCAGTGTGTTGAGTGCATTGCATCGTGAGTGGTCAGACGCCACTTCTTCAGATCTTACTTTGGTTACTTCTACACAAAGGTTCTACGTTTCTGATCGAAATTTTATCTTGCTCTTAGACAAAGGTATGCATTTCCAACGTTCTAGGTTTTTGTGCGACGTAGTGTAACTTCGTAAATCTCAAGCGACATTTCTGCTCCAGCAATAAAACTGCCACTGTATATTAAGGAGACAAATATCACAGTTGATACAATTGTTAAAGTACATTCTGACTATTACTAGTGCAAGACGTGCTGCAAGCTACAGCGAAGCGTGTTATGTTGGAATATGCAATACTGTAGTTTCTAAAAGGCGCATTGAGTTTTAACGTTTTCTTAACATTTTTTTATTCGTATTTGTCTGACATTTTAAATCTATTAAAATACTAATCAGTAAGCACGGTCACTTATTTGACATTCATCTCTAGATGAACAAGAAAAAAGCAATTGTTACGACATACATTAGTTGTTTATTTTCCAGAAAGTTGTAAAGCCTAGTTGAGCGCGATGCGTTTAATGACGCTTGCGTGAAATCTGCAAGTTCACCGTTTACCCACACTTTTACAAACCTTAAGGCAAAAAACTAACAGTATGACTCTTTACAGCCCCTATAGACTGACGTATTTTCTATGATATCCTACAAAATATACCTATGATACAAATTGGCAAGTTATAGAGACCAATTTAGTTAATAAAATTATATACAATATTCAGTAGCAACAATAAACAATACAAAGAATATTGTGTACCAGGAGCGGTAAGAGTAAGTTGCTCAAACTAGCGACGAGCGGATATTAAATCAAGCGCGTGAGTAATCTGCATAAACGGAGGAGAAACTGCCAGTTTTGTAGCGAAGCAGCTGGCCTGTCCCAAGTCCCACTAGATGGTGCAAATTAGCCTTTTTTCTTTTACGACTTACTTTCTGGATAATGTACAAGCAGTTAGAGACTAAAATGAAAGAAATTTAGTTTAGATTACAAATAGTGTGATACGTAGTTAAGGTGAATGTATTGTCAACCATGACTGTCAATAATAAGTACATAAAGGTCTGACCAGTCAATATTTTTGGGAATAAATGAGTACAAGAATATTTTATACATTTAATGAAAAGGACCGCAGCTTATGCATGTTTACAAAACCCGACCTCTATGCATTACACAGAAACTCAAAAATTAAACTGATAACACTAATATAAAGGATCTTCACCAATATAATAATGATAGTTCGCTTCTAGAAAGTTTGGATTTATCTTCAGAACGAAAAGAGTGGTAAATCCCTCCAACTGCATCAAACATTAAACTTGCATTAGCGCTGCTTAACTTTTACGTAAAGTTTGAATCTTATTGCTGAGCGCCGACAATTGAGAGAATTCTATTCAATTTGTTCTGTTCTTCTTTATTACAGGACAGCGGTGCGACGGTGGCGGTGGACTGAATCGTTGAATTGTAATGTCTCAATGACTAAAAAGGTTAGTGTGACGATTGTGTGGTGTCAGTTAAAAAGGTTAGAAGTTATCAGCTTTGTGTTTTAGAAAGAATAAGACTATACTCAAAGCCAATGATCGACAGTATTGCCATTATATGATACTAAACTGCATTTTGTGTAATTTGCAGTACAGCATAAGAAAAATCTCTATGTCATATCAATGATGGGTTTGTTTTGATTTAAATATTATTTTTTTCTTTTTAGAGCATGTTAAAAAAAGATTTTTATTAAAAAAAATATGAAAGATTTTTATGATTTAGTTTTAAAAATGTTTTTTTGTACTATTTATTATTTTTTTTGTTTTTACTGGACATGTTTCAGAATATATTCGTTTGTATTTGTTATTAATTTGCAAGCCAAGAAAAACTTTTTACAAACAAAAATTACCGACTTCAAAAATAAATACCTAAAAGACAACTAAAAAGCAAAAAATAATATACGTAGAATAACAAAAACAAAATAAACATTATTTCTACACTTGAGATATTCTGAAATTTCAACATGTACGAGTATGTATTGTATTTAATTGATTCTCACTTTGTTTCTTAGATTATAAAATAATATTATTTAATTTGCATTCTCAAAGCTGTTAATAATTTATTAACAACAAATTAATATTCCTTGTATTACTATTATTGTAACACCATTGATTGGTGCCATGAAATAGTAGTATTTATGTAAAAAAACATACAGTCGAATTGAGAACCTTTTCCTTTTTGAAGTCGGTTGATAAAAGCATGTAATAAAGGAAGGCTATGAAATTTCACATGTATAACATAACGTTTGTATAGTTCTGTGCCTTCTGTGATGAGTGATTTTAGTCGAGTTTTTTTTGGGATATAGATTTTTTTTTAATGGACGACTCCCGCAGTAGTGTACAAGCCCTGTGTCGCGGGGGACTTTACAAACATACAATTCACGAACACAAATTACACCCAAACTCGGAATAACAATTTGTTGATCACACAAAGTGGTGTCCCGTGTGGGAATCGAATCCACGACCTCTTGCGTAGCAATCGGACACACTCCCACCGCGCCTCAGAGTTGCAGAAAAGAAAGGATTATTTTGGCCTAATTCACGTTCGATTACTGCATCGGTCTCGCAAGGTGTGGGTGAGGTCGCGGGTTCAAATCCTACCCATTATACTACCGACGTAAACCCACTGAACCCACTCCTATCACAAGCCATTGGACTTAGCTGGGGGTTTAAACAGTATTGTTAGTAATGTGGGACCAACAATTTCATATTGCAAGTTATTTAAAAAAAACTTTAGCTTCGGAGATAATAAGTGAAAAGTGACAGATTTTTTGCAAAAATAATGTAATAAATGTAATAAATAGATATATTTCAAGTTATCACCTCTTTAAATAATTGCTGCACATAGTATTTTTCGTGCTTCATGGTATAAGCGCGGTGATATTAATTTTCATATTTTATTTTATAATATATTTAATGTGAACACTTTTATAACATCATCTGAATCCTTTTCGTACGTTCCGGTTTCGATCCGGCGCCAGGTAGTCGTCGACCGGGTGTCAGCGCGAAATGTATGGCGATGTACGGTAGCTTTCACACGTTCCGGTGTCCATACATTCCGGTCGCTATGTGCAATAGACTGAATTAATAGCGGGAAGGGTGTGGATTTGCTTTATAAACTTATAATTAGCCTTAATTTCAGGTACTTCTACTTATACGGTACAACCTAATTGAAATACATTTCAAAGGAGAGAAGATTCAAATTTGGATTAATTTTAGGAGGTAGCTATATCACCTACCTCCTAAAATTAATCCAAATATGCCAATGAAATTAAATGTTCGTATTAAAGAGAAAACAAAAATAAAGAGGAATTTATATATTGTGTACAACTAGTACTGTATATAAATATTAAAACGTTGAAGAGATTTGTTTGTTTAAACGCGTTTATATCCTAATCTACAAGTCTGATTTTTATGAAATTTGGTACAAACAAGCTTTAAGTTTCAAAAAAGACATTTGGTAACATTTACAGCAATAACCAATATTCATGGGGGTCGAGCTGCGAAAAACCGCAATGTAACCAGTGAAACCCAGTAAAAAATTGGGAAATTTGAATGGCTCGAAACCCGCAAAAAATCGCAGTTGCAAAACCTAATACATTTTATAGCTTAGAAACTCTCGTTAACGAATACAGCGGCATAGCGTGGCATGTAAGAGCTATAAACAGATTTAATTTTTCTTTTAACCCTGAAAATTAGTTTTACTCTATAAATGCCATGGAACAATTTAATGTTCGTATTACTAAGTTCCAAAGTAATCCATCGTTAAAGCATCAACTAAAGGTAATTAAATTTTGAGTGTCCCTAAGTCTTCTAGGGCTTGATTTCAAACCAATGTGCGGCGGCGAGTGGCTAGCGACCGGAACCTATGGACACCGGAACATGTGAAAGCTACCCTACATCGCCATACGGTCCCGGCTACCTGGCGCCGGATTGAAACCGGAACGTGTAAAAAGGATCTAGTTCTAACATAGTTTTCATTTCATCTTTTAATTACATAAAGAATTTCTTTCTATTAGCAAACAAGCCCATAATAAATTATAGGCAGACTTAGGTCTGCCTATAATTTCTTATTGGCTGGTTTTGGCCAACACATCCTTAGTGTACCATTAACGTCCACAAACTCATAACCGCGACGTTATCACGCTGCCTATTATTAATTCAGAAGTCAGCACAATCGTCCCATTGCCACTAATATCCCTGGATATAGATTGCAAAGGTTCTTAAGTTGTTGCTTTAAGATCTTAATATTATTCTGATGCGTTTATTTATTTATTTATTTACTTTTAGGAAAGCCTACAGACTAATAACATACTATGCTACTGTGTAGGTAGTTAAAATGTTGCTAATAACAAGTTTCTACATTTTGCAACTATGTTAACACCAATTTAAAAAAAAAACATAATTAAAAAAAACCATAACATACATAATTAAATAAATAATAGTTTAAAAAACTAAAAAAACACGCTTTTGTTAATAGATGTACAAAAAAGTATTAAATAAAAATCAGTTTATTGTAAAAAAAGCGTGACACAAAATAGATCGAGTTCTTACTGTGACGAGACCATATTATAACTCACTGCGCTGCCTAAAAGGAAGGAGCGGCGCCTAATTTGTTAAGGCAAATGAAACGTGCAGCAGTGGACGTTGCCTAAGACCCAATTGATTAGTTCGCAGCCCTATACCACCGAGAAGCGTAGGGCAGTTTACGTGTTGTTTGTTTAACAATCAACTTTGTCTTCGGTGATCTTGATAGAGAACCTTTCTAGACACACAGCAGTTTATACCACGTGTAACTACGGTCAAAGAGAATTTAAAATTAAAATAAACTTACCTAATTATTTGACATTATACTAACAGTCTTTGGTCAAAGTTGATATTATAATAGTGCCAGCAGTTCATGAATATTTTACAATGTAACTTTGTAACGGCGGGCACATGATATTCATTATTTTCTTGAAATTTAGAGTTGAACAATTCCTTAAAAAATGGAGTTCAAATGTAATATATTTTAAACTAAAGAATGCATTTTTACGAAAAAGTGTCACAGTCACGTTCCGCCTACTGATAGGCTGAAATATTATGGCCGTCCCCGATAAACGCCGGGTCCGCTAAAGCTGTCACAGATATGGTTGCTAAGCAACAGCGAATTGTTTATTACAATGTCGTCAATGTTTTCTTATAACGTTAGCACGTAAAATTATCGTCCGTAAAACATTTTTTTAAAGCCTTCGTCAAACAGCGGACGGTGGCGTACGACAGCGGCCAGGCGCTGACGGACCGGATGATGATCCCGCAAATGCGGCCTGAAACCCTAGTAGGGCCTACGAAAATACTAGAGCCTACGAGATTATCAGCGTTGCAGTTTTCGGACAGGTAACAATAGCTGATGCAGGTCCTATTTGTCCGGCGCCAAATCACTTATTGTAATTGTTTTATAGTTTCGCTATGTCCGTCTGTCCGTGCTTTGCTCAGAGACTGTTAATGATAGTAGGCTGTTGCATCGTTATACATATTCCTTATGCCGACAAAGTCAATGAATTAAATCTTGAAAAACAAATATTTTTTGGGTCCCTCCCCTATACATATAGGGGAGGGACCCAAATTGGGGATTTGATTTTTTTTCTCACATACCCCATCGTGTGGAATAGTTAGATATTATATCAGTCATTAGATAGGTCTTTAAAAAACGATTAAGATCATTTTCAGTTTTAGGGATCCGTTTCTGAAATATTAAGCTTTTAAAGTGATTATTTTTTTTTTGTAAGAGTGATGTTAGGTATGTGAAAAAAATGATAAGGAAAACTATCGTAGCTAAGTAAGCTTTACAAGTTTACAAGTAACAGCAGATCAAATGAGAAATAACAACATTTTCGTACAAATTTCATTAAAAATTATTATTAAGTAGGTATGACGTTGTAAGTACGAAACAAAAAAAAACAGAAAACCCACTATCACTAACTACTAGAACAACAGGTCAGTTAACCACGCTATTTTCACACTTTAGACTTTTGTTCAAAATTGTAAGCTCAATGGTTTTAAAGTGGGAGTGGTCGATTTTCATGAACTTTCTTAAATAACATTAAAAAATACTTGTTTACTTACACAAAAGATTAGGCTCATTAGCTTCGGAGATAAGGGGCGGAGGGGGGGGCTTTTTCCTTATTTATTTTTACTTATTTATCTGTGACTATTAATTTTTTGCGAGCAGAACATAATGTTTTTAAAAAATCACTACATTCTGTTCCAAATCGAATAACATCCTGTTCTTAGTTTTTCCGGTTCAGAGACTGCTGAAGATAGTTAAGCTAGGATGAACTTGTTAGACTAGACTAAACACTTTCAAAATGAAGAAGACACCGCTTTACCAGCGTCTCCTTCATTTTCCTCCTTTTGTTATTCCATATATTTTACCTGTAACAAAACACAGTCGTACTTATAGAAGGTAGTCCCTATTCCACGTACAAAAAACATAAATAGAATTAATTTGCAAACTCATAAGGAAATCGAGAGCCGAAGGCATTTAATTTATCACAGGGACGTGCGGGAAGTCAATTAAAGCCAATTCCAAAAATATATCTTCTATTTATTTAAAAGCTGAGAAATCATCTTTTACCATTATCTCTATTGAAGGAAAAATAAATGATTTTTATTAATTCTCAAACCCAGTCCAAATATAACCAGCCTACCCAATTTTTCTGTAATGTATTATTTTGTGGATAACGGTGCTGGTTGCGTAATTACCTAATTGTTTTATAAGAAATATTGTTAGTCTTATGCATGTGTAGGCTCAGGATGCCGCAGGTTATAGCTTGCCATCGCTCACGAACACCGGGAGATCACTAGGTTTAGATTTTACCATTACTAATTAAATTAAAATCTTAATTTCACCACAGATAATTTAATAAACGAAATAATACTAGACGCGTCTAAATTATATAGCTAATAATATATTCCACATATCACTTTATGAAAAAATAAAATGATCGAGTCGGAAATTAGCGATTCGTCGGGCACGTGGTGCGCAAACGGCTCTCGTCGGCGAACTGCCTATAAGATGGCCGCCCCGCCATCACGTCCATGTGACGTTCCGCAAGAATGATCAACTATCCTCATTCTTTTCCAACGTAAATGACAGTGAATGTCAAGTGTTGCCATATGTTGCGCCGTCACATGATTGCGCAATTGTTTGTTATCCTGAAGAAATAAAAATAAAAATAAATACCACTGCCTTACCGTTCTACCTACTGTGTCCACCAGGAACTCTGTCTGCGCAAAGATACCAGCGGTAAGCCATGGGGCCAACATAGCTTACCCCTCGTATCTTTGCGCAGATGCGGACTGAAGGACTTTGCTTACTTATGTTGGAAGTCTTCGAATTTTGTTGAATTTTTCGAAGTTTTCATCGAATTACAAAAATATATCTTCTATTTATTTAAAAGCTGAGAAATCATCATTTGTTTAAGTTCTTTTTTTAATAATTTTAAAATCTACTTGCAATCGTAATCACTTAAATTTGAATAGGAAAAATCATGATCGTATTCTTTAGAGTTGTTTTGTTCTATCAGAACCTTTTTCACGATCATGCTTTAACAGTTCGGGCTACAGTATCAAAGCGGTATGTAAATACCATTGACCCGTACGAGGCTTAACTGCCAAAATTGATCGATTTGTCCAATATCCATTCGCACGCGACCTCGTCTACTGTAAGCTATCTAAAGCCACCGATTACATAGGATTATGTTAATTCAGCTTTGTAAGCACAACACAAGCTTACTACCGCACAAAATATCTGCTCCATATACAAGACTAATATAAATGCAAAAACAAATGGCGGGCATGTCAGAATCAGCAAACAGTAACAAAAGTTCCATTAACAAAATATAAAATCAGTTTATGAAAAAAAATCTCTTTGAAAAATGTCCGAGAAGTTGAATGAGTCATTACGCCGCACAGTAATCGAAAAGAGCGGAACCGTCCTTAAATGAAAACATTAATCGAATTTTCCACTTTTAATCGAGAACTCAGAACTCATAAAGCAAGTTCACAGCCTTGTTCCTGTCGCCGACAGCCGTTCCCTGCACTCGGATTAACGAAAAATTCTTAATTTTCGCCTTTGGAAAGCAATAATCAGCCGTTTGGCTCCTTCGCTGAAATTAATTTCGATTTTATAGGGTTCATGGGCGGTATTGTTGGAAACTTTCCAGACGATGTATTTATCAGGCCAAAGCCAAGTTATGTTGAAAAACATGTTTGACAACGGCACATCCTTTGTTAACATTCATGAGCGAAGTAGAGCGGTCATGTGAATAACACTTTTCTAACTTTCTGATCATTACTGCAGTTGCTAATAACTTTACGTTGGAAATAATAAAGCTGTCCGCTGCAATTATAAATCAAATTATGTCAAAGAGTCAAACTTGCGTCAAACATTTTTCAGTACACAAAAGTATTTAAATATGAATATTTTCTGAGGACGGCCGCAGTTCAAACAGAATGCGATTTTATGTTTCGTGTGTTTATGCTTGATCCTATTTAAAATGTGTTCTACTCGTATACACTGAACGTTAATATCGACAAAACAAGTTTTCATGTTTAAAATTTCATCACGTAGAACTTTGATTTTGTTTGTAAAACAATTTATGCCTTTTATCGAGATAATGAAGTTTGGTAATTAGTTTTTGTTTAAGGTTTAAGCGATATACATACTTTGGTTGCATTATATAATATATACATACAAATATTTAATGATAAATAATACAATTGTAATCTGTTTAATATTTATAAAACGAAAGGCTTGTTGGTCGAGTAATGACGATGCAATTTCTGAAATCTACTAATGACCCTTGCAAAACGTTCTCACGATTGTTATAGTATGAAAAACTATCAACAAAATGTTAACTTTGTAAAAAATAAGCAACTATTAAGTTCCTTGACTCACCTGCTTCAGCCGCCAATGGAGCCAGAACTCCTCCGTCTTTGAACCATTGTGTGACGGTGATATGGTGCTTCACACTGGAGGGCACGGTGCATGTGAGAAGCACTGCGCCGCCCGCCACTCCGTGGGACGATTGCACTCGCACCTCCCACGGGACGTCCATCACTAGAAGGGAAATGCATTTTTGAAGCTATCGTTCACTCTTTGCAGGCAAGAAGAACGAAATTGAGGATACCATCAGATCAAGGAAGGATACGTATCTATGTAAGACCCGACAGATACAGCCTCTTAGAACTTATTGTGATGAGCAAAGTAGCTGGCAAACGAGGCATTGGCCGTAGGAAAATGTTGTGGTGAGATGATGATATGAAACGAGAGTGGATTGACTATGGAGCTTCAATTTTTATGTTGCGATTATTGTGTATTTCACTTAAACTGAACCTAAGGTATGTTAGTAACTTGATTGTAGTTAGCAAATAGTAAAACTAAATATTAACTGCAGGTTGCCTGTTATTTATGTTGTACATAAGACAAACGTTTATGTTTACCTAAGGACTTAACATAAACAAAACATTTGAACGGGTGAATCGTAACGTAACAATGCAAATCAATGAAAACACTAAATCTTAAATAGGTCAGTTCCATCAGTGCGCCGTCAGAATTCGGTACCGACCCTCATAGATCACAGTGTCACTCATTATCCTTCACCCCCTCCCATCCCTTCTCCCGCCCCGTTTAATGATGACGTGACATCAAGTGACGTCACTAATTAAACGAGACCCACATCCAACGGAATTGGGTTAGCGGTTACTGCATACATCAATTACATGCAGTTTGGCCGCCCATTGTGGCTCGGTTTTGAAGTTTGGATTACAATTTGGGATGATTTGATGAGAGCTGATCAATTTTTAACGGTATGGGAGATAGATTTAATTTTTTATGAACACTAATGCGATGTTTTTGAGTTTGCAATCTTAACAGAAATTTATATCTATACATATAATAAAACTGTAAATTTCACGTGTCTGTACATGGCCGAACTTAGTGAAAAAAAATATTAGGAAATGTTCGAAAAGAGTATTCAAACACTTTGCTGCATTTTTAGAAATGTCTGTCTGTCTGTCTGTTTGTCTGTCTGTTTGTTTGAACACGCTTCACGCAAAAACTACCGTACAGATTCGGTTGAAATTTTGCACGTGCAATCTAATAGATGCAGATTAACATTTAGACTATAAATTATCACGCTTTTCCCCATAGGAGCTAAGCAGTAAGGGATAATGTCTGTAGCAATTTTTCGTTATAAAACAGTAACTACTAGACGGATCTTTATGAAAATTTGCAGTTTTATAGTAAATACTATAGGACATTATTTACATTTTGAATCATTACGCTAACGTCTATGGGGAACGAGTAGCAACGTATTTTTTGTCGCACCATAATGGTTTATCACAAAATTTTCCACAATTAGATATTATCTATAATTGTAACCCATGGAATACATAACTTCACGCTAAAACTATAAGGAGCTAAACACAACCTTTTTAAGTTTCATAAGAACAGTTATTTTAACGTGATACGTAGCGAGCAGTGAACCTTGAAGCTATGCTAGCGGACTTAGACAACGAAGTCTCGGGCTCGAATCCGATGTCTGATTATGTTCTTATTGTATTTTTTTAAATTGTCTTTATCCTTTTTTAATATTTTTCTCAATGTTTTAGTTATTTTTTCGACCGTAAGTAACTTATTTACTTTGGTTATTATTTTTTTATATTAAAAATCAAGTAAATTATGCACCTAGGTAAGTTAATTATAGGTATTGCATGCACTGCTGAGAGTAATGAATTAATCGTAGTAGAAATAAAAAACAATATTACATTATAATTAAAAAGTATTCGACATTTTCCAGAAATGATGTGTACGTCTAAAAAAAAGACATTACACACGTAAAAAAAAACATGTAGCACCATCTATGAAATCAAATTGTTCACCGTGATCAAATAATTCCTGTGGTGCTCGAGATGAAGGATTTGTTTCTTGCTGAGTGGCAACATTCTTGAAAGTAGATGGCGTTGTATTCAATAACGTTCTATACTTAGTAAAAGAAGTTTTAAAAAAAACATTGCTATGATTTTTAGAAATGTTTGTCTGTCTGTCCGTTTGTTTGACCACGCATCACACAGGTGCATCGAGGATCATGTTTTGGGGTTATGGTTGGAGATCACGTGTTCATCAATTCAACGATAATGAATGGCTCAACATCGGTCAAGTGTGAGTAGTTCGGGTGACGGGAGGAGGGGGGTCGTTGTCTGTCAACCGTACCTTTAGGGATATCTGACATTTTCGCGGGCATGACACACATGACACGCTCTGTGTTTGCTTACTAAAGTGTTACAGCAGTTTTATTATTAGTATATTGCGTTGTAACACTATATGAAATACCTACACCCCATTTTTAGCCAAAATGGCATAACAGAACCCTTATAGTTCCCTTATGTCCGTCCGTCCGCAGCTTAGCTCAGAGACTGTTAGTGCTAGGAGGTTGCAACTTTTGCATGAATACTAACGCCGATAAAGTGAAAGAACAAAATCTTGAAAATCATTATTTTTTTTAAGGGTCTCACCTACCTACCCCATCGTGTGTGGTATCATTAGATAGGTCTTTTAAAAAGCGTTTAGGGTTTGTGAAGACTATTTTTAGATTTAAGGATTCCTTTGTGTATAATATTAGGCTTTATAGTGAACATTTTTGTTAGAGTCAAGTGTCCCCCTGCCAAATGGTTGATGTTGGGTATGTGAAAAAATTCAGGGTAGTAGTATAAATACTAAAATTATAAGGAAAACTATCACAGTTAAGTACTTAGGCTTTACAAGTTTACGATCACATGAGAAGTAACAACATTTTCGTACAAATTCTATTAAAAATTATTAGGTAATAAGTAGGTATAACGTTGAAAGAATGAAACAAAAACAACAGAAAACCCACTTTTTAAGCCGCACACCAAACTAACTATCTAAAAGAATAGAACAGATCGATTTTTATTTAGTAAGTATTTAGTCAACAGGACTGTTTCCAACATATTTACACAGAAGTTATTTCGTTACCTGAACTACCTTAATTTAAACCCGACTTTCACGCGAACGAAGTCGCGGGCACAGCTAGTAGTAGAATAAATATGAAAAAACGAAAGTAAACGCTTATTTGTTGAGTTTTTAATACACACACTAGGTAGACTGACTGTCCCGCGCAACTTCGTTTGCGTGAATTTTACCCCGCCTATGCAACATTTTTCATTGCTACTCCGCTCCTATTGGTCATAGCGTAATGTTATATAGCCTTCCTCGATAAATAGGCTACCTAACAGTAGAATATTTTTTTTAAATTCGGACCAGTAGTTCCCGAGATTATCGAGCTCAAATAAATAAACAAACAAACTCTCTCAACTTCAGCTTTATAATATTATAGTATAGATGACTTACACTATTTTCTCACATTCAGTCTCTGTGATAGGAAACAGATTAGACGCACGATCAACGGTGCCTTCAAAGCGCGGAGATGTAATAATTTTAAAAACCAATTACATATTTTTAAAAACCGGCACAGCAGTAGTAAAGCTTTTTGGCCTTGAAATCTCGATCTACACGTACTTCGTCACTATCGATACACGGATTCCTAAAATATATTTAGCGCCAAGAGAACAAATAAACAGTCATCTTAAAATACTTCAGCCTCAAGTTGGTTTTCATGGACAGAAACGAACTGATGACAATAAATAAATATAACAAGTACTGAAGTCAGTACTAACAGATAGGTACCCAGTCCGCTCACACTCTGCCTCTGTGGCGCGGTGGGAGTGTATCCGACTGCTACGCAAGAGGTCGTGGGTTCGATCCCCACCCAGGATAAGACTTTGTGTGATGAGCACGATGGTTTATTCTGTGTCTGGGTGTTATTTATCTATAATATGTATGTATTTAGAAATATATAAGTATGTTTATTAGTTGTCTGGTTTCCATAGTACAAGCTCTGCTTAGTTTGGGATCAGATAGCGTTGTGTGAGTTGTCCCAAGACATTATTATTATTACTCTAAAAGACATAATTACAGAAAAAAAACCAAATGAAACGTGGGAAAAATAGTTTTTTTGTGAAAACAATAATTGCATTTGAAAGAAAAAATTGAAGTTCAGACCCAGGAATCGAACCCGAGACTTCCGATCGCTTTACCGGAGCGCGAAAGTCGAACCATCCAACCTGAACTATGTAATTAAACTTGACATTTTTCTTCCCTTGTTGCTTACGAGTTGGGCTCTTGCAAGCGCGATCTAGCCATGTCCAGAACTATTATGGCTTTTGTTATTGCTTCGTTACAGAGAGCATTTTAAAAAAATTATGATGTCGCTGACCGAATATTATTTAATATACTTAATATAAGTATTTTTTATA
The DNA here is from genome assembly GCA_945859575.2 of Herminia tarsipennalis. NCBI lineage: Eukaryota > Metazoa > Arthropoda > Insecta > Lepidoptera > Erebidae > Herminia > Herminia tarsipennalis. Next base: position 1,635,217 of record OX243836.2, on the reverse strand, counting down.
GACATTTCTTGCCAATAACTTTATAAATACAATAATTGCATTTGAAAGAAAAATTTGCAGTTCAGACCCAGGAATCGAACCCAAGACTTCCGATCGCTTTATCGGAGCGCGAAAGCCGAACCATCAAACCTGAACTATGTACTTTTTTATTAATTGTTGTTCGCTATTGCTCCGCCATACATTTGATTGACACTTGAGCCTCCCCCCCCCCCCCCCCCGTCGCGCGATCTACTCTCACTTGTCACTTGGCCGCTGTTGATTCAGAAACATGATTCTGAATGCCTCTGATTCTGAATCAACATCAATAGGTTTATGCCTACTTTAATTGTATATTAACAATTGTGTATTAAAAATAAAAACGCTTTCAACGTGTCAAGCTGTCGCTGTTTAAGATCATCAATATCCCTCCTCTCCCAATTACAGATGATGTTTTCTGCTTTATTTAAAAATAACGCCATCTACTTTCAAAACCAAGGAAGTTTTTACTATTACATGCAATATTGTTTTAGTACATTAAAGCCATCGATGCTGATGTTATCGCAAAATAATAACTGTTAAATAAATACGTAATTATCAGATAATCGTAATTGGTGAACAATTTGATCTCATAGATGGTGCTACCTGTTTTTTGACGGACGTAATCTATCTTCCTTTTTTGTAACAAACACATAAATTCTAAAAAATATCAAATACAGATAGTATTTGTATTAGTATTTATTACCTTGGTGTCTGTTAAACGTGATTAATAAATATAAAAAAATAATAACCAAAGTAAATAAGTTACGGTCAAAAAAATAATAGTTATTTTTTTTACCGTAACTTAACATTGAGAAAAAAAAATAAAAAAAAACAATTTTAAAAAGCCTTGATCCTGGGACCTCGTCGTCAATCACCACTAGCTTAGCCTCAAGACCAGTTTAATCGCTACTAAATTACAAAATACCTGTTCATATGAAACTTAAAAATGTTGTGTTTAGCTCTTTATAATTTTAGCGTTATGTTCATATTCCACGGGTTACAATTGTAAATAATATCTAATTGTGGAAAATTTTGTGATAAACCATAATGGTTCGACAAAAAGAAATTACTACCCACTCCCCATAAACGATAGCGTAATGATTTATAGTGTAGGTAATGATTTATAGTATTTACTATAAAACTGCAAATTTTCATGAAGATCCGCCAAGTAGTTATTATTTTATAATGATAAATAACTACAGATATTATCCGTTACTGCTTAGCGCCTATGGTAAATAGCGTAATCATTTATAATATAAATACTATTCCAGCCCTATAAGAATACACATGCAAAATTTAAACCGAATCCGTTTAGCAGTTTTTGCATGATGCGTGTTCAAACAAACAGACACCAGACAGATATTTCTAAAATGTAGCAATGTCTTTAAATACTCTTTTCAAACATTTCCCTAAATGTTTTTTACTATGTTCGAATATGTGAAATTTACAATTTTGTTACATGTATACAATCAAGTTATTAATTGCTTGAATTCCGAATGAATCAGTAGGAAATTAAGTCCAATTGAATTCTGGGGTAGATCCCAAAACTTTCTACGCGAATCCGTATAAAGGTAAACTGATTGCTCTCGAAAAATAATTTTAGTGATTTTCTATAAATAAGTTTTAATGATTTTCTATAAATATTTTCGTTGTTTCTTTTGTAACTATGTATCTACCTATTATACCGATGCAATTTTATTACGACTCGAATTGCACCTCTCATGGTAACTGGTTAATTAATCACAGTTATATCAATAACTTCGATTGCTCTTTGCAATTTTAATATAAAATGTTATTTTTGTTAACATGCCGTTATGAGCTTGACCGATATATAGCTAAGAACGACCTCAATAAGAAACTATGTGTTTGAAACATTAAATACCTTGAATTGAGAGTAATTGCATAAATCAGTAATCTTCTTTTTAATTGTTTCATTTTAAATTCAATTGCTCTGACTGACGCCGCCGCCGCACCGGTAGTGACTGATGTGGGTTTCATTTCGACAACTATTCGCTTAGCGCTACGTGTAGAAATGCAATAGGTAGCTTTATTCCGATGTCACAAAATTGAAATTCAAATGTCATTTACTTAACATCATGAGAATAATGATTTTATATTTTTATCCCCCAGTTCATTGATAAACCCTATAAAAACAAGTTAAACAAGCAAGCTAATTTCATATTAACACAGAGAACGTCTTAAAATTGATTAAAGTCTAAATTGAAAATGAAGCTCCTTGCATTAACCCTTTATAATGTTGGTAAAGTGACTTTAATCTGGTCGCACATATTTGTGAAAGGGTTTATACAAATTAACCCATACTCATTACGCAACGTTAGGTGATTTCTGACAACTAGACAAACACCAATAGCATTTTATTTGTATTTATTAAAAAAAATGTCAACATGTTAATTTTAAATTGTTAAATACGTACAATAGTTCAGCTAGCTAAAATACATACACATTGTGTTTTTTAGCAGATTTCTATATAGACTTCATTTGACCATCCGAGTTCATCTAAGAACCATTTTTCTTAAAAAAGCTTTAAAATTGTCAGTTTGCTAATAAACAAAATTAGCCCAACAGTGAATATAAGTAAGTACATTGAGCGCCGAAATATTTCGGATTTTTGTGCAAAATTATTACCGACTGCGTTAGAAAGAGGGTAATGTTATTCAAACGATTTAGTAGAGATTTAAAAAAAAAACCAAATCCGTAAAATACCAACTAAAGATAATATTATATGCTCAATTAAGCGTCCACGAACAAAACAGTCAGTCAAAAGTGATAAGGTAGCAAATCGTCGCCCCCCTAAGAGGGAGGTTCTCGTAATGAAATCCGCGGGAGTCGGTCATGAATAATAAACATGCGCCGGACTATGATTTCCCTCGTCGCCGATGGTGGCCAAACAAAATGTTGCTTAACTCTGACATTAGTCTGTCAAGCAAATGAGTATGATACGACATCGTGAAAGCAATTATCACTGCGGTACAACTTTGAACGTTATATCTGATGTTATGGTTGCTGTTGGAACTTTTGCATAATATGGTTATCGGCTACATAAAATAAAGTAATAAATTGTAATAGATACGTCGTTTTTGATGTTTTGTACCACTTTTAGTTGTAGTCCGGCAAATTTGTAATGTAAAATAGTAATAATAATAATGATATAATATCTTGGGACAACTCACACAATGCTATCTGATTCCAAACTAAACAGAGCTTGTAGGTACTATGGAAACCAGCCTCCTGTAATCAACCACACGTCCGAGTCGAACACCAGACTCACGTGGGGGGCGGTCACGCGATTATCTATTACCGGCGCGGCTAACGTGGCTCTGTATTAGGTGTCTCCGCATGTTCCTCTGCTTAAGCAGAGGACAATGCGGAGGTGCAAGGGTGGGGAATCTTACTTTCCATCGCCGAAGAAATAAGGGCCGTAGGGTTCGCTAATAAATAGCGAACACGATCTGACACAAACCACCATCCGGCCCGACCCGTATACCTGAACGGACAGGAATGGGGGTCCATCTGGACCACGGGGAAGAAAACCCCTATAAAAAATCACTCTAATCCTACGCCCCAGTCACCCGGCTATGGGATGAATGGCTGAGGGATTCTCAGTCCCAAGGGTGGCCTTATCGATGAAGGTCGTTAAACTTACATCATGGCACAGGAAAAGTCTAAGAATTGTTTTATCCAGGAGGGTCCCAGTCGCGCAGCGCCTGGGGAATCCCTCCCGGAGCCAGTCGGTTCCGGCAGCCCCACGTACTCTGGGGGGGGCAACCTATGCCAGACCAGCCCTGTACCGAGCTGCAAATCCGCTACCAACACAAATGCGAAGGCCGCGATCAACGAAGACTCAATGGCGGGGTCTGAATGAGCGATAGAAGTGGTGCGAGCAGTCCTGCTGGGTCTTAACGACTTTCGCTGCGACAAGCATCCACAAAACGGCGAAGGGGCACTAATGTCGCTAAGTGCACAGCGGAGGAACTCTCAGGTTCGAAAACTTTCTCGAACGACGAGATTCTACCACCCTCCAAGGTTGGTACTGGCAGACGAGGTAGAGGCCGACCAGCCACGATGGACTCTGCAAAACGCCGAAAAGAGACGGCAGGGAAACTTCAAGCCGAGAAGCAGGCTGCGAAAACAGCAGAAGAATAACGACTGTTAAAAGAGCTTCTCGACAAAGTTGAATCAACTGAGGGTCAATGGCCCACAAAAAACCACTGGGACAGATAAAACCATGCCGATTGAACTAGATTGCAAAATAAAAGAAGCCGTGGATGCGATCCGGGGAGTCGCCAAAACATCCAAAGGAATGATGCAAAAGGCCCTTAACGAAGCAGCAGCCGTGATTGCTGCGTCTGGGACAGCGCTCCTGACGCGTACTTCTTCGGAAGAGGTTGGTAGGTTGCGGCGCGAAAATGCCCATCTTGCAAATCAAGTGGCTGATCTTCGCGAGGAGGTAGAGGTAGGTAAGGAAAGCCCTGTAATACGAACAGAGATTGCCGATAGATCTGTACAACAAGACGAAGCTTGTAACTCAGCCCAGCAAATGCAGCTCACCCGCCTAATCGCGGATATGGAGAAGCGTTTCACAAAGCGCTTTACCGATTTGGAGAATCTATGTAGTCGGGCTCAACTGGCCCAACCTTTAACAAATGCCGGCGTATCTGAGACCCGCTCAATAGAACCTACTGGAAAACGCGTCTTAAAGACGTAAATACCCATATCCAGGAAGACAAAAGAGGGGACAAATAGTCAAAATATTCCACCACCCTCGGCAGCTTCTCAACAACCAGCTAATGAGGTGGGATGGGAGGTTTTGGGAGAAAAGAAAGCCAGAAAAAAGGCAAAGAAGAAAGCAGCTAAAAACGCTGCTAAAGATAAAGCCACTACGGTCAAGCTACCGAGAAAACTGCACATCCCTCGCTCGACAGCTGTCGTGCTTACTTTACAGCCGGATGCCGAAGAGCAGGGTTTGAATTATGCGGACGTCCTAAAGATAGCTACGGAAAAAATTAAACTGGAGACACTTGGTATCCAAGGCATCCAAGGCAAGGGTGTAGGCCAACGAAGACCGGTGCTCGACTGTTGGAGATCCCAGGCACCACCAGCGGTCCCAAGGCTGATGCTATCGCTAAGGAACTAAGAGCATCATTTGACCCAAATATGGTACGTGTGGGTAGGCCTCAAAAGTACGCACATCTACGTATAACGGGTTTGCACGACGCAATCGATATAGCAGATCTCGTCCATGCCGTAGCTAGAACTGGCGAATGCCTTCCGGAGCAAGTTAAGGCGGAAACCATACATGCCAGTGGCAGTAGGACTATGGGGACAGCAATCATCAGCTGCCCTGTTGCAGCGGCCCAGAAAGTGGCAGATGGTCGACGTCTATTAGTAGGTTGGGTTTCAGCGCAAGTGAAACTTCTACAGCCAAGACCGACCAGGTGTTTCCGCTGCCTAGCTGTAGGGCATATTGGAATACAATGCACCTCGGAAATCACCTGCGGAGATAAATGTTTCCGTTGCAGCAAACTAGGTCATAAGGCGAAAACCTGCGATGCCACGCCAAACTGTTATCTGTGTGCTACGTCTGGCAAACAGGCTGATCACTGGGTCGGTGGAAAAAGCTGTAGTGCTCCAACGACAATTTCTTCAGATGTAGCCCAAGCTCCGGTCATTGCTGAAAAAGCGACAAGCATTAGCGGTAATACGGACATGGAAACTTAATAATGGATCCACATCTCCGCATATTACAATCAAATATAAACCACTGCGCCAGAGCTCAGGATCTTCTGATACAGAGCATGGCGAAGTGGCAGATCAATGTTGCAGTCGTCGCGGAGCCATATTTTGTCATTCCGGCGGAGTTGTGGGCGGGAGATATTGATAGTTCAGTGGCTATAGGGACACGTGCTGCATATAATTGCACCCCTCTCACAAATGTCGTTAGTGGACAGGGATGGGTGATGGCCACGGTTGAGGGGATTGCGATAGTGGCCTGTTACTTCTCACCCAACCGCATCCTAAGTGAATTTGAGAACTGGCTTACTCAATTGGCCGCTGTCGTCAGCCGTGCTCAATCCCGTCCAGTACTTGTGCTTGGTGATTTTAATGCCAAATCCACGGTCTGGGGTTCTCCGGCAACGAGTGCGAGAGGTAGAGCTCTGGAAGAGTGGGCTATAACGTCTGGCTTACAAATCCTTAACTGAAGCTCCATTAACACGTGCTTACGCCAGCGGGGTGGTTCTATAGTGGACATTACGTTCGCTTGTCCTTCTTTAGCCAGTCGTGTTCACGACTGGCGAGTTGTGGAAGAGGTAGAGACGTTATCCGACCATCGCTACATTAGATTTAACATCTCAGCTGAAACCCTTATCTCACTAGCTCCAGTAGCCCAGTAGTAAGTAGTAGTAATAACTGTCCCCGTTGGGCGCTAAAACGCTTAAGTAAAAAATACAATAATTCTATTTTTGAAAGATAGAAAAAGGCGATTGTTCAAGTGACTATGGAATTTAGTATCGCTACAAATTTTGTTGTGCCAAGATGAAAACTACTGATTTATGTAGACATTAATATATACTTTCAGAAAAACCAACAATGATTTACCTAATTTGTCAGGTTTAATTGATATGGGTGGATGAACTTCGGAAATCGAAATATTTATAAACATTTTTTTTTTTGAAAATAGGGCATAACTATGATATTGCGTATTAATTATGTATTACACATGATGTGTAACACTAGTTTATGGCTATGAATTCGGCTTTGCAGTGATATATAATCCGAATCTCTATCTCACAAACACTTCACAATTGTCACAATATTGGTACGAGTCTTTGTCTCACAAAATATTTCTGTTGTCACAATATTGGTACGAGTCTCTGTCTCACAAAATATTTCTGATTGTTACTATGTATATGGAGTCTCTATCTCAAACTCACGTAATGTAACCACAATATCATACACAACACGAGAAATAACAAAAGCTATTTGTTAATATTACTTTAAACTGTTTTCATATATGGACCGGCGCCAACAATCTTTATGAACAAATAAACAAGTGACATGACATTACATTTCAGTGTTGCCATAACTTTTGTCATATCCTATACAAATCGATTTTTTTATTAAAATTTATTACTATGTTCTTATTTTTAATCGAGCCGGGTCCTAATCTAAAGGTGTCAAAGAATATGCTTATTAAAAAGTATAGTGTATAAATATTATCGTTCTTTACATTCAAACGGTGCAACAATTAATAGAGTATTTATATTAATTATATAATAAAAATCGATAATAACCCTAATCGATATTACGATTTTATTTTTGTAATAGTGTTACCACCTTTAAAAATAACTTCATACGAAAAAAAAGGAAATAAATAAACTGAAAGACTAATAATTGCATCTCAATATTCCGGCAAATGTGAGACTCCATATCATTGAATAATAACGTTATAATTAGAAACAAGAATTATACATTTCATCAACTTGTGGCACGATACTGCTGGTGGGCATACCCCTTTGAATCCAGACTTAGGAATCGAATCCGAGACTTCCGTAGCCAAACTTTTGGCTTTTGTTATTGCTTCGTTACAGAGAGCATATTTTGTTAAAATGCTCTCTGTAACGAAGCAATAACAAAAGCCGTGATAGTTCTTTAACTACCGACTAGATGTCGCTACGGGGGCCTAACCCGTAAGCATTAAGAGATAGAAAAAATTGATATCTAGTAACATAGTCCAGATAGGTGGTTCGCTTCTGGCCCCGGTTTGGCTACGAAAGTCTCGGGTTCGATTCCTGAGTCTGGATTCAAATTTTTCTATCTTTCAAAAATGCAATTATTGTATTTGTAAAGTCTTTGGCAAGAAATGCCTATAAAAATTGCTTGAATAAAGAGTTACTTTTGGAGGCATCAATCGTGCAGGCCTGGGCGACAGCACCGGATAGACCTGTAGATATTCAAAGTGAGGCAAACTGGTTTCGCGAGGCCCTGACGCAAATCTGCGATGCGGCAATGCCTATAGTCCGATCTAGACCTGCGAGGAACCAGGTGTACTGGTGGTCTCAAGAAATCGCTCAAATGCGCTTTGCATGTGTTGCAGCACGGCGCCAGTATGCCAGATTTCGAAGACGACATCGCCGTCCAGAGGACGCAGCAGTGAGAGAAGCAGAATTGTACGAGTGGTACAGAGGAACCAAAAAGACCCTACAAGCAGAGATAAAGAGAGCTAAAGTCGAAGCTCGCGAAGAGCTGCTTCATATTTTGAATCGCGACCCATGGGGGCGTCCTTATCTCATGGTACGGGGCAAAATTCGACCGTGGACTCCTCCAATCACTCAGACTCTGCAACCAGGTCTGCTTGAAGACGTTGTAAGCTCGCTATTTCCCCAAAGAGGGGATCTCATGGCACCGCAGATGGCTCAGCACTCTGCGCTTGACGAAGCGAATAATAACGTGCCTGAGGTTACCTCAGGCGAACTTGGAAGGGCAGTGCAGCGGCTTCAGTCCAAAAACACCGCTCCAGGACCTGATGGTATACCAGGTTGCGCGTGGGTTCTTGCTCTTAAAGTTCTCGGGCCCCGACTGAGGGCACTCTTCAGCGCATGCTGTGAAAGAGGCCAGTTTCCACGACAGTGGAAGACTGGTAAACTTCTCCTCATCAAGAAGTCCGGACGCCCAGCGGACTCACCGTCTGCTTATTAACCCATTGTGCTCCTCGACGAGGTGGGCAAGCTCTTTGAGCGGATTATTGCAAACCGCCTAGTTGAACATTTGGCAGGAGCTGGCCCGAACCTGACAGATAACCAGTTTGGTTTTCGTAGGGGGCGATTCACGGTAGACGCAATAATGCGTGTTAAGGCTTTGGCGGAAGACGCGATATCACAAGGTGAGGTAATTCTTGCAGTGTCTCTTGATATCGCTAATGCCTTTAACACCCTGTCCTGGAACTGCATCAGAGCGGCGCTGGTACATCATGATGTGCCTCTCTACCTCCGTCGTATTGTCGAAGCTTATTTAACGGACAGGGCGGTTATTTACCCGAGTAGGCAGGGATATTGTCGGCGAGTAATGTCGTGCGGTGTTCCACAGGGATCGGTTTTAGGACCACTCCTGTGGAACATCGGTTACGACTGGGTGCTGCGCGGCGATTTCCCACATGGTACAACAGTTACGTGTTATGCGGACGATACCCTAGTATGCAGTACCGCGCAGACCGTAGTTATAAAGTTTGGACATTAGTGTATCGTGACGGACAAAGTCAAAGGCCTTTGTCATATCTAAGAATATGCAAGCTATCATTTCCTTTTCATTTATTGCCTGTGTAATTTGTTTTATCATAGAAAAACATGCCAGGGATGTGGAGCTCTGTTTTTTAAATCCATATTGCTCTTTCTTTAGGATGCTACATGACGATATAAATCTTTCTATGTTATTATGCATTATTTTCTCGAAAACCTTTGCTAGAATTGGAATTAGTGTTATGGGTCTGTAGTTGTTCATGTTTGTTTTATCGCCCTTTTTATAAAGCGGCTTAACTATAGACTTTTTCAGCCGGGTTGGAAATTTCCCCTCTGTTAATGATAAGTTAACAATATAAGTAAGTGGAGATACAAGTTCTTCAGCACATTTTTTAATTACTTTTGTATGTATGTCATCATATCCTGTCGAATTTGAGTTATTTAAAGATTTGATTATATTATTTATGTCTCTTTCGTTTACGGGAGTAAGAAAAATACTCTTAACATTATTTGGTACAGAATGATTTTGGTTACTGTTTTTAAAGTTGGTATTGGTAAGTGAAATGTAAAATTTATTGAAAAGTTCGCATATATGCGTTGGGTCTTCGTAATCTATATTGTCTATTTTTACGGAGTCGATCTGAGATTTGTTTACTGAGTTGTTTGTCGTGTCCTTAATTAGCTTCCATGCAGACTTACATACATTTTTTGAGGAGGTAATAAAACATTGACTATCAATTTTTTGCGAGGTTAGTATGCATTTTTTAGGATTTTTGTATATTGTTCATATTTATTTTTATTATGTTTTTTATTGGATTTGTTGAAGTGATATTTAAGATATAATACTCTCTTTTTTGTGCAACATCGCTTTATACCTTTTGTTAGCCATTTATTTTTTATTGGCTTGTTGGTAAATTTAATTCTTTTTATTGGGAAGCATAGGTTATAAAACAGAATTATAGTGTCGTGAAAGCTTTCGAACGCTTGCTCAGTGTTTTCGAATTCATAGATTTCTGAGAAAGATAAACATGATAAATATTCTTTGTATTTAATAATGTTTTCTTCATTAATATTTCTGACATATTTGAACCACTAATTTGGTATACTTCTTCTGATTCTGTGGCGAGTTTCCAAGTTAACTGTAATGGATTGTGCCGTTTCATGATCAGACAGAGCTAGGTAGTGAAGATTTGTTTTAGAATTTGGTATATTGCCTACTATTAGATCCAAGCAAGCATTCTTCCGTGTTGGCAACGTTATATAGTTTGTGAGGTTATGATTATGAATTATAGAGTTAAGCTCATTTGATTGTTTATACTTTTTAGTCATATCGATATTCCAATCGCCGCATAATATAATATTTTTATTAGATCTGTGACAAAGGTTATTTAGAAGATCTAGTTTATTAAGGAATATACTTGCATCTGATGTAGGAGTTCTGTATATACATATCACCACAAGATTTAGTTTAAATATTTCAATGGCACAACATTCAAAGTGTAGAGGCATCGACGGAATTTTATTGCTGATTTCTTTGTAGTCTAAGTTGTTTTTTAGGAATATGCACGTACCTCCTCGACGTTGGTTGATTCTAGAAAACGATGTCACTAAGCTGTAGTTATTTAACCTTAAATTACACTCTGTACCTCGTTTGATGAAGGTCTCACTTAGACATAATATCAATGTTACCTATATCTGCCTTTAAATCAATTATCGCATTTTGAAGTAGTTCTTGTTTATTTAATGCGCCAGAAATGTTTTGATGTATTAAAGTTATAGCTTTATAATTATTTTGACTAGCGAAAAAGCCTATCCTTTGATGTGGAAATAGTTTTTGTGTTTTGGTGCTTAAGGTTAAAATATGATGTAATTTTAGGTTGTGTCGTTTTATGCAGAGTGCCTGGTGTGTAATTTAAGTTTGATGGCAAACATTTTGACTTTTCAAGGTTATTTTTAATTCTGTGTAAGATCTCATTTTCATAGCGATAAGAGTTAATCGCTGTATTTAATTTAAAGCATAAGCTTTTAAGATATTCTGCATGGTAGGTTGGACGGTTATTTAGTGTATTAGTGTCATAAGAAATATTCATAAACCCTGGTATTTTTAGATATTTACAATTCTCGTAATTCTTTGTCACAGATTTTCATTTATGTAAGGATTATATTGTATATTAGTTATAAACACTGAGTAGGAGCGTAACTTATTTAATACGTTACATAGCTCAGACAAGAGCTTGTATGGATACTTATCATTTGACCCTATTGTCAATACAATCACGTCATTGGGACTAAGATCCTTCATCAAATTCAAACGCATCATTGCAGCTATTCAGGATTTGTGAGCTCGTTGCATTCGGCTTGATAAAAGACATTACTTCAAAGTTATCGTTCCAGTTATTAGATCTTGTTTTAGTTACTTGTTTTGCTAAACCCCGGGCTTGTTGGTCACCAAATATATATATTTTGTGTTTTGCAACTATCTGAGATGCTTTTGCTTCATATTTTGATTCCAGGTAGGATTTCTTACATAATATGTCATTTTGATGCTGAGTGGTGCCATCTAGTGTGCGTGAGAGAGAATCACTTTCCGTTCCAGTTTGTTCTGCAGCCAAGATACGATTATCAAAATCACTGTTTATTGGAGATACTCGTATGTTTTGTATTGCTCTTGAGCCTTCAGTATGGGAACTTGGCTCAGGGGTGTTAGTTAGGCGACGTGGGTTTACATTTCTCTGTTTTTTTGGTAGTTTTCTTAATGATGTTGTTATTGGGCTATGGCATAAATGTTTTAGTGTCGAAATTTCTTTGTTCAGCTGGTTTATATGATTTTTAAGATCATTATTTTCTAATATTATATTATCGAGCTCATTTTGAGTGCTTTCGAGGTTATATTTTAAGCCATCGATTTCGGTTTTTAGCTCTGTTATAATATTTGAGTAAGCGATTTTGTTGGATAAGTCTAAGCTTATTCCCAATAAGTCTTCTGATTCACTTGTGTCCAGTGAGCTTCTATTTAGTGATTTGTAGGATCTAGTTTTAGCTATTTGATGTTTTCTCATTATTACATTATTTATTTCACTCATTTTTTTTAACGCACTCTGCTAGTCAGTTCAAGTACTCGAGTATGGATTTATTAAGCTAGTTCACGTCTTTGTCTTTATGGTTTTGAGCTTTAGAATCAGACAGCAGATTTAATATAATACAATAAATAATTTCAACCGATTTTCATTCCTTAAACTGGTAACACCAGCTTCTATTTTATTTATATGTACGTGTAACAGGGTTTTTTCAAAAATGCTTAAAATATGTCATAATCCTCTTGAGTATCTGGAACGCGCCCTATATATCTTGCTTGGTGGGGCGGACGATTTCAAATTTGCTAATGCTAACGATTATTTAGATGCACTTAATGTTTATTTCACTGTTTTATCACACAAAAAGTTTACTTACGTGTTTTAATTGTATAGCATAGGTTATTTAGTTGATTATAAGTTCTTTATCTCTTGTGAAATCCCTTTAATAATGTTTATTTCGTGAATTGTTCACCAACACTCACTTATTTTCTCGAAGACAAAAGGATATTTAACTTCACTAACAGTTATACTGGATTATAGTTTGATGATTAATATATTTATCACAGTTATAAAGTCAGATTTTTGATTGTTTTAAAAATAATATTCAATTAATGCACAGATCGTTTGTTTACTTTCTGACGGTGTGTTGATGTTGTGAGGATGATAGCGAAGAAGCTAGCAAAAAAGCTGTTGGTAATTATATTTCTGTGCATAAAAGCACACAATTAAGACGGCACATTATCGGGCATAATATCTGGGTAGTCGGGCAAAGAGACCAGAGTTCGGTATTTATTATATTATTTTAATAAAATTTTCTAAGAACACAATCAACACTTTCTAACTGATATGGCAATAAATCTAAATGCTCAATATTAGTAATTAATTAATTTTACACGATTGCGCGAATAAAGTTCAATTCAAGATATACCACCGAATCACATGGGGTGCGAGGGCACTCACCAACCGATCAATCGCTATCCAAATCGCAAATCGCTGCCCTGCCAGCAAGTGGTGCTATGGCACCTGTCAAAGAATTGTTCGAAAGTCGACTAACCACTTCGGTATGCCGTCACGGCCAACCTTTACTTTCGTACATCCACGTGCAATTAGTATCTTACAGAATTACTTGAAAAGTTATAACTATGCTATTAGTGTTAGCTTGTCCATGGCTGACATAGTCTATTACTAGTACGTTACCCAGTGCTAACTTTATGAATTGGCCATACCCCAACTAATCACGACAGAGCCACACACACACCTACACCCTCTAACCGGTGGGTGTCTGATACTGACTTAAACAAAAGAACCCATGAACAAAGGTCATCAACTACTAGTGCTGCAATGAAATATTATAAATCTGACTGTCCTGTTTATTAATTTACTTAAATAAAAACAAAATGTATACTCTTGTCAGCGCCAAGCCGGTTCTTTTGTTACTCTGACATAGTAAGTATTTATTTGAACTAAAATCAGATATAGCACGTGTAGCAATTATAGCACTTAACAGTGTTTTACTATATACTACAGTGTTATATATAATTTTACAGCGATCTACATCACTGCTTAACCAACAATAAAATATCTGATACTTTACCATTATACATCACTATGCTTAACCGGCACAGTAAACCGTAGCACTTAACCAGCGCTACACAACCTATCACCAAACCAATAACAGATCAGCACAGTTTAATCACCCACCACTTAACCGGCGGTATCATGATCGATTAACCAACGATATCATGTTAGACCCCATAGTAGACCTCACAGTTGACCCCAACGGTGGACCTATCGGTGGGGTCCACATTGGCCCCACATTGGACGCCTCTGTAACCGCCGGTTTAAGTTCAGACTTAACCCCACGATGGAACCCCCATTAAAGACACTAGTACTATTTTCGGACATTCACAACGGTTCAACAGTTAAAATTTCACATCCAATCACTTTGTTGTGTTGAAGATATTCATAAAAAACAATGTTTAGAGAGGCGTTAAAAATGTTTACATTACTATTTTAAAGGATAATTGGCCTTTGCCAATCATAACGACAACATAACTACAAAGTATAAATACTCAGCATAAATGCTTACCACTAAATTTAAGCGTAACATAAATTTTAACTAGCCACTAGTAACATGAAAGGTTATGCACCATATGCAAAGCAAACCGAAAATTAATTGAATTTAATGGTTTCACGAACATCGTTTGTACCATAGACTTAGGATATACTAACGTATAGACGTTCATAGCCTGCAAGCAAGAGGATACTTCTATATGACACTGCTACAAGTAAGAGAGAGAAAACAAACACAATAGCATTGTGACCCATTTTGAATCGCAGGTATTCCCAAGTCGCCTTGCGTGGTAATGAACTCTAACAGAATTTGTGTTTATTAAAGTTAATCGTAATTATTTTACAAAAATATCACATCTCAAACCATGGTTACGTGCTCTATCTGTGATTTTGATGTTACCAATCAAAATAATCCAGGGAATTATGTATGTTTATTTCGAAGAAATTTGTATGGAAACCAACATAGTAAATACGAAATTCATATAATAAAATCTTATACTTTACCTTATAAGGTATAGTATAGCAATTCATTCGTTAGAAGTAGTGTTCTAGGAAAAATATTGTTTTGTTAGTTTACACTGAGTGTATGTATAAAATGATCGATAAGGATTAGTCAAGTCTAGGACTTGACTAATCCTTATCGATCATTTTATCGATAAAATAAAATTCTAGCATAAGACAGAATATATTATAGATCATTTTTTTTTTAATTCTGTTTTAATTGTTGGACTAGGATATCAGATTTCCAGTAGATCCTATTGTTAGACAAAAATGGATAATAATTATAGCTCGACCAAACTGGGCATCAAAAAACTTCCTCAATATGTATCTGGCATTTTGAAGAAAAAAATATACAAAAAATAAATATGAATACAATTTTGTTGAAAGGAACGATTTCTACTTTGTAGTAGTAAGTACCATTATTTTTTTGGTGTATTTAGAGAGACCTTGGTATTACACAGTAAGCTTCTCTTTGACCAAAACATAAGGAATATTGTAACGAAGGCCTCAAAAGCCCTAGGTTTTGTTTGGAGGATCTAGAGCCTGTTTCCGATCGATCAATATACATAACATCACAATCAAAATACTTTATTGTTCTTTTGTCCGAAGTCCTTTGGATTACGGCTCTCGGGTATGGAGCCCTCAATATAAGACTTACAAGTTCCGTATTGAGAGCGTTCATAAAAAAAACCTGCGTTACCTGGACTTTAAGACACAGGTATACTCTCGTGATTACAACCATGGTCGCAAGCGATACCATTTTCTGCCTCTTGACCGTAGGCGTTACGTTATTGATATATGTTTTTGATTAAGATCGCAAATGGTTCAATTGACTGACCCGAGCTTATTGTAAAACTAGGATTACGGACTCATCAAATTGGCCTTCGGCGGTTTTTTACAAATACAAACTATAGACGCAATGCCTTCTTCCATCATGGTATGGGGGAATTTAACCAATTATCCAGTGAATTAAACATATAACTATTCTGTACTAGCGCCAGGTTTGCGAGAAATCTGTTGGCTAAACTCTTTTATGATAGTGAGTATTAAGCCTGGCTGTGGCGTTACATACTGTACATATAGTAACGGTAGTAGAAGGCTTCCCTTTTTGATTTTCTGTATTGCCATTTGTTTTTCTGTGTTTTTGATATTTTTTTTTGTAATTACGTTATTATTTCTGTGATCTGTTTTTATGTTGAATTGTGTGATTTTAAAAACGCATCTTTAAAAGCTTGTTATTAGCAACATGTTTATCAAGTGATTTTATAAATATTTAAATTATATTAGACTGTAAACGTTCCAAACAAAAAAAAAATATCCGCGTCCGAATCCCCTGATCCATCAGCACTATCAGCGAATCTGGACACCAAAGTGGCAGGATGGAAGCAAAATAACGTCCAGCATCAAGCAAATATTTATTTATTTATTTATGACTGGCCTGTTGGTCTAGTGTTAAAAAGCGTGTTGTCTAACTATCACAATGGTCTAACACTTACACGGTTTTTACAGTCAAGCCAAACTTAACCAGTACTTGATTGCGTTAAGATCCCCATTAAGCTTAGTGATGGCCTCAGATATGTTATTCACACTGGCTTGGGAATATAATTGCAAGTCATCCGCGTAAATAGGAAACGCACACTGACGGACATTAGTAATAAGATCGATATAAATATAAAATAATAGAGGAGTAACACCAGGTCATGATAAAGTATCACCCATGCGCACTAACTGCTGGCGTCCCCGAAGATAAGATGAGAACCTATTCAAATTACCTGCCGAGAACATCAGATGAGATAGGATAGAAAGTAAGACATCATGGCTGACATACGAGTAATTGAAGAAAAAATCCACCAAAACTAAAACCGTAACTTTGGTCTCATCCATGCCAGTTCTAATGTCGCCATTCACTTTGAGAAGAGCAGTGGTGGTGTTATGTCCTAGCTTGCAGACTGATTGAAACTGGCTTAACAATTGTTTCGATGCACAAAATATGTTATTTGTTTATGCACACAAGCCTACAGCACTTTTGATAAAAAAGGAATAATAGAGATAGGTCGAAAATCATTAGAAAGACTAGGATTTGTAATTAAAGGTAGAGGAATAACAAAAGCATATCGCCATGAAAATGGTAAGTATGTCCCTAAATCTAAAGAAAAAAATATGATGTTAATGCTGCTTTAATTTTTCTAAAGAAGACAAGCAGGAATGGATATTACCATACATAGGATATGGCTAATACCATCGTTACCAACAGCATTAGATTTAATAGAAATAATTATCTTTTTGATCTCGGCAGGTTCATTTTATCTATACCAACCGTCAACGGAGGATCAATACTTCTGTTTTCCAATTTTTAGAGTCCCCAAGAACTGCCAAAGAACCCTTGGGAGAAAATGTATTAATATAAATATGAATATGACGGCGTTTAGTGTTACGAATCATGCGTTTTATAAAAGATTTCTTGCAGTTATCATCTTCACGGTCTTTCTTAAATTTTCGGAAATCTCGGTCTCATGTGCCGTATAGCCATCCTGATGCTATTCGTCATCCAGGGAGCTAGAGGCCGCTTTATTCTATCTTTTTTAAAAGGCGCATGAATGGCGTACAACCCCACGATCAAATCATTAAAAACGTCAACTTTATCATCTAATGTAGGTGCATCAAATACGGGTACCCAACCCAATCCCGACGCATCCTCACGGAGTTTATCTTCATGCATCCTGGTCAGATGCATGAAGATGAAGACAACGTATGTACATAACTTTAGGAAAAGGTTTTGGTGGTTTTAGCTTGTAGGAGAGAAAAAATAAATCGTAATGAGAATCCCCGAAGCTAAACATTGCCCATGTTGACGGACTAAAGAAGGAGGAGGGGTAAAAATGATATCTAACCAAGTATTTGTGTTGCTTTAATGAGCAACACAAATTTGCTGAATAAAATGAATCATTATTAGACATTAATACTATTAATATATAAGATATAGAATATAAAATAAATAAATTTATATATGATTTAAATAAATATTTCTATAAATAAATATTATTTACGTAAATATAATTATACATTTACATATAAAATAATAATAATTTTTCTCTACTTCTACTAACACCGTGACTATTTTGAATGCTTTTTTACACCACCCGCCAGCCGACACTCACAAAAAATATTCAAAAATACAATAAACTTTATGCAATCAATAAACTAAACGCAACAAACAAAATGAACAGTGCATTTCTAAACGCAATCAATTGGACATCAGTTTTGTGTCATGTCTCATGTTGAAGCTGTCAATCAAACAAAGAGATAAATAAATCCTAACAACAGAATAGTGGGTGGGTAAAAACAGAATACAGTTAAATCCTACCTGTTAAATGAAAGTGTACTAACTAAATAATTAAATCGTTAAGGGATACAAATAACTTTCGTCAAGTAAACAAAACTTTACACCTCCCAAAAGATCACACACAATAAAGGCGATGAAAGTTATTTACGCGAAGAAGGCTGCTCCAACCCCTTGTCACCAGTGCCGGCCCGCTTATCAGAATTAGATGTAGAATGAGGGTGCTTCTCTATCAAAAAGTCCAGCTCATCTAAGGAGGAAAACTTGTGGTGACTGCTGTCGGGCGCTTTGATGTAGATAGCTGCGTCTAGTGTCCATACAGCCCTCATCCCGAAGTGCTGACAAGCCTTGCTGAAAACTGCCTATCAGGCTCTTGTTAGGAATTCCCTAACTGAAACAGCAGAGCCTTTTAAAGCAGATTTTGCTCACCAAACAGCTGCTCTGAGATCTGTACTGGCAAATAGGATAAGTATGGGTCGGGGCCGATCTCGACTCTGGGCACCAATCCGGTGCAAGATTTTAAAATCATCCTATGCCGAAGAAGCTTCTTTTCTCCAATCCAGCCACACCAATGAAGAGGAGCGCTTTACGTCGTGATCTTGACTCCATTTCATCCACAATCCTGAGGCAGTTATTAACTTGATTGCGGAGCAACTTTTGCTACGCACGATAAGCACCAAATAATTTTGCAATTTAAATCACAACCTACGAACACGTGCCTCCGCACGGCATGCCCCACGCTTGCTTGGGGTAATCCCATTTCTGATAAAAACATACGTTTAAGGCGGTACACACATTTTAACCAAGATCGCAATTAATGCTCAATACTTGTAATTATACACGATCGCGGATATAGTTCGATTCAAGACATTCCACTAAAACACGTGGGGCGCGAGCGCAATCACTAATCCATCAATACAATATGGCCGCCTTTCCCGCGAGCGGTATTATGTCACTAGTGAAAGGTTCGTTCGGAACCGACTAATCACTTCGGTGTGCCGTCATGCATAATAAGATGTTTAACTTTATTTAGTTGCCTATGATTTATAGGAAATAAATAATCAAAAACTCATTGAAGTTGTAACTAGAATGAGTTCTTGATGGTAGGTTTCAAATCAAATCAAATCAAATCAAATCATTTATTTGCGTTATACAGGTTACATAGTTGTTATAATTATATAAGATCTCCGTATACTACCATTTCTGGTGTGCAAATTTTAGAATTATTACAGAATTAAATTGTATTTATAAATAATATGCATAATATAACATTATTTCACAAAATTCAATTATTAGATTACATTTATAATTATAAGACAATCACATAATTTATCAATAATTAGAACTGTATGTCAACTAAAAAATCATTTACAGAATAATATGTCTTATTAATTAAATATGTCCTAAGCGCACGTTTAAATATGTTAATTTCATTTATATTTCTAATATCTTTGGGGAGTCTATTGAATATTTTAGGAGCCATACCTAGAATATTTTTGTCAAATAATGCTGTAGTATGGGGCGGTACATGTATTTTGTTGCACTGTCTTTTGCTTACTAAAGTTTGGAACATGAGAGGATGTGACTTAACAAAATTGGCCATTTCATAAATATAAAGTGACGGTAACGTTAAGATATTTAATTTTTTAAAATGCGGTCTGCAGCTGTCAGGTAGTCGCAATTTACAAACGGCTCTAACGCATTTTTTCTGGGCTTTAAAAGCTTCTTCTCTATCTACAGAATTTCCCCAAAAGATGATGCCGTATCTTAAGGCGGCTGAAACATAAGCATTATACGCAATCAGTACAGCATTTTGGCTCACAACTTTAGCTAACATGTATAATGCATATGAGAATTTATTAAGTTTTTTACATAGATGGTCGACATGAGTTCTCCATGACATATCATCACCAATCCAAAGTCCTAAGAATTTTTGGGTTTCGGACATATTAATTTGGTGACCCTCATAATTAACATGTAGATGTAGTGGTTGTTTTCTTTGTTTGTATTGAACCATTTTTGTTTTTTCTATATTTAATTTTAGATTGTTCTTGTTAAGCCATTCGATTACATTTTTAATTGATTCGTTAATGTCACTCTCATACTTAATAATGTCATTATTTTTGAACATAGAAAAAACCAAGGTACAGTCATCGGCAAATAAAATCATTGGGGTATTTACATTTTTTGGCAAATCATTTATGTATACGAGAAAAAGAAATGGTCCTAGCACACTGCCTTGAGGCACGCCATATCTCACATATCTTAAATTTGAACCGTGAATAACTTCAGTTTTTGATTTTGGGCATATAGTGGTCACTTGCGTAATTTGGCTTCTGTTACTCAAATAAGAACTTATTAATTTCAAGGCATTATCTCTGATCCCATACGCGTTAAGTTTCATTAATAAAATGCTATGATCCACATGATCAAAAGCCTTGGTCATATCCATGTATAACGCAGACACAGGTATTCTGTTATCCATGTTATACATAATTTTTTTGATCAAATCATAAATAGCGATATCAATTGACAGATTTTTCCTGAACCCTTTTTGTTCTTCTGCAAACCAGTTATTTTTTTCAAAAAAGTTGTATAGACATCTGTGTATATATTTTTCAAAAATTTTCGAAAAAACTGAAGTAAGCGCAACAGGTCTATAGCAGGTCATATTATCTTTTTCACCTTTTTTAAATAGTGGTTTTATAATCGACGTTTTCAAACATCCCGGATAGATTCCTTGTTCGATACACAGGTTTATAATGTGACTAAGGACGGGAGATATAATGTTCGAAACAGCTTTTACAATAATGGTACTTACACCATCATAACCCATGCTTTGAGTAGCCTTCAGTGATCTTATAATGCCATCGATATCATAAGAAGTCGCTGGCGCAAGGAAAATCGAATGAGGATTGCTAAATTGTAATGAATATTTTTTACTGTCATTTGTATTAATTGGTTGTACTAGATCAGTGTAAAAATTGTTAAAAGCTTGTGCAATTTTCCTAGGGTCAGTAACACTCTTCTGATTTACCCTTATTTTTGTGATACTAGGTTTTGGTAAATTAATTTTGTTTTTATTTATAATGTTCCACGTCGCCTTTAACTTATTAGCGGCTGTTTTAATATGATAATTATTCTGAGATTTTTGTGTAAATTTTAAAATATTTTTTAATCGCAGTGAATGAAATTTAAGCTCGTTTTTATTAGATAAATTGGGATTTAGTCGATATCTCCATAGCAACTCTCTTTTACGTTTGCAACACTTTTTAATGCCTTTTGTGAGCCAAGCTGGTTTTTTATGACTTGATATTTTTATTTTTACTAATGGAAAACATAATTTATAAAATAACATAAAAGTATCAAAAAAAATATTGAAAGCTTCCTCAGGGTTGTTATTATTCATAGTTTCGCAGAAACTAAGATTCCTAAGGCAAGATTTAAATTTGCCCACATTATCCCGATTATAATCCCGTCTGTAGACGAACCAATGATGCAACAAAGGTGTTTTCTTAATAGGACATACTAATAATTGAGCTGTATGGTCTGAGAGAGCCCAGTCTAATATGACTGAATTTGCGTTTTGGATATTGTGAAAAATATTATCTATACATGTACCGCTACTCAATCTTGTTACTTGTCTTATTTCCACTTTTAAATTGTAACTAAGAACTAAATGTTCTAGTTGGGTAGACCTTGGGGACTTTTTCAAAATATTTATATTAAAGTCGCCAGTGATAATTAATTTATTATTACAATTTTTTGAGAACATATGCAAAATTTATTTAGGTGTGAAAAGAACAGATTCATGGCTTCATTATTCTCATTCGGTATTCTATAGATACAAATAATAATTATATGGGAATCTAGAAGTTGTATACCACAGCATTCCACAACATTTGAAATACTACATTTCACTACATCCTCTAAAACCTTATATGTAATATTATTTTTAACAATGATACACGACCCCCCGTTTCTATTATTTCTACAGAAGAAGGACGCTAATGTATAGTTTGGAATATAAAATAGATATTCGTCTCCATTTTGCATGTTGTGCTCAGTAACTGCGATAATAAATGTTGATAAACTTTCGCGATTTGTACACATTATTAAAATATATATATTACGGGTCTTAATCGCGTGAATAATTTAAGGTAAAATACCTTGTTTATTGCCCGACGTTTCGACCGTATTGCAACGGCCGTGGTCACGGGAAGACTATAGACAAGACAATAAACAAGGTATTTTACCTTAAATTATTCACGCGATTAAGACCCGTAATATATATATTTTAATAAACTGCGATAATATCTGTCAACTTCCCTTCGCCAGATAAGTCAAATAAGTGAGCAAATAAGATATCAGACTTACTGAGCAAGCCGTTTATATTTTGGTGTAAAATTATTAACTTATTATTCACGAAAAAATGCTTCTGATTGATTTCGAGTGGGTTGTTTATCACTTACTTGCTCATTTAACACAGTTCCCAACATACTGATCTTATTGGCTGGTACTGAAATGCATTTCTGATATGGAAACATACACAAGTCAACTAAAATTCTCTCCATAATATTTTCAAATATACATTGAATTCCATAATTGTTAACGGTACCTGATATGTTTGAAAACATATTAAATTGAAGATTCTGATTTGTGTCAAAAGGATATGCATAGCTATGGTTATATACATCTAAAAACAGTAAACTATTGAGCAATTCCACTTTATAATTATAAATAGGCGCTCCGAGTATGTAAGTGGGTGTACAAATAATGATGTTTGTAAATGTTATATGTTGCAAACATTCCTTAATACTATTTACTAATTCTAAATAATTGCTTACACCTTTAAAGTCTTTTTCACCAATCATTATAATACAGTAGTCATTCATGTCGAAATTCAAAAGCTTATCATCAATATTTTTCAATAGTGTGATTATATTACAGTTTTTCTTAACATACTGGCAATAATTAAAGTGAGTCCCGAAAATTTGGTCAATGTCTTGCAGTTTGCCCTTCAAACTCCGGTTAGTTAAAATGCATAATTTTCTTCTCTTACTGGTTAAGTTTGGTTGAATTGCATTGGTGTTTGTAACATCAGGAATTGATATGTTTTTTGTGGCCATATTTTCATTTGTTTTGTTTATGGTTGTTGTTTCATGGTTAAACATTTTCAATCTGTTCTGGACGACGGTAGTGGAGGCATTAAAACTTTTTCTTTTGTTTATTGAACTCCTTTTAGGTGTAGAGTTGCAAATTGTCTTTAAATTTTTAATTTTTCTCTCGTTACTGTTTATAATTTCCTTTAGTGAACTGTTTTCGGTCAACAAGTTCACAATTTCATTTTCCGCTGACGCTAACTTCTCTTGTAATGTCTTTACCAAAATTTCTAACTCTTCCAATCTTTCGCGTTCATCAGAGTGCCTGTATGGAAAACTTCTGTTGTGTCTAGTATTTGGGGTATTGGGTGAGTATTCGTTATCATCATCTTCCGTGATAGACAGCGAGTCAAATGAGTTATCGGTGCTGACATTAACAATATATTGCTTTCTTATTGTCACATTGTCATTCAATTCTTGTGAAATTGAAAAAGAGTTCTCTTTACTCAAACTCATTGTAGATATTATTTACTTACTGTCATATACTAGTATATATAAATATTATATAAGTGTAATCATTTATGATTACATTCACAAAAATACAAGTCTCATAAAAATAAACACAAACAGATAGTTCCTTAACTAGGATTCGAACTCGACCCTTGCCGCACCACAAGCAGCGTCTGTACAAGCTAAGCTATTTGTCTGATATTAGCATAAGCGAAATTAGCTGATCTCTAGGCGAGTTCCTATGTTACCAGACGAAGTAGAGCTGTAGTTAATGACCATATTAGGTAATCTGTTCGGACGAACGTCTTCTGACTCACCACCAATAGGAGCGCAGCAGCTGCGGTGACTCACACGATGTTCACTTGCTTTGCTAATGAGTTTGTTTTAAAATTTTAAAATGTATTTGCTTGTAACTTCTTTAATTTTGAGAATATCTTGAAATGGATTTCACTACCATACTGCTTGATTTAAACACGTTAAATTAGTACTATATAATTTAATGATTGATAGCTTTTTACCGGTTTAAAACAATTAACTTTACGGAGCAACGTTTAACGTGCGTGCCTCGAATCCTAATTATTTTTCTGTTGAGGTTTACATTAGGTATTATATACGTAATGTATTCAAACGGTGAACCGTTTGAATACGTTGGGTACCTTACATAGGTACCCAACATACATCCATTGTTTTCAATTGAAACAGTTAAACACAAACTTTGAGACAATTTCACTGTGTTACCAAATAAACGTAGTAAGACCATAATGTAGCAAATAAAGTTTAAATTCAAATTGACAGCTAAGCTCTAAGTACAGAGTTTATTTCGACTTAACTTCGCAAATATAACTAAGGTTGCACAAATTGATTGGACGACAAATTGTGGATGCGAGGTGTTAATCTTTTCCAGCCAAGTTTAAATAAATATTGAACTGCCGCTGCCGGCAGAAAAGAAGAATAAAGAAAAAGAATTCGATTGGAATTTTCCTTAATCGACTCTTTGCGATTTATTCTTAACGGATAAAAATTCAATACTTCATTTCACGAAGAACGGAGGGTTTCTATAATTAATAAATCTTTTTGTGGGACATCGAAGCCTCTTAGTTGTTTGTAAATTAAAAACGTGTTCTTCGCAATACTCTGGGGATTCCGTCCATAAACAGACTCGATTAATTTTTGTGAAGGAAATACATTGATTGTGTAACAGCCGCCTGTTCCCCGCCAAAGAACAGCGGTGAGCTTTTTTAATTATTCAAAATATTTATTGGTTCCAGTTTCGTGAAAAACAATTGCGAGGAAGAAAATCGAATTTTGTATGGACGAAAAATTGTTGCTTGTAAGGTTTAGGCAAGATCGTTTTGTTTGCTGAATATTAATATTTTTTTCGTTTTTAGTATGCCCTGGGAAGTAATATTTATTACAATATTGACACAGTTGTAAAATGCAAATTGTCTATTTCACCTAAAAGAAATCCTGCAGCTATTTTAAAATGTAATATTCTATCTAAACCAGCACTCGTAGTGGTAAATATTTACGGTATAATAATACTTTCACTTCATTGCACTTAAATAAATTTATTTTATGATACTTTTGACGGGCCTGTTGTTCTAGTAGTTAGTGACTCTGACTGCTAAGCCATAGGTCATGGATTCAACTCCCACCCAAATAATCTTTGTGTAATGAACACAGTTATTAATTGTCTCTGGTTATTTTTTTTTATTTATGATAATATTTAAACGATCTCCCAAAACTAAACCATCATAAATCCATTTTATTCGCTGATGATAGCTCTATTATTTTTTCCAGTAACAATGATGAAATAAATTACACCATAGGTAATACGATCAAGTGGTTGACATTTAATAATTTACAAATTAATCTGGATAAAACTAGTTTAATGTATTTTTTTTAATATAAATAAAAATCTGAATAACATTGACATTAGCAATCTAGAATATTAGGTAAAAAAAGTAGAAAAAACATTTTTTTTAGGTTTAAATATTGATAGTCACATTGATCAATTATGTACTAAACTATATAAATTCGTTTATGCTTTATATATATTGTCTAAAAGTAATCGTACATCAACGGTTTTAATGGCATATCACGGTCATGTTGCTCCTCTCTTGAGGTACGGTGTTATGTTCTGGGGTAACGCCTCATACAAGGAAGTGGCTTTTAGGACACAGAAGTAATGCGTAAGGGCTATTCATAGGCTTAAACAAACTGATAGCTGTAAGCCATTGTTTACTGAGTTTCGTTTACTCACAGTGCCATGTATTCATATTCTAGAAGTCGTCATATCTGTTAGGAAAACCATTTACCCGTATGAAAAGATAAATAGTCGTAGATTTCTTAGATAATTTTAAAAATTACTTTCCTACAAACAAAACAACTACTATTGCATAGCTCCACGCATTTACAATCACCTACCGAGAACAATCCTTGGCATAGCATTTTAATATATTCAAAAATAGTGTGAAAAAAACTACTTCTAGAACAGGCTTACTACACTGTTAAGGAATGAAAAACCTGTTTTATAACTATTTATTGTTGGTTAATATTAAATTAAAATGTGATGTGTTGTCTCGCTTGACATTTTTTATGAGTTTATCGTTTTATATTTTTATTATTACTTTGTTGACATTATCTACTTTAAATCAATATGGCTATTGTTGTATAAATTACTGTCTGCTATTGTATATTAAAATTTGCCTGCTGTAAAAGCTGAAATATAGTGAGACTCTTATGTTCTTAACATCCTATTACCGACCCATTATTTCGCAAATAAATGAGTTGAATCGAATTGTAATTTTTCTATATATTTATGTATGTTTTGCATAAAAAAAAAATAAGTGTGTTCATCAGTTAGATTTACATAGTACAGGATGTGCCTAGTTTGGGACCAGATAAGTGTGTGAGTAGTCCCACGATTTCACCTCTATTATCTTTTCCCAGTAATACTTGTGCATCCAAGACTCTTTTCTATCGTTTTGTATTCATAATCTTAGTCACTGCGTAGCACCACATAGCTATACACATAGGTATATTATGTAAAGTAAGCAGCCATAAGCAACATCTGGCAGACATTACCGCGGACCCCGACTTTCCGACTAATTAACTTTCTCCAGGGAGTGTTGCAAAAACTCCACTTAACATTCTAATCACATTTTTTTCACTCTCTCATAAATTTTCGCAAAGTTCAATAGAAAATGGACTTTTGGTTTGAAACTAAGTGTTTTTGTAGACTTTAATGAAACTTTGTTGGGTTTTTTTTTGTAAATTAATTTGCTTTTAGAATAAATATTTTACCACAGCTAATAATATGCAGATACGACATCTGCATATTATTAGCTGTGGTAAAATATTTTTTCTTTTTCTATTCGTACTGCGTCTCAAATGTGCGTAACTTTCAGATGAGCCGGGTTAGTATAATTCTTTTTTATCATTAATTTCCTCATCTGATTCAAAACTTCTAAGAGCTTGTACTATGGCAGCTCGATAACTGAGAAACTGATATTATATTAGATTCTAAAAACATAACTGACGACGAGAACACAAAATAAAAAAAATATATTTTCACCAAATTTTCCAAATACACGATGAAGATACGTAATACGTTCTAAAGCAGGCGGTCGACTTACTATCTGTTTAAGACATTTCCTCAGTAAATAAGCGAGAGTGTAGTTTGGAACAGTTCCAAGGTACACAAAGTAGGTGCTTAGCAATAACTTGTTGAATTTATTGCTTGTTGTGTATTAAACGGTTAACGTCGTAAATGTATCTAAATACCTTTGGCTCGTATGGGGCTTTATTAATACCTGTATTTTAATTCAATTACCCTCCAAATTGTTCCTTGTAGTGTTTTCTTTGATATGTAATAGGTCCTTTTTAAGGCGATAAGACCTTCTTTAAATCAATAAAGAAGTGATATAGTTCACTGATTAAGATGATGGAGTTTTATAAAAGTTATAAGTACATAAGTATATCTGCAACTTTCCCATTTATTGCCTTTCAAAACTATCTCTCTTTTTAAACAGACATAAATGTGGTTGGAATAGAAAGTGAGATACAACACCCCTAAGTAACTCAAACTTTTTTGATTTGTTTAAGGAGAGATTTTTGTAACTGTACTGAAATATTTCTCGTTCATGTCCTCATGGCGGTCCAAGGACTTTACGTGACAGTTTCTTAGTACGGCACCCTTCATCCTACTACGC
Source organism: Herminia tarsipennalis (assembly GCA_945859575.2). Classification (NCBI taxonomy): domain Eukaryota; kingdom Metazoa; phylum Arthropoda; class Insecta; order Lepidoptera; family Erebidae; genus Herminia; species Herminia tarsipennalis. The sequence continues at coordinate 1,607,131 of OX243836.2, read as the reverse complement.
GGGGAACAAAAGCCCCTTTTTACTCAACTGCTAGAGGGCCATTAATTCCACTTCCAGCCGAGGTACTTTCGGAAAAGCCTCAAGTTCATTTGTTTAGTTATAAAGCGGAATTATGTTTTGTGTAATTTTGCCGATAAACTCTCAAGTTTTGGGCTTAGTTTGATTTACTGGTTTATTTGCAGTATTCGCGCAATGTCAATAAAACTGTTCTCGAGGGCTTGAAGGGTTAAATTTGGATATTGTTTGTAAATAATATAATTACTACTAACATGGCTGAAACTTTATAGTCCCTCGCATGAGCAAATAAACTTATAAAATTATTACGATTTTGGAACATGTCTAATAAGTTATCGCTTTGTTTGTTTATACTTGCGACTCAATCCTGAACTAAGCTCCGTTTCAGCAACAAAGGTGTAATAAAATCGAGCTCAGATGAGATTGCAACGGATAGAGAACGAGCGAGTCACTATTCACAAAATTGGTTGCAAGGTGAAACGTTGTGACATAGCTTTCTCAATTATCTAAAATGATCGGTGACACGAAGCATGGTCTGCTCTACTATGATAGTATTCACACCCAAAATCGATTATTATTATTGATCCTGTTCGCCGCATGTTTCATTCTAAAGTCCGCAATATTATTAATTCATTAGTTCAAGCTTACAACTCACAATGTAAGCTGAAATACAACAGTATTATACTGTGTAAGCAATGAATTAATTTGTTAACTTACATTGGAAAGCTTGATATTTCATTCAAGGTCAACCGTATGTATTACTATTGTTAAGTTTATCCAATACCAAGAATCCTGTAAGCTCCTACACGTGCTATTTGGAAATCCCATTTTTTGCTGTGATATATATAAATCTCTATGTATTATGATACAAATGTAATAACGTGTTTGGAATATTAGCACTATTAAATAAATTGTATAAAATGTTTGCAGATATAATATATAGAAAGGTTTTCGAACGCATGCTAACACTTGTCCGCCCTAGATATAGCCGTGCTAAGCTTCGCTTACTGCAGCCATTGTGGGCATTGTTCGTGAGCGTAAAAAGACGATGGAGTGGTCGTCGAGAGCAAGTGGCAAATCGGCTGATACGAGAGTAGATAAGTGGAGCTGACGGTGCGATTGCACAGGACTCGAGCGGCGGATATTGCCTTCTGTGACACATTGTGTGACGCAGGAACGTGTACGCTGTCTTTATTTGTTGTGGCTATCGAAAGTACGTGAAAACTTGGTTAGTTTGTAATTGGTAATTACTTAAGTATTTAATATTCAAATGTAACGTAAGTGTACTCAGTTTGCTGTTTAGCAGAGTCGCTGAGGAATCCAAACTTAAGCAAGGATTTTTTCTTCTTCTATGATTATAAACAAAATCCAGGTGTTGGTGAAACTTTCTTAACATCAACAAGATTATAGGTATTTTTTAATGTATAAATTAATAATATTTAGTCATTAAAGTTAAATAATGCAACATTAAAATTTTAGGTAGGTAGTTCTTATTAATATAACAGTGGTGCGACATGATTTATGTTATTTCTATTGTTAATACAGTAAAGTATACTCTTAAAAAAAATACGGCGTTACTTTACGTAAGCTGAAAATAACACACAAAAAGCTAGATTAATATCGATAAGTCGTAGTCCTCTCGGGTCCCAGCCACCATTCACCATTATCTCCATCCCACCTTCGACAAAAATCGAACCGTCGCAAATCCCCAATCCCCACTTAATTCTTACACCTTAACATCGAAAAAATCCTTCGAAAATTGAAGCCGAACATGTTTCGTATTTCGCGGGTCCTGATTCCATTAACGGACCTTTTTCGCGCCATGCACAAAGCGGGGATATTGAGGGCCACGGACCTCAATCTCGGAGGTTTACGGCGGCTCCCCAAGCCTCCTATATAAAGAATTGTATTTGCATTCCGTAGGCTGAGAGATTGATCCTCGACTTAGCATGTCAATACTGGAGGTCAAGGGTTGAACCCAGTGACGGAATTAAAACCTTATTGTTGGTGATTAAGATTCGTATTTGGTTGTAAGGGTTGTGGGTGTAGTGTTTCAAGGATCGCTTGTAGGCATCGGCCCTTAGGTCAAAGGTTAAAGTTCTTGACAGTAATTGTGCAAGTTTGGAGAATAATGTATTCTATGTTAAGGGTCGCGGAATTTATTCCGGAACTTAACGGAACTCTACCGGAAACAGGACGGAATCTGTTAACAATATTGTGTTCTCAAGAAACGTAACATGAAAGGATTGTCGCTGTGAAACTTTTAGTTTTGTAAATAGTAAGTACCTATTTGTGTGGGTATATCTAACTAATGATAAGAACTGTGTTATTCGAACTATTTGCTATATTATAATCATCATAGTCTGTACATTTTATGGTATTTTATAATAAGCAACATAATGTGCTTATTATAAAATATCGTTTTATCTAAGTAAATCGTACATACTTAGAATTGTTAATAATATAATTTCGTTCGCTAAAATAAAAACGAACATAGTAACTTTCTTAAAAGCATAGATAAATAATAACACTGTCTATAATGTACCCATCAATGCCTTCATGTGTGAGGGCATCAAAGTAAATACCAAAAAACATGAAGCGGAACTTTGCATATCCCTAGAGCCATTCACTTCATATCTAACAAAGTACAAGTCGCCAAAGTTACCAAATCACACATTCTGGTGAACGCAAGTCAGTTTTCATTTCTTTCACTTGACATTCAGGTCACAGTGGGTCCCTTTAGGTGCTAGATTGAATATAAGCACACAGGTCACGTCCCTACGTGTTTTTCTGTACATGACAAAGAAAGGTCGCCTTAGACTCGTTTAGTGAACGTAATCAAATATATAAATTGAACGGTGCTGATTCGATAATACATACTTTGGTAAATTGCATCAGCCGTTTTATGGGAGTGTGAAGATTTTACATGGCTCATTGTATTAATGTCTACCTATTCCAAAGGGTTGGTCGAGATACAGGTAGGGACTACCTATATAAAGGAATTTAGCAAAACACCTGCCACTAAAATAATTATTATAATATCTTAGTTCATTTTAATGCAATTGAGGTTAAGGTATAAGATTTACGGCCGATCTCAATAACTTACCGATAGTTTAACTATATAAGCTGCTAAAGGGTAAATGCAATATTTACTTTTACCGTTACCGTCGTTTCAACATCAAACTTTACGTAAAGTTAAGTTAGGTAAACGATATATAAAATCTCCTCACTCTAGTAATCGTTTCCCTCCCAGACGTTTTATTTTTACACGCCGCAAAAATAATCTTGTATGTTAGTTATTCTAAAAAAATATTGTTTTTAATATAATGTATTAGATTAGTTACATTATCTCTATTTTTATTATTTATCTTGGTAATCATACAAAAAACCTACATTTATTGTATTCAGTAATATTATGTTGTTGAAAATTACTTTTGCCCTAGGGAAAAAAAGTATTAACGTTCTCATCAGAAAAACGGACTGTTCTATTTGGAGTACCTCAGGGAAGTGTACTGGGACCGCTTTTATTTATAATTTACATAAATGATCTTCCGATGGGAATAAAGCATAGGCTAGTTCTTTTTGCTGACAACAGCACTATTTTATTTACAGGAAATAATAAATCACAAGTAGAGCAAGACATAGAAACACCCTAAATAGTGTTATACACTGGCTGACATTAAATAATTTAAAAATAAACGTATCAAAAACAAATATAATGTAAAAATAACAATTAGTAATAGAATTAATAAACTGGCTGGAAAGGACATGCAATACAATAATCAACGAATAGAACATGTACGAGTAACTACTACAAAATTCTTAGGCGTACATATCGACGAAAATTTAAACTGGAAATTGCACATTAGTTTTTGAAAGCTTATATAATGCTTATGAGAATTGATTTAACTTTAAGCATAGTTGAAAAACTATGCTTAAAGTTAAATCAATTCTCATAAGCATTATATAAGCTTTCAAAAACTAATAATATAGCAACTATTGTAACAGCCTATCACGGATATGTTGCGCCTATTCTGAGGGTATTCTCTCGTTTGCCATAAATTAATTTGCACTAATATTGTTTGCCATAATCGTCCCCGATCATAATATTTACTTGCACTATTATCATTTATACTAATAACGTTTGCCTTAACAACTCAACAGTAATAACTTTTATTTGCCATAAAATGACTTTCCATAGCAACATATATCATAATAATTAGTTTCCATAAGTAACACGTCTCATAATCGACTCTTGACATAATCAAAATTTGATATAATTATGAAAATAATACATAATATTGTTAGGTCGAAATTAATTATCTTTAACACCCCGACTCAGAGCAATCCGACTCGGATAGGTTAGGTTAGAAGACTAAGGCGGGAGCGAAGCGAAGCGGAGCTCCCGCCTTAGTCTTCGTGTTAGGTTTTTTTTTTAAACCACCCAAAAGTAGGAGCCCCGCGAAGCGGGGCTCCGTCGAGTTTAGTAAGTAGGCGCCATATGAGGTTTAGTTTCAGGTTTAATTGTAAATAAAAAATCTGTGTCGTATAATCATTTATTAATCAACATAATTCAAGTATAGATAAGTAATAAAAAAAAAATTCTGAAAGTAACATTATTTTAAATTTAAGTTGGATGGTAAATAAAAGTTATGGAAAATGGTATTATTGAAAACGAAAATTATAGCAAATACATTTATGGATTTAAATTATTATGACACTTGATCGATTATGACCAATGGAATTAGTGAAAGTCATTTTATGTCATTTCACGATTATGGCAACTGAAGCGTTATTTCTAATGAAATTATGGCAAATACCGGTATGGCATGTGAAATTATGGCATTTTAAATTATGACAAACATTAGTAAACCTATTCTGAGATATGGAATTATATTCTGGGGAAATGCCACAGATAAAAACGAAGCATTTAAATCCCAAAAAAGGGTTTTAAGGGCTATGTTTAATTTAAAACAGGTGGAAAGCTGTAAACCAAATTTCATAAACCTATTTTATTCGTCAAAAAATATTTTCATATATTTGAGATAATCTGTAGCAGTCGTAATAATTTAAAGTTACGTATACCGCCTAATTCAACAGCCCTATTTAACAAGAGTATTCTATGCATTGTACTTATATGCATACCCATTATACTACTGACGTGAACCCACTCCTAATACAAGCCTTTGAGCTTAGCTGGAGGGGTTAACAAGATTCCTAGTAATGTGGAACTTAATCCCACATTGCTAGTTATCTTAAAAAAAAATGCATGGCTCCGAGAATATATAATAAGTTGCCAAAATCAATTCTAGAAATAGAAAATATAATAATATTTAAGTGTAAACTTATTAATATATTAATTGAACATGCATACTATTCCGTAGATAAATATATTTCTTATAGCATTAAAATATTTTAAAATATTAAGTTAAAATATTTTTTTAAACTTTTAATTTTTTATTATTTTGTATTCGTATTTAATTCCGATTATGATTATTATTTTCAACAATGTATTAAATTGTATGCCGTGAGGTAAAGTACAGAGATACTTAACAATTTGTAACTTTTATACCTACCTGTATTTATGCAATCTGAAATAAATAAATAAAAAATGAAAACAACTAAACGCGCTAGTTGAGTACAGCGCGCGCATGCGTAATGCTTTTTACGCATGCGCGTGCATCGTCGAGGCGCGCATTCATAATAATAAATAGGTAATAATTGTAGTACATGTTTATCTTTTGTAAGTTTATTAAAATATTACAGCATTCGTTAATAAGCTATGGCGTATACAAAATGAAAACCGATTCCAGAAGATTTGGCTAAAATGTACGCGATTTATCTGTTCGACTGCAAATACAAAGATTGATCATAAATTGATGTATGTTAATGACTCTCATCGGATTTTAATATGTGAGCAAGATTTTTAATTATTCAGTCGGCTTGAAGTGGGTGAAAATTGAACTGAACCATTTTGTAGTTTATAAATTACAGAATGGTTCACAATTAAACACACATCAACCTATAGGTTGATATGTGTTTAATTTGTTAAAAATGTGATGTGGCAGCGTTTGGTAAGCTACGTCAAGTCTTCTCATCGTCGATCCCACAATGTCTAAAGACTAAAGTCTTTAATCAGTGCGTCCTACCCGTCATGACATACGGAGCCGAAACGTGGACACTGACGGTACGGCTGGTCCACAAGTTCAAAGTCGCTCAGCGGGCTATGGAAAGGGCTATGCTCGGAGTTTCTCTTAGGGACAAAATCAGAAATGAGGTGATCCGGCAGAGAACCAAAGTTATCGACATAGCCCCCCGGATTAGCAAGTTGAAGTGGCAGTGGGCTGGCCATATTAGCCGAAGAACCGACAACCGTTGGGGTAAACGAGTTCTTGAGTGGAGACCGCGGCTTGGCAAACCTAGTGTAGGACGCCCTCAGGCCAGGTGGAGTGATGATTTACGCCAAACGGCTGGCAGGAGCTGGATGCGAGAAGCCGAAGATAGAACAAAGTGGCGTGCAATTGGAGAGGCCTATGTCCAGCAGTGGACTGCGATAGGCTGATGATGATGATGATGTGATGTGTGAAATTTATTAAATAAATCTTAGTTCTTGAGGAAGTCAGTGCTTTTTTAATTTTCTAACTTGATAATGATGCGCTTATTATAACTACACTGAATCTGGGACCTAAAAATAGTTTTTCATCTCCTAACATTGGTTTAACGGTCGATTTTGGCAGTTTATAATTTTATCACAGTTAGTTATTCTAAGAACTAAAGTTAGCTGTCAAAAGCGTTATTGAAACGCTCTTTCCTATTTTTCTATGAAGATTGTTACCCGAGTTAGCTGAGAGTCCTCCCAACGATAGTTTAAATTCGAAGGTAAGATTTTGTACCCGTCGAGGGTTATTGAGACACACAAATATCAGTTTCGCTACCTAAGTTAGCTATTTTTACAGGCAGTTATTGGTAGTTACGTTATTGAGACCGGCTGTTAGGTGTCTATATTGTTCGTTTTAATATATTCCGTTAACGCAAAATGGTTGAAACAGATTTCAGGTAGTTTAAGTATCATTGAATCTTTTGATAAAAATCTTTAAAGAGATATCGGACTAAATTTGGCCACTAACCCAAAAAAATATGATTGAACACCAACCTTTTAAACTTAAGTGCTATTGGTGGAAGGAAGACGTTAATGGAATAGTGTGACGTCATATTGGGTTCGACCAAAGACTAGTTAAAACACAGAGCCACAGATACCATCGATACACAATCCTACTCGAACGAACTATTAAGAAAACTGCTTTGATAGGCAGTGGAAGTGCATATGGAAGTGGTTGTTGTTGAAGAGGTTGTGGTTTTTATTACCACTTGGAACAGAGTTTTGTTAAAGTCATAAATGATGATTACGAGTCTGGATATACTTTGCATCTTTTAATTGTATGTTTGTAAAGTCCTCGACACAGGGCATGTGTCATTGACGCTGAGGGGGGGGGGAGTTAGGTTGTGCTATTGACAAAACTAAATACATTTGAAATTTTGGGAGGGGGTTTCGACCCCTGAAGTCCCCCCTGGGTACGCCCATGGTGTGTGAGTCTATTATAGAAAATAAATATACGTCACAAAAGTGACGGTCTATTGCCGTCACAACTAGTTATAAAATGATGTATTTATTATTTTATACTCATACCATTTATATGACACATAAGTTTTTACAAATTTGAACCCAATCGAACGTCAGGAAGCTTATTTAGCTTCAAAGATTTGATCCACTCAAATTTAATACAAACTAATTAACATACACACAGGACAAGGGAAATAAAAGCTTGTGAAAAGTCCAGTTTCAAACAATACAAACTTCGTCAAGGAACGCTTAATGTTGCTATCAGCGCCTGTAAGGGCGATAAACATTGCAGTAATAAGTTCTAAAATAAATATTTTAATAATAGGCCTTTAAGGCTACAATTGTAATGGCCTCATGATACCAGTTTGAAGGAAATTTCGACAGTTGTAGGCAAAGTTGGAAGTTGTTCGGTTATCTAAATACGATATTAGATCGTAATGGGCGATCTAATGCTAATATTGTCGAAGTAAGTCTGTAGTCCGTATTATTTCCACGAATTTCCGATAAGTATCATTATTAAACTTCACTTATATTTCATGTTTACATTTTTTTCGTTTTTTAGGGTATCACAATTTATATTCCCAGCTCGCTATAATAAAAATGAATATGTGATCAAAAGATTTAATTAATTTTATCCATGGTAAACATTTTTTTTAGCAAATAACAAAATAGCAGCGCAAAACAAATAATGACTTTTATAAAATACAGCCTGACTCTGGTGAAAGAAGTTTAAAATTTGTTTAACGGTTTGGGCGTGAAAGCGTAACAAACAAACACTTTCGCTTTTATAATATTAGTTATGATTAGGATTGCTACAAACGTGGATGACTTTAGCCTGTTTAGGGATGATGTTTCTTTATCCACAATGTCAAACTTTTACAAATTAACTCTAAAACTGACGAAGTTATATAGAAATTTGTAATCACTAATTTACGACCTTAGGAGTTGTTTTTTTAAAATGCTGAAACACGTTTCCTATATATTAAACTTAGAAGAATTTTCACAGATATAACTTTGAAACTGACGAGTTTAATACAAAATTCCATCCCTATTTTACCAATTTTTTTGAAGGTAGTACGAACTTTCAAAGATCTCACTTTAAAACTAAGTTTGATAAAACAACCCCTATTTTACACTTATGGGCGTTGATTTTCCAAAAACGCGGTAACGCGCGTTGCATTATTTTAAAATAAAAATACAAAATATCACAAATCTAACTTTTAAACTGACTGAGTTTTATAAAACTAACAACTAGCATTTTACACAATTTGGGGATGAATTTCCGAACATTCTATCGGATGCTTACATTACATAAGTATACGTCCTAGAAATTTCTCGTCTCTACGATCAGTGGTTTAGGCATGCATTGATCCGTCAGTCAGTCAACCAGTCAGTCAGGACAAATATATATATATATATATATAAGCTAGCTCTCGTGTGGATAACTTTACTCAGTTAAAGGTTGATTTGCGCTTTCGACCAAAACGCTAAAGTACGTGTTTCTTTATTTACAATCAAAAACTTCATCAAAACCAAACACCAATTTTCACAAATCTTACTTTAAATTGACGGAGTTTCATACAAAATTCTAACCACTAGTGCAAACACACTTAAGGATTGATTATCCAAAATCACTCAAACGGGTTTTTTCTATTTTAAGCCCAAAAGCTTTTTTGGTTGGAAAATACGAAATTTCACAGATCAACACTCACTCACTTCAACAATCTTGGGATGGTGTTTCACAAAATTTGAAAACCCCATATTTATCCCTTTGGGGTTGATTTTCTAAAAACGCTGAAACACGTTCTTCTTTATTTTACAGTTTAAAAGCTAAATACAAAATTTAACGGAACTAACTTCAAAACTCACACAGTTTCATACAAACTTGCAACCCCTATTTTACTCCGGGCCTATTTTCAGGTGTTTATTTTGTAAAAGCGCGGAATAACGTGTTTCTTTGTTTTATAGCAAAAAGCCAAAACGAAATCTAAAAACTAATCATAATAATAATAAACAATTTATTTGCTGGTCAAGGGATACAGTGGTGTTAACATTACATTCAATATTGTTCTCCTTGATCTACCATGCAAATTTTGGCATGGCATGCAAATTTTATATATTAACTAGTCCGGCCGTAAGTTCTGTTACAAATGAATTTGCAATATTTTTTTAATGAAGTAATGTAATATTAATAAACTTACATATGTATTAAAGTCTCAGCAAAAAATAAAAACAATATTTATTTGGCTTATATACAGGCTTTTAATCTGTCTGGCCAGAGATTTTTTAAGAGACTCAATGTCACCGTGTCGTTTAAAGCAAGCCATGTCTCCTTAAACTGACCATAGTTTGTAGTCTAAAGGGTTGAGGTCTGGACTAGATGAGGGCCAGACTTCAGCTCTTATATATGCGCACGCTGTACCTTTCCGACCACTTGAGCAGCTTCTTTAGAACTGTGAGCGTACACTTTAACATTTTGCTTATTGTAGTGCTCTTCAAACGTGAATTTTTTTTCATCGGTTAAGGGGATATTTCTGTGCCCTTCACCTGCGCATCACGACAGAAGGCGTTTTAATAGATCTATTCTCTTTAATTGTAAAGATTGATTTAGGGCATATCTTGTATATCGACGATAAGCACCGAGCTTCAGGTCTTGTTTTATAAAAGAAGACCTGAAGCTTGGTAATTTAAGAAATGAAGATTCCCGCTAGTACTCCGTCGCGTATTAACGGGACAGAGTCCTAGCGAGAGTCTTCATTTCTCGCGATAAGATGTTTTGCTTCCTAATGGGATTTCGACGAGCTCTGGCTTTAACAGCATTAACAGCCTTTGTAGTTCTAACAGCATGCGGCTACCTCGATCTTTTATGGTCTTCGACAGAGGAAGTGTTGTTGTATCTGTTGATAGTACGATACACGAACATACAGCTGATATCAAGCTTTTGAAGTGTCTTTAAAATAATAAACGATTTCCAAATTAAAAGTAATTAAAAAGTTGAAAAAAAGAAAAGTTTTTATGTAACAGTATTTATAGCCGCACTAGTTAGAAAAAAAAAATGTAAATAATAATTAAATTCCGTTCATCAAGGCCATGTCAACACAGAAATAAAAAGAAAATGTCAATCATGTAAAAGGTAAATCTTGCATAAGATATTTAAAAAATGACAATCATGTATAGAATAATCATGTATATAATGTCAATAATAAATTATTATTATTGACATGATGATTTACGCAAAACGGGTGGCAGGAGCTGGATGCGAGAAGCCGAAGATAGAACAAAATGGCGTGCAGTTGGAGAGGCCTATGTCCAGCAGTGGACTGCGATAGGCTGATGATGATGATGATGATGAAGGACATCTTTACTTTCTGTTTTCTATTTATGTTTTCTTTCTCTTATTTTTGAGTTGATGGCAACAGTGTCGGCTTGAGTCCAGATTTAGATCTTCTTAAGTAAAGAAAAGAAGAAAGTATTAACACACTTAAGGGTTGAACACCTAAAAACACTCAAATGCGTGTTTCTTTATTTTAAGCTCAAAAGCCAAATACGAAATTTCACAGATTCTTTAACAATCTTGAGATGGAGTTTTACAAAACTTGAAACCCCAATTTTATACCTTTGGGAGTCAATTTTCCAAAAAATGCTGAAACACGTTTTTCTGTATTTTACAGTAAAAAGCTAAATACAATAAAAAAAATAACAAATCTAACTTCAACAAAACTCAGACAGTTTCATACAAACTTGCAACTCCTATTTTACTCCAACACTAAAAGTGTTTTGATCCAAAGTCAAAATCAACCCTCAAGGGGGCAAAATCATAACCATCATCAATTAAATCTACGAGGGTGAAGCCGCGGGCGGCAGCTAGTTTTTTTATAGAAGAAAAGAAAACTTTTGTCTAGAATAAAAAATAAAAAAAATAAGCAGATTTACAAATTGTATGTGAAAATTACAGAATTTATCATACACATGGCGCTAATAAAAGCATTATAATTATACTAATTATAATAAACTGAGTAGTCATGTCCCATCTGTGACATACCCCATCTAAGGAGTGTTAGAGATATTTCGTGGGTCGTCCTTCGGATTACAAGCGTCAGCGCGCGGCGCGGAGCTGCGGACGCGGCACGTCTGGACAGATTAACTTCACCAAATCTCGTCAGTATTCTCAAGCATTTCCCCATTATAAGGTAGATACGACGTCGTTTCGGGTAAAATTGGGAACATGTAAGGAAGGAATTTGATGAATAAAGTATCTTGTACTTAAGTATAGGTACATTGTGCTTGTAAATCTTGTTCTTCTTTCCGTATCTCTCTGTTTGTGTGCTTATTTTATCTAAATTATTCTACGGATTTCGAAATGGGTTTTTAACTCACGTGTCTTGTCAAATAAAATTATTTTGTCAAGTCAGTAGTATTACTATGATTGCTAGTTACTTACAAATAGATAAAGACTTTTATTTGCCCTAATATTAAACACATAAAGCTCAAGAACTACTTACAAAGAAAGATAAGTAGGTTCCTAAATACTAAGAAAGGTATAATAAAAGAAATAAACATTTCCAATAGAAGAATAATATGACACAACACAAAGCCAAGTTCTCGAAGAACGAACTGGAGTTATGTTCCAGACTTCAGCAAACTTTATAAGTCCTCGCGCTAACAATAGCTTGTCAGTGTCGTATTGCTAAGAATAAATATTTTAATACTATTCCTACACAATTATAGTTTGTGGAGTTTAATAGAATCACTTTAAGCTGGTGGGCAGTAGCATTTTGTAGCTTGCGATGGAAACAGAAGAGCGTTGTATTGATGTAGTCGGTATCTATGTACATATATGTTTGTAGCAAGCTGCAGATGGTCTATAAAGCCCTAGAGTTTGTTTGTTTGAACGCGATAATCTCAGAAACCACTGGTCCGAATTGAATAATTATTTAAGTGTTGGGTAACCCATTTATCAAGAAAGGCTATAGGCTATATAACGTCACGCTATGACCGATAGGAGCGGAGCATCAATTAAAAATATTGCAAAAACTGGGAAAATTGACGCAAACGAAGTTGCGCGGGTCAGCTAATGAATAATAAAATTGATTCTTATAAGTTTGATGTAAATATATGCCACCCTTTTAAAGAATCATTATCCTAGTAGTAGCACCTTGACTAAAAATATAGAATAACAATTTATATATATAAGAACATAGTACGAGAGAAATAACATATAGAAATTAATTATATTATTTATTACGTACTATTTAAGTGCTATTACTTTAGGTAGCTCTGTAACACTAATCAAGAATAGGGTTTGTATTCCCTAAGTTTTCTCTACTTGTCCGAAAATACGTAAAATTATAGAAAACCTGTGAAAAGAAAAATGTAGGTATGTCTATAAAACCATTTAATATTTATATCATACTAGCTGTGCCCGCGACTTCGTTCACGTGGAAGTTGGGTTTATATTAAGGTAGTTTATATTACAATTTAACTTCTGTGTAAAACATATTGGAAACATGCTCCACAATGCTCTGTGGCATCTATGGATATTAGGGCTTAGCTTTAATCAGGGCTCAACCTATGGCAGGGTAAGCCAAGCAAATACCCAGTGCAGCAAAATGAAGGGCGACAAAGTTTATGGCGCCAGACGGTTAGAAGACAAATTATAAAAATTTCCATGTTTAGCACCTCGACAAAAAAGTATTTTACCAAAATGATTTGCATCACATCAAATATTATAAATATTGAAAAATTCCCCCTCTCCCCCGTCACGCGAGTACTTGGACGGTTTCGGGTGAAATGAAGCCCAAAATCGCCCAAGTACTCGCGCGAAATTTTGTGTTAAAGAGCATCGATTCTGACTGCGAAAGGTCGAAAATTCCGATTGATTTCCTACCTTCGATTATTTCTCCTCCGACTCCAACTTCGTCGTTCGGCCGAATCGGTCGTTTTAATCGGAGGTACCTAGCGTGCGGCGGCCGCTCCTTCAAGTTAATTTATACTTAAGTAATAAAGGTATGATGGAAAAAACTCTCACAGATTCCAGATCTTTTCTGAGTCTAAAGTACACCCACTTTGTGTCTGTGTTTGTAAAGTCCCCCGCGAAATAGGGCTAGTGTGAATTATGTTTTTAAAAAATATCCTGTTTTTAAAACATTGCATTCCCGCGGTACTGTGATGTGTGTTTAAAGAAACAGACAACATTCAAACATTTCTAAAAGATATACTCAGATATCTTTTTTTGTGTTTAAATACTATTTCTAAACTTATTTCAATATTTTTTTTCACTCACTTTTGAAGATTTAAATAATACGAGTATTATATAATGTCTACATTGGTGAATTAAAAAATAAAAGTGTGTCAACCTGTCGCAAATTAAGATCATCATATATTCATTCATATACCTCTACGTAAGAATTTCAGATTTAAAAAAAAAAAAATCCGATTCTTTTTAATTTGTATTAAGACCCGTAATATATATATTTTCATAATGTGTAGGTACAAACCGCGAAAGTTTATCAACATTTGTAGATAAGCAATTTTGGCACTCAGAAGAAATCGAATCACAGATGGCGCCACATGTTTTATTTTGATATGACACGGACTTAATCTTTCATTTTTTATAAGAAACTAACATTTATAAATTCTAGAAAATATCAAGTAGTTACTGTTTATTTGTAATGTAATATTGTTTTTCATTTCTACATTCATATCATAATTACGATTCATGCAAAACAATAATAAAGGTGCATTGAAAGTGATTGAATAATATGAAAATTTGTTCAACCAAGTAAACATGTTAAAGTCGAAAATAAAAGCTTGTATAATAAGTATACCTTAAGAAAAATACTTAAAAAAGAATAAAAAGACATTTAAAACAACACAAAAAGAGACTTATACTTGAGACCCCATCCTCTGACCTGCCTCAATCCCGCTACTTGTACCAATACACCACCTCAACCGATACAAATATTGTTAAAATAGGTGATGTTAAGAAAATTGAAAATGTTGTGTTTAGCTCCTTATAGTTTTAGCGTGAAGTTATTGTTTCCATGGGTTACAATTGTAAATAATGTCTTATTGTGGAAAATTTTGTGATAAACAATTATGGTGCGACAAAAAATTCGTTTCTACTCGTTCCCCATAGACGTTAGCGTAATGATTCATAGTGTAAATAATGTCCTATAGTATTTACTATAAAACTGCAAATTTTCATAAAGATCCGTCAAGTAGTTACTGTTTTATAACGAAAAATAGCTACAGACATTATTCCTTACTGCTTAGCTCCTATGGGAAAGAGCGTGATAATTTATAGCCTAAATGTTAATCTGCATTTATTAGATTGCACGTGCAAAATTTCAACCGAATCTGTCCGGTAGTTTTTGCGTGATGCGTGTTCAAACAAACAGACAGACAGACAGACAGACAGACATTTCTAAAAATGCAGCAAAGTGTTTAAATACTCTTTTCGAACATTTCCTAATATTTTTTTTCACTAAGTTCGGCCATGTACAGACACGTGAAATTTACAGTTTTATTATAATAACTAGCTGTGCCCGCGACTTCGTTCGCGTGAAAGTTGGGTTTATATTAAGGTAGTTTATGTTACAATTTAACTTCTGTGTAAAGCATATTGGAAACATGCTCCACAATTCTCTGTGGCATCTATGGATATTAGGGCCTAGCTCTAATCAGGGCTCGACCTATGGCAAGGCAAGCCAAGCAAATTCCCAGTGCAGCAAAATGAAGGGCGACAAAGTTTATGGCGCCAGACGGTTAGAAGACAAATTATAATAGTATTTTACCAAAATGATTTGCATCACATCAAATATTACTATTATCGGTTTCGGGTTAAATGAAGCCCGAAACCGCCCAAGTACTCGCGCGAAATAGGGCTAGTGTGAGATAAGTTTTTAAAAAAATATCCTGGTTTTAAAACATTGCATTCCCGCGGTACTGTGATGCGTGTTCAAACAAACAGACAACATTCAAACGTTTCTAAAAGATATAGTGAATTAGTATATTTTTTTTAGAAACGTTTAGTTTAAATACTAAACTACTGTCGTAGCCGAGGATAGAACAAAGTGTGCAATTAGAGAGGCCTATGTCCAGCAGTGGACTGCGATAGGCTGAAGATGATGATGATGAACCTGTCGTTAATTAAGATCATCATAAATTCATATCCGTAAATAATATATATACAATACATAATCGTAAGAATTTCAGATTTATTTTTTAAATCAATTTACCTGATTCTGTTTAATTTGTATTTAAACGCCATCTATTTTCAAAACTGGATAAGTTTATTTTAATACTTGATGACTATAAATTAAATTATACTTAAACTATCATGCATATTAAACGTAGGTAAGCAAGGTATTTAACCTAAACGCGATTAAGACCCGTAATATATATATATTCATAATAGTTGTGCCCGCGACTTCGTTCGCGTGAAAGTCGGGTTTAAATTAAGGTAGTTTAGGTAACGAAATAACTTCTGTGTAAATATGTTGGAAACAGTCCCGTTGACTAAATACTTACTAAATAAAAATTGATCTGTTCTATTCTTTTAGATAGTTAGTTTGGTGTGCGGCTTAAGAAGTGGGTTTTCTGTTGTTTTTGTTTCATTCTTTCAACGTTATACCTACTTATTACCTAATAATTTTTAATAGAATTTGTACGAAAATGTTGTTACTTCTCATGTGATCGTAAACTTGTAAAGCCTAAGTACTTAACTGTGCTAATTTTCCTTATAATTTTAGTATTTATACTACTACCCTGAATATTTTCACATACCCAACATCAACCATTTAGCTGGCAGGGGGACACTTGACTCTAACAAAAATTTTCACTATAAAGCCTAATATTATACACAAAGGAATCCTTAAATCTAAAAATAGTCTTCACAAACCCTAAACGCTTTTTAAAAGACCTATCTAATGATACCACACACGATGGGGTAGGTAGGTGAGAAAAAAATCACATCCCCACTTTACATATAAGAGAGGTACCCTTAAAAAAATAATGATTTTCAAGATTTTGTTCTTTCACTTTATCGGCGTTAGTAATTTATTCATGCAAAAGTTGCAACCTTAGCACTAACAGTCTCTGAGCTAAGCTGCGGACGGACGGCCATAAGGGAACTATAAGGGTTCTGTTTTGTCATTTTGGCTAAAAATGGGGTGTATTTCATATAGTGTTACAACGCAATACTAATAATAAAACTGCTGTAACACTTTAGTAAGCAAACACAAAGCGTGTCATGTGTGTCATGCCCGCGAAAATGTCAGATATCCCTAAAGGTACGGTTGACAAACAACGACCCCCCTCCTCCCGTCACCCGAACTACTCACACTTGAACGATGTTGAGCCATTCAGTATCGTTGAATTGATGAACACGTAATCTCCAACCATAACCCCAAAACATGATCCTCGATGCACCTGTGTGATGCGTGGTCAAACAAACGGACAGACAGACAAACATTTCTAAAAATCATAGCAATGTGTTTCTTTTTAAAACTTCTTTTACTAAGTATAGAACATTATTGAATACAACGCCATCTACTTTCAAGAATGTTGCCGTTGTTTAGTTGTTCACAATTTGATTTCATAGATGGCGCTACATGTACTTTTTTTACGTGTGTAATGTCTTGTTTTAGACGAACACATCATTTCTGGAAAATGTCGAATACTTTTTAATATTGTTTTTCATTTCTACTATGATTAATTCATTACTCTCAGCAGTGCATGCAATACCTATAATTAATTGCATAATTTACTTGATTTTTAATATAAAAAGTAATAACCAAAGTAAATAAGTTACCTACGGTCGAAAAAATAACTAAAACATTCAGAAAAATATTAAAAAAGGATAAAGACAATTTAAATAAATACAAAAAGAACATATTCAGACTCCAGATTCGAGCCTGGGACTTCGTCGTCAAAGTCCGCTAGCATAGCTTCGAGGCTATACTGTTAGCTACTTAACTCGTCAAAATAACTGTTCTTATGAAACTTAAAAATGTTGTGTTTAGCTCCTTTTAGTTTTAGCGTGAAGTTATGCATTCCACGGGTTACAATTATAGATAATGTCTAATTGTGAAAATTTTTGTGATAAACCATTATGGTGCGACAAAAAATACGTTGCTACTCGTTCCCCATAGACGTTAGCGTAATGATTCATAGTGTAAATAATGTCCTATAGTATTTACTATAAAACTGCAAATTTTCATAAAGATCCGTCAAGTAGTTACTGTTTTATAACGAAAAATAGCTACAGACATTATCCCTTACTGCTTAGCTCCTATGGGAAAAAGCGTGATAATTTATAGCCTAAATGTTAACCTGCATTTATTAGATTGCACGTGCAAAATTTCAACCGAATCTGTCCGGTAGTTTTTGCGTGATGCGTGTTCAAACAAACAGACAGACAGACAGACAGACAGACAGACAGACAGACAGACAGACATTTCTAAAAATGCAGCAAAGTGTTTAAATACTCTTTTCGAACATTTCCTAATTTTTTTTTTCACTAAGTTCGGCCATGTACAGACACGTGAAATTTACAGTTTTATTATATGTATAAATAAATAAATATATTTTATTATATATATGTATAGAAGATCAGCGCGTAACTAAGTTTTGACTTAGCGAGTTGCTAAGTAACAGTTGACTTATCTTGGGTATAAGGACGATTGTTCAATCAGTGTCTGGATGTATTACTATCTAGACTAGATCTACAATTTGTAGGTAGGTCTGGTTGCCGAGTTTGGAATGTGATGGCCGTGTGTATACATGTGTATAAATTATATATATATATATATATAACACATTTTATAGCAAATACTTCCAAGCGTTGTCACGTTCAATGTTATTTAATTAATCTTTAAGCTACTTTGTTTTACACATTTTACTTTGTTTTATATTAAACTTATCATATTCGTACGTGATCTGTCATGTACTGGTATCTGTCGTTTCAGGAAATAAATATACGCACGAAGGCGTCTACTTGCGGTGACAGACCGCAACGTCTCAAGTCTCATTGCACCATGGCAATTTCGCGCGTTTGTGGTACTGACGCTGTCTGTCTCTGAGCAAGAAATGAACATGAGTTGTTTTGCGTCTTTGCGATACATGACTTGTTTCTGTTGTTGTCAAGGGCTGTCAAGTCAAGTTAGTTTATTGGATTGATTTGAAAAATTATAGGTTCGTAGAAAATTTGACAATAAATGTTATCTCTAGACGTCATTCGTAAGTTTATACACAAAATTAAAATTAAATACATTGCATATAATATTTAAAGGCTTCAAGGCACATTGTCCGACTACTTATAAATAAATTTATATTGGTTATACGCCGCCATCTTATAAATTACGCTGAATAGCGTTCATTGTGGGCTACGAAAACAACAAAACATCGTGTACATAGCAAACATACATAATAAAAACTAATTTAAAATTGGCTAACCGATACTGTATGTTATGTACCTACCTTATTATCGGCATATTATTTGATTAATAAGGTAACAGAATTTACATAAATCTACAACACATAACTATATGGCAATACCTTTAAAAGGTAAGTATAGGTACATTTTGTGCCACATGATATATCGTAGTTAGTGGCAAAATATCTTGTGAGAAATTTTACCTCTCTAAGGGTATTTTCTCTAAGCAAAGCTGTAAGATATTAATCTGCATAAAACCTGGTATCACAAACCTGCTTCAAGTCGCATGTCGCGCGACAGTATCGTGCCGGCGGTGCTGGCGGCGCGGCAGCGGTACACCGCGGCGTGCACGTCGCTGCGATATTGCGCCGCGGAGAACGTGCCCAGCCATAGCGTGCCGTTCTGTAGCGCGCTCCTGTTGACAAACAGAATTTGTCTTTAGAAATTATGTTACAGACAGGTATAACGTCATCGCATTCAAAAGTTATACAATGTCCTATACCAGTTCTTCATTCTAAGTTTTATAAAAATCGGTTTAGTGGTCTAGCCGTAAAACCTACACACATGGACGAAGTTGCTTTTCTAATTATAATATTACTTACAATTGAATATCAGAAAACAATAATACCTTTCTTACATAGTAACATAGATAGTTTTTGGAACGTAGTTCCTTATCGCGCGTAATTTGTTTACGAACTAGGGGGCTAGACGAAAAAAATGTTACATTTTGACATCGATCAAAAATATATTATTTATGTGAAGCTAGAATAAGGTGTTGTAAAATGAAAATTCTTAATTTGAAATAGGACAGTTTTTAAAATGTTGTATTCTTTCAGGACTAAATCAAAAACCAAAATATATAGCAAAAGGAACTACGTTCCAACTGGGTGTCCATAAGACACCTGCCTCTTTTTTTCTAGATTAGTGTGAACTGAGATTAATAGGGTACGGCGCGCGGCGTTCAATAACTTTGATGAACTGCGTCGATAAACTGTACAAATATATCTAATAGGCGATTGTACCAATTCCGCAAAGGAATTGATTTAGATGTTGACTATAGTACGCAGTAGTTTAATAATATAAAAATAAATGGCATTTAAACAATAGGTGCCCGGTGGTGCCGCAAAATAATCTAAAAATAGAAGGCTTTTACTTTTTAAGGCGAGGGAACTAACGAGTTAAGGCCTGGACTTTACAGCTTTTAAGCGAACAAAATCTGCAGTTTCTATAAAAAGACTTAATTCCATTAACGCCAGACGTCACTATTCTAGACGACTGCGATCATTATAAAATGTAATGAAAACGAGGAAGATAGAATATGTTAAAGAAAATCTTAAACTGCTGACGTAAGAAGAATACAATTTTTGTGTTGTGTAAGTTTCTGAACTTATAAATTTATAATAGTTGTGATGTTGCGTTAGTTGTTTGTGTGGAATATAGAGTAATCTATACATAGTAATTTAATAAATTTAGATAGATAGAAAATTCTTTATTGTACACCACACTTATTAAATTACATTATAATTATACGATCACATAATTATTGCTTACATAAGCGCATGCACAATGGGCGGCCTTATCGCTGAGAGCGATCTCTTCCAGACAACCTTTGGATGGACAGGAATGTATATAAGAGTACCACGTGGTGTAGAAAAATGAAAATTAAATAAAGACGTACATGATTTTACATAATATCAATAGATAAACACAAAAACATATATCTATCATTATAATAAAACGATTGAAATGTTAGATACAATAGATACATAAATACACAATATACTATATTAAAAATAATAATAATAAATAAATAAATATAACAAACAAACATTACATAAACACAATAAACTAGTTATATATAAAAGAGAAAAGAAAATTCTTATATTTATGTAGTATCGTAATCGGTGGTGGTTGGTGATACTAATAATTAGTGGAATCACAGAGCAAAGAAATATCACAAGTGTGTATGTGCTTCTTTTATTTGGTAGACAAGTGATTGTCTTATTTAAAGTTACTTCTTAAATCTACTTAACTATACGTCGTGTGCATCTACGACTGATGCTTGTCGTCAACTGATGTGCATCTTCGGCAGATGCTCGTCTTCAACTGATGACTTATAACTAAACTTACAAAATAAAACATCTGAATACTACTGACTACCTGGGCCTCTCATCCCACTTAACGATACCCTTATTTTAACAACTTAAAACAATACACCATATCTATTCTAAATTTGATACAAAAACTCATCGGTTCACCACAAAAACTATTTGGCGCCATACTTACAAATCGTTATAAATACTTAAGGACGCCATTAAATCACTATTGTCTGACATAGGCACCAAGAATTCTTAAGAAATCTCTTTTGCTGACATCTGGTACACATTACGACCTTTAGCTATACATCGTCATTACAAAAGATAAACCCTACATCTGGCATGCATAATAATCTTAACTATTTAAAACGACATAACACGGATACAAAAATGAACACTCTTAAATCTAAAATACCACATTTATTTATATACATTAATATGTAGTTGCAACTGGACCGCTGGACAGGTAGTGCGCTTTTACCATTTTTTTAAACATATTAGTTGTTTGTGCCTGTCTGATATCTAAAGGTAGTGCATTCCACAACCGAACAGCTACCACGGTAAATGATTAATCCATAAATTTTGTGGAATGCATTGGCATTTTCAAGCTCAAATCATTTGATGACCTCAAGGACCTCATATGTGTGTCATGCAAGAACTGAAAACGTTCTTTAAGATAAGAGGGGGCATTGGGATTGAACAAAATATTGTAAAGTAGTATCAAAATATGAGTATTCCTGCGAAGACGAATTGGTAACCACTTGAGTTTTTTGCGAAATTCAGAAACGTGATCATATTTGCGTAAACCAAATATAAATCTTATACAAAAATTTTGGAGGCGCTCAAGTTTATCAAGTTGTTCCTTGGTTAGATCTAGATAGCTGACATCGGCACAGTCAAGGATCGGCAGTAGTAAAAACTCCAATCCGTGTTGACAACATCCTCTCGAAGCTTCTCGCAGTCCATGCCATTAAAATTACGCTGTAGCACAATTTTTGATTTTGCCCTAGGTATACGGATCTTGTACGAGATGTAGATTAGATCGTGGTAAGAAAAAGCGACATCAGAACATTGACCATGCTTAGCGACATGAGAAGAAGACGATACAAAGATAAGGTCTAGAAGAGAAGGAGTACAATTCGGTAAATGATGAGTTGGATCTAGAGTCAGAATTGACAAGTTAGAAGATTCTAGTATAGCATGAAGAGATGAAGAGCGAAAATTCTGTTTCAAAAGGCATGTGTTAAAGTCTCCCATAATAATAGTATGTCTATAGTTTGGCGTTAAGATTTCCAAAATGTGCTCAAATGAAGAGAAATAATTTGTGCGTAAAGAAGGAGAATAATATACACACCAAGTAATATTTTAGAGTGGTTAAGTTGCACTTCCAGAAATAGGTGTTCCCCGGCGTTCAGTGGTGGTGGCTGTACTGACACATTGACAATTGTGAAAGGAATATAAGTACGAAGGTATATGGCAACACCACCACCAACCCCAGCCACTCGGTCATTCCTAATAAGTCGGAAACCCGGAAGCGAGTAAGAGGTCGATGGGAGACATGGCTTTAACCACGACTCCGAGACGAGTATAGCATGAATATTTTTGAATTCAAAACTGGCCAGCATATCAGGGTAATGAGCCGGAATACTCTGTGCATTTATATGGACTACATTGAAATTCTTCGGTACATCAGCAAATTGAGCCTGAAAGGTAACAGCGAAGGTTGGCAAGCTTACAAAGCTATCATCAGTACTACATGCTGATATGAAACTGTCACTATCAGAGTTTTACATCTGACATAATGATAAGCAATAAATAAGTAAATAAATAATAAAGTATTTATATATATGGTATATTAAATAATTATAATATATAGTATAATAAAGTAACCTTTCTTGGTTACACCCTATCATCCTGTTCACCCGCCAGTTGCTTGTTATAACAGTAATAAATTGATGATATAGAAAAATGGTAACACAACAACCGAAAAAAACAGCAAAAATCTCAAAATACTGAGCTAAAAAATGGACAGCAAAAATATTTACTCTTACATCAACTATATAAAGCATATAAGATAAAAAATAATGAAGATAAAATTAACGACTTATTTTAAATAAAATGCCTTATAGTATATAGGTATGCTAATACAATACAAAAATAAGTGTAAAGGAACGGTTTGTATTATTATAGCGTATGGTAAAACGAAATGGAACGTATCTTTTAATGACAGATGACACCTGACAGATAATGAGTGAAAATTGTCAGGGATCAGTTGCCAAAGTCAAAAGTTGTCAATAACGTCGTAAATAAACGAGTGACAAGAAATTAATAAAAAAAAATGAAAGGTACGCTATAATTTATAAAGCTAAAAAAGTGAATTACCCGGCAATGTTGATAATACAGGAAACGCAAAAGAACCTATTTCTTGGATGCAGCCCTTCTACTCCTTCTTGGGACAGTTTTACTTGCCTTTGCCGCATCAGTGTCCTTAATGTTGTCCAAGTCACCTAAAGATATAACGCGGTGTCGTTTACCGTCAGATGCCAAGACGTAGACATAACCTTCCCGCGTCCAGCATTGATCAACTCCGAATCTCTCACGAGCTGCCATAAAAGTATTGTATCGCGAGCGGGTCAAAAGCTCAGATAAAGTTAATGCCTGAGCTCTTAAGCTTGACTTTGGAGAACCACACGCTGTCCCGTACTGCAACACTCTGGAATTTGATGAGGATTGGTCTGGGCTTTTCCATTCTGTGGCATCGTCTTATGTCAGCGGAAGTAAAGGTGCCCATCTTGAGTTTCTGCTTTACATCATCTGCGACAACAGCTGCTGTCCCCCTCCTTCTGCTCTTCAACATCATGTAGAAGCAGAATCTTCCGGCGACTGCGCATCTCCATGTTGTCAATACTGCGTGCCACCGTATGTAATTGCTGTGAGAATTGCTTTAGACTTTGAAGAACAAATTGTTTGAATGCAGCAAAGTCGTCAGCCAAGGTCCCTGTGGTAGCTGGAGGAGCTTTGTTTTGCAGTTCAGCTTCAAATTTTGACATCCGGTCTTCAAAGTATCTTTGTATATCAAGAATGCTAGAAACTTCCATGCTCTTGAGTGTCAGTTCGTTGTTGTGTTATTCCAATTGTGAAACTAACAATATACTGGCAGGTAATTATGCTCAGCTGTATACATTATATAATTAAAATAATACTTGAATTTATTTTATTCTAAATAATATAAGCAGAGCTCTTAAAATTGTGTACTACTAGTTCAACCACCCACCAAGACCTAAATTTGTGTCAACATGGCTGCAAAATATTGGGAAATGTTCAAAAAGAGTATTTAAACTCATTGCTCCATTTTTAGAAATGTCTGTCTGTTTGAACACGTATCACGCAACAATTACCAGACGGACTCGGTTTAAATGAAATTGTTTTATGACATTTGACAGTTCTATAACAAAAACTATAGCTAAATATTTACACTATGAATTATAACGCTAACTCTTATAGGAAGTGAGCAGCAACAACAAAGTGGCTTATCACAAAATTTCCCACAGCTAGACATTATTCACTTTATTGTAACCCATGAAATACATAACTTCACGCTTAAACTATAAGGAGATAAACATAATATTTTCAAGTATCATAAGAACAGCTATTTAAATAACCGTAGTAAAAGTCAAAATGGTCTAGAGGTGTCATGGACACCTCCACATATGTCGTAGGGGATCAAGTCTGATGGAATAATGCTCTGTACTTTTTAAATTGTCTTTTTCCTCTTTTCAATATTTTTTATTAATGTTATAGTTATTTTTTCGACTATACCTTATTTACTTTAGTCATTAATATTTTTAGAGTAATTAAGCACGTCCAGTAGGTACTTAGATAGCTATAATATTGTGTGCACTGTCGAAAGCGATGAATCGTAATGATAGTATAATTTTAAAACTAATATTACTATAGTGAAACGGTAGAAATTGAAAACAATATTACAATGTAATTAAACAGTATTCAGTATTATCTTGCTAAAAAATTAACAGATTTCATCCGTGAAAAAACATGTAGCTCAATCTAATCAAATTATTCACCATCATAAAATAGTTACTTATTCGTGAAACTGTTAATAGAGGAGCTTGCGATCGCGAATTCCATTTCTGCCATCATTGTTTATGATGCTTAATGTATGTACTAGGGAGAGGTAGGGGAGGGATATGATACAACAATATGATTAGAAACCCTTAAATATTTTTAAAATACCTGTCGATTGAAGTGTGTTGTCACGGTGCCACTGTTAAGTAGCTAAATAACATAAGCTGATTTTATGCTATTGCATAGCTTTTATCGCGTGCTTTGAGCGCGGCGACCGAATCAAGAAATTCCGTAACGAAAATAAAACCTAACACCCCCCACTTCGCCTACCATGTAGCTCGACCGAGCGTTCGCTTAACGTATATGTATATGGTATGACTGTACGAACCTCACACTGATCGAGACGAGCTGCTCCGAAATGTAACGAAAAGAAAAAAAATACTGCATAAATAAGAAATAAATAAATAATTATTTTATTTTATTATATTTATTAGGTTCACCAACAATTATTTACACTAACAATTATTTACACTAACAATACATTAAAAACAAAGGTGAAAAACAACAAAGAGTGTAACAATCACTTATAGGTAAACACCACATGCGCTAAATAAAAGAGAAACAATAATAGACTAACCCTACCATACACATATACCAACATTGTAAAAACTATAGTTTTAAAATTAAAGAAAAAAATATACATACATAGTTAAACAAAACAACAAAGAAAAAATACTGCAAGGCTAACATATCTCTAGCAAACAATTCAAAATTCTAGATTTAAGTTTCCCAAGTGAATCGAAGTGGAGGTCTATTTGATCACTGCAATGATTTAAAACCTTACTGAGTCTTGCAAATAGCGAATTGCATCCTAAAACAGTCCACCTGAACGGGGGACAGAGTGGGGTAATTGAGCTGCAAGGGAGTCTTGGGGGAACACGCAAATTAAAATAAGGTAACAATATGGGGCAGTCAATATATTGTTTAAAATTTTTACATGCAAATAAAGCTTCATTAAAGCATCTCCTCTTTTCAAGAGTGACTAAGGCAAAGTGCTTCAATCGGGCATTATATGACGGATTTTTTTTGATACTCCATTAGACAATGCAAGATGCCAAAGGAAGCGTTTTTGAACGTGTTCTATACGCAGACTATTTAAGGCATAATGAGGCCGGCATACCACACTACAATATTCCAAATAACTTCTAACCAAACTATTATAGAGGATAATTTTATATTTGTTATGATTAAAGGTTTTACAATTTCTAATTACAAAGCCCAACATCCTTGAGGATTTTTTTATTATTTTGTCCAAGTGCGGGACAAAAGTTAGCTTTCTGTCAAACAAAACTCCAAGATCATTTATAGTATTTACCTCGCTGATTGCGATGAAATTAATGTTATGACTAGATTTAATTAAGTTATGCTTCCTAGAATATTTAACGTGATAACATTTTTTGGATATAAAAACATTTCATTATTACTACACCATTTAATGGGCCGATCAAGGTCAGATTTTAAATAATGAACATCTTCTTCAGACGTAACTATTCTTAGGAATTTGAGGTCATCTGCAAACATAAAAATCTTGTAGTGGTGAAAACAAGCAGGTAAATCATTAATAAAGTAGTTAAATAATACTGGGCCCAATATTGGCCCCTACGGTACTCCAGAAGAGATTTTATGTATTGTGGAGTGAAATCCGTTAATTACAACGTAAAAAAGATCTATCTTCTAAATATGAGCTTATCCAATCAAGCAAGCTCCTTGTGATACCATACGCAACCAACTTGCGTACTATAATTTTATGTGAGACTTTGTCAAAGGCTTTGGAAAAGTCAGTATAGATTACATCGGCTTGGTGACCAGAATCAATAGCCGTTATCAGTGTCTCAGTGAATGGTACTAGATTCGTGCTTGTGGAACGTGCTAACACAAATCCGTGTTGGTGATACAGAGGATGAACCAACTCGGATGCGCATGCTGTTATTAAGATTGGTGGTATTCCATCTGGACCTGTTCCTTTTTTAGTATCCAGAGCTTATAACCTTTTAAATAAGGATTCGGCGTTTATGATAGGCCTGAGCAAAGATTGGCTGTAATGATTTAATAACATCAAAAACTCAGAGTCAATAAGGTCATGTCTTAGATTTATATTAACGCTGTAAACGGAAGAGAAATACGTCGCAAATAACTCACAAATCTCTGTACCTTCAGATGCAGTTGTTGATCCGTCCGTCATTGTCATCGGATAGTTACTTGTACCGCCTCGTTTTGCCTTTACGTATACCCAAAATAACTGGGGATCTGTTTTCAGCTCATTTCCCACCTTACTATTATAATCCTTATAACAGACTGTTATAAGGATTATAATAGTGATATTGAGCGAAATTATCACATTGTTTACTAATAATTTTTAATTCGATTTTATCCAAGGGATTCTTATACTTTATGGTAGCGTGTCCTATTTTTATTTTTGGCATTTAGTAATTTAATTAAGTTTTTGGTAAACCAAGGGGGAAATTTACAACTTTTAGGCACTCGATACGGTAGAATTTTTTTTATAACAGTATTAATAATTGCATAAAAACACTCAACCATCTCATTCACTCCATCCAGCCCCCCGAACAAGTACAATTAATTTCCCTTATGAAATTTTTAATAGGTGTATATTTTGCTGTATAAAAGTTAGGCTTGATGTTTACATTGTTAAATGGTAACCTTGCTTGTTTATTAAAATAGATTCTTACTTCTAGTGGAGGGTGATGTTGGTCAATATTACAAAGGGGGTTATAGCTTTCTAATACATCACGCAAATAATATGTCGAAAGGACGAGATCTAGAGTACGACCTGCAACGTTTGTTACACTGTTGAATTGTTTAATAGCTTTTTAATATGTACAAAGTCAATACAAATTTCGCTAACCCTAGGTAATCCCACACTGTATTCTGATTCACCAACCAATTTCCAATTGATATTGCTCAAGTTGAGGTCACCCACCATACAAACATTCGAGTCTTTAATTTGTTCAAAAACACTGTTACAATTATTCACAAAGTATTCAAGAGAAGAGTTGCGTATAGGTGGTGGTAAGTAAACCGCATAGAGAACCACTCGACGGAGGCTGCGCGGTTGTGGTAATTCCAGGGTAACCCACAGATCTTCACAGTTACTTTCCCATGCTTCGACACGTTTAGATTTAAAAGAATTCTTGACAGCTATTAATACTCCACCGCCGTCTTTATTGCAAACTAAGTTGGTACTTTCCCTATCTCTTCTGTTAACCACGTATCTCTCGTCGAATAGCTCACTGCTCAGTATAGAACTGTTAAGCCATGTTTCGGTCAGAATGACTTAATCGTAATGGTTACAAAGAATATTGCGATAAAAAAAGTTGTGTTTTTGGCCACGACAATTCTGGTAATAGTAATGTAAATTATGGAATTTAAAGACAATCTATATAAACTTGTTTAATATATAAAAAAATATTTTAACTTTTTTAAGGTTTCCATGTTCTTATTCAGTATATGCTCTGAAACGTTATTTTTTCTGACAAAAATCCTGCCATTCCTTACCCAGACGAACTCAAATCCTTTTTCCTTAGCAAATAACCTTGTGGCGGCGTGATGTACTTTTTGTGATGTAGATAAATGTTCAGCGACAAATACAGGCATTTTGTTGTTAGTTAGCCCAAAATCCAATGTATTGAGTTTATTCTCGGGATTGCTTTTATTATAATTGATCACTGATGCCAGCAGCATGTCTCGAACTCTTGGGGAGGCAAGCTGGACCACAATTGATCGAGGACGAGTATTTGTCGTAAGAAGTTTGGCTGTACGAGTGCAATTTAAGATATCAATATCTTTTAGCTCACAGCGCACGTCTGAACCCAATTGCTTGACTACAGTAAATAAATTCTCCTGCTTATTCTCCGGAAAACATTGAATTTCGAGGTTGTTCGAGCGGGCTTGTTGCTCTAGGTAATTCAGTCGATGAGTAAGATCAGTCACAATATTCCTTAGTCGATCATTCTCGGTCTTTAATTCTTTAATATTACCTTTTACAGTGACATATTCGGCTTGACCTTTATCGAATTCCTTGGTGTGGAAATTCATTGATTCAGTTAGGTCCCTCACATTAGATTTTATAAGTTCTAATTCCTTATTGATAACGGTAATTTTGTATTATTCAGCTGTTGAATCATCATGGATAACTCTTTTTTCATAACATCCTGAACAATTGAAGGTACAGCTTCTCTAATTATAATTGCATAAGTTGATAAAAATTGCTATGCAAAAGCTTTACCGCGGCAGTCCCCGAGTGCCACACATTTTTTTTCAGCTTCTGTTATTTTGCTGCATAAAACTATTTAATTTTATTATTTAGCTATCAAATTAAAAAGCAGTTACTATTTTTTCAAATCTTTTCATCAAATTTCATTTATGATGATGCAACACGTTGATGTTTACCGAAAAAAAATCAGCTTCTGTTACGTGCATGGAGTGCCTCGACTAAAAATATTTTTTTTATTATTTAGTTATCAAACTAAGTAGCAGCATTGACAACTGTATACTAAGTAGGTGGTACGTTAAATTAATTCTAAGACTCCGGGCACTATCCATCGGCAAAATTTGCATATCTTATGAAAATCTCTACGTCCCCAAACTGTTTAGAATGCAATCAGATAGAAAATATTCATCATTTGCTGATGGATTGTGTCCGAAACAGAAGTGAGAGGGAGACACATTGGAGGGGGTTGAAGATAAATAGACTGGATATAGGCTTCATTCAATCGGTTCTGTCTCAGCCGGCTTCAGAGACTGCCAAAAAGTTATGTCATTTAATAAGAATATTACATTTCTAATTTAGCATTTAATATAACTTGTACTCAAATAGTTTATAAATACATGTTACGTTTAAGAAAATCTGTAGAAAAGGTACATATCTTGTTGACATATCTTTCTAGATAAAAACCCCTAAATAATTTGGAAGAAGAAAAAAAGTAGCAGCATCTACAAGCCCTGCCGCAATGCTTTCACCAAATTTCATCAATATTTATTGTAAAAAAATCAGTAAAAATGCCTGTGACATACGCACAGATAGACGGACATGACGAAACAGGTTCCGTTGTTGCAATTTTAGCTACGGAACCCTAAAACCTTTAAAAATTGAAATGTCAACCTGTTGCAGATTAACTGCGACATAATACACAAATGTAGGCATAAACCCAAAATCTTGAAAAAAAAAATTGCAAATATTTGAAAAACCGGGCAAGAGCATGTGAGCATGCTCAGTGTAGGGTTCCGAAGACTTAAATAATTTTAACCAGCAGAAGAGCGTATATTCATGGCACTTATGCCCTTTTGTTGAGAAACGCAGTTTTTCAGCCATAACTCGATGACGGTATATCCGATCATGTCCGAATTCATTTTAGTTTACTACAGCACTACCTTTGTGACTGAGGGGACGTAAGGGGGCGTACCACCATCTTCCGCTCCAAGCCAACCTCACCTGCACGCGGTACATCCTGCTGTACTGTGTGTCAAAGCTTTTAGAAAAGACTTTAGGGCTAATGAAGAAACGACGTGAAAACCCACCCGTCACTTCATCGGAAAAGCACGCTCTAAACCAGAGATCAATAAGCTAATACGACACAACCTTTGGCGCTCCAACACTCTCTCAAATAAAAAAGCGATCGAGCAGAACCGGGGGTCAAAAGTGTTCGTACAATCTCTTAAAAGAAGCCACCTGACGAAGCTGACCACAGTAAGTGGAGAAGTCTTTGAAGCCGGCAATCCTCTCCGAAGTGGAAGGCTTCTATGGCCGGTTATACGCTTCGCATGCATCTCCACCTGATCTATCGTCTAGCCACTCTAATACGCTACTACACCGAAAACCTGCCAGAAGTCAACATCGACGAAATCGTGCTGGTTCTTAAACAGCTGAAAAATGAAAAAGCCACTGGAGAGGATGACGTTACAACAGAGCTGTTAAAGGCTGGAAATAAACCCGTACTGAGATGATACAAAATACCCAGGAGTATAATCAGCCCCTGTGTCTAGCATTCGTGGATAATGAGAAGGTTTTTGACTCGATTGAAATCTGATCCGTTCTGGAGTCGCTGCAACGATGCCAAGTAGATTGGCGATATATACAAGTGATGAGATGTCTCTACGAAGCCGCCACCATGTCCGTCCAAGTACAGAATCAGCAAACAAAACCTCGAGGAGTGAGGCAAGGGGACGTTATTTCCCCGAAACTCTTCACAAATGCAATGGAGGATATGATCAAGACGCTGCACTGGAAAGGGCGGGGCATCAACATCAATGGTAAATACATCTCTCACTTGCAATTTGCAGATGACATCGTTATCATGGCAGAAACGCTGCAGGACCTACAACTGATGAGCTGGCTGACTCCTCTGTACGCATTGGCCTATGAATGAGCTTGAATAAAACCTTGGTCATGTTCAATCAACATGTACTACTGGAACCGACAGCGGTGCACGGCGCCGTTCTCGAAGTCGTTCACAGATATGTGTACCTCGGGCAGTCATTGCAGTTAGATTGGATACAATGTTTATTCCTGAAATAAAGTAACTCACAAGCACTTCTATTTATTTACTTTATTAGTTAACACAATCAAATATCATAAATAACGACCAGATTAGAGACCGGTCAGCCATGAAACTCTTAGTCCAAGACTGTCTCTAATTTCATGTAATCCTAACATTTCAAAAGTAAAGAGTTTCCATAAAGGCCACAATGATGTATAAGTCCAAGACCTCGGCATACACATCACAAGTATTTATTTATTACTAGCTGTGCCCGCGACTTCGTTCGCGTGGAAGTCGGGTTTATATTAAGGTAGTTTATGTTACAATATAACTTCTGTATAAAACATATGGGAAACATGCTCCACAATGCTCTATGGCATCTATGGATATTAGGGCCTAGCTTTAATCAGGGCCCGACCTATGGCAGGGAAAGCCAAGCAAATATATGCCTAGTGCAGCAAAATGCGATAAAGTTTATGGCGTCAGACGGTTATAAAAAGAAGACAGAAGACAAATTATAAAAATTACCATGATTAGCACCTCGATAAAAAAGTATTTTACCAAAATTATTTCACATCAAAGATTATTAACATTGAAAAATTCCCCCCATCCCCCGTCACGCGAGTACTTGGGCAGTTTCGGGTTAAATGAAGCCCGAAACCGCGCAAGTACTCGCGCGAAATTTTGTGTTAAGGAGCTTCGAACTCCGAAAAGTCGAAAATTCCGATCGATTTTAAACCTTCGAGTCAAACTTCGGCTCCGACACTTTTAAATCGGACGTTTTAATCAGAGGTACCTAGCCGCTCCTTCAAGTTAATTTATACATAGGTAATAAAGGTATGATGGAAAAAAACTATCACAGATCCCTATGATCACATATTCGAGTCCTGCCCGAGCAATCTTTTTCGAGTCTAAAGTACACCCACTTTGTGTCCGTGTTGGTAAAGTCCCCCGCGAAATAGGGCTAGTGTGAATTATGTTTTTAAAAAATATCCTGTTTTTATAACATTACATTCCCGCGGTACTGTGATGCGTGTTCAAACAAACAAACAACATTCAAACGTTTCTAAAAGATATACTCAGATATCTTTTTTTGTGTTTAAATACTATTTCTAAACTTATTTCAATATTTTTTTTCACTCACTTTAGAAGATTTAAATATTATTTTATAATGTCTACATTGGTGAATTAAAAAATAGGTGTGTCAACCTGTCGCAAATTAAGATCATCATATTCATATCCCTCTACGTAAGAATTTCAGTAAGTTTTTTTTAAATCAATTTTCCTGATTCTTTTTAATTTGTATTTAAACGCCATCTATTTTTAAAACTGGATAAGTTTCTTTTAATACTTGATGATTTTATAAGAAATTATACTTAAACTATCATGCATATTAAACGTAGGTAAGCAAGGTATTTAACCTTAAATTATTCACGCGATTATGACCCGTAATAGATATTTTCATAATGTGTACAAATCGCGAAATTTTAAAAACCAAAATTGCTTACCAGACCTACAAATGTTGATAACATTTGTAGGTTAGGTAGGCAATTTTGACACTCAGAAGAAATCGAATCACAGATGGCGCCACGTGTTTTATTTTATAACACGTGGCAATCTTTCATTTTTTTTATGCAACAAACATACATACATATCAACCCATATGATGGCCCACTGCTGGGCACGGGTCTCCCCAGTAAACACTCCCCACAAACATACATAAATTCTAGAAAATATCAAGTAGGTACTGTTTATTTGTAATGCAATATTGTTTTTCATTTCTACATTCATAACATAATCACGATTCATGCAAAACAATAATAAAGGCGCCTATTGAAAGTGATTGATTAATATGAAAATTTGTTTTGTAAACATGTTAAAGTCGAAAATAAAAGCTTGTATAATAAGAATACATTTTGAAAAATACTAAAAAAAATAATAAAAAGAATTTAAAAACAACACAAAAAGAACCTCGCATATTTGAGACTCGATCCTACGAACTCGCTCGCTCAATACCGCTACTTGCGCCAATAGGCCAACTCAACCGATACGAAATCGATTCTCTTTTCTCGATCTTAAGAAAATTGAAAATGTTGTGTTTAGCTCCTTATAGTTTTAGCGTGAAGTTATTGTTTCCATGAGTTACAATTGTAAATAATGTCATAATGTGGAAAAAATTGTGAAAAACCATAATGGTTCGACCAAACATACGTTGCTGCTCGCTCCCCATAGACGATAACGTAATGATTCATAGTTTAAGTAATGAAATTTAATAAAACTGCAAATTTTCATGAATGTCCGTCAAGTAGTTATTGTTTTATAATGATAAATAGCTACAGACATTATCCGTTATTGCTTAGCTACTATGGGAAATAGCGTGATAAATTATAGCCTATATGTTAATCCAGACTTATTAAAATACACATAAAAAATTTCAACCGAATCTGTCTGGTAGTTTTTGCGTGATGCGTGTTCAAACAAACAGACAGACAGACAGACAGACAGACATTTCTAAAAATGAAGGAATGTGTTTAAATACTCTTTTCGAATATTCCCCAATATTTTTTTTCACTATGTTCGGCCATGTACAGACACGTGAAATTTACAATTTTATTATATGTACTAGCGACCCGTCCCGGCTTCGCACGGGTGGACATGGGATCCCTCAATTTTTGCAATTTGCAATAAAATAAAATTGCGACTATAATTAAAGATCAAGCTATCCTATCTCTCAAGTTGGACCAAACTGCATATTGCGTGCAAATTTGAACGAAATCTGTTAAGCGGTTTAGGAGTCCATCGCGGACAAACATCGTGACAGGAGATTTATATATATAAGATAGATACCTTGTTTATATACAAGGTATAATAATAATAAAGTATTTTCGTATTTTTCATACAAAAAAAATAGGTATTTCTTTATTTATTAATAATATGTATATGTATGTGCCGTTTGATCGATGATTTGTGGCCATCTTGCTGGTAGTGCCATGAGATTTTATATGATTTTTACAGCAATTGGATCATTGCTGTAAAAAATGCGATTTTAATGAAAAAAATCTGACAGGTAGTTTTCACAGTGTTCTTTTGAGGTTAACTTTATGCTTTATTAAGGGTTCTGAAGTGACCGAAACAGGTGGAAATCTGATGGAACAAGATCAGGGCTATACGGAGGATGCATCAACACATCCCAGCCAAGCTCTCTCAATGTTTTGCTGAGTGGCTATAGATGAGTGCGGTCTGGCGCTGTCACACCACACTTTTCCTGGTCACCAGCTCCGGCCGGTTTTTGTCAATGGCTTTTTTAACCTCATCAGTTGCTGACAGATGACAGATGGTCAGAATCAATACTTTTACCCGGCGGCAAAAGCTCATAGTGGACGATTCCCTTCCAATCCCACAATACACACAGCATCACTTTGTTCCGAGTCAGGCCGCTCTTTGCCACGATCTGTGGGGCATGTTCATGCTTTGACCACGATCTTTTTCGGACATTCTTATCGTAAGTAATCCATTTTTCATCACCCGTAATCAACCGTTTAAGAAATGGGTCGGAATTGTTACGTTTCAACATAGAATCGCAAATAAAAACAAGTTGCATTAAGATTCTCTCAGTGAGATCATGTTGTTCCCAAATATCAAGTATTTGTTTGATATCAACTACTTTCGTAAATGACGTAAAACTGTTTTGTGATCAACATCCAGTTCTTCAGCAATATCGTAATTACTAATATGTCTATCTTGCTCCACTTTATCAAAGATGGCACTGCCTTTACCCGCGACAGGAAGTCCAGAGCGAGCCACATCCTTCACAATAAAATTTTCAGACTTAAAACGCTTGCTCCACATTTGTGCTACTCGTATTGATACCGTATTAGGCCCGTAAGCCGCACAAATTTTATTCGCGGCGTTTGTCACATTTTACCTTTTTTGTAAGAAAACTTTAAAATATACCGAATCTCTTCGTCACATACGTTAATTTTGCTTGCTTGAAAAAGAATTGAAAAATGGCTAAACTAGTGTTATTTATTGCATCTTCAAAATGTCAACATTTAATGGTATTAAAGCCAGCCAGTTACCTTCAGTACAATTGAAACGGTTTGATTACTAACAATACATTCAAAATACAAAAATACTTTTGCTCCTACCTATTATATCGATAGCTCTAAACAGATAAAAAGGAATGTAGGAGGTCTTTGGCAAACAGAAACAGATAAAGTTGTCGATGTCGACTCAATACAATTGTGTTTAAGCGTCTTTTAGAAGTAAGTAAACTGTTAAAATTGTCTGAAAAAAGGTGAATGTGTTGTGAATGCGCCACTGTTGAGTCATATCTGGCTGTCAAAGTTTAAATTATATTTAAATCATATTATTACATTATCATAAAACCGTGCTTTATAAAAACCGAGCTCGCCGCAGTAATGCGTAAGGTGGACTTCTGTTTTAGAAAAATAAAACAGACATTCACAAACAGACCTAGGAATAAACCCGCAAAACTCATCCACAAACCATCCAAAAATTATGAAATTTGACATTTCGGAGACCTGACTCAACCCTAGCGTTTCTAAAGGCGAATTCATATGCAATAGCCCTCAATTAAAGTCTAATATCAATAGATGGCGCTGAGTAGGATTGCAACATAAAGTAAGTATTAGGTATAATTTTTAATCCGACTTTCACATGAACTAAATCGCGGGCACAGCTAGTACTTTATGGGAAAACTGGACAGAACCGAGAACTTAAATGCGTGGGATAGCAAAAAATTATGACTATAAAGATACAACAGACACCCACGAGTATTTTGCATGTCCGTCATATATTACGTCCAAAGTATCCAGTGGGTGCACATCAAGAAACCTCTGAACAGACCTCTTAGAGAAACCTCAGTCAGTGAAAAGCCAATTTATAATTTATTTTTTTGTGAATTTTCATGAAACATATTTTTATAAACAAGCCCATTCAAATCGGTTTTGTATATCTATTTAGACACTCCTATGCAAGTACATACCCCCATATGTTTACGATGGGAGTTAAAAAACACAAAAACTTTCCAATACTTGTATAGACCAGATCTTTTCAACCTTATACTAAAGCCGAAAAAACAGTTCTAAAGCCTACAAGAGGTTCAAAATTTACGAGAGATAAAAACCTCTAACGGTAGGGTCAAGTTTCGGTTCCTCAATCATGGATTTAACGGCTCCCATCGTCTTTGGGGCCTAAAAGAGTTACGATAGACCTTGTCCTGGGTAATAACTTGTGACCCCACACTTAAATGACTTACTCTCGCGTCATAAAAACGAGGTGTCATCAATATTTATTTCTGTGGTTTATATTGGTATTGATTCTGTGAGGGACTTGACTCCTGGCGTATGTTTACGTTTTTACTGAAATTATATATAAATATATTAAAAACAAACTGTGAATCTTGCATTATTCGGTTTTTTTTTCGTTATATATTTTTTTTTCGTAAATATTTTGCCTAAACACTAACTACTAACAATTCAATCATTTTATAACAACGATATGTGATGATATTTTTGTTGCGATATGTTTCAATTACATATTGTTTATCGCCAATGAAGAAGTTGACCAACGAAGGCGTTGAAGATGGCGTTTGCAATAAACTTTCTAAATCTATGCGGTTTTTTTCACTTTTACAAAAAAGAGTCTTTTTGAGAATTGAACTTTTTTGTATTCCGTTGCATAACTGGTTCCGTAGCCGAATAGGCAAAAACGGTAACCTTAAAGTTTCGTCATGTCCGTTTGTCTGTCTCTCCGTCCGTATGTCATAGGCATTTTACGCAAAGACTGGTGAAATTAGGTGAAAAGGTGTATTGTAGTAGCCGCTACTTAGTTTGATAGCTAAATAATAAAAATAAATATTTTTAGGGGGGGCACTCCATACATGTAACAGATTCTGCTTTTTTTCCAGCAAACGTGACAGTGTTGCACACTATTCGACTGGTCCTTGAAAAACATTTTAAAGTTTCTAAGAAGCTTTTTTAATTGAGTCAATATTTTTGGAAATAACCGCTCTAAAAGTGTTAAACTTTGAACCGTGTGACCAAAAAATATTAAAAAAACACAAAGGTAGCGCTTAATAAATACTTTAAACTAAAATTATTTTAGACATGAACGTATATACTGTTATTGAGTTATTGCTAAAAAACTGCGTTTCTCAACAAAAGGGTGTAAGTGCCATGAACATACGGTTTTCTGCTGATGCAATTATTGAAAGCTACGGAACCCTACACAGCGCATGGTCCAACATGCTCTTGCACGGTTTTTATTTAAAAATCCAGATGATTTCTTACGGCTTTCAAATGCAGAGCGCTATTCAAATATTCATTCGCATTAACTCACTGTCAAAACTTTTCATTGAATAATATCTGTGAATACAAATGATAAGTTAAAACAAAACACTCACTTTTGTAACTGTCCAGTAATTAATCACAGCGATACGGTTTCCTTCTATTTAAATTCAATTCCTTGGCGTTTTTGAATAAGAAAATCTTTTTAATAGAATCAGTAGGTTTGTGAATAAGATAAATGAGGTACGATTTTTGGTTTGGATAAAAAATGTGGGTGAATATAAGAAAAATAAGGTTTGAATGGAAGTCGGGTCGGACTGTGGCTCTCCTCATTTATACACGTCGTGTTTAAGACGATAGTGCGCCGCGCCGTACTCTTTGTGGACTACGTACGTACATTTATCGTAAATATGTAACGTATCGTAAATTTAACATACTAGGCACCAATACACATCAGTTGCTCTTAGCTTTTTACGCTACAATTCAATGACATTGCTACGATCCCATGTTTGTTAAGTTCAGTGGCGACCAAGTAGATCGAGTTTATCTACGAGGTTATACAACGTTACCATCGAACATTGATTAACTCCTTCGTGCATCGGAGAGCAAGTTAAGCTGTCGGTCCTGCGCCTAATCTCATTTCGGTCGTGTCGAACTTCCATCCCATCAGACTATGATAGTGAGGGATCAGAGTGTACTATGTCTGCGCATACACTCTATAATATCTCCTACTTTAGACGGCTTAGACGGCTAGTCTCTAATGATATTGGGCGGCGTAACCGACATCGATTAGGAAACTATTATAATTGTTCTGTTCTGCCTCTGTGGCGCGGTCGTGGGTTCGATTCCTACACGGGAGATCACTTTGCGTGATCCACAAATGGTTGTTCCAAGTCTGGGTGTACTTTGTGTCCGTGACTTGTATGTTTGTAAAGTCCCCCGCGAGACAGGGCTTGTACACAACTGCGGACGACGCCTAAAAAAAAAACTGACTAAAATTGTTATAATGTTAAGTTGTAAGGACACTAAACTACTACTACTACTTGGAGTATTTCTTATTATCAGAAACCATATCAAAACTTAATAATAGGTAATATTTCAGAAAATAAATTAATAAACAGTTTCTTTATTCTATTTTGTCTCAATGTGGCTTCGATCAATACTTGTAGTTACCTACTGTTGATCGAAGCCACATTGAGACAAAATATATATTAAGTAAATATACTAGGTATCTCGTTTTGACCATTGATTAATTGAATAGTTCGACTTAATGTATGCGAACGTAATTAAAATATACTAGGTATACTTATATGTATTGACCTAACAATTTCTGCAAGCACGATAAATAAATATTAAATCGATTTTTACTAAATATATTTTATAGAAATCTTTGATAAATCCGATAAATTATTATATTTTATTCACAAACCATGTATATTAGATTGTGCTAAATAGAAATTCTTTTAAAATTCTAATTCTGTTTTGACGCGAAACATCTGACTTGGCTAAGAATAATATGACTGCCGCAATGGGAAAGACTTATATCCTCTTGTTTGTGAAGGATCACAGAAATTATTTTTATTCTTTATCCTTTCAGCGCCGCAGGTTATCCGATAGCAAAGCTTAAAAATACATGCGTCATAGTCATAGTGTAAATAACCTCTACGAAATTACTTTTTGAACCTCTTTGAATTACAAATAAAAAAAAGTTTTGTACTATACCTGCAGCTGACGTTTTTAGATAAATGAAACGTATCGAAGGGTTCAAAATATAATTCTAACAATATGTTTCATTGGTAAAGGAATGTATTTTAACTTTCAGTCAAAAAAAACATTTTAAATACTTTTGTAAATATTATATGCAAAATTGAGAGACAATAATAGTCCTTAACTTAACATTATCAATAAATGCATCGTTAATAACAATGATGATTTGAGTAAATCATATTCTTACTCAAATATCATCGTTAATAACGATGCATTAATTGATAACATTAATTATATACTTAAAGAATATCCATGCCTACCTAATTTATGTAACAAAGGACTTACACAATGGCGACCCAATCTCATCGTTATTATACAAATTTTGTACAAAAAGATATTGACAATCTCGCTTCATTCCAAATTTGGCCGAATTGTTATCATTTTATAAAGATTCCACTTATTATAGATATTGATAAAATCCCTCAGAGTGACAAATCAGATTTTAATGACGGCGGACTTACAAAATTGGGTTTGCTTGCAGCTGTCTAAACCTATTAATACTAATACTATTTGATTAAGTTTTTGAAATACTTTTATGTAGTACTCACTTTGGTAATATTGGAATCTGCTTAAAGTCAAATTTGATTGTAAGAGACAATCATTATTAAATTTTGTGTGCCTGGTAATTTCATTGTTCCCAATATGGGTTGGATTTTTCTAGGGGAGTTATCGTTAAAAAAATACGGTTATCTTAAAATTTCTACTAATATTCAAAATATTTATGTTTAGAGTGGAAAATATCCACCAATGAAAAGCAGTAAATCTTACCTGAGTCGTGAAAGTACCCTCGATTTCTAAAGCCTAGCCTTTGATAAGGCAAGATTCACGAGACATTTATAATATACAATGTTAGAAGAACAAATGAAATCTCAAAACACTCAACCTAGTGACGGATATATTTTGCCTTATCTCGAAATGACCAAATCCCATTCCAGTAATAAAAATAAAATATTGAATAAATCGATCAAATTGCGCCCTAAAGGGTTCACTCGATCCTTTTGAGAAGACATTCATATTTTTCGTAGTGTCTAATTACACTTTGTTTCTAAGAAGATTCCGACAACCTTATAAATCTATCTTTTAAAAAAATATTACGATTGTCACAAGCGTCTAAAGCCTACCCCGATTGGCGACGCGTGGACGCCTTCATTGTGATCTCAGTGCTAAATATAAAAGTAATTCATGGAAATTTAATAATGAATTACGTGAAGTAATTAGAGTACCTTAAGTCATACTTTTAATACCGTGTCGTACCTTATTTTTCAAAAGTACAATATAGAAATAAACACTGTTACCTATTTGTAAATATTACAAAACAGTTCTAACCTCAAGTCCATTACCAATTCTGTGTTTATCTCCGGCGCAAAGCGTCGGCGGGTCCTAGAGCCTCGCGCCGCCATTCCTCCGCTAAGTATGAGGTCACAATAAAATAATCATGCGTGTGTTTACGTGACTGCCAGGGACATGAATATTGCATGCGAATGAGGATTACGGCCTTCAGGAGACATCGAGAACTTTTATGATTCCATCGTGTTGGAATGTCAAACGAAGGCTTTCATTAGCTTCTGGAAAGAAATTTCAATTTACATATTCTTTACGCGGTTGTGATTACCTACTTCATTTTCTTTCACGCAGCATGTATGATAACGAAATTTTATTGTAAGCTCTATATTACGACAGCTTTGGTGGCGTAGTGGGTGGAAATTGAACCCACGACACTTGCACTACGATCGTACACCCACGATTGTAGTGCAAGGGGTGACTTGTATGATTGTAAATTCCTCCAGCGGTACCCTGTGCGACTTGTCTTTTTTTTTT
Organism: Herminia tarsipennalis; assembly: GCA_945859575.2. NCBI lineage: Eukaryota > Metazoa > Arthropoda > Insecta > Lepidoptera > Erebidae > Herminia > Herminia tarsipennalis. The sequence goes on along the minus strand of OX243836.2, from coordinate 1,565,426 downwards.
TAAATATCAAAATTTATTATTGTAATATTGGTGTCTGATATATTAAAAAAAACGAATATAAAAAGTATTACTAGTTACAATCGGTTCAGAAAGATTATTTTAACAAAGGACTTATATTAATAACTATGTAGTTGTCCTGCGCAACTTCGTGTGCGTAAATTTTTACCGTTTTTGCAACATTTCTCATTGCTGCTCCGCTCCTATAGGTCGTAGCGTGATATTATATAGCTCCTCGTTTAATGGGCTATCTAAGGGATAGTAAGAGATTTTTTTTCAATTCGGATTAGTAGTTTCTGAGATTACCGCTGTCAAACAAACAAACAAACTCTTCAGCTTTATAATCTTATATATAAAATTCTCGTGTCACAATGTTAGTATACTCCTCCGAAACGGCTTGACCGATTTTTATGAAATTTTACATGCATATTTAGTAGGTCTGAGAATCGGCTACTATCTATTTTTCATACCCCTAAGTGATAAGGGTGGCCCACCCCTAACATTTATAACTATACTATAATATTTTAAAGCAGAAGAGTTTGTTTGTGTGTTTAAACGCGATAATCTCAGGAACTACGGGTCATAATTGTAAAATTATTTTATTGTACTGTTAGATAGACCATTTATCCGAGTCTGGATGAACTTTGTGTCCGTGACTTGTATGTTTATAAAGTCCCCCGCGACACAGGGCTTGTACCCTAGTGCGGGAGTCGTCTTTTTTTAACAAAAAAAAAATATCGAGGAAGGTTATAAGTTTTATAACATCATGCTACGACTAATAGAAGCGGAGCAGCAAGATAAAATGTTGCAAAAACGGGGAAAATTTACGCAGACGAAGTTGCGCGGGTCAGCTAGTATTAGTATAGATTTTTAAACTACATAGCTCAAAGGATTTATCTACAAACGGACTACTTAATACAAAAAGAAACTCTAATCCGTCTAGTGAGATTAACGCGTTTAAACAAGCAGATTCTTCAACTAAATTGTAATAAAATAAATATTTACTAGTTAAAACAAATATTTCCAAGGCATCAAATTTCCCTATATACACATTTCATTCCAACAACAAATACATTGATCAAATCTCATTCCCGTATCACTTGAAGCGATGCCTATTTTAGTTAATGATATTAACATAACGCGAATTCGGCTCGTCATTTAATCAAAGACATCTGCTAATGATGTACCTCATCGCACCGTACGCAAGGTATACTGGGTATAACGAGTATTATGTGGTTCGTAGTATAGTGTATCATTGGTAGGTGCTCGTGTCTGTCATAAGCTATGATTGGCAAATCAAGTTAGTGAGTTGAAGTTGGTGGTTGAAGTCATTAGTCAAGGAGTAAATGTTTCGTTTTGTTTCTTTGTTTTATGAGTCATAGAGCTTATGACAATGAAAATATTGGACAAGTGACCAGATACCATTTGTAAAATAACTGCTACTAATTCCATGAGTCTAAATATTATGAATAGCAATAGAAGTTTCATCACAAATTCTAACAAAAAGTTAACGTAAAACCTGGTTGTTACTCAAAATAAAAATGCAGTTCACAGATATTATTTGAGCACGAAATTAAAGCTAAAAACCTGAAAAACCAGGCAAGTGCATGTCGGGCCACGCACAATGTAGGGTTCCATAGTCACACCCCCCCCCCCCGTCTTGTATGTGTGTATGTAATATTCTTTATTACCTGATATCTCACAATCCACTGAATGTATTTATAAAATTAAGACGTCGTTAGATTCGTCTTGATTGCCCAAGTATTCTTAGATATGTGACGTTTGAAAATAACAAACATGGTGGCTGTGAGATGTCAAAATAAAGGGGTGTGAAAAAAAAAGTTGATTTGAATACTGCAATATGGGTATCAAATTAAAGGGCTCACTTTAAGTATTTTAAAAAGAAATAACATGATTATGACTGTAATACTAAAAAAATTAGTTAGCAACCATTATTTTTTCAATTTTCAATATTTGACAATACCTGTGACAAAAGTACAACTACTAAAAAGTATTAAATAATAAAATAAATTATTAAAATAAAAAGCAGCCTGCACGAAAAAGACGGTAATAAGATCCCCTACAGAATTATAAAATTTCAGGCAGTCGGAGGCACTTTACTATGTTCATTGAGATTCATTAATGCCTCCGACTGCCTGAAATTTTATAATTCTGTAGGGGATCTTATTGCCGTCTGTTTTTGTGCAGGCGAGTTTATTATATTTATAAATAATTTTAAATGAAATTTGTACGAAATTTTGTTACTTCGCATTTGATCAGCTATTACTCGTAACCATAAAAAGCGTTCTTAGCTGTGATAGCTTTCCTTTTAATTTCACTATATATATACTACTACCGTGAATTTTTTCACATATCCATCTAGCTGATACTTGACTTCAACAAAAATTTGCACTTTAAATCTTAATATTTTCCAAACGGATCCCTAAATTTTAAAATTGGTCTTCCCTACTCCTAAACGTTATTAAAAGACCTATCTAACGATACCCCACACGATGGGGTAGGTGAGAAAAAAAATCACATCCCCACTTTACATTTAAGTACCCTAAAAAATAAGGTTTTATTCTTTCACTTTGTCGACGTAAGTAATATGTGTATCCATGCAACATTACAGCCTTCTAGTCTCTGAGCAAAGATGCGAACGGACGGATGGTCGGACGGACGGCCGGACACTATAAGGCGAAACTTTAAGGGTTTCGTTTTGCCATTTTGGCTACGGAACCCTAAAAAGTAAGAAAAAGCCTAGCGATTCATAACCGACGAATTTTGTCCGAGCACTGATTCTCGGCATTAGATACCATACGTTCCAATTAGCGAGCGTCAAAGGAAGGGTTCGAGCTGTGGGTACACCATGACGTTCTGACGCGTGACGGTCGGGATAAACACACTGACAAGTGGCTGCCTCCGCGATACGCCGTGTTTGCCTACAGCCGGGTACAATAATGAATGTTGATGAAATTATAAACGTAAACTCTGTTTTAAAGTATCAGCGAAAAACTGACGCTAAACTGGGTATCATCCATTATGGATTCGGTCGTTATGAATTTGAATTCTTGCTTGTATCTCGTAGAGTAACGTAGAATTGTGCTACGAAAATTTTAAGATTTTATTTATATTTTGATATATTATTTTTTCTGGTCAGACAAAGGTTGATTACCTGGTACAGGTTGTAGTGTATACGCAATTAATAGAGGTATAACATAGTTACTTGTCATTGATATACACACTATCTATGTATTTACATAAATACATAGATTTTAATATAATAAATCTGAACTAAATCTGAATCTGACGCCTCATGAGACGTATATTACTGTCAAGCGGTTGTGTAGTGTGAGCTGCTTTAGTTATTGCTCTGAGGTGTGAACCATGGTGAACCGGGAAGTTGGCTGTCAACATTCACAAGAGTGTCACTAACCGACACTATGTGGAGACAGAAAGTGCACAGCGAGCCGATATTATTTATACCTCAGAATAAAGACCATGTGAACCTTGAGAGTGGAGAAATTGGAGTCGCGCTATAACGTTAATTTTAAGTCGTATTTGGTGCGAGTGCCCACGGAACATCTGTCCACCTTCATGAAGGAAGACCTTTGGCCGAAGGGTGTCGGTAACCGACGATTTCGTGGCAGGTTACGCGACACCTCGCAGTGAAACGCCGACGCCGCCATCTCGTGCTGAACTTTGTGTTTAAATTTATTGTAATTTTAATTACTTAATTATATATTAGTCTATTAAGTTTTCTATTTATGTATTTGTATAATATAGGCCTTAGTAGCCTGAAATAAACGGTTATTATTATTAACATAATACCAATTGATTAGATACCAAGAAAGCAAACATTACACAGTTACGTCAGTTTAACTGGATTCATGAGAAATTCTTATCGAAAGAAGTCATATTTTTAGATGAAAGTGTGTTTACTCAAGAACATACTTTATGGTTATTGCAGATCTGAATCATCTGAATGAGACATCGGTTCATTATTTTTTGCTATAATCGCAAATAATTTAATTGGTAGGTACTTAAACAACTAGTTTATTACACGTGTTCTACTTTCATTAATTCAAAGACATTTACAACCAAACTTAATTGTATGGGCACTTTATCAGCAGCATCCCATAACAAATATATCCCATAATAGTGTTTGTTGTCTATACAGAACTATGATCCAAGTATTTGCAAGTGTAATCCCTCTGAGGGAAGGAAAATAAAATCTGAGTTACATCCTAATCGTGTGTCGGTAATACATGAATTATTCAGGACGGAATATTGAATAACATCGGGTAGAAGCGGTCACTGCGCTAAGGCTTGGACTACTGCGGGGATTTACTTCTTATATATATCTGGCTTATAGACCTACGTTATTTAAAGTGTGTTAATGCTATATGCGGTAATTCCGCGATGTTGTACAACACAACATACAGTGGGCAACTATGAAACATCACGTCCGAACTTACGGACAGTTCTTTTTGAGCATTTTGGCAGAAGTGACCCTAGTCTAATGGTAAAAATAAACACAAAAAACTAGTGGTCGAATCGAAACGGCATCGGACTAGCAATCGATAGAACACGGGTTGCAATCCTGCTCACTATACTACCGACGTTAACCCATACAAACAATTAGCTTAGCAGGTGGGGATTAAATAGAATCTCGAAATTGGTCATAAAATGGACCCGTCACTCACACATATTTTATTGACAATAAATGTTATCAAACTTCGTGGTGTTTATGCCTGTTTTGGTAATGAAAACGACACGATTTTGTGCTCGATGTTTTGGTGTGTCCATAGACGTATACTGTACGTTAGTATATCCTAGAGGTGAGTATACACTTGAGCATTTACTAATAACCGAACATCGAGCATTCGCTGTTGTTAAATTTACACCACTTCGAACATGATGGTCGATGTTTTGTTTCAACCTGACCAATGAGCGTTTTGGTGTAACGTTTTATAAAGCAAAGGCACGAGCGCGGGTGAGGGGAGTGTATGCAAGACAGAAAGAACTGTTACATGTAAATGTTGACTTGCCTTACATTATTTACCTGTAATTACGTCGAACACAGCGTCGAGCATTCGCGAGAACGTTCCACTACATGGAAATACTTTAGAAAACTGAGTATTTGCCTGTATTGTACTATTCGTAAGAACGTTACATTACATTGTCATGCTCCAGCAAGTTAAGGGTGTGTCATTTTCACGGTAGACCTAATGTTGTTTTCTTTTCAGTCAAATGCATTTATTAGTGTTAAGATATCGTAATGTAAAGATGTAATATCGTATTATGAGACAAACTAATATTTTGATAGGCAACGCGATAAACCTAAGGCCCTCTATGCCAGACTGGCAATTTTTATGAGGTGACAAAACTGTCAGCTACAAAGTGCGCATTTTATATAAAATTAATAATGCTAATACCAGAGAAAAATAGTGGTACGTAACACCTTCGTAAAAAATGTGCAGTCAGTAAAAAAATACAAATCCTACAAAGTGAAAACCTAGCTTTAGATTGGGTGTGTAATGTTTGATATAATAACAAATGCTCTAATTTTACTTGAAATAACGTTCATATGTTATAATTTTCATATGCTATAATATCAAATAACCTAATTTCATATGATATAATTTTCAAAATGCATAATATTCTTTTAATATAACTTTCATTTAACCTAATGTTCTTTGTAATGTTGTGCCGGCTTAAGAATAGTACCACCCCATCTCTACCCGTGGGTGTCGTCAAGGCGACTAAGGGATTTCATCCCGGAGGACGGGCAGCAGCGTCCTCTGCGTATTTAAAGCCTTACTGCGATCGCCAACCCGCTCGCCAAGCGTGGCGATTATGGCAATTACCCCCAGGATCTACATACTAGTAGGTTCTACTGGGGAGACCCGTGCCCAGCAGTGGGCCATCATATGGGTTGATATATAATGTTCTTTTGACCTACTTTTCTGGTCGAGGTCGGACTTGGTCGACGGAGCCCCGCTTCGCGGGGCTCCTACTTCTGGTTGGTTTAAAAAAAAACCACGAAGGGGATGGCGGGGTCGTAGACCCCGCCATCCCCTTCTAACCTAACCTATCCGAGTCGGGGTGCCCTAAAGTCCAGATTGCATCCAGATCCTCCTGGTAACAATAGTTGGGTGATGTATAGGGTATAAAGGGAAGAACAAAAACATCTTATTTCAGTTTTAAGTTAGAGGCCAAAGCCCGAAGGAATTCGATTTCAGTGTATTCCCTTTTTCTTTTTAAAATATTATCGATTCGTTCTTTTTTCTTTAAACAATGCTTCGTCTTTTTTCGTGGTGACTGCCCATTAAAAAGACATTCTACGTCACCCAATATTACTTTGGATTCTAGAAGCAACTCATGGGCTAGATAATAAAACCCAGGATTTTTATGACTTATAATTTGATTGATCCTATGATGCCAGGATTCTGCTGAATTTTGGGTCCTCGGTAGTCCTTTCTCATGTAAATTTGCAATACTCCATAATTTTGGAGAAATACTAAACGAATGTTATGTCAAATGCCCTTGTTGCCCGTGGTCCTACTGCGTAGTTCTACTGGTCGAACCATGGGCAATTTTTTTTACCCGTGGTTCTATCAATCGAACCAAAGGTAAATCAAATTACCTGTAGTCCTATCGATAGGACTATAATGTGCATTATAAAAAGTGTTCATTATATCAAAAGAAATTAGATAAAATGAAATTATATCTACAGTTCAATATGACAACTGATCGTTATATTAAATAAAATTATATTAAGTGATATTATGTCAAGTGAACGTTAGATTTTTTGTTATTATATCAACCGTTACACACCCCTTTAGATTTGAGTAGGCAATGTAAGTTGTCTATATGTACCTACAGCTAAAACCGCTGTGATTATGCCATCCAAAGTATCATTCAATGAGGTATTTTAGACTGACTGCACAAAAAGAAAACGTCTCGGCCAATGCGCCTTTTGTAGATCACAATTTCAATGGCATTTGAAATATGTTTCTCAGCCCCATTCCAAGCAGATAGCATTTCTGAAATGGACGAATTTTGTTGTGCAGCGTATTACATCTTCAGTCAATATCTGTTTCGTGTACTATTTGCGTAGTTCGGCACTTCTTTCATGTCTATGACAATATTGGATTATCGCGCTCTAGTAGCTATATTATACTTGAAGTTCTGTGGTGGAAGTCAAGATCCGATAAATATAGTTCACTTGAAACAAAGATTTTTTTCACAAAAGCTGTATAAGTCATAGTTATACCGACGTGTGGGTTACATTAAATGTTAGCGAATTGTTTTAGTATGTTCATGGAGAAGTGGACAAACAAACACACGTTCCACCTGGTAAAAAGCAGTTACGTAGTCTTCATAAGGTAGCGATAATAATAATAAATACATTTAATTATGTAAACAATAGACCCGGCGCTTGTTTTCAAACTGTCTGTCTTACCCGATCTCTGGAGACCTTATCAAGTGATTTCACACCAGTATTCTGTGTGATAAAAGTGTTTCCCCATTGAGCTGTAATTTCAACTGATTTCTAACTGTGTTCTAAATTCTTATTCTATACTAATATAACAAAATGTGAAAGTAACTGTACCCGTCTGTCTATCTGTTACTTTTTGACGCTGAAACCGCTGATTGATTTAGATTAAATTTGGTATGGCAATAGTTTGAGTCGCGTGAAAGGATATAGAATAGTTTTTATTGCGATTACCAACATCCATGCGGGCAGAGCCGCAAGCGAAAACTAGTTACCTTTGAAGTTAAAACTTATTAATATTAAGTAATATTAGCATTCAAATACGGCCGCAAAGCTAAGCCCTTATGTTATTCACAATGAATAATAATGACAATCCAAGGCTTTGTACCAAAGCTGAGATATTGTGTCGGTATTAAAACGGGCTCATCGACTTGACACGCTGGAGTGTGGCGCGTAGGCTGCGACGTACACGACCTGTCAGCGTGGTGTTCACTTTGATCACAATATATGAATAATTAATCAAACGATTTTAGAAACATATATGTGAGCCCCGTGTGTTTATAAATGAATAACCTTTATGGCAACTGAGAGCTTCTAATATGAGAAAAAGAAGTATAATTTTCTCGTGGAAAAACGAATCCACTCATCGGAAGACTCAGCCTAAGACTTCTTCGATGAATTTATTGAAATTGAAGCCTACTTGTTAAATATTAACAGCAGAAATTCTTTTATGTAAATTTATTTCTAAAGAATACAGAAGTTACTGAGCCCACTCACACATAAACCATAATATTTAACTCAGTTCACTTTCAAAGTCAAACAACGGTTAGTTGGGAATAGTTATCGAAAGTTTTGGGGGCTAATGCGTAACGTCGCCGCCCTGTTCACCCGAATTCATCAAGGGTTAGAGCTGTATGGTATCAATCGGTATAACGAGGTCCGGGCTCAAACTAGCCCGCAGAGCCTGCAAATATTTGGCAGGAACAACTTGAGGGTTAAAGCGTGTTTGCACAGTGACGTGGAGCATTTTCGATCGCATTTGTTTGCAGCCTCTGAAGGGTTATTTGCTAAAAGAACTGTTTGCTTTTGCATAGGGTTTACTAAGCATTTGAATTTATTTCATTCGAAATTTATGTCATAGTAAAAAGTCACTGAAACGTCGTTGGGCATAGTTTTACTGATTTTTGTATCTCTGAACTAGTTTTAATTTAAAATTGGTTTAACAAGGTACTTTTTGAATGACTGTAATTAAGAAACCTTCTGTAAGGAAATTGTAATCACCAATGAATAGTGATCGAACTAATTTTTATCACACAATAATCTAATAACTCATCAATCAAATCGAAATCTACTATTTCATAAATGAAATAGCCTGGAGGATATCCTTTAAAATATAGCCGACGCATGTTTGGTTTGGTCTAGGCGTGTTGCAATACTAAAGTATATAGCAATACTAACCATGAAAATATTTTCTACGTTAATTTCCAATTCAATATTAAATAACCGTGACACTATTCATGTTGTCGCGCGTATGGCACGCGCAGATCTTACCATCATAAAGAGAGCATCATTCTGAAGTTCCATTTATAGTTACGGGCAAGCAAATACAAAATGTACACTAAATAGTGTGTGTGAACTAAAATTACAAATACTTACAAAAAAAAAAAAAAAATTAGTAGTTAAAGACTTGTAAAGGTTGTGTAGATCCTTTAGTACTTATTTTAACTCAGTGGACTAATATTTTTAATAATGAAAGGAAAAATATTGCGTCTTAAGGAGTCGTGATCCTGATAAGGTAAATATTGTTTTATGGCATTTGTTTTTTTTTTGCCTTAAACTTTAGAAAAAAAGGTTATTGCAACTGCAAAAACCTTTCTTTTGGCTAATATGTTGCACAAAACTTAACAATTTTCTATGATCATAATGTAGTGCATTGTATGAACTGACGCGAGGTCGGTTTAATGCGGCAACGTAAAGGCTCAATTTTCGCTTGCAAACCGCGAAACAGTTCTACCTTGTAAAAGGTACTTTTAATAAGATGCATATTGTGTGTTTACTACTATAGGTTGTGTGTTTGAGAATGTAGCGAAGCATTTGAAACGTATATAGATTTGATTCCGTACCCCTTAACCCAAATACATGCAGGCCATAAAAACGTTATTGCGATAAAAACTATTCTATATCCTTTCCCGGGACTAAAACTTTTTCCATACCAAATTTAATCTAAATCAAACAGCGGTTTCAGCGTCAAAAAGTAACAGATAGACAAACGGACGTATTTATCACGTAGTAACAGAAGACATCTCCTGCTTCTGACACCTCGGTCTACTGTGAAACCATCCACCAACCATGGAAATGTTTAAATTACACTATTTGAACTCAATCGAACCATTAAAATTTCGAATCATCAAAATAGTAAAAAACATCAGGTTGACACTGCTGGATCAGATGGGCAGCTGGGCACTCGATTTTCCTTTTGTCTTTTTGTGTCTGCAGCGCTCTCTTTCTATATTTTTGCCATACAATATATAGTTGCTTGAAGTTTCAGAGTGCAACATTTTCGACTTAATTTTACCATTAACACAATGATGATTCTACAAACAACTCCTCAAATGCAATCCAAAACACACAATTTGAACTTTTTCTTGTACCGTTTCAAAGCGATCACGAACATTGGCGCCGGCAAAGTCAAATAGTAACAAATTTCACAAACCATGAACCGGGCGATTTATCGCTGGCAATTTTAAACCCAAAATCAGGGCTTCGTACCACAAAGCATTTTTCACAAACCAAACATACGCTATCAAACACATTCTTTATAAACAACCCTTGCACACATTTGCATCGCGTACATGTGTTTGTTCAAACGTATCGCATTGTCAACGTGTGCGTTTACTCAACGTGTTACAAACAACTCGCATCAATGTACTCCAGCATCACGTCAATAAAATTCCCATCAACAATAACATCCCAGCATGTTTTCAATTGATTTCGTTTGTGTGCGATTATGTAAATATATACATAATCTAAATCCAACATCAAAAAGTCTCGAGAGGCGGCAGTATGAGTGCCTCGTATATAACAAGTACCTATGAAGGCTATGGACAGTTTATCCTTCCATACCTTTGTCTGTACAATTTTATCCCGTGCACTTCTGGGACCACCGTCCATTACGCAGCGGTATTACGACTGAACACTTCGAGTGTTAGGCGCCATACATAACGAAAAAGGTCTTTATAAAAAAAATTATAGCCAAGAGGTCAATTGAACGGTAATCTTTGTTGGTGCTTGATCCGAGATAAGTGACAGTATTGTGGAGGAAGTAGACAGATAAGAAATGTGTAAAAATTTTAAGCATAGGCCTTATTGAAGATAAGATTATGCTGCAAACATTCGTTTATAATTTATAGAACAATAAAAGCGAACATTAAATAATACTTTAGATTGCAACAATACAAGAGGTAACCAGTAATTTTATATACTGTCCCAGCTCGTATTCTGCTTTCGGGCAGAAATTCAGTATGCAAAATAATATCAGCAAGAATGTCATACAAAGTATAATGTATAAAATTATACTATTACTAATATAATTTTACTTCATCTTACCAAACGGTGCGTTCAGTCCTAATTAATTAGAAGCTCATAATGTTAATTATATGTCCAAAGAGCTGTGGTGAATGATTTAGCTATGAAATATATCAAATAAAATTGATTATTGTTCGCGAACTTCGTATTACACTAGTGTTGTTTTACATCCTAATTGAATAAGGAATTTTGAATTAAATTGAATCAACTGTATTGTCATTAAAGTTATTATATCATACATCGACGGAGCATAGCGATTTTTGGTAGTATAATTGAAATAAGACCATTAATGAAAACAATATAGATGGAACATCTATAAAAATAAGCAAATAGAGTACTTCTGTTTTACATTAAAAAAGAAGTATTTTAATCGAGAACTCGGCATACATAATACACAATACACTATTACACAATACACTATTTATACTAGTAATTGGTTGACCTGTAATAATGTCAATTTAAAACAATTGAGTAGATTCAACTGGGTTGTACAAAATTTTTATTCGATTCTTTCAGGTTATTATAAGAGTCATACAGTAACATCTACGGTCCTGTATAAAATATTTAAACAGACCCGTAGTACTCTGGTGCTTGGTAACCATTTTTAAAATAAACTAAAAGTACTTCAATTAATATCAGCCTCAAAGGAAATAAAGTCAAGCCTTATCAAAGCTAAGCCCTCTTCACGTTTCTAGAATTTCTTTTTGTCTTTCAAACAGTGACTGTGTGCTGTGAATGTAGGCAAATAACAAACCGCCCGCATGAATTACACGCAGGAACAAATTTCACGACAAAATTAAAGGCCGAGAATAAAAGTTAAATGGAAGACCCAAACAATCGCCTCGTGTCTATATTGTGTGACGGCCGTGAGTTTGGGTCACTTCTTCTTTTTAATTTTTCGCTCCCGCATCTCGTCTTATCTATTATTCTCTGGAATCCCTTGGAAGGATATGAAATGGAAAATTTGGGGGAATTAAGTGCAGTGTTGAGAGATAATTGGTGAACGTGGGCGATTATAAGTATAAATCCGAAATGAAATGTATGACTCTTTTTATTAAATGAAACCGACTGCTCTTTCAAAATTGTTTTAATCTTCATTTACTGTTATAATGAACACATAAATACAATATAGGTTCGATTGAATTTTGGCAATGGAACGGATTTTAACTAAATTATGCGAGTAAAAATTTTTAATTCTTGTATCTGTAAATCAGTGGCAACAGCGGCGGCAGCGGAAATTTGGAACACCATTCTTTTCGGCTTCCCTTTAAGTTCTAGTTACTAAATATTATGTCCTCAAGAACCGTGCCCTGCAAGATATTTTTTGTATCGAGTTACCTCTAGAAAATTTTAACCCTTCGCCTCTGGGCAACAGAGAGCTCTGTTGCTCAATACATTGTAGTAACATTTAGTTAAGGGAGAACATTTACCTCATAACGTTGTAAAGTTGACAGTTTTATGCCACATTGAACTAACTTTAATAGTGTGGGAATTATAACCATACAATGACAGCATCAAATTTGAAATAATAATAATTCATCAATTAATTGGAACCACCTTGCATTCAATAATACTTTAAAAATGAGTGTGAGTGTGTACCTACTAAATAAGATCAAAGCCAAGAATTTTACTACGAATAAAATGACTAGAACTAACGCTTATATTTTAAAGTATTCCACACTCCAAACTCCAAAATTGAACATTAAAAACTTTAGAGAAACACTTTAGTAAACGCTTAAACGCTTAAGCGATAACACAAATTGATCTCTACTTTCAGCAAGGATTACCTCGGTCCTGAGGGATGCTGCGCGCTCAAATTTACATGAGTATGTATATAACTATATAAATAGACCAAGGATTACAGTGAAACCAAAGTCTTAATGCAGTAAACTTTTGATACTTATTTTCTGCTTTCTCAGTAAATCGTGTACGTACGTGGTAAACATTCACGTAACATAGGCCTTAAGTAAGTTCGACTTACACGGGACTTGAACCTAGAAGTACCATTTCTACTGCGGGCAATAACCGCTCCGTCATCGAGCGACGCTCGGAATTGACGACTTTTTCTTCATAATATGTCAATTATATGCCATCATTAAGGCAATTACCGTGTTCCCTAACTGTCAAAAAGAAATAATAAATTATGTTTGGAGTGCAATATTGATGACAAAAAAATGTATGTGAATCCAACATTAACTTTATTGTTCTAAGCGATGCGCTTGCTTGCTTTACAAAATATAAAATTATCTGTCTTCTTTATTTTTATAAGTATAAGATCGATTCAACATATCTATATCATGGTCAGTAACAAGTTTATGGCTAAGTGTTTGTATCGGATCGCTTATTTTTCATTTTTTCGCTCTATTAAGCATAAATAATATCATAATTACTTTATTTCCTGAGGAGATTATATTCATCTTTCAATTCAAGTCAAGGAATACACCCTTTTTATATTATACAACGTTTGAATTTATGACCGTCTTACGTTTAATTAAACAGTTTTTTGTTTGACATATTCATACAACTCACACAGAAAAGAAAAATCTCTGCCTCATAAGAGTTCATACATCAACTTATGGGGCGTATTATTCATAGAAGCATTAAAGCCGGGCATTCCTTCATAAAATACTTGACTTAAAACAATAATAATATAATAATAATTATTATTTATTTATCATAATAAACATTGTAATACAATTTAATTACAAACATAACAAAGACGACATTAACATGTTGGGTGATGTGCTGTATTCCTAGCTAGGTTATTTAAGTAACCGGAATTGAGAAGAACGACTTCCTACCACTCTAAAAAAGTTATCAGATCTTATGGAAAGCCAAGCTGCTGACTCTACACGTGCTAACTCTCTAATTTTCATTATAATGTATAGCGTCCTGTGTGAATTCAGCAGCGTGATAATTTCCTGTTAACTCTTCTTAGTTCCATCACGAGCGACGATGAGACACCATTTAGGCGGTCTTCTTCAGAACGCCAAACAGTAGCCGCTTGGCTGCAGTTATATCGTCTTCACTGAAGTTCCTGCTGCATATCTGGACAGTGGACACCTCATCCGTCACGTCGAGTTTATGTTGCAGAAACGCCAGCAGCTCGTTTGCCTCAAGCTCGTTGCTCATGGCGGCACTTGCGACGGGCTGCTCACGCCGCGCCACAACACGTGTAAACTACAAATCATATATAAACACACATCCGCATTCGAACGCGTTATAGGAGTATTAGTGCGCGGTGAAGTTAGTTTCTCCGTTGGCTATTGCTTCAAAATTATAATACGTAAATCTTCGAGGAGAAGGGTCTATTTCCAAGTATAAGTTGATTCAAGGGTTAAAATGTACAACTAAGTTTATTAGGAGAACGCTAGATATTCCAATTAATAGTTTCAAACAAAACCATTGTAGTAAATCTTCGACAAAATTACCTCGTCCTTAGGATTGAAATTCGAAACTATCCTCATAAACACAAGTCTAGAACCCATACATAGTTAAGTCTAAATTGGATGAAAGCCTCAACGTAGTACTGACCAAAACATGGATGAATTGACAGTAATTCAATGTATGAGTAAAGAGAGATATCTATCTGGGAAGTAAATTGAGATATATGACAGAGTAATTTCCTGGGTGGAAGGTAGCACCTAATAGGTTTGTCAACCTTTGTGAAATAGTGTCCGGAGCAGTGTCGTGAATCTTGATGTAGCTGCGACGGGATTGCACGCCTCACGAGTCACGATGTCGCATTAAATACCTTATATCACTAATAATAGCAACTGTCAGAGATTTACTACAAGCGAGGAGATTTACGAAGCTTTTGTTGTGAACACGAAGTAAGAAAGACACCATCTAAAGTGGTAAAGTGGGTTCCGTTAGTGAGGTCCAAATTAGTTAATAGTTCTTTACAGGTAAATTAGCTTGAAGAAATTTTTGCGTTTGTAGTAGTGTATGGTCAGCAAATAAAAAAAACAACATTTTATTTTTAGTTTTTATTGTTTTAAAGGTAATATACGTTTGTGGCTGGAGCACACCAAATGCGTGCACGTCTACGCATACGCACTACGTACTAATACGGTCGTGAAAATGTGTATCCACCGCATTGTAATCTATGGAACTGTATGAGGCAGACAAGCCAGTTCCAAACATTACAAGCATTGAATGCCGGTTTTCACTTCAGTGAAGACGTGTATGAATTAGGTGTTCTCCGGCCATAAATGTTTTATTCTAATAATTCATCAACCCCAGGTATATCACAATCATCCCCATCCTCGCTTTCATCAGATGAATTATTTAAATTAATTATGATTCGTTCTGATATTGTGTCTAAAGCTGCGTCTCTACCCTGATATTTGCTTTCCTCCTCAATAGCATGCAAACAAACTTTTCTCCATTCCTCTACAGTTATGGCGTTCATTTTTTCTTCAGCTAATGACATTATAACCTTCATATTCATTGCGACATTCTTTTTTGCGACATATGTTTTCACTATCCCCCATATATTTTCTATAGGATTAAACTCCGGATGGTATGGTGGTAAACGCAGCACAGTATGACCGTGCTGTCGTAATATTTCGTCTATCTTGTACTCTATAAATCTCGCCTTGTTTTGCAGAATCAGTTCATATAATTGAGGCTTAAGCAACGTGGATGAATGCTCAATGTTTCGAAATGTCAGCCAGTCTATCATTTGCTGTTTTCTAGAATTACTATTCGGTGCAGGATTTTGTATTGAGTTATGATATGGTGCGTTGTCAACAACAACAACACTATTTGGTTGTAAGTTGGGTATTAATTGAGTTTGAATCCACCTTGAATAGTTGTCATAGTTCATATTGTTGTGGTAATCTCCACTTTTTTGGTCGGCTTTAAACATAAGCAATGCATTTGGTATAAAGCCATCGATACCACCGGCATGAACAATGATTAAGCGGTTGCCTTTCGATATATGTTGCTTCAAACCTGAAGTGCTTCCATCTGACCAAGATTTCGAGAGGGTATGTGATGTATGTATATATGTTTCGTCGGTGTAAACAATTGGTCGGCGTTGTTCACGATATTCAGCAATTTTCATCAAATAATTAATTCGCAAGTATCTAATTTCGTGTTTTTCCATAAGAAGTTTCCGGTTATCTTCTGTTTGCTTCCAATTAAAACCTAATGACATGACGTGTTTTCGTAACGTGCTGACACAACCTTTATAATCGATATCTTCTTTCAATTTTGAGTGCAAAGTTTTTAAAGTGGGAACTTCTTTATTTGTGATGTGGAAGTCATGAATTGTTCTTCTGATAACTTGCTGATCAAAATTATCGATTACTATTGTAGGTTTACGATTCGGTTTCTTTTTAGGAGATTTAAATGTTACTTCCTGATCTGAAGGACGACATTTGCTTTCTGATACTACCTTTCTGACGGATGCTATTGAAATTCCTGTTGATTTAGCAACTAATTGAGAGGGTCATAATACTGCTCGGGTTGTTATTACACTCATTTTCGAAAAATTTGTACAAACAGTACAAAACTTCCTTAGTTTGAGAAGTCAAAGGCTTGCCTCGACCATGTTTTAACACTGGAGCCATTTTGAATTATCAATATAAAGTTACAACACTTACACACTTGAAATTAAACACTTCAACAAATATTTTAACAATAATAACAAACAATAACAACAATCAACAAATACAAAATTTCACAATGAAACTACTACGTATCTAATAATTATAATTTATTAATGAAATGCGTGCTTTATGTTCTAACGGTATCAAGCGACTGACGTCAGACTGCACGTGGCACCTGCGGACAGAGTAAACTGGTTTATTCTGGTTTTGTGCGTGTTTCCACTTTCCACTATCAAGTGACGATTTATTTATTTGTTTTGTTTCGTAATTATTATGGTCAAAACTTTTTACCTATAGCTAAACTACTATCATCTAAAGAACGACACGATATTTTATTGTTTCACGGTAGTCGCCTTGTCGTTTGCTCAAGGACGTGAAATTGAATGACATATTTTTTTTAATAAAGTCAAAACCTTTTTCTTTAAAATAAAAACTTGTTTTTATTGAAAACAAAAATCAGAGTGTTGCTAGGGATAAGTATTAAATTAAATAGTAATGTTAGGATATTGAAACATTTTTGTAAGGGCCAGAACGATATAGTGGAAACGCGCTCTAATATCTAAGTAACATACACACCACTACATATGCAAAAATTTCTCGAGACTAATTTCACTGTACTATTTGTTAACTTTTAAGTGATATATTGTGTCTTTTGTTTACGGAAATCGATTTGAAAAAGTGGATTTATCATAAAAAAAATGTTTTCCTCGAGATTCCAACGAGGAGTAGATAACGACGCCGAAGTAGTCGTGTTTGTTTATGCAAACACGAGGGCACTTTTGATATGTTCTCTCTCAAAGTACAATGACGGGAGAAAGAGAATTATTGTTATTACTACCATCTAGATAACCGCCCAGCTAAGCTATGTTCTGTTCTTCGATCTTCATGTTGGTACAATATAGTAGGAGCATCTTCTTACAACAAAGCTAAAAACTATATGTGCTGAAATATTGGCCAAGGTACATTTTTTTAATGGTTGCAAGCCCACAAGCCCCACTCCGTTGTGTCGACTGAAATCTCAAGTAAGTACCACCACCAATAGATTTGGCTAGTGTAGCCCGAAGCCCCTGTCACCCACCTTAAGCATTACCCGGATAGAACAAATAATAGAGATAAAGAAGATATAGAAGATGGTTTTGTGACGGTGCAAGTAAAGAAGCGCCGACCGCCAACCGTCAAGAACCGCTGCGGCAAAGCTGAGCCTGAGTGTGCGGCGTGGCGCTAAACACTACGGTGTATATCTCATGCCTACACTGCACCAGCAAGGCGGACGATATCTCGGCGTACAGAAGATCTACACGCCGAGGGTGCAGATTCTGGTGTAGCGACGCATAGTACTTATGATGTGGAAGTGAAACATACCTACTGATACAGTTTTCACTTGTATTTACTAGAACTTATTGTATTATTGTAAGTATGTAAGTGGGTAAGATATATGTTTCTATGGGCCATTGATGCCTTAATTACTTTTACTTAAGTAACTGCTATTACTCGTTTATAAATACGGGGGTTAGACTCTGATTTCTCGGCCTACTCAGTCATTAATAATAAGTCAAAAAAATTTCATCATTAATAAAGAAAAAAGTATTTAAAAATAACAGAACAAAAAGTATTTAATAATAGTGAGTGTTGTCAAGGCGACTAAGGGATTTCACACCGGAGGACGGGCAGCAGCGTCCTCTGCGTACTTAAATCCTTACTACGATTGCCAACCCTCTCGCCAAACGTGGCGATTACAGAAATTACCCCCAGGATCTATAATAAGTGGGTTCTACTGGGGAGACCGTGCCCAGCAGCGGGACATCATATGGGTTGATATTGTATACATGGACTTCAAAAAATAACTTAAAATAATAAAATAATATTTTTATATACACGAAATAAACCTACATTTTTTTTGAGGTCGGTGCCAGTCCTTGTAAAATTATTACTATACAAATTTTACAAGGACTGGCACCGACCTCAAAAAAAATGTAGGTTATCGTAGGTGCTGGTTATAGGTACAGGTTAGCGGTCTATTCGCTGATGATGTAGCAGTAGTAAATACGCAGGAGTCAGTGCAACATTTTATTAAAGAAATATATATTACAGTTACCAAAGTAATAGATTGGATGAATAGAAATCATTTGAAAGTAAATGTGGATAAAATTAAATATATGCAATTGTATAATCGTCACAAACCAAATATTAGTGTAAATATAACTCTTAATAATAAATCGTTAAGTTATTGTGAAAACATATTCTTTGTTGATAACCAGTGTTCTTGGAGCTTACACATTGAACGGGTCTGTTGGTCAATAGGTTTTCTTATGCATTATGTCGTCCAACAGAAATGTGTAATACAGAGACTGCTATAAAAGCATATCACGGATATGTGGCTTCAAATTTAAGGTATTGTATAACTCTATGGGGAAATCCTGTATGTACATAGCTTTTGTATCATAGATGTGCCATCTGCAATGTTAAACCACTGAATTTCTAAACAGTTCTAAGGTAAAATAATAAGTTGTCTCGGTATGAATAGGGTGTGTTCGCTGTCAATATAATACACTTTAATTGAGACTAAGTGCTTTTGGTTTTTTTGGCGAGAGCACCTAGTTTTAGAGTAATGTAATTGGTAACAGGGATTTGTTAGAACACTTGGCGTTTGTGCAACGAATTTGTTACTGGTCGTCGCCCCAGTGTTAGATTGATATTGTTATTTTTGTACTTTGATGTGAACCGTGAAACCCACGCACACGTGTGACCTTGTATAAACTGTGAAAAAATTAATAATTTCCATAAAAGTGAACTATTTTGGAAGAAGCATTGTTGGTCGAGTGATTTGCAGGCCAAACCGGCCCCTTACAGCGGGGGTTTGGTGTATTCATGGTATCGTATGAACCTTCACTACTTTCTGGAGCCCTGGTCTGTAGGTAGTGAACATATTATAACCTTGGTGTCTTGACGTCCATCTGCAAGCTTGGGTAAGTGGTTTTAACCGTAGTTTTAGTTTAGTCAGTAAGTAATTCAATAAAGCTTGAAACGAAGCTAAGTAATCAACCCATAGGGATTCATTCTGGTGAGAGGAACTCTGCTTTGGTATACTGGTATACCTTGCCAGGGTGGATCTGTAGCTTGTGGCCAAGCTAGTGGCCAAAAATTTTTGCAAATAACAACATTGGATGTTTCAAAATCCGTTATAGGGAGGTGCGCGCAGGTAGTGGGAAATTGTGCGTCACTTTATGCAATTTTAGTCACAATATGTATTGTGACTAAAATGTATACTTCACGGGAGAATAGCACGTGTTCTTTGTAAAGCAATTTCACAAAAGTGATGATTCCTATGTCACTGCTCGCCGCCTATTTCAATCGCATTATCAATTACACGATATTAATAAGTGTCGAAGTGTTATTTGAATTAAATCATGGGTTGAAAGCTTCAAGGCGACCGATTTAGCTATCAATTACATTCAAAAAGCACCCTTTTAGATACAGTTGGTGCAAAAAACGATTTAATATTAAGAAAAAACTTTATAGATACGATGTTCGAGCGATGTAGCAATTTCAATAACATTTTCTTTTCGAACGAAGCTCATTTCCACTTAAATGGCCATATTATTAAACAGAATTGCAAATTTTTGAATAAAAAAAACCTTAAATTAAAACCTCAAAGACCTTTGCATTCTCAAAAGTCACAGTTCGGACTGCGATATCATCAAAGGCCGTACTTTTTAGAAAATGCACGCGGTGATTCTGTGATTGACAAATTGCCAAGTTTGAGTAATGCCAGCGGTGAGATGTTGGCCACCTGGACTGTAATATTTTTAACAGATAAATTTCTATTTATTTTCTTTATTTATAATAAATATTTATTTGGATACAATGTTTAGTTTTTTTTTTCATAGAGATTTCTAAAGTGCACAAATTTATGGCCCACTCTATATAATAATTCGTTAAAGATTGTCGTTAGTTTAAATTATGTAATATCAAATTAGTGTTAAGGTAAAAATAAATATTCGCATACCTAATTTTAGGTGACATTAAGGTCATCATAAAAAAACTCAAATACTCGCCTACACAAATGAGATGGACAAGACTGACAAAATCTTCTACATCTTAATAATATTATAACACACACACATTCATTCGGAGGCACTAGAGAATCTCGATATACTTAATATAGTGCCTCCGACTGCATGATATTATATTATGTAGGAGATCTTGTTTCCATCTTTTTTATGGTATTTAGATTTTTTAATTTAGTTTTTTATTTAGTACTTTTTAGTGGTTGTAGGATGTAACAACTAACTTTTATCACAGCGATTGCCAAGTATTAAAAATTTAAAAGAAACGGGCAAATGCATGTCGGACCACGCTTAGTGTAGGATTCCGGAGCCGTTGTCGTATGTAAAAATCCGATTTGAATAATTGCACCAGTACTTAACCAATTTTTACAAAACTTACACTGTTCCCTAAGTTGGAATAAATATGAATTAATAAATAAACCGAGCAAGTGCATGTCGGGCCCAACGTCAGAACATTTATATTGCCTTAATCTGTTTGAAGCTCTAATCGATCATCATATCCACGTATTGAATACATTATATACTTTTTAGAAGTCTGTTAAAAACGGCCACACTAAGGTGCAAACAACATTTTTAAATCCAAGCTACGTATGTACAAACCATATCGAGTCAATTCGGACGCTCGATCAATCATGTCTGGTGTAGCGTATATAACTTGTGACATCATTAATATAATACGAGCGTGTCTGTGGCGCTGGCATCACTGGACTCATACATCTCTGTCAGTCCAGTGCTTGCTGCTAAGCGATTACTGTTCGCTATTTCATTTTAAATGTTCTGATATACCGATGAGACTGTAACAAGTGAGTGGGCTTTATACAGTTTATTAAAAGTTTGGGATTCTCTTCGAGTATCGGGCAAATAAGAGTAGCTCAAATAGTAGGTATAAATTTAATTTGAGAGTGAGGTAGAGTTTATTGTAGCTATACTTATTACTTTTATGAGACAGTACATGTGTATTTTTTTTTAAAGATAACTAGCGTAAAAATACAATCGCTTCACGCTATGAGGTTAAATATATTATATTACGACGTTAGTTAGCTTTTGACATAACGTGTTATAAATCGGTGACCGGGTGCAGGCACGAAAAAGTGTCACGTTATTGATTGATTGCTAAGCAACAACGAATGGCGATTGCAAGGACATGCGATGAAATTGTAACTAACGTTATTGACTGGTAGCTTAGCAACGCAAATGGCGATATGTCATCAGTGTTTTCTTATGACATCATCACGTAAAATTATCGTCCGTAAACCGACTTTACAGATAACCATTTTTTTGCACTACTAAATGAAGAGACGAACAGGAGGTCAATTCACGTATTTAAAGCAAAAACGCTTGAGCACCGTACTAAAATGTCGTTATTGCGCTCTCGAGACGCATACTTGACGCAAGCGTATTTGAGATCGATCCCAAAGTTACAAGAATACAAAAATGGCTGTTTTAATCGAAACTTAACTGCAACTGAACTGCAACTGCATTGCTTTAAATACGTGAATTGACCCCCTGGTCGTGCGCCTGATGGTAATTGTCACGCTAGTCCATAACATTATCAGTTTCCCACGATTGATTATTTGGCAAAGATCTGAATGTCAACGTAACACACTCATCATTTGATACATTACTTCATAAGTCTCATTTACCCAGTAATTACACTTGCAAAAGTGCTGTTCAACCAAAACACAGTGATGTGTTAGCATCATTATTAAAAGAATAACTGACACTGTTGTGGTACCTCCAAGACGGCCATGGCTTAGACCTATCGCCATCCCATTTAACCCGTAGACGCAGCCTTACATAAATCAATGAGTCCCATCTGGCAATTTGTTTAGAAACGTGCTTTTTTCATTTTAGTTTTCTGAAAAACGGATTCATCTTAAAAAAAATGATTCAAAAATTTAAACAAATATATCTCTATTAACAGTTTGACGGCCACACCTACTTGCATTGGTAAATAAAAGTAATAAATAATAAACGCCAATAGTTGAGACAGCTGACGAGGAGCTTCCGGCCTCTACAACGTGACAGTATGACATAAATAAACGGTGTGACATCGTAACGCGAAGGACTCGAGGCGAGAATGTAAAAAGAGAGACGAAAATGTGCCTGAGAATGTTCCTCCGGTTCATGCTGATGTTACACTTTGATAGTTTTTTAACATTTATCTAATGAAATTATTGTGTTTGACTTTTCATTTGACTTATACCTGTAGGAGAGAAAAAAAGAGGTTATAAAGGCTTACAAAATTGTGTCCGCTCGTGGCGCCGCGCCCGTTTGTCGATGGTCAGTTTTTTTTTTTAATATCTCTACTAATATTATAAAGCTGAAGTTAGTTTGTTTGAACGCGGTAATCTCAGGAACTACTGATCCGAATCGAAAAAATATTTCTCTGTTGGATAGCCCAATTATAAAAGCAGCAATGAAAAATGTTGCAAAAACGGGCAAAATTTACAGCTTTAGCTTTTTGAATGTTAATCTATTTTTTTAAGTGAAAACTTCTTTAGCGGCATTGTGCACTTTTTGGGATAGGTAGTTAATTTTAAACTCGCGTTAGGACACGTTACCTGATTGAAACGCAAGACGGAAGGAGAGCAATGAAAAACTGCAACAATATCATTAGAACACGAAGTTAAATTTCGCCACCATCTACTATGTTATTATAGCTCAGATGGGAAATCGGGCGGTCCAGAACCCAGAAGACACCAGTTCGAGTCCGAGTTATGATTATTTTTTTCCTTTTTATTTAAATTATTGATTTTGGTTTTTTTATTTGTTATTTATTATCTTATATTTTTTATAACTATGTCAGTAAGATCGAAAAATATTATTAAAATTTCATCAGTATGTAATATAATGTTCAAGTCTTCTGCTGGCACACCCGGAGTGTAACCAGTCTTTTTCTTCATTGATAAAGTGAACAATATTTTTTGGATTTCATTATATTTTACGAAATCAAATGCTACCTCCAATCAAAACACTAAAAAGAACACAGAACGTCATCGAAATCAGATCACATTGGAATCAGAAATCAGAAATGCAAACCGCATTTTACAACTTTAACAGAATCAAGAGTCCAATCGTTCGCACTGCATTCTCAAAAAAGCTTGTTCCAAAATCTTTTGTGACGTCACACTCACAGGACAGCGCCCGAACCGATAATTGTGCACTCGCGTCGGCGGACGCCAATTTTCATGTAAATTGTAAAAAATCATCCAACGATCGAACATCGAACTCGTGTACCGCTGGCACAATGCAAGCTGCCTGCGCTCACGTAATTGTTGATTCATGTATCAAAAATATTGCTCAGTGTTTCAGTGCTGAAACACAATGATTGATGAACACATGATGTTTTTTTTCGGGTGAATGAGTTTTCACAGTTTTTGGCCTGCGATTCTGAAATGAATGATAATGTATGTAGTTTATATTTATTTGATATTATCTGAAACAACAACACTTCACACAGGCGGTTATGATTATAATAGAGTTATTTCTATACAACAACCTACCTACAACAACTAACCTACATACCTAATGACGAAAATTTTCTACCTAAATAAAATTGGATATTGTCATCTTCATCATATTATACATTCGAAACCTTAGAAAGAGAGCTCAAGATAACCATATGAAAAAAAACTATTAGCCAGTATTATTGCTTCCTCTTATTACACGTTACTATAAAAATAAGTTCCGTAATTAAAAAAAAAAGACGGACCTATTTTTAACTTCAAAAAGTGTTCAAATAACAAAGAAAGTGTCCAATAAAAAAAATTGGTTCGACATTTCTGTATAAAAAAATAATATTTTCTGCTCACGTTTCATTTTATTTGAAATATTTTTGTAAATATAATAACCACCATTCATTTGCCAAACGGATGTATTTGTGTTATAACTGTTCTATTTTATTTGTAGGTTGCATGCCGTCTTGCTAAGAGCGAGAACAATTCTGACGAGACGTTACTATACAAGCACACGGTTCAGGCAGTAAAGATCGAGACTACGAGTTCTTAGAAAGTGACCATGAAAAACGTTAAAGTATTTGATCGAGAGTTCTTGGC
The DNA here is from genome assembly GCA_945859575.2 of Herminia tarsipennalis. Classification (NCBI taxonomy): domain Eukaryota; kingdom Metazoa; phylum Arthropoda; class Insecta; order Lepidoptera; family Erebidae; genus Herminia; species Herminia tarsipennalis. Next base: position 1,540,600 of record OX243836.2, on the reverse strand, counting down.
AATAACTAAGTATGTTGTCTGTTGAATTAGCGCTTTATCAGAAAAATATTTCTGATGTTTCATAAAACAGAAGATCTGATTACACATTCAATTAATTCATCATAAATCTCTTCTGACATTGATATCGTACATAATATATATGATTTACGCATATATGGTAATTCGGTCTCCTTCCGTTACTCGTAAAATGTTTTATTGAATAGATGTGCCATCGATGGCGATGTGTAGCCATCACATAACTGAGTTTTATGGTTTCTTTGCGACTTTCAGAATTGGCCACAAAAGTTTTGATACTTGCGGAATGTTTGGCTATATGTAAAGGAAAAATAACTCTACGACTCACGTTTTATAAACATCCCCGATTAACCTACTTGATACTTGTTGTGAAAGTTCAACTAACACTGATTTAAGTTATCGAATCTAGAAAACAAGCTCATATTCTATTCAATACTTTTCTAGTACTTTCAGAGTAACTTATATGCTTGCGTGTTATTTTGCTTAAAATATATTTTCTTACTACTACTACTTAAAAATATCAGACCAAAATGGTAACTCAAGTAATGTGCGAACGGTTTGATATAATATTCAGTGGCGCAACACCAACCGCTGTCGTAAGCTCGGCAGTGAGACGTAGACCTTATCTCGGTTCACGCCTCAATAGCCGGCCATCCACTGAAATATGACAGGATCCTCACCTCGTTACCTCCGCGTACCTCTTCATCAAATGATAATGACCCGTATCACATCAGCATAAGGTTACAAACAGATGTTTATACTTGCGTTTCAACTTCATACTTTGTTTTGTGAATGCGATTAATTTTCGTACTGTGGAAATTAAGCTAAAATGATTGTTAAATGAAACGTTTCATTGATTGTGTTGTGCCTTTTGTGTGGTTTCATTTCGTTACTTTTATCCAACCAAAAACATTTTCATATAAATTGACGCCACGATGAATGGATACATATATTGATAACATTCTAAAAAATATAATAGTGAGTAATAAAAATCAAGCGAGGGTAGTTTCCGAGAGCATCTTTACGGAGGCGACGCTGAGCTGAACTATTTTACCGGTGACAACGGCCGTTGCAATACGGTTGAAACGTCGGGCAATAAAACAAAGGTAATTAGCCTTAAAAAAATATATTTACACGATTAAAACCCGTAGCTTATAAAATTCTATAATGTGTACAAATCGCAAAAGATTACGAACATATACTCTAAAAAAAAGTTATCAGATCTTATGGAAAGCCAAGCATCTAACTCTACTCGCTCTTACCTAATACTCTCTAATTGCCATCGTAACGTATAGCGTTCTTCGTTAGGTTTAGTCATAAATTCTCTATAAACCCTACATCATAGTCAAAAGGCGTGGCTTCTTTTCTCCATTTTAGGTTGTTATTTTATACTCATTTATTACAAATAGGTATTTGAAGCATAAAATACATAGCAATAAATATGTTAGTAAAAGTAAGTTGTCGCTATAGTAAGAATTGAAAAAAATGTGCTACTATTTATTATTGTAAAAATAACCGGCCAATAGGACTCGCGCACTGAGCGTTCTGTACTAACTTATATGTATGTCGTCGATCAACACAGGAATCTATCTTGACACACGGCACTGTATCAACCAAGTTGCAAAAGGGCGACTCACCGACCGTGGTTACATGAAGCAGTTTGGACAACGGTAATGTGCGACCCACATTTCTAGTAATTAAAAAAAGTTATTGTCAAATTGCTCAATTGAGTCGCAAATAACAAAATAATAATAAAAAAATTAAATCCGTCATGTATGGTATGTATGATTTTTAGAATTTTAAAATATTTTGATTTCCATTTAAATTTCACTTCTGTTAGTTATTAGCAAAACCTTGACATATTTTCACATTTTTATTTTTAACGGGATCTCTGTAACGAAACAATATTGACAGATTTAACTTATATCAGACAACTCACACAAGACCATCGCAGATAGGTACTATAGCAGCCAGACAACTTATATTCGTAAACATTCTTAGTTAATTTTAAATACATATATCAAATCAATTAAAAAATCTTTATTCACTTAGGAAGCAAAATACTACACTTGTGAAAAGCCATGATTCTACATGTACATACTACATGCCTGTTTGAAAGCAATATGCAAAGCTAGTGAAAGGAACACGGCAATAAAAACTCGCGGCCACTCTTCTAAAATTGTCGATGTTTACAATGTTTATTTGTTTATAAACAGTACATATGTATGTTTATAAACGGTGTGTATGTCTGAAGAATATAATTATCCTAGATAACAATCGAACCCACAACCTCTAGCTAAGTAGTAAGGGTTATTAACCACTAGACCAACATGCCAGCTGATTTACGACGTCATTTTCACACTATAGACTGTCTTTCAAAATTGTAGGCTCAGTAATTTCATTGACACTTATTAACAGTTACACTATACGGTTTTTATAACGGTTTTCCAATTTATTAATATCTATATATATATAAATTCAGACTTTCTATAGGTTTTCCTGAGATGGCGCTGCGTTGCCATGCATAGAAACACGTCCGCGAATTTTCGCTTGTTAAAAATATAAAAGTGGCATTAAACAATTTGTGCTTGTTGTAAAAGTGAAGGAATACGTGCAAATCATAGGTGGTAACGTTATCAAAGACACAAAGTGACGATAGACAATAATATAACTAAGTACAGTGATACTGCAAAGTGATCAAAAATAAAGACAACAAAACCGTGTAAAGTATACAGACTAGTCGAAAAACATAAAACTAAAATAGCATTTAACTGACTTTCGTATAAAAAGTGTTAATAATATAGATTACTATCGTTAATCAAACCAATAAAACATTTTTAGTGACTTTCGGTGTGACATTTTTAAAGACGGTAGACAGAAGTGTATCAACAACGAGACAGCCACAGTGGCGTAGCCCGCAAACGCTTGGTATGCAAGAGATCGATTATTTAGATCAATAAGCTAAGTACAAGTTTGGCGTAGTCGGAACGAAGGCGATACGAATTCTCGGAGTCTTGAGTTCGAACCTCACTGCATCGCAATTGCACTTTTTGTGAATGTTGCATGTAGATATTATTGTCAACATAAAAATTTAAGCCTCTTACAAACATACAAATACGAGTACTATACGATGGATGACAACAATATGCAAATATTACTACAAAAAATTCAAGAACAGATGGACAAACAAACTATAATAATCACAGAATCGGTCACGCGGAATGTTTTGCAACAGTTCGACGACCAATTTAAAAAGCTAATAAAGGAAAACAGACAACTAAAAACTGAAATTATCGAATTAAAACAAAAGACGAAGCGTTGGGAAAAAGATGGGAGAAAAAATAATTTGCTGTTTTTCGGAATAATGGATAATAAAGAACAAGATTTAACCTCAGTAATGTTTATTCTAGGAAAAATTAATTTACTTCTTGGATTAGATATTCAACCCCAAGAAATAGATAAAGCCTATAGAATTGGTTATAAAAAGGACTCTGCACCAGACACTAGGCCTATCTTAGTATCCTTTATTACAAACTGGAGAAAAGATGAGGTATTAAAAAACAAAAGAAAATTACCCCAAGGAATATATATAAAAGAAGACTATCCTAAAGACGTCTTAGAAAAAAGAAGATCTCTACAGCCAATACTAGAGGAAGAGCGAAAGAAAGGTAACTTGGCATATATTAAATATGACAAGTTAATAATCAAAGAACAAAACGAAACGAACCGAGAAAAAAGAAAAAGGGAATCTTCGGGGTCCCCAAACACGAGCAATATAAAAAATCAAGCAAAGACTGGTACAGTTCCCAAGAAAATGAACACTACTAACGCTTTTAAATATATGGCACGCAGCAGACCAAACTCTTCAAAAGAAAAAAATAACAGCTAGCAATTAAAACATAGTCAAAACCAAAAAACCAATCTAACAACTTATGTTGAACTTCCCCCAAGCCGGTTGGTCCCCGTGGGGGAAAAAGACCACAACCCTCCAGCAACCACAAAAGAAATAAAAAATACTCTTAAAATTGGAACATACAACGTAAGATCTTTAGCATCATATGAGAGATTCTTAGAACTTACTTACTCACTGCAAAAAATAAACATTGACATACTGGGCTTGGCAGAAGTTAGACGAGTGGGATGTGAAATTGAAGAACATGAAAACTTTATATTTTGCTACAACGGAGAAACACTTGGTTTGCACGGCGTAGGATTCTTGATTAGAAAAGAATATAAACACAATTTAAAAGATTTTAAAGCGCTATCGGAACGAGTTGCGCTATTACAGATGGAATTTAATAGTCAAAAAATATCAATAATACAAGTCTATGCTCCAACTGAAAAGGCCAAACACGAAGAAATTCGATCCTTCTACAAAACTTTAGAAACCGCGCACAGCTACGCGGAAAAGAACCTACTTGTGATCGGCGATTTTAATGCCAAAATTGGTCAACCAAAAAGCGACGAGAGCACAGTATTAGGACAGTATGGTTATGGAACTCGAAACGAAAGAGGAGAAAATCTTTAGCACTACGCCTTCGAAAATAAATTATGTATTATGAACACACACTTCAAGATGAGGCCCAACCGTAAATGGACATGGATCTCCCCCGATAATAAAACCAAAAATGAAATAGACTACATTCTAAGTAACCAACCCAAAAATATAGTAAACCTTGAAGTACTAAACAAAATGGAATTTCCATCAGATCATCGTTTAATTAGAGTCACTTTTCTTCTACAAACACCAAAAAGAGGCAGAACATCTTTCAAACCCCTACCAAATACACTAAAAACTAAAAAAGACATAACTACATTTCGTACGAATTTACAGAATATGATACAGGTGCTTGAGACAGAACACAAATGTGAAGACATCCAAATCTATTACAACAATCTAGAAAGAATCATCCAAAATAGTTTAAATACTAAAATAAACAAAAACAATCGAGATAAAGTAAACAAAGTCCTTAGTCAAAGTACAATAGATCTTATGACGAGACGATCAGAACTCATAAAAAGAAAACACAAAACAAAGGAATTGAAAAAAGAATTGAGTATTTTGTTTAAAAGCACTAATAAGGCTATCAAAAAGGACTACAAAAACAATAGGAATGAAATAATAGAAAAATATTTAATAAGTCACAGAAGTACCAAGAAAGCTTACAAGGAATTAAACACACATAGAAATTGGATTAGTAATCTAAAAGAGGGGACAAAAGAAACCAAGAGCAGACAAGAGATTATGAATTGTGCCACAGAATTTTACAAAAAATTGTACGGAAACAGCCCAAAAATGTCTTTTCTGAAGGAAACCCACGAGGAGTATCACGACCAAATAAACGTAGCCACCCCAACACCTGTAAACGAAATTGAAATAATCAATCACATTCGGAAAACAAAATCCGACAAAAGCCGTGAAAACGTGTTATAAATCGGTGACCGGGTGCAGGCACGAAAAAGTGTCACGTTATTGATTGATTGCTAAGCAACAACGAATGGCGATTGCAAGGACATGCGATGAAATTGTAACTAACGTTATTGACTGGTAGCTTAGCAACGCAAATGGCGATATGTCATCAGTGTTTTCTTATGACATCATCACGTAAAATTATCGTCCGTAAACCGACTTTACAGATAACCATTTTTTTGCACTACTAAATGAAGAGACGAACAGGAGGTCAATTCACGTATTTAAAGCAAAAACGCTTGAGCACCGTACTAAAATGTCGTTATTGCGCTCTCGAGACGCATACTTGACGCAAGCGTATTTGAGATCGATCCCAAAGTTACAAGAATACAAAAATGGCTGTTTTAATCGAAACTTAACTGCAACTGAACTGCAACTGCATTGCTTTAAATACGTGAATTGACCCCCTGGTCGTGCGCCTGATGGTAATTGTCACGCTAGTCCATAACATTATCAGTTTCCCACGATTGATTATTTGGCAAAGATCTGAATGTCAACGTAACACACTCATCATTTGATACATTACTTCATAAGTCTCATTTACCCAGTAATTACACTTGCAAAAGTGCTGTTCAACCAAAACACAGTGATGTGTTAGCATCATTATTAAAAGAATAACTGACACTGTTGTGGTACCTCCAAGACGGCCATGGCTTAGACCTATCGCCATCCCATTTAACCCGTAGACGCAGCCTTACATAAATCAATGAGTCCCATCTGGCAATTTGTTTAGAAACGTGCTTTTTTCATTTTAGTTTTCTGAAAAACGGATTCATCTTAAAAAAAATGATTCAAAAATTTAAACAAATATATCTCTATTAACAGTTTGACGGCCACACCTACTTGCATTGGTAAATAAAAGTAATAAATAATAAACGCCAATAGTTGAGACAGCTGACGAGGAGCTTCCGGCCTCTACAACGTGACAGTATGACATAAATAAACGGTGTGACATCGTAACGCGAAGGACTCGAGGCGAGAATGTAAAAAGAGAGACGAAAATGTGCCTGAGAATGTTCCTCCGGTTCATGCTGATGTTACACTTTGATAGTTTTTTAACATTTATCTAATGAAATTATTGTGTTTGACTTTTCATTTGACTTATACCTGTAGGAGAGAAAAAAAGAGGTTATAAAGGCTTACAAAATTGTGTCCGCTCGTGGCGCCGCGCCCGTTTGTCGATGGTCAGTTTTTTTTTTTAATATCTCTACTAATATTATAAAGCTGAAGTTAGTTTGTTTGAACGCGGTAATCTCAGGAACTACTGATCCGAATCGAAAAAATATTTCTCTGTTGGATAGCCCAATTATAAAAGCAGCAATGAAAAATGTTGCAAAAACGGGCAAAATTTACAGCTTTAGCTTTTTGAATGTTAATCTATTTTTTTAAGTGAAAACTTCTTTAGCGGCATTGTGCACTTTTTGGGATAGGTAGTTAATTTTAAACTCGCGTTAGGACACGTTACCTGATTGAAACGCAAGACGGAAGGAGAGCAATGAAAAACTGCAACAATATCATTAGAACACGAAGTTAAATTTCGCCACCATCTACTATGTTATTATAGCTCAGATGGGAAATCGGGCGGTCCAGAACCCAGAAGACACCAGTTCGAGTCCGAGTTATGATTATTTTTTTCCTTTTTATTTAAATTATTGATTTTGGTTTTTTTATTTGTTATTTATTATCTTATATTTTTTATAACTATGTCAGTAAGATCGAAAAATATTATTAAAATTTCATCAGTATGTAATATAATGTTCAAGTCTTCTGCTGGCACACCCGGAGTGTAACCAGTCTTTTTCTTCATTGATAAAGTGAACAATATTTTTTGGATTTCATTATATTTTACGAAATCAAATGCTACCTCCAATCAAAACACTAAAAAGAACACAGAACGTCATCGAAATCAGATCACATTGGAATCAGAAATCAGAAATGCAAACCGCATTTTACAACTTTAACAGAATCAAGAGTCCAATCGTTCGCACTGCATTCTCAAAAAAGCTTGTTCCAAAATCTTTTGTGACGTCACACTCACAGGACAGCGCCCGAACCGATAATTGTGCACTCGCGTCGGCGGACGCCAATTTTCATGTAAATTGTAAAAAATCATCCAACGATCGAACATCGAACTCGTGTACCGCTGGCACAATGCAAGCTGCCTGCGCTCACGTAATTGTTGATTCATGTATCAAAAATATTGCTCAGTGTTTCAGTGCTGAAACACAATGATTGATGAACACATGATGTTTTTTTTCGGGTGAATGAGTTTTCACAGTTTTTGGCCTGCGATTCTGAAATGAATGATAATGTATGTAGTTTATATTTATTTGATATTATCTGAAACAACAACACTTCACACAGGCGGTTATGATTATAATAGAGTTATTTCTATACAACAACCTACCTACAACAACTAACCTACATACCTAATGACGAAAATTTTCTACCTAAATAAAATTGGATATTGTCATCTTCATCATATTATACATTCGAAACCTTAGAAAGAGAGCTCAAGATAACCATATGAAAAAAAACTATTAGCCAGTATTATTGCTTCCTCTTATTACACGTTACTATAAAAATAAGTTCCGTAATTAAAAAAAAAAGACGGACCTATTTTTAACTTCAAAAAGTGTTCAAATAACAAAGAAAGTGTCCAATAAAAAAAATTGGTTCGACATTTCTGTATAAAAAAATAATATTTTCTGCTCACGTTTCATTTTATTTGAAATATTTTTGTAAATATAATAACCACCATTCATTTGCCAAACGGATGTATTTGTGTTATAACTGTTCTATTTTATTTGTAGGTTGCATGCCGTCTTGCTAAGAGCGAGAACAATTCTGACGAGACGTTACTATACAAGCACACGGTTCAGGCAGTAAAGATCGAGACTACGAGTTCTTAGAAAGTGACCATGAAAAACGTTAAAGTATTTGATCGAGAGTTCTTGGCAATAACTAAGTATGTTGTCTGTTGAATTAGCGCTTTATCAGAAAAATATTTCTGATGTTTCATAAAACAGAAGATCTGATTACACATTCAATTAATTCATCATAAATCTCTTCTGACATTGATATCGTACATAATATATATGATTTACGCATATATGGTAATTCGGTCTCCTTCCGTTACTCGTAAAATGTTTTATTGAATAGATGTGCCATCGATGGCGATGTGTAGCCATCACATAACTGAGTTTTATGGTTTCTTTGCGACTTTCAGAATTGGCCACAAAAGTTTTGATACTTGCGGAATGTTTGGCTATATGTAAAGGAAAAATAACTCTACGACTCACGTTTTATAAACATCCCCGATTAACCTACTTGATACTTGTTGTGAAAGTTCAACTAACACTGATTTAAGTTATCGAATCTAGAAAACAAGCTCATATTCTATTCAATACTTTTCTAGTACTTTCAGAGTAACTTATATGCTTGCGTGTTATTTTGCTTAAAATATATTTTCTTACTACTACTACTTAAAAATATCAGACCAAAATGGTAACTCAAGTAATGTGCGAACGGTTTGATATAATATTCAGTGGCGCAACACCAACCGCTGTCGTAAGCTCGGCAGTGAGACGTAGACCTTATCTCGGTTCACGCCTCAATAGCCGGCCATCCACTGAAATATGACAGGATCCTCACCTCGTTACCTCCGCGTACCTCTTCATCAAATGATAATGACCCGTATCACATCAGCATAAGGTTACAAACAGATGTTTATACTTGCGTTTCAACTTCATACTTTGTTTTGTGAATGCGATTAATTTTCGTACTGTGGAAATTAAGCTAAAATGATTGTTAAATGAAACGTTTCATTGATTGTGTTGTGCCTTTTGTGTGGTTTCATTTCGTTACTTTTATCCAACCAAAAACATTTTCATATAAATTGACGCCACGATGAATGGATACATATATTGATAACATTCTAAAAAATATAATAGTGAGTAATAAAAATCAAGCGAGGGTAGTTTCCGAGAGCATCTTTACGGAGGCGACGCTGAGCTGAACTATTTTACCGGTGACAACGGCCGTTGCAATACGGTTGAAACGTCGGGCAATAAAACAAAGGTAATTAGCCTTAAAAAAATATATTTACACGATTAAAACCCGTAGCTTATAAAATTCTATAATGTGTACAAATCGCAAAAGATTACGAACATATACTCTAAAAAAAAGTTATCAGATCTTATGGAAAGCCAAGCATCTAACTCTACTCGCTCTTACCTAATACTCTCTAATTGCCATCGTAACGTATAGCGTTCTTCGTTAGGTTTAGTCATAAATTCTCTATAAACCCTACATCATAGTCAAAAGGCGTGGCTTCTTTTCTCCATTTTAGGTTGTTATTTTATACTCATTTATTACAAATAGGTATTTGAAGCATAAAATACATAGCAATAAATATGTTAGTAAAAGTAAGTTGTCGCTATAGTAAGAATTGAAAAAAATGTGCTACTATTTATTATTGTAAAAATAACCGGCCAATAGGACTCGCGCACTGAGCGTTCTGTACTAACTTATATGTATGTCGTCGATCAACACAGGAATCTATCTTGACACACGGCACTGTATCAACCAAGTTGCAAAAGGGCGACTCACCGACCGTGGTTACATGAAGCAGTTTGGACAACGGTAATGTGCGACCCACATTTCTAGTAATTAAAAAAAGTTATTGTCAAATTGCTCAATTGAGTCGCAAATAACAAAATAATAATAAAAAAATTAAATCCGTCATGTATGGTATGTATGATTTTTAGAATTTTAAAATATTTTGATTTCCATTTAAATTTCACTTCTGTTAGTTATTAGCAAAACCTTGACATATTTTCACATTTTTATTTTTAACGGGATCTCTGTAACGAAACAATATTGACAGATTTAACTTATATCAGACAACTCACACAAGACCATCGCAGATAGGTACTATAGCAGCCAGACAACTTATATTCGTAAACATTCTTAGTTAATTTTAAATACATATATCAAATCAATTAAAAAATCTTTATTCACTTAGGAAGCAAAATACTACACTTGTGAAAAGCCATGATTCTACATGTACATACTACATGCCTGTTTGAAAGCAATATGCAAAGCTAGTGAAAGGAACACGGCAATAAAAACTCGCGGCCACTCTTCTAAAATTGTCGATGTTTACAATGTTTATTTGTTTATAAACAGTACATATGTATGTTTATAAACGGTGTGTATGTCTGAAGAATATAATTATCCTAGATAACAATCGAACCCACAACCTCTAGCTAAGTAGTAAGGGTTATTAACCACTAGACCAACATGCCAGCTGATTTACGACGTCATTTTCACACTATAGACTGTCTTTCAAAATTGTAGGCTCAGTAATTTCATTGACACTTATTAACAGTTACACTATACGGTTTTTATAACGGTTTTCCAATTTATTAATATCTATATATATATAAATTCAGACTTTCTATAGGTTTTCCTGAGATGGCGCTGCGTTGCCATGCATAGAAACACGTCCGCGAATTTTCGCTTGTTAAAAATATAAAAGTGGCATTAAACAATTTGTGCTTGTTGTAAAAGTGAAGGAATACGTGCAAATCATAGGTGGTAACGTTATCAAAGACACAAAGTGACGATAGACAATAATATAACTAAGTACAGTGATACTGCAAAGTGATCAAAAATAAAGACAACAAAACCGTGTAAAGTATACAGACTAGTCGAAAAACATAAAACTAAAATAGCATTTAACTGACTTTCGTATAAAAAGTGTTAATAATATAGATTACTATCGTTAATCAAACCAATAAAACATTTTTAGTGACTTTCGGTGTGACATTTTTAAAGACGGTAGACAGAAGTGTATCAACAACGAGACAGCCACAGTGGCGTAGCCCGCAAACGCTTGGTATGCAAGAGATCGATTATTTAGATCAATAAGCTAAGTACAAGTTTGGCGTAGTCGGAACGAAGGCGATACGAATTCTCGGAGTCTTGAGTTCGAACCTCACTGCATCGCAATTGCACTTTTTGTGAATGTTGCATGTAGATATTATTGTCAACATAAAAATTTAAGCCTCTTACAAACATACAAATACGAGTACTATACGATGGATGACAACAATATGCAAATATTACTACAAAAAATTCAAGAACAGATGGACAAACAAACTATAATAATCACAGAATCGGTCACGCGGAATGTTTTGCAACAGTTCGACGACCAATTTAAAAAGCTAATAAAGGAAAACAGACAACTAAAAACTGAAATTATCGAATTAAAACAAAAGACGAAGCGTTGGGAAAAAGATGGGAGAAAAAATAATTTGCTGTTTTTCGGAATAATGGATAATAAAGAACAAGATTTAACCTCAGTAATGTTTATTCTAGGAAAAATTAATTTACTTCTTGGATTAGATATTCAACCCCAAGAAATAGATAAAGCCTATAGAATTGGTTATAAAAAGGACTCTGCACCAGACACTAGGCCTATCTTAGTATCCTTTATTACAAACTGGAGAAAAGATGAGGTATTAAAAAACAAAAGAAAATTACCCCAAGGAATATATATAAAAGAAGACTATCCTAAAGACGTCTTAGAAAAAAGAAGATCTCTACAGCCAATACTAGAGGAAGAGCGAAAGAAAGGTAACTTGGCATATATTAAATATGACAAGTTAATAATCAAAGAACAAAACGAAACGAACCGAGAAAAAAGAAAAAGGGAATCTTCGGGGTCCCCAAACACGAGCAATATAAAAAATCAAGCAAAGACTGGTACAGTTCCCAAGAAAATGAACACTACTAACGCTTTTAAATATATGGCACGCAGCAGACCAAACTCTTCAAAAGAAAAAAATAACAGCTAGCAATTAAAACATAGTCAAAACCAAAAAACCAATCTAACAACTTATGTTGAACTTCCCCCAAGCCGGTTGGTCCCCGTGGGGGAAAAAGACCACAACCCTCCAGCAACCACAAAAGAAATAAAAAATACTCTTAAAATTGGAACATACAACGTAAGATCTTTAGCATCATATGAGAGATTCTTAGAACTTACTTACTCACTGCAAAAAATAAACATTGACATACTGGGCTTGGCAGAAGTTAGACGAGTGGGATGTGAAATTGAAGAACATGAAAACTTTATATTTTGCTACAACGGAGAAACACTTGGTTTGCACGGCGTAGGATTCTTGATTAGAAAAGAATATAAACACAATTTAAAAGATTTTAAAGCGCTATCGGAACGAGTTGCGCTATTACAGATGGAATTTAATAGTCAAAAAATATCAATAATACAAGTCTATGCTCCAACTGAAAAGGCCAAACACGAAGAAATTCGATCCTTCTACAAAACTTTAGAAACCGCGCACAGCTACGCGGAAAAGAACCTACTTGTGATCGGCGATTTTAATGCCAAAATTGGTCAACCAAAAAGCGACGAGAGCACAGTATTAGGACAGTATGGTTATGGAACTCGAAACGAAAGAGGAGAAAATCTTTAGCACTACGCCTTCGAAAATAAATTATGTATTATGAACACACACTTCAAGATGAGGCCCAACCGTAAATGGACATGGATCTCCCCCGATAATAAAACCAAAAATGAAATAGACTACATTCTAAGTAACCAACCCAAAAATATAGTAAACCTTGAAGTACTAAACAAAATGGAATTTCCATCAGATCATCGTTTAATTAGAGTCACTTTTCTTCTACAAACACCAAAAAGAGGCAGAACATCTTTCAAACCCCTACCAAATACACTAAAAACTAAAAAAGACATAACTACATTTCGTACGAATTTACAGAATATGATACAGGTGCTTGAGACAGAACACAAATGTGAAGACATCCAAATCTATTACAACAATCTAGAAAGAATCATCCAAAATAGTTTAAATACTAAAATAAACAAAAACAATCGAGATAAAGTAAACAAAGTCCTTAGTCAAAGTACAATAGATCTTATGACGAGACGATCAGAACTCATAAAAAGAAAACACAAAACAAAGGAATTGAAAAAAGAATTGAGTATTTTGTTTAAAAGCACTAATAAGGCTATCAAAAAGGACTACAAAAACAATAGGAATGAAATAATAGAAAAATATTTAATAAGTCACAGAAGTACCAAGAAAGCTTACAAGGAATTAAACACACATAGAAATTGGATTAGTAATCTAAAAGAGGGGACAAAAGAAACCAAGAGCAGACAAGAGATTATGAATTGTGCCACAGAATTTTACAAAAAATTGTACGGAAACAGCCCAAAAATGTCTTTTCTGAAGGAAACCCACGAGGAGTATCACGACCAAATAAACGTAGCCACCCCAACACCTGTAAACGAAATTGAAATAATCAATCACATTCGGAAAACAAAATCCGACAAAAGCCCCGGTCCAGATGGGATACAAAATGAGGCTCTAAAAATTGGCGCTTCCCTACTGGCACGACCATTGTCCTACCTGTTCAATAAGGCTATACAAGAAGGTCGGGTACCAGAACAGTGGAAAAAATCTGATATTATTCTTCTATACAAAAAAGGTAATCCACAAGATATAGGTAACTATCGGCCTATTAGCCTTCTGCCAAGTATATACAAGTTGTTTTCGTCCATCCTGCAAAGTAGAATAGCTAGGAACATTGATGTTCATCAGCCAATCGAACAGGCGGGTTTCCGAGCTGGCTTTTCAACAGTGGATCACATCCAAATCTTAGAACAGATTCTAGAGAAATACAAAGAGCACAACAGGACATTATACATAGCCTATATCGATTTTACAAAAGCATTCGACAGTATATCACACAATTACATCTGGAAAGCGCTGAACAAATGCCAAATTCATAAAAATTATATAAAAGTCCTGGAAAACATCTACGATGAAGCACTAGTCGAGTGAAGCTGGAGAAGTGTGAGGCAGGGTGACCCAATATCGCCCAAACTTTTTATAGCTGTGCTACAAACTGTATTTGCAGAGTTAAACTGGAAAACAGAAGGAATCAAGGTGGCCGGCCGCTACCTCAGCCATCTCAGGTTTGCAGATGACATCGTTCTCTTCGCTGAATCTAGCAAAAAACTGGAAGATATGATATCCACACTGAACACAAATTGTGAAAATGTAGGCCTTAAAATGAACGAAACCAAAACAAAATTAATGACAAACAGCAAAACAACTACAGTAAACTTAAACGGGAAACCTTTAGAATACGTGAGCACATATGTATATCTGGGAAAACAGATATCATTTATAGACAAAAATGAAGAAGAAGAAGTCGAGCGACGAGTGGCTATGAGCTGGAGAAAGTTCTAGTCACTGAAAGAAATACTAAAGGGTAATTTCCCCATCCATTTAAAGAGGATAGTGATGGATACTTGCATCCTACCGACGCTTACCTATGGGTGTCAGACTTGGACATTCAACACCAAAATAAAAACTAAACTGGTTTCGAGTCAAAGGGCAATGGAAAGAAGCATATTAAAAGTGAGGAAATTAGACAAGATAAGAAGTGGACTTATACGACAAAAAACAAAGGTTACTGATGCCCTACATTATGCACTCAGTCTAAAATGGCGATGGGCGGGGCATCTGGCCAGATGCACAGACAAGAGGTGGACAACAGATGCAACAAGATGGACTGGCCCGACTGGCAAGCGACGAAGACGACGGCCTAAGCGTAGATGGGCTGATGACCTCATAGCTGTCATGGGGGTGGAATGGATGTCAATAGCAATTGATAGAGATAGCTGGAAAGAGCTGGAGGAGGCATATACCCAGAAAGGGATCCACATCCAAGAAATAGAAAAATAATTCAATTAATTAATTTATTTATATATTTTCAAATGTTGCTCATTTTTTTGTTGCACATAATTAAATGAATTTATTAAAAACCAAAAATAATATAATGTATTTAGTGAATAAGAAAGTGTAATATTAGTGTTTAAATTTATTTTATTTAATTTTTATTTGATTTCTAATTGATAATAAATAATAATACTATGTAAAATTAAATTAATGTATTTTATGGTTAATTCTAATTATTTTATTAATTCGTTTTAGTAATTATTATTAGTATATTATTAGTTCAATGATGTTACGAGAAGTGCATGATTTTGATTATATCGATTTAAAATGTAATAAATGTATTAAAATATTAATTAAAGTTTAAAATGTTAGTTAGTTTAATGTTAATTAATTTATGCATGATTGGAATATGTTAATATTATTAATTACCTATATTGTAATTACAAAATGTTAATGGATATGGAAATACATGCTTTATTATTATTATTATTATTATCTATAGGTTTTCCTGTAATTAAAGGTCAAGAAGTATCTTTGTATTTTTTTCAAAATATTAGGCCCAGGAGTTTCGGAGATAAGGGCGGGGAGGGGTGTAATGGTCTATATTCATGGTTTTTGCCGAATAACTTCTAAAAATATAAGGTTAAAACTATGAAAAAAAAATTGATATCCTTACAATAAGCCTTTTCATTTCAACTTTTTTTTTAATTTCCTATATTTATAATAAGTTCCTCAAAGCACTCCCCGTTGAACAGAGTCCGCACAAGCATAGCTGCCTCCAAGGGTAGGACGCGAAAAATTCGCGGAGTTCATCCCAATCTGCTGACTCATATCGCCAGACTGGGCTCTTATAACATTGCAAAAATCCATTTTAAATGTGAATAGGGTGACCGCCGGGTTAAGCCTTCTCTTTTTTCTATTTCGTGGCATCATTTACAGAGAGATATATCGGGAAGGGGTTATAAGAGGTATGGGGCCACAGTGATACTCGGATAAGGGAGCGGGGCGTAAGTTCCGTTCCGTTCCGGTTCCGGCGCGATGTTGCGGAAGCGCCTCTGGTAAGTGAGGGACTTACCAGAGGCGCTTCCGTGACATCGCCCCCTCGTACACCACCGGCACGGCAGTAGTATGCGGGATTTTCACCGGTTGGCGGTACAGCTTCCGGACCGGCAGGTGGCCGACGGTAACCATTCCCACCGGGTCTCCCTAGACCCCCCGTCAACCTATCACGCCCTACGGATCCGCGAGAACTCCTACACAGCCTGTTTCGAACATCAATATGACCCGACAGCTCATGCGGGAGGGAAAGTTGGAAGAAGGGATACCGGCTACCTAGCTCTTTGGCCGGAACGCATAGTTGCTATACGATCTAAATAAGCCGAGCTGTGGTACCTACTAGGTCGCTAGATGCTACCACAAGTGTCAGGAAAGGAAAGAGGTCCTCTCTTTCCTTTCCTGACACTTGTGGTAGCATCCAGCGGACACCAATGTGCAAGTATGGTTGGGAGTGCAGTGATTGGTGGGTCGAGAAGTTGGGGTCGCGTACCCGAAGCCACCTGTATCGCAACCGGACAAGCAACGGACAGACAGAAACTTGAGTGATCCTTTGGGTTCCGTTTTTAATTTAAAAAATATAAATTTTCTTTGTTATTTTTGGGGACCTTCTCGAGTTGTTTTTAGATCTGTCAAAACTGCTTTTGACCAGCTTCATTAGGCAGTAGTAGTTGTGACTGAAATAACAGTCCATAGTACTGTTGTCTAAAGGTTGCGGTCAAAAGTACTTTTTACTGATTTTGCCAGTTAAAAGTAATATTTGTATTTGACGATCTGCTTCTACATAATATTATAATCATCACCCAAACGTTGACTGGTAGAGAATGCTTTTAGCATACATTATTTGTGCATAGTCTATAAAAAATAAATATATATATATATACATATATCCACATCACCATTTCCTTTTCATCATTCACCTCCTGCTCAGTGCCACTTACATAACATTGTCATATTCGTCGCCACTGTCCAAATCAAAACAAAATAACCCGCCTGCATTGCATGCGGGTTATTTTGTAAAACCCGCCTGCATTGCATGCTAATTATATAATTTCATGCAGTCAGAGGCACTTTACTAAGTTCATCGGGATTCATTAATGCCTCCGACTGCATGAAATTATATAACTATGTAGGGGATCTTGATTCCATCTTTTTTGTGCAGGCGGGTTTTTTTTATTTTTATGATTTGTTTTTTTGTTTAATACTTTTTAGTGGTTATAGGATGTAACCGATGTAACAACTAACTTTTACCACAGCTATTGTCAAGTATTGAAAATTGAAAAAAGAATTGTTGCCAACTACCTTTTGTTGGCAACACCACGATCTTTCGACGAGCAATGGCGGTCGTGACGTCATAACGGTCGCACCGAGACTGGTTCGTGCGGCATGGCGGCGTGCGACGCTCACTTTCGTTTCGGAGCTCGTCGAAGCAACATTGTTTCGAGTTCATATTTTTGTATATCGGTGTTATTTTGAATAAATAGTTATACAATCATAAAGTGTGTTAATATCAGAAGTGTGTAGCAACTCGCGCTATGGGTAATCGTACTAAACGCTCAAAGCGAAAGCGTGCTCGGTCCACATCAAGTTCGAGTGCTAGCAGCGGGACGCAATCTCCGCCAAGGAAACGTAAGGTATCTCAAAAAAAAGATACCAAGACTGTAAGTCACTCAAATTTTACTACCTTGAACAACATTATTCCTGAGTTTGACCCACTAAAAGACAATATAAACGCATGGCTTAACATTGTCCAATCTTACGCGCATACCTTTTCATGGTCTGACGAAGTTATTCGCTATCAAGCTTTAAATAAATTGAAGGGCTCTGCTAAAGTGTGGTATGATTCATTATTGCGTACAGATGAAGAGTGGCCTACGTGGAAATGGCACGATTGGCATAAAAAAATAGCGGGTAGTTTTCAAATACGCAGGAATATGTTTGAACTTTTGAAAGATGTCATTGAGAGTAAACCAGTCGATAATCAATCGTTATATGAATTCTATTTTGAGCAAAAATGTAAAATAGATCGGTTATATTTGAACTTTTCTGAACGGGATATTATTTCAATTATAGCAGGTAATATTGGTGATTTTAATAATATGAACGCGTATATTGAAGGTAGTAACTTTAAAACCTGCGAAGAACTAGCAAGTTGTTTACACGGTCGCATTTACAAAAAAAAATGTGAAACAAATTGGTAGTTCACGTGACGGACAATTAAAATCAGTGAAAGATAATAATCATAACCCAAATAATTCGAACACTAGTACATCTAATCAGTCCTTGTCTACTGATGCGAGGCAGGAAAACGGGCAATCACAAAGTCGTAAGGTAATTAAATGTTATATATGTGGGGGTAATCATAAGAAATATCAGTGTGAATCAAACAAATGTGATTTTTGCGGTAAGAGAGGTCATACTGTATCTGTTTGTTATTCTAAAAAGAATTCTGAGAAATCTGTTAAACCTGAACATCTGGAAACTAAATCCATTTCTACGAACACACGGAATAAGTTTGTCAAAAATGTTCGCATAGATAATTTTGATCAGGAAGCGTTTATAGATATGGGTAGCAGTTGCTCGTTAATGTCTGAGGCTTTAGCCAACAAGTTAGCATTAAAGATTATTAAATTACCCTCACCAATAGTGTTGCAGGGTTTTTCTAAACAAAATCAAAAACATGTCTTAGTTAAGGTTACAATTAACCTCAGTTTAGATTCTATCGTGTTGGATAATATTGACATGTACGTCATAAATGATTTGGCCGGGTGTGACGTTTTGATTGGATGTAATGTAACTGAAAGAACAGATATTATGTACTCTCGTGTAGGAAACATATTATTATTCAAATATGCAAGTGAAGTTGACGAATACTGTAATAATATTTCAACATCAGAATTAAATGCAGATACCCACCAATCCGAATTAATTTCTCTGCTCAATCGTTACCGTGTTTGTATAGCTTCCAATGTGAAGGAATTAGGGAAAGTTAAGGGTTATGAGATGGAAATTAAGTTGTTGAATTCACAACCAGTCCAATGTAGACCCTTTCGAGCCTCTCACTCGGATAGACAAATCATCCGTGAAATGGTGAAGGAATTACTCGATAATAATATAGTGCGCGATAGTAAATCACCGTACGCTAGTCCAGCTCTTCTTGTTAACAAAAAGAATGGCGAAAAAAGGCTATGTATTGACTACAGAGCTCTAAATAAAGTAACAATTAAGGATAAATATCCGATGCCGCGAATCGATGACTTAGTAGATAGACTTCAAGGGTATAATGTTTTTACTAGCTTAGACCTAAAAAGTGGTTATTACCAGATTGGTCTACACAAAGACTCGATAGACAAAACTGCATTCATTACGGAGGACGGACACTACGAATTTATGAGGCTCCCGTTTGGTTTAGTTAATGCACCATCTTGTTTTCAACAAATGATGAATAAAGTGCTAGGTAACCTTAGATTTGAGCAAGTTATTGTGTATTTAGATGACTTGTATTTATTGTCGAAATCAATAGACGAAAATATGCGCCTATTAGAGCAGGTATTGCAGATATTTAGAGATAACGGTTTAACGTTAAATTTAAGGAAATGTCATTTCTTTAAACAGCAAATTGAGTTTTTAGGTTATCAAATTAAACCAGGATACGTTATGCCTAATGAAGCTAAATTAGAAGCAGTTAGAAAATACCCTACACCTAAAACAGTGCATCAGCTTCGACAGTTTCTGGGACTTATCAGTTACTTTCGCAGATTCATTAAAAATTGCTCGTTATTGTCAGCTCCTCTCACGAAACTGTTGAAAAAAGATGCCCTTTGGGTATGGACTGATGTAGAATCAAAGGCTTTTTCTAAACTGAGGGATAAATTAACTTCCGATAGCATCTTAGCTATTTTCGATCCTAACAAGGAAACTACACTCTATACAGACGCTAGCAGGGACGGGCTCGCTGGTATACTTACACAACTAAGCAATGAAGGAGAAAGGGTAGTTCATTACTATAGTAGACAAACTACAGAGGATGAAAAGAAGTACCATTCCTTTGAGCTAGAGTTGTTAGCTATTATAAGTTCGTTGCAAAAATTCCGTTTATACTTGTTAGGATCGACTTTTAAAATTATTACTGACTGTAATGCGGTTCGATACGCTTTAACTAAAAAAGAGATTGTTCCACGGATAGCGCGATGGGTATTGTCAACACAAGAGTTTTCGTTCGAAATAATACATAGAGAAGGTACCCGGATGAAACATGTTGACGCTTTGAGTCGCAACCCCGTGCCGTCCGGGGAAAAATCAGAACGTGAGACCGTTATGTCGATTACTGAAGCCGATTGGCTGCTAACTGTACAAATACAAGACTCTAATTTAGTTAATATCAAGAACATTTTAGAATCAGGAGAGGCCGATGATAATAAAGATATTTTCAACAATTATGAATTATTAGGTAGTAAGGTATATAGAAGAACCAGTTACGGTCGTCGGTGGGTAGTGCCAAAAAAATGTATTTAGCAAATTATAAAATCTAATCACGACGATATAGGACATTTCTCTGTTGATAAAACTGTTGAACGCATACGCTCTCGTTACTGGTTCCCGCGAATGCGAAATGTAGTAAAAAAATATGTTAAGAATTGCCTAAATTGTATTTATTATAAAAACAAAGGCGGTCCCAAAGAAGGGAAGTTGTATCCCCTGCCAAAATATGCCCAGCCGTTCCATACTATCCACCTTGACCACCTAGGGCCGTTTGTGACCACTAAAAATAAAAACAAATACTTATTGGTAATTGTTGATGGGTTCACAAAGTTCGTATTTATATCAGCAGTTCGAAAGACGAATACAATCGGAGTCATTAAAGAGTTGGAGGTTATTACGAAAACATTCGGGAATCCTAGGAGAATAATCACGGATGCGGGTTCATGTTTTACAGCCTCTAAATTTACTCAGTATTGCAATGATAGAAATATAAGACTTCATACGGTGGCAACGGGTGTACCACGTGCTAACGGACAGGTTGAACGCTTTAATAGGACGATTTTGGAGGCACTAAAGACTTTGGGCGCGGATGTAAATGATGACAGATGGGACCAATGTATAAAAGCCTTACAGCAGGGTCTAAATAGTACCAAGCATAGTACAACTCAGGCGGTTCCTAGTGAGATCATGTTCGGATATAGATTACGCATGGATAATGATAGCTTAGCCCCAGACTTAGAATGCGAGGAGCTAGTAGACGTGACAAGGTTGCGTGAAAACGTTGACATAAAAGTTAAAGCCAATGCAGATTATCAAAAAAAGGTGTTTGATAAGTCACGAATCACTGCCAAACAATATAAAGTGGGAGATTTGGTAATGATCAAAATCCAGAGTCAAAGTAACGATGGCCATAGTCGAAAATTATTGCCGACATTCAAAGGGCCGTTCCAAGTAAAGAATATTTTAATAAACGATAGATATGAAGTATCAGATCTACGAGGTAGTGAAAGAAGTAGAAAAAACTATGATGGAATAGCGGCGGCTGAGAATATGAAACCATGGATCAATATTGATGATTGGGATGACGAGAAATAAGATATAGACGTAGTATACGGAACGCCATGTTGGCAAGTATTTTATCCAGACTCGTGGGGTGCCTGGGACATGCACCGTGCAGCATGGCCGTGTTGGCAACACCACGATCTTTCGACGAGCAATGGCGGTCGTGACGTCATAACGGTCGCACCGAGACTGGTTCGTGCGGCATGGCGGCGTGCGACGCTCACTTTCGTTTCGGAGCTCGTCGAAGCAACATTGTTTCGAGTTCATATTTTTGTATATCGGTGTTATTTTGAATAAATAGTTATACAATCATAAAGTGTGTTAATACTTTTTTAGTATTACAGTCATAAACATGTGATACCATTTTGAATTGCTTAAGATAAGCTCTTTAATTTGATACCCATATTGCAGTATTCAAAATAACTTTTTTTTTCTTTAGTTTGACATCTCACAGCCGTCATGTTTTTCAAACGTGTGTGACGTTTCGTCTGAGAACACTTGGGCGATCAAGATGAATCTAACGACATCTTAATAGTGAATATCCGTTCAGTGGATTGTGAGATATCAGGTAATAAATACCTATATTACATACATACATACAAGATACGCGCGAAAAACATAACCCTTCTTTACAGTTGGGTAATAAAAAAAAAACCCAAAAAGTAAAGCATAAAACGAAATATTTTGTTCAAAAATATTACATGGAGCGTAAGGTGGGCGTATGCCTACCTTACGCTCCATATTTTTGCCCATCACCCATTATCACCCATTTACAACTTAATGTCATGTACATAGTTTAGCGTTGGTTGGTTGTCAGAGCCGTGCTTGTCAGTGCTTCCGTACCTCTGTCCTCGCAGCTACCCAAACGCATGGCAAATTATAACGAACAATCACGAAAAGATTAAGCGTTTTATTTAGGTCTGGGTGTGTTACGCCCAACCTTACGCTCGGAGTGTTGAATTGCAAAGAATACGAGGAAGTGTACCTAATATCGAAAAAGGCAAATGAAAAACATTATGAAACGCGAACACGCTGAAGACCATTCCGAGACTCAATTTAACTGGATATGTTTCATAAGTGAATACTCTGATCTATACAAAAATGTGCTTTATTCCTTTGTGATATGGAGATGTGGAAGGTACTATTAAATAGGTGGGTTGATAAATACATCATGCGCTATTATTGGCGGTAGAACATTATTAGAGTAACGAAGACAAACGATCTCTCTACGTGGACTTTGCAAGCTTAGTTGTAATAATATTTGCTAAGGCAGCAGTTTTTGTAGGCAAGCCGTGTCCACGATATCGAGCGAGCTAATTTTATGGTGATGAAGGAAAATATATGAGAGACGTGAATGACGTTGGGTCCGTGTAGGGCCATAATAAAGCTAGGATGAGAACAAAGTAATTAGAACAGTTGGTTATTTTGGAAATAAGGTATAGACTTTTGTAGTAAAGCTGTTATGAGTATAGCACAAACAAATAGCATTAGGTCTAAATATAAAGGTATGTTGCAGTTTGTTATCGTAATACGCAACTGATATTTATGATCAAAGATTACCCACGGTCCTTATAGTTTTTAGAGCATCCTTCTAAGAACTGTCAGGACCGTGGTTAATCTTTGTTTGTTCGTTGTTATATTTTGGCGGATGAATAAAGTAGCTTAAGTGCATTAGATAAATTAATCGCTAAAAATATCACAATTTCATGTATATACAAGCCAAAAATATTCTATTCCCATTATTGACCTAGCGAGTGGAACTACTGGGATCAATCAATTCTTATGGCTTTTCTTTACTTATGATTCTTAAAGTACGTATTACACGCATCGGTAAGTTCTTACCAATATTAGATGATGAGTGTCTCTGGTCTAAATGCATTAATAAAGTCTTCAGCTTCTAGTGAGTATCATATCTTTTAATTTTTTTGTTACATGCAATTCTATCACTAGGTTTGAGCACGGAGCAGCTAATAACATTATTACGCTGTAGCATCAGTTGGGGCTGACGTGGACGTATTCTGGAGACAGTCGCGTCACGGGCTTATTACGTTAACGAAGACAAACGGTCGGCATGACGCGAATATGAACTGCATGCTAGGTGAGGGATGAGAGATGAGCGATAGCGGAATATACGGACGTGGTAAAAGTAGTCATTTCTGTGGATGGCAAGATATTATGTCCCTCTAACACAAAGGGAGAATCCTCTAATCAGGCGAGATGAGCACGTCTGGTACCCTGTGGACAACGGTTGATGTTGGGAACTTATATATATAGCTAGCAGCAGTGAGAACTCCATTATCGCGATTCAGGATTTGAACTGGTCTTATATTATTACGTGGAAATTATCGGACCCGGCCCTACAAAAAATCTTCAAATATAAGTACTTCGGCGTGTATGTGTATTGTCTAAGTAGTTTGTTGGTTTGTCTTCTGTAATGGTAATGACTTTATATTCTACAATTATAAAGAATGACATTTTTTATAATTTATATAATTTTTTATAATTCTGATTTGAAAATTAAAATCATACGTGTATATCAAGAACGTTACTAATATT
Source organism: Herminia tarsipennalis (assembly GCA_945859575.2). Classification (NCBI taxonomy): domain Eukaryota; kingdom Metazoa; phylum Arthropoda; class Insecta; order Lepidoptera; family Erebidae; genus Herminia; species Herminia tarsipennalis. Next base: position 1,516,162 of record OX243836.2, on the reverse strand, counting down.
TCCTTTATGTTTTTTTTTGCTAAGATACGAAAAAGGGAGGGAAATATTATAATAGTCCAATTTGAAAATAGTTACCTATGTGATGAAGATTACATCCTCTTCGCTCATGACACGTGCCATAGAGCACCTCAAGCTTAGCATTCGCCGCTCATATACATAATTTATCAATCATTTATCACGAGCCAAGAGCTCGCGCCGCACACCGCGGCTCTGTGACGTCACGAACAACACGCGCCACTCAATTGGCCGGACCTTAATAAAATTTAAAATTGTGTTCACATTTTTATAGTAGACTAGCTGTTAACATAATAAAAAGTAGCTTAGTATTATTGTAGCCTATGTCCTTCCTCAAGTTTCATGCTACTTCCATTCCTTTCTTTACAACGTTTTAAACTTGATCAAAATGTACTCAGCGATCGCAAATAAATACGATTAAACATTATTTTTTGTCGTTTTAATTTTATTTTTATGATCTATTATAGCTAACTGCAGTGAATTTATTCAATTTTATCTTAAATTAAAAGATGTGAAAATATTGTAATACGCATTTTTTTTTCTGACAGCCATTTTGGGTTTAAAAGTTAATATTTTTTTCGTAACGCTGTACATGGGGGTTTTTCATTGTTTTGTTTTAACACCTTCCACAATAGGGTAAAAGCGCTGTGTCGCGGGGCACTTACATACATACAATTCATGAACACAAAGTTAACCCAGAAGAATTTTTAGATCAAACAAAGTGGTGTCGCGTGTGAAAATTGAACAATGTTAATTATTATTATCTTGTACCGATCTTGCAAGAGTTGCTACACGCATGTTCGGGCCGGCATCATTTGGCACAGGCCAGCCGGCATATGTGGATGAACGTTCGGGAAATAAGCCTCTCGGCTTTGCGACACGTACACTAGTGTATGTGTTCGCAAAGCCGAGTGCCTTAGTACAGCGGGCCGGCATCAATCGACACTGCGGGGCAGTAAAATCGAATGACGTGTGGGCCCGAATAAACTATCCGATTTGCACTTATTAATAAAGCCGAATTAATTAATTATAATTATTAATTATAATTTAATTAATTATAATTTATTTATTTCACAGTAAAATAAAACAAAACTAAAAACTAACAACATTTACAAACTTATCAGAAACATTTTAAGTCTATTTCAGAAATTGAGTAGGTAATGGAATAATTATTGCAGATTAACTTTTTATAGTTTTTAAACCCTGTCTCACAAACTAGGCTGTAGGGCCTGTATCTTGAGAGACAGTGTTCGGTCCAAGGATGCATGTCTTTACATTAATACCATTACGTTACATAGTAGAACGTGAAATCACTGTGTCGGTGTTTTGTGGTTGTTTGTGTTCATTAGGTGAATCTATGATGTGAGCGTGTGCGTGCGTGTGCGATTGTGTGTGTGTGTGTGTGTGTGTGTGTGTGTGTGAGTGGGTTTGTGTGTGTTTGTGTTGGTGTGAGTTTATATATGTGTATGTTTGCAGGAGTGGAAGAACGTGTGTGTTTGACAATGTAAGTTTTCAAGTGTAGTAAGTCATTAAACATTCTGTTTTGGTGTAGTCTTGAGATAATAGACATTCTTTTAACATTTTTCTCATTTTGAATTTGCAGAGGTGTCTTATGTTGAGTTCTTTTTGGACTTGTTTATAAATGTGTATACTAAGAACATAATATTGATGTTTGGCGAACGTAGTTGCGTGTTTTACTCCCGTTGGTATATTTGTACGTTTGTTTGGATCAGAGGGTGGTATCTTGCCATGAATTTTATTTATTGATTGATTGATGTACAGCTGTCGTACTGTCAACACGTTGCAGTCTTTGTAGATTCTACTTGTAGGGTATAAGTATGGCTTCCTTGTCATAGTTTTGAGTACAGCCCTTTGAGCTCTTTCTGCTTTCAGTAGATGACTCTTAGCGGCTCCACCCCACACTGGAATGCAATACCCGATTATGGATTGACATAGTGCGAGGTAAACCATTTTAATCATCTCAAAGTTGGCAGACCGCCTAAGAGCTTTGAAAATATGAAAAAGCCGAATCACTCGCGTACTGACTGTGTCTATTTGGGAAACCCATCTCAAACCGCAGTCTATGTATTTGTACACCTAAATATTTGACACAATCAGATCTGATTATCCCAGTACATGCGCAGGATGTAGCAGAATCTTGGCAGGTATGAGCTACGATCGCCAGGGACTCTGGGGGTTTTGTGATATGGCTAATTGAGAAGGGGATATAAAATGTCTTTGCTAAATTTAGGGTCAACAGATTTTGTTTAAGCCATTTCATGACTGACGAGAGCGTAAATTCTGCTGTGGACTTGACAGTTTGCCATGTTGTGCCACTAATAAGGAGCGCCGTGTCATCGGCATAGGCATAAATTTCACAATTAGGAATTGATAATTTACAAAGGTCGTTGATGTAGATTTGGAACAGTGTGGGACCCAAAATGCTCCCCTGTGGTACGCTACGCCGTACGAATACGTGAAGTTGCTTCGGGCAGGCTTTGTTTGGTTGGGCAAGTACTGCCGAACTAAATGTGCCGACCCGCTTATGTGTGTAGCCTCCCTTTTACGGAGTCAAGTGTGTGAGCATAATGAAGCAAAAACAAAACCGTAAAAATTCCATTAAATAAGTACTCGCTATTGATTTACAAAGTAAAAGAACGTGTAGGTACTTAAAGTACACTCCAAGAAAACGAAGTAGGCAAAAATATTTTTAGAAAATTCCATGAACGTTATTCTTTATAACTAACTTCCAACTACTATAAGTAAGTCAAGCAAAGATGTTTTTTTTTATTGAACGATACTTATCAAACTTTATACAAGGCTAACTGATAATATATTTTTTACTTACTTTTTACATAAATCTATATCCAAAGAAATTGTAAGACATTTTTAAAATAAAATCAACCACAAAATCAATTCTTAAATTTGTTATACCTAAAAATTAAAACGTTATGCAAATGTTCCTGCGTTACCTTGTAGTATTGTGTATTAGTAGGTACACGTGTTTAGGACTCAGTGAGGTGAGTTCGTGTTGCACATGAACTCATCAGTCACTAGTCGATTAAACACGAAGTGAACAGTTTGTCATTCAGTACATTTTAATTAAGAATAAACGAATATGGTGTTTTTTAATACTGATTTAGCATAAATTATGATGTACGCTTAGCTGAAACTTTGTAAAACAAGCCATTATTTAGGTATCTTAGTAACTACCAAATCCCTTTACCTACACACCCAACTAAACAAAGTTCACAGTCGCTTAGTAAGCCAACTGGTCATCTCACACAAACGTTTTAAATCCAGAATTTATAGCTCGTTAATCTTGTCTGACCCTTCTACGTCATTGGCTTTGAATGAATTAATGCCTTCGCCTCTGGGATTAGCGTGATGCTTGTCCGACTACGTAACGGCTCCGTGCGGGGGCAGCGGACCGTGAATACCTACTGCGTGAGAAGTGACACGCGTTTGGGAATAAGGGAGAGGCCTCATTTCCACTACGGCAGATCTTCCATTGATACATTATCGTTGTCATCAAAGTAGTTAGTCTGATGGCTATTCGGATAGGGTTATACTCTGGGGAATCAGCGATATTGAGAGAGTGATGCCACGTGACGTCGAATCGAAGTACCTACTATTAACGAGAATGAATTTATTTACTATCGTAAAACTATTTTTAATTTATTTTCTAATTGAAACTACTGGACTATTATTGTCTCTTATTGTTTCTCACTAATATTCATATTATATTATTCTTTGGTTACGTACAATAATATTTTTTTTGAGAACGACATATATATATTTTCTTTGTTTGTTTAGCATGTATATTTACTAAAATTTGCCCGCAGTTCCGTCCGCATGGATGCTTATTATAGACCGTAAGCTAGAAAAAGTTTGACATGACCACATTCAACTAACAAAAACTTGTAAAATACTCAGAGAGTTGTATTATGAAGCCCCGTGAATGTTAGATGCAATTCGATGGGTGGGTTAAGCAGTAGTAATCTCCCCTCCCACACACGATACGCAACGTTTGTTGTTACGTTACGTTACGTTCTTTGTCAGTAAAAAATATTTTGAATGCTTCGTGTAGGTATATTTTGAAAATGTTGGAACAGTCAATGGCAAAAGTTCATGATCAAAAACGGAATTTCAAAACTATTGAATGACATTTGTAGGAAGCTATTGCCACAATGTTTCTAAACTAAATTGTCTGATTGTACTGTCGCCAGAATTTATGATCAGAAACGTTCTAAGTGATAGAATTAAAAATCATAAGTTGATGAAATCCTGCCATTTGCATTCTTGGATTAAGGTCATTTAGTTTGTCCATCGTCACCATCACCGAGAACGAGATCGTGTTACTTCGGACACCTTAATCTTTTATTTTTGCATGTTTTGGCGAATTTCAACTGACATTCAAAAGTAAATGATAAGTAGTCTTGAAAATTATAACTTTATGAAATCCTGTATTTGGCATTTGTCAGGTGAATTGCAACTGAATTTATAATTTTCAATTCTATCACTTAGTTTAGAACGTTTTTGATCATCACGTTTTGGCGACAGTACAATCAGACGATTTATCGGTAACATATTATTTAATCGCTTACTTTAGGAACATTGTAGCATTAGCTAGATTTGCCACTAAAATGATTCAATAGTTTTGACATTCCGTGTTCGATCATGTACTTTTGCTACGTGATTTGGGTACAAGTCCTCACAGATAAATTGGTATAAGTACTGAAAGATCAACTCAGACTTCAATGAAAATGGGTAGGACAACAAAATAATAAACGGATTTATTTGAACTATTACAAACGTCCGCACTGTTCAACACGCAAATACCTACAATGTGTCAGCCATCCTTCTATTCCCTCTCTATGTCGGAGTGACATCCGCATGACAGATGTCAACGTCATGTGATGTCATTACCGACATTTACATTTTTAATGTCAACCGTCTAAATCAAATCTCAATAACGTATAAAATTGTGATTAAGTATAATTCTGATAAAAATAGAATGAATTATATTAAACAATAATAACGGATGAGAATAATATTGAGTCTAACAGCTCGGCCAGAAATGATGTAAGTCTTATCATTAAGATGTGAGGACACAACTTAATTAGTTGTGTCCTCACACCTAAATGATAAGATTTACATAATTTCTATTCTAATAAAATTTACAGATTGCAATCAAAATCATAAACTGTTTTATGGTAATCCACTAATCTCTAAATCTAAGGTAAGAGAGGAAGTGTGAAGGAGCATAAAAGCACCCAACATCAGAGAGCAACGACAAATTCAAACTTCAACTGCAACAGATCCAACCTTTTACACTTCCACTGCCGACTACCGCGCACGTCGGCCGCGCCGCAACCCTCGGCCTCGCGCGCTACGCGAACGCCGGCCACACAGTGGTCGTCAACCACGCTGCAGGACCCAGCTGTGCCGCGAACGTTTTACCAAAGTCTGACATGATTAAGGCTTTGTATTACTGTTAATGTATTTAACACAGTCCCCCGAGTCCGCGCACACACCCGTGCATCACAACATCTCCTGCGCAGCCGGCCATTCTCCGATGCAACAGGCCGCTGCAACCGACATCGGTCAGGAGACCATTGATTGGCTCGAATGAACGAACGGTCCAACGTCAATAAAGTGTGTCGTGTCTGAATTATCTACTTATCCACAGGAGCACAACTAAGCGCATCAGCATGTGACATTTTGCACCTCACAGTCGAACTCCTTAAGCTGTACCCACCATTGGCCTACTCTTGAAATTAGATCTCTTCTTGTCATAGTGGTTTGTAAAGCATTACCTTCCGTAACTCTTTCTTTTAATCCTTACAAATAAACGCGGAGTATGTTCAACGACGCTATTGCAGCCAAGATTTCTACATCAAATTTATGAAACTTTTATTCATCAGGCGTCGTTTTACGACTGTGATTTACTACGAATCTCATTAGTCTAGGTCTCGTTGCATGAAAATACTTGCAATGCCCTGCTCCAATGCATTTGTACGTAAATGAGTAGGTATCTCATTTGGCAGTATATAATGAGTAAACGAGTAAGGGTAGGTAAACTACAAGTTTTGTGTCAATTAGTCAGACCTCCACCTTTCTACGTTAGTGTAACCTTATCACATCATAGACACTTGTTAAATTTTGATAACGTATTTTTCAATGGAGACACTTACCCAAATGGTAGACAAACTTCTAACATAATCTAAGGATTTAACTAACCACATAGGTATGGATCACTAAGATCTATAATGTTAATGATCAGAAATGAATTTGTACATAAAGCAAGTGTCATCAGCAATCCCTGTTCCGAAAACAGTACATGGTATGAACAATTTTGAATTAAGAATGCGCCGGTCCCATTTATTAAATAATACCTACTCGCTGGGCATTAAATAATACTCCTTCTCAGAGCATTCGCTTAAGGAACCAATAATATACATAGTGCCAGAGTAGTAAATGTCACAATTCACATATATCATTGACAAGAGTAAACCGCAGATTCGTTGGTAAAGTGCATCTGGAAATCAGGCATTATATTATACCAAGTAGCCCAGCAAAAGTATAACCTATTACCACATTATCTTTAACAATGTAACTATCAGGTAACTGGGATGTACTCTGTACTTCAATCATAATGCCCGCTTTTTCTAATGGTAAAATAATATTATTTCCAATATAACACATTGTAACTTCTCTGCCTCGCTACTACATATTAAGGTGCATTGACTACCCATTTAAACATATCCGTACAAGTTATGATCATTCACTTTTAAATTAACGAAAAACTTATTATTATTAATGTTAGACATCGAATTCAACACCATTACAAACTTATTCTTACTCGATTACTATTTAGATTTGTCATTACTTGATTTTGTGCAGTTAGTAGTTACGTGATAACGTGACCCAATTTGTAATATTACATTTCATGAATTCTTTTTCAAACCTATAATAATCAATCTCATTACAGTGATAGCAGGTAGGCAGGCAGGAAGACCTTATCGGTCTTGCGTTCGATGTATGTTTATACAAATCTATCGTACTTTTAATATAGTTACTTTTAGTCCTATCTATTCCCGTGGTTCCTGCCCTATTGTTTAATCGATTTAAAAATATTTCAAAACCGGCTCCGGTTCTTCACCTGTAGTTGCTTTGGCTCCACGCTTATTCTTAGTCTTGCAACATTTAATAAGTTGATCGTTTCATAATAATGCTTATTTCCAACAAGTCATTAAATACAGCCCTTTTTGGCGAATATTTTGGTTAGAAGATTTACAAAATCATGGTTTGATGTAAAGGATTTTTTTCGTTTTCTATTCGGGTCATGAAAACGACATTGACGGAAGGGAAGAGATACATATAGATGAACTTGATACATATAGTCGAACTTTTGGTCACTCTTGAACATTGGGCACTATATAGTCGAACACATTCTTCTACTTAGAAAAGCCACATATCGATGGTCTGGTCTTTATTCATGGGATCAAACTTTGGAATGGCAATTCCTAACATCGAAAAATGATTACCTTCAGGACGGTTATTAGCTATTGATCTAATTAGTTCCGTTATTAACAACTGAGTGTTATTATGATTAGAATTGGAATGACTTACTTGTCTATCTTCAGGTGACAAACTACATCTGCGACGTGACCACGGTGACATGGTCTCGATGTACGCTGACAGCGTGGTCGAAATGCAACAACTGTGACTCGTCGAACTCGGCCGATCGTGACGCGCCGTCGGCGCCGAACTTGATCAATCGCGTTGCGTCAGACTCGAACCATTGCGACGCGCCGAACGCGAGTGATCGCGACGCATCGAATGTAAACGATCGCAATGAACCACTACTCCAAATTGAATTTGAACAGCGCGGCGTTTACGTTTCAAATGCAAACGATATCCTATTTCACATCTAAGTATTTTAGATTTTCGATTTCTCAAGGTTCTTTTGATTATGATGTCACTTTCAGATTCGGTCACTATTACGATGCACATAATCACTATAACTGTTCATAATATTATTCAAACGCGGCTGAAGCGCAAAAACACACACAAAAAAAAAGAAAAAAATATTACCCCCTTCAAAAATAAATACCCTTAAGGCAACTAAAAAAAATACATAGAATAAAATAATATACATAGAATAACAAAAACAAATGAAACATTTTGAAGTTGGTGCCATGAAACAGTAGCCTTTATGTTTTATTCGGCACCAACTTCAAATCTATGTTCAATTTGTTTTTGTTGTTCTATGTTTATTATATTATTCTATGTATATTATTTTTTGCTTTTTAGTTGCCTTGTAGGTATTTATTTTTGAAGTCGGCAATATTTTTTTTGTAAAAAAGTTATTATTTATCACTTTTTAGTGGGTTGGTTTGTAATTCACTTATGTTACAAAAGACCTAAGTCAACTGCTCAAATCCTTTAACAAAATATTGCTTGCCCCGATGCAGGGCCGTTAATTGTTGAGGAGTTCACTATCAGCTCTATTACATTGTGTAATAGTAGTATGACGAGAATAAAGTGCTACTCTATACAATCATAAAGTAACAAAATCACAAACTTAAATATTAAATAGGTCTGCTCGTCATTTGTGGTCTTCATCATCAGTTCCACTTCACAATTCACGAATCACTATGAAATATACCTAAATCACTATAGGTGTGCCTTTAATATTTTAAGAGTCCCCTCGATTTTTTCAGGATCCATTATCAGATCTTGATCTCATGACAATGGGACCAACTTGGACGTATAACCCTACGAACACAGAAATAATTTTTCAAATCGGTCCAGCCGTCTTTGCGTAATCGGTGAACAAACATACAAAAAAAAAATACAGTCGAATTGAGAATCTCCTCCTTTTTGAAGTCGGTTGAAAAAACAAACAGCAATTTCACAGGACGCGCCTGACGCGGCTATAACTAGTGGGCTTTGTTTATCCCTCTTCTGAGCTGAAGGAACTCAGAACAGGGATACAAAGTAATAAACGGATTTATTTAAACTGATGTCAACGTCATGTGATGTCACCACCGACATTTACATTTTGAATGTCAACCGTCTAAATCAAATCTCAAAAACGTTTATAAATTATGATTGAGTATAATTCTGATACAAATAGAATGAAAATTATATTAAATAACGAATTAGAATAATATTGAGTCTAACAGTACAGTCAACAACAATATTAGCATTTTTTAATTCTAAATAGTTACACTTTTAGAGTAAAAACATGATAATTTGTAATTAGTAACAATAAATAAATATGTAACTATGCTATTAAATTTATCCACTTCTTTCTGGTATAGGTACAACATATTGTGTGAAATAATCAACTGTTCGTTGCCGAAATGCAAGTTGGGACATAGCTAATAAAATACTACTGTATTTTATTAGCTATGTCTGTTTTACTAAACAGACTCGTAAAAGCAATTCGATACAAAAACGAGAGCATCATCGATGCAGTAACAAAGAGGCTTTCAGCTGTGACGTCATATCGCATTCCGTGTGTCGTACCGTGCCGGAGCCGTACCTGTAATCCTGCGGGCAGATTAATACCCGCTTCAGGTTCGATCGACAGTCGTATGACTGATTGTGTTTTACTGTGATTCAAGTATTCGCATCGAAATATTCAATATTAGATTTTACTTACTTTTAAACTTATATAGATATCGGTATTAATTACGAATAACAAAGTAACAAAACAAGAAAAATAAAGATTTGTGCCGCTAAGATTAAAATTAGAAACGTCGAGCAAGAGAAAATATAATCTCTTAGGTGTTAGTTTCAACTTGGGCTTCCAATCCCGGCATTGCAGGATCCCGTGCTATTTTTGAAAACCCACTATTGTGAGATTTGCAAAACTGCGGAGTAACACACTTTAGGTTTTCACCCAAGATATTGTGATAAGCCCCTCAAATACCGGCATACCGCGGGAATTGTTCAGTCCTGCAGATTCGGGATGAAAGACAGACTGCGGGATTGGATGCCCTAGTTTCAACGTATATTCTACAATGTGCGTCCAAGTAGAATTTTCCGAATCTGTAATTGTTTATCTAGAAAAGCATAACATTATTATCGGTATCAAAATATACTTATATTTTTTGATTGGCTTTATCTTTCTTCCCAAATCACATAGCAGTCGTTCAAGTGCCAGTCTTAACCCTATATACTACACAGTTTTAGGCTGTCACAAATACAATTGCTGTCTATTTTTTGCCACCATTCATTATCAGATCGACTTTCTGTGTGATATAGTCTCAAATTCGGACCGACAAAATGAAAACATATCAGTCTTAAAACGGTACGATAATCAATCCGTAACTCCGTGCGTGCGGGCACTAAAGCAATTATAAATTTACCTGAGTCCTGGCACATCAGAGACGGGCGCGCCATCCTCAGTGAGCCACGAGACGATTGGCGCAGGAGTGCCGTGCGCCGCGCACGACACGCGCGCGCCCGTGCTGTTGGAGAACGAGAGCCGAGGGGGCGGCTCCATCAGGAAAAGCAGCTGACTTGATGATGGTGATACTGCGACAATTGAAAACGATACATTAACAAGCTAAATTATTACAAAATAAAAGTCAACTGCTTAAAATCTTCTAAAGCTTTAGTCACTCCCACAATATTGAGACGAATCCAACGAAACCTTACATCATGAAATCTGTTAAGCCGTTTGGATTGAAAAGCGTGCCAAAGAAATCTACCCATACAATACATAACCACGCTCGAAAAACCTTGCCTTCCTTCTCACGCAGTAGAGTAAAAAGAGGAAAAATAACGACTTATAGAAAGATTAGCATTTAACAGTTAACTTGCCCGCGTACATTTTAATTTTTATTAAAATCCGAAATCCTCGTATCAAATGTTTAGAGAATGATTTTTTAAAAATCTGTACTTAATGGATGCCTACGTCATAATACTTTTCACGCATAGTCATGGCATTTTATTCGAACCTACCATCCTGACACGTAACAATACATTCCTTCCTATTCATACTTTCCCTCCATACCATATTTTCTACATTCCTGCCATCCCATTTCATACCTTCTGTATACCAAATTTTAACTTCTGTGTACGTGGATACATCAGTCAGTTAGTCACCATTTTGACATGCTAACAAACTTTAAACAAGATAAGAATCTTAAGGAGAAAGGTGGGACAGAAGAAAATAATTAAGTAGAATAATACTATTATTTTTATTATAAGTAGGTAATATGGCAATAGCAATGGCCGTGCGCATGGAAAAAAAATCATGCAGAAACTTAGCACTTAGGTACATAATTATTTGTTACTGACAAAGTTTTACGATTTGTACCCAAAGATAAAGTTTCTTTGTTAAACACACCTAATTATGAGCAATATACTAATAGGTTTGATCACGCGAAAAAGTAGTTTTAAGACGCGATCTATGGTGGCTGTTATCTTGTGTAAATACACCACACAAATACGCTCAGTTTGATATTGGAAGCAGTACTAATTTAACAAAAACAAATTCTTATTAAATTGTAACCTTTTTGTCTTTATAATAGCCATTGTAACTCTTAAAGAGCTACAATGGCTATTCTAAAGACAAGACAAAAATTCTCAAGACAAAAAGGTGGATGAATAAGTATTCGCTTGTTCATATATTTTATTGTACCTAAGGTCTGATTTTATTTATATTGTTTTGCCACTTTCATTTCGATTAGATAGATTCATATTTATCTGGAGAAAACTCTGCCTATTCACTAAAACAAAATTCAAACGTGGCTCGGAATCTTCCAATTAAATTTTCGTCACCAGCAATATGTTGCTAAGCAACCAGCAACAATAACCTTCTGGAGTTTCTTGTCTCCAATATTGATCGCTCTAATTACTATTTGTCAGAAAAGCAAATACATACGTTTTAAATGAACTACCAGTTAAATAAAAGGTTTCAACTCAATTAATGAGCGCCGAATGGCGTAAACAATTACACGCGTCAGCGAGTGAGGCGCGACTGTGCGCGATATTACCATGTGTCAGTTGACGCAAACTGTACGCGACTACCTAATTAGCAGCTATACGAACACACGAGTTATTGGATGTGCCTTTTGATTACCGACTCAAAGACTGGTAGGCAGACGTACTGTCGCGCATTGCGGTTCATTACTGCCAGCTTGAAATATCGTTTTGTTTAAATCTCGGCTTCTGAATTAGGCTTGTTAGACATTTCGTGGAGACTGTTTTATTTAGACTGTCGCATGTCAGCAGGAATCCACGACATTGTACGCTCAAGGAATGTCATCTGAGAATACAGGGTGTTTGGCAATAACGCTTTGTCTACGATTAAATAAATATATTACCTCATTTTAACATAATAAGTGAATCAATAGATAATATCAAAAATAAATGACTATGCTACAATGTATATTAAAGCCTCTTAAATGAAGAAGACATTCAAAATCTACCATAAATCATACCTCCTTCAACCATTTAATTTCATATGCAGAGCTTTACTCTGCCTAATAAATTAAATGATAAAAGGAATGGGAACATTATACTAATATTTGTCATGGATCAGACCAGATTCACGAGATGGTCCATACTATGCTGACTACTTTTGACATTTAGACAGTGAATTTTATCCGTACGTTTTAAAGGTTTCGTACTCAAAACGTTTGGAACGTTTTGTGTATAGAAGCGGAAAGAAAGTTTCAAGGATTTGCTATAAATATGTCCATCGATCTTTATGTCATAGCGCTGTATCTTTTATACTGTAGTACGAGTAGGTAAATATTTTAAATGTTTATAGAGCGTATATGGCCCTACAAAATAAATAATACATAATAATAAAATTTAACACGATGCTCAAACAAAAAGTAGTAGGTACTCAGATTCGTATGTGGGTTCGACTCACACTTGCTCGGTATATTTATATTCCGGACTGTATCTATTCCTGTATACATTTTCTACATGTATTACATAAAGCAACAAATGTTATTATTTTAAATTAATCGACAGTGCTTTTGCTAAAAATGTTGGTGATGAAGCAATCAACAGCTTTATTTAGTGTACCTATAATAAAAATAACTCGTCTATCTCGTAATTAAACACATTTAATAAATCGACTACTAGTACCTGGCGTCGCCACAGATTTATGATGTTGGAACCGCACCTTAATCTCGACAGTACCTACACTATATCTGCTGGTATGCCAGTATGCAAGCAATTCGTTACTCCATGTCCCGCACCGCTTTATTAAAATTTCTCCAGTGCGTCACTTTGTCGCGCGACCGCCTTAATTGTCACCAGTCGCAGTCGCAAGTCGTCTACGGAATCTCCTTTGATCTACCTGCTTTGCTCTTTGATGCTTCGCTTTTCTTGTTATCGTAAGACGTACTAAATTAGTAATAGTGAATGTGTATACAAGCTGTTAGTTTATATAATCTTGTCGAGTTTTAATGTCATCTAGATTTCTTTTTGTTTTGTTCTTATTTCAGTGGGTTTAGTATGCCTAATATAAAATAAAATTGTTACAGGCAGTGTCGGCGTATCACTGCCGTTTATGTCAGATAGACGTAATTCTGTTGTTATGTGCCTTTTTATCCGAATTTAAGAAAGGATTATGTTTTTCGCGCGTATCTTGTTTATCTGTATTTATGTAATATTCTTTATTACCTGATATCTTACAATCCACAATACAGACGAATCAACAAAATGCAACAGCTAATGGCTAAGGCATCGGTGTCGAGGTCGCGAATTCAAATCCTACCCATTACACTACCGACGTGAACCCACTCCTAACACAAGCCATTGAGCTCAGCTGGAGGGGAGATAACAAGATTGCTAATAATGTGGGATAAAAATCCCACATTGCTCGTAATCTTTAAAAAAAGAAAAAAAAAAAAGAATATCTATACAAATAAGATGTCGTTAGATTCGTCTTGATCGCCCAAGTGTTCTTAGCAGTGACGTTTGAAATAAACAAACATGGCGGCTGTGAGATGTCAAAATAAAGAAGTGTGAAAAAAAAGTTGTTTTGAATACTGCAATATGGATATCAAATTAAAGGGCCCATTTTAAGAATTAATAACATAATTATACTAAAAAAGTTAGTTAGCAACCATTTGTTTTTCAATTTTCAATACTTGACAATAGCTACAGGTTACATCCTACAACTAAAAAGTATTAAAAACACGGACGGAAACAAGATCCCTTACATAATTATATAATTTAATGCAGTCGGAGGCACTTCACGAAGTTCATCGAGATTCACTAACGCTGAATTTATTTATTATGTAGTCTGCATGAAATTATTTAATTATGTAAGGGATCTTGTTTCCATTTTTTTTTGTGCAGGCGGGATTTAATGATCAGGTATAACTACCTATCTGAAAAGTTTTGGATGCATTATGTGTGTTCAACGTCTTCTACTATGTGATCAAAAACACAATAATGATGATATCAAACTTAAATTGCAAAATATATTATCTTTTGAAAACAACCTCTATCAACTTATGAGGAAGTAAATTTTTCAGCAGACTTTGCCTGTATTTTAACAAAGTAACTCCGCTTAACCTAAGCTGATACCCAAAAAGAAGTACAAAACACCTACAAATAACGACACAATAACTAACAACGGCTCATATAGGTTGTAGGAGTCTCAACAGACAAAAAACCTCACCGTTGAAGCCTTGAGGACCAGCGATATCAAGCACTGGATGACATCAATTGAACAATGTCTGAATGAGGTATGTCAGATTGCTGCAGACGGGAAACTGAACTCAGAGCAAAAGCTAAGGATAAATACTATTGCGCGAAAGGTGGGAAATGGAGTCTCTCAAATGGCTGTGCACTATCAATCATTAAAAGAAAAAGCTATTTTAATTCATACTTCACTAGAAGCCTTGAAGGAAAACCAGGACCTAGCTGAATGCCTTAATGATTTCAAAAAATCTATCAAGCAGACCATGGAAGAAACCTGCAATAAACCAGTAAGTCAAGACAAGCTCTCCTTTGCCGAAATGGTCAAGACCCGTAATAATAATATTCTGCGGCCTAAAAGTTTCAGCTCAATAGCAATATACCCAAAAGATGGACAAAAATCCAGTGACGACACTAAATCTCTAGTCCAAAAAATTATCTGCCCAGAGCAACTAAAATTGCATGTAAGAGGACTACGTAGGACCAAGAACGGCGGTGTAATTATCAGCACTGAAACAAAGGACGATATAGAGAAACTTCGTAAGTCGACCCAGCTAACCAGTTCCGGGCTGAAGGTGGAAGAGCCGCATAAAAGAAGACCTAGAATCACAGTCATCGGAGTTCCAGCTACTCTACGTGACCAGGAAGTGTTTGACTGCATATTTGAGCAAAACCTAACTGACAAGATACCAAACCTAACGCGTGAATCGTACATGTCCTCTATGAAGTTAAGTCACAAATCGGGAAGAAAAGACGCACCAACATGCAATTTTGTACTGGAAGTGTCGGCTAGCATAAGAAAGGCCCTTATAAATCAAGATCGTGTATTTATCAATTGGACGTCCTGTCCAGTTCGGGACTTCACGTTAGTGACCAGATGCTTCAAATGCCAACAATATGGACACGCAGCTCGAACTTGTCGCGAAGCAACATACACGTGCGGACAGTGCGGTGAACTAGGTCACCAGGTAAATGAGTGCCCTAAGAAAACTGACTCGCCAAAATGTGCAACTTGCGTACGTTTTAAAAAACCAAGCGATCACAAAACAGGTGACTCAGAATGTCCGGCGAAAAAGATTGCTGAATCTAATTATATAAATAGCATAGACTATAATGAGGACACCTAAACGCGTCATAATATGATATAAACATTGCTAATTAATTATATTTTATTTGTTACCTATAAGTATGTACCTACATGTTTTATTTATAGATATATATTTAAATAGGTTCTAATAGTTTACTACAAGTGCCCCTAACGCCTGTGGCACAGGTTTACCCTAGTACAGGCACCCTGTTGTTATCCCTATATTAGTTATTTTTTTATGAACTACTTATATACATTTTTAGTTATTAAAATGTAGGTATGTTTATCAGTTGTCTGGTTGCCATAGTACAGGCTCTGCCTAGTTTGGGATCAGATGACCGTGTGTGTTGTTCTAAGATATTATTAATGGACGTTATTATGTATCTGCTACCTAATTTTATGTATATGTTTTTGTAAAGAAAAAAATATTTTCGTAATAATAAATTTATCTTAATTTATATCACAAGAGCTGACTTTAATATAGTGTATGGGGGACTTAATAAAACGAAATTACACATACCGCGGCTTACGACGGCTTAGGGCGGCACCACTCAAATTTACTGGCCCGTCTCCCGGACTATAAAAAGAGCATTTGAGAGTGTTACGTGAGCGTAAAATATACGAGCTTCTGTACCAACGCTTCCAGTCTAGTGATGAGCGCTGGACGTATGTATTGAGCCGACGCGGTCGCCTCATTATAGGACTCGATTGATTACAATCAGTTAAAAATACGTATGTAATACTTTAAGTACTAAAGTATCTCTCTCTGTCCATCAGTTATGTTTTAACGCCCAAACTTTTTCAATGAAGTTTGGTGTTGAGGCAACTTAAAATATCTAAACAAATAAGGGAATAAAATAAAAAAAATGTTTGTTTTTAATATAAAGTGATTTAAACTTGTTAATATAAATAACAAATTACAAAATATTAATTAAGAATCAATATAACATTATTGTTGTGGCCGCACAGGATTAACCAACCTAGTCTCCGAAAAAAAAGAAAGAACGTCAGCATCGATTTTGGCGATGCTGGATGTAAGTTTGATGGTTCTAAACTTCCTATTTACTTACTCTGAAAATTGAAATTATGAATATTAATTATTACTTTGGTCAGTGAAGACTGACACTTAACATAAGTAAACATACCTATACCTAAGTAAAAATAAAATCAGCGGAATTGAATTTCGGTTTATTTTATAAAATCTATTGATTATTGTCGAAATCGATCAGTGCAGTGTCACATCACTATCAAAATGGCAGGTGTTCCGATATTGTTTTATGGGAGTTACAGTTTAAGCGGCACATTGCATAACTTGTCGCATACCTGTGTGTTTATCGATTATATTTATTACCGAATACAGTATGGAAATGTATGAATATATACATTTTTTTAAAGTACGTAAAAATATGAGTTTTTGTTATAAATGGATATTTTTTTCTTGCAAGTTAGCGCCTTAGTAAAAACTATGAAAA
This sequence comes from Herminia tarsipennalis, assembly GCA_945859575.2. Classification (NCBI taxonomy): domain Eukaryota; kingdom Metazoa; phylum Arthropoda; class Insecta; order Lepidoptera; family Erebidae; genus Herminia; species Herminia tarsipennalis. Next base: position 1,498,897 of record OX243836.2, on the reverse strand, counting down.
CTAACTAGTATACACAAGAGACTGATCTCGTATTTTGAGATAAGATTGAGAGTATTAAACTATTAGGTATTAGATATATTTCGGGACTTAATCGCGTGAACTATTTAAAGGTACAAACCTTTTATTTACCCGACGTTTCGATCTAATTGCACCGATCGTGGTCACGGGTCGACCTCTATTAGGTATGTACGATTTACGTGAATAATTGTATGTTAGCGCATTACTTCAGAACGGCTGCACCTATTTATTATTTTCTTTCATCTAAACCATGTAACACAACAAAAGCAAAAATAGTCAAACAGGGCGGTTTAGCTGTGTGTATGTAAGTGATGCGCTTACATACATTCTGCTATTGATTTTGATTAATACATATTTAACTAAGATCAGATAATGCACAGAAATAAACTGATTGCCCAAACTCTTTCAATGAAGTTTGGTGTTGAGGCAGCTTAAAACCTGCTGAGTAATTAATTATATTCCTAGCTTGACTCGTGGATTAGGAGAAAAGTGCGGCAATAAACATTCGTTGCTGCACAGAAAAATATATTTTTTTCTCAGATACTTACAGAGTGGTGAGCTGATTACTAAAATTATGTCTTCCAAGAAAATTTCCTAATTAATGCTTTCCTTTCCATAAAATAGAGCCACAAATTCACCGGAATTTTCTTTTTGTTAATAAAACTGCCGGAAAAGAAGCGAAGTTAGTCTTTGTTGCTCTTAATAAAAGTGTACAGAGAACAGGAGACGAAGGACTATTGTTGGCGAGACCTAGCTCCTAGACTACATTTATATTTTATTTTATTTCAGCAAAAAAGTTGAAATATTTATTTGTGTCTGTCGACTTTTTCTTAGGTTAAGATTGCAATTTCGTTGCATCTTTGTATTTATAGTATGTGGTCTTGTTAAAACTTTCCTTTGATGTGTACAGTATTAATTGGTTACTATGTTGCTACCACTGCGGACTTTTCAATTCGTATATTCTAAGCACCATGATAAGGGGTTCAACCTTATTTGAAACAAAGGGTGTGAGCATTACGCCATGCGTTTTTGTCGTTTAAGGGTGTCCTAGTCGTTGATTCTACCTTAAAAATGCGCATAAGTGATAACTCCTCTGTTTACGGTCGTAAGTCAAAGCTTAATATAAAATCAATTTGTTTTATCATAAGCTACGCCTGTAGGCAGTCATAATTTAAAATGAATAAAAATTTTGAAAGTTGTACAAGTTATACAACCTATTTAATAATAATTTTCAATGATTGATTCGTCTACGGCCATTAAAACCTTGGATTACCTTGGGGGTTGTAAGGTCAGTAAGAAAAAGGGACAAAATGTATAAAAAAGCTAAATCACTATCAAAAGACACAGAAATTTATAATACATATAAAAAATATAAAAATACTTGTCAAAACCTAATTAAAAAATTAAATCAAAATTACTACAGAAATAAATTAGATAAAAATAATGGAAATATAAAGAAAATTTGGGAAGTGATTAAAGAAATATGTAATTATAATAATATACGAAAAGAATCAACATCGGAATTATTGCAAATAAAAGGTAGCCAGAAAGATTCTCTAAATGAGATAAATAAATACTTTTCGTCAATAGGGCAAGACTTAGCAAATAAGACTTTACATAAGCTCAAGGTATCCGAGAAAACACTAGCAAAAGATGCAGCTACTTTAAGCGGACCAATAAACTCTATGTCGCTACTACCTACCGACCAATTTGAAGTACAAAGTATAATCAAAGGTATGAAACCCAAGAGTGCACCGGGGAGGGATAAAATCACAACTCTATTTATCAAAAAATTTGCCCAGTATCTAGCATTACTAATCACGTATTTATGTAACCTTAGCCTTCAATCGAGTACCTATCCAACCGTATTCAAAAGTGCTGTTGTTATACCTATACACAAATCAGGTAGTAAGAGTGATCCATGCAACTATAGGCCAATTTCTTTAATAAGTGTAGTCTCAAAAATTCTTGAAAAAATTGTTAACACAAGAATGGTAAAATATCTGGAGAGTAACAAATTGCTGGCACAAAATCAATACGGCTTTAGATCTGGCCGATCTACTGAAGATGCTGTCTTAAATCTGACGGATTTATTGACAAACTATCTGGAGCAAGGGAAAAAATGTGTGGGGGTGTTCCTGGATCTCCAGAAAGCGTTTGATACAGTCTCTAGGCCAATACTTCTAACACGCCTGGAGAACCTCGGAATAAGAGGTATAGCACATAGCTGGTTTCAAAATTATTTATCAAATCGACAACAAACTGTTCGCATAGACGGTAGTTACAGCGACACCCTCACATGTTTATACGGCATTCCTCAAGGAAGCACTCTTGGACCTAGTTTATTCTTGACGTACGTCAACGACCTGTGTGGTCTTCAGATTACGGGTGCGGACATCTTAATGTTTGCAGATGATACCGTTATCATCTTTCACGGAAATTCTTGGGAGGAGGTTAATCGGCTTACGGAAGTTGGTATGAGTAGAGTTACTGCCTGGTTGGAGGATAGTCTCCTAACTCTTAACACCACAAAAACCAGCTACTTGTGTTTTAGCAAGAATAGCGCTTCAAGCCCTGGCAGTGACTTTTTCATTAAAACACATACCTACCCATGTAACAGAACGTTATACGCACAGAATGCTCAATGCCCATGCTGTATTTTGAGCAGAGTGGAAAGCATCAAATATCTTGGAGTAGTTATTGATGACAAGTTAAAATGGAAAGCTCAAATATCGACAATTGCTAATCGGACAAGGAAACTCATTCATGCATTTAAAAGCCTACGACTCGTCGCAGACCCTCCACTTCTGTTGCAAACATACAGAGCATTATGTGAATGTGTTCTGTCCTACTGTGTCTGTGCATGGGGTTCGGCAGCTAAGACGCTAATGATAGAAGTTGAGAGAGCTCAACGGGCAGTACTTAAGGTACTACTATCTTTGCCTTTTAGGTATTCTACCTCACTTCTATATAGCGAGGCTAAAGTGCTGAGTGTAAGAAAACTTTTTATATACAAGTGTCTGTGCAGATATCACCGGAATATAATTCCCAATTTGCCCTTATGTAATAAGCGTTTGAACCGGTGTCCTGTTCCAAACCTAAACAGTTATATAGGAAGAAAACACTATACATACCTTGCACCTAAACTGTACAACAAAATAGAAAAAGTGATTCCATTAAAAAAACTGAGCAACTACCAGGTCAAAGAGAAAATAATTGAGTGGCTTAATCAATTACAATATAATGACTTAGAATCTCTATTAATTACGATAATTGAAGCATAATCTCTCACTCTCTCGCCCACACACACACACACACACACACACGCACACACACACACACTACACAAGCACATATAATACACATACGCACTTATAGATTATTATGATGTTCACTGTATTTATTTTAAGCTGTGCCTAATGGAAGGAACTAACTCCTAAGACACAGGGTTACCCTATATTGGGAGTTGGTTATACATTGTATGATTGTAACATGTAAGAAGTTTAATAAATTTATTATTATTCTCTTTATTTAGTTTTTTTCTTATAAATTACATTTTTAAATATATATATAAAAAATACATTTAAAAATATAAAAAATAGTGTCCCACCGGCATCGGGTACAGGGACCAAGCTACCGGTGGTTACGGCCCCAGAGAAAGGAACCTCCTCACAATGCGAGCCGTGTCCAGAAGTACTGCCTTCTGCATCAAGCGCTTGATCCAACCGTCTAACGCGAGCCTCTCAAGGTGTTGGTCGAGGCTCTTGGCAATCAAACCATTAACGGAGACGACTATCGGTACAATGATTGCCGAATCAACATCCCACATGTCGACAATCTCGTGCGCCAGATCCAGATATTTTATTTGTTTATCCTTTTCGGCTTTCACGAGATTTTCGTCATGGGGGATGGTGATGTCGACAATCATTGCACGGCGCTCAGATCGGTCTATCAGCACAATATCAGGCTTGTTAGCGACAACAGTCCTGTCTGTGATGATAGAGCGATCCCAGTACAACGTGATACGACTATTTTCAAGAACTGGCTCAGCAACGTACCTGTAGTACGGGACTTCAACGTCCACAAGGTGGTATTTCAGAGCAAGTTGCTGGTGGATTATCCTGGCTACTTGATTGTGTCTGTGCAAGTACTCGCCGTTAGCAAGACGTGAACAGCCGGAAACGATATGTCTGAGGGACTCACCAGGTCGGTGACATGCACGACAGATGTCAACAGTGCCATCCCTCAGTATATATTTCCGGTAGTTATTCGTCATGATAACTTCGTCAGCAATTGCACAGACAAAACCCTCGGTTTCCCCGAAGAGGTCACCGAACAGTAGCCAGGCCACAGATGCTAGTAGGTCCACATCGGGCCCATGAAGAGCCCGAAAGAACCTACCGTGAAGCTCCTTGCTCTGCCATACCTCCCTGCGTTCGTTGACTCCAAGTACTACAGGCCTGCGCCAGTTCTCTTTAGCCAAGGAGAGCGGGGTAAGCCCGGTGTCCACCGCGACAACATCCCGATGCACACCCACGTCCATATGGAGAAAATATTCTCTGAGATTGTATATCTCGCGGTTATGAAGGGACTTGAGGTTCAACAAACCCCGGCCCCCACACTTCCGCGGGATATACAATCTCATCACAGATGAACGCGGGTGATGCATTCGGTATGACGTCATGAGTGTACGGACTTTTCGATCCAGGGTGTCTAATTCTGTCTGAGTCCACTTGAGTACACCGAAGGAGTACATTAGAAGTGGCATGACCCAACTGTTGCAAGCCCGGATCTTATTGCCACCTGACAAAAGGCTATTAAGCACTTTTTTCAGGCGACCGAAGAAACGTTCTTGCAACAGCTGTTTCATGTCAGCCTCATTAATGCACAGTGCCTGCGATATACCCAAATACTTATAGGTCTCGGTTGCGAGAAGTGATCTTAAGTGAATGGAATCCGAGAGTTGAGTCCCTTCGGATTCCACTACCCGCCCTCGCTTTATATGAACGACTGCACATTTGTCAACACCAAACTCCATTCTAATAGAATTACTAAAGGTTTCAGTTACCTTCAGTAACGCTATTAGCTGTGAGCTGGTGGGGGCAAAGAGCTTCAAGTCATCCATATACAGCAAGTAAGATATGACCTGACCACCACGTCGCAACCTGCAACCTAGCCCTGAACTCTCTAGTAAGGTACTAAGTGGGTTCAGTGCTAGGCAGAACCAAAGGGGACTCAGAGTGTCACCCTGGAATATACCCCGCTCAATCCTTATAGGTACGCCGCCACTTTCTTGGATCCCTCGGCACCCTGGATAGGTAAGAACCGTATTCCATTGTCCCATACACGACTTCAAGAAGGTGCATAAAGTTGTATTAACTTTATACAACTTCAGCACCCTCAGAAGCCATGTATGTGGCACGGAGTCATACGCCTTCTTATAATCTATCCAACATGCCGATAGATCCTTTCGGTTGCGGCGAACCTGCTGGCTAATAGTCATATCAATAAGGAGAAGCTCTTTAGTACCGCGGGCCCCACTTCTACATCCATTCTGAGAGGTACACATGATGGAGTTTGTGTGTATATGTTTATTTATTTTAGCTCTCAGAATGGATGTAAGAAGTTTATAGATCGATGGTAAACAAGTTATCGGTCTATAATTTCTAGGGTCCGAGGTACTACCGGTCTTATAGAGCAGGTGGGTCACTCCTTTAGTCATAAAGGCTGGCAGCGACGCAGATTCTAGGGCGGACTGGAATTGCGATGCCAAACAAGCGTGCGAACTGCGTAGCCATTTCAGCCAAAAGTTGTGCAGTCCGTCTGGGCCTGGAGATTTCCAATTAGAAAAAGGAAGGACTGCACTGGCTACGTCTGTGCTGTTAATGTTAATATCTTCCATTTCCGGAATAAGTTCGCACGCTCGTTCAACGTCACGCATCCATTCCCCCTCTGTGTGAGTGACAGGCACCGCCCAAATGTTACGCCAAAACGAGCTTGTCGCTTCAGCATTTGGTAGATGCCCGCCATCCACACCTTGATCCGTTCGCTGCCAGTCTCTATACACCCACCTTTGGTCCCTTTGGAACATGCAGTTCACGTTATACCTGTCCACGCGTTTTTTGTACCTGCGTATTCGGTTTGCCCATGCATAGATTTTTTGCTTCAGGAAGTCGATGCGCTCTGTGACACGCGACATATAATCCTGAGGTCTGATGTCAGTCCCCAAGAATGCCCGTTTCACAAAGCGCATCACTCTCGGGCGAGTGTTCCCGGTCCTGAAGCAGGACAACTTGCCGATGAGTACCCTTGCCCCGGCAATACGGCGCTCAATCCTGCATTGCCACGCGGGTACGGCGCACCTTGGTCGTATAGTAGGGGTTTCTGCTAAAAGCTTAACACCTCCTATACGACATGCCGCAACAGCTGCACAATACAGGATTGAGTGGGTATCGCCGAGGTCTTCGCTATTGTCTAGGTAAGTAGGCAATAACGAATCAAGAGCACACACCAGCGAAATGTTCCGTCTATGCATAGGTAACCGAGGCAGGCGTGGCCTAATATTGTGTGGCGTGGACCGATATTCGCGAAGCGCAAATTCCAAAGCGGCCTTAATCTCCTCATTGCACTGAGTACTTACCACAATAGCCGCGGTATCCGGCCCCGTAGCTTCACAGTCAACTACATGTGTAGGAACCTGTACCGGGGCAGGGATCTCGCGGCTAGTCTGGGCGTACTCCGAGCGTAGTCTCTCAAGTGCGGCCTCATCTAGCAGATGACAGCGCTGAATGGCCCGCACTTGGTCCGATAATCGTTGTGCCGAAACGTTGACAGTCGGCTCAAGCACCTGAAACAGAGGCAGCATCCGTTCACGGTACACAGTAAGGTTAGTTCCCCCCTCTGTAGCCGCAAAATATGCCCGCATGACGTGCTCATTCATCGACGTCGTCCATCGCATGCGGCGCACATCACCACCGACAGCGGGGGCCCTGTTTGAGGCCGGTGGGCCTCGGGGTCCTAAGCTGGTCGGCGGCCGGCCTCTCCCTCGCCGACGTACAGGTGGTGGCGACGTTGGCGGAGAGAAATACTCGTCACTCGACGAGCTCGACGCCTCAGCAACGGCTGGTGTTGAATCCTGTGGTTGCGAGGCGGAGCGGAGAGACGAGTCCGGGGTTGGAGGGTGTGCTGTTCTGTCTCTGGCTCTGCTTCTAGTTATCATGTGGCTCAGTGTGCTTAAATCATTTTTTCCTTGTTATTGTTCCTTTTCATTTTGACATGTAATGTCATGGTGTAAATTTCTTGGCTATTGTCCGGTTTTGCGAATTTATGGGAGTTATAATTATTTAAAAGTATTTATGCTGAAGTAAGTAATTAGTTAAGTAAGTATTAAAAGAACATTAGCGAAATAATAAAATATAAAATAAAATATTTGGTGAAAATTTTATGACACACGTCCGACGTCATTCAGTGTTGACAGTATTATTATTATTATTATTATTATTATTATTAATGAAATTTGTACGAAAATTTTGTTACTTCTCATTTGATCAGGTGTTACTCGTAAACTTGTAAAACGTACGTAGCTGTGATATTTTTCCTTTTAATTTAACAACTATTTAGCTGGCGGGGGAGGGGGGACACTTGACTCTAACGAAATTTCACTTTCTAGCTTAATATTTCACAAACGCACTAAATCTAAAAATGGTTTCACAGCCCCTTAACGTATTCAATAGACCTATGTAATGATTCCCCAGACGATGGGGTGGGTGAGATAAAAAAATCACATCGCCAATTTACGTATAGGGGAGCTAGCCTAAAAAAAATGTTTTTTAAGATTTTATTCTATCACTTTGTTGTTTCACTTGGCGTAAGTAACATGTGTCTCCATGCAAAATTACAGCCTTCTAGCACTAACAGTCTGTGAGCTAAGCTGTGGACGGGCGGACGGACATGGCTAACTATAAGGGTTCCGTTTTGCCATTTTGGCTACGGAACCCTAAAAACGGATACCAATTCCCATAAATGAACTATGAACCTTTTGCGGAGGATGCTAAGGAACACACAATTTATTATATGTGCACCCTATTGCAACTTATTATCTAGCTTTAATCCCTAAAAATGCTGTGTCGGTAGCCAGATTCCTAGATTTCCTGATTCAATGCAATGTTTGGTCCAAGATTCTTTACATTAAAAAGTTTGCAAATTGTATACATTTAGTCTTCTTGGCATTTAAAGCTAAGTTATTTAGCGTAAACAATTCCCTTACCTACGAGAGCACAGTTCACTTCGTCTTTTCAAAATGTTCTCTGTTTCTATATACTTAAAAAAAAGATATGTATCATCCGCGAATACGATGTAAATCGTTAATATAAATTAAAAACCAAAATGGGCCTAAAATCGAACCTTGCGGCACGCCTATCTGGACTGGTAAGCCGGTAGACTTCACGCCGTTACAATCAACACATTGAATCCTGTGAAATTGAAATTGAATTATGTGACAACAGCTAATGCGACAGGTCCGGGCCAACTCGGCCCGGACCTGTCAGGTCAGTTTGGTTTCCGTCGGAAACGCTCTACCATTTAGGTAATCATGTGTATTAAGGCTCTAGCGGAGGAAGCGGTATCGCAAGGCGAGGACGTTATGGCGGTGTCTCTTGACATCGCCAGTGCCTTCAACACCTTGCCCTGTAATTACATCAGGGAGGCGCTAATATATCACGGCGTGCCGCAATACCTCCGTCATATCGTCAGTGCTTATTTGTAAAGGACTGTAACTTATCCGACTTGGGAAGGATTCGGTCGGCGAATCATGGCGTGCGATGTTCCGCAGGGATCGGTGTTAGGACGACTCCTGTTAAACATTGGTTATGACTGGGTGCTGCCCTGCAAATTGCATTGCAGGTACATACTATGCTTGGTTAGTTAATTAGTTTGTAAATCTCGTTAGCCCAGTAATCATACTTGAAGAAGAAAAAAGAAGAAAAAGTTTATTACTTTTGATTTGGACACATGTTACAATTACATAAATTAACAGAACATGAGGTAGGCAGGTACGAGTATATAAAACAATAAAATGGTGGCACGCGCGCACACCTCACCGTAAATGCCTAAATCATAAATATATATTAGATATATTTCGGGACTTAATCGCGTGAATTATTTAAAGGTACAAACCTTTTATTTACCCGACGTTTTGCGTATATCCTGTTTAATCTACTATCCTGGAATAATAGTGGCGATCGGTGGAAAGTACCTGTGGCATAAGCAATTTTATCCAGTGATTTGGTCCTGATTCCAACAAATGCTCAGCGATAGCAGACTTGTTGCATGCTTGTATCCGTTGCTTCTTAGTACCTCCCGAACGTGTGCAAGTTCACCCTCCAAGTGTTCGGGGTCGCAAAGGTCGTATGCTCTATTTGTTAAAGAAGCTACAACGGACTGTAAGTGGCGCGGCTGATGGTGCGATAAAGCATGTAAAAACCTATCCGTGTGTGTAGATTTTCGGTATACTGCGTGTCCGAGGGTACCATTTTGTCTCGCCGATACCTTCACTTCAAGAAAAGGCAACGACCTACCTACCTCCATTTCAAATGTGAATTTGATATTACGGTGGATCGAGTTTAGATGTTTCAAAAATTGTTCTACTGTGCCACTGTCGCCCTTCATGATACAGAATACGTCATCGACGTATCTCTTCCAGAGCTTGACGTGAAACGCGTGCAGGTCGGCAACTTCTTCTATAAGCTCCATCCAGATGATGGCCATTACCGGTGCTACTGGACTACCCATAGCCACTTAGTCGATCTGGAGGTAATGCTGTCCACGGTAGAGGAAGTAGTTACCCTCTAAACAGTTACTCAGTAGAACAGTGTACTCTTTTTGCAGGCCGCTGTCCCTCAGGTTTAGTTTTATGACGTCAAGACAATCGCTTATCGGAACACTTGTGAATAATGACTCGATATCGAAACTGACCATTATCTCGTCCGGTTTTAAGCGTACGCTCTTGAGTATATCCACAGAATGGCGAGAGTCCTTCACAAACGATTAAGTCCCAAAATATATATAATATGTATAAAAATCGCGAAAGTTTAAAAACAATAATCATAAATATAAACATTGAAATTGGGACTCGTCGTTCTGATTCGTTTTAGGCTTATTGCATCGACTGGTCAAATGCAAGGAGCAGCGAGATGGCGCCGGGGCGTGCAAGGTATGATAATACATAATAAATTTTGCATATGAGCGAGCAGTTAGCTTGCTACAGTCCCCTCAAACGTTTGGAATCCCAGTAGTACCTATACCTAGACCGCCATAAGTTCTGTTACAAATGAAAATGTAGTTTTTTTAATGATGTAATGTAATATTACTAAAACTTATATGTACATATTAAATAAATTCTCAGCAATAAGTATTCTATTAAAAATTGCCACCTTTGGCTTTTCTACAGGTCTTTAATCTGTCTGGCCACGAATCTATGGATTTACACACTGTTTCCATTGGAAATTTCGCCTCAAAGTCACCGTGTCGTTTAGAGCAAGTCATGTCCTCTAAAAGTGACCATAATTTGTAGTCTAAAGGGTTGAGGTCTGGGCTTGATGATGACCAGTCTTCAGCTCTTATAAAGGCCGGAACGTTGGTTTCAAGCCAGGCTTGGGATAGTTCGTGCCTTGTGACCAGGTGCAGAGTCCTGCTGGAAAGTCCACGGTACATTTTTAAAAAGTGTATTGCTGAGAGGTTTCACAACACGATCCATGACTATTTGTGTCTTGATATACTTTGGCTGAAGTTTTGAGCTTTGTTTTGAGCACTTGAGCAGCTTCTTTAGAACTGTGAGCGTACACTTTATCATTTTCCTTGTTGTAATGCTCTTCAATCGTGATTTTTTTTTCATCGGTAAAGAGGATATTTCTGTGCCCTTCACCTGCGTATCGCGGCAGAAGGCGTTTTGATCGATCCACTCTGTTTAATTGTAAAGATTGATTTAGGGCATGTCTTTATATTGACGATAAGCACTGAGCTTCAGGTCTTGTTTTATAATACGCGACAGTCCTAGCGGGAATCTTTTCTCACGATAATATTTTTTGTTTCCTAATGGGATTTTGACGAATTTTGGTTTAACAGCATCAACAGCCTTTGTAGTTCTAATAGCACGAGACCATCGCGATCTTTTATGGTCTTCGACAGAGTAAGTGTATCTGTTGATAGTACGATATACTATAAATAAGCTTTTGAAGTATCTGGAATATGACCGACGGCGACCCACTTTGTGCAAACGATCACCGCAATCCAAATTTTCTTTAACCAATAACCAATCCATATTGTAATTTGATAATGAACACGAAAAAACATGTGAAATGGCGTGAAATAGAAAGAAAGAAAGAAATAAAATTTATTTTGTCCTCAAAAGAAAAAAAAATACAGTAGGTAGTACAAATTCAATTAATAGTAGTATCGAGAGACAAAAATGGTCCTAGCTCAGCTAGATTGCAACTCCGCTTAATGAGGAGTTGCGCTGGTACTCTGCTAAGACCAAAGTGACGACACGAACATTAACCGTCTCAATATTAGTATAAAATAAATATAAACAGAATAAAAAAATGTGTGGCACTCGGGGACTGCCACGGTAAAGCTATTGCATAGTATTTTTATCAACTTAAGCAATTAAAATCAACTTAAGCAATCCTCTTCTCTCCGGACCGCCGTAAGGTGTAAACGTGTACTCAAACGTTAATAATTTGTTTTTTCAAAATTATAATACATTTTAGTAAAATAAAATCATTCGTGATATTAGGAGTGCATAACAATTGAAGAGTTCAAAAATCAGCGCTACTCTGCATTGCACCCGTTACATGCGCGCCTGGTACGCCGTCTCACTACAAGCGCCCATAAAGCACACAAGTAAGATTTCATTAGTACTATCTGCGCGAGCGCCTGACGCCACCCTGAGAACCTCCCACTGGCACACCCCCACCATCCAATTAGAGCATTGTTGCAACGCAGGATCCACCCTCCAGTGTGCGAAACGCCGCCATCTTGAAGCAATCCGCCGAAACCACACCCCTGCCGCTTGCGCAAGCATAGCTACACCTACATATATCTGCAACTATCGCTTTACCGTGCTGGTAGCCTAGTACAATGGGCTCGCCAATGAATAAATCATGTTCGGATACTGATATTAACCAGCTAGGAAGCGGGCATAAGACACCGCCTAACTACGTATTTCAAAGAGTAAAAAGGAGCAGAGACGATACGGATGATAGCTTTTGCAAATACTTCGATGAGTTGAAGGAGGAAATGAGAAAAATGATGACATCTTTTTCAATAAATCATGGAAAGGAGATGCAACAAATAACCTCAACCCTCAAGGAAATACAACAAACAAACGTAAACATTGAGAACTCTATGGCCTTCTTAGCTGCACAAAACGAGGAATTCAAACAGAAAATTAATCAGTTAGAGAACCAAGTCAAAGAGGATAAACAGTATATAACCACTCTTGAAAATAAAATGGAGGAGTTACAAATAGGAGGCCGTAAAGCCAATTTTGTTATTAAAAATGTTCCCCGCAACCCGAATGAATCGAAAGAAGATCTCATTGGTATGGCTCTCTCACTCTCCGAAAATATAAATTGCAACATAAACAAACAAGATATTAAGGACATATACAGAGTACGCGGAAATAATTCAGAAAAACAGAATTCTCCTATAGTCGTTGAAACGGGCTCCACACTTCTAAAAACTGAACTATTAAAAATGGGGAAGGCGTTTAATATAAAACATAAATCCAAACTTTGCTGCAAACACCTTGGATTTAAATCACAAGAAGACACTCCGATATTTCTAGCAGAGCATTTGACGTCGAAGGGTTCCCGACTACACTTCGTCGCCCGAGATCTAGTCAAATCTGGGTTATTCAAGTTCTGTTGGACAGCATACGGCAAGGTTTACGTAAGAAAGGATGAGCAATCGCCAACTGTAATCATTCGAAGTGAAGAGCAAGTACATAAGCTTATACAAAAAATATGACTATATAAATATATTTCTCCGCGCTCTTACTACCTATCAAATTTAGTGAATATTAAGTTACTTTGGTTTTCACTACTGAAGTTGATCTGTAAAAGATGTTTCTTATTATGTATTCACATTTTTATACATGGTTTTATATGCAATTTTAAAAATATTTTATACATTGTTAAATTAAGTAATTTAATACACTCTTATACTCATATCTCACTAGCAACATATTTATACGTCACAAATGTACACCAAAATGTCACGCTAGTGACCCAAATATACACTACAAATACATACATTACAACATTTATATGTAATTTTAACAAATTAAAACGATATCCTAAACAATATTGTAAAATATCATACGGTAAAATAAGTTTTTCTGCCCATACTGCATCCGTTGGCTCTGTACACCCGCATGTTGTAATGACGTTTATTCTTTACTATAATAGTTTTTATGAGTGACACACTACAAACTGTCAGTGATATAGACAATTTGGAGATAGCGCGTAGTATCGAATGTGATCCCTCTGAACTCCCTAAGCATATCTGTGTAAACAAATCTGACCTAACCATCATATCACAAAACATAAGAAGCATAACCTGTAACTTTGACAGTTTTACGTTGCTGCTGTCCACACTTTCTTTCGAGGCAGACGTCATCATTTTAACAGAATGTAGAACTCTAATAAACCAATTCCTAAACTTAATAATTATCATTCTTATATCACCAGACGTCAGTCGAACCAAAATGATGGGGTAGTAGTCTATGTAAAGAGTACATTAAACCACAAAGTCAATGAAATAACTCTATCCCAAGCATCTTGCCTTCAGCTAGAGGTGCTTAATAATATCATTTTATGTATCTACCGATCTCCTTCTAACACTAATACTGAAAGTTTTCTGAGCTCTCTCGAAACACATCTAGATATTTTAACATCTTATAAAAACATAATTATAGCGGGTGATATAAACATTAATATTTTAACAAAGGCAACCGAACTATCCTATGAACATAAAAATCGAGTAAACTACCTCAATATGCTATCACTACACGGTATATTGCCGGGGCATACACTGCCCACAAGAGAAAAAAATTGCCTGGATCATTTTATGCTTAAAATTAATAAAAAGCGGGTATCAGCATGCATATGTATCCTAACTTCTTCTATTACTGATCACTATACAACACTATTAGTCATGTCTAAGGAAAAATATAATATGCAATCTACTTACAATAAAAACACTACTAATATCATAGATTTTGAACAGGCTCTTAAACACTTTCAAGAGAAAAATATTAACAAACTACTATTTTGTGATGATCCGCATTTGCTATGTGATCTGTTATTACAGGAACTTATTGATTCTGTTAGAACTAACACAATCACTGTAAAAATACCGTGCAGCAAACGGATTATTAAACCCTGGATCACCAAAGGCGTGTTACGCTGTATACGTAACCGTAATAAACTACAACAAAAACTACGTAGGGATCAACATAATTAAATATTAAAAATTACTTATATTAGGTATAGAAACCATTGTAATAATTTGATAAAAAAATTAAAAAGGAAATATGAAAGGGAACTACTATCTAAATCAGTTAATAACAATAAATTACTTTGGAAAAACATAAAAGCCATAACTTACACAAATAACACAAAATGTTACAACACAGAATTACTAAACCTAAAGTGTTCCCCTAATGAATCAGTGAAATTTATAAATAAATATTTTGCCGATATAGGTAAAGAGTTAGCCCATAAAATTCAACCTAGCTCTAACTTTGATCCTTATCGTTTTAATAAAAGCTCAACACAAATAAACTCCTTCGTACTTCTTGACACCGATAATGATGAGGTAAGAAGTATACTATTTAGTTTAAAAACCGATAGTGCTCCTGGATGGGACAATGTCTCCACAATTTTTTTAAAATGCGTAAGCAATGAAGTCGTTACTATTATAACACATCTCGTTAATCTTTGCTTTAGGACAGGAGTCTTCCCGGTGCCATTAAAGCAGTCAATTATCACTCCAGTACACAAGGGTGGGGATAGAGACGATATCAATAATTATAGGCCAATATCGGTGTTGACAGCAATATCTATAATTATAGAAAAAATAATAAATATAAGGCTATTAAATTATCTCAGCACATTTAAAATACTGTCAGATTCACAATTCGGATTCAGACGCGGCATATCTACCGAGGATGCAGTTACTGCTCTTAGTTCCTTAATAACCGGAAAAATTGATAATGGTAAAAAATGCTTAACAGTCTTTCTAGATCTTAAGAAGGCATTTGATACCGTCTCTACCTCTATCCTTGTGAAAAAGTTGGAAAACGCTGGAATAAGGGACACTGCACTTAAACTTTTGAAAGACTATCTCTCAAATAGGAAGCAAAGGGTCAAAGTAGGTAATTACACTAGTGATGACGCAGATGTATCATTTGGTGTACCCCAAGGAAGCGTACTTGGTCCAACACTCTTTTTATTATATATCAACGACCTCTGTAAGATAAACATGAATAACACAAAAGTTTTCTCGTACGCCGATGATACAGCTGTTGTTTTCTATGGACATTCTTGGCAGGACGTTAAAGCTAGTGCTGAAGCTGGTATGTCATACATAGCTAATTGTCTGAATTATAATCTTCTCACCCTCAACCCTACTAAAACTAATTATATTTGTTTCGGTATAGATAAACGTTATATACCAAAAGATGACCTTAATATTGTAATACACACATGCAATGATGCTGAAACTGGAAAATGTTTGTGTCCATCAATCAGTAGGGTTTCAGAGACGAAGTACTTAGGCGTCGTAGTTGACGAGAGACTATCTTGGTATCCACACTTGGAGCAAGTTAATAATAGAGTTCGTAAATTAAGCTGGATCTTTAAGACGCTTAGACACGTGGTTCCAAGAAACTTAACAATAAAGAAAAATGAACATCGTGGCCGAAACATTTTAAATCAAATCTATGTGGCCCTTGTACAATCGGTTCTAACCTATTGTATTCCTGTGTGGGGAGGTGCAGCGAAAACAAAATTTATTCAGCTGGAAAGAGCTCAGCGTGCGCTTATAAAAATAATGTATTTTAAAAAAAGTCGATACTCTACGTCTAGTCTTTATCAAATTAGTGACTTACTAACTGTTCGGAAGCTATACCTCACTCAAATTATATTAAAAAAACATAAAAGCATTCTGTATGACGCCAACATTAAAGCTAAAAGACGAAAATATAATATAGCACAGGTACCAAAAACGAAAACCAACTTCGCTAGTGTACAGTTCAATAAACGATCAGCGCAAGTTTACAATAAAATTAACAAAGAAATATTTATATTCCCAAAGCAATATAGAGACTGTAAAAAAAGTATAATACAATGGATCAAACCATTGTCATACGAGGATACAGATATACTGTTACAAAACATGAAATAAGATACATCACACACACACACACACACACACACACACATACATCACATCACACACACACACAAAATTATAGAAAATAAGTTTATTTAATTTAATTGTATTACTTTATTGCCCACCTAGTACATTTTTGGGTTTTAATATAAGCAAGTTATGGAAGAGCGGAGTCTTCTAACACAGGCATTTTCTGCTTAAAAGGAGGCTCCAATCACAAATTTATGTAAACAGTTTATTAGACGCAATAAAACATTATTATTATTATTATTATTAAAAAAATATATATATATTTTTAAGTGTTTTTTTTTATTATAAAAAAACAATGTTTGAATTTTTTATTTATTTAAAAAAAATGTTTTTTTTTTAAGCTATTAAAAAAAATTTTTTTTTTTTATCGATGGAACTTTTAAAAATAATAAACGCGTTTCAAATTTAAAGTAATTAAAAAGTTGAAAAAAAGAAAAGTTTTTTGTAACAGTGTTTATGGCCGGACTAGTTATATATTATATTAAAGTATGATGATATCTCACTGCGCGGTAGTTTAGAGTTTTATATACCTGGGATCCACAATCACAAATACTATAAGCTGCGAAGAAGAGATCAAAAGAAGATGTGCCATGGCTCGATCAGCTGTGTAAAAGCTCACAGAGATATGAAAATATCCCCGCATAACCAAAAACACAGACGTTCACTTAAAGAAATGCCTAATATTTCGTATCTTTCTGTAAGGAGCTGAAACATGGATGATACAACAAAAATATTTATTAATAAAAACCATATTTTAGAAAAAATGTCTTTGTCAAATTATGGGATAAAGAAAGATAACTAGACATGTGGGATTGGGGTCCACATTACTCGCAATCTTGTAAACCCCTCTAGCTAAGCTTAAAGGCTTGAGTTAGTCTGAGTGTCAGTGAGAGTGAGCGAAGCAAACTAAACCAGGCGGTCACCATACAACAGGACGGGGTCGAGGGGCACACTAGACGCGTCCACTGAAACCACCATATAGTGCCAGCACAAGCGCGCTAGCCGTTTTGTTTTTTAACTTATCTATAGCCTCAGAATGCTGCCGTTCCTACAAACATTCGGATTCCATTTTAAGCGGATTCCATTTTAAAATTATTCAGACAGTATGAATGTGTTAAGAATATTTCTTAACACATTCATAATGTGTTAAGAATATTTCTTAACACATTCATAATATGTGAATATTTTTTTATAAATTTGGTTAAATAATTTACCATTCCAAGAAATCTCTCTAGCGCCTCTCTGTCAATTGGATAAGGTATAACCATTGTGGTTTTAATTTTAATGTCATCCGGCTGCATGCAGTTCGCATTGAATTTGTGAGTTATTCCGGACGGATACCCCGTATCTGATACCCTAGGGGATCAGTTTTATTTTATATTATTTTCTTTTCCGGTCTGATCCACCGTGCAGGGTATCACAATTAAATTTAAAAAAAATGGTTGTCTGTAAAGTTGGTTTTCGGACGATAATTTTACGTGATAATGTCATAAGAAAACATTAAAGACATTATGACTGTGATAGCTCTAGTGAGAAACGGGCACAATACTTCAGCCTATCAGCAGGCGGAATCGCCATTTGCGTTGCTTAGCAACCAGTCAATAACTTGACTGCTTATCAACCAATCAAAAACGTGGCCGTTGCTACGGGACTGCTTAGCCACCAATCAATAACGTGACCATTTATACGCAACCAATCAATAACGTGACCGTTGCTACGTGACACTTTTTCGTGCGTGCACCCTGTCATGGATTTATAAGACGTTATCACGTCAAAAATTATTTCGGTTGGATCGGTTATCTATTAATAGAATTTTGGGACAATCAGCAATAAAACATACGTACAGGGTATATTGAAAAACACATGTGTAGTAAAAAAAGGAAAGAATAAAATGTTAAAAACGTTTTTTTGTGGTTACTTCCCCTACATATCAAGTGGGGATGCGATTTTTTTTCACACCTACCCCATCGTGAGGGGTATCAATAGATAGGTCTTTTAAAAACGCTTCGGGGTTGTAAAGACTATTTTTATATTTAGGAATCTGTTTGTGAAATATTAAGCTTTAAAGTGAAAATATTTGTAAGAATTAAGTGCCCCCCCCCCCCCCCCCATGCCAACTAAATGGTTGATTGGGTATGTGAAAAAATTAACGATGATAGTGTATAGTAAAATTAAAAGGAAAACTATCAGAGCTAAGTGGGCTTTACAAGTTTACGAGTAACAGCTGATCAAATGAGAAGTAACAAAATGTTCGTACAAATTTTATATATATAGATATGTCAATAAATGTGTTTCGTTAGTGATATGAGTTTTTTAACATGAAATTTAAAAAAAAATATTAAACAAACATAAAGGTTTAATATTAAACAAACTTAAAATAATACAATAGGTAGGTTAATCACCATTATTTATACGTATTACTGATGATCTTACTTTGTTTTTATTTGTCCAGGAAAAATAACATGAGATTAATAAATCTTTCGGAAATTTCAGAGCATTAAACAATTTTTTAAATACATAAATAATATAGGCGGATTTGAGTATTTATATTTTGACTACGGTGTAGGGTTTGTAGTAAATTTATGTATAGGACTCACGCTGGACGCTATACGTCATGACGAGAATTAGTGAGTGTTATGTTAGGGCGTGTAGAGTCAGCAGCTTGGCTTTCCATAAGATCTGATAACTTTTTTAGAGTGGTAGCAATATGTATCATCTTGGCGGTAATTTATATGAAAATGTTTTTGGTGGGATCCCTATTACACTAATACCTAGATCTCTAGCTCGTCTCTTTGCAATAACAATTACAAACTTGGATATTTAAAAAAACCCTGCATTATATTATGTGATATGGCATTCCAGTCTACGATCATGCTACCCTGTTGTACGTCCTCAAACTATCATATCATCAAGATATGATTCCACTACTTTTAAATCTTCTAAATGTTGTCTAAGTTTGGCATGCAAACATTCAGGTGCAGTTCATTCCATATGGAAGCCTTAAAAATTGGCACCGACCGATGGGTGCCGAATGTTTAAAGATCAGCACTGGCATCGTCAAGCTTGACCACCCAAAACCTACAACGAGCATCTACTGGGTGGCGCAAAAGTAAAGACCCTATTTGGTTCAGCTATAACATTTTTTCTAAATTAGAAAACTAGATTTAGATTTTTTTAAATGTATATTTGTGCCATTAAATTTCGTACCATTAGGATTTAAAGATGATGTCTTTTAAATGGTGACCTCCAGAGTTGATACACATTTGAGCCCTATTTATGACATTTTGCATAACTTGCCGTAACACTTCCTGCGATATGTTCGTTATTTCTTGACGAATGTTTTCTTTTAGAGCTGCGAGAGTCTGTGGCTTGTTCACATACACCCGAGATTTCAAAAAACCCCAAAGAAAGAAGTCTGGACTGGTCAGATCGGGTGATCTTGCAGGCCAAGGCAAATCGCCAAAACGAGAGATAACTCGGCCTGGAAAAGCGTCCCTCACTAAGTCCATAGTGTCGCGCGCTGTGTGTGCCGTAGCGCCGTCTTGTTGAAACCAGATGTGCTCCAGCCCCAATTCGTCCAAACTGGGTATCAAAAACTCACGTAACATGGTTCTGTAGCGTTCTCCAGTGACAGTTATCGCATTGCCTCCAGCGTCTTCGAAAAAATAGGGTCCGATCACTCTGTCAACACAGATGCCACACCATACAGTAACTTTTAGTGGGTGTAGAGGTGTTTCTTGAATAATGCGTGGATTATCAGTGCCCCAGAACCGAGTATTCTGCTTATTGACATGCCCTGAGATGTGGAAATGCGCTTCGTCACTCATAACCAATTTTGAAGGAAAATCATCCTCTTCAAGGTTGAGGTTTATGACGCGCTGGCAGTAATCTAGACGAGCTCGGTGGTCAGCAGGCAGCAGCTGATGAGTCATTTGAGTTTTATACGGGAACATCTTTAAGTCTTTCACCAAAATACGCTGCAGGGTCCGTCTGGAAATGCCCAATTGCGTGGCACGTCGCCTCGTTGATGTTTCTGGACACTCTTCCACATCTTCGCGCACAGCATCGATATTTTCAGCTGAACGGCCTGTTCTTGGTCTCCCAGACTTAGGTCTATCCAATGTTGAGCCAGTTGCTTCAAGGCGTGTGGCAAAGCGTCGAATTGTGCGACCAATCGGTGCCGGACGGTGGGGAAATCGTCGACGAAATTCACGTTGTGTTCTTATCACTGATGAATTATTCCGTAAGAACATTGACACAATTATTCCACGTTCTTGGGGAGTAAAACGGTCCATGTTTATTTTCAGTGTATTTTACATTTGTTCACTACACAATTTTCAACAACAGAATGACAGAAAATGTCATATAAAAAAAAAAAAAGTATTTTCTTTAGTGCCAGTACTTTTGACCGCAGCGTGAACTGTGCGCGCTGCACTGCACGGTTCAAAGGTCACGGGTCTAAGCAAACACAAATGCTGCCATCCTTTTTAAGGAACTAATACGATGGCATTTACCCACATCATTGGGTTTGTGACTTGTCTAAAATTTTACCTAAGTCACACCTAAGTTTTCCATTCTAGGTAACGCATCCAACAATTTGCCCTAAAAAAATCTCCTAGTACGACAAAACAGGCTGTATGTTTTATCAAGTATAATACTAAATTTTACAGGTAATTTTCCAACTCTCTAAAACAAATCAGAATACTTATCGATTTTCAGTGAATTTACTTGATTAGTTAACCCTAAGGCAATGCAACCTTCTAAACCGAGTACATTTTGACAACATAAATCTGCAACAACAAGAGACAAAACATAACTGTTGCCATTGAATACAATAACTAGCTTATCAGTGCCTACAATTAGCAACTGGTTCCCGGAAAAAATATACACGCTTTGTGAAAGACTTAAGATTGTGATTGATAAACCCAAATGTACAAATCTTTATAAGAAATAACATTTATCATAGATACTTTTATTTCTTAAAAAGACTACTTTACTACTTCTACTTTTAACTTAAATTTGTTCCTCTGCATTTAACAATCTCAAACCACTACTCCATATTTAATTGGTTCTTCATGATTGTGTTCACAAATAAAATATCCTTACAGCTGTTCTCACTGTCACTGCTTGCAGAATTCACACTGAAAGGAGAAATAAAACAGTGGCCCAAAATATATTAAGTTAAGATATAATCAATCAATCAAATCAATTTATTGTGGATCATAGGTAGGTATTAAATACAGATGTTCTTATTAGTTAGGTAGTTCAACTATGTCTTGCCTTTCAGGCATACAATAATTACATTCATATACAACTATAATCCTAATAATAAAATAATAATAAAAATCGATAATCATGTCACAATTAAAAAGAAATTAAAAATAAAATGACAATAAAAAAAGAGAACTATTAAAAATTAATGCATGCAGCTAAATATACATAATTCCACAAAATAACAATATTATGTAAAGATTGCATTGAGCGATTTCATGGCCTATGACATGACTGGGGTGGATGGATCATAGTGTTATAGTGATTTATAGGTTAAATAGTCTTTTACAGAGTGGTAACACTTGTTCATCAGTAGGTCATGGAGTTTATTTTTAAATGATTCTATTTCAGAAACTGTTTTAAGGGGTTACGGAATAAAAAAAAAACCTAAAAAATAGTCATATTATTCTATATAATAATATCTACCATCTATCTATTACTGGTATAAGAATTCAAAGTGCTAACTTGGGATAATTATCCCAAATTAATTAAATTCACTTTTAATTATTTTAAACGATATGGTGGAATGTTAAGATCAAAGAACGTTTCTCGATTTCAAATCGATTAAAACATCGACATTGACACTTGACGGTGACTGCTCCTGTAATCTGTGGATCACTTTTGCAAAGAATATACATATTACTACGGAAATCCGTCAATATTCTATCAGACTGTAATAGCCTAATAGGTCCATCTCTGAAATTATATTATATGCTAGCCCTTTTAACATGTAATTTAATTCTTTTTATGTTTAAGCTATATACTTGTTTTTACTTACAGTATACTTACTCCACAAATGGTGTAACGATAAAAATTCTTCAAAATTCACACGTTACTCCATCGCACATGTGACATTAGCAGAATTGTCGACACGTTCAATTCAATTATTCAATTATCTTTATTGCAATAAACGGGGTACATAATGGTGTTACATAATACAATTAATGATAATTTGATCTATCCCATTTAGCCATCACAAATAGCATGCAATTATTTCAGTAATATTATAAATTTATCATTAGGTACATTATTTTAAATTAAATTATCACTTAATATATTTATCACAACATTCAGCAACAACAACAACATCATCAACATATCATATAATTTCAATTTTTATTGGACCTACTCACAATGTTCTAAAAACTCTTTAAGCGAATAAAATGTTTTGTCTAATAACCAGCAACTAAGTGCGTTTATAAATTTATTGATAGGTAATTCCTTAATATGCACTGGTAATTTGTTAAATATTGTAACACACATAGAATAACATTTTTTTTGTATTCTGCTACTTTTAGGAATCATATTTAAGACCAGTCTATTTGGGTTTCTTATATTAGTCCTATTTGTTTTATCTTTAGCCTGTTTAAATATTTCAGGATGTTGTTTAACAAACTTTCCAACTTCTAACACATATAGGCAAGGTAGAGAAAGATTTTTTAAGCTTTTAAAATAGGAACGACACGAAGTATCAGGGGAAATATTACAAATCAACCGTATACAACGTTTTTGGGCAATAAAAGCTTTATTTATGTCTGTGCCATTTCCCTATATGAGTAATCCATATCGAAGTACAGACTCAACATACGCAAAATATGCTGTACATGCTGTGTCTCGAGTTGCAAATTTTCCCAATTTGTACAGTGCATACGAAAACCCACTAATTTTGTTACTCACTTTTTCTATGTGTTCCTTCCAGTTTAATGTACTATTTAAGATTATTCCTAGAAATGTCACCGTTTTAGCATTTAGTAGTGTTTGTCCTTTATAGTTAATATTTAGATTATTATGTTTGAAATTATTGAAGTTAATAAAATTAGTCTTTAGTAAATTTATTTGTAAATTGTTATTATTTAGCCATTGAATAATTGATGTCAGTGTATTGTTAACGTCCAACTCATGTTGTTGTAGTGTCATATTTTTTTGGGTTGTTATTATAATCGACACGTCGTCTGCAAAAAGGATAGTTTTATGGTGAGTGACCTTAGGAAAGTCATTAATATAAACGAGGAACAATAGTGGACCCAATACGCTACCTTGGGGCACGCCAGATTTATTAAATGCATATTTAGATCTATATACTTCGATGGAGTCTTCCGAGTTTAGTTGGGCTATATCCACACATTGCTGTCTATTTTGTAAGTAACATTTAAGCCAGCTTAGGGCTGGTCCTCTAATTCCATAATTGTCCAATTTATTCAAAAGTTGACTATGTGAGACAAAGTCAAATGCCCTGGTCATATCTAGGAATAGAGCTGTTGTAAAATGTTTGTCATTAGTACTCTGCAATACATTATCGACAAGGGAAAAAACTGCATCTCTCGTTGATTTCTTTTTTTGAAAACCGTATTGAGTTTCAATTATGACATTACACTCATTAAAAAAAGATGTCAATTTCTCATGCATTATCTTTTCAAAAACTTTTGATAGAACTGGTAGTATCGTGACGGGCCTATAGTTAAGAACGTCCGTCTTATCCCCGCGTTTGTATAGAGGCTTAACCACAGAAAATTTGAGTTTATATGGAAAAGTACCTGTTTCAAATGAATGATTAATTAGGCAAGTTAATATGGGCGTAAGCTGGTCTTTGCATGATTTTAGTACCTTAGTGCAAATGGAGTCATATCCTTCTGAAGTAGTGTTTGCAAGAGACATAATTATTCTATTAACATGATTTTCATCTACAGGAGTTAAGAAGATAGAATTTAGTACTTTGTTTGTATTTGTGTTACATAATATGTGGTTAATTCTATTTGATGTAGTAATAAAATGGTCGTTAAATGTCGTAGCTATCTCTAATGGGTCTGTCGTGTAAATATTATTTGTTGCAATTTTTTTAATGTAGTTTGTGCCGTTGGTACCATCAGTTTCTCTTTTTATTACTGTCCATGTTGCTTTACAAACATTCTTACTGTTTATAATATATTTTCTGTTATTATATCTCTTAGCAGCATTTAAACACTTTTGAAACAATTTGTTATATTGTAGATACCTATTTTTGTTATGTTCAGTCCTGGTAGCATAATATTTAAAACGAAGTTCTCTTTTTCTCTTGCAACTTTGCTTGAGACCGCCTGTTAACCAGTTATTATTTTTAAAAATACTAATTCATCGTCGCAATAAGTAAAAAAAAAATACTACGGAAACTTGTTTGTTTTTGTTTACTGTTTGATTTGGAATTGTGATATTTTTGTGCGCCAGCTTGTTAATTGCTTATTTTAACTATGTATCGCTGTGTGGGTTGTGGAATAGCAACTAATCACTGCAATACACTGGCTGACGACCTTTAAACGATGAAGCTATTCTGTGAGTTACTCGGCAATTATCTAATAAGTTGACTCCTGACAAGCCCTATATGTACCATAGTTTTTTTTTTAATATCACCTCATCACCGCCTTTAAAAATATAATTAATACAAAGTAAGAATATCTTAATATATTATATAAGTATCTACAACAACACAAAATATTAAACATTTTAAAGTCTGTGCCCTGAAATAGTAGTGCCTAGCCCTAATGTAATAAACACTGGTATATTACATATTTTACACTTCAGGAAACAGCTGTTAATTAAAAATTATGACATAATTTTATTTTTATTAAACGTCTAATAACTCAGCTCCCAGATTATCAAAACTTACAGATTTTTTAGTGAGGAACTGATAAATTTGAATCTATTTAACGCTATTTTCATCTCGGTACATTCTGGCCCAAAATTGTATGTACTCGTTTCTGTCTCCTTTGTGAACGGATTTCATTTGTTTACATATTCGCGAAAAATGTCCTATCATAACACATGTATAATACAACGAATCAAGTCCGGACACCACTCGTAGCTACAAACAACATCGGCCGATCGCAGACAAGCGCTCCGCGGCCACGGCGCGGGCCGGCCCGGGCGGCACACACCGCCACGCCTATTACCTAGTTCGTTGCGTCCGCTCTGAACTGCGTTCACTTGCACTCTTTCTGAAGCACCATAAATGCATTTACTTTGTTGCCCAGACACCTCAGCTGCTGGACATATCTGTATTGCTTTTGCAAATGTCAAATTCTCAGTACGCAGAAGTTGATCTCTGACTGGTGATGATGCCGCAAACGAACTTATCTCGTTATAAGCTTCCATGCAAATTATCAAACTCGCACTGCTAACTCAATACTCCTAACGCGGTTATGTATTGATCGATATTTTGGCCATTCTCTTGATAATTATCATACATACGCTTACAATCGATCCTTTCCCCCTCCCAATGAAATAGTTTTTGCGGAATTATTCAGCATGTGAATTTCGTAGTGCTACGAGTAACATAATAGGGTATATTAAAAATAATTTCACCAGTCAGCCGCGGCATCCACAATGTTTTCGTTAAACAAGCTAAAATGTTATTTTAGAATCGTATCGTGTAATAGTCTGATAGTAGTTAGCACGCTCGAGGTCTTACACCCAATTTAAAAGTCGATAAAAGTGGAAATGAGTTTTTGCAACGAAAACTTTATGAAAATAGTACCTATGTACAGCCAGCAACAAAGTCCCTTAAATGCAGGTACTATTCTTTTAATCGTATGTGATGGACATTGTTTTCAATGTAAAAATTATAATCCTATACCTTTAAAGGAGCTTTTCATATATTTGGTTGCTATATGTATATACAAGAATAGCTCCTTAGTAATCACAAAATATAATCTGAATCTCGGCAACGGCTCCACCGATTATAGTTTTAATTCTTAGTATCTTCCTTTATTTAACATTCTAAATAATTATTTGTTGATAAACTCCAACTGTCACTTCGACAGAAATATTTTCTTGGTTGCTGTGATAATGGATTCGCGACCGGCTGGTGGCGGTATAATCCAAATTTAAGGCGTCGGTAAAGTAATAGATCAGTGACGGGCAGCAGCGTCACTGATGCGAGAGCTACGCCCTGCGATCGCCGACCCACCTGCCCAGTGTGGCGATTATAGGCATTACCCCAAATGCACGAAGCACAAAAGCCACGGCCCCTAGTTCCAGGCAGTCACACTATTCCTGGACATGGTGGCGTCCACGATAACGGCGTGGCGGGGGGTGCTAAGAATCACCGGGCTACGGAAGGCCACCACAACCGACTGATTCTGGCGATGTATAACGGACGCACTCTACGGCTAGACTTGCATCTGGCACAACTTGAGGTGGAACTTGGGAAGATTAGGTGGCATATTCTCGTGTTAAGTGAAGCCCGAAGAGAGGGAGAGGACACCATAACCTTCGAGTCGGGCCACCGGCCTACCGACCTATTTCTCTTCTAAGTCACGTCTCTAAGATGTTCTCAAGAGTCATCACGCACCGCCTTGCGCGAAGACTTGACGAATTCCAACCACCGGAACAGGCTGGATTTCGGAGCGGATATGGCACCATAGACCACATCCACACAGTGCGGCAGATTATACAAAAGACCCAGGAGTATAATCAGCCCCTGTGTCTAGCATTCGTGGAGCTCCTGCAGCGATGCCAAGTAGATTGGCGATATAATAATAATAATAATAATAAGCATTTATTTGTCCTATAAGTACAATTACATTTGCCATATTACACAAACAATAAATAAAAATAAAAGACAAAAAGGTCCTGGACTCAGCAAATAGTCAGCAGCACCAAACATGCCGACCGCTGATCTTCTGTCCAAGCCTGGTGTTAATTACTATTTATATATTTACGTTTTCAGTTATGTTTTTAAACATTTGGCAGTAAAAAATTATCCCTGTATATTTATTAAATATCCCTGACCACGACTGACTTTAGTTACAATGATAACATTTGAATAGAATAATGACAATGATTACATAGTAAGGATGATTAACCTGTAAGTTGTATTTATGTCATTATAAGAAGTGTGAAATATATTAACATAAAAATACATTTTAGGTAGGCTGAGAGCTCCCAAAATCCAATGAACGCTTCAAAATGAGCCACTTGAAGCAATGCGCTTTAAACGATGAGTGAGATAAAAGTGGTATAGGTGGAGGTAAAACATTCCAGCACTTAGAAGCGGCGATCTTGAAGCGTCCTCTGGTCTTAGATAAGGTGTGCCTGGGCATGAGCAATAGGCGATTCCGTGACTTAGTGTCATACGTGTGCGCGTCAGATATCCATTCCAGTTTATTGAATAAATAGCTAGGCGTTTTATGTTTACATAGGGAATTGATTAGACATGCGAGTTTTAAAGTACGCCGGCTGTCCATGCCCAGAATCCCCTCCTTTATTAAATGAGGTGTAATGTGGTGCCGTTTTGGGATCTCATAAATATAACGAATGCAAGCATTCTGTACTCTTTGAATAGCATTCACCGTTTTATTAAAGAGGCACGGCCCGTAAACTATATCACAGTATTGGAGATGAGACAACACCAAACTTTCACATAACTGCTGTCTAATCTTAGTCTTAAGAAATGGTCGAAGCTTGTATAGTGTATTAAGAGAGCCAAAGCATCTTGCAACTTTTTGCTGAACGTGCTTTTCAAACCTTAAAGTTTCGTCTACAATCTAAAGTTGAGATATTATGCTAAGGGTTAACTCAGCAAAAGAGTGTCGATCCGTCGTACTCGCATTGGTCCTTCAGTCGTTGTAATATACTTTTAGTAAAATTTAATCCTTCGTAGCTCATTAATAACTACATAATCCATTCGGGCGTCGTTTAACCCTTTGGGGTCCTAAACAAGGCAGTAACTTCAAACCGTGCGTGTTGGTGTGGAGTGCAAGTAATGCTATCTGAGCTTTATTGTTATATAATATGTAGCGTTATTCTTATAAAATAATAATAATAAGAAGGGCAACACCGAGCTACAGCTGACATCTACTTTTGAAAATTTTGTAAATCAATTTTGAGAAATAATTTACAAAATTGAAATACCTATGTACATTTTATTCTTTGGATAACCAAAGAATAAAATGTTTTAATATCCTTAGATTTATAATAAAAAGGATTAAAACCTCACAAATTGACCAATAACCAAACCTGTGTAAAATACAAAATGATGACACGTGTCTAAATGAAAACCTGCAATAGCCCGACTGAAAAATAACAACAAATATTATGCACGATGATTACAAGGAGCAAAGGCCAACATCAATTAGCGTACCCTTCACCCCCGGACTCGTCGACCCGCTCCGCCTCGCAACCACAGGGTTTAAAATCAGCCGTTGCTGAGTCGTCGAGCTCGTCGAGTGATGAGTATTTCTCTCCGCCGACGTCGCCACCACCTGTACGTCGGCGAGGGAGAGGCCGGCCGCCGATACGCTTGGGATCCCGAAGCACCGGCCTCAAAGAGGGCCCCCGCTATCGGTGGTGATGTGCGCCGCATGCGATTGATGACGTCGATAAACGAAAACGTCATGCGGGCATATTATGTGGCTACAGAGGCGGGAACTATCCTTACTGTGTACCGTGATCGGATGCGGCCTCTGTTTCAGGTGCTTGAGCCGACTGTCAACGTTACGGCTCAACGATTATCGTATTATCAGATTTTATTGCCAGGTTCTTTTCTCCGGCTTTACCCGGCTTGACCCTTGAATCCCGACGTATCACAAGAGTAGTTTTGCATCCTAAGTGAATAAAGAATTTTGACGTCGGGATTCTACATCTACATGTAATGCCAAGTTCGCAAACAATAGGTAAAGACGGAGAAAAGTACCTGGCAATAAAAACTCGCGGCCACTCTTTTCAAATTGCCAATTTTAAAATGTTTGAATGTTTAAAAACTTGATATGGGGGTAAGGTGCTGCGACTAATATACTATATACCATGTTAAAGGACTGATGCAAATCATATTATTAAAAGTTGAAATATGAGATAAACTATAAGCCTTAGTTGGTACAATATAGTAGGAGCATCTGCTTACAACAAAGGTAAAAACTATATGGGCTTAAATATTGACTGTATTTGTAACGAATGATTAAAAATAAAATAGATATCAAAAGGAAGGAAAGAATGGCGAAGAAATATACGCATTCAACCTCCTTGTTAACGCCTTTAAGTGTTAAAATCAAACGCTGAAATTAGTTTTCTGTACATAAGTAATCGCGTCATAGGTATTTCCATTATTAAATGACATGGCACGACGTAGTCAATTAAAGTAGTAAAATACAATCTAAACTAATTGACGAGACAAGACAGCTTGCGAAGAAGGAAAGTAACGGGTTAAGAACACGACGAAAGTAAACTGACAATTTAAACTAACTGACGAACAAGAAAACTTGCCAACGAGGAAACTAACTTAATAGGGAAATTGCCAACTTAGTAACACTGAGAAATAAGAATATTGGCGAATTCAGAAACTATTTCATGAATAAACTGGTGAATTAGTGAAATCAACGAGTAAGGAAACTGACCATTAGTACGCTAACCCAAAATACATTTATTTATATATTTTTTATTACATAAATTTGCTTAAAAGTCATAATAGATCATCAAATGTGAAAACCACGCAATTCAAATAATATTACATAAATACGTATCAAATTCATTACACACTTTTTTAAATCGTTAGACATTAAATATTTTGTCTGGCAGTAATACAGATTTTAGCAATACGGTAGCACAACTTGATTATGTCGACTCTAAAACTAAAATAATGTTTTTAAAAATACTATTTTTTATCGAAACCTACTTAACAAATGAAATCAGTCACCAATCGCTATTCTTATGACACGGACCAAACTTAAAAAGGTCTTTGATATGCCAATATGCATGCAGGACATACTCCTCGAGGCAAATTGAAATTTGCCATGGACCTTCCATGGCTTGACAAAACTTACCCACTGCTGAGCTTGGTCTAAAACGGTTATCGGAATATTATTACGGAATCTCACAAAGCTCTGTTCCAGTGTGAATTGGACCTATACCGTCTTGCACAGTAGTCGTACACAGTAAATACTGAACATATTATTATGTAAATAATGAATACTTAAAGTCCGTGGTACACGAAAGTGTAAGAACTCCTTTCTCCTGTTTGTTCCTCGCTCACAAAGTTGGCAGCTAGTTCTGTTAGCAGGAACAAAAAGCTTTGTCAGCTCCTAACTGGGTCAGTTCATGCAAGTCAAACTGAACCATCTAAACACAATTATTCCGACATTAATTACAACTTTTATAACTTTCAATCGCATTCAAAATTTGAATTATAGTTGAACTGGTTGGTATATTTTTTATAGATAATAAATACATATTGTGTATATTATAAACAGCATTTATTGAAAAACTTGCTCTTTTGTAAAACCTCCCATTTAAGTTCGAGTCGAAATGATTACCTAAACAAAGCAAAACTGATGACCCCAATGACCCCAATCTAAATAAGGACAAATTTTGAAAGTATGTGAAACAAGTACTTTACACACAAGCCTTGTAGTGATAATTCTTACCTCGTATATATATTTATGTCCTTATAGTGATATTTCGTAGCATTTCTGTATATATTAGTTATGTATCTCGCCATTAATTTTATAATATCTCTTCTTATGTAAACAATTACTTTTCATAAGTCAAATCTGTCATGTCGACAAATATTTTCTATGGTTGCTATGACAACAAGATAAGCATAGAGTTCTTTGTAAAGTATGGACTAGATTGTGAAACTGGCTGTGCGTAAATCCTAAATAAAAAATAAGTTAAGCTTTAAAATTTTAAATTGCTTCTAGAGAGTTTTCTTTATGAATACAAAACCGAAGAAGAGTCAGTGAAGAACCAGCTCTCTTAAAGAGAAGGAGTGAAGAACCAGCTCTCTTAAAGAGAAGGAGATAAGAACCAGCTCTCTAAAAGAGAAGAAGGGAAGAACGAGCTCTCTAAAAGAGAAGGAGTGGGAAATTAAGAGAAAGAGACCATTCCTACCGGCGCCGCCTTTCTACCTACCGGCGCCGCCTTTCTACCTACCGGCGCCGCCTTTCTACCTACCGGCGTCGCCTCTCTACTGACCGGCGTCGCCTTTCTACCTACCGGCGTCGCCTCTCCACCTACCGGGCGGCACCTCTACGACGCGTCGCTCCTCTACCTGCCGACGTCGCGCCACTACTACCTACCAGCGCCGTGCCTCTACCTACCGGCGCCGCGCCTCTACCTACCGGCGGCGCGCCCCTACATATCGGTGCCGCGCCTCTACCTACGAGTGCCGCATCTCCGCCTGGACGCCGTACCTCTACCTACCAGCACTGCATCTCCGCCAGCATCGGTTCTAAATTATCTTTAATTTTAAGTAGTCTTTAAGTTCTTGTAAATATATGTAGTCCTATCTTAAACTTACCCTTTCATTACACTACAGTTTGGCGCCCATCAAGCATACCACCCACGACCCTTCTCAAAATTCAAAAATAAATACTTGCACAAGTTTCCACCGCTTTTAGCGTAATTTGGCTGCAACTTTGGAAGACTCATCTCTCACCTCACCGCTTCTTATCGTAGTCTCATTATCTACCTATATCGTTCTCTCATTATGTATCTATCTATCTATATATGTATTTTTTTCGTAGCTTAATTTTTTTTTCTTAATCAGTCGTTGCCTAATTTCTCTTTTTATTCTCTTTCAGCTTCCTGCTCTATCCCTTCCCTCCCCGTATCCCTACTGAACTTGTTTCTGTCCACTTTTTTTACTAAAATTATACACATTTTATACTTATTGTTACTCTTTATTTTCTTATCATTTTATTATTACCTCGTATCTACCCCTTTTAGTCTATCTTTACCTTTCTTAAAATGTTGGCGATCCGGTATGGCGTCACATTTCTTTTATCTTTTCTTTCTGTCTTTTTTTCTCTATAGCGTTGTAAATAAATTATGTATATAATTATGTACATAATTTTATTGTTAATTATGCCATTTTCTTTTTCTCTTTCCTTTACTTTTTACTCCCTTAAATCGTACTTTATTAACTTTTCTTTTTTCATCTTCTTTTATTTCCCTTCCTCACATTCTCTCTATTTCTACTCTTTGACTTTCTGACTTGGCGGACTTTTGGGCTCTAAACCCACTGTCTCTAGCCTTGTTGGTGTCACATCTCTTTGCTCTAAAGCAACTTGTCTTTGTCTTCACGAGCGGGTTATGACTCGTAAAACAAGCCCTCATTCCCTCTATTTTTACTTCTTTGACTTGTACACTTGGCGGACTTTTAGGGCTCTAAACCCATTGTCTCTAGCCTTGTTGTCGGGTCTCTTTGCTCTAAAGCAACTTGTCTTTTCTTCACGAGCGGGTTATGACTCGTTAAAGAAGCCCACATTATCTCTATTTCTACTCCTTTGACTTGCACACTTGGCGGACTTTAATGTCTCTAGCCTTGTTGTCGGGTCTCCTTGCTCATAAGCAACTTGACTTGTGCCTAACTTGGAACGGTGCAATAATTCTTCTTCTTCTACTACTGAGCTTCTTGTGCTCAAAAGGTACTAAATGTACTTCGTAATTTTTAGGGAC
Organism: Herminia tarsipennalis; assembly: GCA_945859575.2. Taxonomy (NCBI): domain Eukaryota; kingdom Metazoa; phylum Arthropoda; class Insecta; order Lepidoptera; family Erebidae; genus Herminia; species Herminia tarsipennalis. The sequence goes on along the minus strand of OX243836.2, from coordinate 1,465,699 downwards.
TCTTGAGCTCCATCTTCATCTTTTGCAATTCTATTGCATCTTTGTGACATTTCCCTGGAGTACGCGTCATTGAATGTGAACGCTACCTCGCTTTTGTTTGGTGATGGATGCTAGGTTATTTATGTTTGTATGAGTATGTTTGCTGTGGGATTTTTGTCTTTCCAACTTCAAAGACAAGGAAATTTTTGTAAGTCGAAAATTTTTCCGGGTTTTTGGGGTAATGTAGTGATAATTCTTACCTCGTATATATATTTATGTCCTTATAGTGATATTTCGTAGCATTTCTGTATATATTAGTTATGTATTTCGCCATTAATTTTATAATATCTCTTCTTATGTAAACAATTACTTTTCATAAGTCAAATCTGTCATGTCGACAAATATTTTCTATGGTTGCTATGACAACAAGATAAGCATAGAGTTCTTTGTAAAGTATGGACTAGATTGTGAAACTGGCTGTGCGTAAATCCTAAATAAAAAATAAGTTAAGCTTTAAAATTTTAAATTGCTTCTAGAGAGTTTTCTTTATGAATACAAAACCGAAGAAGAGTCAGTGAAGAACCAGCTCTCTTAAAGAGAAGGAGTGAAGAACCAGCTCTCTTAAAGAGAAGGAGATAAGAACCAGCTCTCTAAAAGAGAAGAAGGGAAGAACGAGCTCTCTAAAAGAGAAGGAGTGGGAAATTAAGAGAAAGAGACCATTCCTACCGGCGCCGCCTTTCTACCTACCGGCGCCGCCTTTCTACCTACCGGCGCCGCCTTTCTACCTACCGGCGTCGCCTCTCTACTGACCGGCGTCGCCTTTCTACCTACCGGCGTCGCCTCTCCACCTACCGGGCCGCACCTCTACGACGCGTCGCTCCTCTACCTGCCGACGTCGCGCCACTACTACCTACCAGCGCCGTGCCTCTACCTACCGGCGCCGCGCCTCTACCTACCGGCGGCGCGCCCCTACATATCGGTGCCGCGCCTCTACCTACGAGTGCCGCATCTCCGCCTGGACGCCGTACCTCTACCTACCAGCACTGCATCTCCGCCAGCATCGGTTCTAAATTATCTTTAATTTTAAGTAGTCTTTAAGTTCTTGTAAATATATGTAGTCCTATCTTAAACTTACCCTTTCATTACACTACAGCCTCTCTCATAGAGTTCACTGTTTTCTCTGACTATATCTGTATAATAAAGTGAACTCACTGATGTCAATTTACCCATTGCAAATAAGAGTTTGCAAATTAACTATATATTCACCTGACTCAAAATGCTAGGTTATTATCTAAAAGAAGAGTTACTGACCGTCAAATCATAGTAATAACGTCCTCTCACATACATATACATACAGGTACACACATACGCGCGCACACAAGCATGCACACACACACACACACACACACACACACACACACGCACGCACACATCACAACACATATTTTGTTTTATATTGTTATTGCATGTTAATGTTACTCTTCACTCATGTTCTGTGACATGTGTTGATAGCAAAACAAAACATAGAATACATACGAGTACTAAGTTAACTGTGGAATCTGAGGGGCCTGGTCACCTGTAACACAGGTATATAGTTACAAAGAATAGTCTTTGTAAAGATTGTAATATTTATCCAACCTTTCTTGATTCTTCTGGGATAAAAACTTGACAATGACAGCAAAAAGTAGGAAGAACTCACAAACTGCACTGAGTCGCATAAATCTGCTGCTATTGTAGGAAAGTGGAAACTATGAAAAAGGTCCCAAGTACTCTTAAATCAGTTATAATATTTGTTGGAAGCGGGACGGTTTTTCTCGTTTAGAGTCATTAAGGTTGACTAAGTGTTCGGTAGGAAGCCTGTCAAGTCTAATGACTGAGCCGAGCTAACTCGACGTTAAGAGCAACTTACTCGCACTTGAACAACTACTTGAGCTTATATTTCTTGCGGTTCATTTATTTTTATTGACCGAAGCAATACAGTTATTTGTTTATATTTTCTTTACTATTTTTCCATTGTTTATTCAAGAGGCCTGTTCTTTGAATTCTCATTTTGAATTATTAAGTGCGATTTTCATTGAAAATAATTCTGTAAGGCTTAAATCAATGCATAGAATTGATTGTCTGAATTACTCATAAGCATGCTCCCGCCAAGGTATACATAGAGAAGTACTATAAATTTGTACATAATGTTGTTATTTGTATCGTATGTGCAGGTGCACATATGATACAAATAAGGCTAATCCAATCAATTAATAATCAAATTATTAATTTAATTAGGTGATTAAATTAATAATTTGATTATTAATTGATTGGATTAGCCTGAAAACATCCACTGCTGAACATAGGCAGCTCCCAAGGACTTCCACAGTAAACGATTTTGAGCGGTTTGTATCTAACAGCTGCCTGCTACCTTAATCAGGTCGTCAGTCCATCTTGTAAGGAGCTGAGCTAAATAACATTATCCTGCACTGCGTTTTCCAGCTCGTGGCCGCCACTCAAGAACCTTCCGTACCCATCTATTGTCTGTTTTACGAGCGATGTGGACTGTGTCGGTAACCTTAATTCTACTGCGAATATCCTTTTAACCTAGCTCATTCCGTAGCACGTTGAGCGACTTTGAGTTTCTGCATCAGGACAACAGTTAGAGACCATATTTTGGTGCCGTGTGTCATTAGTGGCAATACACACGCATTGAAGACATTTTTTGCTACGTAATTTGCCGAACGCTGCTTACCTGAATTAGATCCGTCAATTCACCTCTTTAACGAAATTGGGAATCCTAACTAGACTGTATGTCTCATGTACACATAGTCATCAACAACTTAAAGTTTCCACCATTGACCGACAATGGCACTACATAGATATTCTTTATTTTCATTTTTTTCATATTCATTTTTAGGCCTACCTACTGAGAAACTGTATTAAGAGTAAATTTAATATTGCAAAGCCCGTCGATATATCGATAATCTATGTGGCACCACTGATGATTCTCCAGCACAGCCAAGATGACGATGAAATCGATGGCTTTCTTATGACCCACATACGCCACTCATAAGAGCCGTTAAATTCATGGATCTGCTGTATAATCTGACGCAATGTATATATGTATTCTACGATACTAAAATCTTTACGGAGACCGGCTTGTTTGGCTGGCTGTTCGTCCTATGTTAACGCAAGACGATTCGTTCGAAAACAACTTGTAGACATGGCTCACAAGCGATATTGGTCGATAATTTTAGGTTTAGGTATCATACGCTTGGCAAAAATAATAATAATAAAAATAATAATAATAATAATATTTATTTCAAAAAAGCACATAGTAGCATAGAAATTGATATCAACATTTTTAAACAGATACGTAGGTACATTAAGTATTGTTACTTATACATTTTTTTAAGGCGCCTTGCCACTTAAACTAGGTAAAACCTGTAACTTAAGCAGCAATTTTCAAACATTACATGTTATGAATAGCGTTCCACTGTGTTGGAAATGTGCGTACCATATCGACAGTAGGTATGTGCAGATATGTGTATGTGTGTGTGTGTGTGTGTGTGTGTGTGTGTGTGTGTGTGTGTGTGTGTGTGTGTGTGTGTGTGTGTGTGTGCGTGCGTATGTGCATGTGTGTGTGTGTGTGTGTATGTGTGATCATGGTTATGAGATGAATGTCAGCAATAGTTCAGTATTACAATAATCTTGCTTTAAGAGCCATTCAGTAAGTTTTAGTTTAACATTATGGGCGTTGAGGTCTAATAGGTTAAGTTGATTATTTAGTTTTTTGTACATATACGTGCTCAGAGTATAGTACTGATTTCGGGCAAACGAGGTGTTGATAATAAAACGTTGATATTTTCAGTTTATTTGTTAGTTTAACCTCCTCAATGACTTCGTTTATATTTATTATCGATAGACCATAAAATATGTTTTCTTGTTTAAAATTTTAATGGGCAATATTTCAATGTTAAACGAATGTAATACAGGTACTAAATCTCTACTATCAATTTGCCAACTGATTTTAAAGTCACTCTATATAACAAATGTATCAAAATTATAGTCACACAATAGACAGTCATATATTCCTGTAGGTGACCGCATCCTATGTTTGTGTGTGTGAGTAAGATAAATCATGTTATTCCTTATCAATGGTTAATACAAAATGGCAAACTAGATGCAATGTTTATGGAACCAACCATACCAAAAGACATAATCACTATAATAGATACGTTGAAAAACACAAATAGTACAGGATATTACGATATATTTACTAGGGTAATTAAATCAGTGGGCCCTATTATAGTACCAATACTATGTGACATTATAAATAGCTGTATCCAAAATGGTATTTTTCCTCAAAATTTAAAAATCTCATTAAATTTAATTTAATATTAAATAACTACACAAAAAAGAAGACAAAACTCTTATGTGCAACTATAGGCCAGTAGCTTAATACCATTTTTTACAAAAAATGTGCTGAGTATTATATGAAAATATAATAAAAAGTGTTTTAGTTAAAATAAATAATATTGTACTTTTATAACTTAATATTTTAAATATTAACATTTGCGCTGTGTAAAAAAAGTATTATGATTTTGACATAAACGGCGCGACACCACAGGAAACCAGTAATTGCTATGTACTCGTATATGGACATGACTAGGGCTTTTGATCATTGATCATAGAGTACTATTGTCAAAGCTTTATATCTATGGTATCAGAGGTAAAGTGTTCAATCTTATACTTCTTATATTTAAAAGACAGAATTCAAATTACTAAGATACATAAGTCAAGTCAACATTAAATCCAAAACTGAAGTAACATACTCCTCAAGTGCCAGAATAGTACCATATACCGATTATTACTGTTTATCGCCTACATAAATATTTTTTTAAAATAACTCCACATCAGATGTCCTTATAAGCTGATGACAGCACGATGAATTTCAGTTCATGCAATATTTAGAAAATTGAAGACGGCATACACACAAGCCTTGTCTGCTGGTGCCTTGTTAACTGGTTAAATGAACATAATCTTAAAATTAACTTTTCTGAAACTAAAACTATGAACTTTAAACTGAAACAATTTCATCAAAATCAACTTCAAATCAACTATAAAGGAGAAACCCTTTTTAAAACAAGTACTAAAAAAAATTTAGGACTACATATTGATAATGACATGTCATGGACAACCTTAATAGATCATATCTGTAAGAAACTTTCTCAATTTTCATTATGCTCTCTATATGTTGAGTAAAATAGCAAATATGAATGCACTTTTAACTGCCTATCGTGTATATGTCGCCTCGATATTGAGATATGGCATTATCTTCTTTGTTGGCCCAAAAGAAATGCATACGTGCTTTCTGCAAAATAACACAAACCGACACATGTAACCGTTTCCATAAATTTTAATAGTTTAACTGCAATATTAACGTCAAATGTTTTTTTATTTATGAGGTTGTTGTGTACATATTTGTAAAAATAACACAAATTTATTTACAAAAACTACTTTTGCTCATAAAAGTATATATGCAATGGCACCTAAGTACCAAACGACGTAAGCTTGAGCAAAAACCTCAGAGAATTTAATAGCAAACTTTTTACCTTATTAAATGAGAAAGCTTATTATTCTATTAATGAGTACCTTAATGATAGCTTTAATTGACATTTTTTTTTTTTTTTTTATTTCTAACTTTTATTTTATTACTACTTTTGACATTGTTTTATTATTCGTAGTTTTCATTTTTTTTATTACGCTAGAGAGTACCTAAGTGCTTACCGTATTAATATATAATACATCTATCATTAATATTTTTTGCATGCCTGATGGCTGAGGGATATGGTAGAACTACTAAATTGTACTGTGACCTACATATAATCAAAATAATTTATTTTGCGAATATGGGTACAATATTCGCAAAATAAATGATTTAGATTTTGATAGATTTCACCTGAACTGTGATGGAGTAATTTTCAGTGACAGAGTGTGGCTATACTGTACGTTAGTACTCATTATTATACTATACTGTGCCTATGACTGCCTCTGTGGCGCGGTGGGAGTGTACCCGACTGCTACGCAAGAGGTCGTGGGTTCGATCCCCACCCAGGATAAAACTTTGTGTGATGAGCACGACGGTTTATTCTGTGTCTGGGTGTTATTTATCTATAATATGTATGTATCTAGAAATATATAAGTATGTTTATCAGTTGTCTGGTTTCCATAGTACAAGCTCTGCTTAGTTTGGGATCAGATAACGTTGTGTGAGTTGTCCCAAGATATTATTATTATTATTATTATTATTATATGTTACTTATTATTGTACTTGTTCAAAGATGCTGCACAGAAAATACCATGAGTACTGGATTTATTTTTTCATTTTACATTTTGGCTGCTGTCAGAAAAGGGTAGATTGAACCCATACAACACAAAAGTCAGAGGTTTACATATTGTAGACTAGCCCGCGCAACTTTGTCTGCGTAAATTTTCCCCGTTTTTGCAACATTTCTCATTGCTGCTCCGCTCCTATTGGTCGTAGCGTGATGTTATATAGCCTTCCTCGATAAATGGCCTATCCAACAATTAAAAAAAAAATCAATTAGCACCAGTAGTTCCTGAGATTACCGCGTTCAAACAAACAAACTCTTCAGCTTCATAATATTAGTATAGATAAATAACACCCAGATACAGAATAAACCATCGTGCTCATCACACAAAATTTTATCCTGGATGGGGATCGAACCCACGACCTCTTGCGTAGCAGTCGGATACACTCCCACCGCGCTACAGAGGCAATCAAAAGTATGTAAGGTTATTCGGTATTCTTTAAGAATACATATTCTGTAGTTCCCAAGTGACGCTGTGAGCGACGTCTTTCTGTACCAGCTTGCTCTTTTCATTAATCTGTTTCACAAAATTGCAAGTGTTACTTCAATACCAAAACATTTATGAAAACTGTCGGAGAGTATTAGGGGCGCGGCCATAAAAGCGACGTAACTGCCACGAGGCGTAAAATGGCTATACGTTTAAACGGTTCGCACTAAAGCGCCTGTACGGGACGTCGATACGACGCACATTAAATTAGTTTATACTCTTTATATTATACAGGTAAATACTGCAGCATTACTATAGAAGCGTTTTGATGGCTTCCAAAATATGCTATAAATGTGATAAAACATATAGAGATACAACGAGTATGTGTGTAATTTCTTAACGTATATGTTTACTTTTCATCTAATGTATTTAAGAGGAATACCTATGATAATGTAATTTCTCAGTCCCTTCTTATGTCTTTTATAAGGGATCAAGTCTATTCACTTCATAAATTCAGTAGGTAACGTACAACAAATTTTGACGCAAAAAATAATTATCATTTATTGGTCAATCATGAATATATTAGACCGAAAATATGTACCGTTTAATTTAGGCATCAATGAGCCATTACCTTTTAGACTAACGTACCAACAATAATACTTAATGAGTACACATTCACTAAACTGTTTTCAATAATGACAAAAATAAACATTGGGATTTTTTTATTCAACTATTCGATAGCACCTAGCACCGCTATTGAGAAGAACCCAACGACGAAAAAACTAATTTTGTCTTTCGAGTCATAAAACATAACAGTTAAATTCGTCATTGGTGTGATCTGTGAAGGCTTAGAGACATATACGAGGGGCCGCAACTGTTTTACGAGCTCAGTTTTATACTCAACGTAATGTTAGACTGCGTTAACAGTCCTCGAGAGACGGTCGCCACTTGAAATTGGTTTCAGTACTGGAAAGAAAACCTCTCTATGGCTAAAAACCACGTGCAAAATGAATTGTTGACTTTATAAGGAACGTTTTTGAATAAGTCATTTAAACTTTTGACAAGGTAAAGCTTGTACTAAACTGTGTTCTATATGAGATAAATAGTACGCCGATAGCTCCCAATACAATAATAGTCCATTTCCGAAGTATGGCCGATATTCTGACACTAATCCGGAATGAAACTAAAATGAATTTAAGTATTGTCCATACTACGAAAAGAAACGACGTATTGAAAGCTAATATCACTGAGATCATCATCCAACTATATAATATAGACAGTTTGCGCTTGTAATTTCTTCATATGTAATACAGAAGGGATCACTAACTTGGAATCTGTATTTGGGATATATTGATACGGAATATGTTGCCTATACAAATAGAAGCCCTACTTGATGCAAAGATTTGCGTGCAGTATTTTTTTTTTTTTTTGACGACGAGTAAACTAATGAACATGTTGCCTGGCCTCTTGGTCTAGTGGTTAGTGACCCTGACTGTAAAGCATTAGGATTAGGATTCGATCCCCACCTAGAATAAAAGTTTGTGTGATGATGGTTTATGTCACGATGGTTTATTATGTGTTTGGCTGATATTTATATTCAATATGTATGTATTTTTACTTATGAACATACTTATTTAAAAATATATAAGTATGTTTATAAGTTGTATGTGTTTCTGGCGTTCATAAATTTCTTTTTTTGATTACACAAATGCCAGTGCATCAAGGTGTTAGTATGATTATGCTGACACTATAATTATACTTACACCTTGCACGCACGACTATAAAAATAGCGACGTCTATCGGAAAACGTGTTATCACTACACAAGCTCGATTAAGACTGACCGAATAAGATCACTACTGGCACTTCAAATGTAAACGTCATACGAAAAACACGCCATCTTGCAGCGGCCATGTTTAAATAAGTCAATAGACTTGCTACTTAATCAAAACAGATATTAGGTCAACGGAAATCAATTAGCGATTTAATAATTCTGAGACAAATATATATTTTAAATTATTGCAGAGACAATGCAGATAAACAGAAATAAAAAAAATATGGGCAGTAATTTGTGGCATGCTCGTAGTTCAATTATACCTCTCGTCCCCGCCCACATAGAGTGCCGACATTACCGCCCAAGGGCGTCATCAACGACCCACATATAATTATGATGGATGGACATATAACGTAATACTATTATTTGTAGATCTGTTTATAATATTAGTTATGGCCGTATGAGTGGAGTCGATGGATGTTAGAGAGATGAGGACATTTGTCAATTTGCTGTTGATCTGTGTTTGTGAAAATGTGAAACTATTGTTCATGGTACAACAATAACATATCTGTTAGATTACACCACTAGCTATAGCACGCTGCTCCACAAGCGTGGATCTTGGTTATCGCGATAAATACTACTCCATGTCCTTTCCAGAGACTTAAGCTATCTTCAAACCAAATTTCAATCGATTCAGCGATTTAAACGAGCAAAACTTAATAGACAGTACAGAATTACTTTCACAGTAACAACTTTCGCGTTGCATGATTATAACTATATAAGGTAAACAATGCGCGTTAATTCCCGTATAATAAATAGTTACTTTACAGTGTTTATACGTTTATTAATAATCTAAACTAATAAGTTTAGATTATTAATCCTCGTAAAATGGACGGATTGGTTTAGCTGCATACTAATGTTCAAAAAGCACAGAATTCTAACACTTCTATCGTTATATATTATTGAAATAGCTCTATTTGTAAGTAATAATCCTCATCTGTTTCCACGTCTGTGTGATAGAGTGATCCGTAATCGACGTGATAACGATAGACTCTGTTTCCATCGATCTCAAACCGCTCTATCGGACAACAGTGTAGTATGTATGATAAATTCCAAAATGTTTTAAGGTATTAAATTAAATGCATTTAAGAGTAAAATAAAAACATTTTTAATTGAAAAATGCTATTATTCTAACAAAGATTTTCTAAATTATTAATTTTAAAACAATTAAATAATGAGTTAATAATTTATAATTTGATTTGGTTTTTATAATAACCGATTCATATTATTACACTAATTGTTACACATTTTACTACCTTAGTATTTTATTTTATTCATAATGCATTTTAATATTATATTACAATCTGAATTTTGTACATCGATATCGGTAAAACATGTTGATACAATAATAATATAACACCTCCGTATCTACCTAACACATGTTTTTGCAAATAAATACATTTTGTATTTGTAATAAAAAAAACTAAATGCACATGCTAACACATAAAAATTGTCTTCCGTACTCTCGGTTCTCTGTGGCACCAATCAAGTGCCACAGAGAACCGAGTCGCAAGTACGAGCAGCGCGCGACGCGGTCCAGTGTCGACACGGAGGCGATCTAGTGAGTGGTACTCTATACAAATCCTCACAAAGAAGAGTAACCGCTCGAGGCGAAGCGAAGCGAATACTAGCTTTCGCCCGCGGCTCCGCCTGCGTAGACGTCGGTTATCTATCAAATAAACTATCTATAAAAACTATCTATAAAACTATCCTATGTCCTTCCCCGGGACTCAAACTATCTCCATACCAAATTTTATTTAAATCAGTTTAGTTGTTTGAGTGTCAAAGCGTAACAGACAGACAGACAGACAGAGTTACTTTCACATTTATAATATTAGTATGGATTAGTATGGATAGTGTGTAACATATACAAAACACATTACAATCATATTATAACTAAAGCACAAAGTTTTTATAAATCTGATCTCCATCGCAACGTAACATTATGTGCATACAAAAGTAGTGAATTTTAAATAAAAGTAAAGATCGCGTATTATTCAAAATATATTTATCTGACGCTAGTTAACAGCTTTAGTTTAGGCCTCAGGCCCTTGGACCGAAGGCTGGCTCTAAAGCATCAAAGTCTAAGCTGTTATGGAGGATGATTTTCATGTTTTCAATTGTTAAACGAGGAAACCTCAAGAGATAAGAGATTTAAAAATGTATCAATTAGTGCTTAAAAAAAGGTCGACGTAAACACTCAGAAACGTCAACATTTATCTTATTCCTCAAGGCACACATAAAAAATATTTATCTCAGAAATAAACCGAAGGTATGTTTTAGAAAATTGGTAGAACAGTTTAGGGAGATTTCCCCAGAGGCAGGTAAACGACCTGCGGGTAGTTGATAATTACGGGTCGCAATTACACTTGCATTTAATTACGCGGCGGCTAGAGGTCGCTGGCGTCACTTCCGCTCGCGCCGCCGGATGCTGCGCACACCGCCGCTTTGTTCCACTCTCATATTGTGTGATATTATTTGTGTGTTATATTTTGTACATCTGTGTGTGTAGTACAGATGTGTGCGTGAGTGTTATTATTCACAACTGCAGCGGTCTCTGTGCTGTGTGTTGCGTCGGGCTTAAATTTGTTACGAGTACACACATATAACTACCACTATACCGGCCTTAATATGTTTTAAATGGGTTAAAGCTAAGTGTATTTCATATAATTATATGTAACACTAGGTCTGGTACCTTGGTCACATATAAACTAGAAATCAAATTAAGAAATTTAAACGTTGCAATAAGATGATAAATATTAGATAACCTATTTGTTCTCTTAATACATTTTTTGCAACCAGAGTTGTAAACAGGATAAGCTACTTTAATAATTAATTTTACACAGCTACGCGACTCGTAGCACCGTAGCACGGCTACGCGATTATTTTATCGTAGTCGATATTTGCCCCCAGTCCATCCGGCTTTCGACATAATCTGTTATTGTTCCATTTCCGAGTCAGAATAAATAAACTTGGTCAAGTGTGAGACGGATTTGCTCGCTTAACACGCACGCGAACAATACGATATTTTATAATGTTGACAATAATAATAAATGGTTATGGCTGATTTTCTTTAAATGAGTGACTTGAAACTCTTTGCCCCCACCATTACTGAAAGTAACTGAAACTTGTAGTAATTCTATTAGAATGGAGTTTGATGTGGACAAATGTGCAGTCGTTCATATAAGGTTAGGACGGATAGTGGAATCCGAATTCATTCATCTGAAATCACTACTCGCAACCGAGACCTATTGGTTGCCTCGAGACCTATTTTTGACTGCCTCTGTGGCGCGGTGGGAGTGTATCCGACTTCTACGCAAGAGGTCGTGGGTTCGATCCCCACTCAGGATAAAACTTTGTGTGATGAGCACGATGGTTTATTCTGTGTCTGGGTGTTATTTATCTAAAAATATGTATGTATTTAGAAATATATAAGTATGTTTATCAGTTGTCTGGTTGCCATAGTACAAGCTCTGCTTAGTTTGGGATCAGACGACGTTGTGTGAGTTGTCCCAAGATATTATTATTATATTATTATTGGTACAAGCGCTGTGTGTTACACAAGAGCTGTGTATTAATGAGGTTAACATGAAACAGCTGCTGCGAGAACATTTATTCGGTCGTCTAAAAAAAATGCTTAATAGCCTTTTGTCAGTTGATAATAAGATCCGGACTTGCAACAGTTGAGTCATGCCACTTCTAATGTACTCTTCCGGCATACTCAAGTAGACTTCGACTGAATTAGACGCATTGGATCAAAAAGTCCGCACACTGATGACATCATACAGAATGCATCGTCTGTGATGAGATTGTATATCCCGTGGTAATGGTGGCCGGGGTTTGTTGAACCTCTAAGTCTCTTCATAACCGCGAGGTATATAATACAGGTAATATTTGGGTGTGCATCGGGATGTCGTCGCATTGGACTCCTTGGCTTAAGAGAACTAGCGCATACCTGTAGTACTTGGTATTAGCAAACGCCGGGAGGTATGGCAGAGCGAGGAGCTTCACGGTAGGTTCTTTCGGGCTCTTCATGGGCCCGATGTGGACATACTAGCATCCGTGCCCTGGCTATGTTAAGGTCGGTGATATGTTAAAAGCAACCGAGGGCTTGTCTGTGCAATTACTAACGAAGTTATAATGACGAACAACTACCGAAAATATTTTCTGAGGGATGGCACTGTTGACATCTGTCGTGTATCACCGACCCGGGTACCTCCTGTTCTGTTACCGGTACAACCGACAGCCAACCGTTAAGAACCGCTACGGCAAAGCTCCTTCACAGCCAAACAGGACTCTGCACGCCGTAACTCCGGTATACATCTCGCGCCTGCACTAGGTAGACCACCAAGATGAAGGACATATCGGCGTACGTAACGCAGAAGCACCAACCTTCCTCTCCACTTGTACGAGAAGCTTTCCTTCAGAAAGACTACGTCTTTCAGCAGGCTGGTGACGTCGACGTGTTCAAAGGTGACGGTAAGGAGCTTGTTGAGGTCCCTTGCCACAAACGTAAGCATGTTGTCAGGATCGGTCTCTTCATCGGTCCTTGATGAAATTAGTACTGCGGATCTGGACCGCGGACACCTCTTCGTCGTTGCTCATGGTTGTTTACTTGTGACGGACGGCTCGCACCACAGCATAACATGTGTAATTGCTAGTCACATATAAACACAAACGTGTGTTTTCTATATTACTTAGGTATACTACTTAATCTTCATGTCTAAACTTATAAAGTGATTTAAGTATTAATGGAGCCTAAAGCTTTTAAGGGGAAGGCTTATTCAACATTTAAAAAAAGATAGATACCTAATCGAACTAACTTTTACTAGAAATAAAAAAATAAATATACTTTTATCTTCTGTCCTCCAAAAAGATAAACAAGCATAATGAAATTTCCAAACAAACGAAATGAATTGTATTTAATTACCAAAATTTAGATTAAAACAAAAGCAGTGTGGTATCTGGTCGTCCCATGTGGGCCCTCAGTCCGCATGCCACCGGCGCCGGCGGTATGTCGGCGCGGCACATACTCGTTGACAAAAATACACCCTCCCTTTGAAATGTACAAGCATTTCAAATAAAAATATTCGTACCACTTTACGAGCATTTTAGCGGCTGTCGGCCCGAAATTTTGATTATCGGGGCATAAATGCTGGAGCTTTCGGCTTGTAACATTTTACATAATATATGCAGCTTGTTTTTTGTTCATATAAATTTTCTACTTGCTAGTCACATTCACTCTGTAGTCCGCAATAGCACTGTATTCGATTATCAATATCACAACACTATTTGGCGATGATAATTAACGTGTAAATTGTAGTGTTAATTGTATTTCTTTGCTTACTCATTAAGTTTTATATTAATGTTTTTAATTACTATATAATACGATTTTGTGTAACGCGGAATAAAAACCGCATATTTATGTGACATCTAAATAATTTTACAAACATTTTTTTCGCAGGACTTACGTCGTGAGGCTGATTCCGTAAAGTTATTTACGAAGTTATACAAAAAAATAATTTCACAGCCATAAATATACGCAAAAGAACTAAACATCAATATTAATCTAAATACCATTGATCTACTCTCATCCTAGTACAATCGTTTTAGAACCGAGCAGCTCTCATAACAAGGAGGTCTTACATTCAGTGTTGTAGTTGATTCAACCCCGGAGTGTGACGGCATGGGCGGCGGCGGCGGCCGATGCATACAAACGATGCTATCAACAGTCCCAACATGCTGGTGCATGTTTGTGCTTACCTCCGACAGAGGTAAGCAAATATACTCGCACAGTCGTACGCTGATGGGTGCCGCTGCATTGTAATTTGACAGAGAGATTGAAACGGTTTCGTCATGAAATAATCATGTTAAAGTAAGATGAGAAGTACGCAAAAGCAAATTTAGTATTTTTTACCCGACTGCGGTTAGTAGGGGTAGTAGGGTTATGTGTTTGATGTATATGTATTTATGTGTGTTCCTTAGTGGCACTATATAGAGCAAACACGTGTGCTGATTTTGATGGTTCATATTAATCTTGCGAGTGTCACTAAAATCATGACAGCAATCAAAATTCAAAATGGCTACAGCCAGACGCCATGCTGTGATAGAAAAAAAAATAAGTCAACAAACAAATGCTTCCGACTGCGTGATTTAAGGTTTATCTTGTTTCAATATTTTATAAGCAATAAAAATTTAATTTTAAAAATCAGAAATCAGCGGGATTTCTGATTTTATTTTTTACATATTGTTCATTTAAGATTGATTGTAATTTTTAGTGTATACCTAAGTTATAAATATTTATTTACAGTTATCAGCAATCAACCATCCGCTGCTAAAATAAACGTCACTGATGGGGAACGGTACAAGGGGACGTTCAATACAATATGAGCTTATTCTACACACTGCTTGCTGCTGAAAATGAACCATAAGTTAAAGTTAATAAAATAATTAAAAGTTAATTTCATGTTAAAGTAAGAGTAGTAAATTAATTTAACTCGGGCATCATTTAAGTTTTAACATCGTAACATTTGAAGTACTTTCCACCGTCTCTCATGGGATTTAGGTAACTACGAATGTGAGTGGAGCGGCCGAGTAGCTCGCCGAGTGGAGCTCATACTAATATTGAGAACAGTGAAGTTTGCTACAAAGTATTCTATAACTATATAACTCCATTTGTGGTTTCACTCTCAAATACAACTTTTACCATTTTTGAAAATGTTCTTAAGAAATCAAACAAAAAAGCCCACTTGTTGAACTTCGATTGAAATTTCGAATGCCTGTTTCACCTTCACAATATTAATAGGTTTTTCACGAAATTCAAAATACAAATTACTTTAAACAAAACTCCTTTAAAGTTTTACTTTATTTACATTTTAAATGAAATAAAAATGTTACCAAGGAACTTAAAACTATTTTCATTATATGTTGTTTATTTCAATTACAATAATACTAAACCACCACCAACTCGACAATTTGTACCTTTGAATTTCGTAGTATTGCTAACGATGCTTGTGGCCAATGGTTATGTTACTATTCGTATCATAATATATACACAACACAACACACGTATCCAGCCTCATTTGCACACAAACACAATCTAAATATTATTATGCATTCAATTACAAAATAACAATAATCATACAGGACCTCGTCAAGGACTTATTTCAGTACAACATTGTAATATTAAAATATACATGCATAATATTACGTTTATGAGTCCTAGAGGATTAATAAAACGAGTTATAGCGAGTGCCGAACTATTCATAAGTCCTACATCTCTGTTGGAGACCTTGTGAAATATGGTTATGTTCTAATTTGAATATATTGCGCATTACGGGTTTACATTTATTTTGATCAATTATAAGTTTACGCTCCTTCTTTTAATAGTAATTGTAATAGACGTGTCTATTAAAAGCTACTTAAGATACAGTCAGCATTATAAACAGCTTAAAAAATACAGTTAAAATATACATTTAAATAAATTGCAAAACGGAACCTTATAGTTTCGCCATGTCCGTCCGACCGTCCAAAGCTTTGCTGAAAAAATTTTAGTGCAAGTAGTTAAAATGACTATTTTTAGACTTAGGGATTTGTTTGTGAAATATTAAGCTTTAAAGTTATTTTTTTGTTAGAATTAAATGTCCCCCTCTCCTGCCAGCTAAATGGTTTATATTGGGTATGTGAAAAAAATGACGGTAGTAGCATATATAGTGCAATTAAAAAGACAACTATCACAGCTAAGTAAGCCTTACAAGTTCACGAGTAACAGCTGATCAAATGAGAAGTAACAAAATATTCGTACAAATTACATTGAAAATTATTGTTAAGTAGGTATAACGCTGTACGTATGAAACAAAAACAACAGAAATCCGAGTTTATGCCACATTTTCCGGGAGGGGGGGGGGGAGACTACGGAACCCTACAACGTGCGTGGCCCGACTTGCACTTGCCCGGTTTTTAGTGGTTGTAGTATGGCAACAACTAACTTTTAACACAGCTATTGCCAAGTATTAAAAATTTAAAAAAGAATGGTTGCTAACAATTTTTTTTAGTATCACAGTCATGCGATGCCTTTTTGAGATTCTTATGATGAGCCCTTTAATTTGATATCCATATTGCAGTATAGTGCTACAAGGATCTTTTGGCGCGTGGCCAAAATCTGAACTAACGCCGCCATCTTGTAAAGCGCCCTCATGTCAATGTCATCTAGGTGCCATTGGCTAGTATTGTTAACTCATTGCATTGGCACGTGGCCAAAATCAGAGCTCACACCGCCGTTTTGTAAAGCGCTCTCATTTCAATGTCATCAAAGCGCCAAAAGATCCCTGCACTATATTTAAAATAACTTTCTTTTTCATACCTCTTTATTTTGGCATTTTACAGCTGAAATGTTAAGAAACGTAAGTTCAACGCCGCCTCCAGAATCAACAAGAAGGCTATTGCTATAGCAAAGGCAGATGACATTGCCAGAATTGGCAAGCGATTTCGAAGGCATCCCTCTGGGATTCGTGCATTCTGGTCGCTCGCCAAAGCTGCACAAGATAACTTCTGTCAGTTCAACCTCCCACCACTGCACAACTATGATGGCAGTCTGACCCACAGTGCTAAGGAGAAAGCCGATCTCTTGGGCCGACTCTGTGCCTCTAACTCGACTTTGGATGATAGAGGAGCTACACCACCTTCCATCCAAAAGTGTAAGAGCTCCATGCTAGAAATACGCATCACGCAACGTGCGGTTAGGCAGGAGCCCAGGCTCCTTGATACCCAGAAATCGAGCGGGCCGGATAGCATCCCTGCAGTGGTACTTAAGACGTGCGCCCCTGAGTTGACCCTGTTCTGATGGAGAGAGTTCTCAACACCAGACTCTTGCGCCAGCTGATAAGCGACCGCCAGTACGGCTTCCGTCACGGTCGCTCAGCTGGTGATCTTCTTATGTTCCTCACGCACCGCTGGGCTGAAGTCTTGAAAGGCAAGGGCGAGGTTTGCGCTGTCAGCCTCGACATCGCCAAGGCGTTTGACAGGGTCTGGCACAAGGCCCTTCTATCGAAGCTTCCTTCCTATGGAATCCCCGAGGAGTGTTGCAGATGGCTCGCTAGCTTTCTGGACAATCGGAACATTATGGTCGTCGTTGACGGTGCTTGTTCCGGTCTGAAAACCATTAATGCTGGCGTTCCACAAGGCTCGGTGCTCTCCCTAGCATTGTTCATTCTGCATATCAATGATATACTGTCCATAGAGAACATACATTGCTATGCGGATGACAACATGGGTGATGCGCGATATACCAGCCAACAGAACGTCCCTCGGAGCGTTGTTCAGGAGAGACGGTTGCAACTTGTTTCAGAAGTCGAGGACTCTCTGGGGCGGGTCTCGGAATAGGGTAAGAGGAACCTGGTTCGATTCAACCCCACAAAGACACAAGTATGCGCGTTCACTGCGAAGAAAGACCCATTTATCCTAGTGCCACAGTTCCAAGGAGTTACACTCCGAGTCTCCGGGAGTATTGGGGTTCTTGGCGTTGAAATCTCTAGCAAAGTCCAGTTTGGGAGTCATTTGGAAAGTAAGGGAGTCCGACCGCACGTGGAGTACTGCTCTCATCTCTGGGCCGGTGCCCCTAAATATTTTCTCGATCCATTTGACTGGAGTATTCACAGCAGTTGGTGCGCTTTGCGTACTCTACCGTCTGTTCAACGAGCAGTGCTCTGAGGAACTATTTGACATCGTGCCACCGTCACCTTTCTACCACCGCACCACTCAAGATCGTAGTAGGGTTTATCCTTTCCACCTGGAAACAATACGGTCCTGTACGGATCGATTCCGGCGTTCTTTTCTTCCACGAACGTGTAGACTCTGGAACGAACTACCTGCTGCGGTGTTTCCCGAGCGCTATGACATGTCTTTCTTGAAACGAGGTTTAAAGAGAGCTTTCACTTGACGGTAGGCAGCGGCTTGGGTGTGTCCCTTATATTCCTGTAGTCCATGAGCGGTGGTTACCGCTTACCATCAGGTGGGCCGCTGGCTCGTCTGCCAACCATAGGCAATAAAAAAAATGATTGTTTTTTCCAAACGCCACATATCAAAGAACATTGGAGCAATCAAGACGAATCTAACGATATATTATTTGTATAAATCCATCTTAATTAGTGGTTTGAAAAATATGAGATAATATTCTTTACAAGATACGCGCGAACAACATAACCGTCAACAAAGCGTCTAAACTTTTAATATAATATTTTAATAAAAATTATCCAGTAACTATCATATCAATAATTATTCAATAAATGATAAAATACATCTGTGATAATATGGTTTAAATATTTTGTTATTATCAATATTGGTGGCTCTACACGATCTATAAATAGCAAATGAAGAAACTGCAACAGTAGTTTTGGTTTATCCCAGAAAGAAGAAGTCGTCCCTATTGCTAGGAAATGGGCTTCTTCTGGTTAGGTTATATTTAGGTATTTAATTATCTTTAAATAAAAGATGATAAACACTAAAATTCACTTAAAGGGTTAGTTTTCTCGAGTCAGCGGTGGAAGAGCTGGCTCTAGCTCGAGCTGTAGCGACGCGCGACGGGAGCGATGCTAGAACGTTATTAACGACTCGACGCAACGCCCAGACGACGGTAATTAATATCTGGCGCGATTTATACACGTTTAACTTATATCATTAATACACTGTAGGGATTATTTGACAGTAAAGCGACAGTGTCCAAGTTATAAATGTTCTACTTTATAGGTCAATATCATGTGCAAATTGTTTAAAGGCTATTTTATTCATTTGAAAAACACAAAGGATTACTGATAAGTTTATTCTCATTTAATGTCACGTTCACAACCGACTTTAATTACGATTGATTTGCGGAGATTTATTAAAGAGTTTCGTTGTCTGTCTCCGAAAGTCATCATGAGATCTTTACGAAATTTATATATGAATATATGACTTAGTTATGCTCGAACATACAATAAAAAATACAACAATCTAAATTGAAAGCCTCCCCTTTTTTAAATTCGGTTAGGAATATGGTGAACACAGAAAGTAACCTTTTAAAATGCGTACATGACGCATGCACACATAGACTTTGCTTATATTGCTATACGGAATATCGGAACCCCTTCCAAACAAACCCTTGACCTTCTGTACTGTCGGTGTTATGACATACAATGTTAATAAATTCATAGTAACGATTCCTTTTTTTTATTTTTTTACACTTTGTGCAAATAGGTGAAGCAAAGTTTTGTTAGAAACATCTCATCTAATATATATTTCCTAAGATTAAATAATGATATATTTAAACGTGTCTTTGAACTGAACAGTATCAATATAATCTTAGTTACTAGTTACACATGCCAGTTTTAAATCTACTTACTCACCAGCTCTTTAGGGTCAAAGAGGCTGTTACTCAATTTCGCCAAGCTCCAAACAATATAAGATGCAAAGTGAGTTAGTGTTAGGCGCATCAAGCGGTCAGTCGTCGGCATTAGCATTGCAAACGTACAACGTGTTACGACGAGCCGCTCACGTTGCGTTGTACCCACCGCTGGACTCGTGTATTTAGACGGTATACTTGTTGAAAACAAAGTTTCCAAGAACAATTTCCTATTAGCGTTCGACCGAAGCGAAATTGTTCTTTGAAATTTTGAATGAACTTTAACTTGAAAGTGAACCAAGTACTAATGTATTGATATAGTGTACGGGATGCGCTAAGTCTAGTAAAGTACGTAATTATTGTTGTCAGCCGTAACTGTTCTACTTGGACACCTTAAACGTCATGTTTACTTACGTAGCCTCACGTATTATCAACTTGGTAGATTATATTTATCACGTTTTAAGGTGTCATACCAAAATGGCTATTATTACGAAGACTGCGATAAATATAAATCTTAAGCGCAACGAGGGCAACGATTGACATTTTTTAAGTATCGCAAAATAAAAATGTTTCTGTGGAAGTCCAACTCGCCTTTAACAGATTTTTTTATTGCAACCAACAATCATCACTAGCTCATAACAGAACCATTTAGTTGTGTTAGTAATCGATTGTCGAAACCATACCATTCAACAAGCAATAGAATATTGAAAATGTGAACTAGAAAATGATATTTGATCGCGAAATTGAATCCACCGAACGCACAGCCACAACGTTTGCAGCGCGCTGCACAACAACGGACACAATAGAAAGGGTCCCTCAGTACTCGACTGTGGATATTTCATGTGTCAACCACAAGAGGTCAGTGGTGTATTGCTGCTGTTATGATTCTGTAGCTATACATGTATTGTAGTGCAGTTAAAAGCATAAACTGTGTACGATATGGTACGTAATACTAGCAAACTAATACCTACTTTGTGGAAGCGCACCAGATTAATTAGGATATATTGTTGAGATGGGTTGGTTACTTCCCGTGATTTTATAATTTATGTTAAAGTAAATCTACCAAGTAATAGAGTAATTTGCGGCACTGTGGACATAAAAGGACTGAGGACAACTCAATGTATAAAACTTGTGCAATATTAATATCTGGCTGCCAATACGAATGCGTTTGCCAGGCTTATGAATGTTGATTAACTGTCCTTGTAATATATGAGAGAGGTTTCTCTACGATTTTAATAGAGAACGCTCGCTCTTCATAGGCTATGGTGCTGAGTCATGGCTTTCACATTTGAAGTTGAAATTCTTATTTTAATATAAGAATTTCAATTTCAAATGTGAAAGCCGTATTGAAAAGTAGGTATTGTTGAAACAGAAATTACAACTATTAAAGAGCAACTTTGTTAATTCTATTTTATGAATGCATCGAACAGTATAACATTAATTATTTTTGTAATATGTTTGCTACTTAACTAGTGTCAGTTACGGTTTGGCTCGCTGCGTGGCACAGGGTGGCATTGATTCCTGTTCTGAGTTCTTTTCTCACACATTTACTCAAGCATTGTAAAATATTGTAGCTAGTCAAGCACTAAACAAACAACTCATAGCCCTCTCTCTCAACGAAGTGCCGCAGCGAAGGCTCCAAGCAGAAGGGATGAAGCTGAGGCTTAAGTGGAAAGTTATGATTGCTAAGCTCTCAGTGTTACAGTTGTTTAACTTAGTTATTAGCTCACCATTCATATAGAAGACGTAACTAGTGCCGCAACTGTGACAACGCTATGGATTTTATAGTTTGATACATAATACCAGTATTCAACATTTTAAACTTATTTATCTACTTCTTTGCTGACTTCTGATGACTGGTTCATCAACGAAGAACTTAAATAGCTGGGGTTACAAATCTGAAGTTTTGACAGCTTCCAGCCACTAAGCACTAGACTATACTAAGAATAATTTGATTGTGGTTCCCTAAGGGGGTAAAATAGGGCCACAAGTTTGTATGAATCTCCGTCAGTTTCGAAGTAATTTTTTTTAAATGTTGTATGTATTTTATTTCGGATTTAAACTAAAAATCACGTTTTAACGTTTTTAGAAAATCAACGCTTAAACGGGTAAAATAAAATATTAAAGTTTTGAACTAAGCTAAGTGAAATTTTGTATTTGACAACCACGTGTGTCGGTGATTTTGGAAAATAAACCAAATAGTTAAAATAGTCTTGGTAAATTGGCAATTTGAAGTTAGATCTATTAAATAGGTATAACAAATGGTGTGGTATTGAAAATGAAGAACGACGTGCTTATGTAGTGTAGATAAGGGCGGGAAGTGATATATTTGGTACTTCACTCCTATGGTAGTTCTGTTATTTAGGTATTTTAGTATAAAGTTTTGAACACTTTGCAACTGCCAGCAAATCTTTTTTTGATCAAGAAAGCCCTGATCTTGATCGACTTTTGAATTGATTGACATTGATTGATGGCGTTTTTATTATCACGATTGGGATATTTGAAGTAAAAAGCAAGCAAGTAATTTATATTTGAATTAGTTGCGTCATTTTCGTTACGTATACCTAATCTAATTTCCTTAAAATAAATTGTATTCGTTTTTATTTGCCGACAAAAAAAGAGGAGGTTCTCATTTTCTCGAGTATATTTTTTTAAAATTCTGGTGCTATACAAAAATGAACGCAAAAAAGAAGTCGAAGTTCCTTGTTGATTTTGTATATGTATTTTACATTATATCTTTGTATTTTTAAAGGTACATTTTCTGCTGTCTATATAATCTTTCACAAATCATTAAAAAATATGCCTTATACAATAAAAAGACTATTTCGGGTAGTCAGTAGGCAATTATCCACTTCATATGTTCTTAGGAATTATCTCTGTAACACGAGGGAATTTCTTCTTCTCGATTCTCTCCAATTACTGAAGGTTGGATATCAGCCTTGAAAAACTCTCTTTATCCCTGGCGAGGTGAAACAGCTCTTAACCCGGTCCACTCGCAAATGTTTCGAACCCGCGACTTTTACGACGGCTTACACCACGTTTGACCGCAATTTTGTCCATCATAATCAGTTTCAGTAACTCGTATCTCTCGTGTCTGAAAACATGGCTGAGGTAAGCAACTTTTCTTGTTTTGAGAGTCTGCATCAACTTGTGATCTTGTCCGACCCATCTTAAAACTTCAGAGTTCGTAATCTTATGAGTCTAGTTTACTAAGAGCATGGAGTGATACCACATTTTTCGACATGGAATTTACAAATTCAAGGAGTGAATGGTTAAAACAAGTAAACATGAACATAGAGTAGGTACGGAAACAAACGCGCAACAATTTGATTCGCAACTCGTTGATTCAACTATTGCTCCATCCTTAAACTCTAATCATTAACAAGTTCTTATAGTAACAGTCCGAAACAAAAAATATGTAGCCGATGCAGTGATGAAATAACATGTAAATTAACCATAAGTACGCGCTGGGTGTACACACACCCAGCGCCAAATTAATCCGTTCGCAGGTACAATGGGCGGGTGCATTGTTCGTGGACAATTGTTTTCCCCACATATTGCGCTCCGGCCTTAATAACGCGCAGTTTATGAAAAACTCTCTCCTTTTAGGGCTCCATTTTTAATGTTTGTCGCAACGGTTTTCCTGTTCCCGCCGCTGTGCCGGGTTCTGTTATCAAAATATTTTTTTTTTCTGGTGTTATTTTATACAACATTTCGAGTACTTTGAGTCTGTGGTGTCATATCAAGATAATTGGAGTTAAAGCTGGCGAATATATAACAAAGTGTGGTCATGTGAGCATATTACAGAATCACAGTATAGTTGACGACCGCTCTGTCAAACCTAGATTATTGCTTTTTGTTACTTAAATTATATAAATGGCACCAGCGTGAGCACGTCCCTTACAGAACTACAACTAAAATTCAATTCCAAGAACATAAAATATATTTGCAGCAACATCTAAACTTATCGCTAGTTCTATCGCAACAAGTTAGTTTGTGCATTTAAACTGTTTTATCTCAATTAATCAAACCGAGCGAAATTTTCAATTTTGAACTATTTCGCAGCAGAGTCATTACTTTCATTGTAAGTCGGCAAGTTAATTAAAACTTTCTAGTTTGTTAACTGAAACTCCTTTCTACTTCGACCGTTATTGTTGCCGCGTTAATTCAAGTGGCGAACATTTTAAATTTATAAGACAAAACTTGGACAAAATAAACGATATCTAAGCAATGGACTATGAAGGAAATCGATATTTATTTAATAAAAACAACATAAATTAAAGTACATATACATATATATGTTCGTAAATTTTCGCGATTTGTACACATTATAGAATTTAAAGAACTAAATCTAGACTAGTTACTTATAAAATATTAGAAGTTTTTAATCAGCTACCAGGTCAGGCTGTCTTGCGGCATAGGCCTCCTCAAGTTCCCTCCAAATGTGCCGATCCGTCGCTGTCCTTCTCCAACCCTTGGGCAGATCGTCTTCCCACCTTTTCTTCTGCCTTCCTCTACGCCTTTTATCGCGGGTACCATTCCGTTACTTTTTTGTCCACTTTCCTGTTTGTGGTCTTATTATGTGACCAGTCCATTTCCATTTCAGGGTTCGTGTTTTTCCTTTAACATCTGTTACTTTAGTGATGCTCCTAATTGTTGTAGCTTTCCATTTGTTTTTCAAACTTAGACCTAACATGCTCCTTTCCACCCCTTTTTGGCATACACCCAGTTTGTGTTCAATATTATGTGTTGGTGGCCAGGTCTGGCAGCCGTAGGTAAGGCATGGAAGTATGCAGGTGTTGTAAACGGTTTTCTTTTCCGAGATAGGCACAGATTTATTTTTCATAACTTCCCGGAGGGACCAGTATCTTTGCCATGTATTATTTACTCGTCTCGACTCGTCTTAGTAGTTTAGTAGTTTCTGATATTTATTGTTAAACCTGCCTTTTTACTTTCCGCTGTTAGTTGTTTCAGCATTGTTCTTAGAGTGACAGGATCTTCTGCAAACAAAATGAAGTCGTCTGGGAATCTCAGGTGGTTGTAGTTTCTCTCCGTTTATATTAATGCCGAATGTTTCCCAGTTAATTTGCCTAAATATATTTTTCAAAACTGCATTAAATATTTTTGGTGACAGCAGGTCTCCATGTCTTACACCATTCTGTATTTTAAATTGTTCTCCAACGCTTCCGAGTTGTACTTTTGCTGTGCTATTGATATATATGTTCCTGATAATTCTAATAAATTTACTTTCCACTCCTTGGTTTTTTAAAGAATCTCATATGTAATTATGCTTCAAAGAGTCAAATGCCACATTATAATCTATGAAAGACAAGTAGTATGGGCGGTCGTATTCATTACATTTCTCAATAACTTGCTTTACAGTGTGTATGTGATCGACTGTTAAGAAATCTGAGCGGAAGCCCGCTTGTTATTTGGGTTGATTGCTATCTAGATTTTTAGTCAAGCGGTGTAATAAAATTTTGCTGAATACTTTGCACAAGTTCGGCATCAGACTGATGGGTCTATAATTGATGATCGCACATTTGTCTCCTTTTTTATATAAAATAATTATTGTTGACGATGACTATTGGTAAGGGATTTGTTCCATTTTTTAAATTTCATTGCATATATGTGTTAAAGGGTGTTTTATCTCTTCCATGGTAATTTTTAGTAACTCATTTGTTATCTTATCATCTCCGGGTGATTTCCCTGCTTTCTGTGTTTGAATAGCTCTTCCTACTTCACTTTGCAAAATGTATGGGATCGGTTCTGAGTTTGGGTCTTTTTCTAATGTTGTTTTGCCTAAGTATTCGTTCATATTATCTGTATACATTTTTTTGTGAAAAATCTGTTGCCGTTTATAAAAATAATCGTCGTTTAGTTGTAGTTTATATTTTGTTGTCTTTTCCCTTTTTTATTGTCTTAAAGAACATTCAACATGGATACCAATCCATGTTGAATGTTCTTTAAGTGGTTTTAAAGCTGTTTTAAATTCTCCCGTTTTAGTAATTTGATCTCTTATGATAGTAAGTCAATTTTTTGTTCTATGTTTTTTAATTGCTTTTGAAATTTCTTTACTAATCTTTATTTGTGTACGATTTTCCTTTCTTTTTTTTATCATTTCTTTTCTTTGGTTAATTTTTAATCTGCCTTCTTCACCGAGCTTGTCTTTTGTATCTTTTATTTTACATTTGTTTATTTTTGATAGTGCTTATTCTAAGATGTTATATTTTCCTTGTACATTATTCTGTTTCTCTATTGACTTTAATGATAGTTTTAATTTATTTCGGTTTTGTTCTGGTATATGTGTAATACATTACATACATACAAGTAAACATATGCATAACATATAGTCATACATTATATTAATTTATGTGGCTAACGTTGAGATTCTCTTTATCCATCGAGTAACAGTGCACGAACTTAATAAAAAAACTCTCAGGTACGACGCTTGGTTAGATGATCAATTAATATAGTGAAGGTGAAATGAGCATTGACGTCATTTATACCAACTGTCATCTGAGGATCAGTACGCCCCTGTTTACTGATTCCTAGAGTCCTTAGAACCGCTAGATATTGTTGGGGAAGAAGAATCCGAATCGTTAAGAACATGACAACGTTTAGCGTTACGAATCATTTAGTTGCACCGATTGCTTTGGGCTTTTATAAAGAGCCCAATTGACGTCATCACGATCCTTTCTGAATTTACAAAATGTTCGATCTCTACGCCACATAGATGACTTCAGATGGCAACTCTGCCGATGTCGACAATTCTGCCAATGTCAGATGTGCGATGGAGGAACTCGTAATTTTGGATTAAATTTTAACGTTGAACTAGTTAAGGTATTTTATTTGTTTTTTATTTTTTATTTGTTTTATAAAAGACGACTCCCGCACTAGGGTACAAGCCCTGTGTCGCGGGGGATTTTACAAACATACAAGTCACGGACACAAAGTACACCCAGACTCGGAACAACAATTTGTGGCTCACACAAGCAGCCGGATACACTCCCACCGCGCCACAGAGACAGTCAATGTACTATGTACATTAAATCAGAGCTCTAAAATAATATTACATTTAATTATCCTTGGTGGTAAAAACCAGCACCTTTACTACAAGTTACTACGATAACTTAGCAAGGGTGCTGGTATCGATTACAGCTGTGATTTTATTTTAGTTAGAAGATAAAACAATGTACAAAAATATCCATTTACATGTAAACCTGTTTATATGAAATACATTATTATTATTAACATGTATAGGTTATAACAGCGTAGTTACAACTTCAACACTAAGATCTCGTTCGACCACTATCAGGTTGAATTCATACCAAAACGTGACAAGCTAAAGTGAAACCTTGAGTTTTTATATTAACTACTAGTTTATTTTATCATATTCGATACCATTTCACCACTTGGATAACAGACTAGAAATTTAACCACTAAGGAGATAAATAATTACCATCTTAGTTACATTATTATTTTACTTTAACGAAATTTAAATACTACTAGATATTAGATCTCTAGCCACTAGCCTTTTTTAGAATAGCTATACTCATCATCATCATCAACATCATAATACGTTGACATTTCCCAATCGATTGTTAAATACGTTATCTACAAAGCTTTAAACTTTAACTAGACACCTGGTGAGTGTTAGACCGTAAAACTCTGCAGATAATCTACTACCAGCAAGTTCTAGTTATCTGCAGAGTGTTAATGGTTCAACTGTTAGCGACTTAGTTCCCAAGTGTCACGATCGGTGGTACGGGGGACAAGTTTGAGTCGTTCAACTATTCTAATTCATGATCCCAGAGATCGTGAATAAGAATTGAATTTGTATACAAGGTTACCAACCACTTGACCAGGATGAATGTGATTAGTATGGACATTATTATTATCATCGATTGGTATATGTAGGCCTCCTATCGGGCGGATAAGTCAACTAGTCAACACATTTTTGCGTAGTGACGTCACGTCTGGTGACAACGCAAGATTTTTGATTGCGGCAACTCAACGCTTCTATTGTGGTGCTCCTTGTAAGTTATTGGCGAATTATGGCTTGGTAAGTAAAAATTCAAAATTCTTTATTCACTTAGGATGCAAAACAACTCTTGTGATACGTTGGGATTCTACATGTACATGTAATGCCAAGTTCGCAAACAATAGGTAAAGCCGGAGAAAAGAACCTGGCAATAAAAACTCGCGGGGACTCTTTTCAAATTGCCAATTTTACAATGTTTGAATGTTTATAAACTTGATGTGGGGGTAAAGTGCTGCGACTAATATACTATACACCATGTTAAAGGACTGATGCAAATTGTATTATCAAAAAGTTGAAACATGAGATAAAGCAAAATCAGCCTTAGTGGGTACATTATAGTAGGAACATCTACTTACAACAAAGGTAAAAACTATATGTTCTTAAATATTGGCCAAAATACTTGTAACGAATGATTAAATATAAAACATTAATTATGATATCAAAAGGAAGAAAAGAATGGCGTTTATTCGTCACGCAGAATCTTTACTTACAAAAGTCAAATCGTGCTCTTTATCATTGTGACAATTAAAACAAAGTGATAACAAAATTCACCCAAGCATATTAAAGTAACAAGGAGCAAGCAACTAGATCCATTTTTAATTATCATTTAAATATTCATCCTCTGTATAATAACCTCTACGTCAATATTATATATAACCTCTTAATAAAATTTATTGTATCAGTTTATTTATTAATTTTCATAATATTTATATAAGCGGCTTATTTAAAACATGTAGCTGTAAATAGTGTTTGTCTCCTCAGGCGTAATGTGATACTGAACTTATTATGCTTGAGTGAGTTTCGTCTGTGTTTAATTTAATGCTCTTACTTTAATATAAACACGCTGTTTTCAATTACTTCTACAATTTAATTCATAGATAAATCTTCTATATCTTGATATAATAATTAAATAATAATGTGTCTTAAACAAAAAAATACTTCTGACAATTCTGAAAATTGAAAATAAACAATGACATTTTCTTTCAATACTTTATAATTAGATCTGATGTGTCAGTTAAATACTGCAATGAAACTCTCAGTCCAAGACTATCATTTTATTTCCTTCTTATTCTAACTTATTAAAAGTAAATCACAAACGAATTTCATAATCAAAAAGATTACATCACAATAAGTTTTTGATTTATTTACTTGAAACCTCGGCATATACATCACAGCACCTACTCTTGAATAGTCAGCCAGCACAGTTATTTACTTTTAACAGCGTGCAATACTTTCAGTAAAAGCATGTTTTGAGTCAGTCAGACGTGACGAACGCAGTTGCCCAAAAAATTGGCAAATATTAAAGGATACGCCCCGAGGGTGTCACCTGTGAGCCCTGCGACTCAATTTGCAATGTTTACATGTCGTATTTGTATACAGAATATATTTATTAAACACACAAGCAGTGGGCGGGAAGGTTCACACTTAAAGCTACTTTTGTCACAACTCAACAGTTATTTACGATATTTTTGTGATAATAACGTGGTAATATTTTATTTGTACAATTTGAACGGAATAAGCTGAAGTGCTTTACCTATATCTCTGGTAATTTTATATTGAACTATAGAGATTAGTTTCCGAGCTTAGATGTCTTACGCTCGGCAGTGTATCACTCAAACTGTAAGTTGTATTCTCAGATAAGAAACTCTTTATCGTTAATTTTGAACGTCTGACTAATTATTTCCCATAGTTATTAAAAGTAAACAATTTTGCTCAGAATTTAAAGTTACAGTTTACTCAAAATAGAACAATAATATAGTGTAAGGTACATATAGTGAGTTTTGTTTTTAATTGGTCCTTGAAACAAAAACTACAGGCTAATAATTATGGTTTTACCATATCAGTTCAAAAGGCGTAATAACATGGCGTAATTAACGACATTGGAACACCGCCCGCCGATTCCATTACATTGTAGAGTTTGTACTACTACCGTCCTCTTTAACGTTATAACTGGCGAGCATTATTACTGCAACACTGTTGAATACCTACACGCTGGTAGCAACATTGAATTTGATTGCCTGGTAGGTTAAGAATTATGAAGGAGCTTGTAATGTTGCACAAGTAAATGGTAATAACAAACAATGTATGTACGTGCAGATGCAGACTGCACGTACATACATTGTCTATAATGACGTTCTGCCAAGTTATTAACGTTTTCTAATAGATATCATCATAAAAGATCGAATTGAAGCAGCGGTAGTCTAATGGTTAGTAGTCTAATGCATTGGACTAACAATCGTGTGGTCGTGGGTTCGAGTCCTACCCATTATAGTACGCCCGTGAACCCACTTTTATCAAATCGTTAACTTATTATTTTCATAATTACGGAGATCACTTACTATAACAACGCCGCATCCACATAGCTACGTGACAAGATAAAAAATAAATAAAAAAACAAAGATACCGTACATATGTGATACTAGCTTCCGCCCGTGGCTTCGTCTGCGTTAAGTTTGGAGTGCCATTTCATCCCTCTAAAGATTTGCTTTAGGCTTTGTAGTGGATGCCTACATCATAACAACTATCTGGGTACCAAATTTCAACTTAATCCATTCAGAAGTGTGAGCTGTGTGCTGGTGCTCTTATGCCTCTTAAATACACAAATAACTGATTGCAACTTCGTCCAAGTCACTTGAGAGGGCTAGAGAGAGTGGACCGTTTGGTACCTACAATACAACCTTAAAGGAGCTAAAACTGTCTTTGTTTTATTCACGAACCACTTGAGAACAATTGAACAAAATTTAATAAAATTTGGTACACACAATGCTAATTTAAAATCACGCAGAAGTAACCAGGGGAAACATTGTTTTCATCTGGTTATGTCTGTAATGGGTAACATTTTTTTTATTATCGTTAAAAGTATATTAGGGCTATTTTAGGGTACACCACGCTATGATCGGTATGACTGAAACAGGAATAATAGAGGAACGCTGGGTGTACGACACGATAAGGGCCACAGGCCTTTTAAAAATAAAATGTAGGCATACAATAATATTATAGGTATTTATGTGGCGTACTATGCATTGTAAAGTAACATATTAATACATAGGTATATTTTCTTTAAATAAAATATAAAGTTATTTACTATGTTATGTAAAAAAACCGGGCAAGAGCATGTCGGACCATGTAGTGTATCAGTGTAGGGTTTCACAGCCTTGAATAATGGCATCAGCAGAAGAGCGCATGTTCATGGCACTTACGCTCTTTTGTTGAGAAACGCAGTTTTTTATCAATAACTCCATGACGGTATAAGCGATCATGTCTGAAATAATTTTAGTTTAAAGTATTTATTAAGCGCTATTTTTTCATATTTTTTGATCACAGGGTTCAAAACTTAAGGGGTTGACACAATTTTTGCAACTTTCGGAGCGATTATTTTCAACAATTTTCACTCAACCAAAAAAAATTGATTGAAACTTTAAAATGTTTTTAAAAGACTTGTCGAATGATGTGCCACACGTTGATATTTGCCAAGAAAAATAATTGTACACATGTCCAATCAATCAATCAATTCTATTACATGAATGGAGTGCCCCCACTTCCACCACAACATATTTGATTACCATAAAAAAGGTAATAGTGGGTCAACCTTAAAAGATAGGCATTTGCTGTCGTGGACTTTTTTTAACTTTTTAAGAGGAACGAATCCGTCGTCCATTATTGTTGTGTAACTTTAACCGTTCACACAGCGCACGCAACGGAAGCTCTCAAAAGGAACCCGTTCTTGCAACGTTTTTCATTGTTGGGCAACAGCTTCTATTGATCATAGCGTGATGTTAGCCTACAGCCTTCCTCGATAAATTAGCACAAAAATATTTTTTCAATTCGAACTATTAGTTCTTAAGATCATAGCGTTCAAACAGATAAACTCTTTAGCTTAATAATATAAAAGTAATAATGCAGGCGAAGGCATTAATTAATTTCCGACAGCGTGATATTACATAATCTTGTTTGCATCTTTTTTGCGCAGGCGGGTTTTTTATAATACTTTCTAGTGGTTTTATCTTAATTTACTTTTATTCTAATTGTTTATATCTGCCTAGAGGTTTATAAAATACTAGCTATCCCGCGCAACTTGATTTGCGTAAATTTTCCCCGTTTATGCAACATTTCTTATTGTTCCGCTCCTATTGGTCGCAGCGTGATATTATATAGCTCCTCGATAAATGGGCTATCTAACAGTGGAAGATTTTTTTAATTAGGATCAGTAGTTCCTGAGTTTCGCGTTTTAACAAACAAACTCTTCTGCTTTATAATATTAGTATCGATGAGGTAACAAAGAATATTACATGCAACAACATGCAGTCGGGTAAAAAGTTGACGGCTAGGCAGTAGGTCACCTCATTTTATCTTGAAATGGTAATATTTACTTTAACGCATATGATTTAAGATAACTAGCAATGCGGGATTGTTAGTCCCACATTACTAGTAATCCGGTTAACCCCTCCAGCTAAGATCAATGGCTTGTATTAGGAGTGGGTTTACGTCGGTAGTATAAGGGCTCTTTTGGACGTCCGGTATTTTTACTGGACGCCGGACGTCCATAAGACATTTGTTGCAGGACCGGCTTGTCCGATTTGTTCGGTGTCTGTGAACACAGGGCGCTGGATTGAAACTGGATCGTGTGAAAAAGACCTAAGCCACACTGCACGGTCCGGGAAATCACCGTATGTCTTAAATAGCCTTAATAGGTTGGATTCGAACCCTCACAATTGCGAGTCCGATGCCTTAGCCACATAACTAATGGTTACAAACCCATAATTACTAGAGGTGGTATTTAGCCCATAGCTAACAATCGAACCCCTATCGAACACCGAGGGCGAGGGTGGCCGCACTTCACAGATCATTACCCCTATTAAAACTTGTTGGGTTAATTCTACCTCACCGACACTGAGTATGAACTTTGAAACTATTGAAAAATCTTTTAGGATATGCTATTTGAAGGACATTTATAATTTATTTATTCGAACAGCACTAATGGGACTAACTTATGGGACTAAATCACGATCGCAGAGGATACCATTAATTTCATTTATTTTTATTTCATTTATTTATTAAGCGATGCAAGCTTACAGTGGCGTCACCAAATCGCTTGCACGCTAGATTACATTTCATCATTCAATAACATAAAAAAAACATAATAATTTGACGTTATTTACATTTATTGCTAATTAAAAGGATTACACATTGTTAATATAATTTAAACTATTCTCTATTCGATAACATAAAAATAATAATTTGATTACATGCCATAAAATTTTTGGGCTAAACCATTTCGATTATTTTGTAAAAAACTATTAATATACACTACTGCTGTAGCCGTAGGGCTATTCTGTGCTTGGTCAGACCGCTTCGATGTTAGGTAAGCGAGCAGTTGATGCTGTCGTCGACATAATAGGTCGACATTATCCAATGGTGTCGTCGAAACGTTTATGCCGTCATAGTTCGATCCTTTAAATAATTGACGCGATTAAGTCCCGAAATATATTTAACATTGCTGGAACGCTATTGGCAGATTTTCATCAGTTAAAAAATATTTTTAAAAATAAGACTTATAGATTCGCGCCTTCCACCAGAGTACTAAGGTTATTGCTTGCGTGAGTTTTAATGGTGTAATGGTTGCAGCACTTTACTGGATTTATTGTATATATACATATATATTGTAAAAACTGACATTTCAAAAAAGTGGCCATGAGTTTTTATTGCCAAGTTCTTTTCTCACGGCTTTACTATTGCGAACTTGGCATTAAATGTAGAATCATTCTATTCCAAATTTTGTCTGACGTTCATAAGCGTTGCATTTGTAACCTAAATGAATAAAGTATTTTTGACTGTTGACTTTGCAGGAATAGATAGACTTTTAATAATTTTTAAATAACGAACGAAGTTGCAGTGCTGCTCTCTCCCTATAGACGTTAGCGTGATGATAAAAAGTAGCCTTACAGTTAAGCTGTGTTCTGACAGTGAAGGTCCCATCGTAATCAGTCCAGCCGTTTTGAAATTAGCAGGAATAAACAGGCAGACGGCCAAAAAATTAAAAATTGTGTTTTTATTATAAGTACTATATTTACATTCATATACCTGTGGTGTCAAGGTAAAGGGGGATGAGTCCAGGATAGTAATTTTTCAGTACACATGAATAAAGAAAACACACTACTAGTTTTTAAGAAAAATATAGTTTAATGATAAATATATATTTAAATGAACTACAAATTTATTTTGAATGTTATATAACAAAATGACCTATTATTTTTAATACATTTTTTTTTAAATTATTAATTATTTAAAATAATAACTGACATATCGTGTTTTACCTTAACAACAATAATATGTATACATGTTTTTACTATTGACTCCTCTCTTTATGCATTATTTTATCTTACTGTGGTAGTGATTACTTTAAAGAAATTTAATATATTTAAGTTAAAAACAATAACAACAGAAATTAAAATGAATTTATAATGTAATTGGAATAATTTTTAACTATTGTGGTAGAAACTTAAACATCAATGAACTCCTCAAGATCAGGATCAATATCACATGTATTTGAATTTATTACCAAGTTTTTATAAAAATCATGACAGGTATTATCAATCAAATGTAGAATACTTATGAGGTCTTTCTTTTTTTCTTCACTTATAGGCACTGGGCCTCCATAACATTTTTCAGGATTTAACAGTTCATTTGCTTTGCCCCTTCTACAAAAAGAAATTTCTTTAAACTCAGCCAAGTTATCTAATTTAGTTTTAAACTTTATTACACCTGGTCCATTGTCGCCACTGAATTGAAACCATTTCACGTCAAGCCATATAAATTTTTCGCCTGAAGTATCTACTTTGCGTAGCTGCAATGGACCTTTAAAAAGTTTTGCAAAATTTAAAAACATATCGTTATTCATATTTATAACAGAAATATTTGAACTTGTCATTCTGACCAAATTATGCCAGTCCCTGGGCACATGTATAGCCATGTCTGTTTTTTTCTTCTTGCGTTCAATTTGAGCGTGAATGGAATCGCACTCCATGTGCGTGTGACCAGGGACTAGAAACTTATGTTCAATTTTTAATTCTGGTCTGAGTTGGCTGATACATAAAAACATAGCAGCAACATGACTATTTTTATTCTGACCCCCACACGTATCAGAATAAAAGGTTACTGCTTTTATATGAGATGGCAATGAATTTAAAAAACTGTACAAACAAGACGCTATCTGGTATGCTCCGCGTCCCCCCTCAGCTTCATTCCACATAAAGCAAAAGCTTTTTTTACTATGGCAATCGTAAATGGTTAAATTAAATGTCCACAGAAGCCTTTTGTAAAAAACAATATTTGTTTTTAAATAGGGAGTTGGAAGACATTGCTGTAGATCAAAACAGTAAACTCTGCTGTCATCATTAGACGCTTCTTTGTCTTTCTTTTTCATAGAATAGGCTGAATCAGCTTCTGATTGGTGGACCTCAAGTTCCCTATTTAAAATTTCACGTTCGGGCGGTAAAGCTAGTTTTATTTTCATTTTGTACGAATCGCACGTGTTGCAGGTATCCAGTGAGGGTTTTTTGAA
This sequence comes from Herminia tarsipennalis, assembly GCA_945859575.2. Lineage (NCBI taxonomy): Eukaryota > Metazoa > Arthropoda > Insecta > Lepidoptera > Erebidae > Herminia > Herminia tarsipennalis. Next base: position 1,430,105 of record OX243836.2, on the reverse strand, counting down.
AGCTAAGCCCATAGCGCGGAATACATTTCCAAAAAATGTATACGATACGGGATTTTCTACTTTTTCTTTATACATCTGGTACATTATTGTTAACGATAGACCTGTAGGTAAATATTTTTTATTCGTATGACTGCGGCTGTAATGGGATTCGTACAAGGGATAGGAGCTTATATGGTTTCTTATCGTTTGAACTGCATCATCGCTTATTTTATTTGGAGGTACATGTGATCCACGTTTGTCAGGGCTAAGGATTCCTGATATCCTAACAGATTTTTTAGAGATTGCTACTTCGACGCATTTATTGGTTATACCATAGGTTTTCAAAAAACAACCTTTGCAAACTTCTATCATAGTCCCATTTACTTTTAAATTATATATATGATTCATGCTCCTTGGCTTGGGTTCGCCAGTTTGGTTTCGTAAGCGTTGGGTCTTCTTTGGTATATCCAAAATCAATGACGACAAATAAGCCGAACGTTTATTATAATTACCCAATGCCCACAATTCATCAAAAAGGGTTTTCTGAACGTCTGCATAAATTTTTTCTGAACACTTTTTACGGCATAAGGGTAAAGGAATGACTTGTCTAGACTGAATTGTTTTACCTGTTTGTGTCTTATATGTTAAACCTTTGTTTCTTTTTTCGGTAATTATTTTCCGTACGTTTGTTCCCTTTCTTTTTCGCCGTTGATTATTTGTTTTAACTAAATCTTGAACAACTTGGTTTTCGTTTTCTGGTTCGGTGACTAAATTCTCAGGGGACTCGGAAGAAGAACTAGTCTCTAATACAGGAACAAAAGTTCTATCACGCACACTATCATCTGAACTATAATCGGTGGGTTCAGCCGGTTCTGCATCTAGTGCCATTACTGTAACAAGGTTTAACATTTAATAAATTGACTGAATGTAGGTAGTCAATTAAATATTAGTTAAAAAAAAAATTAAAAAAGGTCTAGGTGTTTGCTGTGGTATCAATAGGTTTCTTACTTACCTACATGTATCAATCATCATACATGTAGGTAAGATACGAAATTAATGGAATAGCTATCAAAAGTACTAACTGTTAGTATAATCTTCCTGTGAAGTAAATCCCAGGTCAGAAGGAGTAAGCAACTCCTGTAACATGTTGGCCGGCTCTAATTGTTCTTCAGTTAACTCGCTGCTAACTGTTGATACATTTGTCGATGAAGTGTGGCCAAAGCTATCTGACGCCCTATCATGCAGTCCTGTAAAATTGCTAAACATGTCAATATCAAGTAATTACCTTCATTAGTTGCGGCACTTCATAATAAAACTCAAATGTAGGTATTTGTTTGTCAGGCGGCCGCGCGGCCGCGCCGGCCGTCGCTCTTCGGTTCGTATTATAAGTATCTACCTACATATCGGTTTCTCAAGAACAACGAACATTAACATCTTAGAACACTTTAAAAACTTAACTAGGCACTTGAAAACTACTAATAATTAATAACTAATAGATATGTATGAACTTTAATCAATAATTTAATAGTTTGATTCATAGGTTAGGTTAGGTTAGATAAAACTTGTAAAACAGTAATACTCACTTTCTGTACGTCGATTATCCAGAGTCAGTTTCATTATTTTATCAATCCTACTCATTTTTTTTATGTATTTCAACAGCTACCACTCGAAAAATCACAATCTTATAATTTTTAATGTAGATCAAATCACGACAACTTCGCGCGCAAAATACAACTGACGCGTCAAGATGACATGTCTCGACTTGTCCCATTTTGCACATTCTTTCAAAACATAAATTTCTATGTAAAAACGAGATGACTATATTTAACTCTCTTTACTTAATTATCATTTTACATTTATAACAAAACTCGTTTTGTTATTAGAATTTTACGAAATAACAGAACATTATTATGACTTATCTCCTTTTTACCGAGATAGATATCGATGTTTACTATTACAAAACACTAAAAACTCCTTTATCAAAATTTATGACTCATCCCCTTTTACTTTCATCAGCCTATCGCAGTCCACTGCTGGACATAGGCCTCTCCAATTGCACGCCACTTTGTTCTATCTTCGGCTTCTCGCATCCAGCTCCTGCCAGCCGCTTTGCGTATATCATCACTCCACCTGGCTTGAGGGCGTCCTACACTACGTTTGCCAAGTCGCGGTCTCCACTCAAGAACTCGTTTACCCCAACGGTTGTCGGTTCTTCGGCTAATATGGCCAGCCCACTGCCACTTCAACTTGCTAATCCGGTGGGCTATGTCGATAACTTTGGTTCTCTGCCGGATCACCTCATTTCTGATTTTGTCCCTAAGAGAAACTCCGAGCATAGCCCGTTCCATAGCCCGCTGAGCGACTTTGAACTTGTGGACCAGCCGTACCGTCAGTGTCCACGTTTCGGCTCCGTATGTCATGACGGGTAGGACGCACTGATTAAAGACTTTAGTCTTTAGACATTGTGGGATCGACGATGAGAAGACTTGACGTAGCTTACCAAACGCTGCCCAACCCAACCGAATTCTCCTGTTCACCTCGTCCTCGAAGTTGTTTCTACCTAACTGCAATGACTGCCCGAGGTACACATATTTTTGAACAACTTCGAGAACGGCGCCGTGCACCGCTGTCGGTTCCGGTAGTACATGTTCATTGAACATGACCTTGGTTTTATCCAAGTTCATCCGTAGGCCGATGCGTACAGAGGAGTCAGCCAGGTCATTCAGCATCCGTTGCAGGTCCTGCAGCGTTTCCGCCATTATGACAATGTCATCTGCAAATCGCAAGTGAGAAATGTATTCACCATTGATGTTGATGCCCCGCCCTTTCCAGTGCAGCGTCTTGAACATATCCTCCATTGCATTTGTGAACAGTTTCGGGGAAATAACGTCCCCTTGCCTCACTCCTCGATGCAATGGTATAGGTTTTGTTTGCTGATTCTGTACTTGGACGGACATGGTGGCGGCTTCGTAGAGACATCTCATCACTTGGATATATCGCCAATCTACTTGGCATCGCTGCAGAGACTCCAGAACGGACCAGATTTCAATCGAGTCAAAGGCCTTCTCATAGTCCACGAATGCTAGACACAGGGGCTGATTATACTCCTGGGTCTTTTGTATAATCTGCCGCACTGTGTGGATGTGGTCTATGGTGCCATATCCGCTCCGAAATCCAGCCTGTTCCGGTGGTTGGAATTCGTCAAGTCTTCGCGCAAGACGGTTCGTGATGACTCTTGAAAACAGCTTATAGACGTGGCTTAGAAGAGAAATAGGTCGGTAGTTCTTCAGCCGGGTCTTATCTCCTTTTTTGAAGAACAAGACGACTACACTTCTACTCCACGCCTCCGGAGTTCTCCCTTCAAACAGGACAGCATTAAAAAGCTTTTGGAGCTCCCTCAGTACGGGTTTACCTCCAGCTTTTAACAGCTCTGTTGTAACGCCATCCTCTCCAGGGGCTTTTCCATTTTTCAGCTGTTTAAGAGCCAGCACGATTTCGTCAATGTTGACTTCTGGCAGGTCTTCGGTGTAGTGGCGTGTTAGAGTGGCTCTAGGACCCTCATTTTCAGGATCAGGTCGAGATGCATGCGAAGCGTATAACCGGCCATAAAAGCCTTCCACTTCGGAGAGGACTGCCGGCTTCGAAGAAACGACTTCTCCACTTGCTGTGGTCAACTTCGTCAGGTGGCTTCTTCCAAGAGATTGTACGAACACCTTTGACCCCCGGTTCTGCTCGATCGCTCTTTTAATCAAAAGAGTGTTGGAGCACCGAAGGTCGTGTCGTATAAGCCTGTTGATCTCTTGGTTTAGAGCGCGCTTTTCCGACGAAGTGACGGGTGGGTTTTCACGTCGTTTTTTCATTAGCCCTAAAGTCTTTTCCGAAAGCTTTGACTTCTTGCCCTTACGCTGCATTTCACAAAATCTCGTACCTTCTTCCCTGAGTATCCGAACCACATTTACGAGCTTCTGGTTTACGTCTGTTGTGGTTTCCATGGCAGCAAATCGGTTATCCAGGTTTGACTGGAACGCTTCGGATCCTATCATGGTTTGGAGCAAAGTAGGTCGGAGCCTGGACCTCATCAGACGGGCACGTTCCGCCTTGAAGTCGATATTCAGAGAGCCTCGGACAAGTCGGTGATCACTACCGGTATTAAACCTGTTGATCACGGTGACGTCTCTGAATATATGCTTTTTGTCCGTCATGATGAAGTCGATCTCGTTTTTCGTCATAGTGTCGGGGCTTTGCCACGTCCACTTCCTTTGGGGCCGTTTCTTGAAAAAGGAGTTCATCAAGAAGAGCCCCTCCCGTTCGAGGAAGTTGACTAGCATTTGCCCCCTATGATTTCTGCTTCCAAATCCATGGGATCCTACTACCAATTCGCTGCAATTTTGTACTCCCACTTTAGCGTTGAAGTCCCCCATAACAACGTTGTAGTGGGTCTTAGTGGTGGAGTGGAGGGCCCTCGATATGTCATCGAACATATCCTCCACTTCGTCGTCTGGATGTGCCGAGGTCGGTGCGTACACTTGCACTACCTTGAGGCTATACCTCTCGGTGAGCTTGATAATGAGGTACGCTACCCTGTTCGACACGCTAGACATTTCCACAACGTTGTCAGAAAGGGACTTATTTACCAGAAACCCAACACCACCTTGAGATTTTTGGTCTCCCTCGCGGAAGTACATAAGGTGGCCTGACTCGAGGGTTATGGTGTCCTCTCCCTCTCTTCGGACTTCACTTAACCCGAGGATATGCCACCTAATCTTCCCAAGTTCCACCTCAAGTTGTGCCAGATGCGAGTCTAGCCGTAGCGTGCGTCCGTTATACGTCGCCAGAGTCAGTCGGTTGTGGTGGCCTTCCGTAGCCCGGAGATTCTTAGCACCCCCCGCCACGCCGTTACCGTGGACGCCACCATGTCCAGGAATAGCGTGACTGCCGGGAACTGGGGGCCGTGGCCTTAGTGCTTTGTGCATTTGGGGTAATGCCCATAATCGCCACGCTGGGCAGGCGGGTTGGCGATCGCAGGGCGTAGCTCTCGCATCAGTGACGCTGCTGCCCGTCACTGACCTATTACTTCAGCTACGCCTTAAATTGGGATGGTTATACCGCCACCAGCCGGTCGCCAGAGCCTCGTTCGTTGTATAGCAGGATGTACCGCGTGCAGGTGAGGTTGGCTTGGAGCGAAAGATGGTGATGCGCCCCCTTACATCCCTTTTACTTTAACCCCAATTAAGTAAAAAAACTGTTATTTTAACTTTACAAACAGACACTTCAGTTTTAACTATTTGTATAGAGTATAAATTGTCGGTTTTAAAGTTATATTACATTATGCTCCTTGTACAGATGTTTTTGAAACTGAGGTCAATTTTTAAAACAACACTATTTTATGAAACTGTAAAGTAGCTATATGCATTGAATCTATTTTAAAAACTAACCTAGATCGACTAAATAAGGGTTTCTTAATCTAAAAGCATGTTTAGTTTTTTCATGTCTGTTTGTTCGGGGTTATTTTAAACTACTGAACTGAATTCTATTCAAATTTCGGGAGCATATTCTCATATGTCCGAATTAAATTATAGGCTATATATATCATCACGCTTTCCTTAGGACCTGAGCTATTGCTCACGCTATTGCATATAATGCCACGCGGGCAGAGCCGCGGTCATTATCTAGTATTATATAAGATGGCGGTTTGGGTTCGTTATGTCACATTTTACAAAAGGCAACGTAGTACTGTCGATCGCAAAAAATTAAACGTTTGTTGTATGGGAGTCCCACATATATTTATATTATTCTGTTTTTTTATAGCGGCAACAGAAATACATCATTTGTGAAAATTTTAACTGTCGAGCTATCACGTTTCATGAGATGCATCCTGGTGACAGACAAACAGACAGTGGAGTGGTGGTGGAATAGGGTCCTGTTTTTACCTTTTGGGTACGGAACCCTCAAAATGTTTTTTTTCGGGTAGCTCTCCTACACGTAAAGTGGGGGTGTGTTTTTTTTTCACAGCTACCCTAGGTCGTTTAAAAAGATTTGTATATTAAAGGAGTTGTTAATTTAAATTTTCTATTTACGAATCCGTTTGTGAAATATTAAGCCTTAAACTGATTTTTTTTGTTAGAGACAAAGAGCTTTACAATTTTACGAGTAACAGCCGACCAAGCGAGAAGGATCAACATTTCCGTATAAATTCCATTAATAATTACATATAAAACTTTGTTAATAAAAGTATGAAACAAATACAACAGAAAACCTACTTCTTATACCTTCTACTAATTTATTGTGCTGGGCTACATTTTGCGCCATGCACTTGTGGCGGTACCCACATATTAATAATAAAAATAAAACTGACACTTGTCAAGTGTCGCTCGCGTCAAATCCTGAATCGCGATATAGAAGTTTTCACAGCTGCCATCTATAAATACAAGTTCCCAACGTTAACCATTGGGCCGCGGCCCGCCAGGCATGATCACCTCGCCTGGTCGGAGGATCCTCCCTTTGTGTTGGAGGGACTTAACACCTTGCCCTCCACACACTTGCCCGGTTTTGTGAACAGATTACTGTAAACAGTACTTTATGTAAACCAAACTAAACACTTGTTTTAGTTATAAGTACCTACTTAAAGCTGTATAAATAAATAAAGAAAATATGCTACTCTAAATACAAACAGACCAATAACAATTATGTTCATGTCTCGTGCCTGTATTTAAAAATTATTAAAAAAACTTAAGCAGGTATTCTTAATTTTTGGACCTATATCATATTCCATACTATGTGAATAAAAAAAGTCGTCCTGCCACTTTTGATATTTCTCACCCATTTTCATTACTTCAATTTCATGTTAACTTTTTGACATAAAGGTAAGGTGTATATTTAGTAAGACAAGAGATTAATATGCAATTATTCATGTCCTCAAACATTCCCGGCTCGTCGAGGTGGAAGTACAAAGAAACTATGATCAAAGTGGCACATTTCACAAGTCGGGAGATACGCGCGTTACTGCTAAGAGGGTGGAGGAGGCAAGCGTATGAGGGAGGGTAAGGTGTGAGGGACACGTACTCAACTTCGTTAGATTTAGTTACTTTTAATTTATCCAATACTGATCCGTTTTGTGATATGTAGACGAGCACTACTAGCTCGGCTGAACGTTGTCATCAAGATTTATGTTTTAAAACAATTCTATTTTATTATTATTTAAAAATGATTCCTTGTGTTCAGGAGACTTAAAATTGTTTTACATTGTGTGTATAATAGTATACAAATATAGTCACTTGTCAAGAAACACACATCAATCTCTAAGAGGGTAAAATAGGGGTTGTAAGTTTGTATGGAACACCCTTCGTTGGAAGTTAGATCTCGTACTAAGCTTTTTGACATAAAATAAAGAAACACGTGTTTTCATCGTATTTGGGTAAAAATCAGTTTAATATTTCACAAACGGATTCGTAAATCGAAAAATAAAATTAACAACTCCTTTAGTATACTTTTTTTTAAAAGACCTAGGGTAGCTGTGAAATTTTGTATTTGGCTTTTTAGTTTAAAATAAATAAACAGTTGTTTCAGCGTTATAAAAAAATTAAATCCTCAAGGGGGTTAATAGGTATTAAAAAAAGTTAGAAACGTCGTTCAGTGTTTTTGGAAAATCAACTTATGCTTTGGCTCTAATAGGGGTTGCAAATTTGTATAGAACTCAGTGAAATGTTGTATTTGGCTTTTGGATGTGAATAAGGAAACACGTGTTTCAGCGTTTCATCGAAAGCGAAATACCAACCCTTTAGGGAAAAATCACGGCGAAGTCGCGGACAACAGCAAGTCTATAATAAAGCTTAGCTGAAATATGAAAAATAAAAAACACGGCAGTATCGTGTGGCTTGAGAGTTCACAGAGTTGGCAGGCCCGTCGTATCGTGCATTTTAACTGAACTGAGCAAAATTGAATTGAAGTGTTCCAGAGCATTGATTGTAATAACAATAATGTGAATAAATGTCGAATAGCACATTGAGAAACAAAATGACCGGTCAATATTAGCAGTAAGGGAAATATTATAAATAAATATTAAAAAAACATGTTTTCCTAACCATATTATGTATGGTACATAAGTGCGTGTACACTCTTAATCTCCGACATGGATATCCGACAAGATCGGAAAAACGGAGCAACCCCAACTACATCATCAAAAACTCAATGATCCCGATATGTTAGTAATGCACTTAGACTTGAGATGATCATACCGGTTGAAAAACCTGATTTGTAACAGATTTTGTAATGAAAATGTTTGATCTATGTCAGTGTCTACTAAAACTGTCGTGTTTCGATTAAGAATTACCTATTACTTTGTTATTTTTCTAATATATGAGGCAGAATCCTGAAAATTTGTCACTGAGTTAGGAACCACTGCTTTTGGTACCGATTTATCGTCGTCGTATTATTTTTAGTCTACCAGAAAACAATAACCCTCTTAATTTTGGGTGATTTGAAGTTGCCGGGTCAGCTGGTCCATTAAAAAAAAAGTCATCTATGTTATTTTAAGAATCTGGATTTCTTGTTAAATCTCACTTGCGTTATTAGCGTTAACAATATTGAAAAAAATATCTAATATCAGACCACTCACACCAGGCCATCTGATCCCAGCCTCTACTATGGCAACCACACAACTAATACTCGAACGTCTGAAAACGTCTGCTGCTGAACATAGGCCTCTCCATTGAGCGGCTGCATCCAACGGCTCCCTGCTACCTTAATCTAGTCGTCAGTCCGTCCTGTAGCGAGCAGTTCTACACAAGGACCTTCCGTACCCATCTATTATCGGTTCTACGAGCGATGTGGCCTGCCCATTGGCACTTCAACTTACTATGTACTGTGCTATGTCGGTATCCATAGTTCTACTGCGAATATCCTAATTACGGATTCTGTTGCGCAGAGAAACTCCGAACATAGAACGTTCCATAGCACGTTGAGCGACTTTGAGTTTTTGCATCAGGCAGGCCAACAATTTGGGACGACGTTTCGGTGCCGTATGTCATCACCGGTAATACACAATACATATGGGACAAGAAAACACTACGTAATTTGCCAAACGCTGCCCAACCGAGTTGGATCCGTCGATTGAACTCTTTGTCGAAGTTGGGTTTACCTAACTGGACTGTATGTACCTGGGACAAACAGTCCAGTTAGGTAAACCCAATTTCGACAATTTAATTTCGCTCAGTTCAGTTAAAATGCACGATACGACGGGCCTGCCTGTCAACTCTGAAGCCACACGATGCTGCCCTGTCATTTATTTTTTATGTTTCAGCTAAGCTTTATTATAGAACATTTCTACGGTAATTAATCCTTTACGGAAATCGTAATGACTTTCGAAAACAACTTATAAACATGGCTCAGAAGCGATATCTACCCTTTTTTTAAAAAAGAAAACGCCCACGCTTTTGCTTGCGAAGCTGTCTCCACCGAAAACGGCCACCGTCCTTGTGAAGGATCCTTATAGGATCACTCGTGTTTTTGTCTGTCCGTGAGTCACAGCCAATTAGCTCAGAATCTACTTGACCCATTGAGTTTAAATTTAGTACACATATGTATTTTTTTTTGACTCAAACACGGACACATAACGGTAACACCTCGCGGGCCTCGCTTCAAGGATGGCGCCTCTGCCAAGACTTTGGGCGCGGGTGACGGGGCAACGCACCCACGCAGCACCAACCAAAATCATGCAACCGTTTCGATTGTGTTCGAGTTCAACAGAAAATTTTACTTAATAATATATCGAAAGGATAGAAAAATTTGAGGTCTAGTAACATAGTCTAGATAGGTAGTTCCGGCCCGGTATCTTTCAAAAATGCAACGATTGTATTAATACATCGAAATTTAAAATAATTGTCATAATCAGTTTTACGCCTGTCTATGTTTTATTCTCCGTACCATAATTAGATATCATAATTTAACTGAAATATATTGCTAAAAATAAAACTGAGAACTGTGGATACCAATAAACTAAACTAAACACAACTAAATAGTAACATTTATGAAGCTACAAAAAAAACGTTAATTAGGAGAGCGTAGGTGTCGCCTGTTCGCTACACATCGGGAGTTCATTAGCGCACCACCTCACGCGACACTCATTAGGAGGATGCAACGTCAACCCCATCAACACACTTTTTTAATTTAGGTTACTCTCTAGAATATACACTGCACTCACTACCCGCTACCAAAGAAGAGAAAATACAAATATGCGCGCGGAGTTACTTGTATGGACTTAATGAGTAGTTACATTGCTGAAGATAAACACATTGCGATTTGTTGTTTGTTTATACTTACAGGGCTTTTTATGTGTTTATTTGTTAACAATAATATCATTTCATTAGCGCCATATAGTTTTTATAAATGGAATGAAATCTTTCAATACAAATTCTTTCTATTTCCACAGGTATTCTCATAAGTTTGATTTTTATTTTTAACAAAATCTCAAATTAATTAAGCAATCTCTAATTTATTAAATGTTATGATCTAAAAACTTACGCCATCCAAAAATAATAGAATAGGTAGGTACGTACTGTATATTGCGTAATAATAATGACTGCTGCTAGTACTTTGTAATACATTATATATTTATGCTCACATCAGCTCATTATTACGCATATCAAAAAAATTTTTGAACATGAAACAATATTAATTTACTGAAGTTTTAAATAAATAAAAATCAATGACTGCCATGTTCGTAAAATGTAGCTGAAACATTAAAATCTTTATTATAAACAGCGGCAGGCTGCTTTTATGTTTGGCGATTAAAGGGTATAATTTGAAACAGTTTAATCTATGTGCCAATATTGTACGTATTTCAGGGAATTTGAGGCAAATATTAGGACAGTAATTTGGGGCCAGAATACTAGGTGCGCAAATGGTGCATGGAGCGGACGAGTAAGCGTTGGTCGTACAAACGGCGTAGTGTGTAGTTGACTACGGTGTAGATTGTGACTATATTTGTTTAAAATACGTACTGCAATACTTAAAAACAATTAATATTGATACGTACCTATTTGAACTTCAAATAGGTACGTATCTATATTAATTGCTGACCCGTGCTTCACAGGATATATTCTGTGAAGCACGGGTCACAATTTACAATTGTTGTGAAAATTCATCGTTGCCAATCTTTGAATGCACGGAACCGAGAAATCATAGTTCACACATACTTTAAAAGGCTCTATAAAGAATATAGTTTTAAAAAATCTGAAAATATCTATACTAATATTATAAAGCAAAAGAGTTTGTTTGTTTGTTTGAACGGGGTAACTACTGATCTAAATTGAAAAATTGTTTTACTGTTAGATAGCATTTATCGAGGAAGGCTATGTTATATCACGCTAAGACCAATAGGAGCGGAGCAGCAATGAGAAATGTTGCAAAAACGAGGAAAATTTACGCAGACGAAGTTGCGCGGAACAGCTAGTGTTATTATATAACAATATTACATATGACAATTCTATGTCATTTTCATAGGTTAGCCTATGAAAATGACAATGATATTTTATTAGAAAAAATATCACTGGGCTAAGACGTATTGATTATTTTTCATGACCAAGAAGTTCGTCAAAATAGATGTTTATCATGAGTTAAATCAAGACATGCGTTTCGTTACTAACAGTTTTTATTTAATTTAAAAATTCTAACAAAATATTAAACTATCATGAAGATATTACAATTAAAATGACACAGTAAACACATAATTCTAATATTCACGATGATTTTTAAATAGGTATTACTTAATATGCATGATATCGATGCCTATGAGAATAATTTTGTTGTATTATCGCCACTTTTCTGTTGGTAGGTGAGACTTACTTCTTAATGTCTTTCCACGGAACATTGATACCTATCTTTCCATACAAACTTTAATTGCCATATTTTTAAGGGCCTATTCCTTATAATAGGGGAATTGAAGTATAATAAGGAGAAATGTATAGATTCCTTAATTATTTTGTTATTTGTGTGCTAATCCTAGCATTCACACCAAATTTCAGCTATCTATGACTTCTGGAAGTAGCCTAACGGTTTAGCATAATAATAGTCAGTGAGTTAGGGACAAAATCTAGGTATTTTAGATATTAATTAATTCATAAAGTATAATAGTACTGTATTGACATCATATCCTCAGAGTTTGGACTTTCTAACACTGTTCAAGCAATATCTATAAGATATACGACGAAATGCTTCGAGAAAAGGTAGGTAGTGCCCTGCGCTTTCGCTGTCTCATCTTGGCTGGTAGAAACTTAAATACGAGTAAGTCAAAATTATGATAAATGTCTTTAATAAAGTTATCTACTAAATATATTCTATATTCAGAGGTCGGTTCCATATAATTACAAGTATAAATTTAGTCGCGGTATTGCGTTATCTACGTTATAAATAAATATATTATTAAAACCGCAGCTCGACGCTCACTTTATTAAAGGAAGCTTAAGTGTTTATTAAAAGGAACAAATTTTAATGATCGTTAAGAAATGCACAAAATATTTCGAAAGAATTTGTTAATTAACTCATTATTTTGCTGGAATTTTGATTTTAATAAAGTTGTTGTTTGAGGTTTGGTGCTGGTTTTTATAGAGTTGTAGATATAGGTAATGTAGTTATAAAAATACATCCTAGGTACTTAACGATTTAATGACTTGAATGTTATTAAATACACGAGAAAGTTATCAATATGTCATAAACGAGAGTACAGTGGTACAGCTCACAGGAGATAATTTTTCATTTACCTCTATACCACTAGTAGGTACGCTAGACTGGCTATGCAAAGGCTAACCTGTACAAAGTGAAAAATGCCGAATAGAAGGATTAACAGGACGGTATTTTGCATGGTGCTTTATCACATAATGACAAATGGTCGTTGTTGCTATTCTTGTTACACAAGTATAGACTAACAGTAAATTCCGTTCGTAATATCAAAATTTCCGTCCGTATTGTCGGCGATAGCCTGTCCAGCGTTTTAGTAGCATACAGGTACGCACACATAGATATGGCTCATGGAAACGGAATCTCGGCATGCTTTCAGAATAAAGTGGTTTAAAGTGGTCCAAGATTCTTGTACCTACGTGAGTGATGTGCATGTGTGCGTTGCTTTAGTAAAGTACGTATAAAGGCTTCCTCCTGAACTCTCGGGGTTTTGTAACTAATCGTTAATTATGTCACATTTATATAACTGAAAGCTAAGTTGTCTGTGAATGTAAAGTTAGTGAAACTAAACATTGATTTTTATTAGATTATTGATTTTTATTTTTCTTGCCTTTGTATCATACTTGAGCGTTCTCATTGATAAAACCTTATCTTGGGGTCCTCAACTGCAAGAGGTCAGCCGTAAGTTATTTGCATCTACAGGGTCTTTGCGAAGACTCCGCAACTTTCTCCCCATTACCACTAAAATTGCGCTGGCACAGTCTCTCCTTCTACCTATACTTGACTATGCTGATGCCAGCTATCTTGACCTCACCGAGGAGCAACTTGACAGACTTGAGCGTCTCCAAAATTTATGTATTAGATTTATATTTGGCTTGCGCAAATATGATCACGTTTCAGAATTCCGTAACGAGCTCAAGTGGCTCCCAATTCGTCTTCGTCGGAATACTCACATTCTTTCATTGCTGTACAGTATACTTTTTAATCCTTTCACTCCCTTGTATCTCAAAGAACGTTTCAAGTTCCTGCATGACACACATTCGAGGTCCCTGAGGTCATCGGAGGATTTGAGATTGGAAATTCCAGTGCATTCCACACGATTTTATGACAAATCATTTACAGTTGAGGGCCTCAACTGTAAATGATTGACAACAAGACTTTGGAATGCATTGCCTCTGCCTATTAGACGTGCTCAGTCGTTGGTATCGTTTAAAAGTATCTTGAAGTCTCATTAACTGACTACTTAATACTATAAATATCTATTAAATATTTTTGTTCTAATTTCTTGATAAGTTTAGATTATTATACTTAAATATATGTATATAGCTAAATGTAATATTATTTATTCATGCTGTACACTACCGCTATTTATTTCTTGTAGATAATTTGTTTCTATCCATCCAAAGGTTGCCTGGAAGAAATCACTATTAGCGATAAGGCCGCCAATTGTACCTACTTGTAAGTTATACAATGTATACCACCTTGTTCTTGTATATTTAGTGTACAATAAAGAGTATTATTATTATTATTATCAGTCCTCTAATACGGTGTATAATATAATGGTGGAACACCTTACCTACATAATTATACAGTTTATAAACAAATAATCAAACATTGTAAACATTGGCAAATTGAACAGAGTTTATTATTGCCTTGGTCTTTTTTGCAGGTATTGCTTGTGAGCAGATATAACATGTCTGTTGAATCATGTATTTTCACAAGTGTAGTTTTTGCTTCCTAAAATAGCATCGACTCCCAATTAACATCCAAAATAAGCGAGGTAGAAGTATTGTAAGGCTCCAAAATAAACCAAACCACTTTGAGACACAAACTTGACACATAAATCTAGCGTGAGTCACATTAACCGGGTGGTATCCGAGTTAGTAAGTAGGCAGCGGCGGCGCGCGGCGGGAGCTAGCTTGATTTGACAGCTGATCTCAGCGGTCGGCTGTCTGTCGGGCCGGCTCCGGCTCCGGGCACACCGGGCGGTGCGACGCCCGCACCCGCGCCGCCGCAATCATTACAACAATTTATTTAAATTGGACAAGCAATGCTTGTATTACGGTTACTAGACATTTATGTTTGAATTAACTAAAATAATTGCAATCGGTAAAGTTAATTTAAAGGGTGATTTTATTTTTAAAATAGCGTTTACAAAAACGACTTTATTACTAAGACATGATTGCTTGACCCTAGAAGTTTCTAGATGAAGATCTAAATATACTTTGTTCTAACCAAACTTGCTGTAGCGATAATGATAAAATAAACACACGTGCATCTAAAGTAATCACAAACGTGTACCTATACCAAAAGCTTCGATTTGGATGTATTATGATTGCTGCCACTGCGAATTCGCATGAAGTATTTACACTATTAGAGTCAGAATTTCACGCATTATTTGTACATATAGCATTTATTAAAAGAAAAGTTCCCTTTCCTTAAGAACTATTATGTGTACGCTGCCATAACGCCAGCTCCAAATGTAATTGAAAAAAATCTTCAATATCTCTGTTCCTACAAGAGCAATTGTTATGAAATTTAGCATAGCGGGAGAAGTATTAGAGCAGTATTTTTGTGAGTAAACTCTGTTGCTTTACAATTAGCCGTTTTCAAGTACAGCCATGTGTACGCTAGTTTGATCGTGACGCCAGCGTACACAGTGAAAATGGTGTTTATTTCCTAAACTAAAGAGGCAGAGTTTTTTTTTATTTTTACACTAATCAGGCAGTATTTACGCAGAGTTTAATGGCATAGTAACCAACTCTGGTGTACGCTAGCATAACGGACACGTAAATTAAGCCTTTACACATAAAATCATTAAAATACAATCTTACTTTTGACATAATTTGCATCAGTGCAATCTTGTAAATGTTGCTTGATAATCTTAAGTCCCTTATTATGGTCCACAACTGTGAGGCAGGCGCAGTACTACACAATGGGGAACATTATGACGCTATCGAGCCTCGCTCAACAATGTAGCCGCCCGCCCGGCTCGAGTCGAGCTGCTGCGGAAGTTACAAGATATCTGATGACGTACAATCCAGACGAACACTAGAACGACATCTACTAAGATGCTGTGAAATATGCACATCTTACAGAGAAAATTGAATACTTGATCTAAAAAAACAATAGATGTATTGATGTATATAATTGTGTAGAAGGATGTCTTTCAAAATGTTAATAGAGAATTTGTGGAATTTATTCTAGTGCATATGAAATCAATAGACAATAAAAATGTAACTGCCTATTTATGAACAGACGTTGTCGTGATTTTGTCTTCAGGAGTGTTATAAAGCTTATTATATAATTATGATGATATTGGACATAGTACGTAGTCTTTATCTGTCTTTTATTACGGAGAATGATAGTCTCACATCGATAGTTTAGATGCAGAGAACGCTAATGCAGATGTAAAGAAGATTTCGCATATTTTGCGAATATATTTTTTCTATAGATACGTGTGAATCGAAAAAGAATGACATTAATATAATATCATTGCATTTATGTAACGTTACTGACTGACACTGAAGTGTCAAAATATTTTTTCAGATAGGAATACTTCTATGGAAGACTCTATTGAATTAAAAGAGCTTGTAGTATGAAATTTAGGTATCTAGTAAAGAAAAAAGTCATAATCTCTTTTCATGTTTAATAATATTTATGTTACAGATAATATGGTAAAAACTTCGTCTTCATGTAAGAATCGTTGTTATAAGATTGATGGTTGTATGTTGTTGTTTGTAATAATTATGTTTCAATGTTTAACCTAGATTAGATCAGAATAAGGGTGATTTTCTGTAGAATATCTTGGTAATAGTCGATAGTTATTTTTAAGGGTTACATTTATTTCTAATATTTTTATTTTTATTATTTGTAATTTTTGATAAACATTAATAAATACATGTACTGATCATGCCATCTATTACCGAATAAATCAAAGAGGAGTTGGTATATTTTTTTTTGGTTGGTTGCCTTTTTTTTTTTCTTTTGGCGGGGAAAATTCTTGACGAACACACCCAACGTCTGGGGAAGACTGGTGGTAGTGTGGGGTTTGCACCCACTAAAAAAACCCGCCGTGTATCGCTCGCCACCTTCGCGAACGGGCCGCCGAAATGTGTTATACCGTCGGCGGCCCGCCCAGTGGCAATGCCCGGACGCGATGTTGTTGCGTTCCGGGCATTTCACACCTACACGGCCCCTCGATCCTCTGACGCGCTCCGCCGCCTCCTTCTGCGAGATGATGTCTTCACAGAAGGATGCGACCGCACTCCACGACTCCTCGCTCCGGACCATGGACAGAACCACGGCCGGCAAAAAGAGGTCACTTCCGACCACTGCGGTGAGAACTCGACGTTGCCCCTCCCAAGCTGGACAATGCTGGAGGGTGTGCTGCGCCGAGTCTTCACCGCAGTCGCAGTATTGGCAGGCGGGACTCGGTTCCCTCCTGGCAACCGTGTGCAGGTACTTTTCGAAGCACCCGTGCTCGGAAAGGACCTGCACCAGCCGGAAGGAAAGGGTCCCGCGACGCCGCCCCGCCCACTCCTCCAAGACCGGCTGGAGAGCCTCCACGGTTTGAACATTGGTTGGTTGCCTGTATTATTGTTTAGAGCTGTAAGCTGTGTATTTGCGTGTTTTTCAGAGGGCTATAGTAAGGTTGTGAGTTTGGTTATTGGTTATAATCAAGAAATTTGATCAGATGGTCACCGATATCTCTATGGACCAACTGTTTAACTGAAAGTGAATCAAGGATTTATGATAAATTTTCATCAGAAGGCATATCAGGGTAGTCCTTATAGTCCAATTGTTATCTTTGAGTAATTTGTTAATAACAATTGATTGGTTTAGTTGAAATTTAGTCTAGCTAGGACTTGTCCTCGATCTTGAGATTTTTATTGCGAGACGTTTTTGCTCAAGATGATCGTACCATTGTTGCAATTGTTCTATGGTTTGCTTCTTGTTTCTCTGTAATGATATTAGTCGCTTACAATTGTTGGATATATGTTGTAAAAGACGAGCAAAGGGGAGAGGGGGTGGGGTAAACATTTCGGCTCTGTTTAGATAAACTCAAATTAGGTAATTTGTAATGTATAATGATAGTAACAAATAAATTTTTTTTTTGAACGGATGGACGTGATAAGGAAGGGATATATTTATGGCTAAATAATGTGGATAAATAACCATTAAAACAATTATTTGAGGTAGATTTATACTTGTGCACTACGGGAAGAATATGTCTGATGAATATGTTTAGCTTGTCAATAAATCGTTGACATAACGACCACTTTGGACATGGATATGCAATGTCAATAGTGTTATATGTAACGTGGACAACATGTGTGTCACGGAATAAGTTATGACAAAGTAAAAGTACTTACAGTTTATGTTGTAATTAACATGTAAATGACTTAAGATGATAATAATACATTATATAAGCACTACATAATATTTGAAATGAAGTAAAGCAATAAATAAGTAGCCACTAATTACAGATGTAGTGATTGAAGTGTCAAATATTGTTGTTGTAATATTTTACTTCTTATACGGAATGTGTTACAGTTTTAATATTATTCATTTACCTATTTAAATAACACGATTGTACGTATTAAATAATTTTACGAACTAAAGTATAATAAGTAACAATGTTTGCGAAGTACGAGTAGCTACATAAGTTTAATATTCAGTGTATTAGTCCTGTAAAAGGACTGATAGGTTGTGATCGAGACAGACTTATATCATCATCTCTAGAGACAGGTACGATCCGATTTAGATTATACTTATAGCTAGTTCTTTTGTACTATTTTATTGTATCTGTATAGATATTGACGAATAACAATATATTGCAATGTGGTGTGGTTTCATAAATATTGTCTGGTATTGTACTTATCAGCTGTATTACAGCAAAATGGTCAAACGTTGTATGGTAATTGTTTATTAGGAGACTGGCTAGTTTATTGTTTCGTTCCTGGCCGATAGGTCCTCTTGGAACCAACATAAGTATACCTATTTATTCCTAAATCCTAGATACAACCAGACCAAACAAGTTTAAGAAGAAAATATATGATACTTGCCATTTATTTCTTTGTATTAATTACCCCCCCCCCCCCCTCCGATTTATCTATTGCCTACCAATTATCGATACTGAACTGATTGATAAGGTTAAATTGCAACTGATTGAGTAGACGATTCAAATACCCTGGCACAGTACTGTAGTTCTACGATGAGTCGTTGTACTCCTACAATAAGTCATATATAACCTTTGTTTTTATGACATTCGTTTGTGATTTACTTTGAATATAATGGAATAAGAAGGAAATAAAAGCCACTCTTGAACTGAGAGTTTCATTGCCGATCGCTCGGGTCGTAAATAGTGTGAATGTTTTAAATAATATAATAGATTTAATAGTTAAATAGTGTTATTCCATATGAGTTGTGATGTTCTTGTAATATTTACATTTCAGTAATAAACTATTTGAACGACCTATACAAGATCCTGTTATTCAGACCTGGTAGTAACTCTACAAGATCTATGCCAGCGTTATAGTACCGTCGAATTCAGTACAACAATATTTCGAAGCGTGCATCTGGTGCAGAAAATGCTTAATTGGGGAAAATAAGTTAAGTGTTTTTAACACATAATATGTGGTAAAACTCGATTACCTTTAAAAGTAATATATCCATACTAATATTATAAATGTGAAAGTAACTATGTCTGTCTGTCTGTCTGTCTGTCTGTCTGTCTGTCTGTTACGCTTTCACGCTCAAACAGCTAAACCGATTTAGATGAAATTTTGTATGGAGATAGTTTGAGTCCCGAGGAAGGACATAGGATAGGAAGGTTTTTATCGCGATAACCGACATCCACGCGGGCGGAGCCGCGGGCGAAAGCTAGTTTAATTATATATTGTGACTTAAACGCGTGAATTATTTAAAGGTACCGTCGTACCTTAAATAATTAAATTAATTAAATCCCAATAGATAATATCTAATAATAAAAATAATAATAATAATTTGGGACAACTCACACAACGCTATCTGAACCCAAACTAAGCAGAGCTTTTACTATGGAAACCAGACAACCGATTAACATATATTTTTAAATATATACATATTATAGATAAATAACACCCAGACACAGAAAAAAACACTGTGTTCATCACATTAAGATTTATCCTGGGTGAGGATCGAACCCACGTCCTCCGGCTTAGCAGTCAGGATCACTAACCACTAGACCAACAGGCCAGCCAATCTAATATGTATATGATATCTAATATACATAAAAACTGGTGACAGTTTGAAAACAGTAATACTTTTTTAAAGCTATTTAAAAATCCGTGTGAGCGCTTCAAAATACCGAGGGTTCCGTACATGTGCAACAGGTATGGTTATGTTATAGACATGTACATAACCCTCGGTGAACGAGTACCACTCGCACTTGGCCGATTTTTGTTATCATCAGTGATTTTTCGATCCAGGCCTATCCTCCAAATCCGCTACTGCAATCTCAAACTCACACCAAACTTACAGCGTATATTAGTAAATTTAATAGGTACTTTCATTTGAAACGGGTATACTTTTAGAAATGCGTATCCAATTTCAAGCGTATTTATTCAAATAATGTAGAATTTGAAAGCCCGCATTAAACACTCGAAAAGTGCCAACCACAAGCTCTTTTTGATCTTTAAACAGGCTTTTGAGAGAGCCGTGCTCCAAAACACTCCCTAAATATATCCCCATAAGTGGCCGATAAATCCTTTGTTAAAACAAAACACTGGTCCCATTGTTCCCTGCCCGGCTACTTAGAGGTACTTCCAACACGAAATATCTTTGACGATTATCTTTAATAAGATCAGTTGTTACTCCCTTGTCTTGTGAATTACTCTGATTAACTTGGTCTACTTCTGAATCGAACGTTGATAGCATCGGCTGAGGTTCATCGAGAATTTCTTATCTATTTCGTTTGGTGTTTAAAACAATAATTTTACAAAGTATATTACAGTCAACTGACGTCGTTATCTTAATGTAAAGTAAATACAGCAAGTACAATGGTCGTCAATCCTGTTAGTAGAATCTCATACATATGAAGCAGTATCTAAGTTATTTAGCTTTATATCTGCAAAAAAGTGATGAAAATCTGTTCACTAAATTTTGCATCAATTCCAACGTATTAACTAGATTGTTCATTTTCTTGATACATTAGATCTACATCATCTCTTTGTACAATTTCAGCTGTAGATATTTGAGCATGATACAATCAAATTATCTCACATTGGGCAGAGATAACTCACCTACAGCAGGCCAGGCCGCTATAACAATGTTATCAACATTTCACATCACAAACAGTGCACCGGCCAGTATTGAACAGATTAAATTCAAATGAGATGTCAAATACCACAAACGTTTGATACGCTGACAATGGACTGGAAATAGAAATTCGATTCCTAAATTCCTAACCGTTGCACAAATGATTAAAAATGGTAATAGTGTAACATATCACAATCGATTTTTAAATGACAAGATATAAATAGTAAAGGTATTATTATTATTAAATAGTAAAGGAAACCATGAGCTTCCGTTACTTAATTCAGCTCTTAGTTACTTTAATGTTTCTCATGGAAACCTTACCTGTTTTAGATCTTGCAGTAAAAATACTAAAAATATCAAAAATAATAATAATAATAATATAATAATAATATTTACTACTCACACAACGCTATCTGATCCCAAGCTAAGCAGAGCTTGTACTATGGAAACCAGACAACTGATAAACATACTTATATATTTCTAAATACATACATATTATAGATAAATAACACTCAGACACAGAATAAACCATCGTGCTCATCACACAAAGTTTTATCCTGGGTGGGGATCGAACCCACGACCTCTTGCGTAGCAGTCGGATACACTCCCACCGCGCCACAGAGGTAGTAAATCAATAATTATTGAGGAGATCAACCAAAACAAACAGAAAATAAAATCGATGTAAAAAAACTGTGGTAATCAGAGTGACGGCAAAACCAGAAGATGATTATAACTAGTCTCTGCTTAATAATCAGTTTAAATACACGATACGGAATTAAAACTTGGCTGGATTCAAATTCACCCTCTTGCTCAGAATACTACTAAAAGTTTTTGACTGTTTTATTCTAACAATATAAATGAAAAGTAGTAACACGAATTTAATTGCTTATAATAACCGGTACTCAAACCACGACGTCGTTAGCAAACTATTGGCATGACTTGTCAATAGCCATCTTAATTGTGTCCTATTTAATGGCACAGTGCATACAAGTGCCCTTTTGTCTCGGCCTGATGCAAAGACAGTTGTGTGAGCGGCGGTGCGGCGGTCTTGTTACTCAACTAATATTGAAGGCTTCGACCTAAGACTCGCTAATGAACACAACCTACTTTTGTTTTAAGATGTTGTTTTGTGGTTGACTTGCTTGTTTGGCAGTCTGATTTGAAGATAGCATAATGTTTAACACAAAATAACTAGGTATGCCTGCTTTTATGCCAGTCTTATTTGATTGGGTCATTGTAATACATTAAGTTACGCTAAATTATCATGTCAGAGAAATAACACAGATGTTATGCAATGTACAAACGATCGGGCAATGCAAAACGTCCGTATTATTTATCTGTCAATATTTTAATGACAGTAGCCGTCGCAGTGCGACAGTATGACTGTCGTCTCGACAGAAAAAGAAAAAGAAACTTTAATGGTGTTAATTTCGGCAATTTGATACAAACAAACGACATAAACATACACACATTAAAACTATTTTAGATAGTTGAATGCCGAAAATAGGCATAAAAAATAAAATTTTAACTGACATTATATTAAGCAGATTCGTAAATTGTATCATTTTTTGCACACATAGGTATATCAACTGCAACGTTATTCGCATATTCTGCGAGTCCAGTTCAATTGGCTATCCTCTTATTTTGTCTATTATTCACATCACTACCCTTTTTGTTATGTGGTGGCTTCAGAGATTGGATGAAGAAAACTTGGAATACTGGGTATTTACAAAACCTACATATATTACTCTGAGTATATTCATAAGAAAAACAATATATATAATAATGCAAACCATCAGTTTAACGATAAAAAAAGTTGAACGATATCATAAAACTAACGGGCCTGATTTCCAATAATCCCTAAAACTAAAACTTCGATAGTTTTAGTTTTAGGGATTATTTGAATTAACAAGGCATTAGTAACATGTGTCAAATGCGCCACGCTGGTCTCACGTTAGAATCGTGCCGTGTCACGACAACACGGCGCGTTGTGTGATATCACACGTACCGTGCCAACTATGACAAACATGTTCACTAGTTTACTGTGTCCGCCACGCGCCTCGCGCCTCGCGCCTCGCGCCTCGCGCCAGGTGCTCGCAATTAAAAACGGATATGAAACGTATTCGGTACTATATATTTTATGAGAACGAAATATCTTTTTCTTAAATCAAAGGTTTAAAAGATAGTTTTAAGATATGAACATTAAAAATATTACAATAATTGCATTTTTGAAAGATGGAAAAATTTGAAATCCAGACTCAGGAATTCGAACCCGAGACTTGCGTAGCCAAACCGCTATCTTTCAATAATGCATTTATTATATTTGTAAAGTAATTGGCAAGAAATGCCTATAAAAATTCCTTCAATATTCGGCCTGCGACATCATAATTTGTTAAAATGCTCTCTGTAACGAAGCAATAACAAAGCCGTGATACGAGTAGTTCTTTAACTACCGACTAGATGGCGCTGCGAGGGTCTAACTTGCGAGCATCAAGGGATAGAAAAAATTGAGATCTAGTGACATAGTCCAGATAGGTGGTTCGCTTCTGGCTCCGGTTTGGCTACGGAAGTCTCGGGTTCGATTCCTGAGTCTAGATTTCAAATTTTTCTGTCTTTCAAAAATGCAATTATTGTATTTGTAAAGTAATTGGCAAGAAATGCCTATAAAAATTACTTCAATTAAAAATATTTCCAATAAAGGGTAAACCTGGCAAATGTGCCTCACAATTTAAAGAATTATAGTAAATAACTCTACGTACATAATCGGAGCAGAGTCGTATGCAATGAACTCCATAGAATGGAGTTATGATTGATTCAAAAAATAGTCGATAGTAGAAGCATCAACTCATTATCGTATACCGACTACGAGAGTTCTTCTACTTATAAGACTCCTTGTACATGGGAACTCTACAAAAACACATTCTCAAAGATTGGAAATGATAAGATTTGCACTACCAACTCTTGAGGATATGTTTTCGTAGTGTTTTTGACAGTATCTCAAAAACAAATAATTCATTCGATTCTCCTATTAGTCACATTTATCAATGCTTGTATCATCATGCATATCCGTTTTTTTGGATCTCTAACCTTTGACATTTCTTTTTAATATTTGACCAGGTAATAATAATTCACACATAGAACACTTTACCCGATAAAAATCAGGGCACATTTGCCAATATTCAGTGTAATGCGCCACACTGGACTCGTAATAGTAGGGATTACGAAACTTTATGGGGAACCTCAATAAGGAAATACCTTAACATGAGATGAAAAAACTCGCCTGCAAAAAGATAGAAACAAGACACTATCATGCAGTCATATTTATTATTATGCAGTCGGAAGCACAATATTAAGTTCAATAGCATCCATACCTCCGACTGCATGATATTAAATATAAAGGGTATCTTGTTTCTATCTTTTTTACATAAACACATCAACAAATTTGTAATAAAAACTATAAGTATTTTGTTAAGAAAACTAGGTGTGGTAAGAGTAAATAAAATTAAAAGTATTTAATATAGCGACATGCTTTATTAATGTGAGTCAAATAAGAAACGAGGTCTTAAGTTAGTTTATGGCTGTTTATTGACTCACTGGACTGACTGATTCTATATATCTGCCTTTATATACTAAATTTTATCAAAGTATTTACAGTTACAAATAGTGAGGTTATATACTTGCTTAGCTAGCAGAATATGTACGTTTGTTTTAATATTATTTTATTAAATAAATTAATAAATTTGGTTATAAAATCTGAAAAAAAATATAAAATTGTATTTAAATGAAACTCAAGTGAGGTAGTATCGATCTAGTGAGGTTTCTTTTAAAAAAAATACCGAGCAAAGCTGCGGTCATCCAGGTACTACTATTATTTTCTTCGATATGCCACAATGATGCCCTTTAGGTGAACATAGCTAGAGGTCTTAAGCTTTGAAATTGGGTATGCTTCGTCTTTGTCCGCCGTGGAGATTTTTTCCATAGTAAACGGCCAAATGTGCTTCGAAATGCGTTTGAGAGTTTTGCAAGTGAGGCACATTACCGACTAGGGCACATATGCCAGGTTTAAAGATTAACTTTACGTAAACTTCAAGTTCTCCTTACTGATTTAATCATCAGAAACTAGCCAATTACGCAAGAAATAAGTTCATGACAGTATATGTAGATACAAGTCCCTTTTTATTCTCTCGCTTTCATAGTCCGATGGAATGGAAATCTCACACGAACGGAGTGATGTTAACGTCCAGAGCTCTCGGATTACTATTGTAAGTTGACAGTGGTAACATTGCTAAATCTCGCTGATACCTCAATCTGCTCAGACGACCCGCTTCATGGTGAGATCGTACAGTACAACTAATTACCATTGACATACTGATAAATTATACGGATTTTTAATAAATTCACCTAAGAAAATAGAGACAGTGTCTCGACGTTCATCTGCCAAGATTTCAAGATATCAAGCGAATTCCTTGGCGTTAGTTTACTGACACGTCTTGCTTTCATTACTGAGGTAGTTGGCGCGAGTGTTAAAGGCTTCGTTGGAGGACTTCTGGCAGAGACGCAGCGCGCGGCGGTGGCAACGTTCGGTGTGTGATTAGCAATTCCGATGCGCGAGTGTTTATCCCACTCGAGGCTTCATCCCGCACGGATGTGACGTACGTCCTATCTGTTACATTACGTCACTTACTACGTTATGCAGCTGCAGTTTACTCTACGTTTTCCCATTATGTATTATCTACTATCTGTTCTGGCACCGAGATACGCACAAGTGTCGGATTTAATGTTAATGGTTCTAATTTAGGTGTATGTGTGTTGTCATGAATATTGGTTACTTTTGTTAACGGTTTCGGCTCTGTGTATCTGATCGAAATAAAAACATTAGGCTACATCATACACAACCAAATTTTCTTATAAAAAAAACATCTAAATTATCCCAGCATTTTCGCAGATTCTCAGAAACTCATTTAATAAGGTTCAACCCTTGACTGCACGTTGCTTTTTCATTTGTTAGGTTTTTCATAAACACATATTTTTCAACACTCAGTCATCTGTTCATAAACATAGTTTGGAAAGATATAGATACAAAACATACAAATTAGATGCTATTTTATAATATTTTGGTGACTTTACAATATATATCAACAAGATCATGGTATTCTTTACTAGGCTCACGTTACAACGAAAATAACAAAAAAAATTATGACCTGTTTCCCAACGAGCAGCTGGTAAGCGTTATAACAATCGTTGTAGGAGGCGAGCGCGCAATGTATGCTGTAGTAGTCGGTAACGTTGCAAAATTGATGCGGCCCGACCGCCCAGAGTTGTGCTTGCAATATTAATGCCGATGACAAATGTATTATGCAATGACTAGATGAGATATTTTTCGAGGGTGGTCTAGTGACCGAGTAACAACCGTGTCGACCGTGTGTTTGGATATTGGAGTTTCTTTTTGCTTCTTTGAGTTACTTCTATTGCAAAGACGAAATGTGAAATGTTAAAGATTCTGCTGTATTGTTTTATCAGTTGTACTTCTACTTTACGAACTACTCGTAGTATGAGACATGAAACAACTATGAGCAAACTCTATTAATTAAGTGACACTCGAAATTAATTTTGTTGCAAAATGTTATGTTACAGTATTTGTTCAACGTTGTTTTAACTACCTTCAATGTGTGTGGTATCATCTTACAATGCACAGGTATATGTAATAATAATAATAATATCTTAGGACAACTCACACAACGCTATCTGATCCCAAACTAAGCAGAGCTTGTACTATGGAAACCAGACTACTGATAAACATACTTATATATTTCTAAATACATACACATTATAGATAAATAACACCCAGACACACAAAGTTTTATCCTGGGTGGGGATCGGACACACTCCCACCGCGCCACAGAGGCAGTCAAAATATGTATTTTATATGTACCCATTGAGGTTGATATATCCAATCTGATGTACTCTTCTTTTAATATTTTTATCTTTTGTTTTTGCATCTGTCCTCTAATATGGTGTATAATATAATGGGGGCAGCACCTTCCCTGCATTGGCAATTTGAAAAGAGTGGCCGCGAGTTTTTATAGCCTCATTCTATCCTCCAGCTTCACCTATTGTTTGCGAACAGGCATTACATGTACATATAGAATCGGCTTTCACAAGAGTAGTATTTTGCTTCCTAAGTGAATAAAGATTTATTACTATTATTAATACGTTAAGCCAACATGCAGCGTACGTACCGGGCGCAATAAGGCTCTCTATACGAACATCCCTGTATACATACTAGAGTATGTGAAAGTAATAAAGTGCGCCATATTCTTGAATATTTTGATCAGTACGTCCGCGCCAGTGGCACTCGTACATAGATACACATGCGAGCAAGCAATTAGAGCAACTGAGACGTGTAATGAGCGGCGCGACAGCGTCAATGTTGCGTTGACGCTGCGTTGGCTTCGTTACGGTGCGATGAGTTCATAGCTTGATGAGTATGAAGTAGTTTGTAACTATGTTAGTACTAGTTTGAGGACTTGCAGTACTGGGTAGTTAAGACTAGTTAATGAGAGATACTCCTACACGAGCCTAAGGCACAAAATACCGTGTAGAGTGCCTTACTTACCTTACTTGGGTATCCTTCATACAAAAGCACAGATTCCCGTTTTTCTCTGAAAAAAGTGGTTTGATGCGGTCTGAGTCTCATATTCGTAGACGATGTCTGTGCGTTGCTATGGCGAGGGAGATCATACAAACAATTAACGGATACAAAAAACATTCCGACTTGGTCGCCACATTTTATGATCCCGTGTAGGAATCAAACATTATTTACCTCTCACGCAGTAGTCGCATAGGTACTCGACCATTGTGCCACCAAAGCAGTCGAATAACATTATCATTTCATTGAAATATTTAAATACAGGCAGATAATAAAACCACAGGAATTAATACACGAGCGTTTGCAGTAATTTGTAAATAGTCTGCAATATAAATACTAATTTGATCAAATATGTTTAAACCATAATGAAATTGCACAGAGCAGCCTAATTTATTACAAATAGTATTGGATTTGTGCAAACAGTACATATACTTATTTATAGTATAAATAATGATTTGATTATTGATAGTAGAATAACGTGTTTTGTTCATTGAGATATTGTTCGTTATTTAGTACAATTATCTCGATAATTTTGATCGGGTATATTGAAAAATACTGTAGACTTACTGTTTCGTAATGAAATTATTTCGAAGTTTTACATTATCTTTGATTACTGAGATTGATTAAATTTTCGTTGAATTATAGTAGACTGTTTGGTTAAGTCAATAAATATTTTGTAATTATTGTTTTGTAAAACAGTATCTACATAAATCTACCTACCATAATAGGCACTAAAACCTACTCAAGAGAAACCACAACTAAAGGACGATTATGAGCCTCCTCGCCCATAACAATGGGTTTTTAACAAGCTAACTATAACTGGGAGTAAACTCAGTAAATATCGTACCCTTCCCCGTTGAGTTATGGTGCAATTCGGTATTCTACGGCGAGCATTACCGTTTTGAGTGCATTTAATTACTTCCGAGACACGAGAATGAAGCTATTACACGCTACAACATAACAACACAGCTAGAGGTTTAATGTATTTTCTCTTGACGACAACGTCAACCATTATCAAAAAAAACTACTTAGATTTGCCTTCCAGAATACCTGCATTTTTGTGACCTTGAGTACACATAACCGCTTTATTTGTCTAACAGCCTTTTTATACTATCGAATGCTTATTCTTTGTTTCTTATTTAAGTTTTAAAATAGAATAAAAGGAAAAATATAGTTAAAATAGGTACTCTTAAATATTACTTTTTAATATTCTTAAATTTGAATAATATTTTTATGAATAAGGCATATTATTCTCTACAGGAGGCGACAACTCGATAAGTTTTTAAACGACCCAATTTGGAATTAACGATAGATCAATCGATAAAGATGTCGTTCGCAAATCGTTAACATTATTAGTCAATTCCATCGGGTGAATCGTCTGTTATCACTTGTGGTTCCTTTACTTAAACTTGCAACAATGTTCCATTGTGATGTTCCTCGCGTTTAATTATAATTTTCAGGAAATATTTTAATAGTATTTAAAAAGGAAAAATAAAACAAAACTGATTGCTTACAATTAATGAATTCTAAAGTTATAGAGCCTACGTCACTCCCACATTTTAGACGAATCCCATGTACATACATACAAGGACCTTATAATATTACCCTCCTTCTCGTACAATCGGGTAATAAGGTAAACACTTGACTACAGTATCACAATAATACACAAGTTTAAAAAATCGCTGCTAAAACTAAAAAGTCGACAAAGCAAAAGTAGCCGATATAGGTATAGGGTAGGTATAGTGTGTATGGCGCAAGTGTTCCACAGTAGCGGTTTCGTCAGCTTCCGTCGCTAGCCGCGGCCATTATACGTTTGAGTGGCTCTAATTGCTTTCGAAGAGGCTCTGAAGTTGCTAACGTTAGTTGCACGGCCCCAGAGATTGTAGTGAGTACAGAATCACTCATTCAGAAATTGTTGTCTACGTATATTGACCAAGTTTTGATATGGGGACGGTGGGATGGTAAGTACTGTGCACTTTACAAGTTTAGTGAAGTGAATATTTGATGAGTGGAATAGATACTTACTTATTCAAAATCTGAGATATGAAAGTGAAATGTACCAAATATTTTCATTGCTTTTTTTAAAAGTACGATTAGACAGAAAAAATAACACTCGATCATAATGAGATAATCATTTTAGTGGAAGGTTAGTTGACTTCAAAAGTTAGATTTTGGTTAGATCAGTGGTCAAAAAGTTTTTCTTATACATTAGTTAATTCATATATGTATTTATTTATCTATGGTATTGATTTATTAAAATCACTAGTCTCGTGTTTTGATTTCTAGCAGAGCAAACGTGTCGATCGCAATGTATACGTAGCGCCGTGTGCCCATAGTCAGCTAAAACCAGAAACAGACAAACCTGTGTGTGGTGAACAGCATCTCGCAAATTACAGAGGCTGTAAAGTAAAATAAAAACTAAAAGAAAAAATCAATATTACATAAACAGACTACTGACACAAGCACTACACAACCAAGGAAACTCACGGTCGCTCCGCAACCATGTCCGTCTAGCGAAACTAGGTCGGATAAAACGTATACACAAACAGCGTCTAAAACCACGATCAGTGTAAATAACGACTCAGACTTGTTAATAGAAAAAAGCGCTATAGATGCTATATCTAAACCGCGGTCATGAATAACGTTCTAAAAATTAGTAACTGGATTTCAAATGGACTACTTCAACATCAGCATAAGTTGCAAGTTGTATAAAATAAAAAAAATATCGACGTGGCTCTGATTTCTGAATCCTACTTCACAAAACAATCTTCTATCAGGCTAAAAGGCTACATTGTACATGACGCTATTCACCCTAACAACTGCACAAGGGTAGGCAGCTCTGTGATTATAAAAGAAAATATTCACATTAATAAAGCATGATATGGGAAGAACAATAAAGACAAACTGCTTCGATACAAATTGAAACCAAACGCTACGCAACAATCACTGGTTTAGCAATATATTGCCCCCCAAGTATGCTCTAAAAAAAGAGCGATACATTAATTTTCTACAAAAACTAGGCAATCGTTTTATTCTTGGAGGTGACTTCAATGCCAAAAACACGTTGGGTCCTCTAGATTAACCACATCAAACGGTCAAAAATTACTAAGTGCGATCACGGAAATTAAATGCGATCTACAATTATACGTCGCATTTAATTTCCGTGATCGCAATATGTTGGTTTTTCGATAGATATACCAAAAACCAACATTTAACGTACCTATTCGAAAACCTCAACAACTTGTTATTCTATTACTATTCAACAGTCAGCATGGCAAATTACGCCCGAAATAACAATATCTTCAATACACAGTAAACCTATTGAGTGATAAAAGAAATCAGTGAAAATAAAGACACTAGACAAGGTCACCGCACGACGAAAGGACTGTAAATTATCTTACGACGCTACTGACTAGAAAAATTCAAGAGTACAAAGATAAATCCACAAAAAAATATTTGGATACTCTGAACAATGACCGAAAAACCTATTACTCACTCTGGAAAGCAACAAAGCAACTGAAACGCCTGATTCCTTCACTTCTTCCATTATGGAATAAACACGGAATGTACCACTAACAAAGAGCAAACAGCTAAAATAAATGCGCAAAAAACCAGCGAAAAAGTCCTGAGATATAACCTATCATAATATTCAGCATGACCAATTAGAAACAAAATTTGTAACACCAAAAAAAAGCTCCAGGTTATGACCTTATCACAAATCCTTCGAAACCTACCACTTAAAGCTCTAGAGTTCAACTAACAAATCTGATCAATGCAACTTTAAGGCAGGTATGTCCGTTCAATCTAATCTATCAGTAACAGAAGTAATTATGATCTTAAAACCTGGGAAACCCCCTGAGAAACCGATATCGTGTAGGCCTATTTCCCTATTGCTTTTCATGTCTAAATTATTTGAAAAGCTCTTGCTCGAAAGACTTATGCCATTAATTGAGGAAAGGAACCTAATACCTGGCCATCAATTCGGCTTCAGGGCGAAATTTTAAAAAGTAGATTTGATACCGAGAATTTATTGTAAACGTTACAGAAAAAAGTCTGGAAGAGAAAAAGGTTTGCTCTGCTGTCTTCTTAGATTTTGCGTAAGCATTTGATAAAGTGTGGCACAAAGGGTTGATATATAAACATAACATCATGCTGCCCAAACAGTTTGCTGCAATATTATAGTCTTATATAGCAAATAGCATGTTAAGGATTAGACAGGAAAATGCATATTCTGAACTTAAGTAAACAAAAGCTAGGGTACCGCAGGGAAGTGTATCAGGGCTTGTTCAGTACCTATTAGACACCTCTAACAACCAAGAATTAGAAAACAACACTATTGCAACCTTTACTAACGACACCGCTATAATGCCTGTAAGTAATTCTTAGAAAAATGTATACGTGGTTTGCGTACAAAAACGACCAATTTGTTTAATAACGTATGTCTTAACTCTTACGATATTATTGTATTCACTGAAACATGGCTAGCTGACGATATTCATAATAGTGAACTATTTGATGGTCGGTACCTTGTATATAGACGCGATCGCGATTACTCCCGTACGGCCCAAAAGAGGGGTGGTGGAATTTTAATAGCCGTCAAAAGTGAAATAGCTGCAATTGAGAGGCGGGAATGGTGTAGCTCGGCAGAGGATATATGGGTGTCTCTTATTTTAAAGCAGTCGAAGCCACAAGTAACCTATCAAACACATATTTGCGCTCTTTATCTATGTAAAGAAAATTTAGGTAACTCCTATTACACACAGTTGCATAACTTTTCACAAAAACTAAATCATCTAGTTTCGACTCATCCACTGGATAAATTTATAATTATAGGTGATTTTAATTTTGGC
Source organism: Herminia tarsipennalis (assembly GCA_945859575.2). Lineage (NCBI taxonomy): Eukaryota > Metazoa > Arthropoda > Insecta > Lepidoptera > Erebidae > Herminia > Herminia tarsipennalis. The sequence goes on along the minus strand of OX243836.2, from coordinate 1,397,654 downwards.
AACGACGTTGATTGGCGCGTTGTTAACGATACCGAATGATTGCCAACCAATGTCACGAATCAACAACTAATGGAATTTTTCGACACTACTCAAACCTGCAACTTATCGCAATTTAATGGTGAACGGAATATAAACGGTAGATTATTGGACCTAGTTTTTTCTAACGATTCTGCTATTGTTACTGAGTGTAGCAACCCATTAGCATTACCTATAGATTTGCATCACAAAACGTTAATTATTGAATTCAAGTTCTTAGAATATCATAATATGCTATCAGAAAAGTCAACTAAAAAATATATTTTCTCGCGTGGAGACTATGCAGCTATCAAGTCGGAACTTAATCAGGTGAACTGGTCTGAGTTCTTAGTTACGGATACATTGGATGATGCTGTTACCAAGTTCTACAAAAAATTTTATCAACTTAGAGATAAATATGTACCGCTTAAATCATTTAAACAGTCAGCACACCCGCCATGGTACAGTACCGCGATGATTAAATTATTAAAAGAAAAATATAAATTTCATCGAAAATACAAAACATATAAAAATATTTCCGATTACCACTCATTTTCCATCTTACGCCGCAGAGCCATCGAGTTGGAAAACTCTTGCTTCAATGCGTATATGGATAAAATCGAAACTTCTATTATGAAAAATCCTAAGTCATTCTGGTCATACGTAAAAAGTAAAAGAAACGCCGGTGCATTTCCTAATGTCATGCAATACCAGAATATGACAGCATCCGCGGGGGAAGCGATCAGTGACTTATTTGCTACTTACTTTAGTGCAACTTTTCAAGAACCAGACCAAGGTCTCTCTGACCAGAATGTATCTAACGATTCGTGTCATATAAATAGTACATCATCTATTAACTCCATCCATGTTAGCCAATCCCGAGTTTTACATCTTCTTAAAACCCTAGACCTCTCAAAGTCTGGAGGCCCGGATCAAATACCACCGATATTAATTGTGAACTGTGCCGATAGTATTGCCTTACCCATATGTATCCTATTTAAGAGATCACTATCAGAAGGAATAGTACCAAAAATCTGGAAATCGGCTTACGTTACCCCGATTTTTAAATCAGGGAATAAATCAGATGTAGAAAATTATCGTCCGATATCAAAGATATGTCTATTTTCAAAGATTCTCGAAAGAATAGTGTATACCGATGTTTATGATGCAGTAAAGTGTAGTTTAGGCAACGAACAACATGGGTTTCTAAGAAAGCGCTCTACAACATCTAACTTAATTCTATCTCATGAATTTATATCAGAGGGAATGGATAGTCGTGCTCAAGTTGACGTCATATACACTGACTACAAAAAATGTTTTGACCGTATTGACCATCGTCTACTGTTACATAAATTATCTTATGCCGGAATACATGGTGATCTGTATCGATGGTTCTGCTCCTATATTAAGAATCGGACTCAGGCGGTGGTACTTCAGGGTTTTGCCTCTCGGTGAACTACCATCCCCTCAGGAGTACCTCAGGGTTCAATCCTGGGTCCATTACTATTTATATTGTTCATTGCCGACATTGGTAGTTGTTTTAAATACTCTTACATTCTTCTTTATGCAGATGACATGAAGATACATAAAACGATACGAAGTATATCTGATACTCATGAGTTACAAGATGATCTCAACAGGTTTCAATTATATTGCACTCGTAATAAACTTAAACTCAACGTATCGAAATGCCATCATGTATGCTTCACTCGTCTAAAATCAACGATTGGTTTAGGCTACACATTAAACAATGAGGCAGTCACTAAAGTCGACAGTATTAGAGACCTTGGTATTACACTGGACAGCAAGCTTCTCTTTGACCAGCACATAGAGAATATTATAACGAAGGCCTCAAAAGCCCTAGGTTTTGTCTTGAGGACCTCCGCCTGTTTCCGATCTATCAAAACAATCAAAATACTTTATTGTTCTTTTGTGCGTAGTCATTTGGATTACGCTTCTCAGGTTTGGAGCCCTCAATATGAGACTTACAGGTCCCGTATAGAGGGCATCCAGAGAAAATTCATGCGTTACCTGGACTTTAAGGCACAGGTTTACTCACGTGATTACAACCATCGTTGCAAGCGATACCATTTTCTGCCTCTTGACCGTAGGCGTTACATCAATGATATATGTTTTTTGATTAAGATCGCAAATGGTTCAATTGACTGTCCCGAGCTTATTGCAAAACTAGGATTACGGACTCATCAAACTGGCCTTCGGCAGCGTCCAATCCTAGACGTACCATTCACAAGTACAAACTATAGACGCAATGCCTTCTTTCATCGTGGTATGAGGAAATTTAACCAATTACCCAGTGAATTAAACATAGACCTATTCTGTACTAGCGCGAGAGTTGCGGGTAATCTCTTGGCTAAACTATTTTTTGATAGCGAGTAGCGACCTTGGCTGTGGTGTTATATACTGTATATATGGTAGCGGTAGGGTGGGTAGGGTTTCCTTTTAGATTTTCTGTATTCCCATTTTTTTTTCTGTATTCTTAATTTTTTTTTTCTGTTATTTATATTTTTTTTTTTTGTTGTTAAATTGTTATTTCCGTGATCTGCTTTTGTGTTGAATTGTATAATCTTTAAAATGCATCTGTGAAAGCTTGTTATTAGCAACATGTTTATCAAGTAACTGTATAAATGCTAAAATTGTATTAGTCTGTAAGCTTTCCTAAGAGAGAATAAAAAAAAAAAAAAAAAAAAATCCTGAACCCAAAAGTGGCATATCAAAGTCAACGTATCAAAATCGCTTTACATTAATTTTATCAGCAGGAAACCGCAATACACCCAATATTTAATAATATTCAGACTATCCCGTACGCTAATACGGCTAAATATCTCGGAATTGACTGCCTCTGTGGCGCGGTGGGAGTGTATCCGACTGCTACGCAAAAGGTCGTGGGTTCGATTCCCACACGGGACACCACTTTGTGTAATCTACAAATTGTTGTTCCGAGTCTGGGTGTACTTTGTGTCCGTGAGTTGTATGTTTGTAAAGTCCCCCGCGACACAGGGCTTGTACCCTACTGCGGGAGTCGTCTTTTAAAAAAAAAAAAAAAATGACCCTTGACTTGGAACTACGTTGGAAAGCTCAAGTCAAGAAGAAACGCGAACCTCCTCCTAGATATTCTCTACAAACAAAATATATTGGCTAATCGAAAGGACATCTAATTTGTCAATACCTAACAAATTTTTAGTAAATAAACAAGTCTTTATTATTTTAGCAAGTCTTTGTCTTATAGCCCATGTGGACTTATGGAGTGCAGCTTTGGGGCTGCGCCAAACAGAGCAACAGAAATGTAATTGACTCGCTTAAACTAATAACAAAATGCTAAGAGACATTGTGAATGCACCTTAATATATCCGCAATATTCATATCAATCTTCACCGGGACCTACAAGTGAAATTCATAGATCAAGTGATCCGAAAATTCGTAGAAGCTCACGATAAAAGATTTCACCACCATGATAATCTTGAGGTTATCCAACTACTCGATTGCACGGACTTAAAACGAAGACTCAGAAGAACTAAGCCGTTTGAGTTAGTGTAGTGTTAGGTAAGAAAAAAAAGTTACTGTGCTTTACATTTACAAGAACAAAGGTTTATTAATTTATCAAATACTATGAAAAATCATTGGATAATGTGTCTTAGATTAGGTATCTTAGCAGTTTGAGTCAACTTAAAATTACTTTTTAGCTTCAATGTTAGATTACCTAGTAGGTTATATGTAAAATTGTTATTTTGATTTATTTTTATTGCTATGATTATTGTTTCTATTTGTGTCATTGTTTAATTTTAGTTATTTAAATTGAAATGTTTGTATATTTATCTAGTACTTACATAATTTTATTAATTATTTGTTTAATTAAGATTAATTTGTTATGTGCCGCTGATTATAATAACCTACCTGCATAACATTTCAACACAAATGATTTTTGTTAATGAAATAAATGACTTATGACTTATAATATACGCGTTATAAGAAAAAAAACAACAGGTTGCAATCCGGGACTGCCGGCAGAAGGGAAAACTTCATCATTAACGTTGTGCATTTTTAAATATTTTGGGATGGTTAGGGAATAATTTATATTACAAAAAAAAAATTAAAACTTTAGACTTTATTACGCTGCGCAAGCAGTCTGCGCCGTTTAAACGAAACAGCAGGGGAAGGCATGCATTTTCGCCGCACGGTAGAAAGAGAGGAGCATATTACTTCCTCTCCTACGCCGCGCCGGCATCTATTCTCCCTCCATATTACGAATTTTCGATCAGGTCACGTGTCCTGACGTGAGTTTAACGTTTTTTACATATCCCAAAAAGGGCACAACGCCGCTCAAGAAGTTTTCACTTCAAAGAGCTAGTCTCGTATTCACGTTTTAAAATAGTTTTTAGTCATTTATCATCCAGTTTAGGAGGAATTGAGATCAATTTTTTTTTAAAGTTTGGTTCATATTATTTTAAATTAATATTTAAAAAACATAACCTTTCCTTACAGTCGGGTAAATAAATACAAGTGTAAGGTAGTAAACGAGTAAGAGAAATAGTAATGTTGGTAACGCGTGCAATAACACTAAACACGCCGTAACGTCCCCCTCATCGAATAACAGAGCGTCTATTGCGCTTATAGAGATATTACGTCCGATGGAATATCTTGTGGTCTAGGGTATAAGCTTTATAGTCAATGGAAACCGAGTTTATAGGAAAACTGACCTTGACTTTCACTTGGGCTGAACTGAAAAAATATATTCTTGGTGTAAGCCCATATGATTAACATCTTTTTGTGATTCAAATTTATAGAATAAATGATGATAATATATAGACAGACCACCAATGAAAATAAGGTAAGATCATTAACTTAATGAAACTTAAGATTTAGTGAAGTAAGTAGTAGAACTTTCGTCCGCAGCTCCGTCAGCGTAGATATCTGTTATTGCGATCCAATCCAATCAAAGAACAGGATAGTTTTTATTTTGTTCTTTTGCCGGAAACCAAACTATCTCCATACAAAATTTTCACAAAATGTCAGTTATTCATCCAAGTCTATTTTAGCACCGGCGAAACTATGGTTTTGTACTATGATCCTCTCTCCAAAGGGGAATCGATGGAGTGGCATGGTGCCGGTGAAAACCCGCCTAGGAAGGTTAAGGTAATGCAAAAAGATAAGGACTACGGTATTCTGGGATTGTCACAGAATACTAATGATTGACATAAAAGACAGAAATACCAGGGTAAATGGCAGCTACTATTTATTCTTTTATCTATATATTTGATACCCTTATTGAGCAGTTACGAGAGGCGAACAAGCAGAAGCATCGTGGAAAACATAGCAGAGGTGTCGGGCTTCCCCATGAGAATGCTTCCGTTCTCACTGCTTCAATTGCCAAGGCTGCTGTTGCAAAATGTGGCTTCGAGTAAATTCGCCACTCCTAGTGACTATTATTTGTTTTTAAAACATAAGGCAGGCTTAAAGGGAAGAAGTTTTTCTTCGGAAATGAAGTGACCCATGCGTATTTTGAGGACAAAACTTCTCGAATATTTTTTTTTCAAAGGAATAGAAATGCTTATGAAAGAGATCTGAAAAGTGCATTGAAATGGAGGACTATATAAAAAAATATAAATGATTTGTAAATGTATGTATTTATTTTCATTGTTACGCCGGAAATTTGTAGCTTCGCTCGAACTTTTATTTTTATCTAATGAAGAAGATTCTTTCCAAGAGGACGTTTCATTGCGGACTGTCACAACGTCAGTATATTATTATTATATATTATATATATATGTTTTATTTAAATTCAAAGAGTCATTTTTTTCTCTCTAAAACGACACATAACACTTAAACTCGTAAATCCATGTCTCGTCACCAGTAAAAATGTGTTTCATGAATGTTGGATCGGAATTGACTCGTTCTAGCATTTACTCAACGACTCTTAAGCGATTGAGTTTTTAGAGAAAACTCAGGTCTTTTGGGAGCCGAGAGGCAACATGTTTCATATCCGACTGATTTTTTAAAACACTAGCTTTTACCCGCGGCTCATCGTGAATGTAGGTAATCGCGATGAAAACTATCTCCATACCAAATTTCATTACAATAGGTTGTGCGGTTTAAGCGTTAAAACCTAATAGACAGACAGAGTAACTTTCACATTATTATAATAAAACTAGTTTGGATTAGCTTTTCCCTGCGGCTTTGCCCCCGTTAACTTTGAGTTGAAATATGGAGTTTTTGCGTTTTCCCGATATTCGATTCCCATATATTCCGATTGCGTTTACACTTCAAACAAAAAATGGGCGAATTGGTTCAGCCGATCTCAAGTTTTGCACTTAGCAATATATTTAGCGGTTCATTTTTATATAAACATATACAAATATATGTAAAACAGCTAATATGTAAAACAGCTAATAAATATATAATATAGCCTATGTATAATAAACTATAGATTTTAACCAGTCAAGGGTTGACTTTTGCTTTCAAATGCTGAAAGACGTGCTTCTTTATCCACAAAGCCAAATTTTCACAGATAACTGACGTTGTTACATACAAGCTTGGAACCCCTATTTTACCCCCTTAGGGGATGAATTTCTAAAAATAACTTCTTTTGAAATGCCTACATCACATAAGGAATACGTCCTCGAACTTGTACGTCTCTACGATCATCGATTTAGGCTGTGCGTTGATCCTTAAGTCAGTTAGTCAGTCAGTCTTTCAGTCAACCAGGATAAAGAATTTTATATTATACTAGCCGTCCCGCGCTACTTCGTCTGCGTAATTTTTCCCCGTTTTTGCAAACATTCCTCATTGCTGCTCCGCTCCTATTGGTCGTAGCATGATGTTATATAACTTGATAATGGGCTATCTAACAGTGAAAGAATGTTTCAATTCGGATCAGTAGTTCCTGAGATTACTGCGTTAAAACAATCAAACAAACTCTTTAGCTTTGTAATATTAGTATAGATAGGTTACGGATCGACTCATGAAGCACAAAAAGTTCAGTGGCTATCTCCCCCAAAATTAAAGGAGAATTTTCAGTCACTATTACCTTTACTTTTGCAATGTTAATTTCAGTTGAAGACGTTAATGGCCTACCAGAGCGAGGAAAATCTTCCATCACATCTCGACCGCTTTTGAACGTCTTTGTACCAGTCTTAAGCACGTGTTTATGATAAAATCTATTTAACGGAAGCCTTCTGTTACATTTTCAGGGACTCCGAACATGAAATTCCATTGGCAATGCAAAATTACACACTCTCTCTCACACATTTAATTCAAACTCTTTGTTCAATGTTTTTGTCCATTATGAAATTCGCAACACATATTAGATGATCTAAGTACTGTTTTCCTTTTCAGTGCAGAGTCTAAGTTGCATCTGTTAATTAGATTAAATACGTAGGGGCAAGTGCTGTTCCTATGGACGCTTGTACCTGTGGACACAATCGATTTCGACAAAACTAGCGACCCTAAAATTCTAATTTGAACGCGACCGTAAAGCTTTGTCTATGGCTGACAGTTTTGACGTGTCTCCATCTTTGTTATCTGTGTGTTGGTGTTTTAGCCGGCTATGACATTTTTTTGTGCCAAAAAGTAAGTTATTTTGCTTAATATAAATGAATTTCACCGTAAAAGTACTTACGATTTCGGTTTGATAATGTTTGCAATATGATCTATGTTGTTTATTGTTTACTTAGTGCTTTTTTTCTTGTCTTTAAGTCTGTTTTATCCTCAATGTTAAAATATTTTAATTTTTATGACTGAATTTGTACCTATGGACAAAAATATGAGTGTACCTGTGGACTGTCCACAGGTACAATAGTGTCATAATGTATACTTACAAAATCTGATCAACCGTATTGTTTAATTTTTTCAGTGCCTCGCAGTAAAACTGGTTTAAAAAGAAAGAGAATATGTCCCGATACCCTCACAGCTGCCGTAATAGAAGCAAAAAGTGGCAATTCGGTAAGAAAAGTAGCTGAAAAGTATAAACTACCAAAGTCAACCATTTTTAAATACTTAAAGTTACATAAAAGCCATGATTTGAGAAATAGTATTGAACTATTGAAAAATGATGTAAGAAAGGTATTTGACCCGGCAGAAGAGATTTTGCTGTGCAAATATTTGGGAAAAGCAGCATTTCTACACATGGGCTTAAATACAAAACAGTGTAGAGAACTGGCTTACCAGTACGCTGTTTCTAAACAGAAAACAAATCTGCCTGCTAACTGGGAAAAACACAAAATGGCAGGAACCGGGTGGCTCCGTAGTTTTAGACTTCGTTTTCCGGAACTATCTCTTCGCAAACCCGAACCAACGAGCATAGCGAGAGCAACTAGTTTTAACAGGGCAAACGTAAATGATTTCTTCAACAACCTAAAATCGGTCATGACACGATACAACTTTCTACCAGGATCAATTTATAATGTTGATGAGACTGGGATCTCCACTGTCCACAAGCCAGGCAAAGTGTTGGCTCCTAAAGAGATTCGCCAGCTAGGGAAGATGACTTCAGGAGAACGAGGAGTGAATACCACAATGATAGGTTGCATAAATGCTGTTGGAAACGCCGTGCCTCCTGTTTTCATATTCCCACGGGTTTTCTACAAAGACAACATGTTAAAAGGAGCTCCACCTGGTTCTTTGGGTGTGGCGAATCAATCTGGGTGGTCAACAGAACCAATTTTTAAAAAGTTCTTGGATCATTTTATTAAATTCTCTAAACCAACAAGAGAAAATCCAGTTCTTTTAATAATGGACAATCACGAGACTCATATCTCCATTGAGATAATTGACAAAGCCAGAGAGAATGGAATTATCTTATTAACTTTACCTCCACATACATCCAATCATTTGCAACCTCTAGATAGAACAGTTTTTGGACCTTTTAAAAGCCAATATAGCCAAGCAGCTGACAGATGGATGCTTAATCATCCTGGAAAACCCATTACCATTTACGACGTAGCAGAAATAGCTGGCGAAACCTATGGAGTGTCGTTTACACCAAAAAACATTGTGAAAGGCTTCGAAGTTTCAGGTATTTTTCCATACAATAGAAATATATTTTCAGACGAAGCTTTTCTATGCTCATATGTAACTGATCGTCCTGACCCAAGCCAAAATTTAACTGGAAACCTGTCTGAAAATCAAGTACAGCCTCATATTGAAGTAATTAGAGCTGTTCAAGAAACACCGATGGTTAATTTTGATTTACAACAACCGGTTGACCAAGATTCCAGCCAAACCTACCCAGATAACTTGGATCGAAACAAACTATTTGGAGATTCTGTTATTCAGGCCATCTCAGAACCAGTTTTGCCAGTCAAGAAGGATGAGCGGCTTATACCAGAACAACCTGTATTCCGAACTCCACTGAAGATTATAGATCCACAAATTACGCCCGAAACCGTCCGCCCATTTGAAAAAGCTGGTCCTCGAAAGGGTGTTCAACGTGGAAAAAAGCCCGGAAGAACAAGAATTTTGACAGACACGCCAGAAAAAGATCAAATTCTAAATGAAGCATTAATAAAAGCTAAAAAGAAAAAAATAGCAGGTCAGAAAACAGACAAGAATAAAAACGCAAAAGACGCTCAAAAAACATGTGCTACCAACACCCTTTCACAATCTGGTATTTCCAAAGTTGACTACTCCAAAAGTCATTCAACTCTTTTGGCTACTAATCTTTCTGAACCTGGTCCTTCCAACGCGCTTTTAAAAAAGAAATCTGGCGAAAACAAGGTTAAAATAATTCAACAAGAGAAGTTATCGTTTATTAGATGTATAAAATGTAAAACTTATTCCAAAGATAAAAACCAAATGCTCAAATGTAGTTTTTGCAATCATAACTATCATATTTGTTGTGTTCCAAAGTCACACAGAGAAAACTTTGACTCTGATGATGACGGTGAAAGTTTCGTTTGCGTATCATGCTTCGTATTAGACAATGATGATGATGATAGCGATGAATCTGCTCAAAACTTGTATGAAGAGTGTCTTAATGCATACAAATAAGCAGAAAGAAATATTAAAAGTATGTTTACGTATGTTTGAAGTTTTAAGAAGTCTATTATTGTTTACTTTTTTATTTTTATTGTGTAACTAATGTGAACCGTCCCTAAGTACAACACCGTCCCCAGGTACAATTTTACTGTACATAGGTACATTCGTCAGTTGAACCTGTGGACAAATATGGTGTTTTAAAAAAAAGTTGATTATTTTCGTAAGTTTTTGTGATATTGAGACTACAAATTTAGTTTAAGAAAGGCTGATTATCCCTTAAGACATGTGATATATTAAAAATAAAAGAAACTTAACTGATTGAGATACAAAAAATGTTTTATTCAAAATTCTGGAAAGTGTCCACATGTTCCGCACTTGCCCCTACTGTATTTAATCTAAATAACAGATGCAACTCAAATTTTGCACCACAATTGAAAACAGTTGTGCCAACATAACAACAAAAATTTACTGTAATGTATTAATGTAGCTCACCGTAAGATTAAGTACCGGGTGCACGTACGAAAAAGTGTCTCAAAAGAAGTCACTAATGTTACCGATTGGTTGCAACGCGAATGGAGATATGTCATTAATGTTTCCTTATGACGTTATCACGTAAAATTGTCGTCCGTTAACCGACTTACAGACAACTATTTTTTTATAAACTTGGGGTTGATTACCAACAATACAAGCGTTTAGTACACTCGTAAAATCTTTACAGCATAGTAACTAAAAGGTCCATACACGCTGCATACATTTTAACTAAGATGTGATGATGACTAGTACTTGGCGCTTGTCCCTTATTCCAAACAAAATGCTCTTTCCACAGCATGTAGTGATAGAAATTGAATAGTGTTTCGTAATTGGCGCGGGCTGTAATTACAGCCGCGGGCGTTACTGCTGTGCCTAAATATTACGCGCTTTTACCGCTTTTACCGCCGTTAACGCCCTTTACCGCACAAAATATTAGCGCTGGCTAATATTAACGGCCGATTTCAGACAACTGAACACCGCCAGGTGTTATTACTGGTGGATTTATTAAACGTTATTACAGCTCTTCAGTGTTCTCGGTAAGCAAACGGGAGATTTATGTAAAGGTATACGTTTGTTATTGGATGTGGACCTTTCTTACAATATGTTGCCGTAGACTTCGGAAAATATTACTTTTAGATAATATGCTGATAATGGTAACTTAGGACATGGATAAGTTCAATATTCTCTTTCATGGTCTATTTTTGGCAGGTAAGCAAACATTAAACTGATATAAAAATTGCGTGATTGAATATTTTTTATACTTTTTAAAGTTTATTTCCACATGTTTGTAAAAGTGCTATGAGAAGATTGATGGAATTCGAACTATCAAATCTGTGTGGTTATTACATGGTTTTATAGTTTAATGTCATGGGAGTCCATTACAGTCCATTTATAATAAATAATCATGCAGATTATACTTTACACGTGGAATATAAAGACAACACCTAGGTGCATCAAGGCAAGTACAACCGTACGTAATATTATACATACAGATACGACAGTGTTAGGTGATAGTACAGTCCCGGAAAGAAAACGTTCAATTTTTCTTGAACCGAATCAAGGAACAGTAACGCCAACAACATTTCAATGTCAAACTAATAATGAGGTTTTACTTAGATTATTAACTCAACTATTAAGAACCTTGATATAAAAACTTTCTCGATAAGAAAGTAGACATACATCAAACACATGCGATTTCTTTTTTATTTCAAGGTACTTAATAGGCAATGAAATGAGTATTAACGTATTATCCATTGACGTAGAGACCAGGGCTGCGCCATAACCTCAAGAAATTGACCACACTCTAGAAAGAGACAATGCTACTTTGTGGACAATACCTGTCAAAGGCCGCACGAGTTTTTCTCTCGTTTACGCTCTGCAGTCGATATTTACTTTTTAATTTAAAGTGATGGCGCAGTTCTGTTTCTACACGTCAATAGTATTATCTGAGAAAATTGGTTGACAGCTTCTTGAAAGACACGAATGATAGCACGGCTATTTAGAAATGTCATACCCAACATGAGAACAACAATATCCGTATATTTCTTGATCCGCGTAAAGGATTTCAACTGAACTAACACTGCTATAACTCTTATTTTAACACTATTTTCATGTATTGCAATCAATGGCAGAGAGCGATAGGGGTATATTGAGACACGTATATACGTTCCATTTATTCATATAATTAATAATCTGAGAGGTTTTAGTTCAATTTATTCAGACAAATATTCCTTGAATATGAGTAGTCAGTGTCAAGAAATATTTATCTGAGTAAATTTAAACTCTATAATAATAATAATAATAATAATAATAATAATAATAATAATAATAATAATAATAATAATAATAATAATAATAATAATAATAATAATAATAATAATAATAATAATAATAATAATAATAATAATAATAATAATAATTTCTTGAGACAACTCACGCCACGTCATCTGATCCCAAACTAAGCAGAGTTTGTACTATGGAAACCAGAGAACTGATAAACATACTTATATATTTCTAAATACATACATATTACAGATAAATACCAGCCGTAGCCGTAGGTCGTGGGTTCGATTCCCACCCAGACACAGAATAAACCATCGTGCTCATCACACAAAGTTTTATTCTGGGTGGGAATCGAACCCACGACCTACGGCTTAGCAGTCAGGGTCACTAACCACTAGACCAACAGGCCAGTCAAGTCAGTCAGGTAACATGTGTTTGCAAAGCGATAATTGAGTGTAGTGGAAAACTGACGAACGTCTTTATTTTGCGACTGTACATCAATGCTGGATCAGTTTAACATCTACGTCATACATACTACCAAAGGTATTCTGTGTGCACGGCTCCTATATTGGCACGGAGCCGTGGTCGTACGTAAAGTACTAATCCACTTTAGAGCTGCCCTGTATGTATTTATACAGATACATATGAAACAGTGTGTTTATACTTCGTGTATCATAAATAGCTTCCTTTGACCTTAGACTGAATGTAGGCTCCCCTCAGTTATGTCTCGTAATCTCTTTGAAGAGAGGTCACCTCCGGTTTCCTTGGACCTTCAATACGGTACAGTGGCTCCTCAAAAAATCCAATTATGCCGTAATAACTCCATTGGGATTTAACAATCTTTACGTGTTTTATTTATAAACGCTCGGCTTTTCTAATAATATTTGTTGTCAACTTTGGCATAAAAGAAATCAAGAGTAAATTCAATTCCAACAAAAATTGGTTTTAGAACACGCGATTGTGATATAAAAATATACACAGCGTTATGTTAAATGAACTGTAGAAATCTCCCTTTTTTAGGGTTCTGTAGCCAAAATGACAAAAACGGAACCCTTATAGTTTCGTCATGTCTGTCGTCTGTTTGTTATCTGTCCGTCCGGATGTCACAGGCATTTTACTCAAATATTACTTAATTAATATTGATGAAATTTGATGAAAAGGTGTTTGTAGTAGCCGCTAATTAGTTTGATAGCTAAATAATAAAAAAAAACCTTTTGAGCAAACATCAGCGTGTGGTACATCATTCAACAAATCTTTCAAAAACATTTTAAGGTTTCTAATTTTTTTTGAATAAGTAAATATTTTCGTAAATAATCGCTCCGAAAGTTGCATAAATTGTGTCCCACCACCCTTAACATTTGAACTGTGTGACCAATAAATATGAAAAAAATATGGTATAAAATTATTTCGGACGTAATCAAATATACCTTTATTTAGTTATTGCCGAATAAACTGCGTTTCTCAACAAAAGGGCATAAGTGCCATGAACATACGCTCTTCTGCTGACGCAATTATTCAAGACTGTGGGACCCTACACTGACCATGGTTCAACATGCTCTTACCAGGATTTTTTAAATTACAACTGCCACAGAAACAAATAGTCCCTTGGTCTAGAAATATATACCCTCATAGGTTATTAAAATTAGATCCTGACAAAGATTATATGTTAAAAATTGTCTAAGTTGATAAATCATAAATGGATTGTCTATAAAAGTCGGACTCGCTCATCGAGTACAAATTATTCATTTTTTCCTGAAAATTTTATGATTACCTAGATCCACAGGAAGTAACCCTTTTAGTTTTGACATAGCATTGGCACGTGATTTAGCTAGACAGCTCATTTGCGATTTATGAATCAAGAATATTACATTTTAAAATATAATCTTTATCAGGAGTAAGTAGCTTAGATACGTACGAGATCAGGCACAGAATTTCTTTAGTTTTATTTAACTAGCCACGTGTCACATGAGACGCTATAGGTACATAATAAGTAAAGAAAACCGAAAATTTCCATTATCCAATTATGTTACGTCCTAAGTTAAATGTGTTCCAACACAGTTTTAAAGTACAAGCAGTTACATTGTATAACAATCTCCCAACCGATCTAAAAATGATAAAAAATAGTCATTTAAACAAGCATAAATTGAAATTATATTTATAAAAGAAATGCGATTATAGCGTAGACGAGTTTCTCAAAGATAGAAATCAAATATTATATTTAATTATTAATTGAATCATTAGGCATGAATTTAATGTTCGTTAATTTTTTTATTCGATATTTATTTCATTCATTAAATTAATGGAAATCAGTGTATAAATGTTCTATAATATGTTTAATTTTAATATTTGTTTATGCAATACTGTTTATGATAAAATATAATATTCATAATATTATGCAACGTTTTCTACACAAATTAAAATAAATGGCTTATGTCATAAAAGGATGTCGGACCAAGCCCAGTTTAGGGTTACTACACTGAATCGGGGTTGATACTATACTAAATTTTAAAGAACTTCGATCTGAAAAAGTTCACTAACAACAGAGCGTATCTTCCAGGCACTTAAGTCTTTGTTAAGAAGCGCAGATTTTCGGCAATTATTTTGAAAATAATTTAATGAAAAGCAGTTTTATTAAGCGTTATTTTTGTGATTTTTAGGGTTCAGATCGATTAAGTTTAAATTAAGTACACGTATGTATTTCTATCACACAAACACACACACATAACGTAGGTTCTTACCCACGTTATGTGTGTGTGGTGTATTTATGGGGGGGGGGGGGCAACTTAGAAAACTGTTTCGTGTAACATTTGCTTTGGCTTGTTGTACGAGCTTTTGTTGCCTTGTTCCTCTCGGAGCGGAACCTTCAGTGCATGTGTCCCATTCGTACTTGGCCGGTTTTTTTCCAATTTTTGTTAAAACTGTTTAAAAGTTAAAGGGAAAAGAAGCTGACAATTTTAGCAACTTTCTGACCGATCATCTCCAAAAATATGTATTTAATAAAAAAAAGTTTCTGTAAACCTTAAAATGTTTTGAAATAAACTGTCGCTTGTTTTTTCAGCTTCTATTATATATATGAAGTTTCCCCCCTAAAAATATTTATTTTTGTTATATAACTTTTGAACTAAGTAGCGGTTCATATAAGAAATCTATGCTCCAAATTTCATCCATATAAAATCTGTAGTTTTTGACTTGACATACAGTCGGACACGCCAACAGTCTGACAGATAGACGGACAGGCAGGACGAAACTATAAGGATTCCGTTATTTCAAATTTGGCTATGGAACCCTAAAAATCATATAAATTAGGGATACAGAGGGCTGTTACACTCAAAACAACTATTGGCTAAGGCATCGGCATTCTTTCATAAATCCGCTAGATAATAATGATTGAATAATAAAAAATAGCTTTCCTTTTGAGAGTTAAAGTTACACAACTATAATAAGGATTCGTTTCTCTTGAGAAGTTATGGAAACAAATGCCTATCTTTCAAGGTTGAGCCACTATTACTTTTTTATGGTATTGTTATTTGTTCTAAAAAATGCATTATTTGCGACATTATTTGCGAAAGTGTTACAATAAACATGGTATTAACCATTATCCAAATAATTACTTTTTTTATCACAAACATTTTATTTTGAACAAAACTGCTCTTATCTCCTAAGATATTCTTTGAAATCAAATGAAGTCATTTGATTTCAATGAATATCTTAGGAGATATCATAGTTTTAAATTATTACGCAACATAATCAGGCGCGGTTCCAGTGTGAGTTGTTCGTATGACGGGGGAGGGAGCATTACATTTAATACCGGTACATTAACCACCACCGCCGAGGGAGGACGAGGAAAAATTCAGTGTTTAGTATGAAATTCCGTGGCTAGAGCGTAATAGTTGGTAGGTTAGAAGTATTACCGCGTATCTACCCACTGCAGGTGGTAGTGGATATCGCATAAGTTTCAATAGGCCTTTACGGAATTATGTGCGAGGTGGGCGGTTATGTAGGCACGGTACCAAGTCCGCCCGGTAGCTCTGCGAGGCAAGCCGCGCGGCACTCTCTATGGAACGTTTGTGTTTCGCAAACTGCTTTTAATGTTTTTTAGCGATATGGTATAGAAATGCTTTTTAAATAAATAAGTTTTTGTTTTTAAACTTTCGCGATATTAGATATATTTCGGGACTTAATCGCGTAAATTATTTAAAGGTACGAACCTTTTATTTACCCGACGTTTCGATCTAATTGCACCGATTGTGGTCACGGTTCGACTGATGGCAGCTTAGCGATGTCTCCGTGAGGCGCGGGGTTTTTCAACTACCCTCGCCTGGTCTTGACGTTGGGTAAATAAAAGGTTTGTACCTTTAAATATGTCTCGTGATTAAGTCCCGAAATATATCTGATATGTAAAAATAAGTTGTTTTTTATTCCATTCAAAAAAACTATAAATATATTACTATAAAATACAAAGTACGCCACACAAATACCTACATAATATTATTATATGCCTACATTTTATTTTCAAAAGGCCACAGTATCGTATCGTAGCCCCCCAGCGTTCCTCTATTATTTCTGTTTTACTTTTACTGATCATAGCATGGTGTACCCTAAAGTATCCTATGTTATACTCTTAACGTTAATATTTAAAAAATATATTACAAATATTACCCATTACAAACATACAAATAATGTTTCTCCCGGTTTCGTCCGCGTGATGTTAAATTAGCACTGTAGGTATATACAACATTTCATCAAATTTTGTTCAATTGTTCTCAAGTGGTTCGTGGATAAAACAAAGAAGTTTTAGATTCTTTAGGATTGTATTGTAGGTGCCCACTCTCTCTAGACAACGAAGTGGCAAGGATTAGCTATCTGTGACTGGTAGAAAACTGTCATTGACTGATATATTAACACACAGCTCATACTACTGAATGAATTGGGTTGAAATTTGGAACTCAGATAGTTGTTATGATGTAGGCATCCGCTACGAAGTCTAAAACAAATCTTAAAAAGGTGGAATGACAAACTTAACGCGGGTGTAGCCACGGACGGAAGCTAATTGTATCATGAAATGATCTATTTACTTATCACATTGAAATTATATTAAAATATATTTTAATAAAAAGATCGCTTTGTAAACAAACTAGACGAGCGACGACGTCGGCACTGCGACACGACACCGGTCGTTAATTGTAAATGCCGCCACGACTCGGAAATCCCTAATTTATTTTGTCGACAATCCGCCAGACGCGCTCTTTGTTAGCTCCACATGTACTGATTTGTAATTAAACCTTCAGTGTTGTGATACGATCTCTTAAAGTTTCAAATTAACTTGAAAGTAATTATTAGTTTAATATTTTATTGTTCTAATTTTAGATTACTTTCGAAAAATTCTGCTGCTAAGCATGTTTTATTTCTTAACTAAATTTAAAAACACTTGTGATACGTCGGGATTCTACATGTAATTTCGCAAACAGCCAAGTTCGCAAACAATAGGTAAAGCTGGAAAAAAATCTGGTAAAAAAGCCTCGAGGCCACACTTTTCTAATTGCCAATTAAACAATGTTTGAATGTTTACAAACTAGATATGGAGGTAAGGTGCTGCCACTATTATACTATAAAGGACTGATGCAAATTATATTATGAACAAGTTGGGACATGAGATAAAATAAAATCAGCCTTAGTGGGTACAACATAGTAGGAGCATCTACTTACAACAAGGGTAAAAAAACGATATGTGCTATAAACGACGTATCATATTATTAAATATAAAATATTCTGTTATCAAAATAAATGAAAGAGTGGCCTTTATCGTCACGCAAAATCTTTACTTACAAAAATCAAATCATGCTCTTAATCAACTATATTGTATTATTGATAATGTAATTAACCCGAAGGCTTACTCTTTCATGTAAAAACTACCGAATGTATTTTAATAAAACGTTTGTACTCGTACACCAGAATAGCACATAGGCATAAATAAAATAAAATACAGTACAACTTGATGATTTCAACAATGCGCTGAACTGGTTTTGTTCGTATCTTCAGGAGCAACAGCAGTCCGTCTGATCGGACGAATCGTCATCGAACTGGCTTAATATTGATCCTGGCATCCCTCCTGACGGTATTTTCTCTCCTCTTCTGTTCTCAGTCTTCATTAACCTGTATGGCAATAACCTCCATATTTACACCCAGGGCAAAATAGAGGACTTAGGTGTTTGTACTTTGTTTTTGTCTGTTCTGAGCACTGTGACCATGTGACAAATAAAATTATTTTCTTCTTCAGTTGATGAAGTTAACCGGGATCTAGAAAAAATCAAGAGTTGGGCTGATAGATTCGGTTTAAACGTAAATACCACCAAATGATCAGCAAAATCGACATACCATCTCTCACACGTGTATTCTTTAATTGAACGGCCATTTCTTGGCTATCTTGGTTTGCATATTGACGCTACGCTCAACTGGCACTGTCAAGTTACAAATTTCAGTCAAAGGTTACTGGAACATTATGGGCTCTTTATCGGCTTAAGAGTTTTCTACCAATTTAAACCAAGACTATGTTTGTACAGATTTTATTTTTTCCCATTATTGACTATAGTGATGTATCTCGACCTGCATGCAGATCAGCTCAACAAGCTTGATCGTCTTCTCAACAACTGCATTCAGTTCATATTCAACCTTCGTAAATACGACCATGTGTTGAATTATCGCTCTCAACTGACATGTTTGCCTATTCAGCAGCGCCGTAGTCTAAGGCCGCTGACGTGGCTTTATTATATTATATTATATATAATCATGACAGAAATCTGCGATCTTCTAATACCCTTCCACTTTTCTTTCCGTCTCATAGCTCAGTCCGGTGCAGGCCTTTCGTATTTAGAATGCGCTCTCTGTAGAAATTTAGTTATATAGATTTATGTATGTTTAAGTAATTAAATATTTATAAGTATTATTTTGTTTGTATTATTTATATTATATTATTTGATATTTATGTTTTGGTATGTATTTGTTTTATACACGTTTGCATTTATTTTCTGTTTTGTAATTTTAAGGATGTAGGTCATTTTATCTAAATAATAAGCATCTGCCATACACCCTGTTCTCTTCACCACTCAAATTTTCACTGTGAAACTTTACTAACTCTTACTTAGGGTATTTACTTAACTTAGGTATTTATAAACAACAGTTTAAAATTACAGTATCAATTGTTTAATGCTATCCTTGAAGTCATATTTATTTGTTTAACACACTTATCTTTAAACATTGCAGTATTCTTAAATGGGCCAACTTGTTTCAATATTATTCATAATGACTTACGGTAACTGTTAATTACATTCAACAGAGAGCAGTAGTTACAACCAACTTGTCAGTGCCACTAAAAGATTACATTAATATTGGGCCACCTTCGATGCCGCAACACCGCGCCTAACAAACCACTCTATTCGAACCCTTTGTAGAACTCGAGGTTCTTATTGATACAAATAGCTGAGAGAGATGAAGAATTTTTAAGGTAAGTGTTTTAAATAGGGATTTATTATCACAGCACTGGACGTAATCAACATGTTTTCACGTTATCCGTAGGGAACATCAACACATAATTAACACTAAACTCGCCCAAATCAAACATTGAATCAAAACAGGCGCCGCAAAAGCAACGACCGTAACAAGTCTTGCAAAGTTTCTCAACCACTGACACAGAAAATAAGCAAAACATCTGAATTCTCAAACTCAAATGTTTTGCTTGGATTAGACTGACAGACATCCTGGAGAACTATAGGTGACGATGAAATATTCTAAATAAAGGTCGTTGTTACTATTGCTAAATTGAACTTACGTTCTCTTAGCTTCCCGGGCAGTGGAAGGCACGCTTAAGTGATCACAGCCGTGGGATGTTCCCAAGTTCCCAAACTAATTAAAATTATAAACACGGCCATGTAATCTCTCCGCCAGTGATTTGATTACGTCATAATTCTCGGCACTCGGCTAAGAAAGGGTTGAGTTTAGCACAGTACAAGTTTGAATAGAGTGTGCCGCGGCTGAGTTCGTATCTTCCACTTGATGAGGCACAGTGTGTTCGCAAAAGATAACAGTTCTGGCGAGTGTTTCAACTTCGCAATTTGTTTTGACAGATGATTACTTTTTAGTAGCTCGTCTTCGTAGTTGCTGCTGGATGTAGTTTCAAAATAAATAGGTGATGTGTATATATGCGCCTGTTGTTTAAATAATCTCGTGTGTCTACAAGTGATAGCAAATAACCGATTGACTTTCGGCAAAAAGTTAACTCATGTCTAACTGCTATAATAGTTGATATCTGCTTACGTCAGCATCGATAAACCCTTAATAAAGTCCAGTTTTAGCAAAAAGTTCGTCTAGATTTAATATTAGAGCCTGTGTGTAAAAAAATAGGGTTGAATTTTCTAGAACAATTAGTGTCAGCAGCCATTATTCTCTTTGGTGCAGGGAATGTTCCGGAAACGCTTGGACCGGTTTGAATGCGCCGTCACACGTCAGCTCAGCTTAAATATTTGTTTTAATAACAAAACTATTTTTCAGGAATCTTTTTCAAAATTCGTGTTCAAATATAAAATGTTAAAAGAGTTGGCCGTTGAAAAAAAAGAGTAGGTCAGTACTAGCTAGAATCGATTACAAAGTAAATTTATTTTTTTATTTGTATTTAATTTATGAAATCACGGCTAGTACAACAGTAGTATCAAAAAAGTGAAATTACGAAACAAATATTTGATAATTGGCAGTATTCATAATAAAAACAAGATATCATAAATTCATGTCCCACGAGATATTACACCTCAAGATGGGCCTGTTTAGAAGACTGAAAAGTTTTATGGTATGTTTACATAATAAAAGAAATTCCTCTATATTTTTATTTGTTTTAAGATTCATAGATTTCAGCTGGACGTTTATAACTGTCTGAAGGAGCCAGGACTTTCCTTTTTGCGGTTCAGCAGCCAAAATAGCAAAATGGATATCTAATAGTTTCGCTCTGCCCATCCGAGTGCCTGTCTGTCCCCACTTTGGCTTAGTAACCCTTAGTAGAAAGCTGCAATTTTCCAACATAATATCTTGAAAAATATTTCTCTTTCGGGTATCTCCTCTACACGTAAAGTGGGGGTGTGATTTTTTTTCTCAGCTACCACATAGTGTGGGATGTCATTTGATAGGTCTTTTAAAGATATTAAGTGGTTTTATTATAACTTTTCGATTTAGAGATAAAAACATTTTAAGATTATTTTTGTGACCGCTTTATAACTAAAAGGATGTTTGGTAGAAGTAAAAAAAAAACTGGGCAAGAGCATGTCGGACCACGCTCAGTGTAGGGTTCCGCAACCTTGAGTAATTGCATCAGCAGAAGAGCGTATATTCATGGTACTTACGCCCTTTTATTGAGAAACTCGGTTTTTCGGCAACAACTCAATGACGGTATATCCGATCATGTCCAAAATAATTTTAGTTTTAAAGTACTTATTAAGCGCTACCTTTGTGATTTTTTCCATATTTTTAAGTCACACGGTTCAAAAGTTAAGGGGGGGGGGGAAACGCTTTATGCAACTTTCGGAGCGTTTATTTCCAAAAATATTCACTCAATCAAAAAATTTTATTAGAAACCTTAAAATATTTTTAAAATGCCTGTGGTGATGTGCTACATGTCGATGTTTGCTGGAAAAAAAAACAGCTGTTATATGTATGGAGTTCCTAATACGTGAATAATATTTATTATTATTATTTAGCTATCAAACTAAGTAGGGGCTTTATTAAAATATATATATTACGGGTCTTAATCGCGTGAATAATTTAAGGTAAAATACCTTGTTTATTGCCCGACGTTTCGACCGTATTGCAACGGCCGTGGTCACGGGAAGACTGACCGTAATATATATATTTTAATAATGTGTACAAATCGCGAAAGTTTATCAATAAGTAGGGGCTACTACAAGACAGCTTTTTACCAAATTCCATCAAGATTCATCGAGTAGGCTTTGAGTAAAATGCTTGTGACGTACAAACGGACAGACAGACGGACATGACGAAACTATGAGGCTTCCGTTTTTGCCATTTTTGTAGATAATGTTGTTAGTTGTATAAAACAAGAACAACAAAAATCCCACTTTTCATATCGCATGAATGATGTGAGTTGAGCAGCTACGGACCCCTAAATTGTGCATGGTCTGACATGCACTTGCCTAGTTTTTTTTATTATTATAGAAGTAGGAAGTTTATAAGTAAAATATCCAGTAGGATTCGGCTCATCGTTACAAAGGTAGCTCTTCACTAGCTGTCAGTGTCAACGTTAGGAAGGCCATTAGTCTCCGTCGCGGCGGGCTTTCGGACGGACGACCGACGGACACTGGACCCCTTGTAAATCCTTATTATAATTCGGATTTAACGTCGTGACGTTATAAATGGAAATTTATAAGTCGCCCCGAATTCTCCGCGTAGTATGAATTTATATATTTTTGGGTTATTAGGAGTAGCGGAGAAAGCTGCTTCTTTTGTTCATATTGAAAAAGTTCGGACAATGTACGTTAATTGTAAATTCCCGCAATCTGATTTATTTTATTATTACTTTTTCGTATCGTTATTATATAAATATAAGATTATCATATTCATTGTCCAATATATCGAATTAATTTGTGAACATCATTTTTAATCTAACATTGAAATTATCGCGTTGCATGAGTACAAATCTACTAATATTATAAAGCTGAAGAGTTTGTTTGTTTGTTTGTTTGTTTGAACGCGTTAATCTCAGGAACTACTGGTCCGAATTGAAAAATTCTGTCACTGTTGGATAGCCTGTGTATTAAGGAAAGCCTTCCTTGATAGGCTACATAACATCACGCTACGACCAATAAAAGCGGAGCAGCAATGAGGAATGTTGCAAAAACGGGTAAATTTACGCATACGAAGTTGCGCGGGACAGCTAGTAATTATATAGAACACAGGAATTGGCGCACATTATTAATGCTTAAGATTTAAATTGGTTGACGTTTAGTGCTGATTCCTGTATTCTATTTTTTTTTCTTTAGTCTACAGACGCCTGTTCAGCATAAGCCTCGCGCAACCGTTTCCACTCCTAACGATTCTGGGTCACAATGATCATTTTGGTCCCGGCGTCTTTGACTTCAGCCAATCTAGTGGGTGGTCGGCCCACACTGAATCTGCCGAGTCATAGTCGCCACTCGAGAACCGTTTTTCGATTTTCGATCGTTATTGATTCTTTGAGCAATGTAGCCCATTGCCACTTCAGCTTCCTGATTCTTAGTGCTATGTCGGGTACTTGTGTTCGTCTGCGGACTTCTTCGATACGAATCCTATCACGTTACGGTAATGTGTAGTAGTAGTTAAAAAACTTAGTTGTTTAAATTGTTCTGTTGAGTAGCACATAACAGGGATCCCCTTTATTCGCATAATTTTTGTTATTTTAAAATACTTTCGCATAGCGACTTTGGCATAACTGTTAAAGGCATAACAATATTTTCGCATATTGATACTTTGGCATCATGTTTTAGTATGCATAAATATCGTTTAGACTATATTCATTTGGTCTAACTTTAAATCGCTTAAAGTTATGACACATATTTTTATCCGGATATAAGCTATTAGGTATAACGGTAAAAAAAACTGTTAAGAGCATGTCGGAACATGCTCAGTGTAGGGTTCCACGCGACCATGATCGTGCAATTCGATCGAAACATCGGGTAAATAAAAAGTTCATACAAGTTTTTAAATATAGTCCCGATAATATTAAAGTAAAGATAAAAGTAAAAATCGCAAGAGATTAAAAACAATTACTACACACCATATCAAAGAGTGTACCAGCAGAAGAGCATCTGTCCATGGGAATTACGTCCTTTTGTTGAGAAGTGTAGTTTTTCGGCAACAACTACAAAATGGTATATTCAATCATGTATTTATTAAGCGTAACTTTTGTAATTATCTTCATATTCTTTAGCCTTATGGTTTAAAAGATAAACTGTTTCATTAATATATATATATATATTATTTCGGAGCAATTATTTACAAAAATATTTTTAATCAAAAAAGTTTATTAGAAACATTAGTGGTTTTCCAAATGATGTCCTTTTTCCTGTCGTATGATGTATGCTGGCATGCCTGGCATGAGAATAAGCTGCCTGCTGGCTGCACGGGCCACTCTTTTAATATCATCAAGTTAATCTATACAGAAATAATTTTACATACTATATAGAAATTTTCTATTACGTATCACGTTAAGGACGTAAATTATGGACATGGTGAGCCTTTAACCATCCGAGTGCATACATATCGAGGTCTAGTAGAACATCTGATTACGTTCTTAGTGTACAGATTGAATTTTATTGTTATGGTTAGCCACTAGATGGTCATCTTGTGTTGTCTTCGAAAAAATGTATTAGTCGGGTTTTGATCACTGTATTTGATCTGGCATTAAACTGTATTAGGCTTATCTACAAATCGAGATTTTTTCATTTTGACCTCTCAAATACCTACATTAAATAATCAACAAAGAAAAAATAATGTCAAATCTAAGAAAAACAACAATGTATTAAAAATGTTGCAAATAACACAATATTCGATCAGTCACAATTGTCAAAGTCATAATATTACATCTAAATAAATTAAAAAAATAATATTTTTATTGTAAGTAGTGAAAATAATTCACAATTAAATAAATGTACAACTTTGATAAAAGGTTTCGCAAATTTTACGACGATTCCTCCATATATCCCAAACAAGAAAATAGTGTAGCAAAGAAAGTGCTTGTGGATCACCAATGATGTAAATTAGGAAGGTCATACCAAAACGTTGAATGCGCAAGGTACTAATTGTAATATCGGCGTATGTTTAGTGATACAGAGCTAGTACCTGTTTTGTATTTTGTACATATCAGAACATGATCAATAGCGTTATATTACAGTAAGTATATCTACGTTACAGCAATCGCAATTTATTTGAACGAGTTAATAATACTCACAACAACATTTCCATCAGTGTAACTAGTCACGACCGATATAATACAATTGAAAACTACGTCGTAAAGGGGAGTAAAGTAATTACTCGAAACTAACTGTAGGAATTTAATTAAATTGAAATAATTTAATGTTGACAGAGGCCTACCATTGATATAGGTCGCGCAGCACAAAACAGCTGAAATAATTGGTAGAAATTAATTGAACAGAAGTAGGATGGGGGGGGGGGGGGTGCTCATAAACGTCACTCAGTTGTATTGTACGTGTTGTCCATTGTAGTGCACGTCGCTCTAATGATTTACATACATTTTATATTAAAGCTTCATGTGGGTGGTTGTGGCACTTTGAAGGCTAATTGATTAAATGATGTATACTCATTATACGATTATGGTGAACATCATTTGAGTATTACTTTAAATGGTATTTAAAGTAGAATCTAACGAGATCATTCCTAATGAAAGGAAAATGAAAACTCCAAAACTTCTATAAGTGCATAAAATCATTTCAATACGCGTACATCATTAAAAAGCGCATCATACGCAAAAAAGAAACCTCACGTTAAAGGAAAATAAATATCAGCCGTCCAAAAAATCTAGCGTATTTATTTATGAATTTACTATTAAATTTTGCACATAGTTGGGGAGTCCCTGCCGGCCCGGCTTCTCCGCTAGACCTATCATTCCATTCCGGCCGAAATTCCACTTAAAATCCTAATATATTGCACAATGCCTGTCTAGGATTTCACGAAAACAATTTAAAGTTAAACAGAGCCAGCTATATTATATGAGGCCGGGACTCTCTGAAAGCGGGCGTTTTTTATTAACGAGTGAAAGAATACTGCAATCTACGCGAACTCTGCTGGTTTTATTTAACAAAAATCCACTGTGATATATTTGTACCAATAAAATATCAATGAGTAATTTTATAGATATATGTACCTATGAATATACATAGTTGGCAACCAGACACGTTTAAATAAAATGCAATTCTAATATTGGATTGTTCACGAGCAGTTTACGTACCGAGTTAGACGCCCAAAACATTTTTGAGTATTTCAACACAAAACGTTCGGCAATCTGCGGTCGAGGGTTACATCGCTGCAGGCGATTAATCGCCCGTACCAGTGGCAACTTACGGATAGTCTAAAATGTTTGCGAGATAGATCGTCGTGGAAAAATACTCAGAATAGTAACAGTTTTCCCTCGGTCGGAATGTGGTTCGTTTCAGCGAGGTGGAGGCAATCTGTGGGCAATCGGGGCGCGGAGTGATTAATTGCGTCGAACTATTTGTGTACATACTTTTGCGTCCTCTTGTGCAGGCGCTAGGATGGAATGCAGAAAGTATTACACAACGTGTTAATATGTTGTATTGGTTACTAAAAACAAAATAATAATAATATTGCATTTATTACTATTATTTTATTACTGAAGACTAAGTTACAGTCTCTGAAATCTTGACTGTAACATTTAAGATGAGGCTAGTCTATGTCAAAACATTCATGTCTTCAAAGACTAGTACTCCTATTACTTGGTTATATGAAATAACACCATAAAGTGGTCATTTGATCATTTTATCGTTTACAGCATGTCTCCACAGTATCATACGCAGACATTAATTCACAGATAGTAGCAGTTTTGGCGCGAACGTGTAATATTTGAACGCTAGCCAAGCGGCACCATATGCACCTATTCGATAGAATTGCAAATAAGTCGTGTAATGATCGTATACTGTCGGCCAGCAAGAAGAACAAACTGCTATCTATTGTTTATAGCACAACCAGACGTGTCTGAGACACTACGACTACGACAACTTCATTCGAACGTATCACGCATTGTATTTAGTCGGTGCAGGTTCGACATGGTGTCTTCTATGCAGAGAACCAGTCTGAAATCATGATTTAAGAAATAAGCCAAATAAAATGAAAAATCCTAAATAAACTAATTGGAGAATTCAATTATCGACAAAATGAGCATTTTACAGGCAGGGAAGATCAGGAGTGACACGGTTATATCGATAGTGGTCAGTGAACATTTTCTTAGCAAGCAAATTCTGATTGATTTACCATCAAAATAGCAATCATTGAGTTTCAAGTGAAACAAAGCAAGTCCGCATTAATACATTGCTCGGGTAGTCCGGCAAGCACAGTGGCGTTTTCCTGCAATTTAGTTCCGCTCGGCGCGCTTCGCTCGTCCCCGCCGCACTGAGCTCGGAGCTCGGAGCGAGGCACAATGCCACTCACGTGTGACGCGGAGTGATGCGCGCCGCACGTGACGGACGCGCATATTGTGCCGCGCGAATGTTGCCGGATTTATACCGTTCACGTTCCAAATGGTTTCTTTCACACCGCCGCCGGTTTATTTATTTAAATAGCCTTTTGTGCTTCATTTAAACGACATTTTATTTGCTGATTCAGGTGAAGCCGCTACTAATATTTTTTTTATTATTATGTCAGGAATAAAGGCAAATTAGGAAACGCCACGTGTGTGTTTGTCTTGCAGTGGATCATAAATGATTTGACAATTATAATTTTATATTGTCCCGCGCAACTTCGTTTGCGTAAATTTTCCAGTTTTTTTATAATCCTATGTTACTCCTAACACCTCCAAGAATATGTGTACAAAGTTTCATGATGATCGGTTGAGTAGTTTTCGCGTGAAAGCGTAACAAACAAACTTACATTCACATTTATATATTAGTATTGATTTGTGATTTGAAACTTTATTAGGTCCTATTTAAGTTTAGCAAATAATAAACAATAATTTTGCATCACAAACTAAGGTACGAAACAAACACTTGGTCCTTCCATCAAGTTGTACATACATGAAATGTGAACATACATGTAACTGAAATCATAATCCTACAACAAGTGGATAAAACGTTCTACGTTCTTCAGAGTCATGTAATACACAATAATGCGAACAATTCATCATTTACACAAAAAGTGTGTCAACACACAAAACGTTTTCCAAAACAACATTTGTGTCGTTCGTATTTCACCAACGACTATACAATGGCGTGTAATCTGGCACCCTGTTACACTATGTCATATTGTATTTGCACATCGGGATGGTTCGTTCAGTGAATTTAATAAAGGAGTAAATCCGACAGTCGTTAATGTCGGAATGGGAGTCTTGAAAGAGGATTAGAGGTCCATTCACTGCTCTAATTTGACTCGCCTTGTTATAGACGATTGAAGTGGGACCTGGATTGGCTCGTCGGCTCGAATTATCAGAATCCGTAAAGGGTTTTATTCCCAGGCGAATGGACTGTAAACTGTGAAAATATTTTCCTGACCAACCTACATTGACGCAAATTGAATCTGTATACACCTACTGAGTGTGCTTATACCTACTTTGTTATTAATAAAGTTGGAAGTATTTACATAATTTCCAAATAGAAGTCCTCAACGTCCTACTTATGTGATCGTTGAAACCAACTAGTTTTATTATTTACCTACTCGGACATTTCATACATAGTAGAAAATCGCAAGGAAAAGCGCCAATATAATGAAGTACGAACAACATCTTCAGATGGAAATGTTACAAATTTCGTTGGCACTTCACAAGAACACTTTGTTAACGGAAAAATTCCCAAAAAATATTTTTGTGCTTTTGCCTTTTTGACAAAACGGCTTTTGACCTATTTCTGTGCAAAAGTAAACAAAATCAATTTTACTTGAAGGTGTACGCTCGTAAAGCACTCTGAATTTCCTTATTATTACATTTCCGACTCACATGATGTGTATACAAGGGGTTTGTGTGACGTCACAATCAAAACTGTCGAGGCGATTATTGAGAGTTCGGCCGATCTCGGAAGCGTTCGTCCAAGATCGGATTCTATTACATTTTTAAGGTTTTGTAGCCAAAATGGCAAAAAAGGAACCTTTATAGTTTCTTCATGTACGTCTGTCTGTCTGCCTGTCTGCCTATCTGCTTGTCCGTCCATATGTCACAGGTATTTTACTCCAAGACTACAGTATGAGTATTGATTTAATTTTGGGAAAAAGTGTCTTGTAATAAAAATAAATATTTTTAGGGGGGCACTCCCTACATGTAACAGAAGCTGATTTTTTTGACCAAACATTAACGAGTTGTTCATCATTCGATAAGTCTTTTAAAAAAAAATAAGGTTTCGAATATTTTTTATTTAATTAATTGATATTTTTTGGAAATAATTGCTCCGGAAGTTGCATTAATTGTGTTCAACCCTTATCTTTGAACCGTGTGACCCAAAAATATGAACATACGCTCTTCTGCTGGTGCAATTATTCAAATCGGTTTTTTGAAGTAAAAACTTCTTTAGCGGCGTTGTGCACTTTTATTGCTCTGTTCTAAAATTCTTAGATCGCGTGATCCTGATCGAAAATTCGTAAGACGGAGGGAGAGCAATGAAAAACTGCTAACACATTAGAACATATTATAGGAAAGTCTCGCTACCATCTACAATGTTATTATAGCTCAGGTGGGAAATCGGACGGTCCTGAAACGATTATTTTTTTCCCTTTTTTAGTTTTTGGTTTGATTTCGTTTTTTGATTTGTGTTTTATTATTTCAGATTTTTTTATTACTATGTCAGTAAGATCGAAAAATATTATTATTGTTATTAAATTGTCATGTTTGTGTACGATAGCGCAATATATGCATAATATATTTAACCACATAAACGCAGCAAAGCGCAGCGTAAGCATGTGTTAAGTTACAATAGGCCTATGTCAACTGCTTTAACTCTTTTACAAAATATTGCTATTCCTGATGCAGGGCCGTTAATTTTTGAGGAATTAATCACCTCTTTTACATTGTGCAATAGTAGTATGACGAGAATAAAGTGCTACTCAATACCATATTAAAGTAATCGAATCGCAAACCGTGAAATATTGAATAAGTAGTTCCACTCGTTATAACCGAAAAACTGCGTTTCTCAACAAAAGGACGTAAGTGCCATGAACGTACGCTCTTCTGCTGATGCAATTACTCATGGCTGTGGAACCCTACACCGAGCATGGTCCGACATGCTTTTGCTCGGTTTTCTATTTTTTTTTCTTGACGGATGTCATATGGGAAAACACTCTGAGGCAGAAAAGATTGTTTTGATTGTAAAGAGGCCTTATACAAACAATGTTGATAAAATTTACACATTTGTACAAAATTGGGTACTAAAATCGTGAATTTTAATATTCAATAAAACCATTTTGATGGATATATATTTTTTCTATTTTTTTAGCAATGTTAACAGAATAAGTCTATAAGTCCCTTTTGGGTCCGGCAGGAATTTAATTTACACTTTTTATAGTATACGTTGATATATATGCTATATATGCTTATTGTGAACATTAATACAATAATTGCATTTTTGAAAGATAGAAAAATTTAAAGTCTAGACCCAGCAATCGAACCATACCCCGAGACATCCGTATGCCAAACCGGGGCCGAAATCAAACCATCTATGTTACTAAGCCTCAAATTCTTCAACCAAAATGTGAACATGTTCATAAGAATGTATGGTGAGTGTTAATTATTGTTTTGCTATGAACTATATGCTATAATTAACAGCCTTCAAAAAAGTTGGTTCTCTGTTAACCCGCGTGTATGTATGTACGTATGTATGTATGTCAGTATGTATGTAAATATGTACGTATAATGTAGATTTCCTCGAAAGCTAGTGATCCGATTTCGATGGGGTTTTTACTATTCGACTGCATATTTTTCTGGGAAGTTTTAGTATACATATAAACGCTTGTAAAAGCCAGAGGTATTGATTAAAACTTAAGAGTGAGTCAGCGAAATTTGCATTCGGTGAAGAAAATGGGATTCCCTTTATTTGCTTTTTTTTTATCCTAAAATATTTTCGCATAGCGTAAAAACCTTTTTTAGGCAATAGTTCCAAAACGGTATATCACTTCACTTCACAAATAAGGCGAATCCAACGAAACCTAAACATGATGAAATTTAACAACCCGCTTTTACTTTTAGCCTTTACTTTGCTTCTGGCGCAGTCAGGTAAAAAAAACGGGTTGCACTCCGGGAGTGCCGGCAGAAGTGAAAACTTGAACAGTAACGTCGTGCACTTTTGAATATTTTGGAATGGTTAGGGAATAACTTTTTTTTGGGAATATATAATATATATTCCCAAAAATAAAGTAACAAATTAAAGTTCTTTTATACTGAAAAGTATTTATTATATACTTTTCAGTATAAAAGAACTTTAATTTATGTGGTTAAATACAATATTCATTTTTTATATATCGTACACAAACATGACAATTTAAAAAAGACAATGACAACGACATGGCAATCAAAAAGTTTATCTTTCAGAAAAAAATTAAATAATAATAAAAAACTATGAAATCAAAAAGCCAAAATCAAAAATTAAAAGAAAAAGGGAAAAAAATAATCGTTACTCGGACTCGAACCATTTTCTCACCTGAGCTATAATAACATTGTCACATATTGTCAATGTCAGGGTCACGTGATCCTGACGCAAGTTTAACATTTTTACCCATACCAAAAAAGTGCACAACGCCGCTAAAGAAATCATGTTTGTAATAACTTAAACAAAGTATTTTTTCAACTAGGTAAATAGGTCTCTGAAAATAATCGCTTTCATCCCAACATATCTAAACAATTACCAATAGAAATAATAATTTAATATGTCTGTTAATACCGTAAGAGACTTTCCCTATCGTGGGTAAAACGTGTCGTCTGCAGAGCTGATATTAATGAAGCCTTACTGAGCTATCTTCGGGTAATAAAGTAAGATTACAGTCATTGTAAAGCCGCTTCGGCCGGATCTATAGGCAGTTAATATCGTTCAGCGCCTACTGTGGCCACACGTAACATCGGAAATCGATATGAGAAAGTACATACTTTTAAAGATTTTCTTTATGTTTCGGCTTCATTTTAAAGAGAGGTTTTAAGATTCGGTGTTATAAGCCTTGTTTATATTATTTAAGTGATATAGGTGATTGTAAGCTGTTCAAACTCGACCAGATTAGCGAATTACTCTCGATGCAACTTGATCCATTGATATATAGATAGTTCAGGCATGTCCAGCCTTCATACTCGCGCGAATACACGAATCTACAAGTTTATCACACATTCGTGGGTTTTTACCTAAGCAGTGTCGTTGTCGAATTTCGAACCTATGAGTAGTTTTAAAATACTCTAAAAGTATTTCACAAATGGGTTAGATAATTATGTCTATGCTAACACTGCATTTTATTATAAAGTAATACAATTACTCTCGCTAAGTATGTCTGTCTGTTAGTCAGTGTTAGAGTCCCAAATCTACTGAACAGTTTTTATGCGCTTTTCACTGTCGTTCAGATAGTTTATTTCGGATGGTTTATATGCACATATAATATATGCACATTTGGCGAATATAGATCCATACTGATCGTCTCTCACATGCAAACATTCGTAGTACACCGGGACCGTGGTAAGATTAATAGAGAAGCCTTAAGAAACAACACTGCCTTTACCTTTAGGATGATGCAATGGTTAGATCAAACTCTTTGATGATCTGAGACCTTGAGAATGAAAATGGATGGACCTGTGGCGGTACCCACATATAATAATATAAAAATAAATTGACACTTGACAGCTCGCGGCAAATCCTGAATCGCGATATAGAAGTTTTCACAGCTGCTAACTATAAATACAAGTTCCCAACGTTAACCGTCGGGCCGCGGCCCGCCAGGCACGATCACCTCGCCTGGTCGGAGGATCCTCCATTTGTGTTGGAGGGACCCCGACGTGATCGGAAGCAGCCTTCATCACCAGCAGCAGCAGCGTCGTCATCGCCACACTCGCCGTCACTCCCATAGATATGAGCGGTAATCAAGTTACAGCCAGCCAGCATCCGGCCTCTACTGGGATACCACACACCTGCAGCGAACGCTCCAGCCTGGTCATCCCTACGACCTCTCCAGCGTCTAGGCACAGCACACTGCACCTACGGTACTCGTAAGCAGAGCACATCTCTCCCGTCTACGCAGCCGCCAGCCACTACGCAGCACCGCACACCGCAGCTACTACCCGACTCACTGGGTTCAGCGGATTTCAGTTCCGACTCACTGGGACTAGCGGAATCAAATTCCGACTCACTGGAACTACTCAACACTGGCACTGGCACGCTCATCAAGAAAGCGACGACAGCTGACTCATCAAGACAATCAACCTCCGGTCTCGGAGGGGAGTGATGTGGCGGTACCCACATATAATAATATAAAAATAAATTGACACTTGACAGCTCGCGGCAAATCCTGAATCGCGATTTAGAAGTTTTCACAGCTGCTAACTATAAATACAAGTTCCCAACGTTAACCGTTAGGCCGCGGCCCGCCAGGCATGATCACCTTGCCTGGTCGAAGGATCCTCTCTTTGTGCTGGAGGGATTTAACACCTTCCCCTCCACAGACCATCTATTTTCATTACTCTAGTCCTATATTAGTCGGAACTGCTTATCGAGTGAAAATGAATGTTCACAGCTTTGTGATAAGACTTTCGTTCGAATAATCAATTTAACTAGTAATTAAACACGAAATATTGCAGGAATTTCAATTATAGGTAAACCAAATTTGTAATACCTCTACATGGTGCTAATAACAATAATAATAATTTCTTTATTGCATCAAATATGGTAGGTACAGAGGTCTTATAAAAATAGAAGTTTCACATATTTGGCAGTATAAGCATGCAATAGAACAAAATCTGCATTCCAACATTAAACATCTTTATACACTTACGTAATCTATACACTTTTATTTTATTCATCTATGCCTGTAAAACTTACAAGGATATTTTTTAAAAAACTCATCAATAGAATAAAAGCATTCTTTTAGCAACTATATCTTTAATTCTAGAGAAAACCTTTTAAATGGTAGTTGGGTAATAACTTTAGGCAAAGAATTATAAATTAGGGGAGCCATATAAACGCAGCTCCGTCGAAAGACTTCTAACGCTACGTCATTATAATAGGCTCAAACATATTTATAATTGGAATTTTCGTAGTCAAACGTAGTAAATGTATAGTGTGAAATATTTAATAAAATTGGGCGTATCATGTTTGATATTCGGTCCGAATGAAAAAAAGGCCAAACATTTTTTCACGGCGAGTAGGCGTCCGTGCGACAAGGACGGCGTATCGGCGTATCGTCGTACTGTCGGCCGCTGGCTCGGCGCCAAATCGCGCATTGGCCCATATAGCCCATTACCTACGTACCATTGTCACTAATTGCTTTTATAGCTCGGTGTGACGGCCAGTGTACACATAGCTTAAAATTTTAAACGAAGAAATATTTTATTTGATTGTTTTGTAAAATGAGGTCAGCTTGTATTGTAATGAGCAGAATAAACTAAGATGTTTGCAATTGTAACTTGTATTCTAAAGAACCTACTGCTACAGGACGTTTTGTCATTACAAAGCCGTGAAAAGCTGAATATTCAAAAATGTTGGGTATAATGATGGTCTAGTTATGGAACCGCGCGAAATAACGACGTGATAGTTAAAGTTGTAAAAATAAACGGAATATGTAATAAAACATTTTAGGTAGGTATATAATGCTTAAAATGACTGAAAATGTGACATATGAAATTTTAGAATATAATAAAAAAACCCTTTCTATGATACTCGCACCAACAAAAGCAAGTGTATGATGGATCTTAAGTGAACGAGATAACATAACACTCTGCAAACGTTTGGTAGTAAGCTGGCAGTGACGTGATAAAGTGCCCGATGCGAGGCAATAACCGGACTCACATCTAAACCCTTTGACGCATCCCTTGACGCACCGCGCCGGTGGCGGCCGCGCGCCCTTCTACAGCGCCATTCCACTTTATGACCGCAGTCCGCTGCAGCGAGAGTGCATCGCTATGTCGCGTATTGTCCTGTGATTCAGTTAACCCCTTTGCCGTTTACTTTTATCTAAGGTTATCTTCTTAGTTAATAAAGTAATAAAAGAAAATATTTTAGGACTAGTGGTATGAATAAACCCTTGAGCTATAATATTAACAAGTTTAGAAAAAGTTTGAATTTGTAATAGAACTGTCAATTTCACTGTAAAATCTAAGTCGATTCAGCAAAAAGGTACTGCAGCAAAGCAGTAGGTATAAATACTGATGTATAAACACACAGTAGGTATAAATAAAATAAATTTTATTAGACCCCTGTATCTCCTATATTTGATGCAATTAAGAAATTATTATAAAATAGCACAGCACGCACAGCGCTAAGTACTTAGCTTATACATAAGCATAATTGTCAGTATTAAAAATGTATGCACGGATGATTCATTTGCGAGATTAAATTTATTCTGGTTAGCAATGCAGGAAGTCATCATTCGAAATGTTGCAAGTTTTTAATTTGTTTCGGCAATAAATCCCTGACGTGACGTGTGAAAAAAACACCAGTTTCCAGTTAATGAAAGTTGGACGTGCCGACTCATTGGGATGCCCGGCGTGCGAGCGCCGAACGCGCCGACTTTCCGTACTCCTACGACACACAACAGGGGAATGGGGGTTAACTCGCACGGGGTGGGCCAGATATAGGTACCCAAAATGTTGATTTTACTTATTTGAAACACGCTCCCAATTGATTGTGTAAATAAAGGAAATCAATTTGTTTTTGTGCACGAGCAGACGTAATTGGCAATGAGTTTTAATTGTGATACTATATACTATACCGGGAATATTACTGTGACGCTTTTCGAATACGTGTTATAGTGCAGTAAGCCTAACGTATGCATGTTGTCACATCAGAGCCCCTAGACAAGTGACATAAACGGTAATCGAATAGAGTGACAACCGAATAGAATAATTCGATTGTTATTCTATTCGATTAGTGTTCTATTGCCATATATATATGATCAATCCGTATGCTAAATAGTTAGTTGTGATTTAAAGAACATGAATAATAGTGGTTTGAATATATATAGTAGGCAAATAGGGTAATAATAATAGGCAGTTGGGTGATATCTCTATGTAGATAGCCATAATTATGTAATCAATCCATGTGTTAATAAATGTCAAACAATGTTATTTTTATTAACATTACATATTATTATTAAAATGTGATTATGATTTATATGGTGTGTATAATTGTTCGAATATTCCTTATTGAATTAAATAATACGATTCCACTATATATATATATATATATATATATATATATATATATATATATATATATATATATATATATATATATATATATTTGTAATGTTGAGTGATTGTGTTTCTATGAAAAGACAAATACATAGTGATCAACAGTCATTCTCACACTATCAGTTATCAAGACAGGTAAGATCCTATTCAGATTAATATTGATGATTATACTATATTTGTATTTTTATTAGTATTACTGTGTATTGTGTATATTGACTGATGACAAGATATTGCAATGTGATTTAATAAATATTGTGTAACTGTGTAATGTAATACTTATCACTGTTCTGCAGTGATATGATTAACATTGCAATTATTTTGTTTATTGATTATATTGTTTATGGTTGAGATGTTATATAGTAAATGTTAATTAGAAGACGGACTAATTTTCTTGTTGGCTCTTTTCCTAGTCAGTAGGTTCTCTTGGAACCAACATTAGTATACCTACCTAATCCTATTCCTTGGTAAAAAACGAATTATATTGAGAATATATGATACTTGCCAAGACGTACTTCTAGTATTATTTATATCCCCGATAATCTTAGACTACCTACCTATCAATGCTAAACAGATTAATAGGAAGGTTATATTACCTTAAGTTAACATGCGACGTCAGATGATTAAGTAAATTAATTTAATAATTTACTACTACTTAATTTCGTGTTATATCCTCTAGTCTTTATCAAATTAGTGACCTACAAACCATTCGAAAACTATATCTCACTCAAATTATAAATAAGTAGTAGCTCTAGTAGCGCTAGTATACAGTATAATAAACGATCAGAACAAGTTTACAATAAAATAAACAAAGACATGTATTTATACCCAATGCAGTATAATTAATGTAAAAAACTCTATTACAAAAAATGTTACAAACTTCAAAAATAAATACAAGACAAAAATAAATCAAAAATAAATAATATGTAACCGATGTAACAACTAACTTTTATCACAGCTATTGTCAAGTCTTGAAGATTGAAAAAAGAATGGTTGCTAACTAACTTTTTTTGTATTACAGTCATAGTCAAGTTATACTTTTTTGAAATGCTTAAAATAAGCCCTTTAATTTGATACCCATATTGCAGTATTCAAAACAACTTTTTTTTCACACCTCTTTATTTTGACATCTCAGAGCCGCCATGTTTGTTTTTTTCAAACGTCACATATCGAAGAACACTTGGGCAATCAAGACGAATCTAACGACGTCTTAATTGTATTGTTATTGTG
This sequence comes from Herminia tarsipennalis, assembly GCA_945859575.2. Taxonomy (NCBI): domain Eukaryota; kingdom Metazoa; phylum Arthropoda; class Insecta; order Lepidoptera; family Erebidae; genus Herminia; species Herminia tarsipennalis. Next base: position 1,359,973 of record OX243836.2, on the reverse strand, counting down.
TCTTGATTGTGAGATATCAGGTAATAAAGAATATTACATACATATATACAAGATACGCGCGAAAAACATAACCATTCTCTACAGTCGGGTAAAATTAATACAGAATAATAAAAAAAATTAAACAATTTTAAGTTGGTGCCATGAAATAGTAATTTTTATATTTTGTTCGGCATCAACTTTTTTTTAAGCTATTGCATAGCTTCTATCGCAGGCCTTGAGCACGGGGACCGAATCCAGAAATTCCGTAACGAAAAAACCTCACGCTCCCCACTCCGACGGGCACAGCGGTTACACTATTTAGTTTTGCCATCTATCGATGAATAGCAGAACTTTTAATTACTTTTTTTTTTAATTTAAAAAGAAAAAAAAAACTTTATATAATAAAAAAAAAACTTAAATTTTTTTTTAATGCTTTTTAAAAAAAAAATTAAAGAAAAAAAAAATTAAAAACATTTTTTAAATTTAAAAAGAAAAAAAAAATATTTTATAATAAAAAAAAACTTTTTTTATAATTCAAAATAAAAAAAAACATTTTTAATATATATATTTTTTTTTAATTGCTTAAGTTGATAAAAATGCTATGCAATAGCTTTACCGCGGCAGTCCCCGAGTGCCACACATTTTTTTATATCTCACTTAGTGGGTTGGTTTGTATTTCATTTAAGTTACAATATCAACTGCTCAAATCCTTTTACAAAATATTGCTTTTCCCAATAGGTGAAGGGCCGTTAATTGTTGAGGAGTTCACGTGATGGTTCACCATCAGCTCTATTATGAGAATAAAGTGCGACTCAATACCATACTATGCGATGATGCTAATGGGACCAACTTGAAAGTAGACCCTATAAACCACAAACATATCTTTTACAAATTGGCCCAGCCGTCTTAGAGTAATCGGTGAACACACATACAAAAAAAATGCAGTCGAATTGAGAACCTCCTCCTTTTTTCAAGTCGGTTGAAAAATAAAATAGAATGGATCAAACCATTGCCGTACAAGAACACACAGACACTCTTACAAATTATGAAATAAGACACACACAATATAATCTTACTACTTTATTGTCTTTTAAGTACATTATTGTGTAATTAATGTAAGCCAGATATGGAAGAGCGGAGGCTCCAATCACAAATCTACATAATTAATAAATAATGTACATCTACATGTACATTATTTATTAGACACAATAAAACATTGTTATTAAACATTATTATTATTATTATATATACTCAGCAATTTATAAAAATCGAGTCAAAAATCAACTACCTATAAGGAAAAAAAAATCAAGTTCATCACGAATGAAAATTTCGTTATGTTTTTGTCTTTATATTTAGTGTTTCATAAGCTAGGACAAGGTTTTTTACACTAAAACCTTCCTATAAAATAAGCAGTCGAGAAGCGAATACCCCATCTAAATCAGATTACTAGCTTTTAAGAAAATCGCCAATATACATACATACATACTTACATTTACATACATACGGGTCAAACAGTGAACCATCTTTTTTTGAAGGCGGTTAGTAAGCATAACGCTATCTGTTCAGTAATACGTATTCCATAAGTACAAATATTAAAGAGAGTTTAAATTAAATTTTTATTGCGATAACCAATAAACACGCGGGAGGAAGAAAAAAAAGTAAAGTATAAATATACCTGTTTTCGTTTAAATCAAAATAAAATTTCAATATTCGCAATACAATCATGTTTTAAAATGGAAGCTGACAGGCATTCCTTTGCCTTGGCGCAATGAAAGCGCCTCACACGTGACGGTCTTGAGTGGCTCGACGAGGCACATCAAGGCGATATTACCCGCTGCCTTGCCTCAAACCGATAGCACCTCGTAGATTGTGTTTACAAATTGTTTATGCGATAAAATCCGTAGGATAAGCGCGAAAGGAATTTGTGGTGAAAAAGTTCTTAATGCAATCTAATATCTATTAAGTACGAAAGATACAATCATTTCACCTTTTTACATTGTTCTACACCTCTTACTGTAATTATTGTTGAATAGCTATTGCCTTTAGCTCCGCCAGCATTACTGTTAGTTATCACAATAAGGATAGCCTATAACCTTCTTCAAGATTGATCAGTATTTCTAACAAAATTTAATAAATTTGGTCCAAGAATTTAAGCGTAAACAAGTAAGCTGGCAATTAAACACGTAGGTAATCCGATAGTAATCTCAGTAAGTCTTCCAATGGCGTATAACCCTGTCAGCTAGGGGTGAATGATATAAAACGACGAGGCAGGTAATAATAGTCGACTTGATCCCGGTCGCTTCGACCCGGACGTTACCATTTGCAGGGTTAGGGCTTTGTCGCTCTCACGTTATGACAACATGGTAAACTTTTTGCTACATCAAATATGTGTGTATTCGTTAAATGAATCATTCATTATACGATGTCAAGATTGTATCATAATATATTTATATAAAATAAAGACAATTTTAGATTAGAAGAATGAGATTGAAGACTATTCTCGCTACAAGGCGTCCATCACGATTATATTAATTCCAAAAAAATCACCACTGTAGCTATAAACATAATGCATAAAAAAAAGTCACACAGAATCCCTAAATGCTTTATCATTCTTTGTTTAAAAATGCAAAGAAAGTGCTTGCAGTTATTCTTCCACGGTTTAACATTACAGTACTTTCATTCGCCGAGGAAGAAGTGAAGAGGTTTTCTTAAATATATTTTTGCAAGTAAAAAGTTGCGAGTGTAAAGTTGAATACTGTAACCCTATTACCGCCGGCGGGTCTGGTCGTAGATCGAATAGTCGGCACGGAATAACTACGGTCTATATCGTGAGAAGGGTCCAGGTATCGTTGGTATGCTGATGTCACCTTTATTGAGTGGCGCATAATTGGGTACAATGTGTTGAGGCGACTGACTTCACTTATGACTGACGTTGCAAGTCACTGTAGCTAATAAAGGTCACTTTCATTTTGACAGGTTTTGATTAAAAATATATTTTGCATTGAAAGTATTCAACACGTAAATCGGGAGAAGGATGGATTTGGCTAGTAGAATTTGACATATTTTGTATTGAGCTACTTATTTGAAGTATGCTCAATACAAAATATGTCAAATTTCTACCTCTAGTCGCCAAATTCATCGATAGTTAGATTGTTGAGACCGGCCGTTAGTTGCTGATTTGGGGACTTACTTTTGATAGTCAGAACACGTTCCGTTTGCCTGTGACTGTGTACCTTAAAAGGTGTGGTCAAATTTTAGCAGCGGATAGTGTATGTTATCAGTGTTGCACCTACCATGGGCTAGCTAAATGAGTTTTTATTACATAATTGGTAGAGGCAAAAGTATTTTCGTATTTTGAATGCTTGTTAGTAATCCTCTTTGGTTATACTGAATGTAACTGGTTGGTTATAAATCATTAAATGTTGACATTCTGAAGATGCAGTAAATAAAAAAAACTAGTTCCCGCTATTTTTCAATTGTTTTTCAAGCAAGCAAAATGTAACGAAGAAATTAGGTACATTTTAAAGTTTTATTTCAAAAAAGATAAAAATGCGACGAAAGCCGCTAATAAAACTTGTGCGGATTACGGACCTAATGCGGTTTCAATACGAGTAGCACAAATGTGGTTCAAGCGTTTTAAGTCTAGAAATTTTAGTGTAAACAATGAGGTTCGCTAAGACTTTAGTCTTTAGACTTTATTCGTGATAGGGCGTCACGCATAATATCAGTGTTATCTTTGAAAAAGCGGAGCAAGATCGACAAATTAGTAGTTACGATATTGCTGAAAAACTGGATGTTGATCACAAAACATTTTTACGTCATTTACAAAAGCCTGGGTACAAGAAAAAAACTTAATATTTGGGCACCACATGAGGTTAAAAAAAGCTATTGAGAAAAACCTGCCGGAGCTGGTGAACAGAAAGGGCGTGGTGAATGATGCCATGATGACAACGCCAGAGCGCACTCATCTAACTCATCTATAGTCACTCAGCAAAAAATGAGAGAGCTTGGCTGGGATATGTTGTTGCATCCTCTGCTTAGCCCTAATTCTGCTCCATCAGATTTCCACGTGTTTGGGAAGCATAAAGTTATAAAGCATATTCTTTTCATCAAATGTCAGTAGCAAAAGGCGTATGGCATAAGTGTTTTACCTCCCCTGATGCAAAATTGGATTGGATTATCATAACATAGAACTTTTTAATTCATATATTTTTTTATTACTTTTTCATTCTTAATATAAATTCATGTTTTAGGGTACTCCGATTTTGATAAAATTAGGTTTGTGCAAATAGTATCATGGGCACATAGCAACCCTTGAATATAACTACACCTTTCTGTTACGCAATTTATTTTTAATTATCATATACAAAAAATATAATATACAAAAAATACGCGATATATATATTCTTCTTAAAAAAAGTAATAAAACATTATGAATGACTGGTTCAATGCCTCCAAAAACCTTTGTAAAGAAATTTCCCAATAATGTGAGATACGGAACTATTAGATTGATCCAAGTACGATTCGGCGCCTCACCTCGTCGCAGTAGGAACAAACAATCGGTAAAATCCAATCAACAGACAAAGGGATACTTTTTCTCGGCACAATCGTACCCCCCGGCTGAGCAGGGTTAACTCGCGTTCGAAAAATAAAATAGGATTAGGTATTAGTAGGAAAAAGTGATAAATAACTTTAGAATTCAAATGCGAGTATCAGTTCAAAGGAATTCAAAAAGTGATGTTATTGTTTTTTAACTGAGGAACTGTATATTTTTTTAAGTTTGTTACCTAATTACGTGAGAAGCGACCGATTTAAAAAAATATTTTTCCAGTTTTTCAGTTTGAAAGGGTATACTCCGAGGTGGTCCGATTATATTTAGGTTGGGATTTATTGATGAGATCTCACAATATTAAAGAAACACTCGGTTGGTGTAGGTATTTATTTTATATTAATTCCTGCATTTACTCTCTACGTGGCACTGATGATGAAGACCTCAGATGACCATAGGAACTACTTTATAATACATATTTGACGGGTAGCAATTTAATATGGTTCATCAAAACCACAATGCACCTGATACTTCACCTTCATTACATCTTATAATGAAGCTGAAGGTAAAGTATGAAATGGACTCCTATAAAAAAAAATGTAAAAGGAATTATGACCAGTTGACATAAGACTATTGTTACTCACTTACATAAATTACAAATCAATGCACTGAAAAGTGACAGATAAACACTTTTTATAAAAAAATATTACCAACTTCAAAAACAATATTTTGAAGTTGCTGCCAAATAAAACCTACAGCTGCCTTTTTATAGTGCTAACTTCCAAATGTTTGTTTATTATTGAAGTCAGTAATATTTTTTTGTACAAATGTTGTTTTAGAAACTTAATTCTAAAACATGTCTTATCCGAATTCTCACTAGATTCAACTGACACTCGTAGATTGTACCCGAACTCTATCTCTCAAAAGATTTAGTCTCAGCAGTGGTAAAGTAAAAGCTTAATTGTGATGATGATGATTCGATTAGTAAAACCAAAAAGTATAGTCCCAAAACTCCTTCTTATTTTGCTTTTAAAACAGCGAACAAAGAACAATTATACTTGGTATATAAAATAATGTATTTATACCTGTTAGCCCCGAGGCACAATTACGTTGCTAATGAATATGGATGTTAATAGCTTTTATTTCTTTTGTGGTTTTCTACTGCGTGTTATTTTGGGGACCATCACATACGGCTTCACGCCGGTGACGCTTCGAGAATACTGTAGATGCGCTTATACATTATTATCCTTGTGACATGATATAACATCATTTATATGAG